>JALIGW010000005.1:33370979-34778479 GCA_023053685.1 Diadophis punctatus similis | reverse complement strand
CTATACTCTGATTGTGGCTCGTCAGACAACTGTGAACACATTTGGTGGTGGTACACATTGTTCTATCTTATCGAGAAATAGGCTGTGATCTACTTTGTCAAATGCCTTATTGAAGTCAAAGTATAGTCTATACCCACAGCATTTCCCTGATCCACTAATTTAGTCATTTTATCAAAGAAGACAATTAAGGTTTGTGGTGCCTCTTGTGTCAGTGAAAGAAAGCTACATTCATCTACCAAAGCACATGATGCCCTAAGGACAGAGAAATCTGGAGTAGAATCCTCCTGTGGAAGTGTCCTTGGTTAAAACAGCATCCTAGGATATTGTAAGAAAAAAAGAAAAACCGCTCAACAATCAGTGCTTGTAAGGATACACAATTTTTATTAGTTGCAGCAAGTCAACTTCACTTTTAGAATTCTTTTAATTAAAAGAGGGATACAAACATTGTTAATAAAATACATTGTCCTCAAACTGTAACGGTGCCCTTCTGACGGCTATCTGGCCAAGCTGCAGTCCCAGTTTACTAGTTCCTTTTCTTTCTAAATCTGAAACTTCCCTCTTTACCATACAAGTTCACTCCTGCTTGACTGATTAAATCTGATGGACTTGCAGCCCAGTGTCTTACCAACACAGGTCAAATAGCCTCTTTTCAACAGATGAAACAAAGCATCTAAAAGCATTGATTCCTGATAAGACAGCAGTTCTTATATCATGGCATACTATAGAACTGTCTAAAGAAATGACTTCATAGGATCAATACTCTGAAACAGATACAAGATTTGAACTAAGGCATTGTGCAGTCAGAGGGGGGAACACATTGTCAAAGCTCTTATTGCTGTTTCTGCAATTTAAAGAAAGCATCTCAGATATACTTAACTGGCTCAGGGAAATGAAAGGACCCAAACAGCTGTAAAAATGCAGTTTTGAACTCTCCAAACTCTTCATTATGACATGACCTCCTTTTATCTTTAGTGACCATAATTATCCTCACAGGCACTTAATTGTTGAAGCCTGTACTCAAGAGAGCCTGCAGAGCTTAGGGCACACACTGTAACCATTAAAACTAGAAGGCCTAATAGTCAACTAATATTAATAAAACTGTTTACCTTATATCTAGATGTAGGAGGCATTCAGTCACTTCATTACAACACTTTAGAGTTGCATCTAAATTAGGGTTATTGTTGCTGGGCTGCAAAACTCTGGATAAGCACTAAATAAAGTTCGTTTTAAATATTTCTTTTATGTCTTTTGGGAGTCATTTGAGGTTTTAGAAGCTCTAATCTAATTTTTTTTAATCCCAGAACTGTTTGAAGTCTTTGCTTGAAATTTTGGGACCTGAACAACAAAATTTTGATTTAAATCCAAGATTTAGCTGGAAAAACAGGCTGGCTTTATCTTTGAATTTTGTCCAGTCCCTTCTCTGTATAGAGGGAGAATATGTAATGTCAATTTACCCAGCCTGGAATTTTTTGCTTGGAATTCTTTGTCCAGAAATTGTAATACTAACTTCTGTGATAAATTTGGGGGGGTGGGTGTTTTCCAGGCTCTATCAAGTAATCTAAACAGGAGATTAATCAGGAGATTAAAAGTTTAAAAGCTGAGCTTTCTATTATTTAATAGTTTCCATTGAATAAGAAATACCTGAAATGAAATACCTTACAAACAATACAGAAAAAAGAAATAAAACTCTATTAAATAATATCTATTCTTATTACACCTTATGAATTACTTCCAACATTCAGTTTCAGGGTTTTTTTCTCTTTCATAACATGAAGTCACTCCAAAACATATTACGAATCCAGCCAATTCTCTAGTATTATGTTTCTCTTTTGAATCTCATGTTCATATACAGACAGACAACACACCTACCACGCATGAATGCTCCTCTCAGATTGAAACGTCTGCTAGAAGGGTGAATAGGTCTGCTTACTGTCAAACTAAATACACTACATGACTTCAGAAATTGCTTCTGCCTTGTAATCTCCCATCGCCAGGAGTAATCAGCAGTGAAAGTGCAGGAAAGAAGGTAGTGCTTAAGCCACCTGCAGCTTGAAATGGTATTACTCATATGTGCATTTGGCAGGCATCTTCAAACTCATATTTGTGAAGATATCTGCATTAGAAAATTTGGAAAGAGGAATCATCTCAAATGTAATTGTTTTATTAAATTGGCGCAATGGACGGTTTGATGCAAGCCAACCCAACAATGCAAAGCAAATGCAATAACATTTCCTATTACTATCAGCTTTTTCCTCTCTAAACTAAGTGAGGCATTGGAATACTTATTTTTTTGTTTGTTTCTCTGTATTTCTTTAGAAATTTTACTAGTACAATAGGACTTTTTCCAATCAAAGTCTTTTTGTCTTGAATTACTGATTAATAAGGGGAAAGAACTAGCAGTGCTGACATGAATTTGCTGCAGCATACTCCAGTGACAATTAACTGGAAAATGTGTTGCAAAAGTCACTCGTATCTGATTACACAGTTTAAATCATTGATATTCAACTGTATAATAGGATCAGAGTGACTTTTGCTTTTCTTAAAAATCCCCTTTTCTCATGTTTACTTTTTACTAATGAATCTGAACATATGAATGAATCATAATCACTAGTTATTAAACTTCTGGAAAAAAATTAAATATGATCAATTGATGTAATTAGAAATCCTTCCCTAATTACCTAAATGGTTATTACAGAATCAAAGCAGCAGAATTAGATGCCTCATGTCATATGTAAAATCAAAGTCTGGGGATATCTAACCCATTTGTTCAATGTTTTCTTGAACAAATGCAGCATTTCCAGATTTTGTGGCGTGCACACAGAAGATCTATGCATTTCATTTTAACAAAGCTGCTCTTAGAGCAGAAAATGACATATTAGCAGAAAATGACTAGTGCCACTGGTTTCAGAACCACACCTGGATGTTCATGACATACTGAAGACTACAGTCCAAAACTGTGTATGGCAAGGAACTGGGTGTTCAGGTTCCTTGGGTTATGGTTAGGTTAAGTTGACACCACCTCCCACTGCAAGGAGGAAGAACCTGTTAGATCAGTCTATGTCCAATGACAGATCGACCCAGATTGTGCCCATGCCGCGTCTCCTTTATTGTATATCCCATTGTTCTACGTGGTTTACAGAAGAGCTGAGAAAATGAAATGTAGAGAAGACATTTAGAGCACTTCTGGAGATCAACAAAGGATGAACCTGAAACATAGGAGAAAGCCACTATTAAGGCACATCTTGAGCAAATCCACAAATAGCCATCTTGTACTCTTGTTTCAGATGAAGCTTCTTCTGGGCAAGGGGAACCAGAGATCCACTTGGAAGGTCAGCAGAAGCATTTTCTGTCAGTCAACCAGCCAAGAAACATGACTAGATAAGCTAATTCTACTGGATTGTAAGGCTACATTAACAGAATCTCACAAGTCTGAAAGTACAAATGTCTGTCACCACTTTTAACCACCATATCAATTATGATAATGCTATGTTCTTCCTCTTCCTCTGACCATTAAGCTACTGGGGGTCCTTCCACCCCCTTCTATGATTGTTTCATAGACAACTCCTGATCCCTCAAGGTTGTTCTCACATTGCATAACATTTTGAACTTTAAAACTGTATATGGCTTGGGGCTATATACAGGTTGTCTGAGGGACTGCTTTTTCCCAGCTACATCTAACAGCCCCATCAGGTCTGCTAGGAGAGGCATGCTGAAGGACCCATGTGCAAAAGAGTTCCATCTGAAGGAGGTGAAGCCTTTTCTGCTGCAGTTCTTGCTTTCTGGAAGATCATTCCTGCCAAGGTGTGGTTAGCGCCAATCCTCGTGACCTTCTGGAAAGTCCTTTTTCATAAAGCCAGGGGATCCCCTGGTAATAGGAAGTCCATATGCTGACTGAATTATATGTAATATCTTCCCGCTCATGGTCTTGTTTTAACCATGTTTATGGTTTTAATTGATTTTGCAGAATGTTTTAATTATTGCTTGTATTGTATGCTGCCCAGAATCATTTCCTATGAGATGGACAGTCATAAAAATTGGACAAATAACTATTTCTTCAGCAATCTTTTCTTCAAGTGTTATTTAATTAATGCACCTTCAGCAATATAATATTGCCCAGTTCAATTTAAATCCACCTATTGCTGTTTAGTGAAACCAAGAACAAATCTTCAACAGTATAAGCATTATTTAAAACCATCCTTCTTTGTGCCAAGGACTGTGTTTCCTCCATCCAAGCACTTCTTTCAGATCTTCTTCAGGATTCTTTTTTGCTTTACAAGACCCCATCTCTGATGTCAGTCCAACATCCCCTCTTCCTCCCATGAGAACATCTTCCTATGAAAAACAAGAAGTGTTTGTTTGGTGATGAGATGGAACTGTGACCAGGGAGCCATGGTTGATATGTATTTTACATATCATACAAGAACTGCGGTGGCACAGTGGTTAGAATGCAGTACTGCAGGCTATTTCTGCTGACTGCCGGCTGTCTGCAGTTCGGCAGTTCAATTCTCATCAGGCTCAAGGTTGACTCAGCCTTCCATCCTTCCAAGATGGGTAAAATGAGGACTCAGATTGTTGGGGGCAATACGCTGACTCTGTAAACCTGCTTAGAGAGGGCTGTAAAAGCACTGTGAAGCGGTATATAAGTCTAAGTGCTAGTGCTAGTGTTACATGGTTGATATGTATTTTACTGTAGATAAAAAGCCACTCAAGCTTTTGTTTTCTCTTTAAGACACGAAAGCAACTCATACTGTCATTAATTTTCCTACTGTCCACATAGCATTGGAAGAAATATCAATATAAATGTGCAAAACAAAGTGCTGTAAATTACAAAATTGCTATACCTGTAACCTATAACATTGACTTTCTAAAGCTTTTATTACTGTAGCAAGATTGAAGTTGAATCCACAAATGTTGATTTAACATGTTGATTGATGGCAGCTCAGATTTGAAAACACACTGGAGTGTTTTTGTGCTGCCATACTTTTGTAACAGCAAATGTTTAAAAAGAGCTTTGCATCTATGAGTGGCAACTTCTAGTCTGTGAAATGAAAACTTGTTTTATACAATTACATAATTCACAGTATCAGCAACATATCTTTCCTGAAGTTTTAATGATTCTCACTTCAAGTTTCCATTACATCAGTCTATTCACACTTGTCTTTCAATCTGTTAATTAATGAAACCTCCCTTAGTTGGCTGATTGGCTGCATATGGAATTATGTTGTTTCCGTATGATCTTGGAGTGAGGGGAGGCAAAAGTGAAGAACAAATAGCAATAGCAATAGCAATAGCACTTAGACTTATATACCGCTTCATAGTGCTTTACAGCCCTCTCTAAGCGGTTTACAGAGTTCAGCATATTGCCCCCAACAATCTGGGAC
Source organism: Diadophis punctatus similis (assembly GCA_023053685.1). Lineage (NCBI taxonomy): Eukaryota > Metazoa > Chordata > Lepidosauria > Squamata > Dipsadidae > Diadophis > Diadophis punctatus. The sequence continues at coordinate 34,773,098 of JALIGW010000005.1, read as the reverse complement.
CTCATTTTACCCACCTCGGAAGGATGGAAGGCTGAGTCAACCTTGAGTCTGGTGAGATTTGAACAGCTGAACTGCTGAACTAGCAATCAGCTGAAGGTTGCAGTGCTGCTTTTAACCACTGCGCCACCTCGGCTCCTATACACAAAGCAAGTGTATAGCCTTAATCTTACCATATCTTGACTCTCCTGTTCTGATATTTCTAGCCTTCTTTCTATTCGATGTTTGTTCCTGCTCCTTTTTCTATTTCTGAACATACTCCAACTTTGTTCTGATTTGCCCCATTCAGAATACTGTTTCAAGTTTCTTTTAGTCTGTGTAATGTTTTTCTTTCCCAGCTATGACAGTTTTCATCATCATAGCCCTCACTTTTGCTGACTCACAAAAAGCTCCCAATAGGAGACATGAATATCAGAACTCTCCATTACTACTATACATCTACCACAGTAGTGCTATAAACTGCTAGGGTCTATGGATGATCAAACTAAATGTAACTACTCAAATATTTCTGAACCTGTAACAAGACATCTATAGCAGGTTTGCAGTAGAACTAACCTACTTACCTCTATTTTGATAGCTAATTCTATTTCTTCATACTAGCCCACATATTGATTCAGACTATCCATCTAGAATTGATTATAAGGCACTAGATTGACCTGACCTATCCCCATTGTCCTGGTTGCAAGATGTTATCCTGCAGTTTTTCAATCACAATATATATATATATATATATCCTATTTTATCTGAGAATAAGGAAACTTTTGAGTGCAAAAAATGCTGTTTCAGAAAAAGCAACATATTGCAGCCTTATACTTCAAGGTATAGTCTTTGCTTTCATTGGAAAGTAATTTTGCTTTGTCTCATCTCCTGCTTTCTGGAGTTCATATTGTAACAACATGCTAGAATAATTGGTGGAAATTATCCCCAAAATTGTTTATATTGCCAGCCATGGAAGTTGAAGAACAATGGGAGTTTTTCACTGTGGTGAGTGAGAAGTTTTTTATTTATATTTGTTAACAATCTATAGAATTAGAATTCTTTAGAATTAGAATTCTTTATTGGCCATGTGTGATTGGAAACACAGACACACACACAAGGAATTTATTTGTTTGACAGCCTTCAGACTGATTCTGGAATTTTTTCCAAAACAAGATATTGGTCAATTTGAAATAATAGTAAGCAGGTACTCATTGGTTAGCAGTTCTTTGTACTTAATGAATGTCCAGAAAGGCAAAGATCAGCTGATACTTGTCTACAAGTTCTAGATTTGTAAACACAAATGAGCCTAACTCGTTGATTCTTAATATATGCACAGATTTGCAAATTGTCAAGGTAACCCAGATCAATCTTGGTTGTATTTTAAAGTAGATTGATTGGAAGATGAAATGTCTGAATGTTTAGAAAGAGTCCTCAACTTGATAGCATTCCTAGATATACAACATGACCATAACCTGTGTAGAAATAGAAATACTACCAATCTCCCAAAGTACTCTGTCTGTCTGTGTGTGTGAGTGTGTGAGTGTGTGTGTGTGTGTGTGTGTGTGTGTGTGTGTGTGTGTTTAATTCACTTTATGTTTCTTTGTCGTTCAGAAAGTTCAAAACAAACTTGCAACTGGCTGGAAAATCTACAAGTTGACACTGGGTTGAACAATTCTGACAGGAATTATGGCAGAGTTTTCTAACATTCGCTTTAGGTATTGGAGAATAAGTCTAGAGCTTTTTCATGCTACACAGCTATTCGGGCTCTGACCTCTCTCTTTTCCTCTTTCTTTCCTATCTTTGTATCTTTAGTCTTTTGGCTGTGCATAATTCAACATTATTTGTAAGAGTGCTTTGACTCTCGTGTACATACAGTCTCTCTCTGCTGTTCAACAAAGCAGCTCTTGCTTCTAACCAAGTCTGAAAAAAACTCCAATCCTGAATGTGCTATAAGAATGCAATGAACTTTTTAAAGTATTTGCCTCTTTTTCAAAGTCTGGGAGAAAAGTCAGTGTGATGTAGTGTTGGAAACCCATGTTCAGGACTACCATCAGTCATGAAAGCCCATGTTTCTCCAATCATTGTCTCTCAATCCAACCTACTGAAAAAAATGGAAAGAAGGTGTGCTATATATATGCACTTCAAGCTTCTGAGAAACGTATAGATATAAACCAAACAAATAAATAGCAAGTCAGTCAAAGGCTGTCAGAGGTCTCCTTCTTATGAAGTCATCATGTTATACAAATTGCCAGTCATTGCCAGTGTACAAGAGTATGATATATTTTTCTTCTTAACACATTTTCCTCATTACTGCTTACTGCCATTAGCAACTCATAGATTCCCTTAGAGGAAAAGACACTGTATAGCCCATCGCTTCCAACCAAAAAATAATTCTAAAAAAATGAATAGAGGAGTCCTGTCAAAAGCTTTTAAACAGTCTTTGTTTCCAAATATGCTTTAAGCACTACAGAAAATAACAAATCCTATGTACAAGTATGAGCCTTTCTGGGAGAAAATATTAAGGCTCTTCATCTTGATTTCTCTCATTTGTTCCTCAGATTTTAGACTTGTCTCTTGTTACAAGGACTCACTCATCATACTTGGACCATTTTTTAAAAATTGATGTTTTCCTTGGAAATTGCAGGCAAACACTTTCTTGTGTTTGCTACTTAAGAAAGAAAGATGTAGCAGATCCATACTGTAAAAAAATAAAAATAAGAAAATTCCAGCATAATTTTAAAAAGCATCTCCCAAGGTCTTCATTCTTTAGAAAGACATTTTTCAATGAACACTTGTACTTTCAAACAGTTCTCTTCTTGGTAAAAGCTCAGATCACCATGAAATTTTCAGTTAAGTTATCAGTCATTTTCAGGATTTTGTCATCTTGGACCCCAGTATTACTGATTTTCTTTTAATCTCTTGACAGTTAAATCTAGGCAAGTAATAATCTAGGCCTATGTTGCCATGTCAAAAACTGGGCAGGAAAAACTGATTGATTCCACTAATATTTATCTATAAATACTAGTTAGCATAGCTGGAGAGAACAAATTCTCTGGTCATAAATATCTGAAATTTATTAGATAGTCCAGATGCCTGAAGATCAACTATGTATCAAGATTTGGCAGATAATTAAATGGACAGAATCTTGAGCATATCAACTGTATTATTCCTTTCGTTACAGCAAAACCAAAACAAATTTACATTTATTTTATCTTCAGTTCCCTGAATCTTAGCAGGGTTGAGCAGATTATTGCATAGTTTTGGATGGAACAGTCAGAATCCAGGATTCCACTCTATGGATTCCAGAATCCCAGTTAAGTTGGTAAATTTGATTGGCCTAATTATTGTGAATGACTGGTAAGGGACTTTGATAAATAAAGTTAATATTGTTTAATGCATCTCAATGTTTTCTAAGTGGGCAATTTGCTTGCAGCATTGGGAGAGGGAGCACTAGTTTGATTGAGCAATAACATATTGCCATGGGAATAGATGGAATGTGAGAAAGCTATAAATATACTACTGGAATTCAGGGAGTAGCACAGAGCATTTTCCCAAATCATTGTAGGATGGCTTCTGTCATATAATCCCTGTGCTATTGTTATTAGTGGTATTTTAAAAATGTCAGCGTAAACTTGAGAAGTAGCAACATTGTCATTCAAGTGGAAACTTTAAAATGATATCTAGTTTGAGATGTTGCTCTCAGGTGCCTACACACTCTGAAGCATGTTTACTAAATAATTTTTGAAGCATGCACATCCTTACTGTTACTGCTACTGCTACTGAAATGTACCATTGGTGTTGCATTCTGCTGTATATATGAATTAATAGGGGGAGAAGCATTACAGGCATGTAAGCCCAGTCACCATACAAGAATTCTTCAATAGTTTTTTACATATGGACCAAGATAATCACATAAGAACCGTGGTGGCACAGTGGTTAGAATGCAGTATTGCAGGCTAAGTCACTGCTCACTCCAGGAGTTTGACCCTGACTGACTCAAGGTTGACTCAGCCTTCAATCCTTCTGAGGTCAATAAAATGAGGACTCAGATTGTTGGAGGCAATATGTTGACACTGTAAACCACTTAGAGAGGGATGGAAAGCATTTTGAAGTGGTATATAAGTCTAAGTACTATTGCTATTGCTATATAAGTCTAAGTGCTATTGCTTTAAGAGGTAAACTCCAAATAGGCAGTGCTGTGAACATAGCATAAACAATGAAGGTAAAATACTAGTATTCTGAAGGACCCAGATGTCATTATGGATCAAGCATCATAAAAACATAGTGTTGAAAGACACCTAAGAAGTCATCAAGCCCAACTCCCTATACCAGTGATGGCAAACCTTTTTGAGACCGAGTGCCCAAACTGCAACCCAAAACCCACGTATTTATCTCGGAGTGCCAATAGGGCAATTTACCATATTTTGCAGACTATAAGACGCACCAAGATTTCAAAGAGGTAAGAAAAAAAGTTTTTGTCTTCCCTGGCCCTCAGGAGCACTTTGCATGCCTCTCAAAACCTCTGCACACCCATTTTTCGCAAAAACAGGTGAAAAACATGCCCAATTTTGCAAAAAAAAGGGGGGGCACGCAGAGGGTTTGGGAGGCCTGCAGAGGGCTTCTGAGGGCTGGGGGAAGGCACAAAAACCCCAGTTTTTGTGAAAAACAGGCCGTTTTTTGCAAAAAACAGCATTTTTGCCTTCCCCCAGCCCCCCAGAAGCACTCTGCAGGACTCTGTGCACCCCGTTTTTGCAAAAATGGGATGCAGGGGTGTGGCTTCAGGAGGCCAAAAATGGCTGCATTCAGTGTATAAGACGCACCAACATTTCCACCCTCTTTTAGGGGGCGGAAAAGTGCATCTTATACTCCAAAAAATACGGTAATGAATAATGAGGTTTTAGTTTAGAAAAAACAACTCATATGTGATTAACATTTTTTCTCTGGAAAAAAACCACAATAACAGCGCTTTCAATAAAACAAACAACTTTTTATTGAAATGTAAAACTTTGCATTTGGCATGCTTTTTATTACTGTGACTTTTGCTGTTGTATGCCCGCTGATAATTTTTCTAACCTTGGCTCATATTTTGTAAGTTTGAGAGCAACACATGCATTACTCAGGTCATCTGTAAGTCTGTTTCTGGTATCATTTTTGATATGATTCAAAGCTGAAAACAGCTGCTCACAAGCATAAGATGATCCAAACAAAGTAAGGAAAGCAACCCCAAGTGCTTTCATTGACTTAAAATTATTTGGCAGAGAATTCCACACTTTAAGGATTTCATTTTCAGAAGTACAGGTAACTGTGTCAGAACTCTGCTGTCCTCTGTCATCCTTTCTATCTTCTCAAGTGTTTCACGCAGGTCACAGAATTTATTTTTCCACATGGAGCTTTCTTGAAATTCCAATAGCTCCATTTCCAGATTTCCTAAATCTAACCAGTTTAAGCATGAAAAATTAAGTTCTTCAAATTTGGCTTTATCTGGAGAAATAAGAAAACACAGGGTTGTCTCCATCTTACGGAACTGTAAAAACCTGTTACTAAAATTCACCTCTGCAGCTGCTACAATGCTAGAAAATTCCTTGTAGATTTCCTGATGGCTTGTAGGATTGTCTGCAAATATTGTAGATTTTTCTAAATGCATTTTTAGATTTGGAAAGTATTTCAGCTGCCCACTTTCAAGGTCTCTTTCAAAAACCTGAAGTTTTCTCTCAAATGTTTTGATATCCCAAAACATCCTTTCTGCTGTTTTCCCAAAACCTTGTAGTTGTTTGTTCAGTACATTGAAGTGTACTGTAAAATCTGTAAAAAAAACATGAGGTTGGTAACCCAGGCCATATCAGTGAGCTGTGGATATTCCTGCTCTTTTTCATTCACAAACAGCCTAATTTCATCCAAGCAGGCTACAAATCTCTCCAGGACTCGTCCTCTGCTCAGCCACCGGACATTATTGTACATAAGTAGACAATTATACTGTGCCTCAACCTCCTCAAGAAGTGCTTTAAACTGTCAATAATTCAGAGTACGAGCCATGATGAAATTCACAATTTTTGTGACATCTTTGAGGACATCTTCAATTTTTTTGCTGCTTTCCCTGGCACAAAGAGCTTCTTGATGAATAATACAATGGAACTGAATAACTTTATGCTTTATCTCTGTATGAAACCAGATGTTGCCCCCACCATAGAAGATGCCCCATCACTAGTAACTCCCGCCCCTGAAAGGCTGGCGGCAGCTGCTGCGACCTCTGGTTCCAAGGGGGATCTGAGAGTGCCGCCGCCCCCTTCTCAGCCCCAGAGCAGCAGCAGTTGTGTTTCCACCAAGGGCTGGCCACCTACACACTGGCCCCCAACCTCGCAGGGGACCGGGCAGGCTGGAGACTGGCTGGCGCTTTCCTTGGCCCAGGACATGGGGGCTCATGGCTGCTCAAGTGGGCATCGCGAAGTCCGCAGCCAGGTCAGGCAGGGACACCAGCTTGCAGCAAAGCCCACCACTACAAGGCCCATCCGCACAATAGGCTGCGCTGCCATGGCCCCACTCAACCGCACTTCTCAGCTGGGTGCCGCTGGTGGCTTCCAGCCCATCCATCTGACGAGCAAAGCGGGCGGCATGAAAAGACAATCGGCTGCGCCTCCCCGCCCAGCCTTCCTTGCTGGGCGCTGCACCGGCGGCTCCGCCCTGCCCAGCTCCGCCCGCCACTACTTCTCGTGAACTTCCCGGAAGACGGACGGAGCGAGGGATGGGTGGGAGCGCCTGGCATGCCCATCTGCCATCTCTCCAGGCAGCACCACTGTCTCCTTGCCCCACCAGGCTTCCCCCACTCCCCATGTGCCGGCTTGATCGGGGCAAAAGCGGCGTCAGCGGGGACCAGCCAGCCTTCCCTCCTCCCCTGTGCACCAGCCAAACTCAATTGGGGCAGAAGCGGTGGCGCCGGGGACCAGCCAGGCTTCCCTCCTGAAAAGAGAAAAAGAAAATACTAAAGGGTTCCTAACCTCTTAACATTTTTATCTTTCAAGCATCCATTTAAGCATCTTGGTGGAATCTGGTTTTCTGATATTTCTGGTAATTATTTTAATATTCTTTTAGAACTTTTAGAACATATAAAAAGTCAGACTTGTTTCTGAGGCCACAATCTTTATCAAAGAAAGGGGGAATGGAAAGATGTTTGCATCTGTGTGTATATATGTCATCTTGCTTTGGACAAAGAAATGACATTCTGGATAAGGAACTCATTATTCATTATGACAGTTGACAAATTTTTCGTTTGGCTTGCCATAGACCATACAGAATAAAGAGAAAAAACACACTGCAGGGAAAATGCAGCAGTAACCTCCTGAAAAATGAACTCAACTTAACTTTAACCATGTTCATAATTATGTAACTCATTTTCAGCTGTAAATAATTCAGTCCGGCTGAAAGGCACAATTCAGGAGTGAGAGACCTGTCCTTTTGCTCCTCCTAATCATAAGATATGAGTCCATTAACCTTTGCAAACAGATATGGAGGGGCGAATTTCCCTCTGGGGCAACCACGCTTGCCCTTCATTTCTATCTGACATTTGTTTTATTTTTAATCTAGGCATTTGTCTAATTAAAGAGATCGATTGGCAGCTTAATTTTCATATAAACTCTTTAACATCAGTGGGACTGCGTTCTGCAAACCAAAGTAAGATTTATTAAGGCAATAAAGCAGGCACTTCATAAAAATTTTAATGCCTACTCTGTGGCATCTTTTACATGGGTGGGAGCCGGAAAGTGGCTAAGAAAATCTCTTAAATGGAAAAAATAATAATAAAGCCCTATAGGATGCTCAAAGGCTTTGCCGGCCTTGCAGCTTTATAAATGTCTGCTTCTCCTTTTCCCTTGAGAATTCAGTAAGATTTCAAATTATGTGCCGGCTTTGCACCTTTTCATGAAAAGAGTGCAGTGGTACAAATTAATTAACTCATTTGCAAAGGCCTCAATGATGACAAAGAAGAAAGTAGATTAGATTCTCTCTCTTGTGCTGTATCATCTGTTTACAGCAATATATTAAATCAAAACCCGAAGAACTAAAGCATATTTTTGTCTGTGCTGCAGAAACAGCAAGAAAGCTTTAATTGACCCCTCAAGAAGCAGACACAAAAGGCTTTTACTAGAAATATTGTGCCTTTTACACAGCAATATGGTTGTCTCTTCTAAACCTGAGTAAAAAATTGTTGTAGACATCTTCATTATATTCTATCCTGGTCCTTACCTAGGTCCTTAGTAAATAGTATTATAATATCCTGTTGCACCTCATGAGTTGCAATCATCCATGTTTATGAAAAAAAGATGTTTTATTGTCAAAGAAAACTTCTAAATCCAAAGGCTTTTGTGAAATCACACTAATATATTCTGAGCCTCTTCTCTGTGATTAAATAACTTATACTGACTATGACCTCACAACAGAAAAATGTGTTGCAGTTCCCCTTTCACACTCATATTTTCATCTTTTTAAGCAGTTGACATTCTATAATCTACTTCAGCCACTTTTGTGTGTGTGTGTGTTTGATTTGATTAGTTACAAAATGAGAAAAGATAGATTTTCATCATTAGTCACAGAATCCTTAATTAAATAGTGAACATGTTTAAGCTGTATGAACATGACTTCTCATAAACAATACAATCTGTATGCTATCGTGCCTTTGCCTGATTTTCGGGAACACTAGGTAAAATGGAGAGTCTAAACCAGCGTTTTCAAAACTTGATAACTTGAAAAAGTGTGGACTTCAATTCCCAGAATTCCCCACCAACATGATGGTTTGGGAATTATGAACCTGAAGTCCACACCTCTTAAAGTTGCCAAGTTTGAAAAACACAGGTCTAGAGGAATGCTTTCATTAACAGATATTACAATATATCCATTTTTTTAGATTTTTTAATCCTACTTTTATTGTTTTTATAAATAACTCAAGGAAGCAAACATTCTTAATACTCCTTCCTCCTCCTATTTCCCCCACAACAGCAACCCTGTGAAGTGAATTGGGCTGAGAGACAATGATTGGCCCAAAGTCCCAACTGGCTTTCATGCCTAAAGTGGGACTAGAACTCCCAGTCTGCTGATTCCTAGTCTGGTGCCTTCAGCACTACACCAAACTGTACCACCCCAAATATTAAAGAGGATACTTCATGAAATTGATACTGGTATCATGTCTTCCCCAATGCACAACATCTCTCTTCAAAGGAAAAAACATCACCAACAAAGTTTCTCTTCTACAATGGTAAAGATTATAATGATACCAAATTTGCTACAGCTTTATGCTTAGGGCAAAATTCATTCATTCTCATTAGAAAGAGATACTAATTATATCTGCTTATGTCTAGTTTCAATCCCTATACTTTTGTAGAATTTCTTCAGAAAGAATCTTTCTGAGTTTGTTATAAAAATAGAACATATTATCCTATAGCATTATAATTTGCCATAAATGTTAGGAAGGATAGGTCATGGAGCATTACTGTTTGATGATGAATCTTCCCTACTTTATGAGTTGTGTTTTATTTTTTCTATTTTCCCCCATGTCATTCCATTGATGTCCTTAAAATCACACAGAAACCAACAGCAGATGAATCAATTCTCCTGCCCTTTCAGTTCAATCATCTTTTATCCCACAGACAGCTATACTTATCTCTTAAAAAACACATTTCTCCACACTTATCTTCATCAACATACCTGCCTTCAGTCAGTGAAAGATTGTAACAAAACTATTAAAAGCTAATGCAGAGTGGTGACAATTCTGCAGCTAAGGTCACAGAAGATGAAAGAATTAATACCAAGATAGCATCAAAGATTTGCTCAGATTTTTTTTTAATGCTTTTCAGCCAAGAGCCGAAAGAAAGCAAAAGAGCCAAAAACAGCAAAGCCCTTCCATGAAATTGACGGTTCTCTTCATAATTTCTTGGTTGTGTCACCAAATGTGTTAATTGTCAAGGATGAATGAGTTGTTCTTAGAATCCATGGTTTGTTTTATTGATTTATTTGCTAAACAAATTTATATGGCTATACAACTCACGCACAGTGACTTAAAAATCCACAACATAAAACTCATAAAAACCCACTTTCCCTCACCACCACTTCCTTTATAATATTGGAGACAGATTTATCAACAAAAGCCCAAAGAAATGCTTCAGAAAAGAAATTGATTGGACTTTGGTCAACATCAAATGAAATATTCTGTGTGCCAATCGACCATTACCACATATTCAAAGAAAGCTTCATCTGGAGCATTCATATCAAAGTATCTTTCTATGCAGTTGGTCAGCTACCTATCCGGTCTAGACAGAAATCAAGTAATATAGTTGTGTAACAAAAAAACCAGTTATTAATGGTAGTGGCTTAGTCGACTATTACTTAGTTCTGATCCTACTATTACATAGAAGAAGGAGCCTTGAAGAATGGATTGGATGCGGCAAATTAGAGTCAATCTTCCCAATCTGCCATCTAGAGTACCTAATTCATTGCAGCAGCTTGTCATCACTTTGGCTACTGGGTGTCCTCAAAATGGTATCTCATGTCCTGCCTCACCCATGCAGGGTATTGGACACTCATTTGATTAGGAAACTTTTAGGATCCTTTTCAAAAGTAAAATTGTTTTATAGAATAATGAATACATTTAACTTAAAGCTAAGATAAGCAGATTCAATTTTATTCCGATAGCCTTCGTGGTAGTCTAATTTAAAGCAGTTTAAAATGTGTACAATTGTAAAATGCAAAGGGCAGAATATCCTTTTTTTCTAATTTTTTAATTCAAAAAATGGTTTTGTTTTTTCTTTTGATCTAAGATGCCAGGTATATAAAAGTAGATATAAAATGAGAGAAGGAAGAAAAATATTAGCTTGCTTTCTGAAGTAACACTCTTGCTAATACAAAAATAGACATAAAACTGTTCAATTAAGAGTTTAAAATTCTAGCTTCACCTCTGTCTATTGGTCTTAGCATTTAAGTGGTTTATGGCATCATACAAAGTAATATATTCTAACTATGGTGAACAACTGACATGACATATTTACCCCAGGCTGAAAAAGATAACAAGAGTCTGGACTTGTATGAATCGCAGATCTTATGACATGATAATAAATTTCAGCTTTTGCTGTTTTGAAAAATGAAAGTACAAACAGATATAAAGCAAAAACAAAAGCAAAAAATGAGGCTTTTCCTCTTTATGAAATAAAGCATGCTTTTCCTTCTTTTTCCCTTTATCCTATTTTGCAATAAAACAAAATGGAGGTGATACCACCAAATGAAATTATAGTCATGGACAATATGTTTTTCAATAGTGATGATCACAACTGTGAGCAATCCTGAAATAGCACTTTCTTCCAATTTAGATACTTTTCGGTGCCAAGTACATGATGGGTAGGAATGTAAAGCATCTACTAAACTTTAAATAATGCAAGGGTATTGCAATATACAATAAATCATAGCACAACATTTCATTTTTACTTTTAACAGTTCTTATATTTAGCTTAGTCTAAGCATTGGTATGAGTCCACAGAATAATATTTCTTTTCTATGAACCTTTATGAGTCGTTTGACATACCTCTTTCTCTTCTATGGGTCTACATGAGTTGCTTTTCCAGAAAACTGTCTAAATTTTATTTCATTTTAGACCTGAAAGCCACCTCACCTCTTTTCCCAACAAAGCTGATAGGCAGCCATCAGAATAAACTTAAGATGGGATCTCTGGCCAAAATTTTCATTTGTTTCCTTGGCCCACTTGCAAAATATTCCATCTATTGGACACTCATTTTTTAAAGGGAAAATATACAAATTCACTTAAGAAAAATAAGTAGCTCAGCACCATAGAACCAAATGATAGTTAAAATGCCAGTAGAATGTTATTGATATTGGTTGTGATTTTTATGTACAAAAGAACTCTACCTCTTTAAAGATACTGTTGGAATATAGCAATAGCACTTAACACTTAGACTTATATACCACTTCACAGCCCTCTCTAAGAAGTTTACAGAGTCAGCATATTGCCCCCAACAATTTGGGTCCTCATTTTACCCACCTTGGAAGGATGGAAGGCTGAGCCAACCTTGAGCCTGGTGAGATTCGATCTGCCAAATTGCAGGCAGCCAGCAGTCAGCAGAAGTAGCCTGCAGTACTGCATTCTAACCACTGCACCACCATGGCTCAATATAATATAATATAATAGATATAAAATAGAAAGGATGAAATTTGTGCAGGTATTCCTCCTCTAATATAGTAGTCCTTCAAATTATTTAATTAAATGTTTTTAAAGGAAAAATTTAACTCTTTGAGTTCTATTCTTGCAATGCTTGCCATAATTCTCTGATAAACAGAAGAACAAAAAGGCAAGTATAAAAAAAATAGAGTAAAAATAACTAAAACAGAATACCATCAAGTAGCCAAAGTCAAGAAAGCTAAGGCTCATTATAAACTAAAACTTGTCAAAAAATAATTGTAAATGTTTCTTTCAACATGTAAAAAACAAGAAAAAGGTTAAGGAAACTATTGGTCCACTACCATCTTGGGAGAAGATGGTAAGAAGTTGACCAGTAGTAGAATTGCCAGGGAGAAAGTAGAATTGCTTGGTTCATTCTTTGTATCTGTCTTTACACAAAAGAAAAAAATTGGTTCAACCTATTAAAAACATTATTGTAAAAGGTAGAATAGGAATAATTCTAGTCAAGTCAAAATAGGCCAAAAATGGTACAAAATCCTTTATGGTGCCAGATTATTTATAGCAGCCCATATCTATACCACAGGTAGCCCAACCACTTTGATCATGCCAGGTGACTCAGTTGGCCTTCCCTGTTTTTGGGAAAGTTGGGTGGGGAAGGACAAAGCCCAAAAGAGATGGGTTTTCTGTGATACTAGTTCTCCTACTACAGTTTGTCTCCCACATTATCTGCCGTGTGGGAAAAGTTTAAAATATAGCTTATCTGGAAGGCCTTCGGAACCTGACAAATTTGTATTATTACATTTTGTTTTTATTATGAGCTATGTCTACAGTCTGTTTTGATTGTGTGACAGGATTGAGAGAGAGAGAGACTTTAGTTGAGTACCTTAAAAGCTGCTGAGAGATTCATGAAAATTATCAAGGTCACACTCCATGTCTCCCAAATAAGATAATCAATAACCATGGCAGTTTTGAAATTCATTTATTTATTTATTAGGTTTTTATCCTGCCTTTATTACTTTATAAGTAACTAAAGTGGCAGGATAAAGCCAGTTAAAATGGATCTAAGCAATCTGAGTTATCCAAGTATTTTATGTCACTATTAGTTCCACATTTTGTCATAAAAAAGAGAAATGCTGTCTACCAAGGAGTAATTGTCTGAAACAATGGGGTCTAAGAAGATATTTTTGAAAAGTGATTCCACAATATTTATTATCAAATCATTGGTATTCTTACTCTTGTATAGAGGCATTGAGCCCTGCCTGGTCCAGTTTTATTATTAATCTCATCTGCTAATTTTAGGTAGCCACATGTAGCCTAGACATAAGTAGTGAGGTCTTCTTGTCAGGCTCAACAACTGAAAATGGATCAGACAGTTGCTAGGTGCCTGTTGTACGATTTAGAGCAAATCTGAACTATCATTACTACTCCAGTAGCAAAGAACTACTGAGTTCCATAGATGGCAGGTGCGCAGACAGTATGATGGATCTAGACGAGCTAGTTACCAAATAGTTACCAACATCAGAGATAAGGAAAGGTTTTTTTTGTTTTGTCTTGTCAATTGTGACCTTTATAACAGATTGTTCCTATGATTTATAATCATAGAGCAAAATCTGAATATAGTCTTTCACTGTTTGAAAAGGAACATGTTTTTGACACCTCAACAAAACATTTTTTTATTCATTTATCGAATTTGTATCTCACTCATTTCACTGTCTAAGTGACTCTGAATGGCTAATTAAGTTTTTCCTAGTTTCATATAGTTTAATTGCATACCCACTCAATGCCCCCCAGATGCACTGCTTCCTTTGCATATGCTTAAAATTCAGATATTATTCTATTGGGTGAAATAAATGAGGCATATGCATATATCATATGTTACACATATGTTTGTTTATGTGTGTGTGTGTATGTGTTTTTTTTTCCACTTTTGATTAGCAAATCTCAATCAAGATTAGGCAGACCTAGAAGTTAACCCAGTGAAATTATCTTAGCCTCAGTCATCACTAAATGAATTCCATTACTTGTGGTTGAATCTGAAAGCATACATATTCATGCCAAATATGAAAGAGATCTTGTTATAAAGCTTTAATGTACAATGTGGCAGGGGTGGGGGATGAAGATGAATTTAGATTATTTCTGCCTCCACGGCTTTTGTTTTTTTAAGCAGATACTTGAAGAGTCCTAGCAACTGATCCTCTGACAGACGGCAGTCTCCGCTGAAGTAAAATACTGAGGGGAAATCCAAGCTGTCTCACCAAATTAAGTTTTAACATGTTTTGTAGATGATGGAAATAGTTCAAACCACAGCTAGGAGGTAGTGTTAATGGGGAGAGGATGTGTTCTTTTTAAAGATTTCAACACGAAGAGGTTTGCTTTAAAAAAAAAGATTTAAAATTGAAAGATCTGAATTTTGATTTTCTTCACACACACACACACACACACACACACACACACACACACACACTTAGAATTTGTTTTACATGACCCAGTTTTAAAAGAAATGAAAACTGGTATAACTATATATGAGATAGTGAAAGTTTTTTTAAAAAAATTCTTATGTTGGGGAGAGAGTACCAAAATTGGCCTATTATCTATAACTTTTAGAAAATGAATCTAGTATTACCATGATTCTGGATGAATTAGTTATATCCCAAGAATCTTGACAAACAGCAAAGATGTACAGGAGACTATTATCCATCCTTTCAGAATTACAATAATACTAGTTTAATAATGATGCCAGTTAATAATTTCATTATAAACATCTAAAAGAACCTACTTCAAACCCAGCTTCTTCATCCAGATATCCAAAAATAGATGCAAAATCCAAAATGTCCTTTGAAAAGGATTTCAATTTCAATTTCAATTTAATAGATTTGTATGCCGCCCAACTCCCGAGGGACTCGGGATGTGGAGCAATTAGGTTAAAAAAATTATCTATGTAGCAAAAACATAGTAAGTTCTAAATTTAAGAAAAAAGTTAATGTTGTGCATTTCTGCTTTACTTTCTATATTTTCCATCTGAATGATGTACCCAAATGTAAAGTATTTTAGATTTTGAGTAACCACTCTCTTATGTTATTTGAGAATCATGTGGTATCATTTTTTCACCCAGCTCAACCCTTCCCAAAATATATATTGCAAAGTTCCAATAAAAGATTTTCCTATCATTTTCCTACCTTCCCTAATTTGCTAACCACCATAAAGGTTGGAATACCAATCCCAAGATAGGCAGAGGTTATCTGCTTTTGTGTTTGAAGATAGGTAGCTGTTTCTAACACCTATTAACAGTCATAATGGCATAATTCTAATACCTTAACATCTGATACTATCACATAAAAGGAGCAAAGACTTAATCATTGCTGCCCCAGATAGCAGGCTATGTCTTACAGTTTAATTATGAGTAGATTTCAGTGAACATTAGACACAGTATTTCCATAGTGAGAATAGAGTAGTTCAATAATGAAACTAATGGGCACTTTCATACTTGTAATTTTCTGTTGGGTATATTAGGAAATAGATTATTCATAGTGAAAATGAGTTGGATTAGATTACCTATAAGGCCCATTCAGCTTTATGATACTATGAACCCCATTAGTTATTAAGGTATTTCACTTTTCCTAGAAAATTCTGAGAACTGGACTTAGCTGAGACAGCAAAGGGATTTTTAACAGAAGTTTCTAACCATTTTCATTAATATATTGGTCTGGTACTACATTCTTTTTTTAAACACAGACAAATGAAAGAGTTAGGGTTTGCATGTCATTTTAAATCATTGTTTACTATGATATGGTTTACTGTGTGTACCATTATTGATCAAAATGCATACATTATTGCAAGCCACAATTGAACACACCATATTGTGACTTTGCAGGACTGTATGACCCTAGTTTATTACTTCCTTTTGCCACTGTTATCAAATTTTGTAATTTCTAGTAATTTCCCAGAGTTACTAGAGGTGGTACTTTATATTCTCCTAGCAATGTACCTAAGCAATACCATATTCAGTTCTATGGGTGGAGAAATAAAAAAGGAAAAGTGCATGTTCTGTCTTAACAATTAATAAAAGAGAAAATTTCACCAGATTGAAAACAATGCCTTCTACAAACTAAATTACTAAAGATTATCTCCTTATCTTCCTTTGCATTATCACTATTTATAGGAGGTTGGATTTGCAAATCAGACAAAGCAAGTTGCCATTTAGATATTCCCATTTTATGAGTTAAGAGAGTATTAAAACTGTTCATAAGTATAGCCTCTTTTCTTAAGATCGTTACGGCAAATGAGATTTTTTTTTCATTGGCTTGGAAATGGGTATTAATAGGAAACTAATCCTAAAACTAACTCGTATACCAACTAATGCATGTTACTAATAAGTAATCAATAGCAAAAGAGGCACCGGGATGTACAATTCCATGAACTTGATGCTTATTTGATTGAGATTGCCGGTTTGACTGAGTTTGAATTTGTTTCTTCCCTGTTGTTATCTTTTTGATATAACTGTCTGGGATTTATTTACTGCAGACTTTGGGTTTCACTTCTAATCATTACATCCCTCACTGCAGGGGAACAAAAAGGCTCTTATAAGGAAGGTAAGACTGCTCATAGGCACTGTAGGAAGTTAGCACCCTCCTAGAGGAATGAAATATTTTAGGAAATATTAAAAAGGCAGAATATTATATTTCCCTGGATGAGAAAATGGAGAAACATGCTTTTAGGCAGGAAACAGACTTGCTCCTAATAGCCCCCACCTTTGTCAATGTGCCATCAAGAAATGGGCCCAGTTCACTCATTCCCCCCACCTTTGTTAATAGCCTGGGCCAGTCTATTCTATATAACAAAGATCTACCCCCTTCAGGCAGACCCATCTAGCAAACAGAAACTCACCACATGGCACCTCGGAAGATTGCATCAGCCAGCACTCAAACTAGCCTGGGACACAGAGAAAGCCTACAGAGTTAGCTAAGACCCATGCCCCGTGGGCGTCTGATAGCCAATGGGATACATTTCTTACACAGGAACAGGAAACTCTTAAGGTGGGCCCAACAGAGGGTATAAAACTTAGGCGCTCTCAGTATCTCAGCCCTTCTCTTCCTCAACATCTTCAAGACATGTGATCCCCCTTTGTCCCAGGACCTCAAACCATGCGGTCCTGCTGTCCACCATTAAAACCATCTTTCCAAGCAGTCACCATGCTTCCAGTGTCTTTTTCCCCACTTAGAACCGAACCCAGAAGGATATTTCTTACAAAAGCACTGAAGAGATAAAGATGGAAAGTAATACTTAGAACTCTACAAATGAAAACAATAATTTATTTTATTTATTACTTTATTTTATTTATTTTATTTTATTTTATTGATGCTGAGCTGGTGGGAATGTCTCATTACAGCCCCCATGCTGAGCAGCCTAGCAGATTTTCAAACATACTTGATGGGCATTGCATGTAATGCTGTAGAAAAAGTACTGAATTTACAGCAAAGGAATGAAATGGACAATGATTTTTATTTTTGCTCACTCTTTAAATGAGAGAGAAAAGAATGATTACCATGTCTGATTCTTTTCCAGTGCTATCTTTGATTAAAAGACTTTTGCAGGAGGCTCGTTTAGCAAAAGCCTTATTATACAAACATCAGCAAACAATTAACTTGATAAGATCTATCAAAAGTAAGGATAAACTGAACCAAACTCAAATCCCACTTGTTTCAAATCTCATTGTGTCTGCTGAAATGCCTCCAAGATGAAATGTCTCCTAAATTTCTGAGTAAAAGTTACACTGATAATTATTTTAAAATTTCATTTTATGTGATTTTATACTACAGGCTAGTATTCAGTTTTGATATAACCCACCACCAACTTTTCTCCACATGTAGTGGACTACAACTGTCACAAACGTCAGATATATAATTATTCTTCAGATATAATTATGGGAATTGTAGTTCCAGTACAACTGGAAATGCACCTAGTGGGAAAAAGCTGGGTTCGGCAGTCACAATGAATACAAAACACAACTATTTCATGCATCTGAATCCTGGAACATTTTGAGAGACACCTTAGAGCCGTGATGGCGAACCTATGGTACGCGTGCCACAGGTGGCACGTGGAGCCATATCTGAGGGCACGCGAGGCTTTGCCCTATGTCCAGCATGCATATGCACTCTAGCCAGCTGATTTTTCAGCCTTCCGGAGGGCAGGGGGCAACCGTTTTTGCCCTCTCAAGGCTTCAGGAAAGCCTCCGGAGCCTGAGGAGGGCGAAAAATGGGCCTATCGGATGTCTGGAGGCTTCAGTGAGGCCTGCGCACATGCACGGGGGGACAGTGTGGGTGTTTGTGTCCACGCATGCGTGGGGGGAGGGCATTGCATTATGGGTGTGGCACGCGCGCACGCGCTATCGCACACACACGCACCTTTTTGGCACCCAAGCAAAAAAAGGTTCGCCATCACTGCCTTAGGGTGAGAATAGTCTATAAAATGGCCTGATAGCATCTTCTGGATAGCCTGCTGCTGAGAAAGAAAAGAGTCCAAGGAAAAATGTACAGTACAACTCTATCAATGAAAAAATGACAGTGTATTCACTGACACTTATTCTGTACAGTGTTATTCTTATTCCAGCTTATTCTGGAAATGGATTGCTTAGGATTTCATCTTGACAACACTAGTTCTACATTTTGATTCTCTCTTTTAAAATTACACTATTATTTTTTATATTCATGCATTCTTGGATTGTGGAGGATTTTTTGCACCATGCTTTCTGTAAGGATAAAGATAGTTTAGATATATTTTTAATAAATAAGACAGGTATTTCCTCTATATAGGAAACTTGAGGAGTGGCAATTGTAGAGTGAAAGTCAGCTTTCAATCTGGCTGTCCTATCTAAACATGAAATTGAATATGCTTCTGCATCCCTAAAATATGTGGTATTATTTGCTTCTGTATCTCTCCAAATACATATTCATTGATACATATGTATATCAAAGTATGACAAAATTTTATGTATTAAGTCTCTACATGTAAACTCATGTAAGTTACTTTGTTTGAATGATACAAAAGTATAATTTTGAACATTTCTTTTAAATTCACAGCTTAGTTCACATTTAAGCTATAGTTCTGGTTATTTGTTTCTGGCTCAGTGTGATGTGTGAATTTATCCATTATATATCAGTTTTAGACACTGTATTGATGTTCTGTATGAGACACGCCACCGTATGTTATAGTTTCCCTTAAAGCATGAAAACAAATCCAAAAAAAACCATTCTGAATGGGTATGCAATTAATATTTCATTAAGCATGAAAAAAAAATTAAGTAGATTGTGTCATGTCAAGACATTGTGTCAATGCGCCGAGGTGGCGCAACGGTTAGAGGCAGGTACTGCAGGCCACTTTAGCTGACACTGATCCACAGGTCAGCGGTTCAAATCTCACCAGCTCAAAGTTGACTCAGCCTTCCGTGGTAGGTAAAATGAGGACCCAGATTGTTGGGGGCAATATAAATATACATTGCTTACTGGTGTAAACCGCTTAGAGAGTGCTTGCACTGTGAGGCAGTATATAAATCTCACAAAATAAATAATAAATAAATAAATAAAATGTCAATAAAGTGGTCCCCTTAATACATGGTCCCTGTATATCTGTAGTTGACAAACAGATATACAACCTCATTATACTGTGAAGATGTTTGTATATCCTGGGTTTTGGCCTTATGATTTAGTGGTTTGAAGCATATACAAAATAGCAAAATACTAAATTAGCTTTATGAATATATAATGTACCTTATTTTAAAAGATAGCATTAGAACATCTGTACATTGTATTTTCTTCTTGGTTATGGCATATTTTGCTTAGTCATCTACTATGTGTGACTTTCTTGTGGAAATTCTTCATCTTCAAAGTGATTTGGTTGGTTGATCATGGCTGATACTAATTCTTACACTCCATGGAGATCTTGGTAGAAACACATCTTGACCATAATACTACTTCTTCCTGACAACTTGTAGCTTGCTTGGTGACTCTACTCTACTCTATTTTGATTGGCATAGTTTTCTTTCTTCTAAAACTCCTAACCACAGTGGTGATTCGTCATCCTATTTCTGCTGATAGGAGTTAAATAAGGTGGGAAGGTAACAGGTTCAGAAAAAGCAAGAAAAGACAAGACAGTATTGGTCATCTCTTGCTGGAATAGACCCTAACCTTAGTTTCTCAATTTTAATTGCTGGAAGAGACCTAAAAGATGTGAAAGAAAAAGGCAGGACAGGTTGCCATGGAAGCAGTCACAGCAGCTGGGATTATGTGAATGCCTTACGGTTGCCAAGACTTGCTACTTTGTTTACATTGGGATGATAACAATCTAGATCTGCCTGGATGCTGAGAATGAACAGTGTAGCAGATCTAGTTGTGCTTCATCTGTGGTAGAGTAAAGCCCTTGTGGCACAGAGATTAGAACACAGTATTGTACATAGAAGTACTCTTTTCGAATTTGGATAATGTCCTCTTTGTAAACAAATTACTAGTCTAGATGGACAGATTACCTATCTAGAATCTCTAATCTGTGCTCTCCAAGCAGAAATTAGGTGCCCAATTCAGCCATTCCACTCTATTGAGCTGCTGCACTATCAGCCCCCTCTACCACAAAGATCCTGCAGGAGAAGGGCAGTATGGACAACCATGGGATCTGGCAGGGTGAGAGCTGTGAACCATAAACACAAAGCTTTTGCTATGTCCCAGCATAACAGATATAGTGCCCTTGCTGACCTTAATATGGACACTAAAGTGACAGGTCAAGGTAGTTGTGATAATGATAACTCAAATAAGCAGGGGATTGTGGTCCGAGATGAAGAACTTACATTGGAAAGGGGAAAGTGTGAATCAGGTATTACACAACAATCACACAAGAGCAGCAAGGTATACAAAAAGAGAAGCCACCTTCTGGTTGGTGATTCAATTGTAAGGGATGTAAATTTAGGAAAGGATATGGAGGTTTTGAAAGAGGTCAGGTGTCTGCCAGGTGCTACTGCCAGCAGAGACAAGAGGCGTATTCTTAATATAGTCAAGAATGCCAGTAAGGACTGTGATGTTGATGCTATTATACATCTTGACACAAATGATCTGTCCCAAAAAGATGTACTTTCTGTGCAGAATGACTTCCAGAGCTTGGGGTATGAACTTAGTAGTATAGGTTGTAGGCTTATCTTTTCAGAGGTTTATTTATTTATTTATTTATTTATTTGGCTTTCTTATATGCCGCCCAACTCCCGAAGGACTCAGGGCGGCGTACAGCATAGGAAAATACAAGAAACCAATAAACAAAATTTAAAAACATAATATAAAAATTAAAAATGTAATATAAAAACAACCATGCAACAACCAAGCATACCCGGGGGAGAGTTCAGTTGGAGTTAAGCTCTGCCCCCTGCCTGCAGGAAAAGCCACGTCTTAACGGCTTTTCGGAAGGCCAGCAGGGTGGGGATGGTTCGGGTCTCTGGAGGAAGTTGGTTCCAGAGCGCGGGGCCTGCCACAGAGAAGGCCCTCCCCCTAGGACCCGCCAGCCGGCATTGCTTAGCCGATGGGACCTGGAGGAGGCCAACTCTGTGGGCCCTAACCGGTCGAAGGGAAGTATGAGGCAGAATGCGGTCCCAGAGATAACCCGGCCCTAAGCCATGAAGGGCTTTAAAGATGGTGATCAACACCTTGAATTGGACCCGGAGACAAATGGGTAACCAATGCAGCTGGCGGAGTAAAGGTGTCACGTGGGTGTACCTTGGTACACCCACCACAGCATGCGCAGCCGCATTTTGCACCAGTTGGAGTCTCCGGATACTCTTCAAGGGTAGCCCCATGTAGAGCGCATTGCAGTAGTCCAAACGGGAGGTGACAAGGGCGTGAGTGACCGTGAGTAGAGCCTCCTTCTCCAAGTATGGCCGCAACTGGTGCACAAGGCGAACCTGTGCAAAGGCCCCCCTAGCCACAGCAGTAAGATGATGCTCCAATTTTAGCTGTGGATCTAGGAGGACCCCCAAGTTGCGGACCTGGTCCGAGGGAATCAGTTTTGTTCCCTCTAAAACCAAGGAGGGACAGTTGTCGTAGTCCTTAGGAGGCAATACCCAAAGCCACTCAGTCTTGTCGGGGTTGAGTCTGAGTCTGTTCCTCCCCATCCAGATCCTAACGTCGTCCAGGCACCGGCACATTACATCAACTGCCACACTGAAGTCAGACGGGGTGGTGATGTACAGCTGGGTGTCATCAGCGTACTGGTGGTAACGCACCCCATGTCTGCGGATGATCTCACCCAGCGGTTTCATGTAAATGTTAAATAGGATGGGCGAGAGAACCGACCCCTGAGGCATCCCGCATAACAGGGGCCTAGGGGAGGATCTCTGCCCTCCTGTTAACACCGACTGCATCCTATCGGCGAGATAAGAGGAGAACCACCGTAAAACGGTGCCTCCCACTCCCAACTCACCGAGACGATGCAGAAGGATACCATGGTCGATGGTATCGAAAGCCGCTGAGAGGTCAAGTAGCACCAGGATAGAGGAGTTTCCCCCATCCCGGGCCCGCCAGAGATCATCTATCAGAGCGACCAAGGCAGTTTCTGTACTGTACCCGCGCCTGAAACCCGACTGATAGGCATCTAGATGCTCTGTTTCATCCAGAAGTCGCAGAAGTTGAGTAGCCACCACCTTCTCCACAACTTTCCCTAAAAAAGGTAAGTTGGAGACCGGACGATAGTTCTTCAAATCAGCTGGTCCAGGGAAGGCTTCTTCAGGAGGGGTCTCACCACCGCAGTTTTTAACGACTGCGGTACGGATCCCTCTCCCAAAGAAGCGATGACCACCGCCCGGATCCAGCCGCGTGTCACCTCCCTGCTGGCCGAGACCAACCAGGAGGGGCATGGGTCCAATAAACAGGTGGAGGCCCCCATCGCCCCCACGGCTCTGGGGGGCGATTTAAAATGACATGCAAACCCTAACTCTTTCATTTGTTTTACCAGTTTATAAGGAACCAAAAGGGAAAGGCCAGCGTGTAGCAGAGTTTAATGTGTGGCTAAAGGAGTGGTGTAAAAGGGAAGGCTTTGGTTTTATTAGTCATGATGTCTGCAGCTGGTCCAATGAAAAACTGTACAAAAGAGATGGCTGGCATCCATCAAAAAAAGGGAGTGAGTTACTTGGTATTAAATTCACAGATTTCCTGGTAAACATTTAAACTGAACAGCGGGGACAGAGAATTAATTGATACAGAACATTTCTGTCCCCAGCAATCTAAAATTGATAGGGTTATCAGTGCATGCAACATAGATGTGTGTGCGGGTAAGATTATCAGCCCTGCTGTCAAGCAAAACCAAGCATTTAATAGTGAGTGCCATACCATGTGCACTAATCAAACAGGCAGCAAGAAAGTAGGGACAGTCAGGCACAACACAGGTTATGTAGACAGTAAACACAGGGTCAATCAAAATGAACTCAAATGTCTATACACCAATGCACAGAGTATGAGAAATAAACAGGGTGAATTAGAAATTCAAGTAAATGAGGGAAGATATGATATTGTTGCCATTACGGAAACTTGGTGGGATGAAACCCACAAATGGAACCTACAGCTAGACGGATTTAAATTATTTAAAAGAAATAGACCAAATAAAAGAGGAGATGGAGTTGCACTATATATAAGAAATAACTACATCTCTACAGAAATAGAGCACAACAATAATGAAAATTATCTTCAATGCATTTTGGTCAATATTAAAGGGGGGGGGAATGACATTGCCATAGGTCTATACTATAGGCCATCCAACCAAACAGAGGAAGTAGATGAACTTTTTGCTAGTCAGCTAACTAAGGTATGTAGGAAGCACATCACAATAGTAATGGGGGATTTTAACTATCCTGACATCAACTGGGAGACAAACTCTGCACCAAGTGGAAGATCCAACAGGTTCCTAACAAACCTAGCAGACAACTTTGTTTCCCAAAAAGTAGAGAAGGGAACAAGGGGATCAGCCATATCGGACTTAATTCTCACTAACAGTGATGAAATGATAGAAGGTGTTAAAGCTACAGGAACCTTGGGGGCAAGTGATCATTCAATATTGGAATTCAACATTATGCAAATACAAGCGGTAGAACAAAGTCAAACTAGAGTCTTGGACTTTAAGAGAGCTAATTTCAATAAACTTAGAGAGAGCTTGGGAAGGATTCCATGGATGAGAATCCTCAAGGGGAAAACAACTCAAGAAGCTTGGGAAATTTTGAAAAGTGAGATCATAAAAGCCCAGTCTAGCACAATACCAATGAAGAAGAAAAATAATAGGTCTCAAAAGAAACCAGCATAGCTGCATAAAGAACTCTCTGACAAATTGAAAGACAAAAAGGACAAGTATAAAAAGTGGAAAGAGGGGGAAATAACTAAGGCAGAATATCAGCAAATAGCCCAAGCCTGTAAAGATGAAGTGAGGAAAGCTAAGGCTCACAAAGGCTTGCGACAAAAGTAAAAAAAATAACAAAAAAAAGCTTCTTCCAACATTTTAAAAACAAAAAAAGTCAAGGAAACAATTGGTCCATTGCTGGGAGAAAGTGGCAAGAAGGTGACAAGCAACAGGGAGAAAGCAGAGCTACTTAACTCATTTTTTGCATCTGTCTTTACACAAAGGGAAAAAACAATCCAACCTATCAAAAACAGCACCACAAAAAACATATTAGGAACACCAGTTAAAATAGGGAAGAAAATGGTAAGTGAACACCTGTCTACCCTAGATGAGTTCAAATCACCAGGACCAGATAGATTACACCCCAAGGTTCTGAAGGAACTGGCAGACAAGATCTCAGAACCACTGAACTATATCTTTCAAAGATCCTGGAGCACTGGGGAACTGCCAGAGGACTGGAAAAGAGCTGATGTAGTTCCCATCTTCAAAAAAGGGGGAAAATAGATCCAGGAAACTACAGACCTATCAGCCTGACCTCAATAACAGGGAAGATTCTGGAAAAGATAATCAAGCAATGACTCAGCGAGCACCTAGAAGCAAACAAAGTAATAACCAAAAGCCAACATGGGTTTGTCAAATACAGATCATGCCAGACTAATCTTATTGCATTCTTTGACAAAGTGACAAAATTCGTGGACCAGAGGAATGCTGTCGATATAATTTACTTGGACTTCAGTAAGGCATTTGATAAAGTAGACCATAACCTACTACTAGATAAAGTAGAAAAATGTGGGTTAGACAGCAACACCACCAGATGAATTTGAAACTGGCTGACCAACCGCACTCAACGTGTAGTGCTCAATGGAACTGCATCTACATGGAGGGAAGTATGCAGTGGAGTACCCCCAAGGCTCTGATTTAAGCCCAGTACTCTTCAACCTCTTCATCAATGACTTGGATGAGGGGATGGATGGGGAACTCATCAAATTTGCAGATGACAGCAAACTGGCAGGAATAGCCAACACTCCAGAAGATAGGCTCAAGATATAGAAGGATCTTGACAGACTTGAACATTGGGCGCTATCTAACAAAATGAAATTCAATGGTGAAAAAAGTAAGGTTCTACATTTAGACAAGAAAAACAAAATGTACAGGTACAGTATATGTGGTACCTTGCTCAACAGTAGTAACTGTGAGAGGGACCTTGGAGTCCTAGTGGACATTTAAATATGAGCCAGCAGTGTGCAGCAGCTGCCAAAAAAGCCAACACAGTTCTAGGCTGCATTAACAGAGGGATAGAATCAAGATCACATGAAGTGTTAATACCACTTTATAATGCCTTGGTAAGGCCACACTTGGAATACTCCATTCAGTTTTTGTCGCCACGATGCAAAAAGGATGTTGAGAGTCTAGAAAGAGTACAGAGAAGAGCAACAAAGATGATTAGGGGACTGGAGGCTAAAACATATGAAGAACAGTTGCAGGAACTAGGTATGTCTAGTTTAATGAAAAGGACTAGGGGAGACATGATAGCAGTGTTCCAATATCTCAGGGGTTGCCACAGGAGTGGCACAGAAGAGGGAGTCAAACTATTCTCCAAAGCACCTGAGGGTAGAACAAGAAGCAATGGGTGGAAACTAATCAAGGAGAGAAGCAACTTAGAACTAAGGAGAAATTTCCTGACAGTTAGAACAATTAATCCATGGAACAGCTTGCCTCCAGAAGTTGTGAATGCTCCAACACTGAAAGTTTTTAAGAAGATGTTGGATAACCATTTGTCTGAAGTAGTGTAGGGTTTCCTGCCTAAGCAGGGGGTTGGACTAGAAGACCTCCAAGGTCCCTTCCAACTCTGTTATTCTATTCTATTCTATTCTATTGCAAGCTAACTCTGCCCACAATCTAGAATTTGAACCTGACAGGCTCAAGGTTGACTCAGCCTTCCATCCTTCCAAGATCGGAAATGCTTCACAGGACCCAGATTGTTGGGAACAATATGCTGACATTGTAAACCACTCAGAGAGTGCTGTGAAGGACTACGGGACAGTATATAAGTCTAAGTGCTATTGCTATTGCTATTTGGGGGGGGGTTTAACAAAATCTCATGAACCAGATCAAGCCAGAAGTTGAGTAATTTGGTGATTCTTTATTTCTTTTTCTCTGATTTTAAATAGAATATAACCAATAAAACCAAAATATAAAATTTAACCAAATCCAATTGGGTCTCTTTCATGGTGTATTGTTTATCCCATCTCAATCTCAAATACAACCCATTCTATGCAGCTACCAACTATACCTTCCTTCAGTTGTAAGCAGCATTTGTGCAATAGTTATCTCCTCCTCCTTTTGTTTGGTAGTGATCACTCCAGAAGCTACCCAACGCTCCACCCCCTTCCTTCATTTACAAGGTGATGGGTGGGTCAGCTGTAAAAAAAAAACCAATTTATCTCCTCTTCAGTCCCCTCTGGGTCCAATCCAACATCTCCTCTCTTGAGTCTGTCAATAGTAAGTTCCTACGTCGTTTGATGGGAGTTCCTCCCTGTGTAAGTAAGGCCGCAATTCGTTTGGAACTGGGCATGTCCTCACTTGCTACAATCATGTGGAAACGTGCAATTGGCTATTGGTTGTCCCTCTGGACTAGACTCCCAGGCTATTACTTAGGCCAATGCCTATGGCGGGACCCTTTTCATAGTCCCTGGACCCATAATATCCATACTAAACTTTTGAAGATCGGGATTTTCCCCAGTGAAGTTTTTATCTTAGGCCCTGATGCTGCCAAATCATTGATTTTTCAACGGCTGGACGACATTGATAGACAACTCAATCTGGCAAACGGATCAGGAACTTGCTCACCGTTTTCCCTTGGTATTGTTCCCTTGCTTCACCCCCCGCCTTACCTTTCCACGTTACACTCTATCAAACATAGGCTTGCATTTATGAAGGCACGATTTAATGTGATCCCCTCGAATGTCCTCGACAGTAGGCTCTCGGGGGGAGTAAAATCCTCCTATTGTACATGTGATGGCCGATCCCCGGAATCTCTGCTCCATATTACATTCGTATACCCCCACTATCGAGACATAAGATCAAGATTCGTCTCCCCTATTTCCCAGAGATTCCCTGGTTCACCGGATCTGTTCAGCCTTTATTTCCTACTCCAGGATATAGACCCTAATATAACCTCAAAGATGGCAAAAAAATTTGCTGCAGTCGTGGCTGAAAAACAGAGGAAAAGATGGGTAACCCCTATGGCAGAGGATCACTAGTATTGATGGTATAGATTGTAGTAGATGGTGTACTGTCACATGATCTATCTATATTTGTAAAATTTACCCCCCTTTTTATGTGTATTTTAAACTGGTCTCCGACCGCAATAAAAGCTATCTATCTATCTCCTCTTCAGTGTAAATGAACAATATTGAAGGATGGTTGCAAAGTGTGATGGTTGCTGTCTATCTGGCAGAAAGTGGGAAATCACAAGAGGCAAGACAAAGCAAGAGAAACATGTCCTTAAGACTATTGGATAGAAGAGAAATTATTTCCAAGACATGAAAAATGTGTGCAAAATGGAAGGTTCTTTGGTGGTGGTGGGGTAAACAAGTCACCCAGAACTTATGGGGCTAGGATAAATACCCCTGTAGATAAGTAGGCACGGGAAAAGAGGAAAAACAAGGAATGAGAGATCTTCTTTTGTAAGTATAGCCAGCAGTTGACATCTTAAAATACTCTCATGGAATACAGATAGATAGAAAACAGTGAGTTAGTCACTGGTAGAAGAGGGACACCTTGTGGTTACCAAGAAAAAAATGAATTCAAGCAGATATGTTCACTCCTAAAGTGAACAATATCTTTAGAGTAGAAACAGCAGCCTGTTATTAACATGATTGGTATGCTAAATGTAGTTAACAGTATGGGTATGTTTTTTATTCATTTCTAAGAATGCTTAATGGTGCCTGGTTTGAGCTGGTTACATGTGAGAAATAAAAAAATGCCCTAGGTTGAAATAATTGCAATAGTATTATTAAACAACTGCAATGTCAATATAATGTATAACCTGAATATGTGATTTCACTTATATTAAAATGAGAGACAAATATGTGAAAATTAAACATAACTTTCTGTATTCTAACCGTGATTAACACTTTGCTATTCAGATCTTTTGGGCATAAATATAAATTATATTAATTTAGGCAATCTATATTGGGAAAAGAAGAACTGGAAAAATCATAGTGATAAAATGGTCTGCCTTTTTTGTACTTCTTCCATAATAAAATCATCAAGCTTTTATCTTTTAATAGCATCAATATGGTATTAAATATGTAATATCATTATAACATAGTGGTGTTGTATGTATCATGTCATTACACAAACAACACAGTTTTATATGATTTACGACATGACACATGATATACGGTACAGAATCCACATCATTTGCATATTCATTATATTAATTGTTCTCTGCAGATGTCACAACAGTTTGCTAGACTTTCCAAAGAAAAGGCTGGTTCTAATGTTTCTACTTGGCATTTAGCATTTTCATTGGAACTACACTCTGGGCTTCTTTAAACATGAGAGGCTTAGCATCTGTGAAAACAGTCACCCAAACAATTGCTTTGGACCATAGTATAGCAAGCTTCCACATATGGTGGCATTTATAGTTAGAGAAATGGAAGTAACTGTACACTTCTTCACTCAAAAAAGAAGTTCGTTTAACCTAAATACTCTTGAGTTCATTGTTATTTTCCTCTTAACAATCAGACTATTATCCTGATAACATGAACAAACTAGTGTTCTCTTTTTAATACCTTGTAATCATCTGCAATTAATTTGTAAAATTATATACTTCTATCCTTTTCATTGTGTTCCATTATAGATGGAGTGCAAATTTTAATAGAGCTGTAGAGCAGCTCAGATCTGAACGAAAGAGATGTTTTGAATTGGCCCATTTTATGAATTGAGTTGCATAATGTAATTAATTTTCAGTCAATGCTATTTCAGTTTTTTCTTTACTCCTTCAGGTGGATGAGGAGAGTCACTTGGGTGAATCCTGTTCAGTGCTCTAGTTGCTTCTCTGTCCCACAAGATAACAAGGCACCCAAAACATAACTCCAATCAGATAGCAGCAAAAATTCAAAAGCAATCTCTGAAAACCCTCTGGATCCATTAGTAACCCAACTTGAATAGAATAGAATAGAATAGAATAGAATAGAATAGAATAGAATAGAATAGAATAGAATAGAATAGAATAGAATAGAATAGAAAACAGAGTTGGAAGGGACGTTGGAGGTCTTCTAGTCCAACCCCCTGCTTAGGCAGGAAACCCTACACCACTTCAGACAAATCCAACATCTTCTTAAAAACTTCAGTGTTGGAGCATTCAAACTTCTGGAGGCAAGTTGTTCCACGGATTAATTGTTCTAACTGTCAGGAAATTTCTCCTTAGTTCTAAGTTGCTTCTCTCCTTGATTAGTTTCCACCCATTGCTTCTTATTCTAACCTCAGGTGCTTTGGAGAATAGTTTAACCCTCTCTTCTTTGTGGCAATCCCTGAGATATTGGAACACTGTTATCATGTCTCCCCTAGTCCTTCTTTTCATTAAACTAGACATACCTAGTTCCTGCAACCGTTCTTCATATGTTTTAGCCTCCAGTCCCCTAATCATCTTTGTTGCTCTTCTCTGCACTCTTTCTAGAGTCTCAACATCTTTTTTACATCGTTGCAACCAAAACTGAATGCAGTATTCTAAGTGTGGCCTTACCGAGGCATTATAAAGTGGTATTAACACTTCATGTGATCTTGATTCTATCCCTCTGTTAATGCAGCCTAGAACTGTGTTGGCTTTTTTGGCAGCTGCTGCACACTGCTGGCTCGTATTTAAATGTCCACTAGGACTCCAAGGTCCCTCTCACAGTTACTACTGTTGAGCAAGGTACCACATATACTGTACCTGTGCATTTTGTTTTTCTTGCCTAAATGTAGAACCTTACTTTTTTCACTATTGAATTTCATTTTGTTAAATAGTGCCCAATATTCAAGTCTGTCAAGATCCTTCTGTATCTTGAAACTATCTTCTGGAGTGTTGGCTATTTCTGCCAGTTTGGTCTCATCTGCAAATTTGATGAGTTCCCCATCCATCCCCTCATCCAAGTCATTGATGAAGAGGTTGAAGAGTACTGGGCCTAAAACAGAGCCTTGGTGTGCTCCACTGCATACTTCCCTCCATGTAGATGAAGTTCCATTAAGGATTACACTTTGAGTGCAGTTCGTCAGCCAGTTACGAATCCATCTGGTGGTGATGCTGTCTAACCCACATTTTTCTACTTTATCTAGTAGTAAGTTATGGTCTACTTTATCAAATGCCTTACTGAAGTCCAAGTAAATTATATCGACAGTATTCCTCTGGTCCACTAATTTTGTCACTTTGTCAAAAAATGCAATAAGATTACTCTGGCATGATCTGTGTTTGACAAACCCATGTTGGCTTTTGGTTATTACTTTGTTTGCTTCTAGGTGTTTGCTGATTCGTTGCTTTATTATCGTTTCCAGAATCTTCCCTGGTATTGAGGGATAAATAAACTTTATTAGCCCTTTTGACCAATTACGAGTTGACAACCCTTTTGTCACAAGAAAGTGATATGTTTATAAAAAAGTATACGCCAATGGAGATATCCCCAGAACCAGATCATATTTCATCTATTCTAAGGTAAAAGCCAGGATCTAGTAGTGTAAGTCAGCAATATAAGTCACACAAATGTTGAGCTGGGACTAGACCGTGATTGTCATGGTGACCATGAAATCCTGGGCTGTCTCCAGTCACAGAGAGTGGAAGATAAAATCATTCAGTACTAACAGTCTGGGTGAATTCATCCATAAGAAAAAGTTCAAGTTGGGAATCATGATCAGTCATGATCATGACTGATACATGACACAAAACTTGTCTGGACAAATTTCCATAAAATAGATTCACCCCTTCTCCACTACCCAGGTCTCAATGACACCTGGCAAATCTGCCCTCCAACTTTGTGGTTCAGTTTATTTCCAGGAGGAAAAGAATTGTAGATATAGCTATAGTGATTCCTTATTGTGTGTATACCATTGCCTGGTTTGGGATCAAACTCATTGGTGAATGAATATGTTCACTGGACCATTACAGTACTCTATATATGATGGATTATGATGCATTATTGTTATTGTTAATATAACTGCCTAGGACAATGCTTTACTCACAATCCCTGATGCACTATGACTATTTAAGAATGTTGGCTGCTGAAATTTCTGTATACAATTACCTCTATTTTTCAGGATGAACTGCCAAAGATTTTAATGGGATATTGTTTTAAATGCATCAGTTACCACTCAATGTGGGATGTTAAGATTTAAACAGGCACTCTGACGAGACCATTACAGAAAGTACTAAATCAGTAATTCATCCTTCACAATTGGGTTTCATGAAAGTGTTTCAAGCCTCAGGCACCATTAAACTTTTAATGGAGATATTAGCTTTATATGCTGACACACATAACACAGCTGTTTTGGCATCATTAGATGCAGAAAAATCATTAGAAGCAGATGGTACAAATCAAGTTTCTGGTGAAAATGATAAAGAACCTATAGAATTTTATTTCTTGGATTGAAATTTATTATTACAATCCCTCTGTTTGTATAATTTGGAAAGGGAGTATTTCTCCTGGAATTAAAATGCAGCATGGAACACATCAAGCATGTATTTGATTTTATTATTTGATTTCTTTTATTATTTGATTTCTTTTATCATTTCATTTGATTCTGGAACTCTGATAATATCCTAGGAATGCATGGACATTGTTACTATGTGTTGGTGATATTAAAATAATTAAATTATTTAAATTATTAAATGATTTAAATAATTCTCATTAAAGATTCTCTAAATTCATTGACACTGTACAGCTTCAAGAGGTTTATACCTGGTATAGAGTTTCCTGAAATAAGTCTAATATTATGTCCATTGGAAAAAACGTATCTAAGGATACAGATAATTATCAGGATGTTTAGTGTCCAAAATACATGATTACAATTCCTAGAAAACATCCTGCTCATTAAGCTGTATTAACCAAAATTAAAGAAACATTAAGAGATGGATGAAAATAACCCTAAGTTTGTGGTGAAAAATAAACAGTTTATGATGTAAATAAATATCGTATCAAAATTAATACATAGTTTGACCCCAAAATTAATGATGGTGCCATTTAATTTTTTAAAATACATTGATAGGCTGTCTTTTTTTAATGGAAATGATACATGATTTCTCTTTCAAACCTATAGCTTTCAGAAGACAAAGTTGGTTTAATCTTCCTGATTGTAAAGAATATCATATGTGTTAATTTCAGTAATGTATTAAAATGAAAAAGACATAATTTACCATTATGAGTTCAACTGAAGAGTTATTACTTGGTATCCTTAAAGTGTTGGCAAGTTTTTGTCCCAAATACAGTACAAATTTATTACTATAATTTACAATAGCAGCCTTTATTTTTCTGGCACTGAACACAAGTCGACACATCTAAAGCACATTAAAAGGCAAATTAATATTTGAATTTAACACACATTAACAATTGATGCTAAGGAATAATCTTGGGGGGGAGGAATGAAAATAGGACTGGTAATCTCAGTCAAGTTTTAAATAATGATACCTTTAAAATATTTGAACCATTATTAAGGGTTATAACTTAGTAAAGCTAAATGTTAAATTGGAATTTGTATTAGTATTGATAGCATTTGATACTGACCTCTGAGATACTGACAGAATTGGGCATATTTGTGAAGGCTTTAATAAGACTAAATTGACAGTTTGTTACTATCAAAAAATTTAAAAACTCCTTTTCTAATGTTTTGCTTTATTTTTCATTTTCGTCTACTTTTTCCTTTTTTCAGTTAGCTTTCTTAGGTTTGTCCTTATGTGCTTTGAATTGTAATATCTTTGTAAAACGGAACAAAACCTAAAAAGAAGAGAGAGCAAGAATGAAGATTGCATTGCAAAACAAATACATAAAACAATAAGGAAGGGTCAAGCAGAAGACAAATACTGAGAAAATTATGGTTGGTTGGAGCTGAAGATATCCTAAAATGACAAAAAAGAAAAAGCTGAAAGTTTAAATAACAAAAGTCAATGTGTTAAGTGTTTGTTAAAAACAAAGATAGTTTGTGAGCATAGAAAGCTACAAAGAGGTATTATGAATGTTTTGTTATTAGCTAGATTTAGCTATGTTTCTTTTTTCTTTTTTATCTCTTGACTTTAATTTTTATGGCTTAAAGTTTCTTTCTCATTTTCTTCTCTTTGCTTACGCCAAAAAAGAATTGTATGATTTCTATATACATACAAAACACTCTTCATTCAAGATAAATTCAGAATTTGTCAGGTCTTTTACAGAGTTTTGAAAGTTCCCCTAAAAAAAACAATCAGGCAAACAGATTTTCATCTCAACTTGTTATCAATTTATGCATTGTGATCTTAGCATGGATCAGATGTAATAATGTTAATTTGGAACAAGAGAAGAAAAACAAAAGTGCATTTTCAGTCTTAGCAACTTGAAGGAGGCTTATTTTAATTCTTGTATTAAATTTGTTTTTAAGTTATTAAAATAGCAAGTTAATTAAAATGTCAAAGAGTTCCTTTCATTTCCTTTTTTTTCTTACTGCTATTGTAATTTCAGTTATAACCTGAAGATGTTGTGCTTATTTAAAACTCTTTTCTGCTTATCAAAATGAGTGGCTGTTTCTGGTCTCTGAAATACAGTAAATGTAAGGTATTGCCACTGCAGAATAACCAATTCTTCTGAGATAGGGGTCACCCTATTTTTTACATTAAAAAGAATGACTCAAATCTATGGAAAGTAGATTTACAGATACAGTAAGGTGGGGATAACTTTTACTTCCAATCAAACCCTGGGTTGAAATACCCTGCATTTTGTTGACTTCTGTTTCCTCCCAGAGGGGTGTTTCCAATAAAAATTGGAAATCCAATTATATTTTTCATACAATATGATTGAACTTCTCTTAGCAAGATATATTTACTCAGATAACATTCGTTGCTTTCATACTCTAAAACCAACTTCAGATTCTGTCATTCTCTTGTCTTGAAAAGCGATGCTTAATAAATCAATGTCCCTTTCAAAACCATAACAATTCCTTTCTGCTTAAAATCATTCATATGCTATTTAATGATCCTCTGGGGACATTAAGATGATCACTCAGAACTGGACTGGGACAAGATAAAGCAGAAGCGACAGGCAGATTAGTCCCACTTCTGGTTTTGATTAATTATTGTGACTCAAGCATTTGCCTACATAATCTTTGTCTGTAGCAGGGGTGAAATGCTACTGGTTTGGACCGATTTGGGCATACCGGTAGCGGCGGTTGCCGGTGGTTTGCAGAACCAGTAGCTATGGCTGGCTACCCACATACCCCAAACCAATCACCCAGTCGCCGCTCACTCACTCGCCCTGCCTGCCCAGTCTCTGTTCAGCAGCTTGCCTGCCTGAAGCGCTACGCCCCTGATCTGCCTGCCAGGTAAGCCTGCAAAGTTGCGGCCTACCTAGCTGCCCCTGACCCCCCCCCACCATCCCAGCCTGTCTTCCCTACTCCATTCCCTGCGGCCCACAGCCCTGACATGCTTGCCTGCCTTCAATGAGGCCTTCCCAGTGTCCCCGTGGCCAGCTTGCGAAGGCAGGCAAGCAGAAGGCCGCGTGGAA
This sequence comes from Diadophis punctatus similis, assembly GCA_023053685.1. Classification (NCBI taxonomy): domain Eukaryota; kingdom Metazoa; phylum Chordata; class Lepidosauria; order Squamata; family Dipsadidae; genus Diadophis; species Diadophis punctatus. Next base: position 34,737,818 of record JALIGW010000005.1, on the reverse strand, counting down.
GACAGACAAGCATGTCAGGGCAGGCCGGCCATGGGGAAGGGAGCTAGCAGCCTTCCTGGCAGTCCCCCATATCTGCTTGCCTTCCAAGGTTGGCGTCCAGCCCAGCTGGCCACTGGGTGGGCGGGCAGCCCTTGGTGGAGACGCAGCTGCTTCTGCTCTGAGTTTGAGAGGGGCGGCAGCTGGGCTAGCCAGTCGCCATGTTCTTTGCCCTCTTTTCAGGCCAAAAAGCTGCTGGACACTTTGGGGAGAGGGATCGCTGCTGGGCATGCGCTGTCCTGGCGCAACTTACTGAACTATTTTCCCCGCCCCTTTCCATGACTACCAAGGGCCGCCCGCTGCTGCTCTGAGGCGGGAGTGGCGGCACTGAGCCCCTGTGGTTGTTGCCACCTGGGCTAGCCAGTCGCCATGCTCTTTGCCCTCTTTTCAGGCTGAAAAGCTGCCGGACACTTTGGGGAGAGGGATTGCTGCCGAGGATGCTCTCTCCTCGCGCAACTTGCCAAGCAGATTCTTCCCCGCACCTTTCCGATTCATCCATGCCCCGACCTGAAGTTTAGCTGCTCGGGGGCTCCGCAGAGGGAGCCACCCAAAGCTTGGAAGCTGCGAATATGATTTGAAAGTTCAGGTGTGAAAAGGGGGAGAGCGTGACTGCTGAGGTGGGGGCAGACTTCGGAAGCAGCCGGCCCTTGGTGGAGCCGAGGTGGCGCAGCGGTTAGAGGCAGTACTACAGGCCACTTTAGCTGACTGTGATCCGCAGGTCAGTGGTTCAAATCTCACCAGCTCAAGGTTGACTCAGCCTTCCATCCTTCCGAGGTAGGTAAAATGAGGACCCAAATTGTTGGGGCAATGTATACACATTGCTTAATGGTGTAAACCGCTTAGAGAGTGCTTGCACTGTGAGGCAGTATATAAATCTCACAAATAAATAAATAAATAAATAATAAAAGGGACGGGGAAGAATCCACTTGGCAAGAATCCACTTGTGAGCCGCCCAGAGTCCCCCGGGAGTTGGACGGCATAGAAATCCATTTAAATAAATAAATAAATAAATAAATAAATAAAGTTGCACCAGGAGGGAGTGCGCTCGGCAGCGATCTATCTCCCCAAAGTGTCCGGCAGCTTTTCGGCCTGAAAAGAGGGCAAATTGTGTGGCGACTGGCCAGCCCAGGCAGTACCAATGTCGGGTGCTCAGTGCCGCCACTGCCGCCCCAGAGCAGCAGCAGGAGGCCCTTGATTTAAAGAGATGGCGGCTGCCACATTTGGAAGCGCAAAGCTGCCAGGGAGCCTGCACGGTCCGGCCTCCTGAGGCCTCCGAGCACCCGCGCAGGGACCACGGATTCCCTTCCAAAGCCCGCATGGGAGGCAGCGTGGTGGTGCCAAGCAGGAGCCCCGGTGGGTGCAGTGCTGGGCAGGATGGAGCAGCTGTTGGAGCGCACCTGCTGGGGAGGCGGGCCAAATGCTCAGCCAGCTGCGGGAGACCTTGGAACGGCCGGGCGGGGATGCCCCAGCCCAGCTGCATCCACTGTGGCACTGGGGGTCCAGTTGTGAAGTTGGGGCAGCCCCTCCCCACCCCCACAGCACCAGTGCCACGCACACCCTGACAGCTCTGCGCAGCGGGCGGGTGGCGGGGAGGCGCATGTGGAGGCCCATGTCCTGGCAGCCATGGGGTGAGGTGGGCTATTCCACCCTTGGGAGGGAATGCCCTCCAAATAGAGGCGGGGACGATGGGAAGGCTTTGGCGTTCGACTGCCTCCGCTTTGCCAGTAGCATTTCACCCCGCCTCCGGGTCAGGGCTGTCCGAAAGGGGCTTTTGCAAGAGGCAAATGGACTTTCTTGGTTTTTCCTTGTCCTGCCCTGTCCTGTCATTAGCAAAGGGTGAAAGCTCAGGGATTCCAAGCTCCAATCTGCCCTGGGGGGAGGGTTTCCTGTTTTTCAGAAGGCCATTTTTTACTAGTTAAAATGCTTTCAAAAGTTTAAAAAAAAGTTGGTCATGCCCACCCAGTCACATGACACCCACCAAGCCACGCCCACCAAGCCATGCCCACAGAACCGGTGGCAAAAAAATTTAGATTTCACCACTGGTTTGTAGCCTTGCTTTAAGACAATGATTGCTTTGTTCAGGTATATTATCATATTGCCTGGTGGAAAAGGGTTGATTCAATGGTATGAGACTAAACATAGCGTTACAAGCAGTGGAAGAAGATATGATGTAGTCATCAGCAGGCCCATGAAAAGCTGCAAAGAGGGGCTTTGCTTCAAGGATTTCTGCAAAGTATCCCTTTGAAGCTCTCCCACTGGAACAATATGCCCTCTTGGGTTGTGCTTTTCCCAGCCTTGACTGATTCTTCTAACAAGCAGAAGAGGTTTTTGCACATTGCTGTGCATATGCAGATGGCATTTTTTTCAAGTGGAAATAGCGGAAACATTGGAAGAAGCTTACATTATACTCAGACTATGTGCAAAAAAGACTATTTAGCCCATCGCTGGTGCTATCAGGCTGTCAGATGATGTAAAACAATTCAACAACACATTCACGTTCATGCATTCCCTCTATGCTTACTAGTCGCATTGCTTCAGTGATGCAAGATGCTTTTTTTAAAGTAACTACTGCCAACTTCACAAAATGCTTGGTGATTAGTGCATCAAGCTGTGAAGATCTCTGAGCTTCATTAGACATGTGCTTTTTATGGCCTACCTTTTTCAGTAGAACAGTGAAGAAAATGTGGAAGAATTTTCCCCAACAACATGGATTCTTTTGAGAAAAGTAGGAAAGCAGCATGAGAAATAAATGAAATCTCCCTTTAATGGTGATTTTCTACTGTTAATGTGTGCCAGATTTTTCTCCATCCTTTTATGCAATAGAATATATTTCTGATACATTAAAATAGAGAGATATAGGGATGCAAACTCTTTTGTGAGTTTTAAAATTTATATTGCTGTTTGGTGGCTTACCTCATTTTTTATTATTTATTAAATTGGTTTGCCGCTCATCTCACTATATAGCAATTCATGCTTTGCTTTGAATGCACCGTGACTGGAATCAGATCAGGGAAGGTCATTTTACTGAGTCAAACCACTGCTCAGTAATCAAAATTACATATTTTTCGCTCCATAAGACGCTCTTGACCATAAGATGCACTTAGGTTTAGAGGAGGAAAACAAGAAAAAAAAATCTGAGTCTGCCTCCCAGCATCCATCCGGTATTCATCTGTCCTTGCAGCAAACAGCAAACAGCCTGCCTCCTTCGTGTCTGCTGCCTCCGCCGGGGAACACTGGAGCCTTCACCTCGAGCAGCTGATCAGTGGTTGGATCCGCCTCCCGGAATACCGCCGATCAGCTGTTCCAGGCAGTGGGGATCGCTGCCACGGTTCGCCGCTGTCGCCTGTTGCCCATATTCACTCCAGAAGACCCACAGACATTTCCACCCACTTTTGGGAGGAAAAAAAGTGTGTCTTATGGAGCGAAAAATACAGTATCCCTTCCTCAGTAAAGGAATCCCTGACCGATGGCTGGTTAAATGAAGGGAACCTAGTAAAGATCTAATGAAGGGGAATTTATAATTTCTAAGAATTAGTATCACTACTTGTTAGGAAATTTTTCCTATGAGTTAAAATGGAGTCTAGTAACCTACATAGAAATACTTGAAAAATATTATTCAGAAGAAAATCAAGACATGTTCTCCATTATTCATTTTCTACACCCTTGGATAGAGAACATGTTTTTTTCTTCTGTACAATATTTTTCAAGTATTTCTAGAATATTATGGTGTCCTAGTCCAAGTGAATCTTTTTTTTGGATAGAATTTGGTTTTAATCCCCTAATCATCCTTGTTGTTCTTCTCTAAAACTGCCCAAGTTTGTCTGAATCATTTTCAAAAGTGTGATACCTAGAACTGGCCAAATTATTTTGAGGTGGGGTATGAGAGTGCAGATTGAAGTGAAGCAACTCTTTCCATAATTTGGAAACTGTACTTCTGTTGATGAAGCCTACAACTGCACATGCATTTTGTTTTGTTTTTCTAGACCGATCACACTGCTACTGTCACACTTGGTTTTAAATCAACTACTACTGCATTTTCTTTCCCCAAACTGCATTACTCTGTGTACAGTATGGCAGTTGAAGCATTTTAGATGCTTCTTGAAGAACTATTTTCCTTACAATAGTCTCTTAGATATCTCTTAAAATTCAAATACCTCATGATAGCATTCCACAAGTCATCCTATAAGTCACCACATTAACAAACTTGAACTATTTAGAATTTGTGTTTTTAATTAATTGATACACTTGAATGTTAACACAGTCCTCCACAGAAAAGTGTGCTTTAAAACATGCACAAATTGTAATAGTGACTCTTCCCCAATCTAGGACATATAAAATGTGATAACTTTCATCATTTCCAGTATATCCAAAAGAAATAGGTAATCTGAGTTCTCTCTCTGGAACTATTTCTGCAGATACAGGATGCTCCTTAGTGCAGAGAATTGCATATAGCCCCAAAATAACACGTACTAAGTTTTACCCAGCTCCTTTCTCATGCTTGAAGAAAAGTATAGTCTACTTTAATTAAAGGGATTTGACATTCTATTGACTCCAGATTATCATAAAAATGTTGGACTAAACTTTTCAGTAAGGAGTCAACACCTGTAGATCATTGGAGCTCTTTGCAGACTAAAAAATAAAACCCATAAAGAATCTGTTCAAACATTCAAAAGATCCTTACATTTGCTGATACTATGTTTACTTATTACACACATTTAGAACCCAAATACATAGTCATGAGACATTTTTGTTGTGTTATATTGCATGCTTCAGCAAGATGGATATTGTTATCTGTGTCCAAAAGAGTATCAGAATTTTTAATGTACTAAGAAAAAAAAGGGGAGGGGGAATACCACCCCATCTCCAGTTGGCATTACTCAATTGCAGATTGCTCCATTTATTATTTGGATCTGCTGAAAATAAATTGCTCAGAGTTAGTTGAGATGGCATCAAGACAGATTCTTCTGAGGCTAAGTGTCTTGCAATAAAAACCCCTGAATGCAAAGGACTTAGTTCAGAGAAGACAGTCATAGGGATACAGCCTGCATGCACTGGATGGTATATGATCTGTGATGAGTGCTCCAGAAATGCAGTGTATTGTTTGGCACTTCCTTTACTGAAGGATAAATATGCAGTGACTAGTTGCCTTTCTGAAGTGTGAGATGCAGCAAAGCCAGATGCTAAAATCTTTCAGGAATACTTATGAGAACTTCTATTTTTCAGGAAACCTAAACCTATGCAGGCACTAATTTTAGCAGATATGTGTACCTTTGATGCAATACCATTCCTCCTTAACATTTGAGAAAATTGCCACCAAAGCATCAACTCACATTATGGCAGGTTTTCTTACTTTCATTGTTTATACAAGCAAATTGATTGATCAATCTAATCCAGAGATTAGTTTCACTGCCATGTGTTCTTTCCCACTAACCCATCTCATTGTTTTAAGACACAGATTTCACAGCTCTGAATTTAATTTTGTTCATTATCAAAAAGAAAAAACAGAGAGAACATCACAGGGGAATAAATCCTTTCACCCTCTATCTTGCCCATTGTCCCTCTTCTATTTGTCTTGATTATTATTATTTTTAAAAATTCATGCCTTCCCCCCAAATCATTATCGTAAAGCCAAAACAATCCTGAACATGTATTTTTAAAAAGGAATTACATTCAAAAATAGAAATACACTATTAGTGTGTTTGAGAGATTGGCTCTGTTTCTCTAATGAGCCACTGAAGGGCTTCATGCCTTCCTTGTTGTTCAAGTTCTGGCCCAATCACTTCTCTGCATTTTCTGTGGTAGTCATTCAGCCAGTCACACTAAAAGGAGAGAAAAAGAAAGAAACTGTCTAAAAGAAAGCTTAAAAAATGGCAAGCACAGTGAAGGGAAGGGACTTCTCTTTCATCAAAGGTTTGGGTGAAAAACTGGCTCTTCACAGCCCTTCTACACAACCACAGAGGTGGGGGCATACAGATCTAGGAGACAACCTTGTTTCAGAGGACAGGCACAACTATATAGGGAATTGTGGAGTAGGATATAATGTTAAGAAATCTGACAGAAATGTGAGACTTCATTGCATGACATGATTTTGCAATCTATTTGTCCAGAAATGTATGTATGCATTTGTTAAAGTTCTGATAGTCTATGACAGTAATAAAGTTTTTATCTGCTCCTGTGATGTCTCTCTTGGACGACGACTCTGACTCGTCCTCAGACGCTGGCTTGAGGGAGGATGAGTTCATTCCTGGCACATAAGGAACTGGGTTAATTAATGACTCTGTACTGCCAGCCGACAGACATTTAAAGGAGGCTTCGGTTGGGGACAATTTGAAGGTCAGTAAAGAGGAGGAGGAGGAGGAGGAGCTGTCTTCTGTTGTCAATCCGAGAGCACACAGGGCAGAGAAAAGACCAGAGCAAAGGAGATCTGCCAGATTACTTGGGAGAAGGCCCTGCTCATCTTGATGGGCTGCACCGGAAAGCTATTTATCATGGCAGGCAGAGAGAGGCATTGATGGGAATGTGTTTGGCTTACAGTTGTGTGTTTGTCGTGCTTCCTGCTTCATTTGGTGCCTTGGAGACTCTGAGCTTCTCTTGCCAAGTGAACTTTTGTGGATGTACTTTTGGTTTTGCCTGGTGGATTTAAGTTTGCTTGGTGGACTTACTTGTTGGAACAACTTTCTATTGTTTTATGGACTATTGACCATTGCTAATCTTGGCCTACTTGTGGCTGGATTTATTTGGGACAGTTCTGAGGCTGGATAAAGGGAACTGCTGGGGAACATTAATAAACTCTAAAACACACTTACATGTGTGTGTGAGTGAGTGGCGCAGCACAGATCCCATAAACTAAATGCATAATTTATATACAATATATAGAAGACTGATTTCTTTTATTTTGGTTTTGAGTCTTAAACTTGCCAGTGTTTGCTATGAATAAATAGGGATTGTTCAGGCTCCTAATTACTTTCCTTCTTTTCAAAAATTATGTTCTTATAGACTTCCGGCTGACGTCACGGCGAGATCGGACGTGAGGAGCGGGTCTCCGCGCTCCTGCGCAGAGTTCTCCCTGTTGGAGGGTTCTGAAAGGAGCTAAAGCCACCCTTAGGGATGGTGAAGAGGGGTGCCCTGCAGGTTGCGGAGAGCCGCAACTCTCCTGTTTGACCCAGGGCTTTTTCCCTCTCACTCTCGATGAGGAGAAGAGGCAACCATCATGGCTGCCATGAAGCTGGGACAGCCAAGGCAACAAAGAAATGTGCAGGAGCGGTGTAGATGAACAGTGACTGGAGCTGGGTGAGAAGTTTCTTTTTTTATTTAGACCCTAACTTTAAAAGAAAAGAAGAAGAAGGAAATCCTGGAAAAGAGACTCTTAGAACTATTTCTTAAAGCAGCGAACAACCATAGAGAGAAAAATCCTAGACCTGAAAGAAAGGAACTAAGGGGAGAAAAGCTAAAGACCTTTTAAAACATAGAAAATTGGATTTTTAAACTGGGTAGGCGTTGTTTTGGAAAGGCATTATAAAATTCTGGAACTATCTACTTGAATAGCTGACTTTGTTTCCATAAATTAAACTAAAATTGGATTAATTAATTTATCAGACTTGAAACAATGCTGAAACCTAAGCTGAGGTCGCCATCTACTGGGGAATGGAAAATATACCATACCCCTACAAGCCTGGGAATAAACAACATTTATCTGGAGGAATGTGGTGATACTTACTGTTCTATAACTCAGTGGTGAAATCTAAAAATTTTCCCTACCGGTTCTGTGGGCGTGGCTTATTTTGTGGGCATGGCTTGGCAGTCAGGTGGGCGTGGCTTCAGTTGGACATGGCTTGGTGATCAGGTGACTCGTTGGGCATGCTTGGTGCTCAGGTGACCGGGTGGGCGTGCTTGGTGGTCAGGAGACTGGGTGGGCATGGCCAACTTGTAAAATGTGGTGAAACTCACTTAACAACGCTCTTGCTTAGCAACCAAAATTTTGGGCTCAATTGTGGTCGTAAGTTTTTCTTTCTTTCTTTCTTTCTTTCTCTTTCTTTCTCTTTCTTTCCTTTCCTTCTTTCCTTCCCTTTCCTTTCCTTCTTTCCTTTCCTTTCCTCCTTTCCTTTCCTTTCCTTTCCTTCTTCTTTCCTTTCCTTTTTCTTTCTTTCTTTCCCTTTCTTTCTTTTTCTCTTTCTTTCTTTTCTCTCTCTCTCCTTTCCTCTTTCTTCCTCTTCCTCTTCCTCTTCCATTTCCTCTCTCTCTCTCTCTCTCTCTCTCTCTCTCTCTCTCTCTCTCTCTCACACACACACACACACACACACACACACACACACACACACACACACTTGGTATGGGCACATAGACAGAACCTTTCCCAGGGAGTTCTCCTGTGCGGATGCGTCCAGCAGCAGCGGCGGCAGCGGTGGGGGAAGAGCTTGCCTGAGCTCTCCGCCATCCTGGAACTGCGCCATGCCAGGGAGTTCCCTGTCATGGTCTGGCATGTGCTGGCATGTCCCCTGTCATGGGCTGGCATATGCAGCAGCCCCAGGACACTGCTGCTACCTCCCTTCCCCGCCGCCCCAACATGCTTTCCTGCCTTCCATGTGGCCTTCCACTTGCCTGCCTTCGCAAGCTGGCCACGGGGACACCGGGAAGGCAGCGTGGAAGGCAGGAAAGCATGTCGATGCTGCGGGGAAGGGAGTAGGCTGCTACCTCCCTTCCCCGCCGCCCCAACATGCTTTCCTGCCTTCCATGTGGCGTTCCACTTGCCTGCCTTCGCAAGCTGGCCACGGAGACAGCGGGAAGGCCACGTGGAAGGCAGGAAAGCATGTCGGGGCTGCAGGCTGCGGGGAATGGAGTAGGGAAGGCAGGCTGGGATGGGGGGACAGTGACAGCTAGGTAGGCCGTGACTTCGCAGGCTTACCTGGCAGGCAGATCAGGGGCGCAGCGCTTCAGGCAGGCAAGCTGCAGAACAGAGACTGGGCAGGGCAGGGCGAGCGTGCAGCGACCGGGGGACCGGTTCGGGGGCATGGCCAGCCAGCCATCACTACCGGTTCGGCGAACCACCGGTGGCCGCCGCTACTGGTACACCTGAACCGGTCCGAACCTGTAGCATTTCACCCCTGCTATAACTATTTACTTTATTATTACTGGAGACTCTATTGTGAGAATAAAGAAGACTCTTAAGTAAAGTGACTTTTGATTTGTGGAAAGCTGCCTGGACTGTTTAAATGGAACTGATTAATAATCCTGAGATGTAAAGAACTATGATTATTGAACTTTCTGAGGAACAACATTGGACTTGAATATATTGTTTTTGGACTATTGAGTAAGAGCGGGACTTACTAAAATAAGACAAGATACTCCACCAGGGGGGAATGAGTGAGATTTCAAAAGAAATGGTGTTGATGTTTTAAAGCATTAGGGACACTATGACAAAGAATCACAGAGAGATAAAGAACTATTGCAAGGCATAAATGGAAAAATAGAAAATATTCTACAACTGATAATGAATGAAGATCAAAGAGTCCAGGAAAGAAAGGAGACAGCAGAAAGAATGGAGGAAAAGATAGAACAGACAAACCAGCAATTAAAGCAAGAAGATGAGAAGAAGACGACGATAAAGATAATGACTGATTAAATAAACCAAGGGAAAAGTACCTTAAAAGATTTAAAAATGGAATCGGATAATCTGGAAGATACTTTTGAAAGAGAGATATGGGTGTGGGTGGACACTCTGGAGACCTGGCAGCTTAGAAGGATAGAGATGGGAGAAATATTCAGACTGAATGGTAAAGACACAGATGCTGATAGAGACAAAGATCCAAGAGAGGAGTATCGGAGGCAAGCTAAAAAATGAATAAGAATTGAAGTATTAAAACGGACAAGAGATGATGGATAGAAAGATTTTTTTCTTTTTTTTTCTAATATAATGATAGCCTGATTAAAAACCAGAATAGAGGTAGAAATAGGAATACATATCTTTATATAAAGCAATAGTTAGATGGAAAGATTGGAGGTTGAAAGATGGTACTATTAAGTATGATTAAATAATAGGATGATTGGTACTAGAATGGCGTATTGAGACTTTGAATAACCAAAGAATGAAGGACTATGTCTTGATATAAACATGTGTATTAACATTAGGATTAGTAATGGTGGCCTGACTAGAAGCTAGAATAGAGGTAGAAATAAGAAATAGGGGGAATATTAGCAGACATACTGTAATTTTTAAATAATAGAATATAAGTAATAACCAGATGGAAAAATTAGAGGTTGATAGATGGTATTACTATGTATGCTTAATAATATCATTGGCATTAAAATAGAACATTGAAATATTGAATAACTACTCTAAAACAAACATGTATATTAATACTAGGATTGTATAAGTTTGATTAATGTAACAAATATTGTTGTTATTATTATTGCTATTTGTATCAAAATGAATTATACCCAGAGGCCACACTGTTCATGTATTGATATTGATGTATATTTAAAACTAAATTATCTAATAAAACTTTTTTTTAAATTATGTTCTTATCCATTAGAAGCATTTGCACAATTTGCTGTTGTTTTGTTCACTGGGTGTCCAATGCTCCCAGTAGTAGTAGTAATAATAGGTTTTTAAGGGAGAGGGACTAAGATATATTTCATTATTAAAGGTTTTCATACTTATGGAAGAAGCTTATAATCACTCTCTTTAATGTATGTCCTGATTACATGCTTAGGAAATCCAGGTCATTATAGTAAGATATAAATGGAGCACATAATAATATTGTTAACTCTATCAATGAATTACATTCTTTTCTACTACGTTACAATTCATAGCTTTCACCTTGCTAAAGTTTCAGTGCTCTGGCAAACTTTCTGTGGCTGTTATTCATACATAAATCTACTCACATTTCATAAGCCCCTCCCCAAAGATGACTCTGCAGTTCCTTATTAACATCTCCAACTTTTTCCTGGCCTTTAGTAGGTACCGGTATTAAGAACAGTTATCTAGCTCCTCCTTGGTAGTTCAGCAAGTGTATATATGCCATGATAGCTAAATTATGTTTGGTAAGTTTTATAACTTGAACCTGAGTTTGGATAAAGTATCTGAAAGCCACTACTATACAATAACCTCAGTAGCTAAAAGTACCTCATATAACTTGCAAATAAATTTAATAAATAATTTTAATCTTTGTTTTAAATTTGTATATCTTGTGTTTGTTTTGGGTGCTTGCAGTGTAGAAAATCAGGGAAAATACCAATATATGATGTGGTACCAGTAATGTAAGGTTTTAAGAGTTTGTGTGTATGTGTGCGCAACTCCGCATGTTTAAAACCACCTTAAATTCACTGAGAACAGATAATGGAGTATTTATCTAATCATCTTTGAGTTGGTCAGCTTGAGGTCAGGGCTGCCTTCCTGTACAGTAAATGTGATACTGTACATTATATTCTGAACTCTTGGTGTTCACCCTAAGAACCCTAATTCTTGGTGAATTAGGGGATTCTCCTATCCAACCATCTTGAACTCCTTCTCCAAATACCCCTGGTGTTATTTATTTTATCTTCATTTTATAACAGAAATGACTGAGATTAGTTTGGCTGTAAATAAGAAATAAATATTGTCATTTTGATTTGATTTCAAAGTTCAGGATAAAAGCTTCCAAATAAACCATAATGCAATGTATTACCCATCTTACCTCTTTTTGAGTCAGTAGGTGAACAAGTATCATTTTAGTTTGGATTGGGACCAGGGTCAATGGTGCAAACGTCAAACTGCCTCTGTTGCTGAAGTTGTACTGTGAAAAAAACAGCTACTTAGTCATAGTCCTCTTCACATCAAGGGGAACAGATATATATGTATGCGTAATTGCCAGGCAGTCTTGCTCTGTTCTAAAGAAATACACCCTAAAACAAACTTTAACAAAGTTCCCCACTTGTTAAAAAATTCCCAACCAAGGAATCTAGCATGAAAGTATGTAGGCATAGTAAAATGAATATTTCTGTTCTGATCAAATGTAAAAGGTATGGGTTTTGTCAGCAATTAGGTAAGATGAATAGTCAAACTCTGTGAATTGGTGAGCATATTGGGTCATGTTAGGGCTCTCACAAAATGGTTATCATGCCCGTTTCAAAACCAGCTTTGATATTGCTTTTTAATGACCTGCTTCAAGTTTCAGCTCAGCTTACTTTGCATGTTATTAATGCATGGGACTATAGATAGCCACCATTTTTACTTCCTAAGCAAACCTATGTAACGGGTGCCAATTTCCCATTAATGTTCTTAAATAAAAAGAATCAAACTTAACAGGCATCAAAGGAGATGTTCAAATGCAATTGGTGTCTAAAGCCCTCATGCTGTGCATCCCAGAGGGAAGAACACATGAAAAATAGGATACATTTTATGGGGCATTTAATTATGATAAAAATAGGGGACAAGAAAAACAAATGATGAGTACAGAGATTAAGGAAGGAGAGGAAGCAATACGGCTTAAAATTAAGAGGCAAGAAAGACAACAACTAGTTTAAGAAGTTAAGCTATAGCAGTGAATTTGGAGAGAAAATTTGAAATTAACCAGTGGTGAACCCAGAAGACAAAATCAGATTTTTTGGGGGAGGCAGCATTATCTAAATAGCATATACCTAGAATAAAGTATTATATATATAAAGAAATGATATAAGGCAGTATTAATTAATCAGTATGTATTAGAATAATGAAGTATTTTTTAGAAATGATTTATAAATGTTATATAATTATAAGAATGTATAATTCCGTACAATAGCATATATTGATACAATGTAAGGTATATGTATTTATATGTGTATGATAATGGTGGAGAAAAAATAAAAAAAACTTTTTTTAAAAAAATTGGATACATTTTAAAACCATGTTGTGTTCTGAGCCATATGCTGGGAACTATAGACTGTTACATTCAGTCCCCTAACCTTTTGGGCACTAGGGACTGGTTCTGTGGAGATAGGTTTTTCCGGAGACCGGAGGGGGTCTGATTTCGTGTGCTGCCTGCATCCCGTGAATAAGGCTTCACTTGTTTGCGCGGCCTGGTTTCTGGCATGCCACGGATCAGTGCTGGTCCACAGACCAGGGATTGGAGACCCCTGCATTAAAGGGCTTATTTATTTTAGATTAAACTTCTAAATACAACATCAGGGAGGCATTGCACTTAAAAATCATGCCCTGGAGATACTGAAGAATCAATCACCTTTGTTTTAGCTGGAACAACAATGACAACATTTTCAATTCGGATCCCAAAAGAGCCATCTTCATAATAACCAGGTTCTGTAGAGACACAATTAAGGAGGAAAAAAACATTTAGAATAAAACTCTCACAAATAAAAGCAAACTCTCGCGAGTAAGAAATATTCAAGTATTTATTGGCCAACAGCTCCTCAAATTTCATATAGTTAATTACAAAAAAGTATGCTATGTTTAGCCAATACAGGATCATGTCAGGCCTCAGTGCATACAAGATGGTAAATAAATCAACGGTAAACGTCTGTCACCTAATCTAAGAAACCTAATCTTTGAGATGATCCTTGTCAGAATAATTGACCTTACAGAACTATTTTACTGATTATTGCGATATAGCGTATACAAAAAAGTCTGAATACTTGAAGCCACTTTAAAAATACAAAATAGTCTGATAATTGCATTATTCATGTTTATTTTTTGAGGAAATATCACTGTATTCTGTCCTTCCCTGTAAGATATGTGGAACCAAAGTATGTAAGGGTTAAACAGTCTTATACAAACATTCCAAAAGTTAAAAAAAATACATTTGCCTAAAGAGATCTATACGTGTTTTCATATAACAATCAACAGGGATAAGTTACCATCAGAAACAATCATTCCAGCTTCCAGAGGTTCATCTGCAAATGTTTTGTAGCTAATGCCGCATGGACCTTCATGGACATTGAGGAAGGCACCAACTCCATGACCTGTACCATGCAAGTAATCTAAGCCTTGATCCCACAATGCAGAGCGGGCAAAGGAATCCAGGAGATGACCTATATAGCAAAACAGAAGTTACCAAGATACAAATATAACAACTCCAAACTATCCTTTTTTCTAGTAATATTTTAACTCTAAAATCAAGAAGATTGTAATAGCAAGTGGTTTGGGGAACATTTTGTTTCTCTCTGGGACCTGCAGATTTGGCCATTATGTCTACTGGTTTTTCCATAAATTAATTCTCTAAAGTAATTAATGATGATCTAGTGATTTTTTCCTATATTAATTATCTGAACAGAAAATAATTTGTGATACTCTGAATTTAGTATCAGAGATAAAAGATGGTCATACCATGTCACAAATTATTTCTAGTTTAAAGAATTGAATTTGGAAAACTTTCCAGAATAGCATGATCCAGAGAAGAAACTAAATATTGTGGAATTCTTGGAAGTTCCAATCCCACAATAGGGATTTCACATTGGTATAAAATAATGAAGAAAAAAAATTACTTCATTAAAATTTCAACTATAACATACTGAAAGTTCAACCCACAATATACACATCAGCTAAAAACTTCCATAATAATCTGGTGAGATGTTATTATTTGTAAACCCTAGTTCATATTTTAATACATTCAATCAATTCTGGCATAGAAAAAATATTGTTAATGGCTAATACAATGAGTGAATGCACCATGCGACAGAACAGGAGACTCAACGTCACCAAATGAATCATTGAGAGCTGAACCACTCAAAGCCACTCAGGATGTGAACTAAACTCTACTAACACAGTCTACACTTTCAATATCTTGGACTCAATGCCCTAAATATGTCCTTCTGTCAAGTGGTGAATATTGCCAGTTGTATGTATATGCAGGGTGATGCATCCCTATTCTAATATTATGGTACATTCCATTACAAGCAGAACACGTGATGTGATCTTCTGCGCATGTGTGCATTCCTGATTCTCCATTAATCACTTGTGGTTTGGCTCTGACCGGAACGGTCGCATTTAATTAGCAAGAATGTAACTATTCAGAATTTATTGTTTTTGTACCGAAATAAATATTTTCTATTAGACTTTTAATCTCGGCTTTATTTCTAACTGTCTGGATTCCTAGAAAAGATCCACATCGCCTCTGTGAGATTTATTCTCACCTTAACACCTTCCAACTCCGATTAATGAAAATGATATCATCACAGCTGCTGCTGATTGCTTTAATAGAAGATAGTGAAAAAAAATGTAAACCCCAACCTTTGGTTCCATTGGGAAATATGGCTGCACTGACTGCTATGTGGCCCTTCAGGACATAGGTAAAACATTCCTGCCAAGAAATTAAACACAGTAAACAAAGCAAATAAAAACAAATGTCTAGTCATTTGTGGCCCGGACCATTTATATACATTTCTGGATTGATATTTGTCAATATATTTGAAGTTGCAGTTACTTTTGATGGATAATAAAGAGCAGTATAATCCACAAATCTCTTTAAAACTAATAGGGATGGAGGTTGTAGGCTAAAAGATCCAGCTTTCATACAATCAGTATTTACATGGACTTGCCAAAAATGTTCTCCTTGGCTCTGCTATACATACGTATTAAGAATTTCTATCATTGACCAGAAGAAAATTATTAAACTATGCTAATTACACTGCACATTCTTCTCAATTTTAGAGATGTGGGGAATGATGCATTGGTTTGCAAAGTGGGTGATTAATGCCAAAGAACCTTGAAGTGTTTAGAGGATGCAGAGAGAATGAATGAGGTACAAATGGCAAAGAATGAATGGGTTGAGAGGAAGAGGAAAACCAAGGCAGTCATGATTAGTTGGAGTTGATGAGTTCCTCAAAAAAGAGAAACCAGAAGTTTAAGGTGCTATATGGGTGAGGAGAAAGCAAGGATAAGGTGAAAGCAAGTAGCTAAAAAGATAGAGATATAATAAATTAAGTGTGTATAAACTACTTTTAGATGTATTTCTTGTTACCTTCCTTCAATTTTCTTTAGAATAGAATAGAATAGAATTCTTTATTGGCCAAGTGTGATTGGACACACAAGGAATTTGTCTTTGGTGCATATGCTCTCAGTGTACATAAAAGAAAAGATACATTTGTCAAGAATGGTTGTCATAGGGTTCAAGTAAGCAATCAGGAAACAATCAATATGAAATAATCGTAAGGATACAAGCAACAAGTTACAGTCATACAGTCATAAGTGGGAGGAGATGGGTGATAGGAACGATGAGAAAAACTAATAGTAATAGTAATGCAGCCTAGTGAATAGTTTTACAGTGGTGAGGGAATTATTTGTTTAGCAGAGTGATGGCGTTCGGGAAAAAACTGTTCTTGTGTCTAGTTGTCTTGGTGTGCAGTGCTCTATAGCGACGTTTTGAGGGTAGGAGTTGAAACAATTTATGTCCAGGGTGCGAGGGGTCAGTAAATATTTTCACGGCCCTCTTTTTGACTCGTGCAGTATACAGGTCCTCAATGGAAGGCAGGTTGGCAGTAATTGTTTTTTCTGCAGTTCTGATTATCCTCTGAAGTCTGTGTCTGTCTTGTTGGGTTGCAGAACCAAACCAGACAAGTTATAGAGGTGCAGATGACAGACTCAATGATTCCTCTGTAGAACTGTATCAGCAGCTCCTTGGGAAGTTTGAGCTTCCTGAGTTGGCGCAGAAAGAACATTCTTTGTTGTGCTTTTTTGATGATGTTTTTGATGTTAGATGACCATTTTAGGTCTTGAGATATGATGGAACCTAGAAATTTGAAGGTCTCTGCTGTTGATACTGTGTTGTCTAGTATTGTAAGAGGTGGTAGGATGGGAGGGTTTCTCCTAAAGTCTACCACCATTTCTACGGTTTTGAATGTGTTCAGTTCCAGATTGTTCCGGTCGCACCATGAGACTAGTTGTTCAACCTCCTGTCTGTATGCGGTTTCATCGTTGTTTCGAATGAGGCCAATCACTGTTGTATCATCTGCAAACTTCAGTAGTTTAACAGATGAATCGTTTGAGATGCAGTCATTGGTATATAGAGAGAAGAGAAGTGGTGAGAGTACACAGCCTTGGGGGGCCCCTGTGCTAATTGTACAGGTATCTGATGTGATTTTGCCTAGCTTCACCTGCTGCTTCCTTTCTGTTAGGAAGCTTGTGATCCACTTACAAGTGTGTTCAGGTACCGCTAGCTGATTTAGTTTAGTTAGAAGAATGTCCGGTATGATGGTGTTGAATGCTGAACTAAAGTCTACAAAGAGGACCCTTGCGTAGGTATTTGGAGATTCAAGATGTTGTAGGATGTAGTGCAGAGCCATATTAACAGCATCATCTGTTGATCTATTTGCTCGGTATGCAAATTGCAGGGGGTCTAACAGTGGATCCGTGATGGTTTTCAAGTGGGACATCACTAGCCTTTCAAAGGTTTTCATAACTACAGATGTTAGAGCAACTGGTCTGTAGTCATTCAGTTCCTTGATGGAGGGCTTCTTCGGCACTGGGATGATAGTGGAGCGTTTGAAGCAAGAAGGAACATGGCATATCTCTAGTGATTTGTTGAAGATTTGGGTGAAGATGGGGGCCAATTGGTCAGCACAGACTTTTAAGCAAGAAGGAGTTATCTTGTCTGGACCTGGTGCTTTTCCCGGCTTCTGTCTGTGAAATAGATCTTGCACTTCCTTTTCTGTGATCACCAGGGGCTGTGAACCCAATGGGATGGGTTCAGTTGTAGGAGGTTTGGCTGTTGTTGGTGTGTCTGGGATGGAGATTGTGGAGATAGGTGGCTGTAGTTTCCTTTCAAACCTGCAGTAGAACACATTCAGGTCATCTGCCAGTTGCTGATTTCCTTCAGCTTGGGAAGGTGGTTTGCTGTAGCCGGTGATGTTTTTAAGAGTTTTCCACATGTTTGCTGGTTCATTTGTTGAGAACTGGTTCCTTAGCTTTTCAGAGTAGTTTCTTTTTGCTGCTCTGATCTCCCTTGTTAATACATTTCTGGCCTGATTGTACAGCATTCTATCACCTTTTCTGTAGGCTTCCTCTTTGGAACGACGTAACTGCTTAAGTTTTGCTGTGAACCAGGGTTTATTGTTACTGTATATTCGCAAGTTCCTGGTCGGTACACATAGGTCTTCGCAGAAGCTGACATATGATGTTACAGTATCTGTGAGTTCATCCAGGTCTGCAGAGGTATCTTCAAAAATATTCCAGTCCGTGCAGTCAAAGCAAGCCTGTAGCTTTAACTTTGCCTCTTCAGTCCAAGTCCTCACTGATTTAATTGTTGGTTTTGTGGCTTTAAATCTTTGTCTGTAAGCAGGTACAAGGTGAATCATGCAATGATCAGAGTGGCCCACAGCTGCTCGTGGTAAGGAACGATAAGCATCTTTTAGTGTTGTGTAGCAGTGGTCTAAGGTATCCTTGCCTCTGGTGGGACAATTGACATGCTGAAAGTATTTTGGTAGCTCTGTCCTTAAGTTTGCCTTGTTTAAATCTCCCAAAACAATGGCCAGTGAATCGGGGTATTTGGCTTCAGCCTCCATAATCTGATCAGCTAGAGTTCTTAATGCCTTTTTTACAGAGGCTTGTGGGTGTATATAAACCGCAATTAGTAGACATGAGGAGAACTCACGTGGAGAGTAAAATGGTTTGCAGTTAATAAGTAAGGACTCCAAGTTTCCATCACAGAATTTTTGTATTATAGTTATGTCCTGAGACCATCTGTTGTTGATATAAATACATAAGCCTCCTCCCCATTTTTTCCCTGATAATTCTGCAATCCTGCCTGCTCGAAGTATCTGAAACCCTGGTATATGCATGCTATTGTCATCAATTTCCTCATTTAGCCAGGTTTCAATAAAGCATAGGGCAGATGCGTTGTGAAAATCAGAATTGCATCTGTTTAAAAGAAGTATTTCATCCATCTTGTTAGCAAGAGAACGTAAATTGGTAAGAAAGATTGAAGGGAGCGGGGTTTTTTTAATTCCCTTATTCCTTAGTCTATTTAAAATTCCTTAGTCTATTTAAAATTCCCGCCCTTTTACCTCTTCGTCTCTGCCGTCTGAGTTTGCTGATCGATAGTTCCGGGGAAATGGCTTTCTCCTGTGTTGAAATCTCCTCTGTGTTTGTAAAGACAGGTGGGGGTGAGGTTACAAAGAGCTGTTCCTTAAAGAGACGTTCCTTAATTCTTAGCAGATGGTCTCGTGAGTATGAAATCCGTTGAGAATTGCAGAGAATAGTAGAAAATAAAGAAACCATTTGAGAGCATTTCACCGAGGCAGCCTTCGTCGGCGCCATCTTGTATACTTGTATACTGACTGCATACTCTTTTTCTTTATTTGTATAATGTTGCTTACACTAAAAGAACAGCATTTTATGTATTAATTTAAAAATAAATTTAAAAATAGGATAGTTTTTTTTAATTAGAAAAATGAAGCCCTATCTAACTTGCTGCATGTCTTCAAAGTAGGTGCAAAAATAATTGACTTAATAACTACTGGAAAGGACCCAAAAAAAACACCTGGAAACCAGTTGATGTATGCTGATTTTGTTTTTTGATCATTATTTTTCACCAACACCAAACTCTAGTTACATTGTTGAAAAAATAGAATTTTCTCTTCATTTTCTTTTTTTCTCCCTCTTCATCTTCAGTTATTTGTCCAAAGATTTGAGTTCACTTCAAAAGAAATCATGGACCAATTGCACTGACAAGATCAATAAGGTGAAACTGATCAAAATAAAAGGTAAATTGTAATGACCTATGGATAAAAACTATGTATAGCTTATATTCAGTAATGCTGCAGAAGATAGGATAATAAACACACTAGCCGGGTAATACAATAGCTGGGGATCTGTGAATCTATTACCGACATAGTCAACCAATCAACTATATACACAGACAAAGCTGGGGTTATACAGAAATGCTGGAACAAGATGCACTTGTACATATGATTTGGAAAAGTACAGTTTGAGGATACATGGTATACGAACTAGCTAGCTATAGGACGACTTGGGAGTGCACAAGATACGATCTTAACTCTATGGAGTTACTTGCTTGCTGTTTCCCTAGTTTAGATATCTCTCTCAGATATCTTTCAAAGAATCACTCCTTCCTTATGGAAGCAGGCGTCCATGAGGGTGAATGGCCTTGGATCCCTAAGGTTGAATATATTACCTATAACATTTAAGGGACAATTCATATTATCAGATTTGATTTTCAGTTATTCATTCATTGGCATCCTTCAGTCTCGAAAGACTATGGTATTGTGCTCTGGAAAGAGTTCCTAAAACGCTGTATGCAAAGCTGGAGTATCCTCTCCAGAGCATGAGGCCTGGGTAGGTTAGTATGGAGGATAGACTGTTACCCAAGCAGCAGATCCCCCCTGTCCACGTCTCTGAAATAATCCAACAGAATGGCAAAGGCAATACGATTGGTTCCAGCTACGTCGCAGGAGTTATCACAACGTGGCTATACACAGTCACGAACTGCTTCCGGGACTCCGGCTCCAGATTTCAAGGTTTACTCCTGAAGCCTTTTTCAAAGATGGATATAGCCACAAGGCAGTGGAGGTTTGGAGTCAGAGTTTCCCTTCTCCTAGAAGATGGTTTTGTCGCTTTATCTACCGTTGGGGCGTAGAACCCTCTTCCACCTTCAAAACCATTGACCATCTTCTCCTGTAACCCTGGAAAGGGGCCCTTTACAAGGTGCTACCAGCCGGGACAGCTGGACCAAGGTTTTTTAATGAGGTATTACTCTTCCAACACGATAGTATAACGGACGATGATCTTCCAAGTATCCATTTAAATTTGGACAACTTCTCCTCCCACAATCAGGATCAGGAATGTGGGGGAGGAAAGCAGCCCAACTGCCTGTCGGTGGCAAAAGGCAGGATCAGGAATGGGGGGAGGAAAGCAACCCACCTGCCTGTTGGTGGCAAAAATCTGATTTTCAGATAGTTCCCTACATTAAATGAATGCAATCTAGCAAATTATGTAACCTAGAATGTTTACTGATTAAAGGCTGCTGGTGAGAGGCAATTGGGGTGGGGAAATATTTTGTATACCTTCTCATACATCGATGGGGTACCAAAATGCATAGTCCTTGTCACATCTGTAGTTCCATCCCTTCAAAAAAAAAGAACAAAAAGAACTTCTAAAAAAGATGTTGCCAATATTATAAGATGAAAAACCATGTTCAAACTCTAATAACTAATAACACAGTGAAGGAAGAATGTATTTTGTGGACGTTTTCAAACAGTTTTGTAGAATGAATAAGATTCCAGAAGAATAACCACTGATTGCCCTGATCACTTATAAGAGGCCTTTTCATTACTGAGAATTAGTTCTATACAATGAAATTATCTCACAGAGACACTGAAAGACCACTGGTTCTCCTTCCGCATTTTAGAGTTTGAATAAGATTATTCATAAAGGAACTCTGTACATCAGCCTTCCTCTGGAAACTAAAATGTAGAATTGTCTACCAAATGGCAAAATGAACAAATAAGCAATTGATTCTGTCATGCTAACATTATGCTTATTTTTTCTACTTTGCATTGCTATTATTAACTTTATAATATTTTTATTTTTTCATATGGGTATGTTCCTACCTTTCACAAAGCACAATTTGTTTTAATTGGGCTCTGTTACCTGTCATGCAGCCTGGTTCAGATAACATGCTAAACTGTAGAACAGGCATTACAAACAACAATGAATGGATTTTTGAAACATACTAAGCCAAAACCAACAAATAGCATTATGGCTTAGCATAATATGCAAATCTAGTCAATATCCTTGAATCATTTTGATTTATAACTTGGAATCTGCCTGGCAGACCTTCAAGGCAGCATAAAATGTAAACACAGAAGGTAGAATAGCAAGATAGAAAAAAACAACTGCAGTAGTATTGATTTTCAGCACATATTAACAGATTATCTTCAAACTCCTAAACTACAATGTTTCTTCAGAATTCTGAGATGCCCTACAGGTTCACAAATATTTCAGCTACAAGATGATACAAATTAATTCTAAACACATTTTAAAAATTTAATACTACAACTTCCAAAAATTTGGTTTCTTCCCCACTATAAATTGGTATGCTCAAAAGCACCTTCTTACTAGGTTGCCAGTATACTAGAGCAAAAGAAAAAAAGAAAAAAGAAAGGAAATTCTATTCTAACTACCGTAATCTTATTGCATAGCCCTCTGGCCTTTCTGGCATTGACATCTCCCCTGCTGTCTGCCTATGGAACATTTCTGTCTGGAAAGCTGTCTGCATGTTCTTGTTGTTAGCTCAAAGATGTTCAGAATGTTTAGGAGCAAAAGCCTTGGCTTCAACAAGTACTGAATTATCTAAGTTCTTCCTAGTTCTGCAACCCACACAAGGATGTCTCTTTATGTAAGACTACAGCAACATTTCAGAACAGTTACACGATTTGGCACTAACAAAATAAAAGATATACAGTAAATTGCCTTATGTTGAACTAATCAACACTGAAGAAACAAATCATGTTAACATAGTATAAAGTGAAAAAAACTTAGGGGCCTTTGCTTTCATAGGACTGTACAACCATAGATCTCGACCTAAATGTGTAGGACGTCTCTCTAATTGATTTGATTTGATTACGTTTACTGATTCTACTTGAGTCAATTTCAAAAACTAACTACTCAAATTCAAAAGTTTGAAGGAATTCCACCAAATTCAATTTGGAAATTTAATCCCAATTATCAGTCCAGATTCAAAAATTATGAGCAATTTAATAAGATTCCAAAGCCAGAAGAATCTAAATAGAATTCTGATCATCTATAGTGGTAGGGGATGTGTATAACAATCACCAATATCCAATAAAATAGAAAGCAAATATTAAATTTCTTCAGAATTTATTGGATTTTTGACAAACCGTAAAAAAGAAGTGGATGCAAAAACATGAAAATCTGGATGCAGTGGAAGAAATTTTCAAAGTTCGTCTAATACTATTCTTTTATCTACTTGCTGGATTATTCCTAGAAATAAAAAAAAAAAATCCTTAGTCTTTATTTAGAAGACTGGCCTTGTAAAAATAATCCATTTATCTCTATGATTCTTCAGAAGCCTTTACTAATCTGGTATATTCTGTATGCCCTGAACAGAAGTTCTAAGATTGGCAGTCTGCAGACTCAATGCGGATTCTGAGGACTGTTATCAATCTATTTGAGAAGTAAGATGTTAGGAAGGCTGTTTTATAAGTCAGGGGTCTCCAACTTTGGCAACTTTAAGCCTGGCAGACTTCAACTCCCAGAATTCCCTAGCCAGCCAAGCTGGCTAGGGAATTCTGGGAGTTGAAGTCCGCCAGGCTTAAAGTTGCCAAGGTTGGAGACCCCTGTTATAGGTTATACACACTTCAGCAGAAAATGTGTGGACTTAAATTATTTCAGTCCATTTACCACTTTATCAACATTAGACTGAAGTAAGATTTTTTTCCCAAGTTGGTTATATTCAGAGTTCCAGGCACTCTGCCCCGCTCAGGTCATGACTTGACCTGAAAAGTCCTTCCGTTAACTTTGCAACCTCAACTAGTTCAGTTCTGCTGTCCTTAAAGCTTGGAAAATATTATGGATGGATAACTCATTATTCTCAAATGGCTGCTTCTCTTTATAAATCTGAAGGAACCAATAATTAGACTGTCTGAGAAGAGAAAGATCCCATTGTATGTCTTATCAAAGAACATTCACACAGTTCCCATTCAAAGGCCTGCTAAGAATGTTGGCGAGCAAAAATGCCAAAATTCTGAAGAAACAATTTTCTCCTGAAGAGCATGTCAGGTCTGCAACATTCTTCAAACTTGACTAAAACAGTTTAAATCTTTATTAAATCTTTCCAAAATACTCAAAATCAGAATAGAATTGGAAGGAACCTTGGAGGTTTTCTAGTCCAGCCCCCTACTCAAGCAGGAGATCCTATACCATTTCAGAAAAGTGACTGTCTTCTTAAAAACCTCCAGTAATGAAGTACCCACAACATCTGAAGGCAAGCTAAGAGAGTATGCTACAATTCAAGTCATCCCCAGCTCAAGTCTCATTCTGCCATGAGCTCAGTAAGCAGCCTTGGGAATGTTGTTCACTCACCATCTCAGTTTCCCATATGCAGTAACAAAAAGATTGCTTTTTTGCAGGATTACAGCTAGAAGACTGATGTTAAATACACTGAATGCTGAAATGCTACAAATGTTAAGCATTCTTACTCAGCCATAGTGGCACAGTGGTTAGAATGCAGGATTGCAGGCTAATTCTGTCGACTGCCAGCAATTCGATCCTGACAGGCTCAAGGTAGACTCAGCCTTCTATCCTTCTGAGGTCAGTAAAATATGGACCTAGATTGTTGGGACAATATGCTGACTGTAAACCGCTTAGAGAGGTGTGTGTGTGTGTGTGTGTGTGTGTGTGTGTGTGTGTGTGTGTGTGTGTGTGTGTGTGTGTGTGTGTGTTTTAGCGTATCGCATGTGTTAGCCAGGGATCACCAAGGTGGCTGGCTGCCTCTGTGAAAGGAATTTTTTCAGGCTGTGTTATCTTTACCCACAGAATGCCTGAATGCCGGTAGGCAATCGGGGGAGGCTCCTTTCTTGTCCCTATGCAGTTTATTCGCTCACGGAAATTGAGCCGCCGACCTCAGCTGTGCGCAGGCCCAGCATCTTACTGCGTGAACCACTACGGCCCCCAGAGAGGGCTGTAAAACACTGTGAAGCGGTATATAAGTAAGTGCTATTGCTAGTGCTATTCTAGCCTTTAATAAATCTTTAACAAATTTATATTTCTCCATCAAACTAATGTCATTAAAACTTCTATATGTTATCCTAGGAACTAGGGTCCTCCCAATGCCAACATCTAGGCAGGAAGCAAATCCTATTTCAAACTTGATCCATCATAAGAAAAACAAAGGTAAAATAAAAAGAAAATTTAATTTAATAAGGCTGCCACAGACTTCAATAAAAATTTATCTTCTCTGCGAAGTTATTATGTCTTTCATTAAAATATGTCAGCTGTTTCTCTACCGCTTATTGCCTCATTGTACCTCTTAAGCATCCCTTAAGCTAAACTTAAGCAAATAATGTTATCCTGATGTTTTGCCCACTGCAATGTTTTATTATTCTTTATTTGCAGGAAACATATGTTCAGAAAAAAATAGTCTCTGGTATTCCATTAATTTAGCAATATTCTAGTATGGCAAACATCAACATTTGCATTGTGACAAAAACTATACTAAAATATTAATTGCCCAGCCATTGGAGTTCAAGTCCAGCATCCATACAAAGAAGAAGTCATAATGGATGAAATAAATGAATTGCTAGTTTCAAAAAAAACCTTTCCCAACCCTTGTCAGAATAACAATAATTGTACTTATTATTTTTTCACTATGTTTCTTTAGAACAAATCTGAGATGATTTAAAGAGTTTATCGCTACTTAATATAGATCAGAAAAGGGACTTCATGTTGTAACAGGTTTATTGGTTTGAAATAGAAATAGAAGCATAAGCTGCAGGAATAATAACCCACTTACTTGTATTGAGCACCAGAATCCAAGAGATAGATCTCATTCAAGGACAAAGTTCTATTTGTTTCAGGAGAAGGCCTATTCAATAATAATAATACAAATTTAATGTTTCAACATCCTGTTTCAGGAATATTTTGTGAAAGCTATTGCTTAAATTATACAGTTAGAGGATTAACTTTGCTATGCATGTATAATGCTTAACAATAATACATTTATTTGGTCTGTTACATATACCGTATTTTTCGGAGTATAAAACGCACCTTTTTCCTCCCTAAAAGAGGCTGAAAATTTGAGTGTGTCTTATACTCCGAATGTAGCTTTTCCAAAGCTGTTTTCCCAGCCTTAAGGAGGTGCTAACTATCTTCCCAGCTTCCTACTCCGTCTTTGCAGGCTTGTTTTCATTCCTACTCCCTCTGAAAAAGGTTTTTTCAGCCCTAACCAGGGGATAAAATAATGTGCTGAACCTGAACAGACCAAGGCTGTTCAATGAATACCTGGTAGCCAGATGAATACCTGGTAGGTAGATTTTTTTTTCCTATTTTCCTCCCCCAAAACTAAGGTGCGTCTTATACTCCGGTGCGTCTTATACTCCAAAAAATACAGTAATAGCCTAGGTATCTATAAAGTTCATGTTTAAACAAAATCTGGATGTCTTGGAGGGGCTGTTCTCTCTGAAACCTGGCATTAACCAAAGCTCAGGGCAGAGGTGGTACAGTAGCTACTATCAATCTGTTTCGTTGAGGAAGAAACTTGTCCTGCTGATGTTAATTAAGATAGTGGTTAACCTCAACCTCAAGAAGCCATCACTGAACTCAACCACGTTGGAAACTTCCATCCTGTCTACAACTTTTTTCTTTTGAGAAAAGATAGTTGATAAAATATTTGCCCTGCAGCATCAGGGGACCCTGGAGGAAGTAAATTATCTGAACCCCTTTTAGTCAGATTTCAGAACTTGCTTATTAAACAACATTGATTGCTCTTGTGGATAACGTCTGGCAGGAGCAGGATGAATCTGGTACCATCTATCCTATTCTCCTTGATCTCTTCCCTCTGTGTGAGGTACCTCAGAGTTCAGTTGTGTCTCGATTTCACTTTAAAACTATATGACGCTTCAGGAAGGTTATCTAATGTCCCTGGTAAAATATGATCAGTATGTTGATGATACCCAGCTGTACATTTCTACCATAGACAACCAAGTGAGGTTATGGATGCATTGTCTTGGTGTCTGGAAGCTGAGGGGACCAAATGCGGAACTGCAGGCTTTAGGTCAACCCTTAATAAGACTGTGTGGCATTGAACTTGAGGGTCCTTAGATCTGGTGGTTTTTCACTTGCTCCACCCCAAATGGAAAAAGTTACAATTTGGGATTCCTCCTTGACTTGTTCTTAGAGGAACACATGGAAACTGTGGCTAGGAAAGTTTTAGCACTTCTTCTTTGGCACTAATTATATCATTTTCTGAACTAAGAGGCACTAGTCAATTGATCACCTTGGTTGCCGGCTGAATAAATTTTTCGGTCTCTCAGGTAAACCAAACAAGAAATACAATCAGGTGACCTAATTCAATTTTATTCTCAGGCTACATTAACAGAATCTTACAAGTCTTAAAATTCAAATCTCCTGCCATCACTTTTAACAGTCTGTTATATTAGGGCAGATCCTTTTAAAGTTTCTTATTTTGCCCATTAATCATTGAGAGCTCCTCACCCTTTTATCTGATCAGTTCCTAAGCAGAGTCTTGTCCCTCAAAGACATTGGCACATATCATTACAGAATTATTGCAAGGCTGTCCACATGTGGCTGCTCTTGAACATCTGGAAGCTTCAGCTGGTCCAGAATGCAATGGTGTGGGCAGCTATGGGCTCACTTTGATGTATTCATATTATACCTCCTGCACTGCACTGCACTGCACTGACTCCCAATATGCTTCTGGGTCAACTCAAGGTGGTATTATCATCTATAAAGTCTTTTGCAGCATGGAGCCAGATTATTAGTGCAATGTTTGTTTGTTTGTAAAATTTATTAGCTACATGGTAACTCTCCCTGATCATTTCTACCAATCCCCTTCAATCAGGCAGGAAAGACATTCTGCAGGTTTCATCTATTGGAAGAATATCATCTGGTGGGACCCAGAAAGTAAGATTCTTCTGTCAAGGCACTTGCCCTTCAGAACATCTTATCTTCCAATATTAGATTAGCCCTGACTCTGTCAGCCTTCCAAAGAGCTTTAAAGCTTTGGATTTGTTCCCAGGCACTGGAATTTAGGTTAGCTGGACCCTGTGGGATATTCATAGTTTATCAGATGTGAGTTTTTTTAATCTCAGCACTTGTTATAGATTTTCTATATTTTTTTATTTAGTTGTTATTTTGTATAGTGTTTTTATCTGTTGTTAGCTACTCAGAATCGCTATGATGAGATGGGAGATGGAAGGCTGTAAACATCAAAATAAATAAATATTGACAACTTAATTCTTTGGATTGAGCTATCATGTAATGTATTGTATTTACATACTTTCAAAAAATGGGTAAATATGGATGAATCTGCCTAGATGTGGCAATTCCTTTTCCTTCCTCTTTAACCATCATTTAAATCTGTTTTAGTTTCTATTCTAAAGCAAGCACTCTGACCAAGACTCAGTTGTTCACTGAAGCTATTTTTAAGTCTTCTCTTAAAAGGGCAGTTTTCCAAATTCTAACTCATGCAGTCCTTGGCAACAGGGATAAGCCTCTCCTCACATTTTGGACTTCTATGGCAACAGTCACAAGGATTCCATTTTGACAGTTTCTCAGTAATAATTTTGAACACACAAATAGCCAGAAGAGAAAGCAACAAAATCTTAAAAGCCAGCTTCTACCTCTGGCTGATCGTGGCACAAGTCAGATTTTTCTTTGTTGCTTCTCTCACAAACAGGTATAAAGAGAGCCCAAGACAGTATGAAGATTCTAATTCTCTAATCCTCACATAAATTATATAGCCAGAAGTCTAGAATAATGCTACCACCAATGGAAATTACCATTTCAGGTCTAAGAAGCCTGAAATGACATAAGGACTATATTTGATGTGTTGGAATGCAAGGAAAAGGTTTGCTCATCACAATCCAGTTATAGTAATCAATTTATCCCTTAATTTGAACTAAGCTGCTAGATACTATCATGCTATACGTCTTTTTGGTTATACAATCAGCAGTTAAGTGCAAGGACTTTTATTGCTCTTACTTGTAGTGAATGATAGCACCATTTGGACCTGTACTTGAAATGGTAGCAAAGCTCAAGTCAACAAAATTCTCTTGCTGCCTGAAAAAGACATACATTTCATTAAAAAAAAACCAAATCACTGGAAAAAGCCTCAAATTCTTCCTAGCCGTATTTCCTTCAGCTGCCTCTTCTGTACCCTATTTGCCTCTTCTCTTTTGCTCTTTTGTCATTCCCCCTTAGCTGGATGGGATTTGAAATACTAAGAACTATTATAGGGAGAAGGTACACACCTCTGAATGCTAAGAAACAAAGGCCAACCAAAGTCTTCATCTTTCACGACTCCAGTTCCTGGAGATGTGGAACCTAACCACTTAGTCATGCAAGCCAGGACTTGTTCAGCTTACTCTAGAACAGTGGTTCTCAACTTGTGGTCCACAGACCCCTGGGAGGGGCCATGATGTCTTCACAGAGGGTCTGCGAAGGATTGAAGAAATGTTATGATTTAAATCTTAAGTCTTGGGGGTCCGTGGCCATGATCCGTGGCCACAAAAGGTATTTAAAGGGGATCCGTGGTGAAGAAAAGGTTGAGAACCACTGCTCTAGGTTAATAATAGGTAGGGAATCAACCAAAGTTTGGAAATCTGAAAGGGAGAGGAATTAGGTGCTAGACTAATGGTCCCATTAATGTTTCCATCCACTAACAACAGTAAAATGTTACCTGGAGTGCTTCAGAATAGGTTATATATTCAAGTTTATTAATTTTGTCTTAAAAGTACGGTAGAGTTGAGTTTACAGTCCTCAAAACATTGTAATTTCTAAAATTAAAAATGGCTAAAATTTTGAAAGACCGCCAAATGGTACAATATATCTGCTCTCACATGAAAGCTCATGAGATTTCGTGGCTTATTTTTAAAAGAACACTTTCATTTTTTTGGCATATGCAAATGTTTTCATTTTTAGCATGTGAAATCATCTAACAGTCCCTGCCATCTCTACAGTTTGCTGAACCTGGACTGCAGTAACCCAAGACATCCCATGTTAGTCTTTTTTTCTTACCTACGAAATTCCTCTGCTTTATCAGCTGCTATGATTTCCGTAATGTTGCCTTTGGGAACCTGGCAAGCATCAGACAAAGTTGTATTAAATCAATAAAATAGCATATCCTCAGTCAGACTTTAATTTTCTGCATACCTACATTTTTTTCTGATATGCCATTGTTAGCTTCCCTCCCCTCCATTACATACTAGCATTCAATAGGTGGACTGATAATTACAAAATGTCTATGCATCAGTTATGAAGAATATATCTCAATGACATAATCGGGAACTTTCCGTATTGGACATGGAATGGAAATTCCATTGGTTGCTCTCATGGATGACATGTGGTAGGACTTGGAGGGAGGAATGTGACTATTTTTATCTACTGGACTTTCACTACTACTACTACTACTGGTAGAGCAGCTTTCAACACACTATTGACCACGCTATCTTTTGGCACTACCTATGAGAGTTGGAAGTTGGAAGCACCATTTTACAGTCCTTCTACTCTTTCCTGAATTGAAAATTCTGTTGGTGACGGTTGGTTCATTTCCTTGTGTCCCGGAGTTTGGTATTTTCTCAACTCTTAACATCTACATAGCTGGATATAAAGACTGGAAGTTTCACCCAGCAGTTCAGAGTGAGGTAGCATCAGTTTGCAGGCGATACCCAGTACCTTCACTCTGTGCCAAATGGAAGATGACAGAACACACAATGCCTGGAGGCCTTCAGGATATGAATGGGGAGAAACAGGCACAGTCTCAACCCAAACAAGACAGAATGGCTACTTATTAAGAAACTTGCTGATTGCAGGATAACAGGTTGTGCTCCCCCAGAGAATGTAGGCCCATAATTTGATGGCCCTTCTGGACTCACATTACACCTCTGTTCAGGACCCACATTAGACATTACCGATAAAAGCCTGCATGGCTCAACATTGGCTATATCTTTCCTAGATCCATGATGCTGTTATGCTATTCATGTAAGTGTTCACTCCAAGTAATACCCCTCTCATAACGAAAATCCGTAAAACCGTACCTCCTTCTCCAACCAATTAAATAGCTCACACAATGCAACAGCATCTTTAATCTGTCATTAAAAGAAGAAATAAAACAGTTAAAAGTGTAGAAGAATTTGGAAGAATCCATCTAGTGGTTACCATATATGTTTCAACAGTCAATTGCAATGAAAGCAATTCTTCCCATAATATCTCATTATTTCAGCTTTTTGCACAGGCAGTTGCTTTAGGAAACTGGGCAGATCACTTACATGAGCCTTCCTCATGCCTTCAGCTTCCGCCACATTCTTTACAGCTTTTGCTATGCAGATGGGAGTGTAGGGGGTGAGGTAGCGGTGATCCTGAAAATGGACAAAACAAAAAAGCAGAGTTTGGTCAGGCCTCTAAGTACCTGATGGTCCAGGTGTGGCATGGCATGGTAACTACAGTAAGCTACATGTTCTTCAACATCATATCTGGGCTTGGATCATATTCTTCTTGACCAGAACTCAGAGCATTAAAATGCTAAAAGATAAGAAACAAAAGGATGGAGCTATTGAAGTACTTTGGCTCATTTTTCTCCCATATGTGAGAGATAATTGTAAACAGCAGAATAAACAGCAATATTAAGGCTTGAAATGGAGAAACATGATGATCAGGGAATGAATCTTTAATCAAAAATTTAAATTCCCAAGGTTAGAAGAACTGCATAATAGGCTGCTGAAGGAACTTCCTAATGGCCTCGCCAAACCTTTATGTGTCATCTGCAAAGAATACTAGAGAACTGGCAGGCAACTAAAGGAGAACAAATTTTCTCCCTATGTTCTATGAGGGGAAAAAGGAAGCTCCAAGGTAATTGCCAGACACCAGCATGGATTAATCAAGGAAGACTAACAGGTCAATCTTATAATGTTTCTTTTTTCAAAAAGTGAGGTAACTTTGTTGAACATCTACAAATATAAATTAATTTCAGGAAGGCATTAAATAAAGTTCTCCATGTTGTTCTGATTAGCAAACTAGTTAAATGTAAGCGTTACTTAATTAATTGTAAGCATTGAAATTAAGGATAAACAGTTCACGCCTTGATCACGTAACATTCTTTGTATTAGTGACTTAAGGAAAAAGTGGAGGGGATGCTTCTTCTCTCTGCAAATGATAACAGTTGGGTAAAACAGGTAATGAGCAGAATCAAAATGATCCTCATAGATTAGAGAAAAGGGCTGAAGGTAAGAAAAAGACATTTAAGAGAGATAAGTGCAAAAGTCCTGATTCAAGAAATCAAGTTACCTCCGGGACCGCATCCTACCTCATACTTCCCTTCGACCGGTCAGGTCCCACAGAGTGGGTCTCCTCCAGGTCCCATCAACCAAACAATGTCGGCTGGCGGGGCCTAGGGGGAGGGCCTTCTTTGTGGGGGGCCCTGTTCTCTGGAACCAACTACCCCCATAGATACGAATTATCCCCACCTTGCTGGCTTTCCAAAAAGCCGTTAAGACATGGCTCTTCCTACAGGCGGGGCTTTGAGACAATTTTACATCTTAGGTCTCCCCCACGTATGTATGATTTTGTATGTTTTTTTAAATTCATTTTAACTGTTATTAAATTTTTATATTGTTTAGTTGTTCTTTAAATGTTGTACGCTGCCCTGAGTCCCCAGGGAGCAGGGCGGCATATAAGAACACATACATACATACATACATACATACATACATACATACATACATACATACATAAATGCACCAAGAATACGGAACTTGATAAGAGTATTTGTAAAAAGGGTTCTGGAAGACTGATTGCAAACTGAATGTGAGTCAGTGGTAGGATATGGCATCAAAAACAGACAAATGCAATTTTAGGCTGCTGAGTTTACTTCCTAACAGAACTGTAAAATAAATACTTTATTTCTACAGCCTGATCCAAGACATGCTCATGCTCATGCCCCTCCCTCCCTCCCTCTTTTAGATGCTAATCTCATCTGCCTGTCTTTTTCTAATCCAACACACTTCTTGAATAAATTCTTTTAACATACTAGTCATTTCATCCATCCAGAAAGCTTCCAAGATCTTGGCTTCGGACATAAATTTCCTGTTAGTATGTACACACCTTGGGAATGGCCTGAGTTAGAGCATAGCTGGCTTTATCACTGAGCCAAACTTTCTCATGTGGAGAGAGAGTTTCACAAATTGATTTCAGAACAGTTAAGATGGAATCGTATGGCAGCACTTGTACATGCAAGTCGGGGTCCTGAGCAGAATCCAGAAACAGATGCTCTCTCACATTTATGTCCACTAAGCGATTGCCATCAATAAACAACCTAAAAGAGAAGAGTGGAAGCAAAAGATGACATTTCTGGGACAACCTGCCCCTTTAATAAAGGGGAGACAACTGTGTTTTTATATTTATGTAAGGTCACTGGGAAAGTCTTAAAGAGCTTGATGTCATTTATTGATAAATTACTACAATGTCTTTAAGATAATACTTCTCAGAAAAGTAAATTTAAGGATAGCAATAGCAATAGCACTTAGACTGATATACCGCTTCATAGTGCTTTACAGCCCTCTCTAAGCGGTTTACAGAGTTCAGCATATTGCCCCAACAATCTGAGTCCTCATTTTACCGACCTCAGAAGGATGGAAGGCTGAATCAACCTTGAGCCGGTGAGATTTGAACAGCTGAACTGCTGAACTAGCAGTCAGCTGAAGTAGGTTGCAGTGCTGCTTTTAACCACTGCGCCACCTCGGCTCCTCTGATATCCAAATCAGATTCTACTCAGGATACAGTTTAACTGTTATTCAAACTCTGATACAATACATAACATTCTGTTCAACTTTCCCTAAAACACTTTTTAAAAGCAAGTAACAATATAATGTTATGTGATAATTTTAATGCAATGTTTCTGCATAAACAATGTTTGAGTAAAAAGTGATGAAATCTATCAGGTGCTAGATAATAGCAATAGCACTTAGACTTATATACCGCTTCACAGTGCTTTACAGCCCTCTCTAAGTGGTTTACAGAGTCAGTATATTGCCCCCAACAATCTGGGTCCTCATTTTACCGACCTCGGAAGGATGTCAACCTTGAGCCAGTCAGGATCGAACTCCTGGCTGTGGGCAGAGTTTGCCTGCAATATTGCATTCTAACCACAGGTCATAATGTTACTGTTAATGAAAGCTAAACAAACATGTAGCAGAAATTATCACAGGAAATCAACAAGAGCTTAAAAAATAAAATAGCTTAATGGGCATCATATATTAGATCCATTAATACTGATTTGAAAATACATATACTTGTTAGTACAAACACTTTGTTTTTAAAGATTTTATATACATTTTTTTAAAAAAATACAACCAAGTATTAGTAAAACTAGTAAGAAAGCTATAGTTCTTTTTACCTGATAGTGTCTATCCCTATGATAGCATAAGCAAAGAATACTGGATTGTATTCCACATCAGACCCTCTAAGATTAAAAAGCCCTGTATCATAATAAAAATACAGTGTTAGAGCCTTGATTAACATCCAACCAACCTTTTAACCAACATCCTGCTCCAGATAAAATTTCTGGATCCTTTCACAGCTTCTGCCACACGATGGCACTATTAGGCTGCACTGGAAACTGCTTTCAAGTTGTGTTTGGTACAGAAAACCAAAAATGAGAATCAAATGACAACAAATTTAGTTTTGACCTGGCTTCTTTCTGGATCCTGATTTATAGCAGCCCACCCAAAGCCTGACCACAGCTTTAGCCCTAGAAAAGGCACTGAAGATTTGCTTTAGGTAGATATACAGCTTTGCAGTTAGTGCTTTGCATGGGAGTCTTGGAAGAGTGGCAGCTCCAAGAAAGTACCCATTATCTTCAAGAGCTAGGGCTTTTTCACCCATCTAATGCTGAGATGCTTAACATTACTGGGAACCACCAGCCTCCTAGTCTTCATTGTTAATTGCATTGATCAGCTAACTCCTCTGATCTCTGCATTTCAAAAGGATTGCTACTGACCAGCTAGATCAGAGGTCTTCAAACTTGGCAGCTTTAAGACTTGTGGACTTCAACTCCCAGAATTGCTGGCTGGAGAATTCTGGGAGTTGAAGTCCACAAGTCTTAAAGTTGCCACGTTTGGGGACCCCTGAGCTAGATTTTCATACTGCACTAAGTCCCAGTGTGGTTCATTAGATCTGGGATTATGATGTTACGAAAAGTCAGCTATGTGATTTATAAATCTTGGCTTTGGGCTCACTATATTTTATAAGTCCAGCCTACTATGTTTGTTTGTTTGTTTTCAACAAGCTGTGTGTAAGCAAACCATGATCTAAGAAAAAAATGGAGTAATAGTCCGGACATATTGCTGGACGTATTTTCACTGCCAATTCCCAGAAATCACTCAACATAGCAATAAAATAATGCTGAATGGCCCACATTGATACTCACAAGCCACATCATCCAAAGCTGTCACAACAAACCAGAGAGCCTTCCTCTCAGTCATTTTGCTCCGTAGAGCTGTAATCTTTTCTCTCCAACTGATCCCTGCAACAAACAATTGAAATTAGAACTCAGCCAAACTGGAATTCAGACATGTGCACAGCTAAAGACTTCCTTGCTGCAAATGGACAGCATTACCTATATTTCAGAGTATTTCTATGAGTTAGCAAATATTAAAGTCACAATAGTGATTTCAAAATCTCATGCTGGACCATCCCATTTCCTGTGCCTCTGGTCAAGATAGAATTAAAAAAGGAGCCTGCTGACCTGATGCCTGCCAGATGTTGTCTTTAAAAATATCTGAAAATTTGGAGGGTATCATGTTAGAAAACCATGTTCTGTGCTGTATTCACAAACATATTTGGGTTCCTCTTACCTGTGAAGCTAAAATCTAGTGTCATCAGAGGCTTACAAGGTCGTGGTGGCCGATCTGCCCATATGGCATCAATCAAATTATCTTTGACTGGCACAAGAACATGGCCAGCACATTTCAGAACTTTGTTCATTCTCTTCCACTGGTCTGAAAGAGGCAGAGAGAAACAATCGGTTACATAATGCATTCCTGATATGCATATACATAATCTCCGTGTAATACTGCTGTTGCGCAAGCTGCATTGTTTGCCAGTTTTCTTTTGGGTTCAATTCAAGGTATCAGTTATCACCTGTAAAGCCTTCCATGGCACGAGACCATCTCAAACCAATGGGACTGGCCCACCCCACTCGCTCCAGCAGATAGGGCATGATGCAGACCCATCCTGCTAGGTAACTGTACTCTGCCATCCATCATCCTAAAAGACAGTTAGTAATACTTTATATAGGACCCGGATTGTTGGGGGCAATATGCTGACTCTGTAAACCACTTACAGAGTGCCGTAAAGCACTATGAAGCGGTATATAAGTGTATGTTCTATTGCTATTGCTATATACCACTAACTGCACACTAAACAAAGTTGATTGGTGAATAGCAGGGGCGGGTTCCTAATTTTTTTACTACCAGTCTGTGGGTGTGGCTGGGTGGGCGTGGCTTGCCGGCCATGTGACCGGGTGGGCGTGGCTTCTTGGCCTGCTGAAGGGAGGGGAACTGAGATAGGTCCTGCCACCCATTCCCCTCCCCTCAGCAGCTCGAGAAGCCTCAAACGTGTGAAAATGCCTAGGATCATCACCGCGCGTTCGTGGCTTTTCGGACTGCTGAAGGGAGGGGAATGGAGATAGCTCCTGCCGCCCGTTCTTTCAGCGTCTCACATGCTCCCTCAGCCATCCTCCCCTGCTTGGACTCACTGTGGGATAGGAAGGCAGCGCATGCGCAGTGCCGGAAGCTCGGCTTCTGGGCATGTGCAGAAGAAAATTAAAAAAAAAATTATAATTTTTTTTTAAAAAAATGGCGGCACCCAGGCACCGGCAACCGACCGCACCGGTACTGTGACGTCACCAGCGGGCCGCTACCGGTGCTATAGAGTGGACCGCACTGGTAGGAACCCACCACTGGTGAATAGTACATCGGGGCAAGGTTGGAAAATTTAACCCTTTACACTAGGATGAAAGCACTGGATCAAACTCACCAGCAGGAATAATAGAAGGATCCACTCCAACTTTGGAACCTTGAGGAAGTACACTTACAAGCCAGTCCTCTTGAGTAGGCGTGTCTTTCAGTCCTAAGGAAAGGAAATCCCAAAAGACCTATTTATGTAACATTCACATGAACTAGCAGTGTCAACTTTCTGTTTAAAATAGTATGATGATGAATATTAATTTTACTTACTTTACTTTATTCTGATTTCTGCTTAGCATGGCAAAACCAGGAATTACACAGTGTCAACTAATAACAAATGCAACTCCTTAACTGAACAACTTATGTTTACACAATGTAAAGTACTGTTTCAAACAAAGCAAGTATTCATGAGATTTATTAGGCTTAAGGCCTTCACTGGTCTTGTAGCATGTCAGAGAATAACTTTAGAAAAAGCAGGTAGAACTAAGTTAAAAGTCTAATTTCACTTACATGAATTTTATGACTTAAATAGAATATATTCTATCCTTAATAATTATTCCCTTTTCTCATATTACAGATTACAGTTTGATATATTTTATTATTTATTTATTTATTTATTTATTAGTTGCATTTGTATGCCGCCCACTCCACAGATATTACAGTTTGATAGTGTGCCAATGATGTTTCTCAACATAACCCTGTTGGATACTCCTCAGCTAAAATAATTTTCTGGGTAAGATGAAATAAAATCCTGGTTTGGGTTCACACATACCCATCTTCATGAGTGTCCAATTGGGATCCATTTGTTGGGATGCCTGAAGGAAATAGCGTCCATCTGTCCACATGACTGCATATTGCTCTGTTATAATGGCACTTCCTGTCAGAAAGCAGAGAAGATAGCAGAATTGAAACTATAGACATTACACTGGGAGACATTGCTCTAATTTAATAAATCCAAGAAAAGAAAATATTAATCAGATATTAACACTAAAACATCTCAAGCCCAAATGGAGTTTTGGAGTTCTTTCTTGCTAAAAAAGGCTTAAGAAGAAGGAAGATACTTCTCTTTGCTTGTTAAGCCAAAACATTGACGACACCAACCAATAATGCCCTGCAGCATTAAAAAAATAAATAGTTGAAATCATTTTTTTCTAAATCAATGTTATATTGGGTACATGAAAAAAGAAATGCTGATCCTGTAAAACAAAGTTCTTTGTGCCAAGGCAGAAGAAAAGGCTGGAAATAAAAGATAATTAAAAGTAACTGAATGGTCACTGGAGATCAAACCATTAAAATATGTCACTTCAGCAAAGTAAGGAAAATGCCAATTGGAGCATTGTGAGAGACAATTTGCTCTATGATTAAAGGATGGGAATCTATTGGATGATTTGATTTCTTATAATTAGAGGTCCACCAGAGCTATATATACCTGACTTGTTAATTTGTTAATCTTATTTTGCTTAGCAGGCAAACAGAAAGCCATAGAAAAGGTGATTTGACAACGTTAGCACTGCATGTTAATCAGCGGCACAGCTTGAAACTAAACCCAGATCTTAAGACTACAGTGCAATGCCTGAAGCCACAGGAAATGTTGCTAAACAGAACATGCTGTTCTGATGCAAGACACTCTCTCTCTCTCTCTCTCTCTCTCTCTCTCTCTCTCTCTCTCTCTCTCTCTCTCTCTCTCTCTCTCTCTCTCTCTCTCTCTCTCTCTCTCTCTCTCTCTCTCTCTCTCTCTCACACACACACACACACACACACACACACACACACAGGGGGAGGGAGGGAGGGAGGGAGAGAGAGAGAGAGAGAGAGAGAGAGAGAGAGAGAGAGAATTAGTGTTCAATGCTCAGTGATTTCAGATGCAGAAAATGTTCTTAATGGAAACTAAACTTGGCTAACTGATATTGTTTACTGCAAATGCCTGAATACAAGTATCCTATTTTCATAGGCCTTGGACAGAGAAAAAGGAAAGCTGCAAGTACTCTATGAAATAGCTAACAGGATTTTTGTTTTATTGGAGAGTCATCTAAGGGTCAGCAAAAGCTCATTACTACTCTGGTATTACATCACCAGTCCAGCTGGTGTGTATGCTGAAAGGGGAAGCAACAATTCAAACCTTTCAAATATTTTTCTGCCCAGCATGTAAACTGCAAAACCAAACAGCTCTTCAGAAATGAGCTAGTCATTTCTCTCTTGTATGCATATATACAAATGATTATCAATAGTGTTGTAATTTCACCTCCCCAATATACACAGGGGGGAAGGGGGGAAGGGGGAAGGAAAGGGCTCTAACTATATCTAAGGCTGCAGTCTGATGCAGTCTGACTTACCCATTCTGGATAGTTATGGATGGAATTGCACAATCTCATTCACACTTATTAGAAGTAATCCCAGTTAGGGATTACTTTGAATAAATATACATAGAATTTTACTTGAACACAAGAAAAAAGAAAGCAGGATTGTTGGGGATGCATATGAATGTGGCCTGGAAGATTTGACTGTAATATATCCAGATTTGCAATGGGAGCACAATCTGAAGTCCGGAAGTGATATTCCTTAGGTCATCTGGCCTACTTGGTCCAACATGCGGAAAACAAGAGTGATCTAGAAAGATTTAGAAAGTGTGATCTGATTCTTTTGAGATTACCTGTTTTCTATCAGGAATCAAAAAGAAAAAAGAAATTAGTCTGTGTGTGGGTAGAAACAAAGAAAATAGGTGGTCCTATAGACAATCCTACTTATAGGATGTCCAACATGAAGAGTCAGAAGTGAATAAACTCCCCATCTTTCACCTTGTTCTTGTCTACAGCCTGTTCATCATTTGCCCATGGCCTTAACAGATTACCTATTATATGTGGTCCACAAAAACGTTGAAAAGCTGCAATATGTCATCATATTCTTCAAGCAGGAAGCTCACATGTGGAATTCAAGAAGATTCTCTACTTACTTTAATCACTGAATACAGAATTAATACAACATCAAAGTCTCTGGAAGAACTTTTAATAGTCAACTTGTATGGGTAGTTCTCTATAACCAGCTGACGTTTTATTGTATTAAAAATAAAATAAAAATAACAAAAAAAAACCTATCAGATTTGATGTACAACTTAACATTTTTTCCCAGTGAGGACATGGGATTGCCAAATGTTAAAAACAGATGACTAGAATGTTCACTTAATGCATCTGATGTCTCTATATCACTCCACTCATAACTAAATACGTGTCAATGCCTCAGTGCATACCAGTGGCAGCATAAATAACATTTATGTATTTTATTCTATTCCGTTGAGTATAGAACAGTTTATGCAGAGAGCATGTAAACTTTTGATTTTCTCCCTTTAGTCAAAATTGAAACTAACCCAAAAAGAAATATGAAACATCTGGGATGCATGTTCTTTTTTTTTAATGCCAAGTGATATTTTGGGGACCATATTTTACAGGTGTCTGTCTGAATATCTACATGTAAAAACAGACAAAGAAAAGGATATTTAGAAGAAAAGAAAAATAGAGAAGTTTAACTTCTCTCTATAATTTAGTGAGAAAAACAAAGGTTTCCATTAAGGGTCCCATTAATTAGAAGAGAGATTTGGCACTGGATGTTACAGAGTTACCAATTTTAACAGACTGGACACAATTCTAGAAACTTACCTGCAGAACCGTTAAATCCACAAATGAACTCCCTACGGCAGTCACAGGGTGCAATGTATTCACTCTGAGGAAGATAAAAATAAAAAGCAAAACTAACAGTGATCAAAGGGAAGCAAAGTAGTAGAAAATACACATCAATTAGCCTTGCTTTCCGGCTGTTATTCTTTCAGTCTTGAAATACACACAGAAAGAGTTTGGCATATTCCTCATCAGATGTCTTTGTATCGTTAAGAATATGGTTGAACAATACCAAAAAGAATACAGTACTTCCATTGGGTAATCCTAGATCGGTCTCCAACCTTCCCTTTCTCTTTCCATGTCAATTAAGTAGCATTATGGTTGATCCCTATATAGTAATTAATCTTATCTATGATCTCAAACATATTTGTATTATTTTAAAAAAGTTATTTCTACTAACAGTGATTAAGATGTAAAGGTCCCTAGGTTGCTAGTCCTGGGAAACCTTAACTTGCTTTCTCTTGACAATGGATCTGGAGTGGCCACAGAATTCATCGCCGCCACGATAACCATAAACCTGATCCAACCTATTGCGTTCTGCTTTCCACTGAAGAACGGTTTGTCTACAAGAACAATGTAACTGTATGCAGAGAGGAAGCCTATGCAAGATTGAATACCAATCATGTGATACTTGAGATTTATTTATTTATTTATTTATTTATTTTGGAATTCTTATATGCCGCCCAACTCCCTAAGGACTCAGGGCGGCGTGGAAGATTGCATGGAAGCTTCAGATTTAAATATTTATATCAAAAGACTGCCTCAATGAAATTATATCTTGTTAATGATCACTGATATCACAGCACAAATTACAATTGGGAACTCTGTTCATTGCAGTCTGTTTGGTGAGAGTCACAGTTTTTTCTATTGTCTGAATTACTTTAGTATTTTTTTTTCCTGAATGGCATTTCTCAAGCAGAAGACAATCCAATACCTGATGAGCATCTCCTGAGGGCACAATGTAGGCTTGAATGGGTTCAGAAACATATTTGGAATTTTTCATCACTTGCCGAAGCTGCTTCAGCAGTTCCGTAGTTATTTTCGGAAACATGGTCCTATTAGAAAAACAACAACAAGTTAAGAAGCCTGTTGATTTGGCACTGAAGATTTAAAATTCCAGAAAATTATCAAGTAGAATTTTTTTAATTGAAATTGCTTGAATCTATATTCATTGTCCTTCCCAACCTTGCCCAGTGCAGTTCTGCTGAAATAGCAGCCTTTGGAATTACCGCTCAAGTGGTCTTGACTTGCCTTTGAAAAGGCTTTGTTGCGTGCGCACATGCCTTTGAGTCAATCTTGACTCCAGGTGTCAGCAGTTTTGAAAACTCCCTGCAGTTTTCCTGGCAAGATTTCAGAAGCAGTTTGGCATTGTCTCCTTCTTAGGGTTGAGGGAGAGTTACTGGCCCAAAGTTACCCATCTGGCTTTGCGTCTAAGACAAGATTAAAACGCAGGGTCTCCTAGTTTATAGAGTGGTGTCTTAACCACTAAACCAAACTGTCTCTCTATGAAAAGACTAGCAGACAAGAGAGAAAGAGAGCTCTTAGAAACACATTCTATATATTTGGGGCACAATAGAAAGGCCATCAACTTTCTCCAATCTGTAGAATTCTTTGAGTTTTAGTCTTTCACTGAATGCCCAGTCAGAAACACTGGAGTGGTTGATCATGGACCAAAGCTTACAATTACTTCCTTGATAAACTCTCACGGATCTTACGTTAATCATCTTGAATTATTTGGCAGTGGATAGCTGAAAGAGGGCAGCCTGGAAGAAGCTGTATGTAAGGAAACATTTGGAATTAAAAAGCAGCAGATGCTTTGAGACATGAGAGAAGGGCAAGGACACAGAACAGGAAGGAAATAATTCACAAGCTGCTGCTGTTTTCAGTCATAGGGAAAATTCTGAGAGCCATCACCTCTTCCAGGTTACTACATGTCCTTGCCAGGAATGAATAGCAGGCTCTGCAATTGTTCAAGTATTGTTTTCCATAGTAGGGGTAAATACTTGTTTGTTCTGAAAGTTTGAATCTAGCAATGTTAGCCATATTACATTACACAATCTCCTCCAAATTCAAGAAATCATAGATTAGTAGTTAATCTGCTGAACTAAGACCAGGGAGATTCAAGTTTAAATCTGCATTCAGGCACAAAATGTAGCAGGTAACCTTGGGATAGATTCTTAGACTGATTTCTTAGACTAATGTACCTCACAAACTTATTGATCCTGTGGCATACACTAGTCCTGGAGCTGTTCAGCAGTTCCAATATGGAATATGCAAATGATAGGTAGATAGACAGACAGACAGACAGACAGACAGGAGGCAGACAGATAGAATGATAAGAAGATAAATAGATAGGCAGATACATAGGCAGACAGGCAGAATGGCTGACCAGCTGACCATTATTCTGGAACAGAACTCCACATACCAGTAGTAGTATGTCATTCCTATGCAGCACTGAAATGATACACTCCATATTATATGCACCTAATATTATACCACAATCCTACTTAATACTTTATATTACAAAGTCTTACAATAAACTATTTCCAATAATCTCATCTAGATATTTGAGACCTAATCCCAGAGAGAAAAAAACAGAAAAAACAATAAAGTTGCATTATTACTTGCTGTCTTTGTTTTCTCACAGACAAAACAGAGTTAAGATCTAGCTCTTTGAAAGGATTTT
The DNA here is from genome assembly GCA_023053685.1 of Diadophis punctatus similis. NCBI lineage: Eukaryota > Metazoa > Chordata > Lepidosauria > Squamata > Dipsadidae > Diadophis > Diadophis punctatus. The sequence goes on along the minus strand of JALIGW010000005.1, from coordinate 34,694,786 downwards.
TTTTCAGACTTTTCAGGGATCAGGTACACCTTTTGTTCAAACAAGCCTTTTGTGACCACCATTCTTTTCACCAAATGGCTATGTTGCATACAAGAGTATGGTGCAAGGTATTTTCAGCCTTCAACTGATCACCGATTCTGAAAAATTGTTCCTTATAAGACTAATTTGATTAATGCTCTGGTTTGTCCTCACATAATTCTAGCACATATATTTGGAGGCTCTAACATCAGCTGTGCATTATCAAATGACTCCATTTCCTAAATGGCATAGATTTCACTGGACAATCAAGTCAGATGTTTGCTACATTAAATACTATTGACATATTTTAAGATTAACTGGGGTTTGTATCTGAACAATTAATTTGGCAGATGGTTGATACTCCTTCAAAAAGCAGAAGACAGGGAAATCTGACATACCGTATACAACAAACTACTCACACACTAATTGTCCCTGAATAAACTTTTGCAAAGTCACTGTGTTTCACTTACCATGGTGCATTAACTAGAAGGCATTTTTCCTAATTCAATAATTTTTTTATCACGTCCAGATAATTGTAAGACAACATTTCTGTCCCTTGGAAAACTATGATGTTATAAAGTAGATTTGGAAATGGTGGGAGAGTGTTAGTCTAATAACGCAAAAAAAGAAACTGCCAGACCAAATTCATTCTTCTTCAGACCATTTAAAAGAGATTGTGATCTTCTGGAAAATTATCTTCTAACAATATTTTTCATTAGCTGGTTCTCCCCAAAGGTAGAAGCTTCAATTTCAACTCCCAGAATTCCGGGTCTCATGGGCATATCATCTCAACAGATTTGATAAAGGAAGGTAGAAAAGTCTCTGTTAGCATCTTGTGTTTTCATCAAGGGTTTTCCAAATTTACTAGCAGCCACCATTAAATCCACTTTTTCCTGCATTCCTTTTAGGATTCTATTTGTTACCCCTACACAAATTATGGTGCCTCAACACGCATTAGATTAACTGAAGCAATTGCTGTTTGACAGAAATTCCACTGCTGATAAATCTGATTGCATATCCCACTCCAATATGTACCATGGCCACTGATCAACTAATGAAGCAGAAACTGCCTCTAGCAGGCAAGAATCAATTTGAAACATGGCATCTACTATATTGTAACCTAGCTTTTTCTAGCACACTGCCAATAAAGACTGAAATACAATTTAAAAATTGAGCTTTTGCTGATATGAAGAATCTAATCCTCCCCATCTTCAGAATAATACTTTAATTTAGCAGCGTTGTGAAAAATACAATAGCAAATAGGCCAGGCATAAGACTAATGTTTCAATATCCTTCAGATACCTGGTATAATTCTAACCAGTTTGCCCACTAATTATATATTCTTTTTTCTCAAATTAGTCTACTTTAGAACCACACTTTATGACCATTCCAGTCCTAATTTCCTATGTATATGAAGTAGGCACATGACATAAAAGAAAGGAAACTAGAGGGTCCTTACTTTTTTACTTACTTACTTACTATTATTATTTTACATCTTTGAAAATTATAACCTTAGACTTTTATCTCATGTTCCTGTTCATGTTTGTTGGGCTTGTAAGACATTCTTCCATTTTTTTCTGCCAAATGAAACAAGCACAACGTTTCTCACAGATAGTTAGTTCCATTTGGGGAGGGAGGGAGGGAAGGAGGGAGGGAAGGAAGGAAGGAAGGAAGGAAGGACCGACCTACTGGTTTCCTTTCTTTTACGTTATGCGCCTACAACCTAATCTGCATCTTGAGAGGATCACATTGACTTCAAATGATGTATCTCTAAGGCCTCTGCCATAACACTATTCAATTTCTAGCAAAAGGCCTGTCATTTTTACTCCTTTTCCATTTCTTTGGGGTGGTTCACTAAACCAAACTTCTACATTCTGAAGCATACAGATGATCTCATTTCATTCTATATGCATTGCAACCAGGCAGTACATTTGATATTAAGAGTAACAAGCAGTAACACAAACAATAAAGTCAAACAAAAATGAAATTACGGTAAGTATTTGTGTCTCTATAAAATAAAGCTTGGCAAGCATTATCCAACATCATCTATATGGCCCATATTTTACCTGTCCCAGGTAGTTTTCCTCCCGAAACCCAAATTTCCCAGCCTTGGATAGTGAAATCACTTCTGTGTTCTGTTCTTGCTCTTCATTAACTCAGCAATGCCTGACAAAGCAAAGGGCAAAACTTCAAAGGTAAGCAGACTTTGGCCACAATAACCTCTTTCTTCTCATAATGGATAATTGCAGATAATGACTGTTGCAAAAAATTACTGTACCACTTCACAATAGCAGAACAGAAGGCAGTGTGACATTGGGAGAGGGAGGGGGAGTAGGCTGGACTTCAGTCTAGATTATTCAGCCAGAAAACCCAAGGCCATGTCAAACTCTTAACATATTTCACAGGATTAGATTGTTCAGAACATAATAACCAATGAACTCCACTCAGTTTCCTGAAGCTATAGGCATATACATCAGCCTTGGATCAATTTGGATCAACTGTCATAATTCCGACCAACAAATCAGAAGGGTAGCATGCCTAAAAAGCCTAAAACTCATATAGAAAAAAAGAAACATTTGAAAGAACAATGTGTATTCTATAGAAAGACACTGTGAGCTATTCAGAAGAGAAAGAAAAGATACAGAAAAGTACTTATTCATTAACTTTTGTTCCAGGAACAAGTACCAGTTAATGCCCTTGGTAAGCTATCAGTAGGAAGAATTCCATAAAAGGAGGATTTTTTTCAGGGTTCCCACTTAACCTTATGCCTCTCATTGCTACTGCAAGTATATGAGACAGGAACAGATTCTTTTTTTTTTCTTATAGTACAACCCCTACTTTCTTTACTGCAGCTCAATCCGTCAACCCCCAAGGAATTTGGCACAGCCTACCACCTAATACTTGCAGCCTCCAGGAAGTTTCCTTAATTTGGGCACTTCCTACACAATAATTTCAAACTTCCTTGTCAGTGTTCGCTTTGCCTCTCCTTGGAATGGGGATAATGAGGAATAAAAAGATTAAAAGGCCACCCGTAGGTCAAAGGGAAGAGAAGATACTGGAGCATACTTGGCATTCCAGCCACCACCTTATTTCATCCCTATTTTTATTATTTCCTTGCTCTGCTCGTTTTTGTAGTGAAATAAAAAAGTTTTCACAGTGAAGCCTAAGGGGGGAGGGGGAACCTCCAATGGCTTCTGAAGAAAAAAGTGATCGTGGCAAAGTGCAATGGCACTTTGCTTTGAAGATAGAAGAGGGAAGAGGAAAATCTAAGAGAGGCAGAGCTTCCACCAATGGAAAACCCCTGGACTTGCAACCTCAGAGAAAATGCGGCAATAATGGATTTGCAGTGGTGCCTCTGAGGCCGGAATGGGACAATTTGCCACAGACAACTCGCCATGGCTAACTTGCTGAGGGATAACTCGCCACGGCTAACTCACCATGGGCCAACTTGCCACAGGACAATTTAACAATTTAAATGTAATTATTTAAAGCAAATAAAAAATATTTTAATTTTTGTGATTCATATTTCATTCTGTCCCTCCTTTTTTGCATCCTTTCTTTAATGCTTCCATTCTGCCATTTCTTTGATATTAGTGTAACTCTTGTCCTGCAGCGAGCTGTTCTGCAGCAAGTTGGCTGTGGCAAGTTGGGTGTGATGAGTTGGCCGTGGTGAGTTGGTCGTGGCCAGTTGGCCATTGTGAGTTGGCCATGGTGAGTTGGCCATGGTGAGTTGGCCATGATGAGTTGGCCATGGCGAGTTGGCCATGGTGAGTTGGCCGTGGCAAATTGTCATAGATCCCTCTGAGGCAGCACCTAAACAAAAGATAAGCAGCTTAGTTACTGAAGATTTCATCAAGACAGGCAATATGATTGGAATAGAATAGGGAAGGACCAAACCTAGAATATGTGCACCAATTTTGCATGGAAGGTGCTTTAGTCGAGCATCTGAACTACTATGCTGCATGAGTTTTAGTTAATTGAATATAATTCCAACACTGCTTTTCTATATCAAGCAGTATATGAAATATAATTAAATCAAGATAACAAGCTCATACATTCAGTTAAATCGTAAGATATGTCAATATTATTAATTATCCAAAACCTATTCTCTCTGATTTGCAAGTTCGTTTCCAAAATCTAATGCTTGAAAGGTAAGAGGCAAAACAAGAGAATTATTTAAGTCTTCAGAAACTGTCACTGAAACTTGGCTTGTTTTTTCTTCAAAATGTTCTTTAAAATGCCATTAGAAAGATGAACTCTGTTATATATGGAGAATAATGAAATGAGAGAAATACCGACTGTACTTTAGAAAGAACTGTCATTTAATCCTTTTGGCAGCAAAATTAAAACCAATGAAGAGCCCCAAAGCTATGAATGTTTCCCCAGAAATATTGCATTTCAAATGTATCCACCATTTATGTTTTACATTGAAAAGTTAAGGGTTTACATTGACTAATTAATCATTTAAAATTGTACATGTTTCTGATTTCTCTATTATGAAAAGTATGTTGAGAGTTGAAGTGTAAAAGTATGGATTTAATGTAAATCAAACATGAGGGGATTGAGAAATTTTAATTAATGCTAGAGCAGATAATTTTTTAGTTGTGTTTCAGATGCTAGACTAGAAACCAAAGGACTAAGAGTTCAGCCCGTCCCTTAGGCTTGAAAGCTGGCTGGGTAACTTTAGGCCAGTCACTCTTTGTCAGACCAGCCCATTTCACAGGGTTATAGTGTGGTGTTTATTATTTGTTTAAGGTCCTGTTTTGTTTTGCTTATTTTGTTGTTTATTAGATCATTGTAGCTTGAGCTGTCTGTCCAATTTAGTAGTTTTTAGCTATTTTTCATATGTTTTCTAGTTTTGTATGCCACCCAGAGTCCACTGGAGCGGGGAAGTTAATAAATGTAATTATATTCATCACATAGTCAGCCAGATATTTAGAGTGGATTTGGTATTTTTATCTACCTATCGAATCCTTCCCAAGGACCTGGAATAGACAAGTGTTATTTGACTATGTTAAAGGTATTGTCGCAGGATGCAAGTTGTTCCTAGAAAGTGTGTATAACTAATGACTGGAACACCAGGGGAGAATAGAGTACAAAGACAAAGAACCCAAAATATCAAGGTCTGACAAACAAATTGAAAGATGTCACCTAGAAACTCTGCGCATTGACAACATTTTCATCTGTAGATTACAAAAGGCTGGCTGCTTGGATTCACATATATACTAAATCAATATATTATGAAATACTACATTCTTTGGAAGAACTCAATTCGTATGAAAGCAAATACCAGCTAAAGAACTGGCAGCTGTGACTTTACATTGTTGTATATATAATAAATCATATCCCAGGTCCTTGGGAGGGACTTGATAGGTGGCTAAAAATGCAATATCCAGTCTAAACATTTGGCTGACTGTGTAACCATCCATAATAATAGGTAAGTTATATCCTAAACAAAAGGTAGGATATATTTTAATACAAGTAGTCCTTGACTTATGACCACAATTGAGACTGGAACTTTTTTTGCTAAGTGATGCAGTGGTTAAGTGAGTCACTTGCCCAATATTATTACCTTTTTTATTGCACTCTTTAAGCAAATCAAGTAGTCATTAAGTGAATCCAGTTTCCCTTATTGACTTTGCTTGTGAGAAGGCCCCCGGGAAAGTTGTAAATGACGATCATGTGACCCTGGGATCACTGTTCCCTCTAAGGTGCGCGGCCGCGCACGTGATGGGAGAACGCTGCGCAGAGGTTTCTAACTTCCGCCCGGCGTTTTCTAATTGCAGAGTCTGCGCGCCTGCACGGCCGCGCACATCAAAGGGGGACGCTGCGCGGGAATTTTTAACTGCCGTGCACCGTGTTCTAATTTTACAGGGAACATTGCCTGGGATGCTGCAACTATTGTCAATGCATGTCGATTTCCATTTTGATCATGTGACCACAGGGATGCTGCGGCAGTCATAAATGTGAGAACTGATCGTAAGTCACTTCTTTCAGTGTTATTGTAACTTCAAAGGTTACTCAAGGACTCCCTGTAATATTAATAAGATTTAACAACTGTTGATATGAAAAAGTCTGGATAGGGTTATGGCAATACCTGGAGGCAGCAGAAGAAAAGAGAAAGAACTGAAGAAAATCAGAAACTATGAAGAGCTGTAAATAAAAGTAGAATGACTTTTACAAAAGAAAGCAGAGATAGTACCAAAAGGAATAGGTGCCTTTGGTGCAATCTCAAAACATCTGGAGCACCACTTGAACACCATTGGCATTGAAAAATCACCATCAGTCAATTGCAAAATGCATCATTACTTGGAACAGCTTACATCCTGTGATGATAGCTTTAAATATTATCAAACAACAACATCTGCCTCTCCCAGGTCCTTGGGAAAGACTTGATAGCTGGATAAAAATGCCAAATCCTAACATCTGACTGTATGAAGAACCATAAATAATAACAACATATGCATGAGAAATCTTTTACAAAAATCTGAGTTTTTTCCAAAATAGTGAAATAGTGGAATTAATCAGTGCAGCAACCTACTTCCAGAAGTTATGCTCCAACACTAGAGGTTTTTAAGAAGAGATTGGACAACCATTTGTCTGAAATGTTATAGGGTTTCCTGCTAGACCAGGGCGTTGGACTAGAAGACCTCCAAGGTCCCTTCTAACTCTGTTATTCTATTATTCTGTTATTAGATAATATTGGCACCAACATATTTGGTGCTTTTATCTGCTATTTATGTTTAACAGTGGGTTCACTTTCCTAACAAATCAGCAGTGGTTCAAGAACATCTCATATTTAACTCTGATTCTAACAAAAGTGTCTAAGACTGCTTCAGATAACTTGGTTCATATATGATACCAACCTGCAAACCAGGAATGCCCAAACCTGGGGTCCACAAAGTTTTGCAAAATCTTTTCAAATGTTGACCTCAAACTGAAGGGAAACAGCTGAGATATATGAATAATTATGTTTATCACATCTAATTGATCTGATCCAAATTAAATTTGGATTAAATCATAGTCATGTTTCTTCTACTTACTTATCTTGGCTCCACTTTTTTGCATGGGTCAAAAATAGTGGGGGTGGGGAGTAATGAAACGTGTCATAATGATGCAAAAAATACAATTTACTTTCTTGCATCAGATGTCAGGATGCAAGGGACATAATGGCAGTTTTGGACCATGATGTGCATGTGAAAAACTTTCTGATATAATGTCTACGGAGATTCTCAGTCATCCAGGTCATGGTTGTCCCAAAGATGCTTTTTCAAGAGGCAACTGGACTTTCTGTTTTTTTCTTTGAAGACGTTTCGTTTCTCATCCAAGAAGCTTCTTCATCTCTTGGATGAGAAGCGGAACGTCTTCAAAGAAAAACCAAAAAGTCCAGTTGCCTCTTGAAAAAGCACCTTTCTGACATAACATAAAGTTATGAGGGACACAACTTGGAACTGTAAATTTACCTTCGGCCTAGAAAGTACTGTGGGTCTTCACCACAACCCAAGTTGTGCAAACAACAATGGCTAGGTTGATTCTTTCAACTAAGCCAAAATCGCATCTTTGAACATTTGGCATTCAAAGGAAGCCTTTTCTGGAAACGGAAGCTAGCCAGCTACATGAGAAGTACTTGGAAAATTCATTTTTCCATGAGAAACGTCCAATCAAAAATGTTATTTGAGCAGGCAAAGGCCCCCCTTGAAGTTTCTGAAATTTATTTTTGAATGAATAGACACATAGAATTGGAGAAAGCTATTCACGTATGTGCATTTCTAGATGTCTTGGAAGAAATTTAGACACTACATTGATTAAAACGCTTCCGGTTTTCTGTGAATTCCTCACATCTTAAGCTATTCTGCTCCAGTCGCTCCAAATTGGCTTCATTTATATAACCCCTGCACTCCCATCTGGTTTATCATTGTTCGAGCCTCATTCCCAGGTTGCCAGGAACTCCATCGTGTGCTTCTTCGCCAGCTCACGAACGATTCCCATCCCGTTTGGGAAAACAGCATCGCTCCCGCCTCAATCTCTGAATTTCTCACCTGATACTTTGCAGGAAGGGGGCTCTCATGTCAGCGGTTCCGGAAACTGCCAATGCACAACTGACGTCTCGGACCTCGTGAACACCGGAGGGAGGAGCGACGATTCCCAGCGCTCACCGTCTTTCTTCCCTTCCTCGGCGGGAGGAGTTGCCGTTGTTCCCATTCAGGTTTTCCCCGGGAGGACTGGCTCCTCCAGCGGAACGTTAGGATCCACAGGTGCCAATCCGCTTCGTTCGCTCCTCCTGCAGAGCTGAGCCCCTTTCTTTCTTTGTTTGTTTGTTTGTTTTGTCCTTTAAGAAAGCCGCGGAATTATGTATTCACGTTTAATACAAAGCGAGCGATCCCGGATGATCAGCTGGGATCCGGAAGACAGAATCAAAAGCCAGATACATTTCAGCTGGATGTGTTGTGCGGACGTAGACATTGTAATTTTTAAAAGCAAAGCTTTTACTATTAACTACAGCTTGGTCAGCAAAGCAGGACTATACGAACCATCATTTCACATATTGTGTTAATCCGCCAGCGTTTCCGCCTAATGTGTTCTGTAGGCAGAGGTTTAAATGGCGGTGCATTTCTCTTTGCTGTCTCCCATGCTGAACGTTAATCTAATTAGTTGTTAATGAGTTGTTAATCTAATCTTGCGTAGCTTCTTCTCTGGCAATATTACACTGCTAACCAGAGCATACAAAACATTTGTTAGACCAATTCTGGAATACAGTTCACCTGTCTGGAACCCGCACTGCATATCAGACATTAATACAATCGAGAGAGTCCAGAAATATTTCACTAGAAGAGTCCTCCACTCCTCTGCTTGCAATAAAGTACCTTATTCCATCAGACCTGAAATATTGGGATTAGACAATTTACAACTACGCTGCCTCCGATCTGATCTAAATGTAGTTCATAAAATCATATATCAAAATGTCCTTCCTGTCAATGATTACTTCAGCTTCAACCGCAACAATACATAAGCACATAATAGATTCAAACTTAATGTAAACCGCTCCAAACTCGACTGCAGAAAATTCGACTTCAGCAACAGAGTGATCAATGCCTGGAATGCACTACCTGATTCTGGTTTCTTCCCCAAACCCCCAAAACTTTAACCTTAGACTGTCTACAGTAGACCTCTCCCCATTTCTAAGAGGCCTGTAAGGGGCGTGCATAAGCGCACCACTGTGCCTACCGTCCCTGTCCTACTGTCTTATTCTCCTCTATTATCGGTACTTTTTACTTATGTTTATACAAACAACTACTATCCTGTACATTTGACAAATAAATAAATAAATAAATAAAAATAAATAAATAAATAAAATGTCTATCTGTTATACTAAATTGGCAAGGTGGAGTACCCCTGGAGGATACTCAACGGGATGTCTTCCAAATGTATTGGATCAGAACTCCCATCATCCACACAAACTTATTTTCCCAACAAGTTACCCACAGCTAGCATAGTATTTCTTCTGTAGTCTTAAGAAATCTGGGAAACATCAGATTGCTCTAATATTTCTGAAGCTGTGCCTCTCATATAATATTCTTTGATTCTGTAAGTTGAATTTGTATCTATCTATCTATCTATCTATCTATCTATCTATCTATCTATCTATCTATCTATCTATATACACACACACACAAACACACACACACACACACACACACACACACACAACACACACACACACACACACACACATGAGAGGCAAAGCATTCATATTTAATCAGTCATTCCAAATATGATTAATTCAACTCTACTTGAACAATAATATAATCACAGTTTCCTGGTTTCTAACCTGGTGCTTTAACCACTAGATTGAACTGGTCTTTTTCCTACAAAGGCCATCAAGTGCTCAGTTATTCAAGCTCTAGTCATCTCTCATCTGGACTACTGCAATGCACTCTACGTGGGGCTACCCTTGAAATCCATTCGGAAGCTTCAGCTAGTGCAAAGTGTGGCAGCGAGAACAGTCTTTGGGGCACTAAGGATGGTCCATATTGCATTTCTGCTCTGCAAACTTCACTAGCTTCCAGTCTGCCTCCAGTAATTAGAATGCAGTACTGCAGCTAATTCTGCTGACTACTGGCTGTCAGCAGTTTGGCAGTTCGAGTCTCACCGGCTCAAGGTTGACTCATCCTTCCATCCTTCCGAGGTCGGTAAAATGAGGACGCAGAATTTTGGGAGCAATATGCTGACTCTTAAATCACTTATAAAGCGGTATATAAATCTAAGTGCTATTGCTATGGCTTTCAAAATCCTTAATGGCTATTTGATGAACTGTCTCATCCCACTAGGACAAGCCCATCCTTGTTCTGGCAGAGAGGGCCTTCTATGGCTGTCATCAGTCAAAGAACTCCAACTATCAGGTTCCAGAAGAAAAGGCTTCTCGGTTGCAGCACCCGCCCTTGGGTTAAGAACTGTCTCCACCCTCCTATCCTTCTTCAAGAACCTGAAGCCCTGGCTCTGCGGGTTCGCCTGGGGACCAAATGGGGATGTTCCATGCTAGAGGTGGCTGCTGAATTCATGGCAAACTCCACTCCCTTCCCCTTGCTTTGTGCTTTCCACCTGTCCATCTTTTTGTTATTGTATTGATGTATTCTCAATTTTTATTCATTTAAATTTTTTGTTTACACTTCATTTTTTCTTATTATTGTTGTAAGCCACCCAAAGTAACCCTACAGCAAGATAGTCGACAAATTTTACAAATAAATAAATAATCAAGAAGCTCACTATGTAAATATGTTAGATAATTTCTCAAAGGCTTTCTGCCTGTTTTGCTAACACACTAAAAGTATTTTACATTTAGTGTACGGTTGTGATGTGTGAATTGCAAAGAACTGCTAGATGCCATCAAAGAATTGATTGTTCTCTCTTTGTTGCTATATAGTGGTTTCTTGGATTACTGTGACCTAGATAACATTATAAACATGGTTTAGATTAGATTAAATTAGATTAGATTAGATTAGAATTCTTTATTGGCCAAGTGTGATTGGACACACAAGGAATTTGTCTTTGGTGCATATGCTCTCAGTGTACATAAAAAGAAAAGATACATTCGTCAAGAATCATAAGGTACAACATTTAATGATAGTCATAGGGTACAAATAAGCAATCAAATCATATTAGGAAACAATATAAATCGTAAGGATACAAGCAACAAGTTACAGTCATAAGTGGGAGGAGATGGGTGATAGGAACGATGAGAAGATTAATAGTAATAGTAATGCAGACTTAGTGAATAGTTTGACAGTGTTGAGGGAATTATTTGTTTAGCAGAGTGATGGCATTCGGGGAAAAACTGTTCTTTGTCTAGTTCTTCTGGTGTGCAGTGGTCTATAGCGTCATCGTTTTGAGGGTAGGAGTTGAAACAATTTATGTCCAGGTTGCAAGGGGTTTGTAAATATTTTCACAGCCCTCTTTTTGACTCGTGCAGTATACAGTCCTCAATGGAAGGCAGGTTGGCAGCAATTGTTTTTTCTGCAGTTCTGATTATCCTCTGAAGTCTGTGTCTGTCTTGTTGGATTGCAGAACCAAACCAGACAGTTATAGAGGGGCAGATGACAGACTCAATATCTTCATTATAATTGGCATGATTGCAAAGCATGCCTAGCCAAGCATGGTGCTATCTACTGTTTTTGGTATGGTGGGGGCTTTTTCTTTGTACTGGAATGCTTCCAGCTTTGCTAGAAACTTGCTTAGTTCAGCATCCCATGGGAGAAATATATATTTCCATTAGAGAAGATTCTTACCTCATCACATCTTTTTGCTTTGGGATTCAGTCAAAATTACAACAGCTGTTTTCTTCCCCACTTTCCAATTGAATTGCAGAGACTTGAAATATGTACATATATGAATGATTCAAAACTTATCTTTCTGCATCTTCCTCTCACATTGGTTCTCATCTTACCAAACAGATACAGATCTAGATCCAAAGAGCACAACACATCAGACCTGTTTTGTGTTTCTCAAATCACAACCTGCTTTGCAACTATACAAACTGTGTATGAAACAGAAATATCTAATGAGAGATGTAAGGCCTGCTGATCATAAATTAAAAATACCATTGGAATTGTGCAGTTATTAAGCATTTCTGAAATGAGGTTTAGTATTCTGGTCTTGCAAAGGAAAGATGCATGCCTCTAAATATAATAGGAAACACATAATAGAAAGACAAATCTCATCTCATCTCAGTAGTTCAGTTTACACAGTGTAAACTGCTATATTGTAGTTTGGTTTGGGCTTATTGGGATGCATGAACTAATCTTTATGACTTGTAAACAATGTTTTATGGTGGGGCAATAGTCCAGACAACTGTGGCTTATTGTCAGACACAAAGAATCAGGCCACGCAATAAGTTCCAGTTAAGCTGATTTATAGCTCATGCCTATACACAGGAATTTAGCCAGTTAATGGTCAGCATTAAATTGGTACTAGATAAGAGTTAATGGAATTCAAGAAGAGTTTGTGAGAACTTAATGACTCCAGGCCGATTCCTCTCTTGACTTCACCTTCAGGATCTGCTCTGCTTCTCCTAACTTACTCAGAGATGCAAAAAAATTTATTTATTTATTTATTTATTTATTTATTTATTATTTTATTTGTCAAAATGTATACAAGATAACAGGTATTGTATAAACAAACAAAAGCACAGTAGGTATAAGTATCACAGTAGTTTTTTAAGCAGATCTACAGCCTTTTTTATACATTGTTTTTATATTTATACAGTTTGTACATTATCTTACAATATTTTCTAATTCTACATCCTCTTCCCACATTTTCTCTTCATCTTTCTTTCATCAATCCAATCATACCACTTTTCCCATATTACATAATACTCTGAATCTTTTTGTCCTTTAAGTTCTATTGTTAATTTGTCCATTTCCATGCAGTCAAATATTTTTTTAATTATCAAACTCTCAGTGGGTGTATTTGGGTTTTCCAACATTGCGCATATGCAATCCTAGCAGCAGTTGTAATATGTAAAATCAAATAATTAATATTTTTGTCATATTGTCTTTTGAATATTCCTAATAAAAAGAGTTCTAGGGTGAATTCTACTGTTAACCTTACTACTTCTTGTAGCCAACTATGTATCCTTTTCCAGTATTTCTTCGCTTCAAGGTACAACCACCACGTGTGAAAAAAGGTGCCTTGCTCTTTTTTACATTTCCAACAAATCAAATTTAAATTGGGGTATATCTTTGCTAGTCTTGAGGGGGCCAGATGCCAGCGATAAAACATTTTGTAGTGCTTTTCTTTATAGGATACCGATTTTGTTATTTTAGAATTTCTATTCCAAATTTGTTCCCAGTCAGCCAAATGTATGTTATGTCCTACATTTTTCGCCCATGCTATCATTGTCCCTTTTACTACATCTTCAGCCCTGTCGAATTGTAATAGATAGTTATATATTTTGGTAATCGTTTTTTCTTCAGGGCCCGTCAAAAGTTTATCTAATTGTGTGTCTCTGTCTCAATTGCAATTTCTCACTGGCTGGCAGGAGAGGCTGTTGCTACTATAGGATTGGATGATGCTTTTTTTTCCCCCCTACTCTCAATGTTGTTGTGGTAATAATAATAAATATTAATATAAATATAATAATAATAATAAATATAAATAAATAATAATAATAAATAATAAAGGTCATTTCCTTTATTATTTTATTTTGTTCCCCTAAGATTTTATATATCCTTCCCCAAATCACCATCCAGTATTTGTTATGTTACTAGTATTTTCCCCCCTTCTAAAATTGCTTTCTCTGTGCCTATAGACTTATTTGTGACTATATATCACTTCACTAATAAATATATAGTTTGAATATACCTTAGATTTTATAGATCTTATAAATATTGCTAACTAGCTTCATGTATTTTTTCTATCAGCACGTCTATTATTTGATCTACAGTTTTTAATTTATAAATCCTCTATTATTAATCTATAAAAAATATATCAATACTAATATACTTATTTTCTAACAAATATTAACTATTTTATAAATAAACCTTAATCAATATAATCTATACAATATTCAACTATATTATCTGTATAATAATTATAACTTAATAGTACATAATATATAATGATAAATATCAGTTATAATATACTGTCTCTAAAAATATTTGTCTATATTATATTATAAATAAATATTAATTCATTCAATATATTTTATGCAAAATCAACTATATTAATATGTCTATAAATAAATTTTTAAACAAGTAAAAAGTTTGGATGAAAAATTAATATTATAAGTACTATAGTCTAACAAAATGAGTGAGTAGGAAGAAAGAAAGGAATAGTATAAGAAGAAAAAGGGAAGAAAAGTGACAGAGGTGATAATTAATCTCACAGAGGAGATGTTGGATCTTTTCCCGGACATCAGACATTAGAAAAGAAACCGCAGTTTAAAAGTCTAAGTAAAAATATTTAGTTCGGTACAAAACAATAAATCCTCATTTGTTTACATCTCTGAAATAAAAATGTGCGTCTTCTCTCAATGGAAGACAGAGCAAAAAGGGTAGAGCGGAGAAAGGAATGCACACATGCGTACAAGAACATATCAATCACGTGCTCAGGAATAAACCATTATATTGAATAGGGATGCATCTCCCTGCATATACATATAACAGGCAATAATCACACCGTGACAAAAAGAGAATAATTCCACATTAATATGTCACAACAATCTAATTTGTAGTCTAACAATTTTAACAGTTACTTATTCAAAGGTTAACTTTGTACCACTTCTACAGCAATATAAGTTTCAAGTTTCAAAGTTCTTCCAAATTCATAATATTGCAGTCTCACTCTCAGCACCGTCTCTGACAGGTTTTTTGCTTAGTCATCCACCGCTGCTGCTTTTCAACTCCCTTCATTTCCATCCTCTCCTTCTAGTATTATAACGTTCACTGAAATATTCGTTCTGGGTTTTCACCTTCCGTTAGTCCTGAATTTAAGTCCGTATCTACACAAAATTCTCTCCTTTTGTTCTTTTCTGGCAATCTTCTCCCATATAAACTCTAAACTCTAAACTCCATGATCTTTTTTTGAGTTGAATCACCACCCACTCGTTTCCAGCCAGATTGCTAATTAACCAGCATACGTTCTACTTCGTTTTCCCTTTGGAAGCGTTATTCACTGTCTCTCTCTTCTCGCACAGTCAGTCTCTCATTCTGTTCAAGTCCTTCCTTATATTTAGTCTCGTTCTCGGCAATTTCTTTAACAATTTCCAGCTTTTTTCTCACAGTTGCCGCTAAGTTCCGTCCTGAGCTTCCTTTGCCATAAAGGTTTAGACCACTCACTCCGATTCTCTCCGTGACGAATATGGGATTCCACACTCTTAAATCAGGCATAGACTGCTTGAATAATTCTGCTTCCAAGTCTCTTGTGGCTAGTTATGGCTTTGGGTTCACCATGTTAGAATAACATAACTGGACACTTTCACGCTGGATTAAAGAGGGTGCCCTTCATCTCAGCGGGCAGCTGCTCTCCACCAGGCTGTCGCTCAGGATGCCCTCTGCTTCACCAAGTCCTCCAAACTCTCTGTGCCTCGAAAGGTCTCCAAACGCGAAGTAAAGAAGATTCAAAGGACAGAGGTCATCCTTCTCCTTCTGCACTGCCCAATGTCACCACCGGAAGTCCTCTAAACTCAACAACTTTTAAGATGTGTGGGCTTTAGTTTAACTCCCTGAGTTCCACAGGTACCACCAAAAACTGATGGAAAGCCATGAGGGGCATCACAGAATAACACCCAGAGCTACTATAACAATGAATTTCCAGTGCTTCCATTGTGCTAGCCTCTGTGCTTCCAGACTGAAACTGCAGAACAACTCTGTGTTTACAGCTGAACTATACAAAAGTACATCTTTGAATCTTAAGAATTACCTATTATTATTTCCAGGGCTTTTTTCCCCATGCCACTTTCCTACTCTCGGAAAAAATAGGGTTATGGAAATAATTCAGTCCACAGGATAAATTAATTAAATTTATTTAAATTAAATTCCTCTAAACTTCTATAAACAGAAACAACTTGAGTTTTGTCTTTGATATTTCTTATTAAATGTAGCAGAATGTGTCCATTTGTTAATTATTACAATAGCATTATGGCAATGAACGCACTGCAGCATTTACAATAATTTCTGAATAGGAGTAAATGTATGTTCATGTTAGAAACTCATATTAGTTTGAACGGTAGCATCCTACCCCTGCAAATATTTAAAGGTGTTTCAGAGAGACTTTCATTATTTGCTGAGAAGCTTAAAAGATTAAAGGTGTGGCATAGGCTTACAGGCCATAGTGAGGATACAGGCAAGATAAAAATAGAACGATACAGCCCTTAAGCATGAATAAGGAAATAATACTTAATCACAAGCAACTGTGAATGATGGACGTGCATTGTGTGCTTTGAATAATATGGCTTTCTTTCAGCAAAACATAAGAACTGGAAGGAAAAGTAATTTCCCAACCAAAGAGACGCAGATTGAAAATAAGGAAAGAGTTACAATGCTGTAGCTGTTGACTAGGGAGTAAATCTCACTAAAACCCGAAGTCTGTAAATATTCATACTTAGTCAATGGCAAATTGTTCAAGGCAACCAACAATGAAAAGAAAATGTATCAGAATACCGGTACATTAAAATGGATTATTTCTAAATCATAAAAATGACACTGCAAAAAAAGTTCTGAAAAGCAAACATTGAATAATCTCTGCAGCCAAACTGACCAAAACTCTTTTTCTAGAGAAAAACAATGGGTGGGTAGAAATCTTATGGAATGAGTCAGAGAAAAGGAAAAATTCCTCCTCCTGTTGCCTTCTCTTCTCTAAATCCTCTTCCAAAGCTGTTTTTTCCCCCACTGGGAAAAGCAACCATCTGGTTTTTGTCACATGCATATGTGAATGATGTGCAGTTCCGCCTTGTATATCAACATTGCATTAAGATTGTCACTTGAAATAAATTTAGCCTAACCTTCTCCTCCCACAGTGTTTCACTTGGTAGCTCCTCATTATTTCCATCTTTTAGACATTTTGCTCATGATCTTTATTCCTTAAAAAAATATGAGCTTTCCACATTTCTGGAAAATGTGGAACATAGCTGAGTGAATAGGCATTTGATTGCATCAGAGCTTCTAACTTATGAAAGGCTTGTAACAAGCCAATATATTTAACAGATAGCTCTTGGTACATCTTAAAGTTATACTGTTTCCTCAGTGCGTCTGCATTGTTCATTGGAATGCTTCTAGTACATCAAAGCTCTTGAAAAAAAGCTATTTGTCTCCTTTTGTCCAAAGAGATTTAAAGTTATACATCGAGATACAATAACGTGGTTTCTGTGGTGCAGTTTGTGGGAGTTTTGTATAGTTCTTAGTCCAGCATCATTATCAATTGTTCTTTCATTGAATAACTTTTCAATGAAATAAAGTATCTATTTTAATAAACTACTTCTGCAATAAAGCGTTTAATGGAATTTCACACCAAACATAAGAATCTAGAATTGGTAAAACATTCATTATTGGGATATCGCATTATATGAGGCAAACATGTTATTTCATTTAAGATAATGAAAATTGAACTGAATAAAGAGGTTGCTTTTTTTCTGCTTCAAAAACTGAAATATGGGAAAGGTGTTTTTTTTGGGGGGGACAGGCAATGAGCATTTGAAATGTTACCCATATGTTAATTATTAATAAATTAATATTCATTAATTATTAATTATTAATTATTATATTTTATATAATAACAATAACAACAACAACAACAACAACAACAACAATAATAATAATAATAATAATAATAATAATAATAATAATAATAATAATAATAATAATAATAATAATATAATAACAACAACAACAACAACAACAACAACAACAACAACAACTGTACAATATCAAACATGGGCATGTGAAAAATGTGGTCAGCAAAGAATACATACAAAGAGTCAGAAAAATTCTCAAAAGCAAGCTCAATGGAGGCAATACCATCAAGGCCATAAACACCTGGGCTATACCTGTTATAAGATATACTGCTGGCATAATAAACTGGACACAGGCTGAACTGGACAATTTGGACAGAAAAACAAGAAAACTCATGACCATTCACTATTCACTTCAACCTCGTAGTGATGTCGACAGACTATATCTGCCCAGAAAAACTGGTGGCAGTAGAAGAAGAAAAACATGCATTGGCAGAATACGTCAAAGAAAGTGAAGAACCTGCATTGATTGAAGTAAACAACCGGAAGCTTCTGAAAGCGCAGCAGACAAAGAATCAGTATGGGAAAACTGTAATGCAAACTAGAGCCGACACTTGGCGCAATAAAGCTTTGCATGGGCAGTTCCTCGACAAGATTGAAGGAAAAGTTGATAAGGAGAAGACCTGGTTATGGCTCACTAATGGAACACTGAAGAAGGAGACAGAAGGCTTGATTCTTGCAACCCAGGAGCAAGCAATCAGAACAAATGCAATCAAGGCCAAGATCGAAAAATCAGCTGATGACCCAAAATGCAGACTTTGCAAGGAAGCTGATGAAACAATTGATCACATCCTCAGCAGCTGCAAAAAAATCCCCCAGACGGACTACAAACAGAGGCACAACTACATGGCCCAGATGCTTCATTGGAACCTGTGCCACAACTACCACCTACCAGTGGTAAAGAACTGGTGGGATCATAAACCTGAGAAAGTAGTTGAAAACAAACATGCCAAAATACTTTGGGACTTTCGAATTCAGACTGACAAGATTTTGGAACATAATACACCGGACCTCAGAATTGTGGAAAAGAAAAAAGTGTGGATCATTGATGTCGCCATACCAGGTGATGGCCAAATTGATGAAAAACAACAAGAAAAACTTAACCGATATCAGGATCTTAAAATCGAATTACAACGACTCTGGCATAAACCAATACAGGTGGTCCCAGTGGTAATCGGCACACTGGGTGCTGTGCCAAAAGATCTTAGCCGGCACTTGAAAACAATAAACATTGACAAAATCACGATCTGTCAGTTGCAAAAGGCCACCCTACTTGGATCTGCGCGCATCATACGAAAATACATCACACAGTCCTAGACGCTTGGGAAGTGTTTGACTTGTGATATAGTGATACGAAATCCAGCATATAAATCTCGTTTGCTGTGTATTACTGTTTTTTGTGTATAATAATAATAATTTAATATTTATTAATTATTAATAAACATATATTAACCTATATGTTGTTGGTATTTTTGCAAAATAGCTGCTAAGGGCAGACTTTCTCATTCAGTAGTTATAGAGGTTTCTTCTTTTTCTATTCAATCGTGTCTGATTCTCAGAGAATGCCTGGACAAGTCCCTCCTGTTTTCTTGGCAAGGTTTTTCTATATCTTCAAATATGGATGGAATAAATGAGTTGCAAAACCAAATTAATAAGCACCTAATTAATAAAGGTTAGAAAAGTATCTAATGCTAGCTCAAACTATGACTGGCAAAGAGATAGGATTTTTTAAAACCAAAAATCGGTAGCATGTTCCACTACAACAAATTTAATATCAAGAAAAATAGACAGTACACAACTATCTTTGAAGGCAAATTTATGTTATTTCATTGTTCAAATAGTACATAGGAACTGAGCTATTATTGATATGAAAATCATCTGGCACAATGTGTATATAAAAGAAAAAGAACAAAAGAACGGAAACTAAAAGAAAGAAAAGAAGGGCTGTATAGCAGGATTAAATAACAATGACTCAATTGGTTTGATCTCTGAGGCAAGAGTGTTCAAAAGAAAAAAGAAAAAAGAAATGAATTTGTTTTACAGCTGAAACAACTGATGTACAGTATATTTAGAGAACAGAGCAGCATTCCTACCCACTTAAAAATCATCACATTGAGAAACAGACCAACATTCAGTAAAATGTCGATCTCATATTTTTACGTTGAAAGATAATTTTTTATTTTTAGTCATTGAAAAATACCTTCCAAGTAATTAAAAAATGTTTTACACAGCTTGTTTTTCTTCTTCTTTTTACTGTTAACTGTTTTAATCTTTTATGGATGATAGCACCAATTCAACAGACTGGCCAGTGTTTTACAGAATAGAAAACGCTGGATTTAACTTTATAGAGCAGCAAAAAAAAAAAAAAAGGAGAAAGGGCAGGTCACAGCGATCTGATCAAATGAGCCGACATTACAGAAGAAAGTCTTGTTAAAACTTTCATTGCTTTCCAAAGTCAGAACAAAATGATATAATAAAAATAGGCCCTGTGCTCTTGGGAGAAATCAGTTGGAAATACCAGTTCCAAACATCTCAATACCTAACAGAAGTAATATGACAGATTAATCCCTAGTTAAATCATAAGTCCCAATTTTCAAGGCTGATTTATATATATATAATAATCATATATTATAATATATATAATCACCTGCTATGCTTCCACTAGCCTACAGTGAAATGAAACATACAGTAAGTTGGTAGAAATCAGAGTTTGAAAATAAACAGGATCCACTTTTAACTGCATTAATAAATATATTGGATTCAAAGATTATATTTGCTACAGTATATTCATTGTAATGTGATTCAGAATGAGCAAAGTTAACATGAATGATTAGCATGGATATAAATGAGAACTTGCTCTGTGATTAATGTTCCTTCTAAGAATCTACACATGCAATATTTGAATAAAGCATGGAGAATACTTTAAATGCCTGAGAGTAGAATGAGATTTTGTAAACCTGGAATTATTTTATACTAAATTTTGTGCTTTTAGAAACTATGATAAGCCTAAAAGCTTCTGCAACTAATATAAAATTAAATAATTAATTCATCAATCACATTTCATTATTTAGAATACAAGTATTCTTTTAGAGCCACTTAATCTGAGCTATATCTGCAGGCTCATTTTTAAATTGTGTGTTTATATTGTATGTTCGTGTATACCTTGATGTGCATGTACCAGTTGAAGCTGGGGAAATGAAATTGTACTTTTCCTATCTCATTTGGACTGTATTTTTTTCCCTAAAAAGCAGGATGTGATATCAGAAGATAATAATGTCCGGCATTGCAAAGGATGTTACCCTTTTGTTATCCTACCCATATCAGGAAATAAACAATTCCTTATCAGTACTCTTAAATGTCACACCTTTATGACCCTTTTAAAAAGTATGTTCTAATCCCATCCCTCTTACTATTGCAGCTCGCTTCCAAATACCATCCTCCAAAATCAATACAGATGGGGAAAAAGTTCTCAAATATTTTTGGAAGCTTTCTAGTGAGAGAAATGAATAACAGGATTTATCCTGCAGCAAGGCTGTAAGCCTATTTTATACATCTGTACATTTTTATTTGGCGGCAGCTAGAGAATTTAATATCCTCAGAATCTTTATTGATAGGTAGTTTCCCAAAGCAGTATTTTATAGTTGGAAAGTTAAAGATCTTAAGATTTGCAACTAATAATATTAGTAATAATTTCAGTTTAGAAACTGAAAGCTAAACTGGCCATAGGGTTTAAAACATGTGTTTCACATTGCTTCTTATCACCGTTGTGTACTGTATTACACTTCAATGCAGATCTTCCTAAAGTGCACAAGTGCACAGTCTTGTTTACCTAGCAATGTGATACTTAATCTAACCTAACAGTCATGAAAGTTAGATTTCAATAATTACATTAATTATCTGCCATCAGCACTCTTATATAAATCTAGCATCTATTGTCATGTCTCAAGTATTTCCAGCATCCATACATTTTCCCTATTCCTGAACTGAAACTGTTTCAAAAAAACAATAGACACTGAATATATTTTAGAATAGCAATAGCACTTAGACTTATATACCGCTTCATAGTGCTTTACAGCCCTCTCTAAGCGGTTTACAGAGTTCAGCATATTGCCCCCAACAATCTGGGTCCTCATTTTACCGACCTCAGAAGGATGGAAGGCTGAGTCAACCTTGAGCCGGTGAGATTTGAACAGCTGAACTGCAGCTAGCAGTCAGCTGAAGTAGCCTGCAGTGCTGCACTCTAACCACTGCACCACCTCAGAAAAATATGGTCCTTTTTTCTCATAAAACTCATAACTTTGGCATCTTGGTAGAATTAAGTATTGTATTGCCTTTGATTCCGGAACCACACTGCACAAATGGAGAAAGGTCTCAGATTTGGCAGTGCTTTTGACAAATGAAAAACCAGTATCATTTGCACCATAAGCAGGCTTTTCTTTTAGAATTTAAGTAAAGGCAGTACACTTCTTTCAGTCAGATATCTCTAATACTATTTAAAGTGCATTCAATAATTCCCCATCTTCATTTATACTAAGGTAATTTAAGATAGTCTTTTTAAATGATATGAAGTGCTTCTTCCCAGGTTTCTTTTTACCTGGGCTAAGTTGCCAATTATGAGCTCACTTGACAGCTGACTCACCTGTTTATCTTTAGCTTGTTTATGTCTGCTGGCTTCTATTTCGTTCTCAGCCTTCCTATAATCTCTCACATTTAAAATTACATGATTTCAAGTAATTAGGTAAGTCCAAGGACATCACTGCACTTGTTCTTTCTACCTGTCTAAAATCACTTGTACGCTGTTCAGTCCTACTTCATGATCTGTATTCAGTACAGGGGTGGGTTCCTACCGGTACGCTCTTACCTGTTGGTCGCCGCAGAGCCGAAGAAGCCGCTGGTGTTCGCGGCGCGGGGCTTTCCTCCGCCCGCTTTCCCCGCCCGCTTTCCCCCGTCTGCCTGGACGCCGCCATTTGCATTCTTTTGCCCCCTGCGCAAGCAGAACACTTTGCGCATGCACAGAGAGCAAAAGAACGCAAATGGCGGCGTCTAGGCGGGCAGGGGAAAGCGGGCGGGGGAAGCCCCACGCTGCGAATGCCAATGGCTTCTTCGGCTCTGCGGCGACCAACAGGTGAGAGCGTACTGGCAGGAACCCACCCCTGATTCAGTAGCTGAGCCAATTGATTCTAGTGCTGCAGTGCAGAATTACATTACAGGTAATTTTCCATAAGTATACTGAAACTGCAGACAAGACTTATTTCTTCCCTGGTGAGAACTTTTACTGTATCCCACTATTTGAACCCAGGTCTCAAACCACCTACTGTATGCTTTCAGCAGCCACATTTTGCAAGTCTTTTAAGTACAAGCACTCTTGGATGTGTGTTCATTGTCAATTATTCCTATCTTCACACATACAGTGGAAATTAGAGAGGGCTGTAAAGCACTGTGAAGTGATGTAGAAAGTTAGCACGCTCCCCTCTACTAGAAGAATGAAATATTCTAGGAAATATTAAAAAGGCAGAATATTTCCCCTAAAAGAGAAATAAAAAATCTTAAAGGAAACAGAAACAAAAAACCCCAGCTCCCTGCCCCCAGCAGATATTTTGGTGCCAGCTTATCTACAAGACAAAAGACTGGGACAGTCTATCTACAAAACAAAAGACCTCAGCTCCATGATGATGGGATTATCCTTCAGGGCAAAGCCATTCAGCCACAATAGGAAATTGCCCTTCATTGCATCCATCACCCAGCAAGATTCAACCAAGCCTGGGACAAGACAGCCTACAAAGTTAGCTAAGACCCCTGCCCCTTGGGAGTCGGACAGCCAATAGGATACATTACTTGCACAGGAACAGGAAGCTCAAAGGCAAGGCCCAAGAGAGGGTGTGTATATATATCCTCCATGTGTTCAGCTACCCAGAATCACACGTGCTTGGTGGTTCTGCTTCACCATTAAACCATCCTTCCAAGCAGCCCCCATGTTTCCAGTGTCTTTATTCTCACTTGGAACTGAACCAAGATGGACATTTCTTCCAACAATTGTTTATAAGGCTAAGTGCTAAGTAGGCAAAATATCGTAATAATGCAATTGCAGAGTGGTACAAAACAGGAATGTTAAAACAACAAATGTAATGCGTCCTCTATTTCTGATATATAACTTTAAAAAAATAAACTATAGAGAGTTTCCCTTTCATTTTATTCCTTCCATTCAGGCTAAAGATAAGTTACATAATTTATTTTAATAAATCTTCTCAAATTACTTGCCTACAAAAACCAGGAGCAGTAATAACAATTTCAAACTGAGTCTATCTGAATAACTGTGCAATCATTCTGCTACACACTGTGGGAATCAGATTGTATATTGAAAGATGTTTTGGCTCTTAGTCTCAGAGGTCAAATACAGGAAGTTGAATCATAGGTCACATACTGTATCTCACTAAGCCATTATTTGCTTAAGTGTGTCTCATCACATTTCGCTAGGTTCATACCACATGCTAAACTAAAACCAAACTAAACCAATCATATTATGGTTTAATGCAGTGGTGAGTTCTAAATTAGATCGCCACTGGTTCGCTCGCATGCTCGTGTGCACACGCAATGCTTCTGCACACGCACGTGCAATGCTTCTGCGCGTGCACAGAAGCATCCCGGGTGGGTGGGCGGAGCCTCCCACCATCGCCACTACCGGTTCTAAGAACCAGTCCGAACCGGGAGCAACCCATCGCTGGTTTAATGTACAGTAAAGTGCAAGCATAAGCAATGTATTTAAAGCTGATTTCATTTACTATCTTCATCTAGCAGATGAAAAGGGCTGATATTGAACTACAATGAGAGAGGAAGTAAAATTCCATTTCTATTAAAGTTAAATGTGTTTTACAACAGATTCAAGAGTGAAAAGTTTGTGGAGCTTCTTGTTAGTTATGGAAAACTCAAAACTGAACAATTCAATTTAGATGTCAGTCCTTGCCATAATGTTGCTGATCAGCCTGGCATGCTCTCTGGTGGTATAGTGCTACCTTCAGAGGCACATATCTCCTCTTTGTTCAACATATACCTTTCTCAACGGATAGCTGCTGCCTGCTAATATCCAGACCAACTTCAAAGACTTTCCCTATTCACTGCCCCGAAACTATCCAAAATATAGCTCACGTACGGTAAGTTTTTGAGTACTTTTAGGCAGCCAAGTACCAACTTATCCTTAGACAAAAGTACTAGTTCTTTTGCTGCCATCCATTAGAGAAACATGTCTGAGACCAGAGGTATGGTTGGTAAATTCCTTGTTTTGTTTTTTAAATCTGTGTCTGTCTCCTTTTTGTTCAATTTAAATAGCTTTTCCAGTGCTAACAATGAGTCAATTTTGTATTGCCCTAAAGGTTCAAGATGGATTGTGGAATCTGGAAATTTCAAAGGTTTTCATTCAGATTTCTGTGTAGAATTCTAATTGTAAATATTGTCATCTATCAAATAACTGCAAAGTGTGCGAGTGATTCCATGTGATCATTGACATTACACTACGGACTAGATTGTCATTGCTTAAAGCAGGGGATTCAAACTCAATTTCATTGAGGGCCACATCAGGGTTGTGTTTGACCTTGCAGGGGTGGATGGGCATGGCCATGGTGGGCATGGCCAACTCAATGTCACTCATTGAGGCTGTGTTTTTGGCCGCGACGGTTTCCTGCAGCCCTCAGCAGAGGGCTACAGGAGGCCGTTGCGGCCAAAAACGGAGACAGGGAGGGCCCTGCATGGCTCTCCCGAGCTCCGTTTTGGCTGGCAGGGCACCGTGTGCCAGTCCTTTGCTATTTCCAGGTCAGGCCTGTGGGCCACATCTAAGCACCCCATGGGCCGGATCCCATGATGACTTTCATATTTTATTTTAAGCTGCTTGCATTTAAAAATTAAATTAAATTTCTGCAGGTTAAAAAAAGCATGAACTCATGAAAGAATCTTAGTCATTTACAATAATAAACAATCCGTCCTCTCTCTTATAAATGCCACACATAGAGGTGTTTATGTAGATTATGTTAAATTTTCATGTCGTTTATTTGATTTGGCTTAATGTATTGCATGAATCCAGGAAATAAATCATAGACTATGTTTGGTGTGTTGTATAAACTCAACCAACTTTACTATAGTTGTATTTTACTTTGGCTTTACTTTGGTTGAACTTAATAAACTATGTGGAAAAGATGAAGGCTCCTTCAAGTTAAACTTGATTTGTAATGATTACACAGGCAGTTTCCATGGAAACACAGAAGTGGTTTGACAATTGTCTTTACTTAAGTTGTTTGTTTCTTTCATTGTTTCATTGATTGATTCTTTGGGTTTCCAAGTGATCTCCCATCCAAACCTGCTTAGCATTGAAATATCAATCAAGTTTGTCAGGTATAGCTGTCTCTTATGAGGAAAAAAATACAGATTTAATTTTTGTTTGATTTTTACTACATGGATGCCCTCATAATGCTCTCTTGGTAACAAAACAGAAGTAGTTTTCTGCCATCTTCTTCCAAGGTATTTTAATTATTTAACTTTCCGGTCCAGCCCATAACCCTATATTTCCTAGTAATCTTTGATTCCTAATTCTCCTTTCTTCTTTCTTTCTTTCTTTCTTTCTTTCTTTCTTTCTTTCTTTCTTTCTTTCATTCTTTCTTTCTTTCTTTCTTTCTTTCTTCTTTCTTTCTTTCATTCATGGAGGACTCATGAAAAGCAAAATACTGGACACAAATATATGTGGCAATGCAGAGAATTTTAGAAATTAACAGTCGGATGAAATGGGAACTTTTCTTATGTATGTTCAATTAGCAAAGCTAATGGACAATTGGTCTTATATCTTGTAACAACAGTGTTGCTATTATATGCACAAAAACAGAAGACTATAAAAACACTAATAATTGAAGAATGGCTTGTGAAGATGGCTGTGTTTGCCAAAATAGTTAAATTGACTTGATTAAGAAGGGAACTGCAACTATTTTAATAAAAGACTGGAAAATGGTTAAAAAGGAACTTTCTGTTTCTTTGTTTCTAGCTAAATAAATTTTGGGGTTTATTGATTAAAAAGGGTTGTTTATGGGAAGAAGGGAACTGATGTACAATATGTAAGGATGCATATTGTATATAATTGGTATAATTGTAACTGCTGCAAAAAAAGATTGCAAGTCATTTCTTTAGATGTTTTTCTTCACTTTTGTTCTCACCCTTTTATCTTTTCTTTTGTGTATATTTCTGTAGTTTTTGAAATTTTTGTAAAATATTTTAATAAAAAAATGTAAAGCAAACAATCTTGCCAAGAAGGATAAACTGCTAGCATGGAGTAGGAGCTCCATTTAGAAACAAGTACAAGTGCTTATTTTCTTTGTATGATAGCTTTTCACAGGGGATAGCTTTTCACAGGGGTGGTTCTAACTTACCTCGCTGCTGGTTCGCTTCCTCCTGCGCCGCGTAACCGCGTGCACGCTTTGCACGTGTGCACATGCGCAGTGCCGAACATTTTTTTAAAAATGCTGGGAAAAAAGCCAAAAACAAGATGGCAATGTATGCGCAGTGCCGGAAACTCGGCTTTTGCACATGTGCAGAAGAAAAAACCCAGAAAAAAATGCCCCCAAATTTTTTTCCAAAAAAATAAAATAAAATAAAATAAAAGATGGCGGCGTCCACAGACCGGCATCGACCAAACCGGTTCTGTGACATCATCATGATGTCACCAGCAGGTTGCTACCAGTTTTGGTGAACCGGTCCGAACCGGGAGGAACCCACATCTGGCTTTTCATAAACAGTAATAAAACCCCAAAGCCTTTTTATTCAACAGAATGATTACTCCTTCTGTAAAAAAAATTCCCTAATTTTGCTACATTCCTCTCCAGTCCATTACTATAACCTTTTAATACAGATTGAAATAGCAGAGGTCCTTACCATTAGATTTCTACATCTGTATTTACCAACTAGGGGATGGATGGGTGGATGAAAATTGTATTTGTGTGAGTGTGCACACTTGTGTTATAACAGACTACATATGGAATAAGTTACATATCTTTAAGTTATGACAACATCCAGGTCCATGGAACATTGTTCCCAGCTTTATTCATGAAACAAAACAATGCTGCAACTAAAATGTGAACCTCTTGCTAATTTCCTTACCTGTTTCTGCCTGCCAATGGGAAAGATCTACATTTAATATTAGCTTTAAAAAAGTAATGCTGCTAGTCAACAAAACCTATTCTTTGTTTCAATAGTGAGCCGTTTGGACAAACACTTCTCACAGTTGACAAAAGCTAATTTTATCTGAAAGCATTGACAACTCAGTGAGTTATATTGCATTTCCTTTAGTTGCACAAGTAAATTACCGTTCTTAGGTAACAGGCTATCATTTCAAATGCTTAACTGGATGTAAACGCCAGAATTGCTTCCAATTAAATGTTTATGAGCTGAGTCTATAATGATTGTAATCTGTATAACTTTAAGAACAACATCAATTGAATAAAAGAATTACTTCAGAGTAGATATGTACAGGTGGGATGACATAATTCAGTCAATTTCCATTTTTCAAAAAGTATATGTATATTATAATAAAATAGTACCACCTGGCTGTAAATCAGTATTATATATCTTGGACTATTTCTGATTACAGCATTTTCATCAACTTTACCTTTAGATGACTTTTTATTATCAGACTAGATTATTTTTTATCACTCCAGTAATTTTTTTAAATCTGGTTTCCTTTTCAGTGTTTCTTTCCAAATGATATACCAAAAGTCAGAGTTAAAATCGGAATGTCTTTCAAAACAAAGAAGAATGAAGCAATCATCTCATTCATAAAATATGGTTGTTAGTTCTGGGCTTCCAAAATACTGATACTTTGGCATTGCTCATCCTGTCACAAGGTGGGAATGGCAGTGTGGGGCAGGTCCCAGCAGAAGAATTATGTATTCATTTAAAGTGTAATTAAATTGTATGCTATCTCAGTTTTTATTTTTTATTTTAGCACCCTGTCAATTAAAGGATGGGCCACGAATTGAAATAATAACATTATATGTGTTTCTTTGAGAGAGAGAGAGAGAGAGAGAGAGAGAGAGAGAGAGAGGGAGGGAGGGAGGGAGGGAGGGAGGGAGGGAGGGAGGGAGGGAGGGAGGGAGGGAGGGAGGGAGGGGGAGGGAGGGAGGGAGGGAGAGAGGGAGGAAGGAAGGAAGGAAGGAAGGAAGAAAGAAAGAAAGAAAGAAAGAAAGAAAGAAAGAAAGAAAGAAAGAAAGAAAGAAAGAAAGAAAGAAAGAGAAAGAGGATGATCCTCCACCAAAATATTTGTTTTGTTTTGTTTTGCTCTGGTTCCTTAGCAACCCTTCCATAAGATCTCACTTAAACATAGCCAACACAAAAAATCTATTCTTCCTAGTTTAAAACCCCTTCTTGTTTGGAAGTAAGAACACATTCATGTAAGTATGCTTATATGTCTTGCAATCTTTCTAAATTCCTATAAATTAAATAAGCCCAGTGTCCTATCTTTGTGAAAACCATTTCAGAAAAAAAAAGTACAAACAAAATTATTTTAAGGTAGTCTTTTTCTATTCAACGTTTTTTTTAAAAAAAAAACAGACTATCGCGATGCAAAAATGTAAACATCATTAATGGGGGATATGGGAAAGAGATGTTTTGGGCCTTACAGATGTTTCTTATTCTTCCATATGCATAATACATGAAAACTTAATCGTCTTTCAAGTTTTTCTTTTGCATTCATTTTTTTAACATTCACTATTTCCATTTCTTTATTTAAATGTTTCTTCTCTAAAGGGAGTTTAGAATAATAGTATCTTGTCCCATTTCAGATAATCTGTAGAAACAGACCTTACAGTTGAAAAGCACCAACTTATATTGTTTTTAAAGCAAAAGCTCATTTACTCCATCAAGACTACTGTGATGTCATACAAATGTTTAAGGTCTAATCACATATTAAGATAGTACAAGTACATTTTTGTACATGTCCCACAATAGATTGCACCAAGCAACCTTTGGGAAAACAGTATGAATTGTTGAGACCAATGAACTTTGATCACCTGAGTTAGACATGCCCCTCCCTAGCTTCTGTCTTCACTAATCTGTTCTGTTCTGCAAGCTCTTTTAAATATAGAATTGTATAAATAAAACCTGGCTATTGCTGGGTACTTTACTGAGTTTACAGTTATACTTTAAGTAAACACACAATCTATCAACACTGTTTATATTGAAAAAATTGGCCTTCCTACATGTGGGAAGTATCTAGGAACTGCTATAGAGTTGTGAAGGAAAGTAGAAAACCTACTATAAGGCATACAGCTTGTAGAACAAGGCATACAGCTTAGGATCTCAGTATAATTCTAGTCTAAAATTTAAAAATGAACACTGGTCAATGAATGGGTTATATGGCATTTAATCTTTCTAGAAAATAAAAGCAAACACTGAAAGTACAGTATTTTTATTTTTGCTAGATGGACTTCCTCTTTGTGGTCTGTGTACATTATTGTTTTCTCAAATCACTGGAAAAGAGGAAGGAGCACTGAAAAATGTAAAGGGGCTGAAGTAAAAATAAAATTTGAACTGAAATACAATCAAACATTTATTATTACGGAAGAATATTTCTTGATTTCCTGATAAATCTTGATTACTATAGTCTTATCACTATGAGGTTAGGAGGTAGTTTTAAAGTTCAAAAATAAACTTGAATGCGAACTGATTTGTTTTTAAAAGAGAGATTAAGGTTCTGAGTCCATACACTTTAGCCAGCAAAGAAGTATGTTTGTACAAATAGAGAGGTCTTCAGCTGTGGTCTAAAAAAGCTCTTATCCTGTGCTATCTGCACCCAAAATGTACGAAGTTCAGTTGTCTCTTGTTGTTGTCTAATGCCTCTTGTGTATCAGAAGAATGTAAGAAACTAGCCTATGCAAAGACAACCAGTTTGTTCTTCTTGCTCTTGTTATTTGTTGTGTAGACAAGTTTGTTAACCTGATCTCTAAATATGTTTGGGACTTCAATTTGAAGATTAGTATAATTTTTAGCTATACCTCTTGACTGTTCTTATGTATGTATGTATGTATGTATGTATGTATGTATGTATGTATGTATGTACGTACTGTGTTTCCCCCAAAATAAGACAGGGTCTTATATTTTTTGACCCCCCCAAATATGGCCTTGGCCTTATTATTGGGGGGTGGCTTATTATTTTTGGGGTGCAGGAGGCGGGGCGGGCTGCGAGACACGCATCTTACTGGAATCTGGCAGCTCCGTGATGTCTCTTGGCCGGTCTGTTTAGTTCCAGTTCCAGCTCCAGCTCCAGCTCTCACCATAGAGCAGGAAGCGCACTCGCAGAGCAGCCACTGCCCTGGCTGGGGTTTGGAAGCCGCAGAGCCGGAGTTTGGGGGGGGAAAAGAAAGAAAGATTTCTGCTGCTTCTGCTTTTGGCTGCACGCAAAGAAAGCAGCAGAAGTCTTTCTTTCTGTCCCACAAACTCTGGCTCTGCGGCTTTCAAACCCCATCCAGGGCAGTGGCTGCTCTACGAATGCACTTCCCACTCTATGGTGATGGTCATTGGAAGCCTCCCCTTCCCCCCTGCTCCTCTCCGCTCCAATCTCCCCGCGGTCCACCCACTTGAGCGCTGACTGACTGGAGCACCCGCCGGCATGCCTGAGAAGCCCCTCCACCTTGGGAGTCACCAGACAGGATGGCGATTGAGCTCGACTCCTCCTGGGGAGGGGAGCCTCACAGGACCCTTGCCTGCACTCCCTTCCTCCCGCAGGCCCCACTTACTCTTCCCAGGTACCTGGCAGCGAGACACCAGGCAGCCATGCTGAGGGCAGCCCTGACAGACACAGATCGGCCGGCCCAGCCGTGGCCAGTGCTCTCTGCCCACAGCTGAGCTTGGCCTGCAGGGGGCCGGCTGGGGCCTCCGTAGGTGGTGGCAGCGAGGGCAGCAGCCAGCAACCAAACCCAAGCTGACAGCCAAACGTCTAGCCAAGTGCAGCCGGCGACCAAACCTCTCGGGAGGGGTGGGGGGAGAATGCATGTAAGACACAGCACCAGGACAAGGAACCTTTTGTCTGCATGCCAAATCTTTCTCCCCTTTTGCTCCAAGAGGCTGCTGAGGTGCGATAAATCTTATGAAGACTCATTTATGGCGAAGTTTGAAAGAGAGAAAGATTTCTTGAGTGCGGCGTGCAGCAAAAAATGTCCTTGTCCTGGCACTGTGTCTTATGTGCACTCTTCCCCCCCATTGCCGAGAGAGGGGGGAGAGAAGGAAAGAGGAAAGGCAGGTGATTTGCCTCAGGCAGCCAGCAAGAGTTTCTTCTCCATCCTGCTTCGCTCGAGAGCCGGAGGCGGGGGAGGGTCAGTGGACACAACGCCGAGGAATGTGACGGAGCTACAAGTGTCAGGTAGCATGCACGTCTCACGGTACCGTAGGCAGAGGAGCCAAGCTAGTCCCGTGGTATGTGTGCGCACCCACCTCTCGCTTGCTCTAGCTCTTGCTCTCCCAGCTGGGAGCCGCTCTTTCTGCGGCGGGCACTCTTTTGGCCTGGAGAGAGAGAGAGAGAGAGAGAGAGAGAGAGAGAGAGAGAGAGAGAGCAAAAGCAAGAGAGAGGCGGCTACGCACACACCCCGTGGGATTGGCTCGGCTGCTCTGGGCTCTCTCTGGCAGCATTTTGAAACACGCTCCTGTCTGCATGGATGCTCGCCTCCTCTTCCTCGCAGGCAGAATCATGTTTCAAATTGCCGTAGACAGAGCCCAGAGGAGCCGAGCTAGTCCCACAGGGTGTGTGCGCACCCGCCTCTCGCTTGGTCTTGCTCTCCCGGCCAAAAGAGTACCCACTCTTTCTTGTTGTTAGTGCTGGATGTATGTGCTGGATGTGTTTATTCATTTGTTTTTCTGTTTTGTATTTTATCTTTTATGATAAAACAAAATAAATATACTTAAAAAATGAATCTTCTACTCATCGGGCCAATCAAGCATGAAGGTGCCTTATTATAGCCTCAAAAGCATCCTTTGACATTATTACATATAGAAGTGAACATGGCATTTACTATGTACTGCTAGCCATTAAACTATCAAAGGTTAACACTTTGGATTTGATGCTATGTAGTGTGCAGATACCTATCTACAGGGATTCTTCCAGCTTAGATGTGGTTCACTCTAAATTCCTTATTCCACTCTCAATTCTTTTATTCTCTTAGAATTAGGCCATCTCTCCTTTGCGGCCTGAGTTACTGTACGCACTGTACACATCTTAAATATTGGCTGAAGCAAATTCTTTGGGGGATGTCCTTGGTTCACCATTTTTTATTAGATAGGTTTGAGTCTTCCTTAAGATGACAAATCAATCTTGATTTGGCTTACTGAGACTTTTCCTTTCCAGTATAAGCTGCTCTCACTCCTGATAAAACCATAGCAGAAATCAAGCTGCATTGTAAATCAGTAATTACTGTACTTCTCTTTAGTCCTCACCCAAATACTTTTAAAATATTTTGCATATTTCACAGGAAAGACATTTCACTTTGGCTCAAATTGACCAATTACCTGTGAGGGCGATAACTAGCAGATATACTGGCATTCCCAATGAATAGCGTACTTATATACACTGATACAGAGCCGGTGTCTGTTCTTTGTATATTCATAGAATGTAAGCTATATACCAGTGTTTCTCAACCTTGACAATTGTAAAATAGATGGACTTCGAGTCCTAGAATACTCCAGCCAGGATGGCTGGCTGGGGAATTCTCAGAGTTGAAGTCCACTATCTTAAAATTGTCAAGGTTGAGAACCACTGCTATATACCATACTAAATGCAGAACAGAATTTATAACAGCAATTGTAAGTTTATTTGTTCTGACCCGGAAGTCATTGCTTTTCATCTATGAGATCAAACCTTACTCATTTCTGAAAAGGTTACCTAATTTCTAACAATAACAATGGTTCCTTCACACTTCTTCAAGCTTTCCTGTATAATGTTTATTATTATATTATATCTTACATTTGATATGTTGTTTGCAAACCTCCTGTTGTATTGTTGTTGTTGTTTTTAAAAACTGGATATTTATTGTAAAATAATAACATTAAACAACAGCCTTGGAACAACCTCAGCCCTGAGATGAGGTTCAGCAAGTCATGGAGGGCCTTTGTCAGGGAACGAGGCCATCAGATACAAAGAGCAGCTCAGGTTCAGACACAGGCAACCAGTCTCAATGGAAGCACACTACGTCTCCCTGCTCTTGTGTAATTTTATATAATGATATGATCTTCTTCCACACAGGCTGGCATTAACCAAGTAGAGGTACTCAATAGTTTGATCAATAAGATGCAAGATAGCAACTGGTATAGGAGAAGGTATCCACACCAAAATGTTAGTCCCTCTTCTATTGTAATTAGCTTTCAATAAATGTAATAAAAGGTTGCCTATTCCTACTACCTGGATTAAAAAGTTATCTATTCATTTCTTTAATAGAGATTTATTCAATTTTATTTGGTAATATATAGCCGGCCTTTCTACCTAAAGGGCATTATATAATAACATATGCAAAATATTATATATTATTAAATATATTAGATACAGCATCATTTCATAGTTTCTCTTTGCAAAGCAGTAAGATTCTGAGGCCATCCTTGACTTTCTAGCATCTACTCTATGTTGTACAAAGATGTAGCATATCTTTGAAATAAACTATTCCATGAAATATAGGCTAAGTTCACATTGGATTGCACAATGAATAAGCAACATACTGCATATGGAGTATGCTTAATGTTCCCAGTTCACCTGAGCACATCAAGCAAAATATAAATGGAAAATTTGCATAAACCTGGTTTGTCAAACTCATAAAAGTAAAGGTTTCCCCTGTCCATTTGTGTCTAACTCTAGATGGTACTCATGTCCTTTTCTTAGCTGACGGAGCCAGTGTTGTCCATATAATTTACATGGTCATGTAATCAGCTTGACTATATGCTGAGGCGCATAGAACGCTGTTACCTTCCCACTGAAGTGGTACCTATTTATCTACTCACATTTGCCTGCTACTGCTAGATGGGCAGTAACTGGAAAAAAGGACGGGAGCTACAGTATATTGGCTCTTGAACCCAGGCGGTCAGCTTTCCAACTAACAAACTTAGTGTCTTTAACCACTCATATGCCAGAAATAAACCACCGTTGGTTGTGAAATCTTTATTTGGATGCAATAAGCGGGAATCCTAGGAAATTACCAAATTTTTCTACCTTTAGTTAGTTTTATCTATTCATGTGGACATGCTTTTTTACAGATCAATGGCGCTGGTGTATCATTTTGAATAAAAATACTGTATTGCATATGTATTAAAAGAATTATAGACAATGCTGTTAAATTCAAAAGAAATATCAATATTCCAGAAATGTAATTCTCACAATTTCTTAATCCAGATCCAAGCTTTTAATATCAGCTTTATTTTCTTTGTCTAACAAGCTATCCACCTCACTAGAATAGATAGTATGATTCAAATTTAGTTATATTTTGCTCAGGATATATTAGCATGTACCAGGAGACAGGAATTTTGCATAAGAAATAGCACATCTGTAATGCTGCTAATAATAGTCTGTTCAGTGATTTCAAGACCAATTATCTCTATTAACTTGTTAATTCTGACATGTGAATAGCTGATTAGCTAACCAGTACTCTTGGTGCTAAATATGTATTCATGAGAAATATCAAATATAGAACAGCTTGAACATTCTCAGGATAATCCTTTCTTAGCTACATATTTTAAGTTTCAAATGGGTGTATTCATCTTTTTGGTTTGTTTTTAGCACTTCACAGAACAAAAGTACTGCCTCTATGCCAGCTTTCTTACATTTTTCACCATTCATTCTTTTCCTCTTTCGAAGTCTTGAAACAACACGGCCATATTGCCATTGAGCAGAATTATTTCAGTACACTACAGTAGAATTTTTCCAACCAGTGTTAGGAGAATTGTAGACCAAACATATCTAAAGAATAGCAGAGAAACCAATGCCACACTGTTGTTTATTCATGTTTTTCCATTTTTACCCATGGATTGTTCTTGCAAAAGCCATATGGCTTTGAACTTTATTCACTCATGCCAGGAAAATATTAGGTCAGAACCGACCAATAGACTTCCAGTTATGGGAAAAATCGTACAGGAAGAACTAATCAAACTCTAGGGGTCACCTCTCTGTGTGTGATATATATATATGCATGAGAGATAGTGATGACAACAACTTTTTATCTGTCAGGTAGTTATCACAGATGCAGCTATTCCCTTCCACAGTGCCATAGCTTAAAACAATGTTTGTAACTGCTAGTTCATATATTCAGGTTTCTAAAGGATTATATTTCATACTAATTAAAAAAATTAACCCCTTTTATTCAGGCGAGGCAACATTACATTCCAAGGACTATCATATTTTGTTTGATCCCATGGTGTACATATTTTCTATCTCATATTCAGAACCATGTTTAGAAAACCTATGGCTTTCCTAGCATCATACAGAGATTGCATTAAATTTCAAAGGTCTCAGTGTTCCTTGCATTGATTTTTAAGTACATGCATATTGCAACATGTTTAAAACAGATTTACTCTCTTAAATCTACATGAAATATACCATTGCCATGAATGTTTCCTGCCTGAGAATAATGAAAATTTTGTTCAGCAAGAAGGAAAAGCTGTAGCTTCTTTCCTGTTCCTGTTTGCACACGCAAGCAACACTTGAAATATGCTGCATCCTGTCTTATTGCTGAGTTACATTTTGAAACAAACTTCCCCATTGTTCAGTATTTTGGCTTTGAAATTATGTTCCCTTGAATAAATGTTTGACTGTAATGGGACCATTAGAAGGAGGAGGGAAAAAAGTACAAGAACTGACCACAGTGGAAAGCCATGTAAACACGTTTATTTTGTACAATCTATTGTAAATAAAACCACAGGAAGACTAGGAAAAAAGAACAGAAAATATAAACCTCAAAATTATCGTTTGTTGTAGAAGATTGAAACCATACATGTATCTTTATTTCTCTCTAGAGAAAGAAGGATATGCATTCCTTAGGTCTTGGGCTATGGTGGGTGGCAAGCTCCTTTCAGGATTTTATATTACTGAATATTTTCTTTCAGACATACATTGTGTTTACTTCATTATTTTGGTGTCTATTTTTTTTAAAAAATTATATGCTACCGAGTTGAGCAGCATTCTAAATTTAAATCAATAACATTTTATCTAGAAAAGTTGTGCAGTAGAGACATAGTTAAGAAGTTTGGACTATTCACTGTGCTAGAGGCGATAGGATTTCCACAAGTCTTCTACGTACTTCTAATGCACATAGAAATGTACATCTTACTCTGAATCACAATCATAATCTAATGGTGATGTTTTGAACAAATACCAGTTTTATTTATTTTATTTATTTATTTATTTATTTTTGTCAAGTACATGTTGGTAATATACATAGATATAACATTGTTTATATATGTAAGATGGGTACTGATAAGAGGAAACATTAGAACAGGGACGGTAGGCATGTTGGTGCATTTATGCACGCCCCTTACTGACCTCTTAGGAATCGGGTGAGGTCAACAGTGGACAGTCTAAGGGTAAAGTTTTGGGGGTTTGGTGATGAAACCACAGAGTCAGGTAGTGAGTTCCAGGCATTTACCACTCTGTTGCTAAAGTCGTATTTTCTACAGTCAAGTTTGGAGCTGTTCACTTTGAGTTTGTATCTGTTGTGTGCTCATGAATTGTTTGGTTGAAGCTGAAGTAGTCATTGACAGGAAGGACGTTGTAGCAGATAATTTTATGAGCTATGCTTAGGTCGTGCCAAAGGTGACTTAGATAAAAAAGATTATCAGAAAATTTGGGAAATCTGAAGTTTGTAGAAAAATAGGGCAAGAAAAAGCCTACTACAAACACCTCAAGAAAGTGGTCACTAGCCCATGCTGGTAGTCAATCAGAAACTTTGGTGATGGAGGGAGAAATGGAACACATCACAAAGAATGGAATGGAATGGAATAATCTACAAGGAAGCATGACACAGGCAGCAACCCAGCATGCTGGCTAGGGAATTCTGAGAGTTGAAATCCATACAGCTTAAGGTTGCTGAGGCTGAGGAAAAAGTGCAGTATGCTAAAACCATGCAATTTGTTTCAAAATTTGTTTCTGGTATTCCTCAATTCCTTTAGAAGTTCCTAAAAAAAAAGTTTTTTTAAAAACCTATTCATCCTAAATTCTTTGGATCACTTATATTTTACTATTGGACTTCAGTCATGGATCTAAAAATTTAGGTTGATTCATAAAGTTAAGCTAATGCTATATCCCAGGATGGAATATTTTTCATATTTACATGGAATATATGGAAGAACTTTTATATCATGTATTTTGAGTAACTCCTGACTTGACTCCTTACTTTATTATAGAAAAGCATAAAGAGGAGAAAGTGACAGATTTTAAGTTAATAAAAGTATGTTTACATTGGAGAAAGAATTTAAAAGTAAGCATTGTGACTGGAAAAGTTAGATCTTCTGTCCAATATATATAATTCATTAAGGCAATTAGAAACAGTAACTTTCAAATCAAAATTAAGGAAAAAAACTAGTGTTTTTCTTTCGGTATTCAGATTTCAATTGCTAATCCATCAACAATCCCATGAAAAACCAACACTAGTGTACATTCAAGATGTAAAGGTTGAATGCATATGCTGAACAAAAAGTATGCTATCAAAAATATAAAATACTATATTCCATTATTAGATTCCAAAATATTTATTCTTTTAGTTCTGGTTCTTCTCATTCCTCTGGAGGGAACTTTCCCTTCCCATCAACTGAACTTATGACCACACAATGTAGTTATCTCCTTTCGAATTCTTTAGGCATTTCACTATTTAAGACTGATCTCATTTAGAAAAGATTAATGAACCAAGAACTGACATTCTGCAGCTTGAAATCATCTCAAAGCTAACAATAAAAGATACAGCATAGAAAGCAAAGGAGGTGAGATTATACTGTATATTGTGAACAGTTGTCACAGCAACCTGATATGTTTTAGTGAGTAAAACATGCTGGGTGCACATTGTTAGAGACCTGGACAAGTTCAAAGCGGGTGCCTTGCTGTAAAATCTTGTTGCCAAGGCAATGCACAGAAAGCTAGACCTGAAATGAATACCACAGATGGCGCATGACAGTACAGTCACGTACCGGTTGAAAGAAATGTGTGTTCAGAGAAGTGGTGAATTAAAGGAAGCACTGATAGACTTTGGGGTGAAAATCAGGTGAAGTATTAAAAGACAAAACAGAGCCTATAACCTAGTATCAAATGATTGGCTTCATATTTTACTGATAATATAATTTTGTGTTTTTAGTGTCAAATGATGTATTGGAGGAAGGAGGAGAATTAGCAGAAAGAAATCCATTCATTTAAAAGAATGTCTTATACAGAATTCTACATTTATCTGAAATTTAGCAATTTTTTACATTTGAGAGATGATCTGGGTATTGGAAAAACTGATTTCGAGGGGTGGGGAAAACAACTTTATCCTGAAAATTGTTGTACAAAAATAATATTGTAGGCTTAAGGTGCAAAATAATTGGTGAAAAATACCAACTACGTTTTACTTAATAAGGGGCAAATTTGAACAATAAGGATGGATTATAAGGACGGATAAGGATTAGTCAATTTAAGGTACTAGACAGTCCATACAAATAATTAGGTTTCTATTCCAGTGTTACAATTTGACATTAAATTTTATAATTGCAATTACTGCTACTAAAAGTTTAACCTATTCTTTATCTCACATTTAATGTAACTATTTGTTTCAGAAAGTGGTGTCCCAACAAGCAATCCTAAAAGTGTATTTTTCCCAATGGCTAAACTTCTCCCACCTTTTGTAGCTACAACAGTGTATGCATTAACTAAAAGCTTCTGATGAACCTAGATATTTTTTTCCTTCTATAAATACATGGAAAAATTAATTGAAAATTCATTATTCTGTTTAGTTAGTTAGATTCACTTTGTATGGGTAAGCTTGGACAATTTATCCCTTCTTTTTTTGTAAACATGGAAAATCAGAAAACTGGATCTTCAACACTTCCT
Organism: Diadophis punctatus similis; assembly: GCA_023053685.1. Classification (NCBI taxonomy): domain Eukaryota; kingdom Metazoa; phylum Chordata; class Lepidosauria; order Squamata; family Dipsadidae; genus Diadophis; species Diadophis punctatus. The sequence continues at coordinate 34,654,923 of JALIGW010000005.1, read as the reverse complement.
CTAAAACAGTACTTCTTAAACTGGAAGTAATTTGGGTACACCCTAGGGCAGGGGTCTGCAACCTGTGGCTCCGGAGCCGCATGCGGCTCTTTGGGCCCTCTGCTGTGGCTCCCTGTCAGGTGATCCCATCACTGACTGGCCCTGCCCCTCACCTTCCCCTCCCAATCACTCCTTGCCTAGCTTGAGAAGGTAAGGGCAAAGGCGGGGGATGAGAGGGAGAGAGAGATACACACACAAAGATATAGAGAGGGGGAGAGAGAGGTGGGGAGAGAGGGAGGGGGAGGGAGAGAGGGAGAGGAAGAGAGAGGGGGGAGAGGGAGGGAGGGAGAGGGGGTGTCAAAGGGTTTTGTGGCTCCCGGTATTTTTTAACAACCAGTTGTCTGTCCTAATGACCGGCTGGGTAGGTGTGGCTAGGGGGTGTCATGTGACTGGGTGGGAGCAAGTGACATCGAGTTGGCCACACCCACATAGGTTTTGTGGCTCCCAGTGTTTTCTTTTCTGTGGGAAAGGGGTCCAAATGTCTCTTTGAGTGTTTAAGGTTGCAGACCCCTCCCCTAGGGGTAATGAAGCACATTGTAATTCCTTGTTTGTGAATTGAGGATGCAGTTTGGGACTGCCACTGCTAAGATGCTGATGTAGAACAAGTCTGTATTTTTTGTGAGGTAATGACATTATTTGAGCCTGGTAAAGGGGTAATTGGGTCAAACATTTTAAGAACCACTGTTCTAGGAAGTTACACAATTAGAATTTGTCTGTCCATCCTAGTATTTCATTGCAGTTTATGCCTTCACTTTCATACTATAGTTGCATTTTTCACTTATTAAATCTCCAGATGAAATATTGTATAAAACACACCCTAAACTGTGGGTGTTGTCTTCCTTCACTACCAGAGATAACACCAAACTGTTTTCATTGCTGAACTCATATGAACTCCTTACTAAGCATCCGTGATGGGTTATAAACAAATTCAGAGAGATCTATTTTGTTCTTATTACATTTATGTAATTCAAATCCATGATTAGAATTGTCTTTTCTTTTCATATCCTCTCAGATTGATACAAGCCACCCCCACCCCCGTAGTTGTTATTCAACTTATATATTTTTTTAAAGTACAGGATGTTCTTTCCTATCCTAAGGGGGCTAGCAGGAAATGAGAACTAGTTTTTCTGGCAAAATATAAAATGTAATACTATTTGGAGAATAATTGTACTACATAAAGGATGGTATATGCTTTATTATTTTCATCATCCCAAAGCTTTATTTTCAACCATTTTTTCTGCCTGCATTTCTCCTGTGGAAAATGGATAGTACAATCTCAACAGGGTATAAATTGCAAACTGAACCTGATAAATCTGAAAAAGATTCAACATTACACCAGTGAGTTTGACTTTTCAATTGCATATTTTATTTTATTTATTTATTTATTTTGTCAAGCATGTATATGATTACAGACAAAGTATAAACAAAGTATAAACATGATTGTACAAGTACAAGCATGGTTATGAGTACATGATATTTTACAAATACATGGGTACATTAGGACAGGGATGGTAGGCACGCTGGTGCGCTTATGCTGGCCCCTTACAGACCTCTTAGGAATGGGGTGAGGTCAACGGTAGACAGTCTAAGGTTAAAGTTTTGGGGGTTTGGGGAAGAAACTACAGAGTCAGGTAATGTATTCCAGGCATTGATCACTCTGTTGTTGAAGTCAAATTTTTGCAATCAAGTTTGGAGCGGTTTACATTAAGTTTGTATCTATTTTGAGCTTGTGTATTGTTGCGGTTGAAGCTGAGGTAGTCATTGAGAGGTAGGTCATTGTAGCAGATAATTTTGTGTGCTATACCTAGGTCAGATCGAAGGCGGCATAGTTCTAAATTTTCTAGGCCCAAAATTTCAAGTCTGGTGGTATAAGGTGTTCTGTTGCGAACAGAGGAGTGGAGTACTCTTCTCGTGAAATATCTCTGGATATTCTCAATTGTATTAATGTCCAATATGTAGTGTGGGTTCTAGACAGATGAGCTGTATTTGAGAATTGGTCTAGCAAATGTTTTATATGCTCTGGTTAAAAGTACAATATTACCAGAGAAAAAGTTACGCAAGATTAGGTTAACCACTCTTAATGCCTTCTTAGCAATGCTGTTGCAGAGGGCTCTGGCACTTAGATAATTAGAGATGAGTACTCCAAGGTCCTTTACTGAGTGAGGATCATCATCAAGGTCGTGATCATCTAGTTTGTATTTTGTGTTCTGATTATTTTTGCCAATGTGTAAGACTGTGCATTTGTTGATTGAGATTTGAAGTTGCCACTTGTTTGACCATTCTGACACATAGTCAAGGTCTTTTTGAAGGGTAGTAGTATTGTCAGTGGTGTTGAATAGTTTTACATCATCTGCGAAGAGGACGCAGTTGCTTTTTATATTATCACAAAGGTCATTTATGTAAAGAATAAAGAGAGTTGGTCCTAAAACACTGCCTTGGGGAACACCGCTGTTAACAGGTACAGGGTTTGATAAAGCACTTCCTATTTTGACCACTTGTTGCCTGTTTGACAGGAACACAGTTATCCATTTGTGCAGGGGTCCAGAAATGCTATAAGATTTTAGTTTTAGTAGTTTGTCGTGTACCACTGAGTCAAAGGCTTTGCAGAAGTCTATGTAAATTGCATCTATTGCTTTGCCCTGGTTGAGTTGTGTAGTACATATGTTTTTACAGTGTAGAAGTTGCAGATTGCAGGATAATTTTTTTTCTGAAACCAGATTGTTTGTGAGAGAGTAGGTTGTTTGTCTCTAAGTGGAGGGTAATGATAATAATATAAAGAAGGGAAGATCTTTAATCATTGCAGTGTAGCTTAGTGGTGGGCAAATTTTGGTGGCTAAGACCACACTTAACATTTATAGAGGACTTAGGGATCACAATACATGGGGCCATGATGAAAAATAGGAAGAAGTGTCATACTTGAGAAAGGGGCTGGAATGTTTCCCTTTTTTTATCAAAAGTTGGAAATATAGTGTAAAACTGTATTAAGCCATTTCTGTTAGGAAATTATTACGGGGAAATTCCAGATTACTTTGCACTCAGTACATTCCCAATCAATCTATATGTGCAAACCAGAGCAAACATGAATCCCATTTATTTCAGGTAGCAAAAATATAACTCGATGTTTATTTATTAAACATCAGCAAACATCAAAACGGTTAACTGGTAAAATGAAACAAAAGGCAGGCAAAAGTAGAGAGAGAAACATAAATGTCAGGGGAAAGATAAAAGGGCATAGGATTTAACAATAATGATCTACATTATCTATATATCTCACTATAACAAAAGCAGAGAACTTTCCAGAGCTACTAGAAACAATACTGCAAAGAATTAGCAAGGAGGTGCCAAAGGGAGTGCTCTCTGGTCATCCCAACCTTAACCCTTTTATGTACATAAAAATAGGAGAGCAGAGATGGAAAAGATCACTTCAAGTAATTCTCCTCTATTCTGCACTATAAAGGAAACAATTTATTCTATAGGGATGATGCATCCAACAATTTTAAGGCTTATAAAATAATGTCATGTTCAAAGTATTAATCTATATTACTGACTTTTAGAAAACTTTCGTCAGAAGGTACTCTGGAACTCTTCCATGGACTTACCCATATTTTTCAGAGTATAAGATGCACCTTTTCCCGCCCCCTAAAAGAGGCTGAAAATTTGGGTGCGCCTTATACTCTGAATGTAGCTTTTCTGAAGCTTTTTTTCCCCCAGCCCTAACGAGGTGCTAACAATCTTCCCGGCTCTTCCAGGCTTGCAGGATTTTTTCATTGCTACTCCCTCCAAAGAAGTTTTTTTCAGCCCTAACCAGGGGATAAAATAATGTGCTGAAGCTGACCAGACTAAGGATGCTAGCCAGATGAATACCTGGTAGGTAGATTTCCCCCCCCCCCTATTTTGCTCTCCAAAAACTATGGTGCGTCTTATATTCCGGTGCGTCTTATACTCTGAAAAATATGGTACCGTATTTTTCGGAGTATAAGATGCACCGAAGTATAAGACGCACCTTAGTTTTGGGGGAGGAAAACAAGGAAAAAAGGCCTCTGCCTCCCAGCAATTTGCCAAACAGCAAACAGCACAGATGATATACACTGTTTGCTGTGTATTTCTGTGCATGTGTGCCTGACCCATAGAAATGGCAAAGAATTGGAGAAATGTACATTATGGCAGTATATTAATCCCAGAAAGTTTTCTTACATGTAATCACACTAACTCCTCCTAATTATTTAAATACATCTACTCCAAACATGATTAAGTCAGGGTTTCTCAGCTGGCTTATTTTAATACTAATACTTAATACTAATACTTAATATTAAAACAGGACATTTCAGATTATACTTTTACAGATCTTTAAAATTGATGTGGCTTTCTGGAAGTATTCTCTGCTATTTAAAAGAAGATACAATAGCACTGGGCCTCTTCAGAGCAAGTATTTATTTTAAAAAGCTTCTTCATTTTGTTAAGTTGTCTAGAACAATAATAAAGCAGTCTTTAAAAAATAAGTCTAATAATTTGAACACGCTACAAACATTTAACAAAATAACATATTAACAGAATCTGCCTGTACCTAGGATAGAACTCACAACCTCCTGATTGTGAGGCAAGAGCTCTATATCTTGAGCCACAGCAGCTCTAGCTTGCCTTCTTGCAATTTTAGCAGTCTAATATTGCCAGCAGTTTATCTCCCAGCAATATGTCTCATCACAGCCACCTTAGTTTCAGTTTCATTTTACCACGTGGCTTGTAAGCCTCAGTCAGCTGTAGGTCGGGAGGCAGATCATCTCTTCTTGTGCTCTTCTTGTGCTTTGCCCTGTTTGCTGCAAAGAGGTAAATTGTTGGCAGGCAGAGGCCAAAGGGTGGGGGTGGCTGGGTGGTGCTACATTTGGTGTATAAGACGCACCCAAGTTTTCACCCTCTTTTTGGGGGTAAAAAGGTGCGTCTTATACTCCGAAAAATACGGTATATTAGATTCTGGGGCACAGGAGCTACTGGGCTAGTGATGATTCATTCTGTTACTGTTTTCTTCCACACACATACCCCACTCCTTAACCTCAGAGTTACTTAGGATCCTAATCCTCTCACCTTGAATTCATGGGATATATTGCTAGCCTTTGCCACTGTTGATTTCCCGTTCTATAAAAAGACAGTGCAGAAAACTGGAATTAAGATACAGATGAAAGAGGCAGATCAGAACCTAGGGAAATAGAGATGGGAAACAGAACTTCACTGGTGTTGCATCTTATTAGTTACATCTTACTCTAGGAACCAATCAATAACCTGTCAGTCTTTCTGACACAGAAGGCTTTTCTTTTAGTATAATCTCTTACTGTATTTTATTCTTAATGTAACTTTAAAAAAAGATGTTTCACTTAGCTGTCTGGCCATGATGGAATCTTAAGATTTTTGTTCACAGAAGATAATCTTCTTGAAATTTATTCTTAATATATTCTTATACCATTGTCTCCATGATTGTTGTTATGGTAAGTATTTGGAGAATTCTGATGGCAAAACATTGTGTTTCAAAACTGTGGTACAAGCAGATTAATATATGGGATAATAGTAAAGGAACACAAATGCTATTTGCATAAGCAGGGAAATCAAGCTAGGTGTTTTTCATTTGGCATTGTGAAACTAACTAAGGCGTTACAAAAAATTGACTAATATTTACAGATAAGCTATGGTCATGAAATTGCTTATAGAATAGGCAAAGCACTCAGAAGAAATCTGCCCCCAATCTCTGCTTTACTCAAGGGCTGGGTAGGCAGATAAGATTTGTTTCTTAAAATGTACAACAGTGAAGGAGTTGGTGTTTTATAGCAGGTTCACAGAAAGAAATTGCACTAAACAAGTAAAGCCTGCTGCTCCAGTACTTTGAGCTGCCAAAAACACATGGAATTTCTAGCGCTTTCTACTTCTTCCAGAGTTATCAGAGTCTTACGTACACAATCTAAATGTAGACTTATTGAGCTAAAATTGTAATTTATAAATTGTGCTGTGTCTTACAGATGAAAAGGAATTTAATAAAGATCTTGCCAGGGATTTTTTCCTTCCATATATCACAGTTCCTTCTTACCATTGACAGGAAGGTGGAGCGTGAACATCCAGCTGGTTTGTAGGCACCATGCATGACAAATCTGCAGTGCCTGATGTAGTGGCAGGAATTATGCTTTCCAGGGTACAATGAGCTTAGAAGAACCTTAACCATTTTTTTTCCTTTCCATGAAAAGGAAAGGCTTTTAGGAAAGGCTTGTAAAGATTTCCCCAAGTACTAGGATACCCTTACATTTCACACAGAGCATCTCCCCATTCAGTTTCCTCCTGCGCCTTTCTATCTGTATGTTCCATTATACAAAAAGAAGCTTCACTTAGCCATGATGAAATCTTAAGCAGAAGTCTTCTATTCTCCTAATGCTAAATCTTGGGATTTATTTCTGAATAATTATTTATAACCCTGTTTTATTAAACAGCAATAGAGCTCAAAGGCTAGATTCATATCTCCAACCAAACCCTAATATTTGGTTGGGACTCACTTCACCAAACAAATGAACTAATTTACGAGTGATAGACACAAAGTAATTCCTCTTCAGGGATTGCTGTACTCTCCTATGGAGAACACTGCATATACAAGACATACACTGCATATACAAGACATGTTAAAGGAAAGGAACATAACAAGTACAACTCAAAAGAAATACCAAGCAACTATGCTCCATTCACAAGCCTGCCAAGAAGCTAACTGTTCTTCTTATCATTGCTTTTCCCAGATCAAGAAGAGAGACAAAGAGAAGACTATTCTCAAAGAATATGCAAGGCATTTTCTTTCTCAGAATAAGCTTAATAATCAGCTTCTTGTACCTCAAATGTTCAACAGGCAGAACCCATTTCTTTGGGTGAAGAGATGAGATCCTGTCTCTTAAATCCTTGTTGGCATTATCCTGAATCACTGCCTATCTAAAATTATGGTAAGAGAAGAATAAGTAGAACAATGAATACACACGAGAATTATATTTAGAGGTAAGTTGGAAACTGTTTCTCTACATTAGCTGTATACACACATATATCTCACCCAGGGGAATTCTATTAAGGAAAGCTATCAATCAAGGAACTTGCTCCAAATACTTGGTGTCAGGGGTGGGTTCCTGCCGGTACGCTCTTACCTGTTTTTCACCGCAGAACCAAAGAAGGCGGTGGCATTCACGGTGCGGGGCTTCCCCTGCCCGCTTTCCCCCGCCCGCCTGGACACCGGCATTTGCGTTCTTTTGCCCTCTGCGCATGCGTAGAGGGCAAAGAACGCAAATGGCGGCATCTAGGCGGGCGGGGGAAAGCGGGCAGGGGAAGCCCCGCGCCGCGAACGCCACCGCCTTCTTCGGTTCTGCGGCGAAAAACAGGTAAGAGCATACCAGCAGGAACTCACCCCTGCTTGGTGTCCAAATGTCATATAGAAACTTACAATAAGACACTTAACATACACAAAGTCATAGGTCTATCCTTATTCTTCAATTCCTTCAAAGCTATCTGAAGCAGAGTTACCAATCATTTTCGGTCCTTCGGTCCTACAATGAGCAGTCGGTGCCGTCTCCAGTTTAATTAATAGTAATCTGCATAACATAAATCAGTCAACACCCTGCCCAAGCTATTCCTATTCCTTAAGCCTGAAAAATTATTTTACCTCAACATTATTCAGAAAGAAAATGAAATAATTTCTAACATACATGCATACAATATGTTCATAAATAGTGTTTCGTCTAGTCAAACACCGTATTATCTGAATGGTTGCAATAGAATGAGAGTACTTGATTACTACACCATCATTCATAATGTGGTAAAAAATCTATTGAAAAGGGACGTTGGTCCTACCTGAGACGCTCCTTCTCGGGGTGTGGCGATAGACTCCAGGCATGGGATGACTCTTGTCTCCTAGCTCTTTAGATTGAGTTCAACCTGAAGACATGCCTTCTGCCAACGGTCCCCAGTTTCGACGATGTCACAGCGATGTCCTAGACCGTAGAACCTGCAACAACACCCCAAGACTACCCAGGACCAGACCTTCCTTAGGATGGGGCTGGAGTCTATCGCCACACCCCGAGAAGGAGTGTCTCAGGTAGGACCAATGCCCCTTCTCCAGTGTGATGGTGATAGACTCCAGGCATGGGACATACCAAAGCTGGCTGTCCTTACGGGAGGGTCCCTGTCTGGTCCTGCCCACCTGGCGCTCCCAGAACCTGCTGAAGGACCTGCCTGCCAAAGGCAGCCTCGGCCGAGGTGAAAGAATCGAGCCTATAATGCCTTATGAAAGGAGATGGCGAAGACCAGGTCGCCACTTGACATATCTCCTCAACTGAAGCCTGCGTCGCCCATGCTGCCATAGTGGCGGCACTTCTGGTGGAATGCGCCATGAGCACCCTAGGCCATGGTAAGGCCTGCAATTCATATGCCTTGGCAATAGTCATGCGAAGCCACCGGCCTACTGTCGAGGCAGTAACCTTCTGTCCCATAGTAGCCAGTTGGAACAATACGAAAAGGGCTTCTGTCTTTCTGAAGGCTGCTGTCCATTTTATATAGACGTGTAATGCCCTCCACACATCAAGAGTGTGCCATTCTCGTTCCCGGGAATGAGAGGGATTGGGACAGACATTCGGCAAAATCAACCCTTGCGCTCTATGAAACAAAGAGTTGACCATGGGTATGAAGGCTGGGTCCAGTCTCAACACTACCCTGTCTGGGTGGAAGATGCAGCGATCCACTCTCACGGAGAGGGCGGCCAGCTTCGATATCCTTCTGGCCACTAAAAAGACCACCTTGTAAGTCAGGAAACTGAGGTGCTTGGTCCATAGGGGTTCGAATGGTACCTTGATGATAGCCTGCAGCACCTTGGATAGATCACAGGTGGGATATTGGTGAACCACTGGTGGTTTTAAATTGGTGGCTCCCTTAAGGAATCTCCGCACCACCGGATGTTGTGCTATGGATTCCAGGATCCCACATGACAGGATTGATGCCAAGGCCACTACTTGTCTGCGAAGAGTATTAGGAGCCAATCCCCTATCTAGGACCTCTTGTAGAAAGTCCAGTAATTGAGACATAGATACAGTGGTGGGATCAATGCTATGCATAGTACACCACACACAAAATATCTTCCATGTAGCACTATAAATCCTGGTTGTGGATGGTCGTCTAGCCACCTGGATAGTGTGTATTACACTGGAGGAGAATTGTTCCCCCATCAGAAGTCTCTGCTCAAGCGCCATGCAGTCAACTGGAGCCACTGTGGCTCTGGGTGGCTGATGGGACCCTGGCTGAGGAAGACCCTGTCTGGAGGAATCCTCCACGGTCTGGAAATTGACAGGCTGACCAGATCTACAAACCATGGATGTCTGGGCCAGTGGGACACTATCAATATCACCTCTGCCCTCTCAACCAATACCCGGATGAGTACCCGTGGGATCAAGGCCAGGGGTGGGAATGCATATAGGATCCCCCGGGGCCATGGGCAATGGAGGGCATTGACTCCCTCTGACCCCAGTGCTGGAAATCTGGAGAAGAAGCAGGCCAGCTGGCTGTTTGCCAGTGAGGCAAAAAGGTCCAGGACCGGCTGGCCAAACCGATCCGATATCTCCCGGAACATCTCTGGGTGCAAGCACCACTCCGAATGGTCTATGGTGGCCCTGCTCAGCCAGTCTGCCTGCACATTGTTTGAGCCCGAAATGTGCTCTGCCTTGATGGAAAGTAAGTTCTTCTCCGCCCAGCAACATAGCAGCTCCGCCTCCTTCATAAGTGATTTGTAGTGTGTGCCCCCCCTGTCGGTTGACGTGCACCTTGGTGACCACATTGTCAGTGAGGAGGAGGATATGATGGCCTGCAATCTGCTCCTTGAATTCCTTTAGGGCCAAGGGAGCCACCCTTAGCTCTAGCCAAATTATACTTTGGCGTAGGTCCATCTGTGACCACTTTCCTTGGGCCATGAGGTTCTGGAAATGGGCTCCCCAGCCCCCAGGCTAGTGTCTGTAGTAATGATTAGATGCTTCAGCTCCCTGAAAATACGACCCCTGTCCATGAGGTCGGATGCCCACCACAGGAAGGATCTTAGCACTGTTGCCAGGATCCGAACTCTCAGAGGTGAATTGCTCCTGCCCGACCTCTGAAAGGGGAGCAGAAACCACTGCAGAGGTCTGGCATGAAGCCGTGCCCAAGGAATTATTCCTATGCAAGATGTCATCTTGCCTAAGAGTCTGGATAGTAAGGCGAGGGGAGACACTTTGTCTGAGCGGATCTGCTTCATCAAAGTCTTGATGCTCTCCCAACGGTCTGAAGACAGGAAAACCTGACATGCTAAGGTGTCAATTATCGCCCGCAGATGTAATAGGCGGGTAACTGGTCTGAGGTGGCTCTTTTCCACATTGTTGGAGAAGCCATGATTCTGTAGACATTGTACTGTGACCCATAGATCTTCCTCTGCCTGCCTGTGGGAGGAGGATTGTACTAGAATGTCATCCAGATAACATTGTATCTGGACTGGTCTGGTCCTGAGAGAGGCCCCCAGCACTGCCAAGAGCTTGGTGAACACCCTGGGCACCAATGCCAGTCCAAATGGTAGGGCCCTGTACTGCAGATGTCTGCCATTGTAACAGAATCTCAGGTACTGCTGGTGAAATGGTAGAACCGATACGTGTAGGTACGCTTCCGTGAGGTCAATGGCGGTCAAGAAGTCTCCCTCTCTGACATTCTCCAATATCGATTGTAGAAAATGCATCTTGAACCTCCGATACCTCGAATACTTGTTGAGGCCTTTGAGATTGAGAATTGGTCGCAACCCACCCCCGAGGCTTTCTAAATCACGAATAGTATGGAATAATATCCATGTCCCTTCTGCTCCTCTGGAACTGCCTCCACTGCTTGGATCTCCAACAAATGCTGGATGGTGGTTTCCATGATCTTCTTTTTGGCATCGTCCCTTGATCTGGGACAACAGATAAAAAACCTCGGGGGTGTTGAGACAAATTCTAGAAAGAGACCGGATCTTATGATCTCGCTTACCCAAGCGTCCGTAGTTGTTTCTTCCCATTCTACAAAATGACTAGCTGGCCACCAATGGGAGCCCTGGCCCTGGAATCATTGTGAGCGCCAAAAGGAGCGGTTGCCACCCCCTTGAAAGGGCCATTTGTTCAGGGTTGTGACCTATTCCTGTCCACGAACCCCTGCCCTGGTTGATTGTACTTGTCAAACAATGTGGGGTTGGGATAAACCCCCGGAGAAGCCCGCTGACATTGAATCATGTCCATGAACAGCTGGGGTGCTGGAATGGCCTCAGCTTCAGTCATAGGCTCAGAAAAAAGCAGTTCAGTGGGGTCTTGTTCCCCAGTTGAATTATCTGGGCTTGTGGAGTTCGTATCCAATCTTGCCTAACTCTTGGCCTTAAAAAGTAAGGCCTTAAACAAATGAGGTCTGAGCAAACCCTTAAAGCAGGTTGGTCAGGTGTCAAGCCCTAGTCTTTCTCCAATTCCTGATCTATCTGTCCTTCTTACATGGAAATAGAATCATCACTAGTAGTGGAAGAGGCTGAGGAGCAGGGACCTTGATAGGACTCGAGGTCCCTCGGGCCCTGAAAAGGCTGAAACCTCCCCTGAACAGGCACCTCTGGAATTATAGATACTGGTTGCTGATTGTGGTGTATGCCAGCCTCAAAGCTTTATTGTACCACCTCAGAAATCCATTTCTGAACCATCAGTGGCATATCCACTTCACAATCTCCCGATTGGCGGATCCCCGCCATGGTAGGAGTGAATGTGGCTTCGGGTGGAGGCCTACCACTCTTGCCTGCATCTCTACCCTGAGGTAATGGCAACAGGGACTGTGGAGGCCTGAACCCAGTGGATGGGCCTGGATCAGACATCTGAGTTAAGTCAAGCTTAGCAGCAGCTGCTGTCTGACCTGAAAAAGGAGTGGCAATGGCTTCCTTGTCCCCTAGGGGGCTGAGATGCTTCAGCTTCTCGGCTTCTCTGGCCCCTTTTGCCATCTGTTTCTCTAAGGCCTTCTGCAGTCTTTTCTCCGCTTTCTCTTGGACCTTAGAGGATCTCCTAATGGAGATTGCTTTGGCCTTTATCTTGGCTGCAGCTCCCTTGCTCCCACTCTTAGACTTAGCAGATACACGTCTGGAGCCCCGACCGGTAGCCCTATGAAGCTGATAGACCTCAGCTACCTCCCTGTGGTCATTAAGAGGAGCTGTAGACGCCATTTTGTGCACTGGTCAACCAGCCGGATTCTTCTACCAGACTTAGAAAGTCCCAGTCTCCTGATCGCTAACAGGAGTCTGAAACCTGCAATGCAGGGGCTCCTCCAAAAAAACCTGGCTTCAGCAGTTTAATCCTGCTGGGATAGCCTGTGGCATTGGCTGTGACAGCCTGCTTTGTAAGCTCACCACTCTGTTGTCTGATGGTCCCTTGACAGGCTGGTCTCAGCAGCTGCTTCGCTGGAAATTGCAGGAATCTGCAGCTCCAGGTCTGCTTTCCCTACAGGGCAGGCAGCCGGGAGAGAGCCAGTCCCCTTCTCCTGTCACTCACTGCTCAGGGTCTGTGTTTCCTTCGGAGGCGCGCGACGAGCCGCTGTGTCGCTCCAGCTCGAGCGTGTGAAAACCAGAAATCACTTTCTGGAAGAAAGGCAAGCCGCGGCACATTTAAACTGGCCGCTTTGCCCCCAGCTGTTCCTCCATCTTCATCGCTTGATCCGAGCAGTCCTTTGCCAGATAAATGCCTTTTGAGCAGGCTCGGGCCAGCGGCCCTTCATGCTCTTCCAAAATGGCACCCGCTGTCAGTGGAGGACGTTGATTCAAGCCCTCCTGACAGCCACTCGCTTTGGCACCAAAAACTTGATACTGGAAACAGCGGGCTCGAGCCGATGGCTCTTCATGCTGTTAAAAGTCCAGGCTAGACCTCCTTTTCTCCTGCAGCCTGAGCACTCTATAGAAACCAGGCTTGACTTGACTCTGTCTGTCCAATTTAAGAAAACTGCGAGAGCTTTCTCCAATAGGTCTAATTGAGCTCTAGACTGAGTTGAAACTGGGGACCGTTGGCAGAAGGCGTGTCTTCAGTTTGAACTCAGTCTAAAGAGCTAGGAGACAAGAGTCATCCCATGCCTGGAGTCTATCGCCACCACACTGGAGAACTGTGAGATGATATCTTATTAATTTTCAACCAAGCATCTTTTTGAATGGCTCTAATCATGTTTATAAGCTGCAGCAGTAGTTAAGGTGATGAAGAGGAGCAATAGGTTTTTACTTACAAGTATTGTCCTTCTCCATTACTTTAGCTACTACTTAAAGTGGTTAAAATACATATTTTTATATTGCAGCAACTGGAATACACTGTGAAGGCACTTCCATATACCTATCATTTTCACTTTACTGGAATAATCCAATTAATTCACTCCTCAGTCCATGCAAAAGAAAAAAGAAAGAAAGAAAATAAAGAACTAAACTGAGATAGAATTTTACATATATGTTGTTCTTCCTCTGGGAAAAAAATACAGAATTGTTCTCAAGTTCACAATTCATTAATTCAGTTCAACATTTCCTTTAAATTTCCAGTGGTTAATAAAAAAAGAAAAGGCTAAGCAAAGTCTGATCTGGTTAGCACTTGATGCAAGAGCACAGAAATTACCTGGGAATAAAGGAAGGCTAAACTGGGGAGTTTATAAAACATAGAAGGCAATTAGTGTATTGTTGCCAATGAAACTACAAGGCCATGGACATGAAGCAATCAGAAACAGAAGAACACTTTACAATGAGGCAAGAGTTTCCTCCAATGGGGCAAGAGAATACCCACAAACTCTGCAGTATTTCGCTCTTGCCAAAACAAAGACAGCTTTTTCCCAAGTAAAGTTTATGAATGTACATAATTTGAAAATTGCACCTCTTCTCAATAGTTCACAGACTCCTAAATCCTTTAAAATGTAACAACTTGACTTCATATATAATTACTCGTTCAATAGCTGTCTTAAAACATGACAAGCTAGGATATGAAGATTTCTATTATCTCCCAGCCTTCTTCATTCAACTGTGGATGGAGTTAATCATCATACTAAACCATGGACAGTTTTAAGAGTCCCCTGGGAGTTGGGCAGCATATAAATCCATTTAAATAAATAAAAATAAATAAATAACTATTACATGTCAAACTACATGTAATGAATTTGACTGAATTTATACATTACTTTACTACTACCCACCGTTACATCATCCCTCCCAGGTGAAGCTGGCCCACCCTACTAGCCTTCCAGAAACCCCTCAAGATGTAATTTTTTAAAGCCAAACAGGGAGCCTGCAATGGATTTATTGAGTATGGGATTTTTTATTAAGACCCTCCCATAATTTATTACATGCATATGTTATGTTCTTAATGGTTAAGATGTGTCTTTTTAGGTTTTGTTTTTTTATTGTATGTTGCCCAGAGTAATATTCATGATATAGGTGTATATATAAATTTAATAAATAATATTTTTGAATTATAGGTTGGGTTACATTGATTATATAAAAGGAATAAAAGAATGTACACTTTTTATGTATTTGGAAGGAATTTAGTCATTATGTTTTTAAATTAAAGTTATGTGTTAGGTCCTATAGTCTAGCTTGTAAAGATTTCTTGGCTCACATACAGCATCTAATATTGTATTACCATGTTTTGGTAATAGCTAAAAGAACAGCAAAAAAAAAAAGATTTCAAGAGCATATGACTGTGTATGACTCTGGGACCATTTGTTGTCCATCTTTATATATAGTAATAAAATAAAGTTTGTAAACCATGATTGTCTTTACAAATTTTCTCTTCTGTTCAATCATGTCCTATTCTCGGAGACTGCTTGGATAAATTCCTGCAGTTTTCTTGGCAAAGTATTTTAGAAGTGGTTTGCCATTGCCTCCCTCCTAAGGCTAAGAGAGAGAGAGACTGAATCAAGGTCACCCAGCTGTGTCTGTGCCAAGGCAGAACTAGAACCCCTGGTTCTCCAGTGTCTTAACCATTACATCAAACTGGTTTTCCTTTACACAGTATATAAACACAAAGCATGGCTTAATTACAGCAATGTTTGGATTCTGTTTTAATTTTGTCTGTCTTTTGTCTCAGCTATGTTGCTTTATTTTCCTCCCTTTTCCAACAATATACCATACATCTCATAAGCAGCAAAATGCTGCCTCATTCATATTACTAGCCAAGGGTGGGTTCCACTTACCTTCGCCACCGGTTCGCATTGCGATGTTTCGCTCGTGCACATCCCCTCATGCGATTTGGCTTCTGCGCATGCTCAGAAGCAGGAATTAGCCTGAAACACAGCTGAGGAGCTCATCAGCTGTGCTTCGGGTGAAGAAATAAAGGTCAGAATTCACCCGCGGGTGGGCGGGAGGGCCCTTTTTCAAGCTGTGGAAGGGGGAAAATTCACACAAAATCCCCAAAAAAGATGGCGGCACACACGGAACGGCACCGACAGTGACATCACCAGCGGGTCACTACCGGTTCGGCCAATCCGGTATGAAACGGGAGGAACCCACCCCAGTTACTAGCTGATCCAAAACACAGCATTTCTGTCAGACATGTAAGGGAAGGAGGAAAATTTTCATCAGGTTTTATTCCACATTAACCTAGCTGTTTCTGAACAGAGGGATCCTAACTCTACCAAAAATCGCTCTGCAGTATTCTTGTTGCCCTCTTCCTCTTCCTGTTTTTATTTCATTTTGCCCTATGTATACACATTAATAATATGGAGAAAGACAATGGATTGTTTTCATAATTGCTGCTAAAATTTTGGACATTTGGTGAGGGGGGTCAAGATGTTGCAAAACACTAATGTTAGAGACTAACAGCCAATAGTATTGAAATGGTCTACAAATTCAGTATTGTCTTATAGACAAGGCACTGGCAGAAATAAATATAATATTCCAATAATGGTCTGGAAAACGGTCTGCATACAAAACGTGCCAAGGGAACACAGTCAATAAAGGAGAAAAGAATAAGACTTCATTACACCCAAGGTCAAGAAGATTGATTGAATTATCTAAAGATATATTTTGAAAGGCCTCTACTGCAAAAAGCAGGGCCAATGAACACTGAATTCTGCTTCTTGAGCCAACTTTGGAAATTTTAATCTACGTGGCAGTGGGTTGGCAACTGGACAAGGCT
The DNA here is from genome assembly GCA_023053685.1 of Diadophis punctatus similis. Classification (NCBI taxonomy): domain Eukaryota; kingdom Metazoa; phylum Chordata; class Lepidosauria; order Squamata; family Dipsadidae; genus Diadophis; species Diadophis punctatus. Next base: position 34,638,724 of record JALIGW010000005.1, on the reverse strand, counting down.
GGTTCTCAGCTAAACTTGTTTGGACATTTCCCTGCTTCTGACTTTTCCTATTTTCAGGCAAAACAAGTCTACTGGTTGGCTGCTGTGTGGAATTGTCTCTTTTTTTCATTTAGGAATTGTTTCCTCGTTTTCTCCATGGTATTTCTTGGCTTTCTCAGATATCTCAACATACAATATATGTCCCTTCAAATTCCCTTCTCACATATTCTCCTTTGACACTGAACCTCTTGTCTTCCCTTCTCTCCTTACTATAGCATTGTTACTAGGTTGCTACCTAGAATCAATTCAACAATGGAACAAGCTGTTCTTTTAGTTCTAACCTTCCTCTCTTGGTCCATGGAAACTTTATTTAAAAACTTTATAAAAAAGAAGAACTGACAGTTCAACTTCATAGGGACAAACTAACAACCTTCCTATATTGCAACTTTAAAGGTACTGAAAATATAAAGGGAAAGGAGAGAAAGATTTCAAGTATTATGAACAAGGAATGAAAAATAAGGGGAGCATGCTTCACTCAGAAACAGAAAGAACATCTATTGGATAGTGTAAACGTTGGATTTAAGAGGTTATCATTGAATCAACTGCAAAGTTATTTAAATGTGGAGAACATAGCAACTCTGCAGTCCTTGTTGAAACAGCTATGCAGGAAGAGAGCCTCTTCTCATCCACTGGAAGGGGGATGCTAAGCTTTCCAATCAATCAGAGCCAAGCCTACTACTAGCTGGAAACTATCCATTCTGAAAAGCTTAGGAGTGCAATAACATTTATTCCAAACACAACACATAGGCTAGATTTTATCCTAAGAATTGGTAGGATATTGGTCAAACAAATTAATCTAGATATCCAAATCATGCTGTAGTCCCAAAAAGCTTGGATGAGAAGTGAAACATCTCAAGGAAAAAATCCAAGTAAGTCCAATTGCCCTTTATAAAAACACCTTTGGGAAAACATGACACTATGGATGATTGAGAATCACCATAGATAACTCATGTAGTAGATTTGGTGCTTAAAAGGCCCTTAATGTGTTGCATATTGTATTTTTACATACAATGCTTATCTGAAAAAAGGCATTCAATATTTTAAATTTAAGGTGACAAGTGTAACACACTAATGATATCTGGTGGCCTCCATTCAGAAACGACTGAATTTCAGTCAAGTATAGAATATTTACCAGCATTTTTTTTAACTGAAGGATGATTAATTCCTAACTAAATACAAATTACAAAAGTTTTAATCACTTATATACATAACCAAGTTAAAAAGTTTGAAATATTTAAATCAATATCATAGGAACAATTTTTCTAATATATTTAAATGAATTTGTATAATAAAGTCCAAATTCTCACAAATTTCTTTAGATTCAAATGGAAGGATATCAGTTTTATTCCAGTAACTGAATAATCTAATTTGGATCTTAACATGATTTAAGGAAGTTCATAGGGAAAAGGATTTCACTTTCCTTCTTGCAAATACTGTACCTCAGATACCCAAAGCTACCTGTAGTCATTCCATTAGAAGGCCTTCCTAAAGAACATAATACAGGGTATGAGGAAGACTAGATAAAACATTTTCTAGAATCAAGTTGAGTTACTTAGGCTGGTTGGGTTGTATGTTGCACTAGTTATGATTTGTTTAAATACAATATTGTTGATGGTATTAATCAGAACTGGTTGAGTTTTCTATAATATGTTATACCACAAGACACGCCTTACTATCCCAAATGGTCCTGGTGCGCAATCTGGATGTTCTCTTAGACTCACTACTCCTGCTCAATAAGCATGGCAGTTGTGGCTAGGAGTGCCTTTGTACAACTTCATCTTACGCATCAGTTGTGCCCATTCCTGGATCAGCAGTTCCTGCACTCAGGAACTCAAGCCCTTGTCATCTCACTAGTGCAGTGATGGCGAACCTTTTTTTCCTCGGGTGCCAAAATAGTGCGCGCGCGCTATCATACACACGTGCGTGTCAACACACATAATTCAAAGCCCCCCACTTGCCCCACCCCCCTGCGCATGTGTGCACGACCCCCCCAACTCCCCCATTTCCCGACTTCCAGTGGGCCCGGTAGGCTTTTTTCGCCCTCCCCAGGCTCCAGAGGCTTTCTTAAGCTTGGGGAGTGCAAAAACGCTCCCCCCGCCACCCCGGAGGCCCTCCGGAGGCTGAAATCGCCCTCCCAGAGCCTCTGCGCAAGCCAAAAATCAGCTGGCGGGCACATACATGCGCACTGGAGCTGAGCTAGGGCAACGGCTCGCGTGCCAGCAGATATGGCTCCGCGTGCCACCTGTGGCACCCGTGCCATAGGTTCGCCATCACTGCACTAGTGCAACATATTCTTGAAGAGTATCCAGAAGTTTCAGCTGGTGCAGAACCGCATGGGAAGTTCTTGGGGCCTCTAGAATGGCTCATGTTACACTGCTGTTCCAAATCCTGCACTGGTTTCCAGTTTGCTTCCAGGTCCAATTCAAGCTGTTATCATCTGAGAGATATGAGAGAAACCAACTCATTCTCATAGGATTAGCCCCTTCCACCCATGCCAGCAGAAGAGGCATGGTGCAGACCCTGTCGGTCAAGGAATTTTGGCTGCTGAAGACCAGAAGAGCCTTTTCTGCCATGGTACCCAACCCCTGGAACATCCTCCCCCACCCCAAGGTGAGATCCACACCCACCCTTCTGGCCTCCCAACAGGGCTTGAAGGCCTGGCTCCACCAGCAGGCCCTAATACGGGAGTGGCATCTTGGTTAATGGATTAGACAAACCCCAGTCCCCTTCGCTCCCTTTCTTCCATCTTGGTTAATTTAATTTTAACTGAATAGTTTTTATTTAGTTTTAAGGTTTTATGTCATATTTTAAATATATGACTGAAAGCCGCCTAGAATCCCCTCAGTGAGCTGGGTGGATTAGCGGTTTAATAATAAACAAACAAATAAATACATAATAAAGCTACCAAACATACTATTTTACCACACTTGTGAAAATTTAACAATTTATTAATTGAAAGCATAACTTCAATAATATAAAGCTAATTTGTATATAGTGTTATACAAAGTAGTTTAGCAGCATCAGACAAACTCCACAAACTTAGCAATCTGTCTGTGCTGCTGAAGTCTTCAAGTGGGAATATAAATATTTTAAATAGCATAACTTTTAGGAACATACCTTTTGTTTTAGCATTAAAATTAATCTGCAGACTTACATACTGTATAGACAATTAGTTTTTTTCTACATATTCTTACACAGGGAATGGACAGCATTGGTTGTTCTTGTGAATGAACTTGGATGGAGATAGTATGCCCTTCATCCTTTTAGATCTTTCAGTGGTCTTTGAAATGATGTGACTGGTATTCTTTTGAACTGGCTTTGACAATTAAGGACACTGTTTTGTGGGTAATTCCAAGCAATGAAGGCACAGATGGAGAGATCAGTAAGGCAGTGATTCCATTAAGCTATGCCACAGTGTTTGGTGCATTTCTGCTGCTCTTTAACCTATACATGAAACTGCTGGGAGAGATCATCTGTTGGTTGCTGATGATACCCAATTGCACACACCCAGCTTCAATCAGATGGGAGATGCTGTCAATATCTAATGTCAGCGTCTGGAGGCTGTCAGGATCTGGATATGAAACAAATTGAGGATGAATCCCTGCAAAACAGAGTTTCTGTTTGTTTACTGGATTGTTTTACGTGATCTGGTTTCATCTTTGATGGGGCAGCATCCTGGACACATAGCTATTTCTGAGATGGACCGATGGAGGGCTTTGCCAAACTCTAGTTGGTCACCAGTTATCATCCTATTAGAATGAGAGGTTCTTGCAACAGTAACTCATGCCCCAATCATACTTACTTGGACCACTTAGAACAGGGGTTTCTAAACTTTTTGCCATTATAATTCCACTTAGGGTAATTCTAATGTACATACCTCCACTAAAAATCCAAACATTAAAACGAACACATCACTTAGAACTGTATTTTGGGAAGATGGATTTATTGTAACAATGCACAACTAAAAGGCTTTTCACAAATCCCCTGGACTCTGTGTTTCTACAAGAGAAGTACATTTTACAGTTTGGGAAATTCTGACTTTGAAGTTTCAGATAATCAAGAACACAGAAGCCTGGGCAATCATCTGGAATTTGTCAACATGGGCAAATGGCACCTGTGCTCTGGCCTATGCATTGGCTTCCTGTTAGCTTCCGGGCTCAATTTAAAACGCTGCTTGTAACCTTTAGGGTCCCACATAGTTTGACACCAAGGTACTTGAAGGTCCTCAATTAAGTAAAATTGACTCATCTCACCATATCCCAGGAGAAACCTGTTGTTGAGTCCCTGTTTCTACAAGATTAGTTCAGTAATAGATTGCAGTTGATTATTAATGGAAATCTTGCAATGAGTGGGATGAAATAACTTCTGTTTCTTTATTCTTCTTCTCCTTTCTTTCTATATACAATAACTGATTTAGATCCCACTAGTCTTGCACTATGTCCTATTCACAAATTATGTATTTGTACTCTTGTTATATAAAAATGTGTGAAAACTACTTATATGTATTGGATATGTTGTGTCTTGAATAACTTGTAAAATAATAAAGGTGAAATACAAACAAACAAACAAGCATTCGATATTACAGTATTCCCTATGTACTGCCACGTTTGTTTAGATTACTGCACATTTAATTAGGGACATGATGGCGAACCTATGGCACGTGTGCCAGATGTGGCACGCAAAGCCCTCTCTGTGGGCACGCACGCAGTCTCCCCAGCCCAGCTCCAATCGCGTTTCTCCATCGCGTTTCACTCAATCAATTCCAACTTCTCGTGAAAGAAAAAGATCTCGTGAAGTTGGAATTGATTGAATGAACTTTTTCACTCGCATGCTTCACAATGGGGGAGGCGGGGTCCCGTCCTCCTCCTGAAGCCCATTATGACGCAGAGCCACAATGTGACCCATGCGGCTTTTTCACCCCTCTGCTGTGGCTCCGTCATGGCAGAGAGATAAAAGAGCTGCCACCCTGTCGCGGCAGTGGCGATGGCCAGAGCCTTAGTGCAGGAGCGAAGCGTCCCTGTACTTGCCTTTGCATGGCAACAGCATTCTGCCTTCATCGTGAAATTTGCTGTTGCTGCCAGCAAAGAGGCTGGGAGAGAACAGCGGGGGTGGATCTTGTGGGGTGGGCCATCCCCCATGCCTGGCCTTTCTCCTCCCTCGGCAGGGCCAAGAGAAAGAAGAGGGCAGCATGGGGAAGCGCTCCACTCCCCCGGCTGAGCACAAAAGCCCAGAGGGAGGGGGGTGGCTGGCCCGGCAGAAGTGCCCCCATTGGTAAGTCGGATGGTGGAGAGGCCTGGCCCGGCTCTCGCAGCGAGACACTGTTCAGCACCTCCAGATGCGAGCTGCCGCCTTTGAAACGCGCTGCGCCTTTGAGGAAGCCAGGCAACGATGGCTCGGGCAATGGGGGGGGCAGCGGAGGCGTCAGGGCTTCTCCCCCACTCAGCAAACCAGGCCTGGAGGAGTGCAGAGAGTTGTGGGCCGAGCGCCAGAGGGTCAGAAGGTGCGCTCCCACATCACCCCAACATGTGTTTCCAGTGCGCGCTCCTCTGTCCCTGACGGAGTGAGAATAAATCTCACAGAGGTGATGTTTGATCTTTCCCCGGAATTCAGACATTAGAAATAAAACCGCAGTTTAAAGTTCTAATTAAAATATTTATTTCGGTACAAAAATAATAAATTCTGATTAATTACATGTCTGATATAAAATGCGACTTCTCTCATCGGAAGCCAGAAAGAGGATAGAATGGAGTTTTGGAATGCACACATGCATACAAGAACATATCAATCATGTGCTCAGGAATGAACCATTATATTAAATAGGGATGCAACTCCCTGCATATACATGTAACAGGCAATAAATCACACCGTGACAGTCCCGAAGTGGGATTGAGTGGGGGGTAGGGGGAAGGGAGCAGGGAGAAGGGTAGGGGGGCTTCTAGGAGGAGAAGACCGGCTGACTTTCCTTTTGGCGGGAGCCAGGGGGAAGACCCAATAAAAATCCAATTTCTCCCAATAAATGGGGAAAATAAAGGCCCGGCGGTCCAGAGTCCAAAAAGGGGGGTGGGGTCTGTTCATTGGAGGATCGGAGATGAAATCAGTTGAAATCTGGGCAGGAGCCTATTCAGAGAGGGATCTGCCTGGGTCTCTTCTTCCCTTCCCCTTAGATTCCCCCCTCCCAGCTTTCTTCCCTAGCCTCGTTTTAAGGGGAGGGGGAAGCAAGGAGGGACAATAGTAGCTAAAAGGCTGCAAGGGGGGAGTGGATAGAGAACCCCCTCCATGGTATCGACCGGCTATTTGCCTCCCCACCCGCTTCAGAGCATTTTCCGTGGGGAAGCGAAGGGCCTTGGTTGGAGGCAATGGGCATAAAACGCAGCAGCAGCTCCAGACCGCACCAAGTTCTCAGACTGGTAGCCCTCCGACCCCCCCCCTCTCCCCGCTCCCCCAAGTCCAGAGGGGACTCCCCCCTGGGTTTCCTGGTTCACATTTCTGAATCCTGTTTTTTTTCTGGGTGGGGAGAGGAGAGACACTCTGCAAAATGTGTGCTTAAATCTCGCACTGGTGTAAAGTCCTGAATATTAAAGACGGGGATGGGGAAAAGATGCCATTCCTCTTCCAAAGACACAGGGAAAGTGGAATAAAAATAGTTGTGTGTGTGTGTGTGTGTGTGTGTGTGTGTGTGTGTGTAAATAATAGCCGGGGATAGCTTCAGCCACAAATAACAGCTTCTATTATTTTTGCTGAGAGCTTCTAAGCTACACAGCATTCTTTAATAAATACTAATAATGAACCATAATATATACAGGATTAAAGGAAAGAAGGTGAAATCAGAAGGGGGGGAAGGAAGGAAGGAAGGGAGGGAGGGAGGGAGGGAGGGAGGGAGGGAGGGAGGGAGGAAGGAAGGAAGGAAGAGGGATGTGCACTACACTCCCATCATTCCTGAGTTGTGCTGTTAAAGAAATCCAGTGCCACCAGGGAGAAGTCAAGTTGTGAAAGAGCTATTGAAATTCCTCACAAAACCTCATTATTCAGGTTAAATTGCCATGTTGGCACTTTGTGATAAATAAGTGGGTTTTGGGTTTCAGTTTAGGCACTCAGCCCCTAAAAGGTTCACCATCACTGAATTAGGATAACAATTACTCATGCAGACTTGAACAGTTTTTGAGGTACAGTTCTGGTAGAGTTCTAAACTATTAGAAAATGATTTTCCCTGAAAGAAGTGAAACTTGAAGTCTGAGTAGTCATGCATCAAATACAATATCCTTGATTCACAATCTAGTTAATTTTTCTCTTTTTAATTTTAATTTTACTATACCATTCTGCCCATATAGTATTTCTCATAAGCCCTTTTGGACTCTAGGTGGAAGGAAACAGTGGGAATGACTCAATCAGTTTTAGCAAAAATGCCTTTTGCTTCTTCCAGCACATAGGGGCAATATAGAGCCTCTCTAGGAAGCAACATACTTTCCTGTCCTTTGGCTTTAGAACTGCTGCAGTCTCTCCCTCCCTCCTTCTCTCTCTCCACTCTCTGCAGCATTGTGAGATTTAACACTCCTACAAAAAGGAAAAGGCACCGTACAGGAAATCTGGGAAAGCTGGTAAGGAATTTCTATCAGTTTCTAAAATGAGAATGAAAAAAAAAAGCAGGATTACTTCGACAGGAATCATTATCTGCTGCATGCTTTTATGTAAAGGTTGCAGACTTGGATAATTATCTGATGGTAAGAGACACCTCCCCTTTCCCTGCCCTCAAGAGTGCTTTTGTACAGTTAATTAATGCAAACTTTCATGCAAGAAGGAAGTAATTATAACTGTGTATTCCCTTTTAATGATAGAGAAGTATGCAACCTCTTCCTTTCCAGGGAGATTCAATCACAGCAAATAACAGATGACTTACTGCCATAATGAAGTTGGCAAAATCCCCATTCTAAAACAGTAACACTAGTTCTGAATGTAAAATCTTATGAAGATGATAAATTAATGTGACAGAGTTGAGGGAATGAGACTGCAACTGTGGAGATATTTTTCTAAAGGTTCACCTTAGTCATGGGGGGGGACTTAGAATTATAAAAAATATTTACATATTGGAGAAGGAAAATACCTGTATAAATAGACTGTACTGAACATGATGTGGGTGTGCCTGATTAGGTGAGTGGCAGTTTAAAAGAAATGGAAAGCATCTTTAAGTGTATATGTACATGCTGAAAAACCTGGGAAATAGAAACTGTGTTTCTTTTTAAAAAATGAGAGAAAAAAGCTCTTAAGATATATTGAGAAATGTGAAACTTTAAACACAAATTTACAATTATGTCACAAAACTATATTTATTTTCAAGTAATTTCCATTCAGGTAAGCATAAATTACTATTATATATTATATATACTGTAGAAATTACTGCTGAATAACATTATAATTAGGTTCTACAGCATAGGTGTAGTTTTTTTAAGGCTGCAGTTCTTTGCCCTGAATGCATGGGAGTAACCCTTATCATAGGATTTACTTTTGAGTAAACATCTTTGGCGTGGCTTGAATAGATGAAGCAGGTGATTGCAGATATGAGGATTGGCTAATATGAAGGAAGCTTGATTTTGAAAGTAGGGACAAAAGTTAATATGAACTCAAACTGATTGATTTTCCAAGGCACATACTTAAGTTGTCCCTTTGAAGCCTATTTGTTTAAATTACTTAACGGATATTGAGATGGCGAAGATTATGCGTAGTACTGTACTTGATAGAAAAATGATTTTAATCCACATTTGGATAGTTTACCATCAAAGGAACGCAAAAGCATTGGTAGTTATTGAACTAAACGGTACTGAGGCATGGCTGCGGAAAGAAAAAGGGAATCGAACAGATGCTGAGAGCTGCGTGGTGAATATTAAGCGTTCTTAAGATACTTACCGGGAGTAAGCAGAAAAATTCCCCGTTTATGGGTTCCTTTGCTTTGGAATGGGATTGTTTGCAGACACGGTGCTCGCCTGCTAGACTGGGGCAAGATGCAGGCTGGCAAATTTGGGAGTACACGCTAGGCAGTGCAATGCCAAAAAAGAAAGAGACCCAAACTGTATGTGTGAACCCGCCATTACTCTAGCCATTTTGTTATAGTCGATATCGGAGCGGCGGAGCGAGAACATGGACCGCGAGGGCCACGTGAGCTTGAACGAGCGAAGGTATAACGGCCGTTTTTTTTAACGCGCGTTCCACCTCTGGAGGGTTAACGTTCGGCGCAGAGATGCCCGACCTGCCACAGCCGCCCCGCCTTAAAGATGTGCGAACATATTTTCCCCGCCCCTAATCGATGTAGCTGAAGCCCAGAGAGTATCTGGCGAAAGAGGGCGTGGAACTGGGCTCCACATCCTGGCGAAATGGGCGAATGAGGGACGCGGCGGGGAAAAGCAAGGCGCTCTGCTGGCCGGCGCACCCCAAGAGGACCACCCTCCGGTTCGCTGGTCTCGGAATCTCCGCCTTCAGGCGTCGTCCGTGGCTGCGGGGAGATAAGAAGCCGCTGCTTTGGGCCGATTCCCTCCTCCGGCTGCGGAGCGGGAGAATGTCTTGAAGCCCCAAACCTTTCATCTCCGTGGAGGGCCGCCTCCCTCCTCAGTCCGCCCCGCCCGCCCCTTCCCTTGGAGAATAGAGCCGAGTTTGCAACGAGGACCCCAGGCCGGGAACCGGTGTGGGCGGAAGGGGCGCTGCCATTCAGTCCGGCCCGCGAGCCCCTTCCTGCCAGCCACTGAGCGGCCCACTCCGCCCCCTCGTGGCTTTGACCAGGCCCGGCCCTCCCTCCGTAGGAGGTGCTGCTCCCCGGCAAACCAGCCAGAGCGCCAGAGGCAGCAAGAGGGAAACACGAAGCAGCCTCTGCACCCCTTTCAGCCGAGGGAAGAGATAGGTGAGGCCTTCGGAGCAGGGGAGGGGGGCTGGGTTTTGTTTGGGTTCTGCTGCCGTGGTTCTCGCCAGTAACCCCGAATGAGGGTTTGAACGTGACGGTACTGTTGCTGGTTGTTTTTATTTTTGCGCTGCGTTTTGTTTGTGGTTTTTGGAGGGAAAGGTATCTTAAGGGTGGGACAGATTCTCGGAAGGGCTTTGACCAAAAAAAAAATAAGATGCGGAAGGATAGCAGATAATGCAAAAGGCAGAGAGAGTCGGGAATGTGAGTATACTAAAACGAATGCAGGAGTTTCCATGGCAAAGAGTAGGAGCTGCTGGGAGGCTTATTTGCAAATAGAAGGAGCCGAATATACGCGGGACTGGCTGAGTATTTCTTACTGAGATAAGTTCGTGTTTTTAAAGGATGGGAGATGAAGGGGGCAGTTCATAAACCATCGGCAGAGTAAGAGCCATTTGCTTAGCTAACCTTGTCACCTTCGCTTATGTTTTGCTACGAAGTTTGTCACAGTTTTTAAGATGGTGTGACTAGTAGAGACTCTTCTGATTCCTGATTATTCTTTATACTGTTTTGCAGAGCTTGGGAGAGTTCAATTTTAGGTCGTTTCTATTCAGTAATTATGTGAAAGAGCATGCAGGGCTTTTAAGACGGGTTGCTATTTAGATTCGGGGATATTGCTACTGCTGCCTTGATCACTGTAATTTAGGCTTTATGTGCTAATTACACTTGGAGTCACCTTCATAAAGTCTTTCTTTTGTACCTGGGCTACAATGTTTCATTTAGTGGCTGCCAATGTAGCCAATATAAATTAGTGTTGTGTCTTATAAATAAGTTGCATTGGATTATTCACTGTGGTCCATACACACTAAAAAACGCAGTGCCTTTATGTTTACCTGTGAGGTGGATTGTTTTGCTACCTTTCCTGTTAATATTCTTTTGTCCTGCTGCAAGAAACTGGAATACAGTGACAATTGATGCTTTACTTCTTATTTGTATATAATGCACTGTTTACGTCCTTTTAGGTTCTGTCCTGCACTTTTGTTTCTGGAATGTACTGTTAAATAATGGAAGAGAGGATGCTAGGTAATGTTCATGCTCATTTCTGTGGAATATATAATTGGCCAACATACCTCTGCACATATATGGCTGAGGTGCTGAAGCCCTTTTTAGAAAAGCAAAGACAGAGGCACTAATTGCCAAGTGAAAGATAGCACATTTTTGTACCAATCATTTGTAGCCTTGTCCCCACCCTCTTTTCTTGAAAGTAGGCCCTGTTATATCTAATGGAGCATTCACATAAACATAGCATTTTGTACAATAGATCTATCAGTGCAACTTGATACATTTTACAGTGCGTCTGATTACAAATTGTATTGCACGTCTATGTTTTTTGTAGGTAATATAAGTTAAATGTTCTGTATTGGAACATTTAGTATTGGAACAATAGTGTGAACATGCTATATAAATATTTTTTCAATTTACTTTTTCTAGATCTGTGTTTGAATAATATACATTTCCCTTTTAACATGTTGTACAGTACTGTACATTTGCTAGCATCTTACATTGGGTGAAATTTCATAAGAGGCTGTCTTTTGTGACTTTTCAAAAAGTATTCAGCTTTTTATATATGCCAGAACTTGTAAGGATTGTATTTAATGAAGTGTTTGTTTTTTGCAAGAAAAGGTGCCTGGTTTTCATTTATTTCCTTCTTGCCCCCTAAAAAGGCATTTCTCAGTATTGGGAAAATAAGAGATAAGATAGATAAAATAACCTTTGTTGTCATTTTTTTACTGTAAGCACACTGGCACACATTAAAAATGAAATTCTGTGGCCTGCTCTCCAAAGAAAGTTCTGGAATACAGTGTAATATTGCATACAGAGTTGAAAATAAATATAAGGACTTAATTTACATGATAAAAGACCATTTTATTCTGCAAAACTAATAAAGCTGATTTCTATGTTTTGTTGAAGATCATAATTAAAAAATCACTGTTTCAAAGAACCAAAACTCCTTAGTTTCTTTTCTTTCTTATTTAATAAAGAGTTATCCAAGTTAAAGCTACAGACTTATGCAATACTTTTCATATAGTTCATCTTGTGAAGTATTTGAAATATTACTTTTCTGCAATCTTGGGCAAAAACAAAATTTAATCATTATTAAATTGATTTTGATAATGAGAAAGTATCAAATGGCCATATCATATTTCAATGTTATAAAAACATTGTCAAGCAATGTAGCTTAGTTTACCAATTAACAGGAAAATATAAAACAGAATGTTCATCCTGTACTTGGCTAATGGTTGTTTTAGGCCTCTATGGTTGTTTTAGGTCATAAGTTATCAGTCTGCAGTAGACTGATGTGCTGTACTTACAATATACATCTTAACTGTGATTTATTCTGATAAACAATTTTCTGTTTGCAAATGTTGTCTTTTGGACCATGATATACATTACTGCTATTGTCTTTTTACAAGCAGGATATATTTAAACAGTAATTCAGAAATTACAGTTGTCCTAGGCTAGGTCAAATATGTCTGTAAGTTGAAAGAAAGATCTCTCTCTCTCTCTCTCTCTCTCTCTCTCTCTCTCTCTCTCTCTCTCTCTCTCTCTCTCTCCCTCCCTCCTTCTCTCTGTCTCCCCCTCTGTCTCTCCCTCCCTCTTTGAGATACAGACAGACAGACAGACAGTGGAAAGTAAAGTTTTGTCCAGAAAAAGTGTTGTGTAAACTACATTTTTTGTTTTCTCTATTGTAGAGAAATGAATTAAGTTTGACACACATAGTTTTATAGCCTGAACTTTGCTTTAAAAAAAAATCCAACTTTTTCAGAAACTAAGGCCTATAAATCACATTCCTTTATTGTCTTTATGTTCTACATTTTAATAACCTGCTTTTAATTAAAAAAATAAACACTACCTACCTGAAAACATTTATTTAAATAGAATTTTAGGATGTTAAATATGAGATGTTTGGCTTACATTTAATTCCATTTCATGCCCTACTTTTTGGATTCCTTAATAACAGTGTCTTCCCTATGTTTTAGCGGTTGGAAATATTAATAGATCTCCATCACTTAAGGATAGTTTTGGGAACCCTTGGAATAAAAGTGAATGTATCCTAAAAATACTCTATACATACTGGGTTATAATACATTTACTGTCATAGTATGAAGAACTTGTTTCTAAAGAAAACATATCTATTGTGCATTTGGGTTTTCCATCATGACATGGAATCTTGCCAGCAATAGCACATCTTCAAATAAGTATTTTTTACAGCTTAAACTGCTGTTTTAAAATGCTTTTAAAAAGAATCTGTGATTGTCATAGTTTCAAGCTGCCAATTTTTGTACTGTGGTGAATCCAGATTCTTTTATTTACGTTGCAGATGCAATCCTGCAGATGTTCAAACCCCATGACATTGGCTGTTGGCCAAAATATGGCATTCATCTTTTCTCTGCAGGTGTCCACTATTGTTTGATGGAAACTGGGAGGGAATGGCAAAGGATGAATCGTTCTGTGATTGTTCTGTTCCTGACAGGTTTCTCACTAGTATTTGTTACTTCACTAGCATAAGAAAAAATAACAGTTAAGCAGCTGAGCAGGCATAAGTGGCAGGTTCTGTAATGTATATCTTTGAACTTTTGAAGATAGCTAAAGTTATATTTCATGGATTATGTATTTTTCATGATGCTGAGAATCTTATTTGTAATGTCTGAAATTTTTCAGCTATGGGTTGGGTAGTCTTTAGAAAATTCTATATTTTCAAATATAAAATGTAAAACTTGAAACATCTTTAGACTTAAAAGTATACTACGTGTTAGCATGGTACCAAATTCAAATGTCAAGGTCTTGATTTTGTTTTAGATCTTCAGAAACAATACTGTTTTACCTGTTATTTTTGTTTGCAAGTGGATAGTTCCCTTAGCTTCTGCTATGCTGCCACACATGACTTCTTACATTTTTAATAAAAAATGTCTAATGGAGAAGTAATACATTGGTATCAGAGGTACCTGGTTAGGACCAGTTCACCCGAACCGGTAGCAACCCGCTGGTGACATCATGATGATGTCACAGAACTGGTTCGGTCAGTGCCAGTCTGTGGGTGCCGCCATCTGTTTGAATTATTTTTGAATTTTCTTTTCTTCTGAGTATGCGCAGAAGCCGAGTTTCCGGCACTGTGCATGCAGTCACCATCTTCTTTTTGGCTTGTTTTTTTTGCCACTGTGCATGCGTGCGCGCAAAGCCACGTGTGCCCACCAGTGCTGTGGAGTCGGAGTCGGAGGAAATTTTGGGTACCTGGAGTCGGTCGGAAGTACAAAAAACTGAGAAGTCAGAGTCGGAACATTTATCTACCGACTCCACAGCCCTGGTCAGTGCTGTGGAGTCGGAGTCGAGCAGTCGGAGTCGGAGGAAATTTTGGGTACCTGGAGTCGGAGTCGGAAGTACAAAAAACTGAGGAGTCGGAGTCGGAGTCGGAACATTTATCTACCGACTCCACAGCCCTGGTGCCCACGCAGTGCGGCGGGAGGAAGCGAACTGGCAGCGAGGTAAGCTAGAACCCACCCCTGATTTGCATACACCTTCTCACTGTATCTTCCCCTGCCACAGGCCAAACCATATTCCATCCATCTTTTCCTAAACTTATCCCATAACACCAATCAACCAGCAAAAAATGCAGTGGTTCCTCTGGTAGAGTGCATGGTTTTTCCAGAGTTCATTTGTGAAGACAAATAGGACAAAAGAATTACATTATAGTGATGTAACATGAAGTTTATCAGGACCTAGATTATTTCACTCAGGCTATATTTATCCAAGAAAGATGGAAAATGATGAGCAACACTTCAAACTCAGCAGGTCATGAGAAGGATGTGCACTTTTTTAATTTGAAGGGAGAAAAGTGCCTTGGCTTCTGCGTGGGTGAGTGAATTGCTAATCAGTGGCTCTTAGAGAAACTGCATTTTTCCTGTGCTATCCCAGTAGCTACATGGTCCCTGGAAAATACGTTCATCAGTTAAAGAAGTGTTGACAGCACTGCTAAGCTGCACACTTGCTTTGATGCAGTTGTGGCCATATGCAGAATAGGTTATGTATCTGCTTCTAAACTGGGCAGCCACAATGTCTCAATCTCACTAGATGGTATGTAATTGGTTTTGGTGTAGACAGCCAGTCTTTATCAAGAGTCCTTAAATAATGTATAGCATAGCTTCTCTTCAAAGCAAGACCTCGAGGAGAGAAAGAAAAACTTTCACTGCTTCTTCCACTAATAAGTCACTCATAACTATCTTAAATAGTTTATTTTATTGTTACAAAGGAGGAGGAAGATACGTGAAAAGTACTATTTTTATATAATGCATATGTTTAAGATTTGACACATTTTTACATTTTGAATTTGCTTTAAGAAACACCAATAAATAAATAAATAAATAAAAGTTATTTATGCCATTTAAGACAAAATAAATTGAAATTATATTTTTATCAGAACTCTCCATATCTGTTTGATTGGAGACAGAAAATAATTCTGTGAGAACAGTGCCTATTTGTGAAGGAATCTCATTAAGTAAAATAAAATTCTGACTTTTTCTATCCTACTTACTTATTTGCAGACATAACAAATGAATGGGAGATGTAACATCTATATATATGTTCTCTGGGTGCCAGAACAAGAAAACAGGGCTAAACTTAGACATTGTACTTAATATAGTTTAACATTGTTGAATAAGACATAATGGTTTATTTTACACAATGCTAAGCTATAAATCATGGTTAATGAACCACATTGTCTGAGTTTACATTTCTTACTAAGCCAAAAAATCTTAAGGTGACTTATTAATCCATTCTAGATCTTTAAGGAAAGTTATGGTCATAAAAGATTGTAGCACTCATTCATATTTTCAGCAATATAATTTGCTAAAAAGGTGCCAAAGATGTTTGCGGATTAAGATTGTGATCTTCAGATTATACATCAACTATAAGTGCACAGTAATACCCTAAGTCCGTGATGGCAAACCTATGGCACAGGTGGCACGCGGAGCCATATCTGAGGGCACGCGAGTCATTGCCCTATGTCAGCTCCAGCACGCATATAAGTGTTGGCCAGCTGATTTTTGGCCTTCCAGAGGGGGAGGCGTTTTCTCCCTCCCCAGGCTTCAGGAAAGCTTCTGGAGCCTGTGGATGGCGAAAAATGGACCCAATGGGCCTACCGGAAGTTCAGAAACTTCCACTATGGCCCATTTTTCCATCCACAGGCTCCGGACGCTTTCCTGAAGCCTGGTGAGCGTGAAAAACGGCCCAACGGGCCTACCAAAAGTTCATTTCTGAACTTCCGGTAGGCCCGTTGGACCCGTTTTTCACCATCCACAGGCTCTGTAGGCTTTCCTGAAGCCTGGGTAGGGCGAAAAATGGCCCAAAGGGCCTACCAGAAGTCTGGAGGCTTCAGTGAGGCCTCCGTGCATGCGCAGGGGGGCAGCGCGGGGGGGGCTTGTCCTCATGCGTGGGGGAGGGCATTGCATTATGGGTGTGAGCACACACGCACGCACCCTTTTGGCATCCAAGCAAAAAAAGGTTCGCCGTCACTGTCCTAAGTGATAGTCATCTTTGAGATTTTAAGTATTTGTGCATGTGTGAAGAAAAAAAATTATAAAACTTTTTATTGTTGTTAGCTGCCTTGAAAAGCATTTAGATTATTAACATGTTTGCACCAGTATTAGAATAAAGAATGATTGACTTCTGTAAAGTTAAAATGCTAAACGCTTTTTTAAGCCCACATAGTTCAGCATTTGGGGACCTACTTGAAGTTTTTTTGGTAGAATTTGTTTGCATTGTTTGTTTTTTTAAGATGAAGGCAAAATAGTAAATTGAAGTGAAGCTTTGCCATCATGTAAAATTCTAGCATTAAACATACAAGAACAGATAATCTTATTTTCCACCCTTGTAATGTAAATTATATGCTGCTTCCAGTGACTAGTATACTGAAATATACCAGTACTGAATAAAATTATATATTGAATCCATGCTACTTGAGCTGAGATTTTACTACCGTGTTTCCCCGAAAATAAGACCTGTCCCGAAACTAAGCCCCACAGGGGTTTTTCGGGACATGCCTTTAAATAAGCCCCCCCCCGAAAATAAGCCCCCCACTACTTCCGGGGGAAAGGGGGGGGACATGCCGGGAGCCGCTCTTTTTGCGGCGGCACTCTTTTGGCCCCGAAAGAGAGAGAGAGAGATCTCTCAAGAAGTTTCCCTGCAAAGACCTGCTGAAAAGAGAAGCCGCGAACTTCCAGACGCTGGTAAAGTGAGCGCCTCGCAGCCCGGCCCTCCCCTGCATCCCCCCCCAAATTGATTATCTTACCAGCGTCTGGAAGTTCGTGGCTTCTCTTTTCAGCAGGTCTTTGCAGGGAAACTCCTTCAATGTAAAGGAGAAGTTCTCGCGAGTGCAACCAATTAACAACTTTTTGCACTCGCGAGAACTTCTCCTTTACATTGAAGGAGTTTCCCTGCAAAGACCTGCTGAAAAGAGAAGCCGCGAACTTCCAGACGCTGGTAAAGTGAGCGCCTCGCAGCCCGGCCCTCCCCTGCATTCCCCCCCCCAAATTGATTATCTTACCAGCGTCTGGAAGTTCGTGGCTTCTCTTTTCAGCAGGTCTTTGCAGGGAAACTCCTTCAATGTAAAGGAGAAGTTCTCGCGAGTGCAACCAATTAACAACTTTTCGCACTCGCGAGAACTTCTCCTTTACATTGAAGGAGTTTCCCTGCAAAGACCTGCTGAAAAGAGAAGCCACGAACTTCCAGACGCTGGTAAGATAATCAATTTGGGGGGGAATGCAGGGGAGGGCCGGGCTGCGAGGCGCTCACTTTACCAGCATCTGGAAGTTCGCGGCTTCCCTGTCACCGCCTTCCTCACTCACGTCGCGCCCCGCCCCATCCCCCGCCCGGTGGTCAAAGTCCTTCAAAGCATTTTAAAGGGATCCGTTTTGCCTGCCATGAAGGGAACCAATGTTCCCCGAAGAAAAGGAGGCAAGCATTGGTTCCCTTCATGGCAGGCAAAACGGATCCCTTTAAAATGCTTCGATGGACTTTGAAGCATTTTGAAGGGACACCCTCCTACCTCGATCGCGTTCTTCGATCTTCTCTCCACGGCAGCCCATTCTGAAAGAGAATGCCTCACGAGTTGGAGAACTTTGAAAGCCTCGCGAGGCGTTCTCTTTCAGAATGGGCTGCCGTGGAGGGAAACCCCAGAGCTGTCAAACTCCAGTAAGTGGTGCGTTTCGCAGTTCTGCAGAGTTTGGAGCTTTGGGGCGAAGGATGGGGCGGGGCGGCGAGGCGAGCGAGCGACCGAGGTGGCGGCAGAAGGGGCAGCAGAAGAGCGAGATCCCAGCGGTCAGCAGGAGCCCCGAGTAGAAAGCGCCGGCCGCTGTGCCCAGGCGGAACGGCTCTCCCTTGAGTTCGGAGCCCAGCGAAAAGCACTTGAGACCCACCGGGGCGGCGCTCAGCGCGCAGGCGAGCAGGAGGTAGCTGGAGAGCGCGGCGCAGGCTCCCCGGACACTCCACTTCATCCTCCGCGTCTCCTCCGCCGCCTGCGCCTCCTCCTCCCTGCCTCGCCTCCGCCTCCGCCTCCTCCTCCTCCTCCCTTCTGTCCTCATCCTCCCGTGTCCTCCTCGGTGTCGGCGGCCCTTGCCGGGGAGGCGGCCGCCGCGTGTTGCGGGAACATAATGCTGGGGACGGCGGTGGCGAGAAGGGAGAGTTCCGAATGCGCCGCCACCGGTGCCGCCGTTGCTCTGGCTGCTACCGGCACAGCGGCCGCCGCTGTCACCGCTGTTTCCTCTCTGCAGGCAGCCGGCAAACACGGCTCACGCACCAGTTTTTTCCTCCCCGCCCTGCTTCCTCCTGCTCTCTCTTATTGAAGCGGCTGCTGCGGCTGCTGCTCTCTTGCTTGCCGCCGCCGCTACTGCTGGGAGCCGATGAATTATTGATGGCAGCAAGTTCGAGGCAAAAGAGGGGCTTGCTGCCATCAATAATTCATCGGCTCCCAGCAGTAGCGGCGGCGGCAAGCAAGAGAGCAGCAGCCGCAGCAGCCGCTTCAATAAGAGAGAGCAGGAGGAAGCAGGGCGGGGAGGAAAAAGCTGGTGCATGAGCCGTGTTTGCCGGCTGCCTGCAGAGAGGAAGCAGCGGTGACAGCGGCGGCCGCTGTGCCGGTAGCAGCCAGAGCAACGGCGGCACCGGTGGCGGCGCATTCGGAACTCTCCCTTCTCGCCACCGCCGTCCCCAGCATTATGTTCCCGCAACACGCGGCGGCCGCCTCCCCGGCAAGGGCCGCCGACACCGAGGAGGACACGGGAGGATGAGGACAGAAGGGAGGAGGCGGCGGAGGCGGAGGGAGGCGGAGGAGGCGAGGCAGGGTGGAGGAGGCGCAGACGGCGGAGGAGGCGCGGAGGATGAAGTGGAGTGTCCGGGGAGCCTGCGCCGCGCTCTCCAGCTACCTCCTGGTCGCCTGCGCGCTGAGCGCCGCCCCGGTGGGTCTCAAGTGCTTTTCGCTGGGCTCCGAACTCAAGGGGGAGCCGTTCCGCCTGGGCACAGCGGCCGGCGCTTTCTACTCGGGGCTCCTGCTGACCGCTGGGATCTCGCTCTTCTGCTGCCCCTTCTGCCGCCACCTCGGTCGCTTGCTCGCCGCCCCGCCCCATCCTTCGCCCCAAAGCTCCAAACTCCGCAGAACCGCGAAACGCACCACTTACTGGAGTTTGACAGCTCTGGGGTTTCCCTCGGCTAGGGGAAAAAATCTTGCATAGTGCAGAAACTCTTCTCGCTTCGAGAACTTGTTAATTCTCGCGAGAAGAGTTTCTGCACTATGCAAGATTTTTTTCCCCCTAAACAGATTAGCCGAGAGACCACGGAGCTGCCGAACTTCAGTAAGTGGTGCGTCGCGGCCTGCCTGCACCCCAAAAATAATAAGCCATCCCCCCAAAATAAGGCCAGGGGCATTTTTTGGGGGTCAAAAAAATATA
Source organism: Diadophis punctatus similis (assembly GCA_023053685.1). Classification (NCBI taxonomy): domain Eukaryota; kingdom Metazoa; phylum Chordata; class Lepidosauria; order Squamata; family Dipsadidae; genus Diadophis; species Diadophis punctatus. Next base: position 34,618,810 of record JALIGW010000005.1, on the reverse strand, counting down.
AGCCCCTGTCTTATTTTCGGGGAAACACGGTAGAGAAAATAAATCCCTCTCTTATACAAGGCAACCTTTGAATATATTTTAGCTTCAGGTTTCACAAGAATATTTTGTACAAAATATTGGTTAACAATGTCACCTGCCTATAATAAAATAGTGGTTAATTGTAAGGGTATGTTTGAAGTACAAAATCAAATATGCTCGCCTTATATATTAAAGTTGTATATGGAAATAATCTATCCTTTCCATGTTTTATACTTGTGCATTCTATTCATTTATAGTGTATGTACTAATACACATCAAGGGTGATACTGTGAGTGCACAATAAAAATAAATCAAGATATACTTTTCTTATTGTTCAATTTGAAGGACCGTATATCTTGCAGATATTTCTAAAATGAAAATAATTGTTGATGGTGGTAGAGAAAAACTAAATTGAAGCCAGAGGTCTAGTCAACTTTCCAAATAAATTCTAGGGAAAGTGTGAGTTCCTTGATAGCTGTCTGACAATGTCATGATTAGCCATGATCTTGAGAGAATATTTGGAAATCATGACACTTGTTAGTATAGACAAATTTCTAAGATATACATATTCATATAAAGATACATGCCTGTGAATAATTAAATGTTGGATTATGTTAAAACAGATTTCTAATATAAAAATATTTTTCAAACTGAGTTCCAGTGTTCTCATGTTTCAATTGATAGAGGCAGTCTTCTGTTTCTGGGATATTTGTAACTTTCATCATATTATAAGCTAAAATCAGAAATGTGAAAAAGGTGGTGTTTAATGTATGTCAAACTGACTTATTCTCTTGGGCCACCTTCATTTGTGCCTCTTGAGAAAAGAGGCACATTTTCTACTTTAATTTAATTTTGATCTTAATATTAAAAACAGAGAAGTAACAAGCCCATGATAACAGTATGTTAATTTAATAATCAGCCCAACCAATATTGAAAAAGAAACAATTTGTAAACTATGGTGTCTTTATAAAATATGTTCATTCGTGTTTAATTTTTGCAAATAGTTTAATTTTAATAGTTTAATTTTAATAGTTTATTTTTTTTCAAAATCAAAACTCGGTATATCAAATTTTTCTCTAGGAATCTCTCTCTCTCTCTCTCTCTCTCTCTCTCTCTCTCTCTCTCTCAACAATTCTTAATTATTTGTGTGAATAATGGTTATTTTCTCAACCCAGTTTATTTCACTAGATGGAAATTATTCCACAAACATTGCCATTTGCAAATAAAAATGTACTTATTATAGTATTTGTCATGTTTGTGAAAATATAGGGGGTTTTTTGTATTACTATAGGTTTGTATTTTCATTGTTATGTTAGAATCACACTATTAGAAAGAGTCATTTAGGCATTTGATTGCAATGACTTGGATAAGTTAATTATTCCAATCTTAATTAGGTTTTGGGGTAGTTCTTTGTCTTGTAGACAATAGGAATTTCAGTTGCAAAAAAATAAAACTTTCAGGAAGAAAAAAAATACTTTTTTCCTGTGTGAATTTGTGCACATAGATAGTCACAATAAGAAATTTTGCATTTTTCTGTTTGGGGCAACAACAAAAAAAGTTTTATTGATGCCAGGATTTATGGCATTTTTACCAATGGACTACTACTGTCCATTACTTTTTTGACTAACTGGAACTCTTGTGCAGAAAATACATCAAACTTTCAATTTATATGTGATATGGCTGAGTGTGCTGAGTTTGGAAAATGCATTCAAGAAAATGGCCACCATCAATGCAAGAGGGAATGGAAGGATGATACTGGGAACAATGGAGGTGTGAAGCAGTAGGATATGCCTTGCTGGAATATTGATAGGAACAGCTGGAAAAAAAGAAGAAAAGTATAAGAAGTCAGGTAGTTAAAAAGTATGTCATGCTGGGATATAACCAGTTGAAAGGAGAAAAGGAAAGTTTATAAAGCAGAGGTGGATTTCTCCCGGTTCGGACCGGTTCGCCTGAACCAGTAGCAACCCGCTGGTGATGTCACAATGACGTCACGGAACCGGTTCCGTTGGTGCCGGTATGTGGACGCCGCCACCTTTTTTTGAATTTTTTTGGGGATTTTTCTGGAGGATTTTTCTGCGCATGCGCAGAAGCCAAGTTTTTGGCACTGCGCATGCGTCGCCATCTTATTTTTGGCTCTTTTTTTGGAATTTTTTATTTTTCGGTAAGTTAGGACCCATCCCTGTTATAAAGGTATGTTAGTCAAAAAGAGAAAGTTGACAGTTATGAAATAAATTATCAAATTTAAGATGTACAACTTTTCATGAATTTCTTCCAAATTTTACTATAATCAGTTAACCTATAACTTATTGGGATATTGTAAAATACATTTCATAATTTTGTTAATGTTTTATTCTTCAATTTAAATTGGCTTGCTAATAGTATATAATTGTCATAACTGTTAATAATTGACTTACATTTTGAAACTTCAGGGAAAAGATTACTAACCGTAATACTTTTACATGTCATAATATTTATTTTTAGCATTAACTTCCTTGTGCTTAAAATACTATGTATTTTTTTACATAGTCTCAACAGGTGGCAGCACCTTTTTGATTGGTGATGTTGGAAGATAAGCAGGGTTGGACTTGATTGGTAATTGTATAGGGGACCACTTAACAATTGCAGGACAGTGGGTTAGACTGGGAATTGTAAATAAACATCCTGGAAGCAAACGGATACAAATCACTTGTATAGCACATCCGGGAAAACTGAATAATGTGGTCGCTAGGAATTGACTAGGAACTAATACCTTCTTTAACTTTGTAATCTTTTTATTATAGTAGTTACTGAACCTATTCACTGCTGCCTCTGGAGAGAAATTGCATCTCAATGTTTTATATACTTCATTCAAGTGTAGTGCAAATCAGAATCAAAAAACAAATGAGGCTGTTTCAAGCTGTTCATGTTTCAGTCTTGGATCTTGCTTATTCCTTATTCCAAAATACAGACAATTCTCATTCTCTCTCTCTTTCTTCATATTCATGTCCATGTTTATACTTATACCTGTTATCTTGTAAATGTTTGATAAACTAAATACATAAAAATAAATGAATAAAAATATTCTCTAGCAGCCATGACATATCTAAATCCTTAGTTCTCCGGTGTGCTGAACTGAGAATCCAAAAGCATGGGTTAACTCCGCCCTTCTGTCAACAGAGGCTGAGTCTTTTAAACTTTGTAGCCACGCCTCTCTTGACTGTATCCCAGTTTCAACTCAGTCTGTGCCCAAGAAAGACACATTTTTGGAGAAGAGCAAAAAAGTCAGAGTTAAAGGTTTTTGGATTCTCAGCTTTTTCGGTAACGGAGCCGTCCATGCGAGCCTCACAGCCGTAGCAGCAATAATCAGCTGATTGGCGCGAAACCGCCAAAGGATTTAACAGTAAATCAGCTGTTTTTCAGGAAACAGCGTGGGGCTTGGTGTGCGATATAGCCGCTTCAGGAACCAGGCAAGTAGCGCGAATTACAGGCGAGGATTGTAGCTGCTTCTGCAATCAGCTGTTTTTCAGCAAAGAATACAGCCCTGCATAAATCAGCTGTGTTTCAGCTACCGGAGCAGCTTCAGAGTTATTTAGCTGCTTAATATTTAATTTAATTTAATTTAATTTATTGTTCTTATAAGCCGCCCAATCCTGTAGGATTCAGAGCGGCGTACAACAGAAAGAAGAACAATCAATAAAAATACAATAATACAATACAATACAATAAAACCATTTTTAAAAAATACAAAAGTTAAAACCAGTCATCCATAGGGCATTAAGATCTATTTTACCCTGCCTGCAGGAAGAGCCATATCTTAATGGCTTTCCGGAAGGCCAGCAAGGTGGGAATAGTTCGGATCTCTGGGGGTAGTTGGTTCCAGAGAGCCGGAGCCCCCACAGAGAAGGCTCTCCCCCTTGGTCCCACCAACCGACATTATTTGGTTGAAGGGACCTGGAGGAGACTGACTCTGTGGGACCTAACTGGTTGCAGGGATGTATGAGGTAGGATGCGGTCCCGGAGATAACCTGGTCCTAAGCCATGTAGGGCTTTAAAGATGATAATCAACACCTTGAATTGCACCCGGAGACCAATGGGCAACCGATGCAGCTGGTGGAGAATGGTTGTTACGTGGGTGTATCTGGAGACACCCACCACAGCTCGCGCAGCCGCATTTTGCACCAGTTGCAGTCTCCGGATACTTTTCAAGGGTAGCCCCATGTAGAGCGCATTACAGTAGTCCAAATTTAAAGAGAAGCCCCAATGATTCAGCTGGCTCCCCCATTTGATTGGCACAGCCACTGCAACAATATGCTCAACTCGGCATAGCCGTAGAGCAACGACTAAGATTGAGCTGGCATAGCCATAGAGCGACGTGGCCAGAGCCTTTGTTTGACTCAACCCCCCTTTTTTCGGCTCTTTTGAACAGAGCCGACATTTGGCGCGCTTTTCAGAGCAGACTCTGGTGCCTGCTCAGCAGGGGAAACAAAGGATGGAGGATACTGCGGCCTCAGAGAACCACCAGATGGCTCACGTGAGTGGGGAGGAAAGGAGGGTCCCAGCATAGCCCAATATTTTTTTAAATAATTTTTATTGAAATTTTCCAAGTTTAAAAACAAAACAACATTAAAAAAACACAAACATATGAAACACATGTACATAAAATATAGTTCCATTAATTACAGCTTTACATCATCGGAATTTTCCTTCTCAATTCTGCATTCTCCATCCTCTGAGGAGCCAGCAGTCAGGATGGGTTGTCTCCGCGCACAGCAGTCACTTTTTTTCTTAAAGTCCCTGGATCCGCCCTCTGGGACCCCAGTTCTGACTCGTCATCAGCAGAGCAGGATGTGGCGAAAACACCTCATCCCAACTGCTGGTTCCAACGCTCTTCTGGACTCATACAAACTTTCAGGTTTTACTTGGATTGATTGAAATTTCCTTTATTTGCTATTTGAGTTAATTAATTGTGAGCGAGGGCATAGTGGCAAGCACGTTGAGGCTTCCCGCCTAGTCTGCCCCGTGGGGCTTTGGGCCTTAGGCCTAACCCCTTCCACCACCACCACCCCTTCTCTCCTGCTGAAGATTGCTCGCTCTGCGGCCGCGGCCAGGCTAATTTCAATTTCCTGCCGTTTGAGCTTGCTCCGGCTCTGGCTGCGAAGGGCTTCTCCCATTGCCGCGCCCTTGCTCACCACCACGAGGCACGAGGAGCGAAAATTACCGCTTGCCTGCAGAAATGGCAAAAGGGATGCCACCCACCTCCTCAAAACCCGGGGGGAAACGAAAGCAAAAAACGAACAGGCCCAATGATGACGAGGCAGTGGCCTCTTCCTCCCAGGCTGGCAGGGCGGAGCCCACAAGGGCGGAGCAGCGCAGGGATCGAACCCTGCAGAAGATACATGATAGGGCCGCTAGGTCCAATATTCCCCAGGCCAACACTAACCAAGCTGAAGGGGCTCCCTCACTGGAAGCCACAGCCCTTCCCCAGATTTCTCCAAATTTATGGGGCCCAGGGGGATTGGGTATGCCAGTCCCCACATTAGAGATCCCAACCGGCCAGGGGACTACTCAGAGTCCTCCTCCTCCTCAACATCTAGGCCCAGAGACGGTCCAGTCTTCTTCACCGTCTATGCCGGGTCCCAGGCCTCAGAATACCCCAGCTCCAGCCAGGTTCCACCTGAACTTCCTTTCGACCAAACTTTAATCCAACAGTGGATAGCAATGGCGGTCCAAAACAATATCACTGCAAACCTTCAGAACTTGGCAGCCTCCCTGCCACCCCTAGGCTCGGGAGGGTCCTCACCCCACCTGGACCCACAACCAGGAACCAGCGCAGGTTTCATGGCAGGGGACCAATTATCTAATGTTTCTGAAGATGATAATCTTGATGATCTACCTGGAGCACAGATGGACACTATGGGTGACCTGTCAGAAGATGAAGTAACTACTCCATCCCAGCCCCTTTTTCCTCTGGGTCTTTACGAGTCCCTTCTAAGCAAGGCCAGGTCCGCAGCTGGCCTAACAGTGCCCACGAACCCGGCTCCACTGATAAATACTGCACTGGGGCCTATCTTCTCTTCGGTCACTCCTGAACCGGACTCAGTTCCGGCACCTTCACTATTCCTGGACACAGTAAAGAATCAGTGGGCCGCGCCAGCGACTGGACCGACCCCTTCCACCCTTGAACGACAATTCTTCAATGTAGCTTCTGAACTGGGAGGTCTCCTGGAGGTCCCAGCAGTAGACCCTCCAGTCTTGGCACTGCACGCCCAGACCACCCTACCTGGCGAATCAGAGGAGAATCTCAAACCCGAAGATCGAAAGGTAGAACAGGCTCTGGTGCGCGCTCACCAGGCAGCTGCTTGGGCCATCAAAGCGGCGTCAACTACTTCCTTTTTTGCCAGGGTGGCTCTCCTTTGGTTAAAACAACTGCAGGAATTTATGTTAGCATCTTGAATTCATTATATAAAGATATATTGAAATTAAAATGCATTATTACAGCCAAACAACCTCCTTAACAATATTAAGGTATAATTAAAAATGTATAATCCGAGTAGGTCCTTTGTTAACAGCCACTAGTAGTTGCTAAAACTCTTAATCAGAAGCATTTAACCATTGCAGTATTGTGCTACAAAATGCTAAATACAAAGAATATTTATATATATTTATATAAATAAATAAATATATATAGGCTTTAAACTGAATCCCTAAATTATAAAATTACTTTGTAACTAAAATATTAAAATAGCTAAATTACTGAGTGAACTTCACTTTACTACTATACTGAACTACTTAACATTGAAATATTGGTTTTATAATATCAAACCTTATGCAAATATGGTAGTATAATTCAGCTTCCCCCCCCCCCCCGTTTTAGTTTTTATTGCTATTGAGAACAATGTATTTCAAATCAGAAACATTTAATTTGTCACAATATTAATATATAAAAAGCTGGTAAAATGTAAAAGCCAGCAGGTGGAAATTGTATTATTCCCTGTATGTTAGCAGATTAGCTTTTATAATTGATGATAAAATAATCATCTGTTTTTTCAAAATACATTGGAACTGAAAGAAATGGAATTTGTTAGAAGCATTATTCTCATGATGAATGAAATGACATTTGATTACCCACCTTCTGTCAGCCTTACATATTTGTAAACAAGCTGTGGCTGAAGAATCTTTGAATTAATAAAATTTGGTTTTGTATTCAATAGACAAGTATGAAAACAATTGCTCACAAATTCTTGGCATAATGAACAAGTAGTATGATGAACAACACATGTGCCCCTCCTCGGCTACATTTACTTGCTGTCAGGAATCCATTTTAAACATCAGGTTTCCTTTCTTTCTCCCTGTAATTTGCTTGGAACTAAATTAGAATTAATCCTGTCCAGATCACCTGATATATATTGTGATATTAGTAAAGTGGTCTGATAACAAACAAGTATTTTTTTATTGAGAATGATGGGAGACTTGTTTAGTAATTGCTACATTTCAATCAGAAGCCAATAGCATAGTACAGTGGTTTTCAACCTGAAGTCCGCGGACCCCGGGGGGGGACGATGTCACGGGGTCCATGAAGGCTTCAAGAAGTACTAATGATTTAAATCTTGAGTTACGTCTTGGGGAGCCATTGTCATGGTCTGTTGCCACAAAAAGTATTTAAAGGGGCCCATGGTGAAGAAAAGATTGAGAACCACTGGCATAGTGGAAACATGTTCCTTCCATTGAAATCAGTAGGTTTTGTATGTTATTTTATGGCCATTGTATGAGTTGCTTCGTGCATGTATGGATTATACTGCTGCAACTCATTCTAAATGTTAAGAATTTGATGTAATTGAAATTTTATATTAATATAGATAATAACATAGGTATAATTTCAAATTCAATCTGGCAAAATGTGAAATGCATAAATGAAAACATGGACAATTCTATAGCAATTGTAGGAAAATAAATAGGACGAAGTAATAAATAGAAAACTGGTATTGCTTTATGTTTTCAATGTTACTTAAAATTTATCATCTGATTTTGCCTAATGCAAAAGAATTGAAAGGACTCCTTCCTCTTGTAAAGCTTTATCAAAACACAATAAGTGAAAGTTTAAAAAAAGAGAGACAAAGGAGGGCAAAATCGTGGCATTGATTACAGTGTTGCTTGACTTTGGTTATTTTGGTCCATGTAATTTCTATCCATCCATCCCCACTTCTTTCTCAAGAATAAATAGACTTTAAAAAAAACTTCCATATATAAAAGAAAGAAAAAGGGCAAGAAGACTGCTTCTCTGTACAAATAAAAGAACAACTTCATTTCAGTTCCTAAGATGCCTTTTACCTTTTCAAGGACAATTTGATTTCAGTGAAGTGGAGCTATTGTTCTATAATATCTGATCTTGTACATCAGTAGTTTGTGACCTAGAGGTTGAAGGATTTTCCATTAAAGACTTGTTTATTGAGCTACCTTGTACTATTCGAATTCTGGAGAAATTTCCTCCTACTAAGAGAAAAAAGCCTATAGAAAAATCTGTGATCATCACTACCTGTCTTATATATAAAATCAAACACAGGTAGTCTTCAACTTACAACAGACTTACAATTTGTTTAGTAACTATTTGAAGTTGGAACAGCACTGAAAATAGGGACTTATGACCATTTTTCACACTATTGTTGCAGCATCCTGATGGACAGTTGCAGTGTTCCAGGGTCATGTGATCACCTTTGACAAGCAAAGTCAATGGGGAAGTTAAATTCACTTAACAGCTGTGTTACTAACTTAACTGTATCAGTTCACTTGACAGCTGTGGCATGGAAGGTTGTAAAATGGGGCAAAACTCACTTAACAACTTAACAACAACATGGAAGGTTGTAAAATGGGGCAAAACTCACTTAACAACTTAGTAATGGACTATCTGTACTAAAAGAATCCTCATCAATAGTTCCTCATCAAACTGAAGTGAGTAAAGCAAGGGTTTCTAACAATTAGATCAATTTAAGAGTAAAACCCAAAGGTGTTTTTTCAAAAGGCAACTGGACTTTCTGGTTTTTTTCTTTTAAGACATTTTCACTTCTTATCCAAGAAGCTTCTTCAGCTTTAACTGGATGGTGGGGAATGGAAGGATTTATACTCCTTGCAGGCAGCTGGCCATTTGCATTCTTTTAGCTAGTCATTAAGGCCACCTGAAGGTTTATTTGTGTTGTCAGGGGCACCCGAGTAGTTCAAATGGGTGTGGAGCCTTCTTGGAACTGTTGAAAGGACTGTGTTGTAGATTAGAGATAGATGATGTCATATCCCTCCCCCTCTGTTGAGAGAGGGCTGTTCAATTTTGACATAGATGACCTCTTTGACTCCTCTTTCAAACCAGTGGTCATCTCTGTTCAATATGTGGACTTTGCTATCTTCAAATGAATGGACTTTGTCTTTTAAATGCAGATGGACTACTGAATCTGGTCCTGAGAGGTTCATTCTCCTATGTTGTGCCATGTGTTTATGTTTTGTTTTCCCAATGTACAAATATGCACATGGCACACTGCATTGTACTGCATATACTAGAGTTCCCCAATCTTTCTGGGTTGGTGGCCTGGAGGAGAGGGGCAGGTGTCTTTATGCACGCACACGCAAATGGGACAGCAAGCCATGAGTTGGGTGTATGCTCGCAGCAATGCTAACCCCTGAGTGACATTCACAGCAATGCTAGCGCCCATGCGATGCTAGCTCTAGGGGGAGTGCGCTCGCGGCAACACTAACTTCTACATGACACTTTGCGGCATTGCTAGCAACTGTGTGATGCCATGATGCTAGTGCAAGTGGGGAGGTGTGCATGCGCGTGCACTGGACAGCCATTCACGCAACCCAGTGGCCAACAAGCCACAGCCTGGTAGTGGGCCGCAGCCACAGGTTGGGGACCCTTTGCACATACCATGTTGCTCAGTTTGTGTCTGGGTGTTTTATCCTTGGGGTGGAACCTGTGTAGTGATACTGTATGTAATTAAATGAAAATAATAATGAATCAGCTATTGATCATTGATCAATGGCTGTAGCAAAATTTCACAAACTGATTATAAACAGTATCATAACTGAGTTGCCAGAATTATTTATTGGAAACTTTGCCAGAGGTTTAGTTCCAAACAGACGGGCACCTTGTTCATAGCATGTCTGATATAATAACAATTATTGAAAAGAAGAAAGTTCATTGATGTTGCTATTCCGGGTGATTCTAGGATGGAAGAAAAACAGTTGGGGAAAAATGATGAAATATCAAGACTTGCAGATCAAAGTTGAAAATCTATGGAAAAAGAAATCTGTTACTACATTAATCATGATTGGAGTCCTTTTAGCAATAACCAAAGGACCATAAATCAAAGTTAATCTGAAATATAATACATACACACACACACACACACACACACACATCGAGAGAGAGACAGTTACCAGTATTTTGTATTGTTAATAAAATGCTTAGTTTTAAATAATATATCTCCTGTGATACTTTATTGATTTTTATGAAGGAGGTGCTTCTAAAAGCTATTACTAATGGGCTTGAAATGTAGATTACTCAGGTGTCTACCAATTGAGGATCTGATGCCGGCTTTCCCAGCCTGTGCCCTAGAAATGTGCAAATCTATACAGCTGTATCCAGCAAACCATTTGTTTCTAACCTGATACTGATGGGAATTATAATCACAACTAGGGAATCTGGAAGTTGAGAAATATGATACACTACTTCCTTCTACCGATTAAAGAAGTTAAGTAAACATATATTTTGTATATATTTTCCCCTCCATTGCAAATTTTGCAAAGCTTCCTTAAATTATATGCAGTTGCAAAATAGAGTGGTTTTTATGCTAGTGTTTTAAAAAGAACTTTAGCTCTTAGTCCCATTGTGTTTTTACTTAAAACTGGAGACTTTTTTGAAAGTCTGGATACTTTACTAAGATATCAAGCCTTTGCTATGGTTACTCGATTAAAACCAGCCATGGGAATGTTGAGTAAGCCAAGTTCTAGGGCGGATGTTGTATTTGCTCTGGAAAATAATAAAAAAAAACTTTATTGATGGGCGTGTGAAGTTGGCATACCTTTATATAATACCATACTGTCTTGACAGAATATTTATGAGCAGTCAAGGAATAATTGATATTTGTAATAAAGTGTTTTAAGTTAGAAGCTGTTAAAATTATGATTATTGTTTTTAAATGTACGCTTCTTACTCATGTTGTACGCCGCCCTGAGTCCCACGGGATTGGGCGGCCTATAAGAGCGTCTAAATAAAATAAATAAATAAATAAAATTGGCAGTTGATAAGATCAAGCAAAATAATAGACATTTATTCATATTTCTGCTTCATTATCCATACAAAATGATGGCAAAATTATTATATGCATTTTAGCTGTAAAATTTTAAAGGTCTATACTTAAATTCTTAGGTTTGAAGTTTTCTTGTAAATTATTTGCAACTGGGAATATTACCTGTGATAATATGCAATTTATTATTGTTTATTTAGTTTTTTATTCTCAAGAATAGTAATCTTGAAATTCTGAAGCCAGTTAAAATGGCATCAGAAATTAGGAAGAGTGGTTTTTTTTAAATTGTTGTTTTAATTTATTTTCTAACTGAAGACTGAGTTCCTGTTTATACACAACTTACCTACCTCTCAGTCTTTATTAGACTGGGAATAGAGAGAAGAGCAAAGAATGATACTTGTAGTTGCTTTGCATTTATGTGATGAGTTAATTAAGAACATTTTTGCTTGTACCAAGCTTAGGTGGAGGACTAAGATTTTCTATGTCACACTGTGGTTCATAGAATTTTAGAAGTGTAACATTATGTGGACTTGGAAAGTTTTTTCACAGTGTGGCAAAAGAAAACATTCTGGGCCAGGTGTTAAGCTTTATATCACGGAAGGTTCAGTTCCTTGTTGTACATGTATGTGTTTCCACTCCATATTTTTCTTTTCTTGTTTGTAGATTAATAGAGTTTGTAAACTTTCCTTTATTGCTTTTCCTCTATTACCTTTCTTTATTACCTTTCTTATCTTCTTTTCTTACCTTTCTTTACAGATTGAATGCTTACTAACCTTCATTCAGTTGAAGTTTCCTTCCTAGGCTCACAAAATCATTGCACCTAGTATTTAAGGGACTTGTCTTGAATGTTTGGTTCTTTGGAAACAGTGGCAAAATTAAAGAGGCATTTACTAACTGGATTGTGCATAACTGAAGTAAACAGTGGCACATTTGGCAAGATAAGATTGTTTCAACAATTTATTTGTATGGGCCTTGTGATGAAATGTCATTTTAAATGTGATGGCCAAAGTCGAGGGCCAAGGGAGCTTTTGCATTTTCTTCCAGCTCTGCCTTGAAGTGTTGATAAGTGGATCCGGAGAAGAAAATGTTGGGGAAGAGCAGGGTGGCAAGTAGGAGTTGCACTTGACAGTTAACAGTGACAGTTGGGCAGGGAGTCTGGCTGGAAACAGTCATACAAAGAAGCTTTGTATAACCCACGATAATTTAAAAAAACCCAAAGCAGAGTGTTTAGACTAGGAGATAGAAGGAAGATACCTGTTTGAGTTTTCCTAAGTAGATATAGCCATTGGGACTTAAGTCAAGCATTTAGTGTCCATTTTTTAAAAACTATATATAAAATTATTAAAACAACTGTATACTATTACAGTGCTACTATTACATAAGAAATATCAGAATCTTTAGAGCTACGTAAGCCTGGGGTGCGTGAATAATCTACTTGTTTGCAAATAAATATTATTTTATTTGTTAAGTCTTTCCTAAATTAATTGCAATCAAAATTTGCTGAAGCTTAATGTAACTATGCTAACATGTGAGAAATGATTACAGGATCATTATTACCTGCACTAATTATGGTGGTAATTATATGAGTTTTGACATTTTTGCCAGATACATAAACAGATATTTCACAAACATAATTGCTAAGATTCCACTGTCATAACATTTCATTTTTGCTATTGTTTCAATGCAATTTTCATATTGAATTGAACTAATTTGAGAATGGAATGTTTTGTTGCTGACTTGCTACTTTTTACACAGCCCTAACATTTAAATAAACTCCTGAACATGTAGATGCAGCCTTAATGTCTAATTGATATGGAAGAATTGTATCTCTTCTTAGATGCCTTATTCTTGTAGCATTAAAAAAAACTATCAGTTTATTTTTATCCCTGCTTTATTATTTTTATAAATAACTCAAGGTGGCGAATATACCTAACTAATACTCCTTCCTTCTCCTATTTTCCACATGACAGCCCTGGGAGGTGGATTTCGCTGAGAGAGAGTAACTGGCCCAGTCACCCCAAGCTTTATGCCTAAAGTGGGACTAGAACTCCAGGCTCCTGGTTTCTAGGCCAACATCATAATCACTAGACCAAACTTTTTTTCTAGTTTAAATTTTTAAATTTTTCCAATTTCAGAATTTTGAAAAAACGTTATTTCCTTTATTTTCTACAGAAAATAAGTGAGACGTGGTTGCTAGAATACTTTTTAAAATAACTGTTCTCTTGAGCTATTGGGAAAGAAATGGCATACTGGAGCTAACAATTGTGGCTAGAACAAGGAGCCAAGAAGTAGATTGGCTTTTTCTGATACAGGTAGGCCTCGACTTACAAGCACAAGTGGGCTCAAAATTTCTGTTGCTAAGTGAAACAGTTGTTTAGTAAATTTTGCCCCATTTAATGACCTTTATTTAACTGCAGTGTTAAATAAATCACTGCAGTTATAAAATTAGTAACACAGTTGTTAAATGAATCTGGTTTCTCCATTAACTTTGCTTGTCAAAAAGTTGCTAAAGGAAATCACATGATCCCAGGACACAAACTGTCTTTAAGTATGACTCAGTTGCCAAGCATCTGAATTTTGATCACGTGATCATGGGGATACTGCATTGCAATTTTTAATGGTCACTAAACAAATGATTGTAAGTCAAGGACTATCTATACCTAGACTTTTTTGCATTATTAGCTTTCTAATAAAGGTGGCACTAGCATTTAATATTGCATCCATATCTCCTTTTAAAGTACAGGAAACCATGTAATTTCATCATTCAAAACTAGCCTCTCAGAAACAACAATAGAGAGCATATTCTGGAAGTGCTTGAATAAACTTGCAAGAATTAAGAAAGATACAAATTAGATTTCATAGGGGGTGATGTAACTCATAAAGTTTACCTAGAATAAATTGTTTAATTCTCATGTTTGGTTAATGCATCTTATTGTTTAATTTATTGCTTACTGATGCATCATTTATACCCGTAATGGAGAACCTATGGCACGCCTGCCACAGGTGGCACACAGAGCCCTCTGTGCGGGCATGCGAGCCATCGCCCAGCTCAGTTTTACCGCTCATGCGCATGCGCCTCCTGCCGGCCAGTTGATTTTCAGGTATCTGCTGCGCATGTGGTCACAGGAGGCTGCAGGGAGGCCTGCTAGGCCCAAAATGGGGCGGGGGGTCACACATGCATGCGTGGGGGCAGGGAGGTTGCGTGCACATGTGGGGGGAGAGGGGGGCACGTGCATGCTTGGGGCGGGGCACATGGGGGGTGTCACGTGCGCATTGCATTATGGGTGCCTGCACGCGCGCACACTGTTGCACACGCATGCTTTTGGCACCCAAAGAGAAAAAGGTTAGCCATCACTGATCATTTGTATGTATCATTTGTTTCTGTATCCTATATAAAGATTTGATCCCCAAAGCAAAAAATATTTTTTGCTTTTCCTGAAGTATTTCATAATTTGTGTTTTGCAAAGCCACTTTGCAAAGGTCATGTTTTCTCTCCTAAAATCAGGGAACAGGTCCCTCCAGCTCCAAATTGTAATGGAACATGAAAATGGAAGATATGGAAAAGAGATGCTGTTTTGATTTTATGATGTAGAGCAATTCATTCAGAGTTCTGTTCTTTAATTGCATAAATACAATAGACACTCTTGCCAACCTAAACCCTTACAACTCTCACCCTAACGGATATACCCTGGGCTCTGATTCTAGGGAGTAGCTACCCTTATTCTCTTCCCTCTGTCTTCTATCCAGCCATGGGCTGTGCTGCCTGTTGACTTGCCCCCTTTTCGGAAATATGCTTCCTCCTTCCTGGGAAACTGTCTTCCATACCACCTCCCCCTCCATGGGCAACTGTCACTGTCTTCCATACCACCTCCCCCTCCATGGGCACTGTCTCATTACCTTCCTCTTTAAAGTCACTCTCTCCCTCCAGGTCCTCAGGAGAACTGGGCAATAGGAGTAAAGATGAAAATGCACCTGTGCTGCTCTCCATATTTGACAACTCCTCTATGTCGGGCAGCTCATCCTATAAGACAACCTTTATTTGCTCTTCATTCCAGAAACCCATCCAATTTCAATTCTTACTTCAGAAATCCTTTTCAAGAGTGTATAATTCAATAATAAATGAGACAGAGACCAAATTCTTTCCTATTTCTTTCTCCAGTTATTTTCTTCATGGCATTTTTCTTAAAATACTAAAATGTTCATTTAAACATTTTTGGGAACATATCATTGAAATTCAAAAAGCATAAAAATAAAAGCAGTTTTCCCTCATATCGAAGGAAGAGTCCAGGATGGGTTGTTCTTAGCCCCATAGCTCTATGAACTGGGTTGAATTTTCTGAGGACCCGCCTCCCTGGTGACATTCCTCAGTCGTTTCCTTTTTTGTCATTTTCAGTTGCATTTCCCCAAATGTTCCTTTGGTGAAAATGAAGAGAGAGCAACTGAATGTTAATATGCATTTGCATAAATTTGTACTTGTATTTTCAGTATGACCTATTAGAATTCTAGGTCAGTAACAAATAGGGTACTCTTTCTCAAGCTTGCAATTTGATTCTGCTCACTAAAATGTAGTTTTTTAAGAAAAAACTTTGAAAATAAAGTTTTCAAAATAAACTTTGAAAAATAAAGTGATCGGAATAGAAATAAATAAATTTGAGGATTGGGAAAAAAAAGGGGGGGAGAATTTTAGAATGCTTCTTTATATTTTTCAGTAAATTGATATTGAGCCAATAGTTTATCCTTTTCCATCTGATCTATTTAATAGACATTATAATTCATCATAAGCTATTTGGCCAATTATGTACTTTTGTGTGGGAGTCATAACTCTTTTAAAGATAATTGCAACTTGATCCAGCTGGAAATCCGTACTACAGAACAGAGGTTATGGCTAGCCCTGGGAGAACATTTTTTTATAGTTAGTATTACTAATGATTTAATGCATAACATATGAGTTTATAGTTGAAAAATTAATTTAAATATTTGCTGCATGCTAAGACTTTTTGCAATTCACAGAGATGTTTTAATTGTTACTGTTACCTTTGACTGCTTTTGGAATATCCTTTAGCATCGTGCTTGGTTTTTGAACTTGTGCAAGGACATGAATGTTTCCAATATCAAGAAAAAATTAAATCAGTGCATATACAAATGGTGACCAACATTTTTTCATCCCTTGGTTAAAAGTCTGGCTTATGTAGGTCAATCCTTGCATTGTGCAAGAGCTGTCTATATTGACTTTTCAGTAAATTGGGGGGGAAAGCACTTTGGATCAGTCTGTACAAGTCAAACTAGTTTTAACATATTGCATGATTTTGAACAAATATAAATATGGAATGTCATTTTGATATTTATTATCAGCACTGAATAATTTAGTTTGTTATGCCACATGTCATAGAACTATACTGAGAATCACAGTGTTCTAATGTTATGAAAGCATAACTTGATTCTGAATTGGCTCCTTGGTGAATCAGAGCCAGTTGAAAATATGACTTAAAATAACTGTCTTGTTGTATATTCTGTTCAATACCAGGCCCCAAAACCAATTTATTGTTGTAATTTGGCAAATCATTAAGAAATATAGCTGTAGATTTTCTGGAAAATGTACTATATCACTGCCCTGTCTTTAGCTGCACAGTTTGTATAACAATATATTGTTGTCTCTTCTAGACATGTATAAGCAGATTTTTTTTAATTTTGCCAATTATAAAAAGTGTTTTCTTAGAATGATATATACAACATGTCTGGCTTAGGTTGATTCTGCTCTTCTGGGGGATTCGTGAAGCAGAGCTCACAACTGTGATGCAGCAATGTGAATTGTGGGGTCCCTGGTGCTTTCTGAGATTGGTTGTTTTCTTATAGACATTGCATTACCAAAATAGGCAACATCATTCACAGTGTGAATTCTAATGCAAAAGTTTTGTACCTCTGATATTTTTGTCATTGGATCAGATTAGTTATTAATGTATTTGTGAATATAGAGGCATAAAAATAGTTTATCTGGATATGGATGTTATAGGAATGCCTTATATAGTTGATCTATCAATTATGCCTGTTTAGAACATTAGGAAGTGTGTCGTTTTAGATAACCATTGAGATAACAACAGCATTTACTACTGAAAACATGTTTTGACTTCTTGGTCAAAATGTTTAAGGTGATTTTGAGGAACAAAATGAAATAAAGCAAAATAAAATATTAATAAGAGGAATTAGCAAACAGTATCAAGGAAACTTGTGAGGGCTGGGGGGAAGGAAAGGGTCCATATAATACAGGTTTCCACAAACTTTTGTAGGTTATTATAACAATGTATTAAAATAATAGAAACCAGTGTACATAGGCAGTTTTGTCCTGACTAGGTTTGAGCATTTGCAGATTCTTTTTAAGCAGTCTGAAATTGGATTAGAGACTCTTTGCCTTGCCTTGAATTGAATTGAGGAAGAGTGTCATCTTTATCCTGACCATTATCAGTTGAGCCTTTCTTATCCTTGAACAAACACTCCTACTTATCAGAGAAAGCAGATGAAACATGGCATAGCAACACTGAAAACAACAGTTACTGCTCTGCCGTTTAGCAGAATGGTTTATGTGCATGGTGATGGTAGCGGCTGCTTTTCCCTTCCATTAGGAAGGGGATGAAGTCCCTTTCACTGTTTTGGAAAATAAATGTAAATGACTTCAGCTGTCATAGCTGAGAGGAAGTAAATTTAAGTATACTTTTTTCTTGATTACAATACTGTTCTAGTGATATATGTAATAGTTATACACTTATAAGATCCTTAAACTTTGAGGTTGCTCAAAACTATTGCTTCTTGCAGAAATGAAGGGTATTCACTAATGACTATTAAGTTGTTCCTTAAAAGAAACTAAATCAGGGTGGAGAAGAATTATGAAGCATCATAATTTATCCACGACAGTATATTTACTTCTGAAAGTTCCTGACCATAACCTCTCTAGATAGTGAGTTGAAGGCCATTTTTAAATCAGTGAAGATAGCGTTCCATGTAGTCGATTAGAACACTTTTCTGCATAATGCATTGATCAAAGGTTAATTTGAAAGCCACGAATTAGCTAATCAACACACTTCCCATGCTATAGGACATCACTATTTTTTTCCCTTTGTTTTTTATTTTTCTTCAACTTTTTTCTTTTTTTACACATTTTGTTTTTACTTTCTTGATTTCTTTTTTCTTCCTTATTTTTCTTAATTTGTGTTAGTTTTTATATTGTTTAACAATTGTGTGCTGTCCAATAATTATATTTTTAATACAAATTCCAAATATATCCTTTTGTACATTAAAAAACTATATTATCTGTGATTGACCTTAAAGAAAAATATTAACAATATAAATAAATATGAAGGGTTTTTTAAAGAAAATAATGTACATTATTCTTTCTTCTTCATATTACTTACATTTTAAACCCAATTCTAAATTTGTATACAACTATAGACCATGGTGGTCTCAATGCTATTTGTTCGTCCCAGAGTCGCTGAGAGTTTGACAGCAAACAATTAATGGTTACATACTGTAATATTTGTAGTATCCAAACTTTTATTATTATTGTTTTCAGACATTCATGGTGTTCAAGAAATAGCAAAAGCTCTTATGTCACATTCAAGAGTAAGAGTTTAGCTTCATAGTTTTTAATATCTACAAACTAGTACTGCTTCACTTTGGAAGTAGCTTCATGGATATTTATAATAATTCTTACAGCAAGACTAGTAAGCATAACGATTCTACAATACAACAATAAAATTAAGGAAGAATTGAAGCTGAGAAAATGGCTTGTTGAAGGCCATTTGGTGGATTTATCATAAAGGTTTTAAATTGGGATTTTCTCAGTTCACAATTTAACCTTATTTTAATTTCTTAATAATATACCCATTTTGTTAAATTCTACCTCTACTGCATAATTTTACAGTGAAGCAGGAACAGCTAAGACAATAAAAACAGCTATACAGAACTGATTATGATCCAGGACTATGGACTTTTGGCATTGTGAATATGAACATACAATAATCCTTCCACTCTCTTTAAAACATCTGAAAGAAATTGAAAACATGCTCTCAATGCCCCCTGTATCATTCCAGAGACTGGCAGAGCTTGGCACAATTCATAAAGGGCGAGTTTGTAATAACATTCAAGATACTATCAATATAGACAGGTCTATACTCTATTTCTTTCATACCATCTTATATTTTGGAAGCTTAAAAAGACAGAAAATAGAAAAAGGAAGATCTTGTTATCTGAATGTTACACTTCAATGGGACGATATGGAATTCCAACTTCCCTACTCTGTGTGTATACATTACTGTTACAAGCTGCCTCAGTAGTATCTATACAGCATTTTCACAGAAATAAAATTTTAAAACTTTAAAAGCATTCTTTAGGAATGCACAAAAATATAAATTGAATGTATCCATTAACTATCTAATTAAAGGACAGATCAAACCACTGTTAAAGTTACAATTGATTCATTACAGCACACATCTTATTGTCTGGATTACACTTTCTCTTTCATATGTTATTGCTAATAATAGACAACCTCTTACAAACTAGACTCTTTGATGTTAAGTTGGAGACTGAACACTCTCTTAAAACAAAAAAAACCCTTTATTTTATAGATTAGTCTCTCTAGGGATAGAGGCAAAAACATTAAAGTAAGCAAGTAAAAAGTAAGGTCTGAGCATCTTTATTTAGTCATGATTACTCTTAAGCTGAAGGTTAATGGACAAAGTTTTTGTAGACTTACGAAAAAGAAAATATATATTTATAGGTTAAATAAAGTAAAAGATCTCTTAAGATTCATTAAGAATTCTATTGTTATTGTGTGCTCTCTTTTCATATGTATTGATAAACTTGAATGTATACAGATCTACAAGCACATGTAGGACCAAAAGGACTAAAAAGATGTGAGTCGAAGCACAATACAGGTACTCCTTTTATTTTATTTAGTGCTCTTATATGCCGCCCTACTCCCTGGGGACTCAGGGCGGCGTACAACATTTAAAATGACTTACAACAACTCATTTAATGACAGTTCGAAGTTGCAATGGCACTGAAAAAAAGTGATTTATGACCATTTTTCATATTTACAACTGTTGCAGCATTCCCATGGTCACATGATTAAAATTATGATGCTTGGCATCAGACGGTTGCAGTATCCTGGTCATGTCTTGGGGGCCCTTTGGTGACCTTTTGACAAAGTCAATGGCGATGCCAGGTTCACTTAACAACCATGTAACAACCACTTAACAACTGCAATGATTCTCTTAACAAATGTGGCAAGAAGGATCGTAAAATAGTGCAAACTTACTTAACAATAGAAATTTTGGGCTCAATTGTGGTCATAAGTCAAGGACTATCTGTACAAAATGAGAAAATAGAAAATAATTACCTAAAGCACATATTTAGGCTGTGGACTGAATCCAGTAACCTCACCAAAAGAATTACAATCAGAATTAGCATACTTTTTCTTCAACTCTCTGGAGTACTTTTGACAGCCCAGAGTAATCAATAAAAACCCCTCCCCACCCCCTCTCCCCCTGAATCCGTAGGAAAAGGGGCGTTGGTCCTACCTGAATGTCTTTTCTCAATGGAAGTTGTGGGATAAGCCAGGAATGGGTGTTGACCGTGTCCTTCTGCCTACAGACTGAGTCATCAAAGTTGTAGCCACGCCCCAATGCCTCTCCCTCAGGCTCGTTTTCAACGATGGCGTAGCTGCAACAACAAATGCTCTTCCAGACATTAGTTCCCCCCCACTCCAGACCCTACAGTCATCAGGGAGGGACTGGCCTATCCTGCAATTCCACTGAGAAAAGGCGTTCAGGTAGGACCAATGCCCCTTCTCCAGTGTGGTTGCGGGATAGGCCAGGAATGGGACATACCAAAGCCTGGCTGTCCTATGGGCGGGTAGCCATTGGGGCTGGAGCATCCAAGGCTAGATGCACCTGTTGAAGCACTCTCCGACCAAAGGAAGATTCCGTCGAAGCGAACACATCCAATTTATAGTGCCTAATAAAAGGCGAAGGAGAGGCCCAGGTAGCCGCCCTGGAGATGCCCCCCAAGGATGCCTGTGTCAACCAGGCCGCAGTGGTGGCAGCGCTCCTTTTCAAATGCGCTGTAACTCGTTGTGGCAAAGAGAGTGAGTGCATCTCATACGCTTTCGCAATGCAAGCTCTTACCCAAAAGCCTATCATGGGGGATGATACCTTGGAGCCCACCAATGCTGGTTGGAAAGACATGAATAATGCCTCTGACTCCGTGTGGGAGCTGTCAGCTTGATATAAATCCAGAGAGCCCTCCTCACATCTAATGTGTGCCACTTCTGTTCCAAGGCATGGGAAGGCCGAGGACAGAAGTTGGGTAGGATGATCTCCTGGGCCCGTGCTGTCACCCCCTGCCCGAGCAGTGACAGAGCACAAACGCTCTCCTGGCCATTGGTCACACGAGCGCAATTGCTCCAGTGACAGTTGGGAAATTGAGACAGCGAATGAAGAATATGCTGTCCAGGCCAGGCCGCAACACCTCACTCTGAGCCAGAATTATCAAGCGGAGCAAAGCTCCTGAGGCCGAAATTGAAGGAAATTCCCCCTTGGGAAAGGCCCTCGGCTCGGCAGGCGGGGAGAGCCGAAGCCCTCGCCGCACTCGACCCAGCTACTCCGATGACAAGCTAATCAACGGGGGAGAACTCACAGTTCAAAGTCGATGATCGATGAATCAAAAGTCACCTCTGAAGAATGGGAGCGAGAAACACGCGACCTATTCAGGCCGAGGACTGAGTCAAAGAGGGGGAATAGAGGCAAGAGGGTGAAGATATCAATTAGTCAGTCCTCATTGGCTGAAGGGATGGTGTCATCCCATTCTTAGAGGTTAGCGCCACCCACTATGGAGAAGTGAAATGTCTTCAAAAGAAAGAACAAGAAAGTCCAGTTGCCTCCTGAAAAAGCACCTTTGGGACAACCATGACCTAGATGACTGAGAATCTCTACAGATTTTTAGCTTTAGAGAAAGAGTCTTTAAAATGGTACAATTAATGTTGCAATAATACATTTCATACAATGTAAATAGAAAGTGTCATGTTGACCCCCTTTGATGATTTTCCTAGAAACCTGAGTTTCCAGGGAACATAGTCTGAATACTGGAGCTTTACAGGCTTTAGCTACATTAAAAGTTAAAGTAATGGGAATGCCATATAAGGTCCCAAAATATGAATGTAGCATTATCAATAAAAAGAAAATACAAAATAAGCACAATAAAAACAAAAGAATAGTGTGGCTAACAGCAATATCCAAACACAGTAAATCAATTAGAAGACACTCAATTATATTTTAAATATATATTACAACTTTCCTACTTAGATAATTTTGTACATCAGTCCAATGTCAAGAAAAAAGCACATCCTTCTTTAGGCCAGACTAAGCAGATATTTAAATAAGATTAAACAATTTAGAGCAAACTTAATTTATTCAACTTAATATGGTCACCAACTCTGAAACGCTCCATAAGAAAAGTAAAACAATAACAGGTAATCCTCGCCTTATGACCATTAATGATGGTTCAAACTTATGAAGATCTTAACCTGTTTTTATTGTACCATCCCTGCGGTCATGTGATCAGGATTTAAGGCACTTAGCAACTGCTGGCATTAATGAGAGTTGCAGAATCCTGAGTCATGTTATTGTGATTTGCAACCTTCCCAGCTGGCCTTCAACAAACAAAATCAGTGGGGGAAACCAGATTCACTTAATGACTGCAGTAAAAATGGTTGTAAAATTGTGTCTGATCATGTGATGACTTTCTTAATGATTGCATCATTTATCAACCAAAATTCCAGTCTCAAATTGCGGTAAATTGAGGACTACCTGCAAAATCCACATGAATAGGAAGTGCAAACTAAAACAACTAGAATAACCATAGGCCTAGATGCATTAAACTTGAGGTCCATGCAAATAAAGGTCTGTGAGTTTTCTAAACTGTCCCATTCAAACAAGAAGGGGCATTGGTCTTACCTGATACGCCTCTTCTCATCAGGAGGAGCCAGCAGTCAGGATGGCAGCGGCTATCCCCTTTTCTAACAGGAGTCCGTACTGCTCCAGGCAGCCATTTAAGATCTAGTGTTCCCGGCCGCCATTAGAGCCTGCTCTGGTGCGAGGATTTCGGGGCTCCGGAATCGCTCTGCACACAGCCCAGACCTTCTCCAGCTTCCAGCCACGGAATCAAGTTGATTTAAATCATGATTTAAATCACTAGTAAAAAAGCTTGATTTAAATCAACTCGATTTAAATCATAATTTTTAAAGAGCAACTGTCATCTTTGTCCTACTTTACTTGTCCTGCACGTACAGCAGAGAACGGAGCTGGAAAGCAGGTTAGTGAAGGGGTGGTGTGGTGGTGAGGGACGTGTGTGTGTGTGTGTGTGTGTGAGAGAGAGAGAGAGAGAGAGAGAGAGAGAGAGAGAAAGATCCAATCTCTCTCACACACACACACACAAACACACACTCAGAGGTTCGCAGGAGCCCTTCGCCCTCCTGGCAGCACTGCTTTTGGCCGTCCTGCTGGGCTGCTCCTGCCTCACAGCCCTCTCCATAAGGGGGGACCTGTATGTATTCCATTTAAACAGGGTGGTTCTGCGGCTGGATCCCTCCTTTTTCCCCAAGGTTAATTCCTTGTTCCACAGGGCACAGGAAATCATTTTGCCAGACTTCTGTCCGGGCCCAACTCCTACCCTGGAAAAGAAGTGGCATACCTTGGACGTCAGGAGGGCCCTCTGCATTTACATCAAAAGAACAGCTTCTTTAAGGAAAACAGAGACTCTATTCATGTCATTCCAACCTTCCACGCTGGGTAACAAGGTCACAGCATCAACAGTGGGTCGGTGGATAAGGGCATGCATCGCCAAAGCATATGAGCTTCATGCTCTTCCTCTGCTCCGGCGAGTGATGGCCCACTCTACCAGCCACTACAGCGGCATGGGCAACACAGGCTTCTCTCGAGGAAGTCTGTAGGTCAGTGACTAGGTCCTCACCATCCCTATTCATCACACACTACAAGATGGACACGTTCGCTGCGGCTGAAGCGGTCTTCAGCAGACAGGTTCTCCAAAAGGTACACTCAGACCTGGAGACTTGGGACCAGACCGCGGCCCACCCTTAGGACAAGCCGGCTTTGGTATGTCCCATTCTTTAGATTCTCTGCTCAGCACACTGGAGAAGGGGCGTTGGTCTTACCTGATACGCTCCTTCTCAGTGTGCTGAGAGAGAATCCAACCCCACCCTGATGCCCGTTTGGTCCAGAGTCCAGAAGTGGATAACAAGATCAGTAATGCGTCAAGTCAACCGCTATGCCTTCATCAAAACTGGGACATAGTCAAGAGAGGCGTGGCTGCAAAGTTTAAAAGGACTCAGTCTCTGGGCAGAAAGGCAGAGTTAACCCATTCTTTGGATTCTCTCTCGGCGCACTGAGAAGGAGCCTATTAGGTAAGACCAACGCCCCTTTTAATCAAATTTTCATTGTGTGGACACCTATTAAATAAGTTTTCTTTATTTCTGATCTTAACGCTATTGTATACATTAATTTTTATTATATCTGAATAGAGAGCATTTCCTATGTGTTTTATAAAATAATCTTTTAAGATAAATCTTAAACATTTAAAACCTATCAAAATAGCTGTTATTTTTACAATCATTTGTTTGTATACTATAAAAATACATAAGTGCATTATGATAATGCACTTATCTTACAAACTGTCTTTTTTCTCCCAGTACTTGCATACAGACAATTTTCTGGCAGTAGATAAAATTTTATATCACTTTTTGTCAGATTCCTGGGCTATGAGCTTAAAGCAATTTAATACAGTACAAAAAAGAGATGGATAAGGTTAATGTAAACTTTTAGATTATACTCTTGGGTAAGAAAAACATAGCTGTTACTTAAAAAAATATGTAGAAGTGAGTACTGGTGTAATTTAAACGTGGAAGGGGTGAAAAGGTTATTGGTTTCTAAAACATGTTTTCAGTTGAATTCTTTTTCATTTTTCTTCAAGGTAACAAACTCAGATTGTGGGTTTTTTTGCTTATTTATTTACAGAAATGCTGTGTTTTAAAGAAATATTAAAAGTAATTCCTGATAACAACTACATTGAGGTTTTGAGATGTAAGTTTTCTGATCTTCAAAGGACAGTGATATTTGCAATGCAAAAGCTGGCTTGGGGAAAATAAATGTTCTCTGCTAATATTCACACTGTTCAAAATTAGGAAACTTAATTATGTGTAATTTGAGGGGGGGGGGAAACGTGAGACATGTTATGTTTTGTTTGTTCACAGTATTTCTTCTTAAAATAGTCAACAATCTTCTTAAAATTTATTATGGCTTATGCTCAATGTATATAGCTTACAGGTAGTCCTTGACGTACAACAGTTCGTTTAGTGACTGTTTGAAGTTACAACAGCAATGAAAAAAGTTACTTAAGACCATTTTCACACATGACAATTGTAGCATCCCTGTGGTAATGTGATTTACATTAGCACACTTGACAACTGGTTTATATTTATGACGATTGCAGTGTCTCAGGATAATAAGATCCCCTTTTGCAACCTTCTGACAAGCAATGTCAATATGGAAGCCAGATTCACTTAACCATGTTGCTAATTTAACAACTGCAATGATTCACTTAATAAATATGGCAAGAAAAATTGTAAAATGGAACAAAACTCACTTAACAAATTTCTCACTTAGCAACATAAATGTTGGGCTCAATTGTGGTCGTACAGGTAGTCCTCTTTTTACCTGCCTTTAAAAATAACATAGTATCCGTTAGGGAAGAGTTTCATAAAAACTTGATGAATTATTATATAAGTAGGTAACTTTGGCAAACAAGTAGTAAACAGAGACAAATATAGTTTCTTATTCTTTGCCCCATTAAACTCTGTAAGCTGCTGTCAACATCTGTCATTGATTTAGCAATCTCATTACACCTTTTTGTTAACATTAAGATGTTTTGGGTGCAAAAGCATTTTGAAAACAATAAAAGTAAAATAAATAATTTATTAACACATTTCTTAGCATTAATTTGTATTACTCAAAATATCATGTCAGCAGAACTGTTGTAATTTTTGTAATTTTTGTTTAATAGATTAACTTAGTTCTGGCTATCTCTCACAGTTCCTAAGTCCTCTCCCCCTGGAAATTACCATTCCTGTATACCTGTTAGCTTTTTATTATACTACACTTTCTACATTCTTTATTTTATTTGCCAAAATTTATAGCTTATTTATTTGTCAAAAGTCTGGGTGGCTTACATAAAGAAAAAGTCAGAAAATGACATAAATCCTATAAACAACATGAAAAACAGACACACAACACTATTAAACATTATATCGTTAGGGAAAAACATGTTGAAATGATAAGAAAGGTATGTCATCAATTTAACTTAAAAATAAAATTTATGGAAATCAGATCACTCACATATGGGAAAAATTAGTTAATTTGCCTCACAGTTACAGATAAGTATGATTCACTGAGCAGAAACCCTTTGCTGATTAGTATTTTAGGATTTATCTGTACTAAGAGAATAAAAAGTCATCTTATGTTTATGGTAGACTGATTCACTGATTGAAGAGAAAATTTTACATGCAGTAGAAGAGTGCAGGTAGTTTTTTGGTAATTGCAGCCTGCACTTTAATTTTTTAAATACTTTTTTAAATTTGGCCACTTTATTTAAATGTTTATTATTCAGCAAATTTATTTAAATGTTTATTATTTTTAAATTACCCATTAAAAAGACATTTTTGTAGAAGTGTTGAGTTCGTAACAAAATCCTGCATCCTGAAGACAAATCGAATAATAAAAGTAAAACGAATTATTTAAGATATTAATTTTTAAAAATACTTCTCTATATGTAGATTACTTGAAAAAGTAAGCCTTTCTAGAGGCCAGTGTAAATGGCAGTCCCTGTATACTTCTGGGAAATGAGTTTCACATTTGTATGGTGTAACTGAAAAAGCCCTATCCCAAGCTATAGAAGGGTACATAGACTGCCACTAAGAATGGATGGATGGATGTTTATAATAAGGGTATTATATCAGATGATAGACTGGAAAGTTTGGCTTTCTTTTTGTGAATTTATAGATGGTGAGGATTAATAAAAGAGGCTGTTAAACCTACCAAAACCTACCACTCCTATTTTATTATCATGTTGATGCACACAAAAATATACTCCTGTGATTCAGTGGTATGATGTTGGGTGGATAAAAGGTTCAAGGAATTAAAAAACTGCACATAACTTATAAATTACAAGTTTATGTGCCACAGGTTGCCTATTCACCATATATAAATATAATACTTGGGTGTTGTGTTTTGGTTTTCATGATGTTACAATATTAAACTAAGTTTGGGCTTTAGTCATATTTTTAAAATTCCACATCAGCATGATTGACTTTACATGATGTAGCTGCTCAATCTATCAATCTAAAGTAATTCACTCCAGAACTATCTTTCACTTTAAGATCTCCACTGTGTAATCCCCACTTGGTGGAACTTCCAATCACAATTTGCATGTATTTTGAAGGCAGATTAAAGTGGTCCTGTTTCATCATGCCTTTGGGTTGAACTGATTTGGGGGTGTCATCATTAGAAATTAAAGGAAATGAGTTGCAATTAATATTGTTGCTAATAGTTCATTGTGAGGTGTGTGTTTTTTAGCTTTTTCTCCATCTAGATCTATTAAGATTGGATTGGGATACAAATGTTGTTAAATAAAGGAATAAAATAAGTTTTAACAGTCTTACCATGTTGTTGTGTTTCCTAACTGGGAGTTACACCAAATATTTGAATTGTTTATCCCATGAAACATACTGGTTTATTATTTTATTAAGCCATCTGCTTATGAGTCCAAGTTCTCTTTAGTCCACTCTTGGTTCATTGTTCGTTTGCATGGGATTATTGAATCAATAAATCATAGTTTTTACATTATTAAAATTCACCTCAAAATTTGAACATTTATTTCAGTTAGGTGCATTTCCCATGGGAAATGCTTATCAAAAAGTGTAGTCATCTGTTCACTTTTTGTCTTAATTCAGTCAGGTTAGTGCAGCAGAGCATATTTGTTCATTTATCTGTCCTATTTATATATAAAACAGGAGGTTGGGATTGAATCTAATTTTTATAGCACAATTATGTTTATTTGGTATGTTTACGTAGTGCCAAATCTAAATGACTCACAGCAGTTTGCAATGTAATACTCATAAAGTACAAAATCACAAGTAAAAACAATCCCAATTAAAAACCTTAAATCAAAATCAGTAAGACATTATTGGTGCCAATCCCATCTAACCCAGTAATAATAATAGCCAAAGGCTCCATGAAAAAATTCTGTTTTGACAGCCTTGCAGAACAAACTTGCAACGGTTATTATGGAAGAAAATCTGAGAGCTTCTTCCCCACTCACATTCTGTATATGAAAACCAGAAAATATCCTTATCTGGGACAACAGAAGGCAGGACAGTTCTACCTTGAAGAAACACTCCTTAAGATACCAAAATGTTTTAAATCAGTACTTTGAATTATCCAAGGAAATTTATTGGCAATCAATGCAGCACACAGAATATAGGTATTCATAGGTAAAACAAATCTCAACAGCATCTGAAGTACTGCATTTTGTGCCAAGTGAAATTTCTGAGTAGCCTTTAAAGGCAGTCTCATAATAAGATGAGATGGGTGCACACAAATCAAATAAATAAAGTGCATTGAAGTTTCATCAAGTAGTAACGGGAGAGCCAGTGTTTTCTTTTACTCAACTGTAGGTGCTTTTTCAAAAGGCAACTGGACTTCCTTTGTTTTTCTTGATGTTTCGCTTCTCATCCAAGAAATTTCTTCAGTTCTTCAGAACCTAAGATGCTTCTTGGATGAGAAGCAAAATGTCCTCAAGTAAAAACAAAGCCCAACCACCTTTTGAAAAAGCACATTTGTGACAACCATCTCTTGGATGACTGAGAAACTCCATTCAGCTGTAGGAGGTTTTTTGTTTGTTTGTTTGTTTTTTGTTTTTTTGCTTTTATTTTCACTCAGTTCAGTTGGGTTATCAGAATCAAGATTTGAAAAAAGAAAAGAAATAGACCACAGAAAGATGTCATGGACATAGCTTCCCAACTTTGGAGAATATCAGCCACCGATACTTAAAACATACCTCTCAGTGCATTAGATCCACAGATATAGAAGTGAACAACATTATGATATTCTGTTGTTTTATAAGTCCATACTTTTAGGAGCAGCTAATGTATACAAGCAATAGTTGAAAGAAAATAACTTGAATTCTGGCAAATTTTCAGTAATTGTAATTTAGACATCTCAAATTGGGAATTATATTGTGTCCTAGGGTTTCTTCATACTTTATGAGGCAGATATTTTTCTAAGTGCGTATATTTTGGCTGCTTTGAAAATCCAAATGCTTAAAAGGTAGGCTCGAACTAGGAAGTATATAGATCCGTGATGGTGAACCTATGGCACGCATGCCACAGGTGGTACATGGAGCCATGTTGCCTGGCACGCGCGACAGCGCCCATTCCTCTTCCGGGTTTCCGGCGCATGCATGTGCACCGGCCAGCTATTCTTCTGGTTACTGCCGACTCTAGGGGGCAGTGCTCATCTCTGTTTCAAAGCCATTGAGCTAGTGCTGTCCGAAGACATTTCTGCAATCATGTGACCAGCATGACATCATAGAGCGCTGTTATCTTCCCACCAAAGTTGTACCTATTTATCTATTTGCATTTGCATGCTTTTGAATTGCTAGGTTGGCAGGAACTGGGGCAAGGATGGGAGCTCATCCCATCACGTGGCCCTTGGATCTTGAATCTGGACTGCTGGCTTTCCAACCAACAAGTCCAGTGTCTTAACCACTGAGCCATTGAACCGTCCTTCTGTAACAGGGAAAGGTCTGTGGAAAGTGTTTGGCATGTCAATTCTATATTAGCAGCCATGTTAAATTAAAAATATTCCTAGCAAAATATTGTATTGTTAAAAAAAACTGCTGCTTACCAAAATGTCAATACCATTTAATATCTTTGTTTGTTTTAATGATATCGACTAGAAACTATGGAAAGCACTTCTGCAAGCTTGTTCACCTCAATTAAAATTTACTTGGTTTGGTTTTATGTCATTTATGAATGCTGTAATGCTCAAAGTTCCTTCATGAAACCTATCTTGGTCATTTATTTGTTTTGACCAGGATATTGTATTACATTAATACCTTATTTTAGAATGTCATATCTTTCATTTGTCAGTAAAACACCTTTCTGCTCTCTAGATTCACAGTCTGATTGACCCGGGAGTTATTCATTTTTATCAAGGGAATGGTGAACAGGGAATAAACTTGATCTCTTAATTAAGATATGTAGCCCAAAAATTGCGAAGACAGATCTGGATTTGATTTGTTCATCTGCATGTGATCAGTGCACATTCCTAACATGTTACAAGCAGCTTGTGCCTCTGAAAACACAAGATCAGTTTTCAATTGCAACTGCCGCTAAAGGAATTAAGTTGATTCTTCTATGTGCAATCATTTGGTCCATTATAAATGGAATTAATTGCTGATCTGTGCTTGCCTATGTTGTTCTCTTGCCATTTCCTTTGCAGCTGTGGAAGGCAAGATTTAAAACTCAAAGCAGGATGAATATATCCAGCTGTAGTAATTCAAATATTGATTCACTCATATTTAAATGTAAAATGACTCATGAGTAATATACAACATACAGTATAAGGTCTGCAACAGCCATTATGTAGGACAAACAGGCAGAAGACTTTCAAGGAACATCCATGTACACCAACCAGCAGTCAGAAGACACGATGAAAATTCTTCAATCTCACAACACACCTCGCTTTCCACCTCGCTGTCCTCCAGGCTTCCCCTCCGTCTCACGCAGTTCTCCAAACTTAACGCACCCTCGAATGGTCCCCTGACACGAAAAAATCGGAGTTAAAGGACGGAGCTCGTCCTTTTCCCTCTGCGTCATCTCGACATCGCCACCGGAAGTGGCAGGTCAAGGTATTGTATATATCTCACATTCACTCACACTACTGATGTTACCTAGTTGTGTAATAAAAGATCCCCAAGCAAACAACCAAGAACTCTACAGTTTAACTCTGTGCTACATACATGTTGTTTCTGTTAACTCATACTTATTGCTAAAGTTTATAAAAAGCAAATATCAGACAAAAATAAATGTGGAACAAGAAACTGTCTCAAAAATGAAACTCAGATTTCAGAAATTATGGAAAAATAAGAAAACTCATTGTTTTCCTTGATGAAAAATTTGTAGCTTTAAGCTGTATAAATAATTATTGTTCCTTGACCAATTGTAATTACAATGAAATGATGTTATTGTCAGTGGTAGGAGCAAGAAAATGGCAAAGGTCAGTTGGAAGTGGTGGAATGCAGGGCAGACAGTGCAGGGTCACATGGCTGGCAAAGGTAGTAGAGCTCAGAACAGCCAAAAGGGCAGAGATGAAGGAAGAGAGGCTCAGATGAAGGAAGTTGAAGTATCCTCAGTCATAATTGCAGGCAGACCCCCAGCAACCAAATTTTGATTATGTGACTAGGGATGAAACAGCAGCCATAATTTTGGGGACCCTTGGCATAACTATACCAATTGTTCAGTGTCACCAGAACCATGAACAATAAGGACAGTAATAATTATAGTTATACATTATTCATTCACTCACTCACTCACTAAGTCACTCATTCACTCACTCATCACATTTCTTTTCTAAAAAATACATTTTGAGAGGGGGGAACTAATTCATGTATGATCACAGCATAGCGATGGTACATATTTCATTGCTTGATTAAGTTTAGGTAGTATTTAACAACAGAACAGAATAAATTACTGATTACAGACTAGATATAGTCTGGCAATTAAATAATCAGACTGTCTGCCAGGTCCTTGTAGTTAGGAAAAAAGGATAATTTGATTTAAAAAAAAATGAAGTGACTCTGTTGTGCTAGCATTGATCATACTTTGCTTAATAAATTTAATTAAATATAAATGTTCTTTTGGTAATATACTGCCATAGCATCTGTTGGAGAAAAACCTGCTTGAATTTGTTCCCAAATAGATGTAAGCCTTGGTGCAGGTCTTGCACCAAGGAGATGCCTGGGGCACAGTCTTATTCTGGGAATGTTTGAACCTGGGACAAGGTCCTTATGACTATGAGTTTGCCTCCCTGCTTTTTAGACCCATGCTTTTCCTGATTATCCAAGGCTGCCCATAGGGTGACATGTAGTGATTATAGAGGTAGTAAATTCAACCTTGAGGTTAACCCTTTGTCTCTTAAGGAGACATTAGTTCACACACACCCCTCTTCAAAAACACATCATTGGATCCCACCATACTCAACAACTTTTCTGCAGTGTTCAATCTCCTTTGTTAAGGAAGGTTGCTGAGAGGTAGTCACGTAGCAGTTTCTTGATGAAGTGAATTACGTGGATTTCCTTTAACTAGGTTTCAGACCTGGATAATGGATTAGTTACATTTTTGCATGATCTCTGGCAGGAACAGAATTGAGGTAGTTCATTTATCCTGGTGCTTCTTGATCTCTTGGCAGCTTCTGATATCATTTATCAGGGTATTATTCTAGGTTGGTTTCAGCAATTAGGAAAGGTTGACACTGTTCTGTACTAGATCACTTCCTTCCTATGAGGCTGATACAAGTTGGTATTGATTGGAAATGAGAGGTCTGCCCCTTGACCTCTATATGTGTTGGTGCTGTGTCCTGTTTAACTTCCGCATGAAACTGCTGGGGGGAAATCAACTTTCATCATCAACTATGCTGATGATATTCAATGATACTTCTCTGCCGCTGGTGAACTAAGCAATGTTGTTGTCCCCAATGCCTGGAGGCTGTAGGGATCTGAATGTGGAACAACAGGCTACACATAAACCCTGGAGAGACTGAGTGTCTTTGGGTTTTACTACCTTTTAAATCTGGAATTGTATAATCTTTGATGCCCTGCCCCAAACAGATTCAGTTCACAATCTGAGTGTCCTTCTGGATTCATAACTCCTGCTCAAAGAGCAGATGACAATTATAGCTAGGAGAGCCTTTGCACAACTTCATGTTGTGTGCCACTTATTCCCATTACTGGATTATTAGGCTCTGTTTATGGTTATTCAATGAACTACTAGAATGCACATGGGACTGCCACTGAGGAGTATCTGGAATCTTCAGTTGGTGAAAAATGCAGCCATGCCAGTAGATATATGTAGCTCTAGAAAGACACACATTGTACTTCTCTTATATGATTCAAGATGTTGTTTTTGACCTTTTTAAGTCCTATACAGTATGTCAAGGGGCCAGATTATCTGAGACACTACCCATCTAATCAGGTCCAGGAGGAGAATCATCTGGCTGTTCATCATATTTTCATATTCATCAGGCCTCAGGATAACCAGGCAGCCGAGAACCCTCACATTGGCTGTATACATATAACGTCTTCATTAACCCTTCTTGAAATATTGTTTTTACTCATGTTAATTATTTGCTTTTACTGTTTTTTTATATTCTGTTTTAATTGTTGGTTTTCTTGTACTCCACACAGTCACTTTGTGTGAGATGGACAGCCATATAAATTTGATTGATTGATTGATTGATTGATCGATAAATACATATAATTTATGCTGAAATAAAAATAAAGTTTACTAATATGTGGTAGTCTCAAATATAGATAAGCCTGTGCCTGAATTTCTTTTTATCCAAAATATATTATAGTTCTATCTGAAGGTATACTTGGGTGTAATTCCATGGTGAGAAATATTTTATAATTATTTTTCAATTTCTGTTATTCTGTACAAAGAAATCCCGATGAAACCAGCTCATATCATGAGATAATGAAGAAGAAGAAAAAAACCTTCTAGATAGGAGGTATTTATAGCAATAATTTTAACCTTTTTTGGGTACCAGACTTTGTACTGAAGTGTCATTCCTTCTCTGGAAAAATTCTTTTTGAAGAAAGCCTGTGATAAACAGTGGAATTTATTTCCTATCAGGAAACGCTTTTTTCAGTGTTTTATCTTGTCGAGGCAACTGTGGGTGAACAATAAGATATTTAAATAAGCATCCTAACTAAGTCAACATTTAGTTAGGGTAGTGTCCCAAAGTGTTCAATGTCTTTGTTAATGTGATTAGTAATTTGCAATTGAATTTTTATTTAGGAAGTTTAAATATCTAATTCCTATTTAGCTAAAAATAGCATTGCATTTTTCCTGTCCCGTTTCCTGTAATATAAGAGACAAAAATAAATTTAATACTTTCCAAAATAGTTTCATAGTAAAGATCCTAAAATAATTTGAATTGAAAACATGTATATGAGTAGCAAGCCTGATTCTGGATAAATTCTAGTTCCAGCAAAAATACCGTATTTTTCGGAGTATAAGACGCACCGGATTATAAGATGCACCTTAGTTTTGGGGGAGGAAAACAAGGAAAAAAATGTTTTCTATGCAAAGCCCATTAAAAGTCTTCTACTTACAGTGGCCAGAAGTAAAACAAGCCCAAAAGTGATAAGCAAAAGGAATTTCAGCAGGTATATCCTGCTTATCATCTGGTCATCCCACATAAAAGTAATTCAAACAAGCAAAAGATTTATTTAGGATATCTTTTTCAATAAATTATGCCTAGATATAGGGACCTTGACAGGGACCTTGACAGACAAGGAAAGGAGAACTTTCCTATGGTACTTTTTTTTCACTAAAAGGAACTTCATTCTGATTAAAACTGCCATAAACATGCTGCCATTTAGATAGTTAGTTGTCTAGTTCTTAAAATTATCAGACACTGCAGTGGCTGCTAAAAGAGAATACTGTAAGTAGATTTGCAAATGTTGGAGAGAAGAGTTATAAACATCCATACTATGTTTTCTTCTTTAAAAAAAGTAAATACTTCTGAGGAATATTTCTGCTTCTTTCCAGTACACTAAAGCAGATATAGGAATAATAAGAATCAATAAATAAGATTGAGAAGTAGTATTCTGCTATGTAAAAAAAGATACAAAAGCATTGGGCCTCTTCAGATCAAGCATTTATTTTAAAAAGCTTCATTTTGTTAAGTTGTCTAGAACAATAATAAAGCAGTCTTTAAAAAATAAGTCTAATAATTTGAACATTCTATAGACATTTATAGTTATTGCCTTACCTCCTTGCCAGCAGTCCACCTCCCCAATTTGCCTCCGTGCAGCTTTAGTTTCACTTTCATTTTACCACGTGGCAGCCTATCAGCTGCCTGTCGGGAGGCTGATTCTTGATTCTGACCTGCTTGTGCTAATCGGGCTCTGGCTGTTTGCTGCAGAGGTAAATTGATGGGAGGCAGAGACCAAAGGGTGGGGGTGGCTGGGTGGGGCTACATTCGATGTATAAGATGCACCCAAGTTTTCACCCTCTTTTGGGGGGTAAAAGGGTGCTTCTTATACTCTGAAAAATACGGTAATACTAATTTTGTAGTAGGCTCCCTTATTTTATTTCCAACATTTTCAATTGTGAACTATCTCTTTAAACACTGATATAACAATTTAAAAATCTTGTACCAGTTACCAGTGAGTATAATATTCACAGTAGCTGTAATATTTCCACTTACATTCCCATTGTTGCATATTAACTGGCCTGTTTTAAGGCCCAATCCATCATGGAGCTATTAAATGATCAAATCTTCAACTTGTTCAATTTCTAATTCATATTCAGTAGTAATGAATATTCAGTAGTAATAAATACTTCTAAATTTTAAGCTATACCTTTTTTCAAATTCTATCAGTCCTATTGTTTCATCAGAGTGCTTTGATCTTGTTAATTCATAAACACCATCTGGTTATAGGCAAAAAAGGCAAAAGTAGGAAAGAACATCATTCAGTGGCTTTTCAGGATGTTTCTGTTTTATTCTTGTCATCTTACACTGTATATGAGATGGACAATCTTTTCTTTGGGTTTACTTTCAGGGTAAATGAATTAGGTCAGCTGTTACTAGGAACTGTAGGTATGACAAATGGGCAGTGGATTCTCAGGCATGCCCATTTTCATAGATGTATTGCATCATTTTTTAAAGTAAATAAATAGTTCTCGTTAGCAACAACATTTTTATTATTTAATTGTTTGATGGACTCTGCCTTACTGCGTGTTATCTCATACAATCACATGTGGTATATGACTATGAATGAAACTTATGATTTCAAAGTTATAGAAACAGACTTCAATAACTTTTGACAGCCTTGCTCATAAAATATATTTGTATTCTTTGGTTTGTTTGATAAATACATCTATAATCATTTGCATATAAAACCAAAGACATTGATTTATTAGGCACCCACCTCTCCATTCAGAAGCTCAGAGAGATGTAGATAATGCCATCTCTCCTGTGATTTAGGGTGGGTTAGTGAACTTTTCTAGCTAAGGTTGGACTAGAACCACGTCTTTTTGGTGTCAATCTAATATCCGACATTTGTAGTTTTTGTAAATAGAGGAAGAGAACCTGTCCAAAAAGGTGCTAGTAGGTCTATTTACATGTTGACGCATTTTAACAGGTTTCAAGGAATGAGTACTTATGCTGTGTTAAGATTATGTACTTATGTCGTACTACTAGTGTTCCAATCTTATTGCAGTGTACTATCATAATAAAGAATGGCCTAGCTTCTTTTTACAGTGCATTGTACAATTAATGTAATGGACAAAATTCTGCTGTAAATTTGGGGTCCAGTCTTTACTGACCTTGAACAAATCACATATTTATGAGGCACCAGACATTAATAGAACTACACGTATTTAGTGAAATTATTTATACTAAAAATATTTGGTATAGTTGTTTGAACACTTTTAATGTAAGGAGCAAAAAAAAAAGCCAAGACGGGGGGGCGGAAACCTAGAGTGGCGCAAAGAAATAATATTCCCAGTTTCCTTATTACAACATTTTGACCTTTATGGAAGGTCTTTCCTAAAAGAATTGAAAATTTGCCTTGTGTTCAGAGCAGTCCTGTCTGAAACTTTGGACAGTCTTTTTTCTGCTACTGGTAATTCCAGCTGTGTTGACAGTTGGTTCTACTGGTCTTCAAGATGAGATGCTGTCAAATGAACTCTAGGTGGCAGTATTTTGGTGGAACTTTGGTTTTGATAATACTGTTAACATAGATGACCGGAGTTAACATTATTTGAAGTGGATAAAGACAAAGAATTCCAAGGACTTCCACTATAAAAAGAATTGTGTAAATAGTATAGCAATGTCATTTGGGATCAGTTGTTAGTGTAAATGTTTGTAAAATCTGCCAGTTGTTGTGTCTGTCACTTCAGTTACTTATCTTAAATATTGAACTTAGGCTCTGAATAGTTGTTTATGCTCTTACATTTTTAAGGAAGAATAAACTTACCATAAAATCAAAGAAGTTTTCAAAAATTATATTAATTCAGTATGTAATTCTACATTTTTGGAAATAACGAGAAAAGTTGGAGAATTTTTTAAATACTATATAAGGTGGTATGAAAAAATATATAATTCTTTATGAATCCCATATACCCAAACAGTAAATTTACACCTAATGCATCGTTTGTGTTTCTTAACTCCAAATGAAAACTTTTCCTTTTGCTCCAAAGGGAAGCTTTGTAGAGAATGAAGAAATCTGATCTTGATTGTGTAAAAGAGGCTAGGAACTAAAAGGAAATATTTATACATTGCCAAATTCTTGGCCTCCAAAACTGTCTAACTAAGACCAAATATATTGTGCATTTTTTAAAATATTGTGTCCTAGTTATCTCAGTGGAACCATAGAAATGGGCTATTGCTCACAAGAAAAGATTTTTAAAGATTTCCATGAGTACAAATTTGTATAAAAATGAACACAAACAATTACAATAGCCAGCTAAAAGCAAATACAGAGAATAACTGCTCATTTTTCTAGCTTTCACTAATCAGATATTTCAGAATACTACCAAGTTAAAACAAAACATAAATATTTTTAAATGTTCAGTAAAGCAGTGCAATATATATACACTATATATATCTATATGGATTTAATGCGGAATGTTAAAATCAAAGCCCCAGCTGGGTCCTTCCCACTTCAGACATCTTTTCTCTATCCATCTGCTGATGTTTACTTATATCCAAGCCAAGTTAGGAACAGAGAGCATAAGCTAGGTCATGAAAACCAAAAAACTGCAACCAGCAGTTTCAGTGCAGCAGCACAGGGCAGCTTATGCTGCCAGCACTGCAACAGAATCTTCCTATCCAAGGAGAGGAAAATGCCATTTCTGAAAGCAGTTTTTCAGTTCTTTGATTTATAAGTATTTTAAGGTACAATCTGAATATTCACACATCTTGTATATCTGTCACATCATGTAATTGATAGCTATGTTGTATGCATAAATTTAAGTATCCATATAAAATATCTACAATAGTAGATAGGGTATGTTTCATGTAAAGATCTGCACAAAAATGATTGCAATACAAGGCATTTTGTTGCCTAAAATAAAGCTAAATTGATGCGCCCCATTGATTATTCTTCAAGTAATAGCTGAAGAAGAATTATTGTAGAATGTTACTTCAGCATTGAATCTTAAATTCTGACTGTGATCTCTCAAATAACATTCGTTTCTGAAACAGGGAAGCTGCTTTATTAGAATGAAACTTCATTAAATTTCATGCAACTTTCAATGGAACTCAAACAATTCGGTTTTCCTGCTGCACACTCCAATCCAAGTTAGATAATATAAAGTCCAGATTTAGTGGCTATTACTAAATCCCAGGTATTCTCTTCCTGAAATTTCTTGTAAATATACAGGACACATTCCATAAGTACCAGATGTTTGGGTGTATCTCCTGCAATTTTTTAAAAAAACTTCTAACAGTAGAATAACTACCGTATTTTTTGGACTAATAAGACGTTCCAAACTATAAGACGTACCTAGTTTTCTATATTGGTGGAGATAGCATCCAGGAATGGGTTAACCTCGTCTGTTCAGCTGATTGGACTGAGTCTGTCAGAACTGTAATGCCACGCCTCTGTTGCTAGGGCTCCCCAGCTTTTGACTCAGTCCTCAGCCAGGACAGACTTGTGAAGATTTCTTCCCATTTCTGACTCCAGTATTCTGACTTTTAAAAGAGAAATTCTTGGGTTTCAATCCTGTGAGTTATCTACCCAGCAGACTCCCACTCCATCTCGTAAAGTCGTTGGGTTTCCTTCGGCTAAGAGCTTCCTTCTAGCCACGAGCGGCCATTAAACACGGTGCCTACCCCGCATAGTGACATTGAACTGAATATTGGACTTCGGCCCCACAGTCTGTCTCTGGAGCTTCTGCGCTCCACCGGTCTTCACCCAGCAGGCAGGCCGCTCGCCAAAAGAGCTTTCATGCTCTTCTTTCGTGCTCTTTAGCGTGGTGGTTTGTGGCTACAGGTGCTTTTGTGCTCCAATTGACAGCTTTCCGCCAACGAACTTGTTATTCCAGGAACTCAGTTTTAACTCTAATAAACAATTTCAGCTGTCACAGGAGCCTGGGGTTCCAAATTGATTGCGGCCATGAGGATTCCTACTGGAGCTAGCGCGCCTAATCTTCAATAGCACTCAGCACACGGCGCCAGTCACAGGAGCTTCATACTTGAGCGACATATTGTGCCACGGGAGCTCTGCGCTCCGTTTTAAAACCGCCAATGGCCTTCGAGGTTAGGAGCTCCATGCTCCCCCATATCAGCTCCCACCATCAAGGTGGGCTAACACAGGAGCTCGTGCTCCACAGCTGATGGTCGTGGGGAAGGGACAGAGGCGCGAACATTCCATTCTTCGCCATTAACCCAAAGGCTCTGATTGACTCAAGTGCAAGCTTTCGGGAGTCTCAGAGCAGCGATCAGGGACTGCACTATCAAGCCCAGCCACCCTCAACAGCCTCGGAGCCTCCTTTCAAGGCGGAAATCTTAACTGTGGCCAGATTGTCAGGCGAGAGCTGCCTAAGCAGGAAGCCGCTGAAGTTTCCCGATCCCTCAAAATGGGCGCCAAGCGTGAAAGAAGGAAATTTAAAATGGCCATCGCCAATAGAGCGAGATCCAAGACAAGCAAAGATAGGGTTATCTTGCAGCTGGACCCCTCCTTCATTCCCAAGGTGAACACCTGGTTCCACAGGGCACAGGAACTTATTTTGCCTAATTTCTGCTCTAACCCGGTCCACCTCCTGGAGAAAAGGTGGCACACCTTGGACGTAAGGAGGGCTCTCTGCATCTACATTAAACGAACTGCTGCCCTAAGGAAAACAGAATCACTTTTTATTTCCTTCCAACCGGCCACCTTCAGCAACAAGGTCACCCCATCCACCCCATCCACGGTGGGTAGGCTTAGGCCAAGGCATATGATCTTCAGGCCCTCCCAAGGCCTCCCAGAGTGATGGCGTACTCCACCCGGAGTGCAGCTACGACTGCAGTGTGGGCAATGCAGGCATCTATAGAGGAGGTCTGCCATGCAGCGACCTGGTCTTCTCCTTCCCCTTTCATTTAAGGCACTATAAATTGGATATGTTCGCCTCGGCGGAGGCAGCATTTGGCCAGAGAGTGCTTCAGCGTGTCCATACAGAGGAAGGAACTTCGGACCAGACTGCAGCCCACCAGTAGGACAGCCAGCTTTGGTATGTCCCATTCCTGGATGCTATTTCCACCAATATGGAGAAGGGGTGTTGGTCTTACCTGATACGCTCCTTCTCTTTGGGTGGAGATAGCATCCATCCCCACCCTGTAGACCATCTGGTCCTCGATTAGTAAGGAAATGATCTCCAGGCAAGACACATCGGGTCTGTCACTTTGTCTTTGCCAAAAGCTGGGGAGCCCTAGCAACAGAGGCGTGGCATTACAGCTCTGACAGACTCAGTCCAATCAGCTGAACAGACAAGGTTAACTCATTCATGGATGCTATCTCCACCCAAAGAGAAGGAGCGTATCAGGTAAGATCAATGCCCCTTTGGGGAGGAAAACAAGAAAAAAAATCTGCCTCTGCCTACCAGCATCCATCCTGTATTCATCTGGCCTGTTTGCTGCAGTCCGTTTGCTGCCATGGCGGCTCATTCGCCGTGGCCCATTTGCCTCTGCTGCCACGGCCCATTCGCCATCGCAGCCCGTTCTAGAACAGCCAACCCCTCCCCCCCGCTGCAATATTCGCTGTATAAGACACAGACATTTCCACCCACTTTTTTGGGGGGGTGCATCTTATACTCCGAAAAATACGGTATATTGCTATGCTGAGCTTCTATTTGTTTAATGTTTAGTGTTTTGTCTTAATTTGTATCTGTACTGGCATTTTGCTAATGTAAGCTTGATATCTATTTTATATTTAAGATATTATTTAATATTATAAGGTATATTTGAAAGCAAGCCTTAAAGCATTTTTGCTATAAGTTTAGGAGTTGTTTTGTGTAAGTAGGTTTCAAGGACTTCTTTATATGAAGAGAATAGTCAAGAAAACTGAATAGCCACTTCATTTTTTATTAAAAACAAGTGCGACTAGAATTTATGAAGCACTTCTATATGTATTTGTGGAATTAACATGGAACTCCTTTATGATGCTAAAGTTATACAAGTATTCCTGATTTAACAACCATTCATTTAGTAACCATTTATGTTACAATGGCACTGAAAAAAATGACCAGTCCTCACACTTATGACCTTTGTGGTATAGCCATGGTTACTTGTTCAGAATTCAGACACTTTGTAACCAGCATGTATTTATGACAGTTGCAGTGTCCTGGAGATATGTGATTGTCATTTGCTATGTTACCAACCACCTTCCGACAAGCCCAGTCAATGGGTGAAGCCAGATTCACTTAACAACCATGTTCTTTACCATATTTTTCAGATTATAAGATGCACCGGACCATGAGGTGCACCTAGATTTAGAGGAGAAAAACAAGAAAAAAATAGTTTTTTGCCTCTGCATGTCCCATTTTTGCCCTATCCGGCATCCAGAAGCACTCTGCAAGTGTGAGGACTTGCCTCCCAAATGCTCTGTGGGTCCCATTTTTGCCCTCCTGGGAAGTCAAAAACAGGACCTCCGGAGGCCAAAAACGGGCCTGTTTTTGGCCTGCAGTGCTTCTGGACGCTGGGGAGGGCAAAAACAATGCGCAGAGGATTCGGGAGGCCAAAAACAGGACCGTATTTGCTCTATAAGACGCACAGATATTTCCACCCACTTTTTTGGGGGGGAGTGCGTCTTATAGTCCAAAAATGGTACTTTAAATTGCAGTGCTTCATTTAACAACTATGACAACAAAAGGCAAAGCAGGCAAAGTTCACTTAACCGCCTTGTTTAACTGAAATTCAGGTTCCAATTGTGATGCTATTGGTAAGTCTATTGGTTTAGCTGAGATTAGTTGAAATTGACATAATTAGCAAGACCAGTTCTATTATGTAGGAAATCAAGAATCTCTTTTACCGTTGTGCCAAGGGTAGGTAGGGAAAATAGATGTTACCAAAGAATGCAACAGTCTGCTGGCAAATACTTCTTTGTTTAACTTTTGTAAGTGAGTATGGTTTCATGAAGTAGTTGGGAACAGAAAGTACTTCTATGATTGATGTTGAAACAGACTTTTTGAAAGACGTGTTGCCTGATTAATGAACTTTAGGTGCTATAGTCACAGTTCTAAGATTTGTGGGCTTCCCTTTGTTTGCTAAGCATATACTAAAACATAAAGCAAAGTGATTTTGAAGAAAACTTGATAAAGTAGAAATTTGTACAGGAGTAGGGAGAAGTACAGAGATGACTTTTACATTTCAGTGTAAATGTTTTTATTAAAGTGCTCGTATTAGTTATGGTCTACTTTTACTTTATATTTATTTTGTACAGTAATTACAAGTTCTCGATTAAGAATGTTGGCCCCATATTTTATTTTATTTTTTAAAAACAATGAAAATAATTTCTTCCTTTGGGCAGAATTTGGAATCACAGGTATGGGTGAGCTTACTTGCCTATTGACCCAGCTGAAAATCACTTTAAAGAAAACCCCAGCAAAGGTTTAGTAGGAGGGAATGTTCACTGTGATTCTCAGGCTTCTCAGTTCCAGATGGAAGGAGTAAATTGTAGTTGCTAAAGAAGAACAAGATCCCTTTGTTCCCATCAATATTACTTCAAACATTTGAACCAGTATAATAATCTTGGGTAAAATTTCTGCAAGAAAGGAGGAAGCTTTGTCTTTTTCTTTCTCATTGATCCTGAGTGAAGAAAGTATGAAATGGATTACATGATTTTGTGATCATATATGTTTAATATTATACACATGCTCAGAACTGTTCTGATCTGTTGGGTAACCTGCATAAATTCAAGGACCAAAAAAATATAATGGTAGCACTGGGTGATTGTCTAAAGCAGTGGTTCTTAACCTGGGGTGCGTGCAC
Organism: Diadophis punctatus similis; assembly: GCA_023053685.1. Classification (NCBI taxonomy): domain Eukaryota; kingdom Metazoa; phylum Chordata; class Lepidosauria; order Squamata; family Dipsadidae; genus Diadophis; species Diadophis punctatus. Next base: position 34,575,147 of record JALIGW010000005.1, on the reverse strand, counting down.
CCCTGAGGGTGCGAGAGAGCATTTCCAGGGGTGCGAGAGAAATTTCAATTTAAAAAAAAAATACAAATGAGGCGACCGTGTTTTTATGTTATATAGTAACATAAATATATGTTACATAAAATGTATTTGTTTATGCAATGTTTTGTTTGTTTATGTTAAATGTTTTTTCTTAAATAAAAAAATATACACACATTTTTTAAGGGGGTGCAAGAGCTTATTTTCATATTCAAGGGGGTGCGGACCATTAAAAAGGTTAAGAACCGCTGGTCTAAAGGGACAGCAAATTAGGAAAATATAAAATGTTTCCTACTTAAATGTGATAGATTTTGAAAACATTTGAGCAATTTGCATTTATAGGGTATTACTGCTTCTGATATATAACATAGAACTACTAAAACGTGTGAATATGTTTTGATTTGGCATACAAATCGTTTTAGAAAAGAAATGGAAATTGTATTATTGGATTAAAGAAAATATACAAAGTAGATATTAAATGTATTTTAATAGATAATGTGTTTCCTCAGTAATGGGAAATTTATCCAAACCCACATTCTACCAGTAAAAATATAAACAAGTTCTTGGCATGGATTATAAATAATTGAAAACAAAAAACAAAAACAGTATGTTTTTATTTTCCAGTTTTTAAATAACATTAAAATGTTGTATTTTAAAATGTGTAAAACCATGGGTCTATTTAGTTCAGCAATTTCAACACTACCTGGCAGCAGTTTTCCAGGGCTTCAGGCAGGAAATCCGTAAATTCTTCATGTAGAACAGATGTGGTTCCTTTGACTTAACCAAGAAGAATTTTCATTTACACTAATTTATAATTGGATATCAGCTTTTCATTCCAAATTGCAAGGTACATTACCTTAAATTTAATTATTGGTGATATAATCTTAAAATAAAACACAGCAGTAATTTGCAAGCGGTCTGTATTGGTTCTATCACTTAACAGTGGCTAGAGAAGATTGCTTCCTTAATTTACATTTAATCCTGACATATAACAGAGGCTTTCAGTGCAAGTAAAATGTGATATCACTCAAAAAGATTCAAGAACTTTTGTTTTTGACACCTTAATGGATTCTCGGCATATTTTCTTCAGGTTGTATGGAACTATAAGATTTCAATTCACTTATTTAACACAATGTAAATCACTGAACAGAAGTGCTCATTAGCAAAAGAATATGAACCTATTCGGCCACATCACACACAAAAGAATTTACTATCTAGAGAGTCTGGAAGTTAAAATTAAGGACTTCACCTTAACATTTCATTTTCAATGTTTAGAAAATATGCATGAAATCTCCAATAGAACTGTAGCACTCCTGTATCAGTAATACTATACGCCAACCACCAGTGAGTTCATGATTAAACGGCATGACCCACAGCCATTCACCTATGCACAAACATATGAGGGAAGTCTGCAAAGATTCCTATTAAGAGATATATCCATTTAAAATAATCCATATTGAGAGATTTAGGGTTTGATATTTTTTAAACCTGCACAACCTAGGAGGTTCCCAAGGAACCTAAAATTACATGCTGTCTATTTTTTGTTGTTGTTATTAAAGGCAATTTATTCATAAAATATATTTTTATAATTCTTTCTTTTTGTATTCTTCACCAAAACAATGGGGGGCAGTAGAATTTAAAGAGGGATTAAACTAACCTATTTCAATGTGGTATTTTCCCGTTGTTGACTACGCTTAACAGACAGTAGCATGGCAGTTATTTTCCAAAAGTAGTTGATTATGTGACTATGGAAATGTTCTTATAACTTGGACCAGGGGTTTTCAACTTTGTGGTGCCTTAATTTCCTAAGAAATTATTATTTGTGACTGCCCCGCCCTCTAAAACTAGTAAGCCCTTCCTCAATATTTTGAGTGTGCCAGGTACCAGTTTAGCATCAAATCAGATCCTCAAAGCCAGACATGACCCTGCTGCCAGCATATCCAGACAGAATGGGACTGAAGTTTTATACTGCTTAGCCGTACACATACAAAGCTAGGTTGCCATCAGTTAAACATGATAAAACAAATAAAAATACTGATTTTCTGACATTTCAACCATATTCAAGACTCATCTGATAGGTTATTTCATAGAAAAATAGCTTCCTTTTAAAATATTTATATATGTTTATATAATACTATGTGTGTGTGTGTGTGTATGTATATATGTGTGTGTGTATACACACACACACACACACACAGGCCATAGAGATCAAGATATGTGAACATTCTGTTATTAAAGCTCAATACATAAATATAATAGCCAATCTCATAATTGAGACTCAAATAATTGATTTCAAGGGAATTAGAAAAATTCTGACAAGTTTTCAAAGTTGCGGTAATTATTTCATGAATGCATCTGAGAACTTTTAATAATAAGATATTGTATATAATATGTGATAAGGAATGAGGGAAGGGGTTAAGGTAAGCCTAATAAGCTGCATTGTCTTAGCGTCATGCTCCCATGATTAAGAAAAATGTAGAGCCTTGTGTTAAAAAGGCCTGTTACCTGCAGGATTCAGTCATGTGGGAGGGAAGGAGGCAGAAAAAAGATTTGATGCTCCTGAAATATCAAATGTTGCCCTCCACAAAGAAAGAAAAATTATTTTCATTGAAATTTAGTTTTTTAGACATTTGGTGAAAGAAGATATAAACTGAACAGATCTGTAAAATGCCTAGAGTATATGTAGAGAAATGGTCGTGGTTACTCTTCTTACTTAAAATTGGCTTTCATGGAAGCATTCATATAATGTTTTACTGATGCCAAGTTTATGGATTTCCAACAACACGTAGTGGAATTTTGAGACCAATATTGTAAGTGATCTCATCAAACCTTCAATGGGCCTAGCCAGACATTAAAAAAAAACCCTTTTAATTTTGGGACTGCTCCCTTCTTTAGTGCTCTACTATAATTTCCATAAATCCACAGCTATAGCTATACCCTAAGGGTAACTATAATATTTGACACACCTTAAAGATTATAGACTGAATGAAAACAGTGGTAAATGTTTGTTGAAATAGCAGAAAACAGGAGAAAGAAACAGAGATAAATTAGACAGGACTGAATTATGATTTATAACATCATTTTATAGGCCCTCTTCCTTCTAGTGTCCTGGGGAGTAGCTTTTGAGTGTCAGCTGACAAGGACCATATCTGGTTTTATAATAGGATAGGGTTTCTGGCTTTGCTTGGTCCAATGGAGCTAGTCTGACTCACCTTTTCTCCATACATAGGATTGATGATGATGTTACTACTGTGTTTCCCCGAAAATAAGACCATCTTATATTTTTTTGAACCCTGAAATAAGTGTTTGGCCTTATTGCCATACGCTCAAAAGCCCGATTGGGCTTATTATCAGGGGATGTCTTATTTGGGGGGAAACGGTATTGCTAATATCTAGTCCCTTTCTTTGGGAGTTTGAACTGTTTCTACTTGTTGTGAGTAATTTCAAAAATAAATTGCTATTGCTGTTGCTAAATTTAGGCAATGTTATCATAAAGGTATAAGTAAAATGTTAGCAATTCTATTTTTTAAGGATATTCTAATGTTACTTTCTGCTCCAGGGATTATATTTATTCATGCATGTAAAGTCAATTAGATTACTTGTTCTTATGTGCTATTAAATTTCTCATGACTTTTTAATATTCTAGGTGAAGATTAAGGCATGAGTACTGAGATCAGCCAGGGAGTAATCACAACCCCTCCACCCTCCAGCATGCCTCACAAAGAGAGATATTTTGACCGCATCAATGAAAATGACCCTGACTACATCCGTGAAAGAAATATGTCTCCTGACCTCAGGCAAGACTTCAACATGATGGAACAAAGAAAGAGAGTCACCCAGATACTGCAGAGTCCTGTGAGTAGGATTCAGGGTAGAGGAAAGTTTCCCCCCTCCAAACCTGCATGTTTAAGTGTTCATGAAAAAAAAATATAAAAAGCAAAAGTGGACTGAACAAAGGAGGGAAGACCTCATTGACTATAGGAGAATCTATGTCATGATTGTAATTTTTCACAAGAGGATTGTTTGTTCAGTATTTGCATAGTTTTCATCTGCAAACAAACAGTCCTTTATCCAAGGTTTGCTCCCTCCCTCCTCTTAAGCAATGCTTCATTAACACTGCACAAAAGTAGCTTTCCAGCTACTTTCAATTGATTGCTGCTTAGTCACAAGGAAGAGAAGGAAATCTTTAGACAAATACAAACTGTTGGAACATTTTCTTGCAGAATGGCATTCCACTCATTTGACTTCTGTATTCAAAAACTGCCTGAAATGCTGTTACATACTTTTGCTGGTTGGAAGAAAGTAAAATAACAATGAGATAAATAATCCATCTTAATGTGATGTCTAGATTACACAGATTTTATAAGGAATATAATTAGCAAATAAATCAATTTTACTGCTTATTTTTAATGTTGGTACCCTGAATTTTAACAAAAAATTTAAGTTCGTGAACTGTAAATGGTTTAGAGCCGTGGTGGCGAACCTATGGCACGCGTGCCAGAGGTGGCACGCGGAGCCATAGAAGCCGGCACGCGAGGGTTCCCACCGGCAAACCGGAAGTGCGAAAAAACGCACTTCCGGTTTGCCGGTGTGCTGTTTTTTGCACTCCGGAGGGTTCAGGGAAGCTCCCTGAAGCTCCGGAATGCAAAAAACTACAAAACGGACAAACCGGAAGTGCACTTTTCTGCACTTCCGGTTTGTCCGTTTTGTAGTTTTTTGCATTCCGGAGCTTCAGGGAGCTTCCCTGAACCCTCCGGAGTGCAAAAAACAGCATACCGGCAAACCGGAAGTGCGTTTTTTCGCACTTCCGGTTTGCCGGTTTCGTCGTTCCAGGCTCCGGTAAGCCTTTGTGCGGGGGGGGTGCGCATGCGCAGGGGGCAGCATGGGGGGGTGTTGTGCGCATGCGTGGGGGGAGGGAATGGGTGTGGGCACGCGAGCGCGCCCCCTCCCTTTTTTGGCACGCGAGCCGAAAAAGGTTCGCCACCACTGGTTTAGAGTTATTAGCAGCTTAGTGTCAACTCGCGAAGCTTTCCTGCTCCCGAGTTGCCATAGTCAGGGGGATGGGAACCTTGATACTTAACATCCTTATAATATATAAATATTTTTCATTTGGATTTTGCATAAAGCAGTTTTTAATAGTTAGCTGATTGTATATTGCTAGTGAGATCTTATTTAGGAACTGATAATAATTTAAATAATTAAGGGTTTCAGGTATAATTCTGCTGCCATATAATAGTATATGGAGATTCTCAGTCATCCAGGTCATGGCTGCTCCAAAGGTGCTTTTTCAAGAGGCAACTGGACTTTCTGGTTTTTCTTTGAAGACATTTTGCTTCTCATCCAAGAAGCTTCTTCAGCTGAAGAAGCTTCTTGGATGAGAAGCTAAACGTCTTCAAAGAAAAACTAGAAAGTCCAGTTGCCTCTTGAAAAAGCACCTTTGGGACATATAATAGTAGTTTTGCAGAGTATTCACTGGAAGTTTCTCTAAAAATTCTTATCCTCTCCTTTTTCCAAATTTTGAATAAAGTAACATTTTAGTAAACTATGTATTGATAACTATTATCTTAAACTATTTTGTTCAGCATTTCCATTCATTACTCCATTGTTTGAGTCTTTTCGGTAAATATAGTTAACAATGCAATATTTATAACCTGTCTCTTTAGAATAGTTCTATTTCTTATAGAAAGATTATAATATAGGGTGCTTTTTTAATTCTAACTAATGCCAGTGGAATACATTTTCTGAAATATTCTTTAGATAGAAAAATATGACCAACTGAACCATAGTGTCATTCATGTAAAGGTGCACTTTACGGGGACCTGAAAATCCAGAAAAACCTAGCATAAGTGGTAGCTATCTTATCATGAAGAGAAGAAAAATTATAAGTGTCTTCAAAAATAATCTGATTCATTATAAATTTAGACATCTATTTCTGTGTGTGTTAGTCCATAGCAGTTTATGCTTTCATATTGTCCAGAAAAAGTAAAAATTGCTAAAATTAAACAGAAGAGCAAAACAAGCAGCGTTCTGGATAGTGAGATAATGTGTAGTTCTCTCCGGCCTGTGTTGGGAAAAACTTAAATGTGTTTGTCCGGTTAGATTAAATCACTTAGTTTGATCAAGTGGAAAAAATTGTGCCCTGTCAGACCTAACATTCTCAGAATTCCTGATAGCATATGCAGTGGAAAGACAGCAGATGACAAGGAGAAAAAAACATCAGAATAATCAAAGACACTGATCTCGGGACTTGAGAAGTAATGCTGTTATAGTATGCTTAGGCTCAACACATATATGTCAGCAGATACATGGCTCATGTAGCCATACTTATTGCATTATCTCAGTTTAAAGGAGGATCAGTTACAATTTTAAACAATTCAGTTTTATTCATGCCACATGAATACATGTGTCACTGAAACAGGATCGTGATGGGTGGGAGGTTGGCTTTTTTATTACTAACTTTTAGATAAGAAGTAAAGAATAGAGGGGTATATGAAATAGAAAATATGTTTTGTTTCAAAATCAGAGAACAAGCCCATCAAAATGCTCTAGCAATAGGTTCTGAGCTGAGCACATTTCAGTGGATGAAAACTCAAACCAACTATGCTTTTAGCATAGGAAACTATGCAAGAAATAAATGTTGACAGTGCTCACATTGAGATCCTTATTTAATGTGTTCTGGTGATTTTTACAGGAAGAAGAAATAAAACTTTGGTGTGAATTCCTGACATTGAACACACACATGTTCACTGCAGTCTGCACTTGGAGATACACAAACAGCAAAAATATTCCTGCCATCCTTTCCCCCAGATTACAAATTAGTGCTACAAAACTACTGCATTTACTGTCATTGCTAGGCTAAATAAAAGCCATAAACAAAGCCTGCATTTATATTAATAAAACTAATATTGCAACATCAAAAAATATAGCTTACTACACTATATTCATATTGTGTTATAAGGGGAATTGAAAACCCTCCATCTAATCAGGGCTGTCAAACTCGTGGCCCGTGGGCCAGATACATCACGTGCTGGCCACGCCCATGCCTGGTTTAGTGAAGGGGCAAAAAGTTCCAATACTTCACGTGATGCCGCCGTGACGACACAAGTTTGACACCCCTGATCTAAATGTACTCTAAAGCTCAATATCAATACATAGGCTACACATAAAGCTCAAGCAATCAACCCAGGAAACAATATTTGCATTTTAAATACATTCTAAAAGTTTAATATTAACATGACACAAGAACCAGTGCTAAACTAACTGATACTCCCTAAGCAAGTGAAGGATTTACTGTTTCATTGAGTTTTCTATGTTTAATGATTGCAGGTGTGTGTGTGTGTGTGTGTGTGCACGCACGCGCACGCTATCTTTTTAATTTAATGTTTGGTGCTAGGATTAGGTACTTTTGTATACCATCACAGTTCTCTGGATTGGGGTAATAAACACCCAGGGTAGAAAATATAAACTTTATATTAATTATTTAATCTTTGGGGGTGTATTCACCTGTGCATCCTGCCATGCTGTTGTAATCTCTTGTTGAGATTTAGGATACCTTAAAAACATTTCATTGGTCAATTATAACAAAAGGAAACCAGCACACACAGAACTCCTATACATAGTAAAGTTATAGAAACTGATGTCTTTCAAAGTAACAGTATCATATGCATACATCAAACAATTAACAACATAGATGTAGAAAGCCAGTAGTTCATAGATACCTTTGCACTCAAAATGGGACAGCTTGCTGCAGCCACCTGCTATGGCCAACTTGCCACGGAAAACTCACTGCCGAACAATTTAACAATTCAATTTAATTATTTAAAGTAAATAAATTATTTTAGTTTTTGTCATTCGCATTTCATTTTGTCCTTCCTTTTTCATCCTTTTTAAAATTATTCTATTCCACTATTTCTTTGATATTAATGTAACTCTTGTCCTGCGGCAAGTTGGCCGTGGTGAGTTGGCCATAGCGAATTGTTATAGACCCATTCTACAACTATATTCTAGGTCTTTCTTAATATAATTCCACACTTTAGCATAGGTATTCTGAAACAACATACAATGTATATTAGTGTAACCCCTATGTACTTAAGTTTAAAACTATTCTTTTCATCAAAAACTCTTGGTCTTGTATATTGTATGTAGCCATTGTGTGTTATAATAGATAATATTTTAAATATCTTACAGGCTTTTCGGGAGGATCTGGAATCTCTTATTCAAGAGCAGATGAAGAAAGGAAATAACCCAACCGGACTGCTTGCCCTACAGCAGATTGCAGACTACATAATGGCAAGTTCTTTTGCAGGATTTTCTTCATCACCTCTAAGTAAGTAAAAGTGTTACAGTAAAATAAATGGCTAAAAGACTGGCTTTCTTATTTTAGAGATCTTCTATCAAGTTATTCCTTGTCCTTGAAGTAATTTATGGGTACTATACAGCCCATATGATCTTGGTAAAGTCACTGCAAATTTCCTTTGGCCCTTTGTAATTTTGTTCTTTATAAATATAGAGAGATAAATAATATGAAAAGATTTGATGTTCTATATATAACAAATATCCCTAACACTGCTGTTTTATTACTTAACAGTATTAGTTTAAAAGTTGAAATAACTTTTTGTTCCATGTTGATAACTTTTTTATTGTAATGAATCACTGTTAGCTTGGTGGGGTTTTTTTTAGCGTATGGCATATATAGCTAGAGACTTGAGATTCAAATGATGTTTGAAAGCACTTTCTGACTTCAAAGTTTCTTTTTTCCACCAAAGTTAGAAAACTAGCATTATTCAGTCATAATATTGATCAGTCAAAACTTCAGTTGGAAAGAAATGGAAAGTTGCACCATTGTAGTTTTTGTGTAATCATATGATGCTATATGTTTTTAGGAAGAACGTTTTCTCAGTCATTTTTATCAATATAATTTTAGGCTGTGGACTGATAACACCTATTAATGATCTACCTGGGATAGATACCACTACATTTGGTAAAGGAGAAAAACTTATCCGTTGTAAATTAGCCAGTTTGTACAGGGTTACAGACTTATTTGGATGGGCACACTTGGCCAATTCATATATCACAGTGAGTAACCTGAAGTTAACATATTCAATCATTTCTGCTACATTGAAATGTGTTCCAAAGTTCTCACCTTTATGAACAATATTTTTATATTAAATATACAAACTCACTATAATTTTCTTTCTCTTCATTTCTAGGTAAGAGTAAGCAAAGAACAAGATCATATTCTTATCATTCCAGAAGGCCTTTCATTTTCTGAAGCGTCTGCTTCCAATTTGGTATGTACTTGACCAATTGGATATTTTTGTAATGATTTTAATTCTATTCAGGTTTTTCTTATTTTTAAAAATCTTCTACCATCTATATTCATGTAAATCCTTGATGGAAATCTTCCAAATTGTTCTTCTTTCCCACTTTCCTGCCTGATATGCCTTAACGACTAGCAATGACAATTGAAATGTATTAGAAAGAGTTTTACTCTATTGTGTCCCTCAACTTTTGTTCAGGTAAAAGTAAATATCATAGGAGAAGTGGTTGACCAAGGAAGTACCAATCTGCGAATTGACACTGCAGGATTCAGTCCTCATGCAGCCATTTATTCAATGCGCCCGGATGTCCGATGTGTCATCCATATACACACTCCAGCAACAGCAGCAGTAAGTCTTTTGCCACTTAGTAGGAACATGATGATGACTCATTATTCATCAAAAAGTCTCCTTTATTATGGCCAGGTTTGGATTGTCTTGCATTGTGAAGTTGTGTAAAAGTTGGATTCAAGTCTCAATACCTTTGCTTTTAAAAGATTAGTTAAGATATACCTCTTTAATTGAGCTTTTAATTGCTAACTATTTTTAGTATTTGCAGTTTTTATCATGTATTTTTGTATGCTTTCGTTGTTACTGTTATTACTAGTATAGTACCAAAGAGCCAGTTTAGTGTAATGGTGAAGGCACCAGGCTAGAAACCAGGAAAACATGAGTTTTAGTCCCACTGTAGTCATGAAAGTGGGCTGGGAGACTTGAACCCGTCACGCTTATCACCACAACTCACCTTACAGGGGGGTTGTTGTAGGGAAGTGGGCCTAGGAAAGACGATTAGATATGCTTGCTGCTTTGAATGATTTATAAAAGTAATAAAGGTAAGACTTTGAAAACTCTCAATTAAAACAATGCATTGTGGTGGAATATAAATTGAATATAAATTGATTGAATAGGTAGATAGTATGGTATATGGGGTGGGGTGGGATGGGATGGACAGGACTGGACATATAGACAAACAAACATCACTGGACTGTTTACTAGACTATCTGCTTTATATTGTTACTCATTTATAGTCTTGAAATTATCTAATAAAGGAGAATGTAGCTCAGAGTTGACATGAGGGGGCCTTAGTGCTCTCTGAGCTTGCTTGTTTTCTTGCAGACATTTCATTACCCAAACTAATAACAGTGCTAGTCACTGATGATGTTGTGCCCATTGAAATTCTCTTTTTACTATATCATCATATATTATTTAACTATATTGGAATTGAATTATATGGTTTTAAACTTTAATTATGCTATTTGTTTTTAGTTTTTCATATTCCTCATTTTGATTCATATGTCAAAGAATTTATATAACATTATAGAAACAAAAACTACTATGAAACATAACCCTAGACCCTCGTATATTTTAGAAATTGAAGATTGGAGTTATTCCTGTATGGTAGTCATTGATAGAAAATCCCCTATAGATGTTCTGTACTATAAGTACCATAATCTAATTCATTGTTTGCTTGTTGGGATTTAAAGGAGGAAGAATACTTGAAGGATATCATTGTACACCTCATATTAGCAAATATAAATATTCGTATGTCCATATTTCACATTTTCCCCACCATAGAAATCTCAAATGTTTCAAACAGGTGTCTTCCATGAAGTGTGGAATACTTCCCATTTCTCAGGAGGCTCTGATTTTAGGGGATGTTGCATATTATGATTATCATGGATCTCTGGATGACCAGGAAGAAAGAATTGATCTTCAGAAAGTTCTTGGACCAAGCTGTAAGGTATTTCATTCTAATGGTGTGTTTGTTTGTTTTTGAAAATTTCTACTACTTATGCAGTTTCTACCAGTTACAAGTATCTCTGTTTCATAGGTATTGGTCTTGAGAAATCATGGAGTAGTAGCACTGGGAGAGACATTAGAAGAGGCCTTTCACTACATCTACAATGTGCAATTAGCCTGTGAAATACAGGTAAGAAGCAAACCTGTATTTTAAATAGTTTAAGAAGTTTAAACTTCTTAAAGTTTAATACTTTAAGAAATATTTTAAATAGTTTAAATATATTTAAAAAGTATAAGCAGATAATGTGTGTTTTTAATGGATTCCTTGATATTAGGACCAATTATTTCTAGGAAATTAGTGGCAGTGAAGGAAAAACCTATTTGTACTATCATTATATTTGTAATTTATAAATATAAACAGTAAACAATGGAATATTATTATATTATTATTAAGAGACAAGTATTTAGTTGATACCTTCTGTATAAGTTGAATAGCATATCTTTTCCATGCTAATATACCTAGAAGAATGCTAATACATGTTTTGATTATGGAAAATTCATGAAGTCTCTATATTTACTATATCATTTATATCACAGGTACATGCCTTAGCTGCTGGTGGCGTAGACAATCTTCTTATCCTAGACTTACAGAAATATAAACCTTTCACACATCAGGTAGCTGCAGCAGCCGGATTAAGTATGGGCTCTCAGTTCAAGTGGAAAGTTGGCGAGCTAGAGTTTGAAGCACTGATGAGGATGTTAGATAACCTGGTATGTGTAAAAAGACTGATTTCTGGGTTCTCAGAACTTGGAATAAGTGCATCCAGCCAAACCACACATCAAACATTCAACCCCAAGGCCTAGGAGATTAGCCAAGTTTTCTTTTAAAAAAAAAACCCTTCAGGAACATCATCAGAACGAAAATTACATAAATCCTGAGATGGGGTGGGTAGTTGGCAGCTATCACTCCAGAGTGCAGGTGGTGTATCAAAAAATATCTGCTTTAGGGAACTCAAAGCGCAACAGTTCTGCCCCATGTTTCTAAATGGATGGAAACCATGGAAGACAGATGATTTCTCAAATAATTTGGCCCCAATACTGTGACACAATTTATAGATGATAACCATGCCTGCCTTTTAAGTGCTAATGTCACCGGATTATTATCTAAAAAGCTATTTTGCAATATCGCCACCATGTAAACACTGGTGGCTAAATTCTTAGAAATCAAGAACTTATCAATGCTTGAAAAATATCTTTTGTTTTTATAAAAGTAGGTAATTTTTTTTGAATTATTTTTCTATCTCCATGAATATGCAACCTGTAAATTGTCCATTATATTTTTGATTTTTTTTTTGTCAGTTTACATTTGTTAATATCTTTTTCGGTGATTCTTACCTTTTTGTGGGCAAATCATTCCATTCTAATGTCACCAATTTTTATATAATATTTCCATTAATTTATCCAAGACTCCTTTATAAAATTCTGTTTTATCTTCATTTCAGGCATAAATTCCTAGCCTCATGTAAATTAACTTCCACCCCAACATACCTGCCATAGTTATTAGTCAATATCAGTTCTGTTCGTAATTGAGGCTTTATATACGAAACAGCTCCATTTGTCTTTCATTCTCAATGAAAGAAAAACTTGTCTAAATTGATATAAATCAAATATTTTTATCTTTTCTTCTAATATGTATTTCTTGTAAACAAATTATAAACAAATTGTTTTAGTTTTCAAATAATGAAATAATTTTCTTTCTTCAGGAGCATTTGCTCCATTCATATTCCATGTTAGGTTTTTAAATTTCATCCTTTCAAGAACTGGTCCACATAAAAGAAGTTTCTAAAATTTATCTTCCAATTATTTTTCTTCTTTAGTTACTTTCCACTTGTCCTAGCTAGCTTTTTGAGCTCCTTACTGTTACTTTTCCCTGCTCAACTCCTATTTCAGGTCATGTCATCAATTTTCTCTCACTTCCAAGTTCACCATTGTGTTCTTACAGTCTACTTAAGAATGGCTTTGATTTTTTTTCATTATCCCTACCACCCCAATATGAGAGGGAAAATTGGTTGGCTAGGAAAAAATGGAGCTCAAACTACTCTTTGCCTTTTCCATTTATTTTTGGATAATGTTGAGGGCTTACATGAATCCCAATGGCATAGTTTATTCACTTTATTTAGGTTATTTTTTTATGCACAACTTCAGAATGTGTAGTGACATGTGGGAATGACCTTGGGAAATAGAAAGAACTACAGCCTAAACAATGGGTCTGATAAATGAACTCTGTCCTAGGAGGGATGAATGGGGATTCTCTCTAGTTGGGAGAGGGAAAGTAACAGACAGGAGAAGTGCTTTCAGTCTTGCAAGATTCTGTTACTATAATAAAGGTAATGTTAGTACTTATATTGATGCTTGGACTACCTCAAAGGGCTGACGAGTGTATTTCCTACAATTTTACGAGAGCGTTGTCTTCTCACAGGGTTACAGAACAGGCTATGCTTATCGTCAGCCCTTAGTGAGGGAGAAACCTCGGCACAAGAGTGATGTTGAAATCCCAGCCACAGTGACAGCGTTTTCCTTTGATGATGATTCAATCCCAATTTCCCCCCTGAAATTCCTAGCACAAAAACAGCAGCGGGAGAAGACAAGATGGCTAAACTCACCAAATACATATTTGAAAGTGGATGTTCCTGAAGAATCTCGGAATGGAGAAACAAGCCCCAGGACCAAAACAACAGTAGGTCGCGCTTATCCAGAGAATTGAAATAGTTTTCCTACCTAGATGTGTTTAGGTAGATTCCTAATTGAAGGCCAGAGGTACCTCTGAGCAATAAAGATTATTTTAAGCTGAAAGATATAGGGCAAGTCTTGATTCCTGGTGACTTAATGGACATTTCCCTATCATTTTCCTCACAACAGTATAGAAGAGGTTAGCCATTGCCTTCTAGGTAACAGCCCTTTTATGTCCTGAAGGTCTCCCGTCTGAATACTAACTACATCTGGCCCAATAGTGGGTTCTAAAACCTGTTGCTACTGGTTTGTGCATGCGCTCAACACTTCTGCGCATGCCTCCCGCCGCTGGCGCTACCGATTCGCAGAACCGGGCCGAACCAGGAGCAACCCACCGCTGATCTGACCCTACTTAATATTGTGAGTTCATCCAACATCAGTTAGGTGCGGCCAGCTAGCTGGACAGTTTTGAACTATGAGGACCCAGGGATCTGTCTTGGTATAAGGCAGTTTCTTGTCTTGTCTTTTTAGAGAACTATTGCCATATAATGCAACTATAAATCCCCTCAGGACTGAGCTCCTATATACAACCAACTGGGAAATATGGGCAAGAAAGAAAAAATTTCATGCAAACCACTGTACCTCTAAATACCACTGAATTAGGTGATTGCCCTTTGGTCAGAGATAAACAAATATTCTATAGTTTCTGCATAATTTTTTATTCAAAGTATTATAATACGAAGGATATTTTTATCCCCACTGTCCTGGTTCTGTACTTTCTCAATATTGTACAGAGAACATAAATAAAAATATGCTTTATACAGATCAGTTGTAATACAATGGAAGTATATGATTAGCTCCACCTGGTGGTTGTTGAACAATTCACCCATCTTCATTTTTGTATTTTTTAATTAAATATCTTAATAAAGTACTGCTTTAAGGAAACAATGAAATTAAGACAGCTATCTAAGGAATGAATTAATAAGTGTACATTTTAGTCTCTCATAAAGAACTGTTCTTGCTTACATATTATACAAAGCAACCGTATTATTTTAATAACCTAAATTAAATATTTTACAGATGATTAGAACTACACAAAATTATTCAAATTAGGAACCATAACGCTTAAGAAAATGCTTATTGATAATAATACTATATGTGCCATCACCCTAACTATTTAAGTGTTGGGGTTGGGGTGTATTTTACTACTACTTTTTTGTATACTTAAATAACAAATTCATTGCTCAGAAACCTCCATGCCTTCTCCAAACATTAAACTCCACTCATTTCCTTTTCCTATTTGCTTAAAATCTTCTCTTTTTTCCCCTTTTTCCAGTGGATAAAAGCTGAAGATTCCGCTAAGATTAGTGGAGGAACTCCAATAAAAATTGAAGATCCAAATCAGTTTGTTCCTCTGAATACAAATCCAAGTGATGTGTTGCAAAAGAGGAATAAGGTGTGTTTTGTTTCATAACCACATTTACTTCTTAATAAGTTGTTACAAAGACTTGGTAAATTATCCCGTTTGCCTAGTACCCTGTTTCCCTGAAAATAAGACCTATCCCGAAAATAAGACCTAGCATGTTTTACATGTGTGCCTAATATAAGCCTTACCCCCCAAAATAAGCCCTACTTAAGAGACTGCATAGCTGGCTGCCCACCCATTCCATCTGGTTGCTCGCGGTGCCGCAGCCACAAGGCAGGGTGGGGCTGCCCCACACGCCCCGCACTGGCTTACCTCTTGGCCCCCGCAGCCAAGCCATGCACACACTGTCACTTGCCTCACGGTGGCAGCACCAGCAACCATGTGCAGAAGGAGCCCACCTGGCCGTCGGTCCACTTCTTTTTGCTCGCAATCACAACAGAGCAAGAGGCTGAGCGGCATGGTGTCGGGCATTGGTAGCCTGGCTGCAGGGACCCTGAGGTAAGCCGGTGCAGGGCGCGTGTTGGAGTTCCACTCACCCCTCGCCTCTTGGCCATGGTACTGCCATGTCGCTCGGCCTCCTGCTCTCTTGCGGCCGCAAGCAAGCAGAAAAAGTAGGCCAGCAGCCACACGGGGTCCTGCTGAATGGATATGCTGGAGCCGCTGCTGCAAGGCGAGGCAGGTGTCGGGGCGTGGGTGGCCTGGCTGAGAAGGCCCTGAGGTAAGCCAGTGTCGGGTGGGGGGGCAGCTCCACCCCCGCCTCATGGTGGCATGGCACGCCACGCAGCCTCCTGCCTCAAGCAAGCAAAAGAAGTGGGCCTCCCATAGATGGAAAAAAATAAGACACCCACCAAAATTATGCCCTAGTGCTTATTTTGAGGCCCAAAAGAAAATAAGACCCGTTCTTATTTTCAAGGAAACCCGGATATTAAGTTTTATTAGTGCTTCAAAGGTAGCTTGGACGGCAGCAGAATACTCCATATTAACTGTTCTGTGAACCCCTTTTGCTTTGAATTTCTATGTTTCAAGAAAATATAGAAGTATTACAATGTTACTCCCTTTTGCTCTGATTTAACACTATGCTGTTTTGAAGCTTCCTTTGGTTTTCAAAAACAAGTAGTTTGCACAAGAGAAAGTCTATCATGGTAGCACATTTCTGTTTCTTTGCTTCAGTATAGTTAATATAGTTTAGAGTAGTAGTGAGAAATAACTTTAAATAAATCTTTATAAGCACAAATTGCTGGCTGCTTTTTCTAATGCTTTATTTGATGTTCATCAAATTCAAGATCCACCCTTGATTGTTCTGCCAGAAACATGAAGTTTCACGCAGAGGGTCTGAGAGTGTTTTGTTCAACATCTGGTAGTAATAAAAGAGTTATACCACTATTCTAAAATTGTTGACTGGGTTCAAAAGAGGTTGCTGTCATACTTGGAAAGTTTATCACCCAGATATTAACTTAGAATTTTATCAAGTTTAGATATGCAGGTTTCTTTGGCAAATAAGCTGTGTTTAAATTACTTTTCTTGGTCAGAGGAGTTATAACAGAGTACTTTTATGCCTAAAATATTTTGTCCAGATTCACAAATGCTCTGTTACCAACAGAAGACAGTTCTGCAGTTCTCAAAGCTGTGCAAGCACTTGTGGCTAAACTTGGTCAAACTGAAAATATCTGCTTAATAATGGCAGAAACTCTGGAGCACGAATTATTCATCAGCATGTTTAGATGGAAGCCATAAACATTACCCCAGAAATATTGGGAATTTAAATAGATGGAAAGAAAGACTCCTCATGATATCAAATTAATAAAGTAATTTCTTAGGAATACAGAAAGCCTTCTATTGGGACTGGATACTTTAAAAACTTTTTTTTAATCTTCAGATCCGAGAACAAAATCGATATGACTTAAAGACTGCAGGTCCACAACATCAATTGCTTGCTGGAATTGTAGTGGATAAAAAGCCAACTGTAAGTGTGTCCATTGTTGGGACTTAAAAATATGTTGTCTAATTGTGTTCAATAGTTAGAATACCAAACATCTATATACGCCTCTCTTTTATTTTGCAATAAAAAAGAGCCAGAGTGCAAATACTTTAAATAAACATATATACCAGTTATGCAATTCCTCTGCAGAATAAGTAATTCTGTATATACAAACATTTAAAGTTGTTTGGAGACCCAGTCATTTGTCCCAGGGTGGGAGCAAACGTTTTTCAGCCTTCGTTTTCTTTTATTTTTATAGCAGACAACAGAATGATATTGACATGGATATTGATGTTTATACACTTTATTTGAAGAACATTCTATATTTTATTTATTTATGCTCTTTAATATGTGTTTAATATATCAAGATATCTTATTTCTTTGATATCTTAGGAAAAATTAAAAACAAAGCAAAACAGAAAGTGGATCAATTAATACCCAGGAAGTTTTGAGGGGCACAAATAAGGATCTCAGGGGCACATACTTCTAATTTAGGCCAATGTGTTTTAATCAAAAATAGGATTGTGCACTTATGTTTTTACCAGTTATTAAAAGTAGATTTTATATTTTTTTATACTTTAAAAAAAAATCGTAACAATTGCATAATATCATTTTCTTGACGGGTGATATCGTGCCTCTTCATACTTCCTGTTGGATTTATATCAGATAAATTTAATCCTGGTTTTTAGACAAATAAAATAATATTCAATAAAAATTGTCAATAAGGAAAATCACATTTTACTTGATAGAATCCTAAATATTAATTCCTACTGATAACCTCTTCAAATAGCCACAAGTACCCTTTTCCACTCTGTTTTGGATTCTCCTAAAAGTGTGGAAGAAGAAGAGCTTAGAATCTGGATTTAACCTTTGACTAGTTTGTCTTGGTGTCACACTATATGGTTCTGGCTCAAACCAAAGCAAACATTGCAGTCCACTTACATATTTAACTAACTTATTCATTTACCTTTTCATAGAAAAAGGCTTTAGTTCACAGAACCCAGTCTTTGGATCACTCTATTGCATTTTCAGTCACCACTGGTTCTTATTTCGATTTTTTTCTAATTTCAGAAAAGGGCTCTTTTCTGAGTTTCTGGACTTTGACAATGATAGAATAAAGTTTAATATGATTTAATGCTATGTTTTCTGTGGTACAGAAAGGGAATTTATAAAGCTATCTACCAGTCCATGATAAATCCATGACATATAATTTTATACTATAATATATAAAAAGAGACATAAGAAATGTTATATTTATTTCATTTGCCTAGGAACACAAGATTTTTTTCCTCTCAAAACCTGTGGATTGAAAGACTACATTTCTGTAAAGCAATATGGCTAGAGAATGTTTACCTTTATTCCAATACCCAACCAGGCCTTCCTTCCCTTCCCTTCCTTCCTTCCTTCCTTCTTTCCTTCCTTCCTTCCTTCCTTCCTTCCTTCCTTCCTTCCTTCCTTCCTTCCTTCCTTCCTTCCTTCCTTCCTTCCTTCCTTCCTTCCTTTAAGGGGGGAAGAGAAAGTCTGTTTGTATTGTATGGGTCTATGTGAGTTAATCACCAATATAATCAAATGGGGGATCCCAACATTTGTAATTGGGGTATCTTGTTTGAGCAACAATTACTTTAATTTGTGGTTATTATTCATTAATTTTCCCTGGCCATTTTTTGAAATGTGGCTTAGTTTATACCCACAGATCACTGTAATACATGGATATTTACGTGGAATGGTAAATCTCTAGGAGTGGTGTCAGTTTGAATTGGCCAACATAAATTAACATGGTGTGAAAGCTATCTAACAGTTATATATGACTGCTTCTTACAGTCAATTGATTAATATATCAATTGACTGTAATACATTTAATTCATTTATGTGCCATTTATGGTGTTATAAGAAAGATGTAATCTTCTTTTAAAAAAGTTGGGCAGGCTTTCACTTTGGTGTTATAAATGGGTTTTGCCTTAAACTTAGCATGCTATATTGATTAAAACGTTTTCCTTATGTTCTAACCTGCCTATTAACTGATAAAATTCTTTATCGTCATTCTGTCTCATTCTTTATTCTTATTTTGTGGGATGTTATCCCCACAGCATGAACAGTTGAGAATAGGTTGTGTGTGTGTGTTTAAGTGTGTATGTTATGTGTATTGTTTATATCTAAATATTGTATCAGGTATTACAGTAGCATATAAATGCAATAAGTAAATAATTATGTACATAAATTTTGCTTCTCTATTTTAACAATTTTCCCCCCAGCCCATGCAGTTTGAAGAAGATGAGCATACCCCACCAGCACCTCCTAACCCGTTCAGTCATCTCACCGAAAAGGAACTGGAAGAGTATAAGCAGACAATCGAACGCAAACAGCAGGGCACTGAGGGTGGGTGTTGGCTCAAAGTTTCTATCTCCAGGTTAAGCTTTAAAGGGATTAGTTTAAATTCAAAAATCAATATTCAGAATTTCTAATTTAATTTAAAGACTTTAAATTAAATAATATGCTTTGACAACTTCAATTTTACCTTTTCTCTATATATTTTATTTGTGTTTAAAATGAATTCTTATTTTTGGATGAGTCTTATGTGAAATGGGCATATTGGCATATGTTATCTGGGGGTAGAAGTGATGAATGAGTTAGATTAATAGACTAATATCCACATGATTTATAGTATAAATCAAGAAGTTGGAAATTCCTGGTTTCCAGGATAATCTAATGTGTGTTAAATTACCATATCCTCTTGACAGTGAATTGGTAGAAGATACATTTGCAACCAAACCTATAAGTCACAAAATATGTTTTGGCAAGAGCTTATTTCCTAACATATGGCATTAAATAGGACTAGACATGTTTGAATGAATAGAAGAATTTGTGGGCTTTACAATTTAGTTCTTCCTACTATCACATTTCTTAACAAATATCCATTTGATTTCTCTACGTATATAAAAGATAAATGTCCCTCTTTGTTGGGACCGGGTTCCTCCTCCTATGTGGGAGTACTTTGCTCATTTGTTCCTTCAGGCAAGTATCAAATTGACCTTTTTTCAGGAGACTTGCCTTCCAGGATTTGGAAGAAGGGGTTATGCCTTTTATGTTGTCATCAGTGCAGTCTTGTTTATAGAGATTTAAATTCAGTTTTGATCAATGCAGTTAAAAATAATAAATAACTGTATCATAATAACTTTAACTGAAACCTCAGTAATTTACAAACCCTTTTATATAGATAATGAAGTCAAATATATTAATAAGCCTATAAATCTCCCATACTTATATCCAGATCATTGCTTATATCAGTTATATATTAAAGCAACTGATTCCATGTTTTTTTTACTTTTAACTTATTCCTATTGTAAAATATTTCTAGGTGAGATGGCTACCCTACAGTTTATTTTCTCTCAACTCTTGGCAGCTAACTTCCCCTTCATTTCATTTCTACCTTCATTAAATTATGATGATGCTTGCATTTAGCTGTTCCAGATATAAGGAAGCCTACTACTATTTCCTCTATTTAGCTTGACTAAATCAACATTGCCTTTAATCCAGCCTTCCCTTTTTAACTGTCTATTTTTCATTCCCACATTTTTGGAATACCTTTCTAGTAATCTTAGGATACATTTAAAACTATTTTCTCTTTCTGAAAACTCTGGAATAAACATAAATAATGTATCATTTTACATAAGATAATACATGTATAAGTATGTATAAGACTGGATAAATTAAAGTACTCATACACTTGTATTGCTTTTGTATATTACTAATATAAAAGCACATAAATACAATTAAGTACAAAAAAAGCAGAATAATAATTAGATATTCTTAAACCAGTATGTTAGTCTTTAAAAGACATCATTCCTGAGCGAAATGGTCTGATAGCTGTATGTTCTGTTGCCTGCAGTTATAGCAAGCAATCTTCTAACCTACCAATTTCTTATTTTTGAAAGCGTAAAGATTCAAAGGTAAAAAACCCTGTATTTTAGCATTTTGTTCACCCATTTTCATTCAAAGCATCTGATAAGGCTCTTTAATAATATGGGCATTACTAATTTACTGTTGTCTCTCACTAGCATTTTCAACACTAACACTGCATATATTGTTTTGACTACTTTAATCACAGTATTGTTACTTAAGCTACAGTATGTTCTCATAGAATACTTTATTCTAACTATTTGGATTCATCTTTGATATACTCTACATTTAATAATCATAGCTTGGTAATAATATGAGTTTATAATCTAATTTATTGTTATAACATTTGCATGATCAGGTCAATATGGCTAAACTGTTTGCCTTTTTGTATGTACTAATATGTACTGACTTTTTGTGTGTGTTGTGCTTACTTTGGCATGGCTTTTACTAACTCAGGCTCTTGTCCCACAGATGCTGATCAGGAATTATTCTCAGATGATGGGTCCTCTGTTTCCCAAATTAACTCTCAAACTCAGTCCCCACAAAATGTCCCTGACAAATTAGAAGGTATATAATGTAATGTCATGTGCAGTATTACAACTCCGGAAGGTGTAAATGCTATTTGCCATTGCACAATATTGTGAGCCTGTAAATCCTTCCTTACAGTCTATTTTTTTAATCCCAAAGATCGATCATAGAAAATATAGTCAAATCTGAATATGTGAAGCCTGATACAATATCCATATAAATTATTATGTCATTTTGGCCTAATCTCATTCATCTTTCAGAATAGGCCATCTAAAAAGACAAATTTGAACCATTGTGTTAATTTATGTCCTGCCCTTAATTACAGTTTCTATGTTTGTTTGTTTGTTTGTTTTTTAAAATGCTTTGTTCCCCGCATTATGTAGTACAACTTGGTCTACTAATGCCAGTCTAACATAACAAACAGGTAATGATGCTGCTTAGCAGGGTGTACCTTCTAGTTAGAGGTATATTCTATATGTCCAATTGTGTCTGGAACTTGGTTAAAAACCTGATTCCAGACATCCAAGGAATATTAATATTACTTAATGTTGCTTTAAAGTGAAGCTTTAAAGGGAAAAAAGTAACACAACACAACACAAAAAGTAACACGGGATAAAAAAAGAACTAAAGCCCAGATTACCAAATTTTACAAAGTCCCAATTTTCTAAAATTCCCAATCCAAGATTGTATTTAGCCCTGTTCAGAATGTTACACAACCATCTGTTCTATATAATCACCAATACAAGAAAGAATAAAATATCACTTTTTTCCCCCCTTTCAGAAAATAATGACAATTACCTACAGGATTCTAACCTCACCTCTTTGGAGCTGCCAGTTGTTGTCATGAATGGCAAAGAAGATGTACACGATGTGGAAGAAGATCTTGCCCAGAGAGTCAGCAAATTAACCACTAGTACTGTAGAGAATATAGAGATTACAATTAAGACTTCTGAGAAGATTGAAGAGACCCTTTCTCCTGAAGGCTCTCCTTCCAAATCACCATCAAAGAAGAAGAAGAAATTCCGTACTCCATCCTTCCTGAAAAAAAACAAAAAGAAGGAAAAGGTGGAGGCCTGAGGTTTCACTGACACTTTAATCATACATCTAATCAGTTGTTAAAATGGTCAAGTAGGGTTATGCAAGAAACTGGGCCTTAACCTAAGTACAGAACTGGAAACAATTACATAGAAACTGGGTTTTAATTAATTAAATGAAGAATTCATCTCTTAATTAGTACAAATAAAACTATTATGAGAATTTTAAGTATTTAGTAGTTCCACCACAAACTAACACTGGCAGTTGGTCCACTATAATACCACAGTAATGTCAGATATCCTTATCTAGCAAGTTACATATGAAGATTTTTGTTGATTAAAATGTCTTCAGCAATTTCACTATTGAATGATCAGATAGTGTTTGTTTTTAACCTACTGCCACATTATGTAATTGGGTGATGTTTTTTTGGATGATCTTGATTTTGTCCCTCAAAGGGTGGTGTCTCTCTAATCACACCCTCACAAACTTTGGTCATTTAATTATATAGTGGCACATAATTTTAGAAGAAACTGTAAAAGGAATTGCATTTGGAATTTTACAGACTCTGTGAAGGTTGCATTCATCAATAATAACTTTTGCCAAATATTCATTTTAGTAAGATAGAATTTTTGAAAACTTTTTTTATTCTATCAGTTGGGGGCAGGGAGAAAGCCCTTATTTTTTAATAAAGGGGATTTTATACACTTAACATTGATAACTTCGTTTAACTATGGCAAAACAGAAAAAGAATTTTATATGTTGAAAATTTTGTATACCATTCAATATAAAGTATTATAGGCATGTAAACCAAGCATTTAACAGTAGAATGTATTCAAGGATGCTTGGTGTAGAGTATACTTAAATATAATTCATGAATCCAGAACTTCTGACATCAGACATAAAGAGCGTAAAAATTTACTGGATTCAATTCTAAATCTTATTATATTTTTTCTCATAATATTATTGAATGAAGAAAAATCTTGATAACCTATGATCTTCCAGAAGATCAGTTCAAAGTGTGTCCTAGTTTCATTTAGCCTTTCTGAATTATTTCTGCAGAAATTTCTGTTGAAATCTCAAAGTATGAGATAGAGTACAGGTGGCAAGGCTACAAAATGACAAAACCAGGGAATGAAAAATTATCTCACTAGCCAGCAAAATGTCACTATTAGTATACTGTAGTACTTGTGACACTCCTGTAGTCACTTTTTGGAAAGCCTTCTGAAAAGCAGTAAGCCCAGTAACTGGGAGGAATTTATGTTGCTGGAATGAGGCTGTATTGCCATTTGAGTGCAAGGATATGCGGATCCCATGAAATGACTTGGATGCAGCTGCATTTGTGTTGCACTATAAACTGATCATCTGAAAAAGACCATAACCAAATAAAAGAGACAAAACTGGAAAAGGGAAAGTGAGATGGAAAGAATAAGGGCATGGAGAAAAAAATGTGGATTATTTTTCATAAAATATATGTCATGGAATTGGGGGTATTTTTATTAAATTGATGGAACATCTGTTTTATATTTTAAAATTACAATAGAGGTTAATAGGATCATTTTAATCTACATTTTGCCTTCTCAATGAATCTTAGAGCAAATTAGTGCTGATTTGTAAGTGCTGATCCTGCCATTTGTTTTTGCTGGTAGTTTTATTTTGTTTTGAGTTAAACAGAAAAAGAAAACAAATCTGTAAATACACACTAAACATGAAAACGAACTATGGCCTTTTTACATCCATAGGCACAAGAGGAAGTACATCTTAAATATGAATGTTACTTCCAGATTGCCGGTTGAAATATATTACCATATATATATGGTTGAATATGGCCAGGATGTTATTGGGCATGCAAAAACTGAGTATAGCATGTTACAGGGCTGGTGAGCTTTGACTGTGTAAGTGTGGCAGTGCAGTGCAGAAGTGAATCTGGAAATGATATTTTAAATATCTCAAAATACTGGAATCGGTGTGTTCTCTTAAAAAATAGTGGGACTATCTAAGTTGCTTAATTTTTTATGTTCTACATTTTTTGTGTTGTGTTACAACATATGTAGAAACCGTAACCTGTGAACTATGCTTTTCATAACTTTAAAATCTATATCTAAATGAAAGCAATGTGCATAAATATTTTTTAAAAATGCAACCGTGAACTATTTGCACCTTTTTTCGCTAATGCCTCTATTTACTTGCTTTGGCATATGAATGAGCCAGCCAACTGTGTCCTGTGGAAAAAGATATATAAATGTTGTTGGAAATTGCTTATAGATGTAATGCTAATTAATGTTAAATCACAAATAAACAGTATTTTAAGTAGATGAGTGTGAATTATATCTTATTCATGGCATTCTTCAACAGAGGAGTATATAACGTACAGCTCTTACAATATATAATTGTAACCAGCTAGCTTCTTTTTTAAGTGGAAATGTAGAAAATTATTCCGAAGAATTGCTTCAGAGTGCAATTGCTTCAGAGTGCAATACTTTTCTGAATTTCATTAAAGCAGTCTATTTTTTCAGGTTTCTATGTGGGCGTGAAAAAAACCTGCTATTTTAAGAATTGCATTAATGTTAATGAGTGCATTCTTTAAAGTTTCTTATATGGAAACCCAAAAAGATTAGGCTGCTTTAATGAATAATAGAGAAATGCTACACTTATAGGTAGCAAAACTTTCACAACCCTACTATGCATAGAAATATTTATTCATAAATTATAACTTATTTAATCATGTAATAAACCTATGAGATTACACATTTTGAATTTTAGTTATAACAGGATTTTTGTATTTGTTAAAGTCAGAAAAAAGGAAAAATACTTTGTGTGCTTCTAGTGCAATCCCTGCCACATCTGCTTTCATGTAAATTCCTAGCAGGCATTAACAAATTGCAGAGTACCCTATCAGTGTAGTAATTGTAGTGATATCACACAGATGCAGTTGTACCATTCAGAGCTATGCAGACCATGACCATAGGGTGGCAGTGGTTCCTATTTGTAATTTTGATTTATATGGAATTAATTCCATGAAAGACAATTAGCAAGTTGCTTTCAAAGAAAGTATGTTGAGGGAAGTTCTGTAGGCATCATTCCAGCTGCACTGCAAATAGATGAAAGAGAACAGCTGGCTTTTTTTGGATGCCTCTGTTTGTCGGCTCAGTTAGGATCCCAGAAATGGAATGTTCTCAGAGGAGTTTTCTCTCTTCCTACACCCATAGAGATATTTTGCTTGATTTTTAAAAAGATTATTAAGCTGGTTTTACTAACTAGGTACCTGAATAGAATATTAGCCTCTTATGAGATGATGGAACTGATATAGTTAACATGCTAAACAAGGCTCCATTTTAGGTCTGTATTCAAAATACTGGCATGGAACATACTAAAACTGAAAAATGCATTGCAGTTCTAATGCAGAATGCATGTACATACTTGTGAAATACATCTGCAAAATTATTAAAATTGCTATGTACAGTATATTTTGTAAAAGTATTTGTATGTGTGCTTTGATACAATTAAAAACAGCTTTGAAATCAAGTTCATAGATAAATTGGGACAAACTCTGACTATGATTTAATACAGATTTTATACCAATATAAAAACTATATATTTTTTGAGCAAGCATTTCTTTCTAGGTGAAGAAAACCCTAAAGGGATCTGTAAGATACAATGGAGAAGGACTTCATCATGTTGGTACTTCGATAAAGTCCAGATTGTAGAGAAAAGAAAAAAACACACCTATGGATACCCAAATAATAGAAAGAAATAGATGACCATTCAAATCACACTATTATAATGCCACGTTTAGAGAGAATGTGGTATAATGATTAAGGCACCAGGCTACAAACTGGAAGGCCGTGAATTCTACTTCTGCCACAAAACTAGCTGGGTGACCATGGACCAGTCATTCCTCTCAGCCCTAGGAAGGAGGCAAAGGCAAATCACTTCTGAAATCTTGCCAAGAAAACTGCAAGGGACTTGTCTAAGTGGTCGCCAAGAGTCTACATTGATTCAAATATTTTTTCCCCAGTTTAGAGGAGATAATTGTGTGGAATGTTCAGGCTGCGGTTTGCTCCTTTTAAGTGGTAGATTTCATGCATTATTACATAATTTGAAAATTCCCTTAGTTTTTGGATGATTCATATTTTAGACCAGTAACATACAATAGCATTGAATAGATTTCTTTCTGGAAGAAATCTTAATTTAGTTGTCTGTGACTCTCTGGATATTAAACATGTTGAATTACAGTTCCCGATATCCCTGACCATTAAGCATGTTGGTTAGGAGCTATAGTTCAGGAACATTTGGAGTGTGACAAAACATCTGTTGTTTTACTATAATATGCAGAGCATAGGATCTTTTTAGATTATGATACTTGAAATAGGATTCAAGCTAAAAAGCTTGCTTAGCATTATCCTGAGCAAGGACCTAAAAGGGAACTGCTCTAAATTTTATTAAACATTTTAAAAAGCTAATACAAACATACAAGCAGACATTTCATCACCCAACAAGATAATAACACTATCGGTGTGAGTGAGGTGAGGTTTGCTGCTTGTTTATATACAGTAGCTTACCCTGCCAGTGTTGGTGGCAGTGTGATTTTCTCCTTGGTAGTTTCTTGATTAGGATATTTTTACTGCTTGATTGGTGTTAATCTCTGTTTATTGGGGTGTTGGTTGCTGGAAAGGATTTGTTCTGGTCTTTTTGTTTCCTTCTTTTCTTAGCTTTTTATTGTTTCTCTTGAATGGTGTACAAATATGGTTTATTTCCATGTGTTTATTGATGATTGATTTGTCTGAATGCCACACTTCTAGAAATTACCTGGCATTTGGGGTTTGGTTTGGTCTAGAATGCACACGGTTTCCCGAATGAAACTGTTGAGTCTGTCCAAGTGTTGTGAGATTATTCGTCATGTCTTCTAACTGCTGGTTGGTATTCACGGATGCACTCTGCTAGTCTTCTGCCTGTCTATCCTACACTGTGATTGTTACAGTCCTTACCCTATATGTTGTAGATGATTCTACATTTTTAACTCATGATTTTTTCCTCTGCCACACAAATTTAAATATATCCTTTTGCCACTGTTTAAGTGGTGCATCAGTTATCAAAATAGGTATTGTCTGAAACAAAAACATCATTCTAGGCAAGATATTTTTATTACACAAATTTTCCCTAGCAATGACAATTGTAGCTTCTTAACATGTTTTTTTAACTTCATTTCATGTCTCAACGTAATTATTTTGAGATAACTTACAATTTCTGTTTGCCATGGTGATACCCAGATTTTTTTTTACTTCTCTATCTTAAAATTTGTTATATTTATCAATTCTCTGTTCTTGTGTTTTTGGTTAACATTTTCATCTTCTGTTTGTTCATCCTAAAAAAATCGATCAAATTCTTTTTAATTTTCCCATTAATGCTCAAATTCCCTTAAAATTATCTTCCAAAACAAACACCAAACCAAAAGCCCTTAACTTTTAATTTTCTTTTTTAATCTTTACCCCTACAATCCTCTCATCTTATATCTCTTTTAGTAGTTCAGGAACCAATATAAACAAGGAAGGGAACAGTGGAAATCCTTGTCGTTTCTTTTCATATTTCATAAAGCTTTGTTAGATCTCCATTGATAATTACTTGTGCTTTCTGTAAAGTATAAATCAATCTTACCCATTTAATAAAATTGACTCCAAAGTTCATATTTTTCAAAACTTTGAACAGGAAAGTCCAGTTCAAATTGTCAAAGGCCTTCTCTCCATGTAAGAAAACCAATGTGATTTGCTTTTCATTATGTTTCTCCAAATATTTCAAAATGTCCAACTAAGATTGTCCTTTAACTGTATTTTATGTGAAAACCCACATTGATCTTCATGAATAAATTCTTGCAAAATTAATTTCAGTCTTTCAGTCAGAATCATTGTAGTCAATATTCAATATTCAATGTCAGCCTATAGATTATTGTCAAATCTTGTCCTTTAGATATTGGTGCTAAATTGGTCTTTTCTCAACTCTATGACATCTTTCTTCCATATAAGAAAGAATTCATTGTATTTTGTAAATATTGTAAAAGTTCATCCTCAAAACATTTATAATAAGGGTTATTTATTTATAATAAGAACCTCATAATCCATCTGTTCCAGGCATCTTTCCTGGTTTAATCTTTTTCTTATAGCAGTGATGGCTAACCTTTTTCTTGTCGCGTGCCAAAAGCATGTGCATGTGCTATCATGTGCGTCCGTGCGTGCAGGCACCCATAATGCAATGCGTGCATGACATCACCGTGTACCCCACCCCACACACACGTGCACGCGACCCCCGCACTTCCCCCGCCTCCTGTTTTGGGCCTAGCAGGCCTCCCTGCAGCCTCCTGGGACCAAAAACGGGCCGCGGGGTGACGCACCCCCATGCCCCATTTTGGGCCTAGCAGGCCTCCCTGCAGCCTCCTGGGACCAAAAACGGGCCGCACACCCGCACTCCCCCCCATGCGTGTGCAACACCCCCACGCATGCATGCGGGTCTCCCGCATGCGCCCTGCTGTCCATGCATGCGCAGCAGATACCCAAAAATCAGCTGGCCAGTGGGAGGCGCGCGCACATGCACGGTGGAGCTGAGCTGGGCGACGGCTCACATGCCCGCAGAGAGGACTCTGCGTGCCACCTGTGGCACGTGTGCCATAGGTTCGCCATCACGGTCTTGTAGCTTCAGAAACTTCCCTTTTTGTTAATAGGTTATTTCATAATCTCTCTCTGTTTCTCTGTAACCCTCAATAAATTTTGTTTCTTTAGGTATTTCCCTGGTTTGTTTGCAAATTCAAAAGTTTTTTTTACATATTTTATTTTGTATTTCCATTATTCTTATTGTTAACATAATTGTCATTGTAAAAACTTAATTTGTTAAGAAATTATATTTATTTGTTTATTTGTTTTGATTGTATGCCTCCCAGAATACTCTGTGAGTGAGATGGCAGTTTCTAAATTTGATACAAATAAATACTTATCTTTCTTGGAAATTTCTTTAATTCTTCTTCCTTTCTCTTTATCTCATCCAAAACAGCTTGTGTTTTCTCTTGCCTCTTTTTTGAGTTTAGTCTTATGCATATAAACTCTGATAAATGCTTTACTTGAGTTCTAAAAACCATTCTTAAATCTGTACTTTTGTCTAATTATTTAAAAAAGCTTTTAGTTTCTTTTTAAAACCCTTTACTATTACTTCTTTTTGTAACATTTCATTTAGTGTTCATCTAAAAGAACTGGAACTCAAACTCACAGCATTATGATCTAAAAAGTTATTTGATAATACTTCTTTAGAAACCTTAGTAGCCAAATTCTTAGAAATCCAGATCATGTTTATTGTTGAAAAGGATCTATGTCTTTCAGGAAGGAGGTGTATTGTCTTGAATTTTTCCCTCCCGGTCTGTCCACAAGCACCAAATGTCCATCAAACAATAATTTATTTTGAATTATTTTAATATTTTTCTCAGAATTTCTATCCAGTTGTGGGGGAATCCCAACTGAAGGATTTCTCCAAGTTATGAATTGAGAAGGGTTAATTTCTCTGTGTTGAATTACAGCTAATATTTAAAACTTTTTCACATTGTGAAAAATACCTAGTACGATTGTGAATAGGATCTTGAGCAAAACAAGATCAAATTTCAACCTGCTGTTTACTTACATTTACATTTACAAAGCTATTTATTGACTTTGCCATTTAATAAAAGTGTTGAACGAAAGTGTTCCTTATTCTTGGGTAAGAAAATATAGAGACAGCAAGGAATTTTTTTTAGAACATTACATTTTGTTTTGAAATGAAATGCATGTCCGAAAAAGGAAGCATGCCCCCTTGAACAGTTTAAAGAAAAAAGACAGGAAAAAGAAAGTAAAACTATTATTGTCTGAAATGTCAAGGATATTAAAACAGGCCAAGGAGAGGATAGTTATGTACTCAGAACAGGTCTTTTTTATTAGTTATATTTCTGAGCTGTTTAGTAAAGAAAACAGTTAATGTGAAATGGAGAAGTTCCCTGCTTTGTAGAACATCAGACTGGTCAGCATTCTTCGTAATGTATTCAGAGAATTGCTGGGTATTTCCATAGAAATTGAGGGAAAGAAAATTTGCTCTCAACAGCTTGCTGAAGGATCACACTGGAACTAAATTGGGGATTAAGGGAGATGAAGGCTAACACATCTATAAAGCAGATTGTTGGGGAAAACTCTGCTAGAGAATACATTTTTTCTGAGGTTACAGGAAATGTGATTTTACAACAAACTTAAGAGAGCAAAGTCTATTGTCCGGAACAGCAATGCAATTTATCAGCCATCTTCCTATTGGTTTACAAAATTCAAGCACTAGATCTTGAGACCCTTTAAGTAGGGCATACTAGAAGGCCTGATTCAATTCAAATAGGAGAATCAAGCGTCAAAAAGGCATGATTTGATTTGAGATTTGAAGGCAGTTCAATTTAATTCAAGCCACTTTGAGTCTCATTTTTTAAAAAAAAGACTATAAGGAGAAACTTCAAAATATTTGAAGCTACTTCATTTTTTGGCAGAATTAAATGAAAACAGATGGTAAACTTTTTACAAAACGTGAACTCTGTCAGATTTCAGCCAGGTACTAAAATCTGGAACATGCCCTCCCCCACCTCCCTCCGCCTACCTTGAGTACACTTGGTCCTTTTCCTTCTTGCTTTCCACAAGGAGCCTTGCACCATGCCTTTGGTTTTGTTTGATCCTAAACAACCTTTATATTAATTCTTCGTGAATGATCTAGATGAGAGGATAGAAGGTGAACTCGTCAAATTTACAGATGACACCAAGCTGGAGGGAATTGCTAATACTTTGGAAGATAGTTTCAAGATTCATAAAGATCTTGACAAATTTGAGCATTGGGCCCTAGCCATCAATCTGCAGTTCAGTAGTGAGAAAAGTAAGATATTGCCTTAGGCAGGAAAAACCAAATGCATAGATATGGAATAAGAGGTACCTGGCTCAACAATACTGTGAAAGGGAACTGAATATCCTAGTGGACCACCACTGAAATATCAGCCAGCAGTGTGCTGTAGCTGCCAAAAAAATCCAATTCAGTCCTAGTCTGCATCAGCAGAGGTATGGCATCACGACAACAAGAAGTGAAAGGATTGCTCACCACACTGATGAAACCACACTTGGAATACTGTGCCTGGTTCTGGTCACAATACAAAAAAAAAAAGATGTTGAGACCCTGGAACGTATGCAGAGAAGAGAAAATATGGAAAGTATCTAGAAAAGAGCAACAAAAACGATAGCGTCTGGAGATTAAATTGTATGATGACCGCTTGAGGGAGCTAGGTAGGTCTACTCTAGGCCACAGATGTCAAACTTGCCACATCACACTGCTGTCACGTGATGTATCGTGATGTTTTTTCCCTTCGTGGAGCTGGGTTGGGCATGACCTGCGCGTGACGCGTCCGGGCGGTGGACCGCCAGTTTGACACCCCTTATCTAGGCTATTGAAGAAAAGGATGGGGGGAGACACATGATAATTGTCTTCCAGTATTAAGGGACTGTCACAGAGAAGAGGTAATTGGCTTATTCAATCAGAAAGCAGGCTTCCCAGAAAGCAGGACAAGAAGTTATGGGTGGAAGCATGTTAAAGAGAAATCCAACCTAGAATAAGAAATTTTCTGACAGTGAGAACAATCAATGGAATAGCCCTATGATTCTATTATATGTATTTCTTCTGTATCTCTTATTAGCTTGGTTTTTATTGCTCTTTGACTTTATAGATTGGGACAGTTGTCAAATATAATTAAAAAAATAAAACTCAGGTGGCATAGCTGCTTTGTATTTTACTGCCTCTGTTCACATGGCTTCCTGGTGTATCAGGAGGGTTGGTAAGGGTAGTTAAACATGCTTTCTTTCTAGGAAGGAGCAACTCGTTATAGGCCTTGGTGCCATGGCAGGTTGTATAGGATATGGTAGCAAAGTTTGGCCTCTTTTTGGCCAGTACTTGGGAGAATGCACATTGATTTCGCCTTGTAAGATTGTGCAATTGTTGCTTTTGATCAGTAGCAAGCTTAATCCATTTTGGAAATCAGCCATGCAAGAGTAAGGCAAGGATGCCCCCAAAGGCAATCAAAAAAGACAAGGTGGTCCTACCTCTATTTAATACTTTTCATACAAATTGATTACATATAAGACTCTGCTCACAAGTCGTCACCTTGCCTTTTTTATGCCATTTCCCTTCTGCCGATAGATGTTCCTGGGTTTTGCCTTGCTGATAATATTATGAGTTAAGACGAGTGTCAAACTCAAGGCCTGTGAGCCAGATGCGGCCTGTGGGGTGATTATATCTGGCCCACAGGGCTGCCCTGGAAACAGCAAAGGACCGGCCCACGGTGCTCTGCCAGCGAAAACAGGCTCCCAAGCTCCATTTTTGGCTGCGACGACCTCCTGCAACTCTCTGCCAGAGAAAACGGAGCTCGCGAGGACCACCACCACAGGCGACACGAGTAACATCGAACTGGTCACGCCCACCTCTGCCTCCTGAGGTCAAACACAACACTGATGCAGCCCTCAATGAAATCAAGTTTGACATCCCTGAGTTAAGAGAAGCAGCATAAATACATGGCACAAGGACATGCGATGCCACACAGAAAGATACTGCCACGGATAAATTCTCATTCCCTTTTGAGATGTTTAAACTAGCATACATTCACTTTTTATTAAGAGATTTAAACCTGACCCCAAGCATGTAGACTTTAAAAGTAATGTTGGCCTTGAACCCATATTAAGAATGCTGATTGCTGATGAAAGATTCCAATTGTGATGACAGGACCATCATCAATCTGTTATTCCCATTAGTACAGGTACAAGAAAGAAGTCAAGGCTGATGTTGGCAACATTAAAGAAGCAGAGAGTTTAAAAAAAAAGTGAAGGAAGCCCAAAGTAATGCCAGCCATGCCAACCACAAAGAGCTCTGACAGGAGACTTTAGTGAGGCCATAAATCGCATTGGCTGGGTGCTCATGTCACTGTCAGAGAATCTGTCACATAACTCAATGTTATTCCCCAAATGAAGAAGTAGTAGCTGCTATTCTCACCCTCATTGCTTGCTGTCACTGAAACCGCTGGAATAAAGGCAAGACGATCACCAAGAAGATCAAGGAGCCTTTGGCAGTGTACAGTAAGCCCTCAACTAGAAGTTCTAAATGGGTTGTAAAAATCTGGAGAACTACTAGATGATAAAAGTATTTTCCATATTTCTTTGAGGCCAAGTGTTAATCATCTGGATTTATGCAATCCAGATTTGTGCTGACTGTTAACTTGTTGAAAGATCCGGAACCCCTTTCCCAAAAATATTAAGTCTACTAACATAGAAATGTTAGTACTTTGCTAAATCAGAACATAATCCACATAATTTAGCCTTCTACTTGCAAGATGGCTTCTCCAGTCCTTTACTTCCAGTATGGGGTATTCAGATCTATTTCTATATACAGGGAGGCATAAGATATCCCTAGATGGAAAGCAACAACTTCTCTTGTTTCTACTTAGTTTTACTATGAGGGAACTAAGTTCTAGGTAAGAAAAGAATGCAATGTAAGTAGATGTATCTGTCATAGAACTTTATGCTTACCTATGAAAAGGTGATTGCCTCTATGTTATATGCAAACACTTTAAATTAAATCCTCTTGAGGCCAACACAAACTTTGGCTTTACACTCTTCTTTTCTAGTGCATGATGTTGGCAGAAGCCCCAGTTTCATTTAACTCAGAACTCTCCAAGTGTAATATGGTTAGGTAAAAGAGGTCACAATAACAACTGGCATACAAGCATCTTATTCAGGGTTAGTGAATGATTGCTGAAATCAGCAGAGACAGGCACCAAACAGATAAGGTGCTTGTTTACCTTGATACTCAACTATTTGTCTTACCATAATTGCAATGTGTCTGCCCTGGTAAGATAATGCCACAGAAAATATATTCCATTTTAGTTGCCATTTCAAATATGCATGTCTCTTGTCCACCATTACCATGAATCCACACACCAATCCCTATTGCCAGGCTGATTCTGTCTATCCCATTCTTAAAGCAATGGTTATTTTTTCCAAATTTTCCTAAATTTGTGGCTTGGTGGTTTGAAGGCAAAGATCAAAGAAAGCTGATCAATGTTGAAGCTACCAAATCTCTACTCAATATATTTGTTTTCTTACCCCAAAGGGTCCTTAGGCATTCTTTATTTTATATTCTTTATGGAGTGCCAGAAGTACACCAGATTTTTTTCCCATCTTAAGTCCAGCACTTGCTTCATCTGCTGATATCTGTTATCTAAAATTCCACAATGTTTTGTTAAATACCAAAGATTGAGTTTTTAAAAACTTTCCTGAATTGACTTATAGACCAAAAAAAGTAGAAATAATACATTTCTCATGCAATAGAAAATATATAGAAAATAATAGAGACAGAATGTGAAAATATATGCCTAATAGATTTTGACGCAGTGGTGAACACCAAGAAAGACTATACAAGCAATAATAACAACAACAAGAAGAGAAGACACTGCCAAATACATTTTCAAGATGACACAAGAGTTAAATTTACAAGACGCATGGAGAGAGTTAAACCCAAAGAAGAACCAATACACCTTTTTTTCAAATCCCCATAACTCTTGGTCAAAAATTGACATGGTGTGAATGAACCAGGAACTGAGAAGAGACATAGAAGAAATAGATATAATGATGAATATTTGGGCAGACCATAACCCCTTAAAAGTAAGATGGAAGGGGCAAAAAAAAGAAGGAGATGGACTTTAAACCAAAAGATCCTGGAAAAAAAGGAATATGTGCAAATGATGGAAAACGAATTGGAATTATTTTTTTAAAGAAAACAAGAAAGAACAAACATTGTTGCAAAATTTGTGGGACATGATCAAAGTATATATTCGGGACTTAACAATAGTGTATGTGGTACAAAGGAACAAGAAAAAGAGTTAACAACAAATGATACTCCAGGAAAAACGTAAAGAATTGGAATTGGCGTTAAAAAAAGAACCCCAAAATGATAAAATTAAAGGGGAAAGAGATTTAGTAAAACATAAAATAAATTTATTGACACAAGAAGAAAGGGTACAAAACCTCAAAATAGTGAAAAAAAAATTTTGAACACGCAAATAAACCAGGGAGATGGCTATCATATAAATTAAAAAAAGAGAAAGAGAAAAAACTAATTCAACAACTGCAAGATGAGAACGGGAATCTACATTATCGGATAGAAGAAAAAAAACAGTATCTCTCAAAAAATTCTTTAAGGCTTTGTGTACCCAAGAGGATATACTGGAAGAAAACATTAAACAATACCTAAAAGAGAGGGATTTGTCTAAAAAACCGGATATAACAAGGGAAATGCTGAATGATAAAATAACAATGATGGAAATGAAGGAGGCAATTAAAAAAACAAAAAAAATTATAAAACACCGGGACCGGACAGGCTTCCCGTGGAATTGTATAAAAAAATACAAAAATCACTGGAGAGACCAATGTTGGATTTATACAACGAAGCCCTAGAATAAGCCAGACTACCAAACTCTTGGACAGAGGCATATATCACACTAATATTAAAAGAGGATACAGTCAACCAGCAGATTAAAAAGATCTATCTCGCTACTAAATGCCGACTATAAAATATTTGCTACTATAATTGCGGAAATGTTTTTAAAAAATTTAACAATATTATCCACTGTGACCAAAATGGGTTCTTACCAAAAAGGCGATTGAAAAGTAATATGGGAACAATGATGAATGTGTTCTATGAAGCACACCCCGAGAAACAAGTAGCACTGATATTTTTGGACGTGCAAAAAGCATTCGATAACTTAAACTGGCAGTTTCTCATATATCAATTAAATATTATGAACTTTGGGGGGAAATTTATAGGGATGATCAGGGCAATATATTCTACAGCCAAAGTATTACTAAATGGGGAAATGACAGAAAAATTCAACATAGCCAAAGGGATAAGACAGGTATGCCCATTGTCTCTCTTAATATTTATTCTATTGTTAGAAGTATTATTAGCACATATAAGGCAGCATCAAGAAATAAAAGGATTAAAAATAAAAAAGGAGGAATACAAGATACAAGCTTTTGCAGATGATCTGATTTTTATTAGAGAGGAGCCTTTAGAAACAGGAATTAAATTAATACAAGAAATGGAATAATTCAGCAAGGTGGCAGGACTTAAAATAAATAAAGATAAGACAAAGATAATAACCAAAAACCTCACTGATAAGTCAGAAAAAGGAACTAGAGAGGAAATTGGAAATATAGACAGTTAAGGAAGTGAAATATCTTGGAATCTGGCTAATGGCAAAGTGTTAATCTATAAAAGAAGAATATTACAATAAATTACTACAACAAATAAAAAAAAGATCTGGATAATTGGGGGCAATTACAATTATCACTAATTGGAAAAATTGCTACAATCAAAATGAATATATTACCAAAAATCCTATTCCTCTTTCAAACAGTACCGATAAAATAAGGAAGGAATTTTTTTGAAGAATTGAATAAAATTCTTTTGACTGGATCCAGGCGGTGGTCAATGCTTCTTTTAGGGAGGGATCCGTACCGCAGTCTTTAAAGGTTGCGATGGTGAGACTCCTCCTTAAGAAGCCTTCCCTGGATCGAGCGGATTTGAAGAACTTTCATCCGGTCTCCAACTTACCTTTTATAGGTAAAGTTGTTGAGAAGGTGGTGGCTTTTCAGCTTCTTCGGTTATTGGAGGAAACTGACCATCTAGATTCCTATCAGTCAGGTTTCAGGCGCGGCTACAGTACAGAAACTGAAATAACAATTGTGTAATTTTGAGTGGTACCGATACTGAAACGCTGTAAAGAGTAGAAACGTGGTGTAAATGTTGAAATATGTTCAATAAAAACATTTCAAAAAAAAACATTTCAAAATTAATTTTAAAAATAAATAACAAAATAAATACCTTATTTCAAAATACTAAAACCCAGAAACCACTGCTGTTTTATAAAACTATGGCTTAACAGAAGATTACAGAAAGTAATTGGATCTGTAAGATGTTCCTAAAAACCTATGCTTTGGGAGATAAAGAGGACCAATGCAGAAAAAAACCCTGCCTCCATGACCACTTAGAGCAGTGATGGCGAACCTTTTTTTCCTCGGGTGCCGAAATAGTGCGCGCACACGCTATCACACGTGCGTGTGTGCCCACACCCATAATTCAAAGCCCCCCACTTGCCCCACCCCCCTGCTCATGCATGCGTGACCCCCCCACTCCCCTGTTTCCCGACTTTCAGTGGGCCCAGTAGGCCCATTTTTGCCCTCCCCAGGCTCCAGAGGCTTTCTTGGAGCTTGGGGAGGGCGAAAACGCTCCCCCCGCCACCCCGGAGGCCCTCCGGAGGCCAAAATCGCCCTCCCAGAGCCTCTGCGTGAGCCAAAAATCAGCTGGCGGGCACGCACATGCGCGCTGGAGCTGAGCTAGGGCAACAGCTCGCGTGCCGGCAGATATGGCTCCGCGTGCCACCTGTGGCACCCATGCCATAGGTTCGCCATCACTGACTTAGAGTCAAATCTGAAAATTAATTAAAAGGCAACGGAAGTTATAGACTAAACACATGGAGAATGTTAAGCATGCCAAGTGCACATTTTAAAAGGAAGTCAAATGGCTATGGGTGAACGGGAAGCAGTAACATAACATTTTAAAAAAATTATTTACCTTGAAGCTTTATTTAGGAATTTTAGCTCAGCCAAGCTGATCTTTCTTGTATGTTCTCTGCTGACTGTTGTAAAACTCCAGGTTTTAGTCTGC
The DNA here is from genome assembly GCA_023053685.1 of Diadophis punctatus similis. Taxonomy (NCBI): domain Eukaryota; kingdom Metazoa; phylum Chordata; class Lepidosauria; order Squamata; family Dipsadidae; genus Diadophis; species Diadophis punctatus. The sequence continues at coordinate 34,536,689 of JALIGW010000005.1, read as the reverse complement.
AAATGGTATAACTCTGGCTATACTTCATTTCAGCTTCAAGTGAATTATACCGTATTTTTCGGAGTATAAGACGCACCTTTTTACCCCCCAAAAGAGGGTGAAAACTTGGGTGCGTCTTATACACCAAATGTAGCCCCACTCACCCAGCCACCCCCACCCTTTGGCCTCTGTCTTCAAGCAATTTACCTGTTTGCAGCAAAGAGGGAAGAGCCTGTAAAGCCAAGCAAGTCACTAGCAGCTTTCCGACGTACAGCTGATTTGCCACATGGGAAAATGAAAGTGAAACTGATTTGCAAAGAGGCAAATAGAGAGGCAGATTTTTATTTTCTGCTGAACTGGATGGAAGGGGGTAAGTGAATAACTATAAATGTCTATAGAATGTTCAAATTATTAGATTTATTTTTTAAAGACTGCTTTATTATTATTCTAGAGCCAGGGGTCTCCAACCTTGGCAACTTTAAGACTTGTGGACTTCAACTCCCAGAATTCAAAAGCCAGCTTTGTTAGCTTTGCTGGCTGTGGAATTCTGGGAGTTGAAGTCCACAAGTCTTAAAGTTGCCAAGGTTGGAGATCCCTGTAAATCTAGACAACTTAATAAAATAAAGAAGCTTTTTAAAATAAATGCTTGCTCTGAAGAGGCCCAGTGATATTGTATCTTCTTTTAAATAATAGAGAATAATGTATACTTCCAGAAATTTTAATTAATTTTAACAGCTCTGTACAAGTATAGTCTGAAACGTAACAGTGTCCTGTTTAGTATTAGAGTTAGTTACCTTGGAGTAGATCTATTTAAATAATTGGGAGGAGTTAGTGTGACTACATTTAAGAAAACTTTCTGGCATAATGTACATTTCTCCAATTCTTTGCTATTTCTATGGGTCAGGCACACATTCACAGAAATATACAGCAAGCAGTGTGTATCATCTGTGCTGTTTGCTGTTTGGCAAATTGCTGGGAGGCAGAGGCCTTTTTCCCTTGTTTTCCTCCCCCAAAACTAAGGTGCGTCTTATACTTCGGTGCGTCTTATACTCCGAAAAATACAGTAGTTTAATAATTCCTTCTCTTAACTCTACTCAGCATGATCTTTGCCAGAAGAATGTGTCACAGAGTCACAGAATAAATGAGGTGGAAATGAGCTTAATAGTCATGAAGTCAGACCCCATTTGAAAATATCCAGGTAATGGAAGTCCACCACTGTCCCTGGCAGATTGTTGGACTACTTAAAAGTGCTTACAGTCCTTTATGTATTTGAAAACTGTTACTGTATTTTCTCTTACTCTTCTCTTTTACCAGCCCAATTTACCCAGCATAAATATATGTGGAATTCAGCAAATTTACCCAGCCAGGGGTGGGTTCCACTTTCCTTTGCCACCGGTTCGCATCGCGATGTTTCACACATCCCCTCGTGCGATTTGGCTTTCGCACATGCTCAGAAGCAGGAATCAGCCCAAAACAGAGCTGTGGAGCTAATCAGCTGTGCTTCAGGCGAAGAAATAAAGGTCAGAATTCACCCATGTGCGGGCGGGAGGGCCCTTTTTCAAGCCGCGGAAGGGGAAAAATTCGCACAAAATAAAAAAAGATGGTGGTATGCACGGACTGGCACCGACAGTGACATCATTAGCGGGTTGCTACCAGTTCGAGCGATTCAGTCCGAACCAGGAGGAACCCACCCCTGTACCCAGCATAAATTAAACAATGCATTCTCATGTTCAACTACTGTTACACTTAGGTCTTTCTTGCATTCACTCTTGCTAGTCTTATACATCTTGTTTGTCTGTTCATTTGTTTTTCTAGCCAGAGGGAGGATTTTACATTTATAACAAATGAATATTATTCTATTGAATTTGGCCCATCATTCAAGCTTGTTGATATCAATTTCCTAATTTGCCATCTAAGGTATCAGCTGATCATCCTAGTTTGGTGTCGTCTGCAAACCTGATCAACCTGCTATAATTTGTAGATATATTAAATGGGGTTGAACTAAGGATAAAACCTTGACCTCTCTTGAAACAACCTCATGACGATTATTCTAACGGTTCAACAGTTTGAAAATCTGCCACTGCACAGTTTTATCCACACCATGTTTATCTCTCTTGTCCACAGAACATTTTGAGAGATTTTGTCACGCATTCACTAAGACCATGTTCCACTACTTCTACAGCATTTCTATGATCTACCAAACTGGTCACTTTGTCATTAAAAAAAAGATATTCATTTATAGGCCTCACCATTAGTGAAAATTAATGATAAATGAAAAGGTTCTACATACATTCTCATTGACAAATTATTGGCTTGGATATTGCCATAAAGTGGATCTGCAGTCAGCTTGCTAATTGCATTAAGTTAATCAGCATTAATAGCTCTTAGCCTCTAGGACAGCAGTAACCATTGAGGTGCCATTGGGGACTGTTGGGGCCAATATTATTTCACATTTCTATTAATAACCGAGATAATGGGATTGATGGGCTGCTTGTCAAACCTGCAAATGACAAAAAATTGAAAAGTCTGGCTGGGAATCATGCAGAATGTAACTGCAATCTAATTTAGACTAGACGGAAGACTAGACTGAAAATTGAAAATTGATGTCCTTCAACCGAGATCAGTGTAAAGTATTACATTTAGGACATACATACAATATGCACTGGTGAGATCACAACAGAATATTATGTACAATTCTGGATATATATTTCCAGAAGAATATTTATAGATAAGAAGAGAGAAGGGTGACAAAGAAGCTACAAGAATTTGAGAACAGCTGGAAGAAACTTCAGACTTTCAGCATAGTATCAGTGTTCAGTACATAAAAAGATGCCATAGGGAAGAAGTTTGAGATTTGTTTTCAATTACTACAAAAGGGGCCAGAATTAAGAGGCATAATGAACAGCTATTTAGATTAATTTAAATATAAAGAAAATTTACAAATGGCAAGACTATCAAGACCATATGGAGCCTGTGAGTTCTTTATCTCTGAAGAATTTAAGAAGAGAGAGGATAGCTATATTTCAGGAATGGTTTAGTTTTCCTACACTTGTAGAAAGTTGGAGAAGGTGATTCTTGTGGTTCCTTCCAACTGTACAATTTTATAATTTGACATTTGTTCATAATGAATCAATAGATCTAAGTCTTGGTGACCAAAATAGTGTCACACAGTTGACAAACCAGCTTTTTATTTTTTGTCATTATATAACAAATCATTCCAAACAATATTTTGAGCATAGCATGCTTATTATATCTGGACAATGCCTGATGGAAAATGCAGTTGTATTATTTATTGTGGGCTTGGGACCCAAGGAATTAAGTCTTAATGGGGCATTTTTTACATCTGTCATATAAATTCGAACAGAGTATCTGTCCCTTCACTGTCCCACTGATATAAACTTTGTTCCCAAGTAACCTATATTTAGGAAATCACAACAAAACCTGGAGTGATTCTAGACTGCTTTCAAAGACCACTCAGACTGAATACTCAAGAGACAATATTTGAAAGCAATACAACTCTCCTGAGTGATCTGCGGTATCCCATCAAGACAACTATGTTTACATGCCTCTTTGCTTCCTGGATCATGTGCCAGTTCTGTAGACATGGCTTTCATTTAAAGCACTGAAAATATGCAGAGGTGAGTTCCTCCCGGTTCGGAGTGGTTCGCCTGAACCGGTAGCAAACCGCTGGTGACGTCACGATGATGTCACGGAACCGGATCGGTCGGTGCCGGTCCGTGGGCGCTGCCATCTTCTTTTTGGGATTTTTTTATTTTTTGAATTGGGGGGGGGGATTTCTTCTGCGCATGCGCAGAATCCAAGTTTCCAGCACGGTGCATGCATCACCATCTAGTTTTTGGCTTTTGGGGGGGGCGTTGGATTTTTTGGCACGCGCGGACACACGGCGCAGGAGGAAGTGAACCGGCAGCAAGATAAGTTAGAAACCCTCCCCCCGAAAATATGTGCCAAATATATGCATGCCTATGCAAAGTTTCTTGTACAAAAAGCCTTCTCTCACAGAATTGATCTTCTGTGCTATGATTTTTGATTGTGGTGTTCCCTCTTTTTTAGATGAGAGAAAGAAGGGGGGGGAGAGAGGGACAGAGAGATCTTTCCTTTAAAATGTGTGGATATAACTCTCAACAATGGAAAAATTATCAAGGCAGTTAAAAGTTGAGCACAAAAGCTTTGTGCTCAAATTGTTCCTTAGCTAGCAGTTCCTCTGAGTAGCATATATGTCTATTTCTTGGGAATGCCTCATCTTTATCCCTTCCCCCTATACTTTTTTAAATGGGTGGGGATGGTGTTAGTATCTTCCATGGCTTAAGCAGTTTCAGGTAGAAGGGGGTGATATCATGATTCTGGTCCTCCATTTCATTAATTAGTTGCTGTAAGAAAATGGGGAGTGAGGGCTTCTACAATATTGTCCTTGTTTTACCAAATTTTCCACATATATCTTTTCATTTTGGAAACGTGTTTTGAAGCCTGAATCTCTGACCTACATCTTGGATTCCTGTGGCAGTGTATGTTTTGGCACATAAATACATTTGGACTCTAATGAGCAAAGAGCTTTGCTCAACTCCAGCTGGATTTTTAAAACATTTCTTTATTCAGTAGAATTGCTTCTTGTAGTAACACCCAGTTCTAAAACAAAGGATAACCAACTGTACAAGAATAAAATCTCAATGTTTAAATTTTGCTTGTGAAGAGACAATCCACATTTGCATAACTTAATCTGACTGCAAAATCATATTTTGTCAAAATAAATTTATTTATAGTGATTTTATCAAAAATTACAATTACAAGAATAAAAAATGCAAAATTTTTATAATACACACTTTAAAAATTAAAGAATTAAAAGAAAAAATAGAAGATAGAAAAAATAAGCAAAGGAAGAAAAAATAAAATAAAGAAAAAGAAATGATATAAATGAATTACTTCCCTCTTCATCACAAGTATAAGCAATTTTAGTAACTTATCATCTTCTTTTAATATGCAACAAATAATCTCTTCTTCCCATGTCTCATGTCTTATCTATTTAAAAAAAATCCCCTTGTTACTTCAGTCCTGATCAGCAAAAGTCCATTATTACCAGATACAACAATATATCCATTTTAACCTTAATCAAATAAACCAACTTTATATTCCGTCATTTTATTTTTAACAATTTTGATCTTTCGCCCTTTCAAATAATGTATTAAAATCTTGATTTCTTTTTATTTATTTATTTTCTCACAAAATTATTTGAAACTTTAATGAATCTCTTTTTTCAATCCAATATAAGAAGATTTTCCAGGTCACTCTTTTGGTTTGTGGTTTGTATATGCCTTTAAATTTTCTAAAGTGATTAGAAAAGGAAGTATTCAAACATAGTGTCGTGTTGGTTTGGTTGAGATGGCTATTCTGACATCTTCCAGAGCTTTAAAGAGACACTCGGGACCACCATCTTGAGGTCTCTTTATGAGGAGCAACTGTCTGGAGCACTTCTAGTTGAGAGAGAATCCTGGAGAAAAAATTATATGGACTCTTTTCAGTTGGATTTCAGACTTGGGTATGGGACTGAAATGACAATGGTCATACTTTCTCCATCTCTGGCAGATGGAGATGGGGTGCCCTGAATTAGAAAATGTCATCTAACAAGACCTAGGAAGTGAGTCTGCCGTCTGGAACACAATACCTACCTGCCCCTTTCTGAGATTAGTTTGGCCTTGACTCTCTTTCTGCTGTCCTTTAGAAAGCTATGAAGATCTGAATGTGCTACATCCAGTGGTGGGCTGCTGCATGGTCAAAAGGGTTCAGGCAAACACTTAGCTCTGATCGCTGGTTGGGCCTGCCCACCCGCCCTTGTTCTATGCTGTCCATTTATAACTTACTTTCTGCCTCATTGGCTGGCCCGGCTGCATTCCGCGCTGCCCCTGCTGTTCTCACCGGAGCTGCTTGAGCTGATTAGGATCCTGTTTGAAGCTCCATTTCTCTCCCAAAGGGGCGCATGTGTGCGAAGCGCTTTGTTAAAGAAAGTGCAGCCCACCTCTGACTACATCGCACATGGGTGAGGAGGTTAGATGGCCTGTGAGATGTTATTGTTACTGCAGAGTGTTTATTTGGTTTGTTCTCTGCAACTATTGTAGTTCTGTAGATTGTTTTATCCTTGTGCTATCACTGGGGGCTTTTAAAATTGCTTTTGTATGTATTTTTAGCCACTCAGAGTTGCGTTCGCAAGATAGTTGGCCATATGAATGGATAAAATAAAAATAAAAAAATAAGACACCAGCTACAGTATTATTTTTATTCAATCAGATGCTCCCTATAGTATGGCATTGCCAAATTTATTTACCTGGGTTTTTGACAGAAGTGGATATTTTCTAATACACAGTGCAACTGCTTACCCACCATTTAATGCTCAATTCAAGACAGACTGTACGGCTTTACAGCACAGCACCAGTGATCAGCTGCCAACTTGCCCAATAATTGATCAATCGACCAGCCTGGTAAACTGAGAGAGATGTGAGGCAGCCGTGGGCAGGTAAAAACAATTAAAAACTACAAAAACACAAGCAGTATAAAAATAGACAAATACAATCAATACAATGCAATGCAATTTTATGTTTTAGCTAATTAAAAAGAACCAGCACAACTGCCAAATTAACACAACCACTGAACAGACTCTTCCACACATCTGGATTTCAAAAACTCAGAGACAAAAATCACATTTTTAAGGCTTTGAGAAAAGCCAGTAAGGCCAGAATCAATTTAGTTTCCAAATAATGTTTGTTTGTTTGTTTGTTTGTTTGTTTGTTTGTTTGTTTATTTATTTATTTATTTATTTATTTATTTATTTATTTATTTATTTATTTATTTATTTATTTATTTATTTATTTATTTATTTATTTATTTATTTATTTATTTATTATTTATTTATTTATTTATTTATTTATTTATTTATTTATTTATTTATTTATTTATTTGGCAGTTTTTCTATGCCGCCCTACTCCCTCAGTTCCAAAGGGTGGGTGCCATACAGGGGTGGGTTCTAACTTACCTCGCCACCGGTTCGCTTCCTCCTGCGCCATGTGGGCATGCACGCATTGCGCACCGCAGGCCGTGCCACGCACGCATGCAGTGCCAAAAAGCAAGCTTCTGCGCATGCGCAGAAGCCAAAAACAATATGCCGCCACCTATGGCACTGCCGAGAGAGCCGGTTCGGGGGTGTGGCCAACCGGCAATCACTTCCAGTTCAGCGAGCGGGGGGGGGGAATTCCCGCTACTGGTTCTATAGAACCGATCCGAACCAGGAGCAACCCACCTCTGGTGCCATAACTGAAAAGGTTCTCTTCCTTCATAATTTCCTAATAGGTGAGTCCCAAGGAATGCCTCTTTTGATGTACCAAATGGGATGAGGTAATGTAATCAGAGAGGGGCAGCCTCATATACAGTACATGGCAATGGGAGTTGAGGAATGTGAGGAAGATATGCAATAACAGAGTTCTCACAGGAGGCTTTTTGTCTCACAGGAGGCTTCAGGGAAGCCTACTAGGCCCAAAATGGGCCCCGGGGGGGGGGGGGTCGTGCGCAGATGTGCGAGAGGCAGGAGGGATTAGGATGAAAAAATACCCAGGCAGCACCAGGTCAACAGCTAGTGTTAAATAAAGTACAGTGTCAACAGGGAAGTATGTATACACTATTTCTTTCCTCCTCCTCTTCCTCCTCCTCCTCTTCCTCCTCCTCAGCATATACTAAATTATCCTGAAAATAAACTGCAAATAATTCCTTAGAGGAATAATTTGAAACTGGAACATATTTTCACATGAGAAAATATATTGCAGTTCGTTTTAATTCTATGCATATTTAGGCTTCTAACTAACGTAAAGTTTATTTCCTAAATTTTTGGAGATATATGTTTCTTTCTCTCTCTCACTCAAAATATCAGTGATTACTTGCTTCTTTCCCAATTCCAACTCTTATGTAGAAGAATAATTGTCATCCCCTGATGACAGAAGCTTTAGAAGACTACATGTAAAGTGTGAAAATACAGCCAACTAAAAGTGTCTTAAAAATAATACATTTTTTATGGAAGTAGCTGAAATTTTCTGAATTATAAATTGTGAGATCTCTGTAACATCCCTGTATGTGTGAATTCACCTCAGTTCCTCAAAGACTGATGATGCTGCCATGTGACCAGACCTCTTATGATCTCTCCTCTTGGGCTCCACTGCATCACAACAAAATAATTGTGAGTTTCAATGTTGCCTTCTCTCCCAATTATTTAGCTGCATAACACTTACTTTTCATTGGTAAGTATATAATCATATATCCAACCCTTTCATTATATTCAGTTGACATCCACTTCCCCTTGGATTTTGGCTTCAATATTAGTTTTAAAAGGAAAGTGAAAAAGTGCCATAATCTTTAAAAAAAACCACCAGAAGTCTGCTTTTAAAAAAACAGATTCATAATATAGCAGGTTGTTATATAGGTTATGTTCATAATGAATCAGGGTACTGAAATGCTTGGAGATTTTGATGGCATAGCATCTTACCATTCATGTGAGGTGTGTACATACTAGAACCGTGATGGCGAACCTATGGAACAGTAGCCATATCTACTGGCACGTGAGCCATTGCCCTAGCTCAGCTCCAGCGCACATGTGCACGCCAGCCAGCTGATTTTTGGCTCACACAGAGGGCGTTTTCAGCCTCTGGAGGGCTTGGGGGGCGGAGGAGGCCATTTTTGCCCTCCCCAGGCTCCAGGGAAGCCTCTGGAGCCTGGGGAAGGTGAAAAACGGGCCTACCGGGCCAACTGGAAGTTGGGAAATGGGGAAGTGGGTCATGCATGCATGCACGGGGAGTGAGGCAGTGTGGGGATTCGCGCGTGCATAAGCAGGGGAGCGGGACATGTGGGGGGCATTGAATTATGGGTGTGGGCACACGCATGCGATAGCGCACACGCACGCTTTTGACACCCAAGGAAAAAGAGGTTCGCCATCACTGTACTAGAATGAATTTATAAGTACCTACAAAGATCAAAATTCTTGTGGGTTCAATTTCTAAAACTTACAGTGTTTATACAGTATATTGCTAGGAAATGGAATGGTGTGATAGATGTGAAGTTTTCTATTCAAGAGAATGTCAGAGTAGAAACAGAGCCAAAAGAACATGCACTCCCTAAATGCTTCTCTGTGACCATTACATTATTTGGACATTCACATGGCATAAAAATGCATGAAGGTTTTAAGTTCTCCTGAACTTTTTATCAAATAATCTGTTACCAGTAGGAAATGGCAACCTCCACTCTATCTACAAAGAGGACAAATTTCCATTGGTTTACTTTTTTGTTTGTTTGTTTTCTTGTTCATCAATTTTGATAACTGAAGAACAATATGGCTAGATAAGAATAGAAACCAGCAATATTTTAGTTATAATTACTTAGAGATGTATACTTAGGTTATAGTATCCTATCATTTTCCAATCTGGTGCTATCCAGAAATATTGGGCTACCAAGTCTATTGTTCCTGATCAGTATGCTGGAAAAGTATGTTGTAGAGAGTAATGGTATCTCTTTTAACGTCTGAAAGAAAGGTTGAATTGGAATGTAGTTGCTGTTTCAAAAAATCATAGAGAAAATTTTATTTTTTTCTATCAATATTTTTGGGGAGAAGCCATAAATACAGCAAGATGGAAAGCAAACAAATTTCATACATACATACATACATACATACATACATACATACATACATACATACATACATACATACATACATACATAACACAGGACAGACTGGGAGACTTTAATAGCAATAGCAATAGCATTTAGACTTCTATACTGCTTCACAGTGTTTTACAGCCCTCCTTAAGCGGTTTACAAAGTCAGCATATTACTGGGTCCTCATTTTACCCACCTCGGAAGGATAGAAGGTTGAGTCAACCTTGGGCCGCTCAGAATCGAACTCCTGGAGTGAGCAGTGAGTTAGCCCTGTAGTACTGCATTCTAACCACTGCGCCACCACGGCTCTTACTAATGATCTGTAATATGACACAGGGAGTGGCTATGGCAAAGAAGTGAGCCAGGACTTAGGGGGTCTCTTCCTTTACTACACTTTTCTTTTCTTTTTTTAAGTGTGCCCCACAACAGTCTAACAGAATTTTTACAATGCATCCATTTTTTAATTTATCATTTTGTCTATATGTTGTCATTTCTCTGGAAGCTAAAGATGGCATTTATACTTAGATTTTTCTTTATCTCTCTTTAATTATTTTTATAAATAACTCAAGGCATCAAACATATCTAATACTCCTTCTTCCTCCTATTTTTCCCATAACAGCAACCCTGTGAAGTGATTTGGGCTGACAGTGAATGACTGGCCCAAAGTTACTCAACCTGCTTTTGTGCCTAAAGTAAGATTACAACTCACAGTTTCCATCCATAACAACACTGAGTCAAGGTGTACTGAGAGTGATTGGTCTAGAGTCCCCCAGTGAATTCTGGAGTTGAGCCTGGGGTTGTCCAGTTCCAATCAGATAGTGGAACCATTCACTAGGCTGGTTTTCATATGTTGTTAAGTGCGTACATAATTGTGAATGCACTCTACAAGTCTCTTGTCTATACTTTTTAAAGCCTCCTCTTATTATCCCATTGCTATACGGATGTCTTTTAGATAGAAGTCTTAAATATTTCTATGTAGTGCAATAAACCATGAATTTTCTTTATTTAATGGTCTACAGGTTAGTAAGAGAAGTAAAAGATTAACATGAATAAACATATGTATAAAAATGTATACATAAGTTCCAATTTTGTATTAAATGATCACATACAGGTAGTCCTTGACTTACAACAGTTCATTTAGTGACTGTTCAAGGTTACAACAGCACTGAAAAAGTGTCTTACAACTGTTTCTCACATTTACGACCATCGCAACATCCCCATGGTCCTAGGATCAAAATATGGATGCTTAATAACTGACGCATATTTATGACAGTTGCAGTGTCCCAGGGTCATGTGATCATTTTTTGCGGCCTTCTGACAAGAAAAGTCAATGGGAAAGCCAGATTCACTTAACAACTGCCATAATACTAACTTAACTACTAACTTAACAAGATCCACTTAACAAATGTGGCAAGAAATGTAAAATGGGACAAAACTCAGTTAACAACTGTCTCACTTAGCAACATAACATTTGAGGTCAATTGTGTCCTAAGTCAAGGACTACCTGTAGTCCTTCGTGTTTCACATTCAGTGCCAGAAATATGCATTGGAGCCTAAAGGGTGTAAACCAGGGGCGGGTTGCTTGCTTACTGATACCGGTGCGCTGCGCGCACACCTCCATGTTTCGTGTGCACGCGCGCTCGCTACGCGCACGTGCCCTCTCACACGATTTCGGCGAGATTTTGCTTCTGTGCATGCGCGGAAGCAAAATCTCACCGAAATCACACACACAAACGCGTCCCCTCGTGAGATTTTGGCAAGATTTTGCTTTCGCGCATACGCAGAAGCAAAAAAGCCAAGAAATTCTTTTAAAAAGATTGCGACGCGCACGACTGTCAGGTGAAGACGGTACCGAAGCAGTCGCAAGCAAATTGCGTAATCGGCAGGTCCCTCCGGAGCTGCGCACTGGACCGCACCGGTAGGAACCCACCCCTGGTGTAAACATAGCATCTGCCTGCATTTCTTTAAAGCACCCACGTAATGTGGCTGCTTTAAGAATTGTAGAGAGGTGGAATATATGTGCTTCTGCATACTCTAAAGTACTTTCTGTAATACCCATCATCTATCACTTTCTAGAACAGTATTTCTCAACTTTGGGAATTTTAAAACGTGGACTTCAACTCCCAGAATTCCCCAGTCAGCATGGGGAAGTTCCCCAGCATGGTTGTCTGGGGAATTCTGAGAGTCAAAGTCCACATGTCTTAAAGTTCCTATTATGTTCTGAGACTGAAGAGGCTGGAGACAGTATAGTGACTTACAGCTCTTTATTCAATGAAGTAGTAACCAGCAAAGGAAACAGCAAGGGAAGGCTCTCTTTAAATAGAGAGTTGCCGGCGGGCTTAACCAATCAGTAGCTTGCATTTTCCCGCTCTGCAAAGCGGACCTTGGTGGAAACATAGTCACTCAATTCAACTCTTAATACATAACTTGTAGGAGCTTGTAGGAGCTGAGGTGGCGCAGTGGTTAAAAGCAGCACTGCAACCTACTTCAGCTGGCTGCTAGTTCAGCAGGTCAGCGGTTCAAATCTCACCAGCTCAAGGTTGACTCAGCCTTCCATCCTTCTGAGGTCGGTAAAATGAGGACCCAGATTGTTGGGGGCAATATGCTGAACTCTGTAAACCGCTTAGAGAGGGCTGTAAAGCTCTATGAAGCGGTATATAAGTCTAAGTGCTATTGCTATAACAGTTCCCAAGGTTGAGAAACAGTGCTCTAGAACAAGATCAAGCTAGATAGGTCAGGAGTGAGCAATTGGACCTGGCACTGCCAAAGACCCTTTTTGTGGCCCTAAGATTATCTCTGCATACTATGGGTGCTAAAAACTGATAGCACATTTAACTGCTGTTCTGAGATGGAAAATGCACTAGGAGACTGTGAGTTCTAGCCGTGTCTTAGGCATAAAAGCTGGCTAGGTGACTAGGCCAATCACACTCCCTCAGCCAACAGTGTTGTTGTTTTGGAAAAAAATAGAAGGAGGAAGGACTGCCATTTATGTTCGTCACCTTGAATTATTTATAAAAATAATAAAGTGAGATAAAAATAAAATAAATACATACAATAAATACAATAATATGATCCCCGAAAGGCATATCACAAGTTTTAAAAAAAATCAAGATTCTGTTCCAAGCATCTTTAGAGTTAGCCCCATCCATTTTGTGGCCCATTCTTCCTGAAAGACAATGAAGTGTGGTCTGCCACCACATGGATTGAGGAAAGGGGGCATTCCCCAACAAATTAATTCCACCAGTTTTGGTTGTGTGGTTTTTACCGCTCAACCACAGTAGCCTAGCCCACTAAATTTAAGGGGCTTTAGTTCCAAGTAAATGGGGTACTAGAACCCCCACCCCCAGTGAATGGTAACTTATACTTTGTCAAAAAGGAAAATATTAAATATAGTACATGGGGAGTAATCAAATTAACTACATTTAGTCAGTTGAGTTTTAATTAAATGTAACTTAAGTCATAGTTGCTTTGTTCTGGCCAACTATTTTTTACACTACTGTAGTATGACTGTTTCCCCAGCATGCTATTCTAAGCATGCCCAACCCTGGAATAATCAGTTAAAGCCTAAAATTGTCATGTCTATTCAGGGGCGGGTTCCTAATTTTTTTACTATCACTCTGTGGGCGTGGGCCTCGGGAGCTTGGCAGCGGCCGGAGAAGTGGGGGTGCATTGCCCACTCACAATACAGCCCCCCGCAGTGGGAGCAGGAAAACCGCGGCAGCGGTTCTTCTAGGAGGCTCCGTCCGGCCTGAATGCTTCTCCCCATTCAATGATCCTAGGCTCCTACCGCCTGTTCCCCCTCCCCTCAGCAGCTCAAGACGCCTCAAACGTGCGAAAATGCCTAGGATCATCACCGCGCGTTCGTGGCTTCTCGGACTGCTGAAGGGAGGGGAACTGAGATAGGTCCTGCCGCCCGTTCTCAGCGTCTCACGCGCTCCCTCAACCATCCTCCCCTGCTTGGACTCACTGTGGGGTAGGAAGGCAGTGCATGCGCAGTGCCGGAAGCTTGGCTTCTGGCCATGCACCAAAGAAATTTTTTAAAAAAAAATTTAAAAAAATTTTTTTTAATGGCGGTGCCCAGGGACCGGCAACCGACCGCATCGATACTGTGACATCACCAGCGGGCCGCTACCGGTGCTATAGAGTGCACCGCACTGGTAGGAACCCACCACTGTGTCTATTCCACACATGCATCAAAAATAAAAGAAAACAGAAATCCACAACTTCCTTTTCTTTTAGGCTTCCTCATCTAAATGTCTCACAGGTCATATTTAGCATTGTTTTGACCAGGTTAGAAATCGCTTTCCAGCTAAAAGTAGCCTTTGGCTGAACGTACTGGTGCCACATTCCACGATCTGTAATTGAGCAAAGGTTTCATTTCCTCCCTGGAGACTGAAACTTGTGGCTTTCTGACAAGGATCTGCCCAGCTGAGGCGTGTACACTGACAGCATTTTTTACCCTTTGCCCCTTGGACTGACAGTGAGAAGAAGTAGATGATAAAGTGTTTCCACAACACCTAAGCCCCATCTAGTCTCTCTCTTCTGCAGCTGGCAAGCCACTTGCACAAACTGACCAGCTGCCTGGGGAAAATCCTCTAAAATTGAAAGTAAAGTTTAGGAGAGCTTGCCTTTTATATCTCTCTTTCTTGGTAAGCCTCTGTAATACAGGAAATACTGGATTAAAATGCTGACAGCAAAAGTACTGCCTCTCCTTTGTCACAGTTTATTTGATAGGTTTTCCTCCTCCTTTTAACTGAGACTTTGTTCACCAGCTACAACTCATGCAGCATTCATGTCTGTTCAAGGTAATCAGCTGAAAAAGTAAAGCAACTCAGGAAACTATATAAACTAATGGCCATCTAGATATTGCAGAATTGCAACTCCCAATCCCTCTCCTCATTGGCAATATTGGCTGACACTGCTGAGAATTGTAGTTCAATATCTAAGTAGAAGATCCAGATTGCTTAAAAAGCTCAAATTGTCCATATGTAATTGGGACAATCATAATAAAGCATGGATGAAGGGACAAAACCAGAAGCAGAAGCAACTATATTTGAAATGACTAGGATCTATATTCCCTTTGATCTGTATAAATATTCCATTTTTATAAATATTCTCTGGTAAGTAAGGGGTTGGGGAACACTTATCAAGCAATCCCCGATGCTTTAAAAGATAGTTTTCTGAATCCCTCTAAGCTGACTTTTTTATAAACTAGCTAGCACAACGTAAACAAGGTAGTGCCCATAGAGAACCAATATGACTTTTATAATCACCCTTGTTGCATATTGTTCTTTGTACCATACTTGGCTTTTTAAGAACAACTTAGTCAGTCAATTCTATGCCTCATTGGTAGAGGAGCTGAACACCTTCTTCGCCCACTACGAGGTGAAAAGACCTGACCCCGTAGCCCCAGCCCGCCGGCCCTCCAACTCCCAGCCACTCACCTTGTATGAACACCAAGTGAGAGCTGTATTGAAGGCCGTGAACCCCAGCAAAGCTGCAGGTCCAGATGGGGTGTTGGGGATAGTGGTAAAGACTTGTGCCGACTAATTAGCAGAGGTCCTGACAAGGATCTTTAACATCGGTGGTGACGTCATGGAGCCGGTTCTGTCGGTGCCGGTCTGTGGACGCCGTCATCTTTTTGGGGGGGATTTTGGGGGGGGGATTTTTTGCTGGTTTTGAGTTTTCGGCACTGCGCATGCGCCGCCATCTTGTTTTTAGCTTTTTTTGCTATTTTTTTGCTTGTTTTTCGGCATTGCACATGTGTGCGCGCGGCCACGCAGTGCGCAATGCATGTGTAGCCATGTGACGCAGAAGGAAATGAACCAGCGGCAAGGTAAGTTAGAACCCACCCCTGCAACACAACACAGGTGGCCAGGAAGGCCCAACAGAGACTCCAATTCCTTTGGGTCTTGCGAAAGAACAAGGTGGAACAACAATTGATGACCTCCTTTTACCGGTCCACAATAGAAAGCGTCCTCACTTATTGCATTACGATATGGTATGCTGGCTTGACAACCGTGGACAGAAAGACACTACAGAGGGTGATGAGCATGGCACAAAACATCATGGGCTGCCCCCTGACATCACTATATGAAATCGCTAGGACTCACTGTCTTAGAAAAGTGAGGAAAATTCTCAGGGACGACTCACACCCTGGTAAGCACTTCTTTACTCTCCTACCATCAGGTAGGAGATATAGAAGCATAGCCAATCGTATGAACAGGCTGAAGAACAGATTTTACCTGTGGGCTGTCAGACTCCTGAATGCAACATAACATCATAAGTATGCAGTATGATAGACTTGTGGGGCTGGTGCAAATTGTTCATATTGGTGCAATATATTATAATGTAATGTTACGCACATATATGTATAGAGGATTGTGTGTTGTTAGTATGATTTATTCGGTTAGGGATTTTCTTTCTTTCACTGTGAGTTATTGATATGTATTTATGTTGGGGGGCGTGCATAAGGGAGGCTCAGCCAATCTCATTGTACACACGTGCATTGACAATAAAGGTTGAAAAATCTTTTTGTAATAATTGTAACTAAAAAAAATAGGAAGACACCATGTTACAAAGCAAAGTATTAGCCTATATTATCATAGTTATTTTCAGTGTTGCCTTTGAGTCCCTTGAAAACCCCCCGAGGAACTAATTTGTTTTCCCATATATTAATATTTTGGGTCATGTCCATCATGGCAGCTACTTCACTGATTCCACTGAAGCCAACTTGGGAATATATCTTTCACAGACTACAAATTCCCAAAAAAGTCCCAGCTCAAAAAAGACTGCTTATCTGGATTGTCATGAAATTAAGAGCCGAGGTGGCGTAGCAGTTAGAGTGCAGTACTGCAGGCTACTTTAGCTGACTGTGATCAGCAGTTCAGCTGTTCAAATCTCACTGGCTCAGGGTTGACTCATCCTTCCATCCTTCCGAGGACCCAGATTATTGGGGGCAATATAAATATATACATTGCTTAATGGTGTAAACCGCTTAAAGAGTGCTTGCACTTTGAGGCGGTATATAAGTCTCACTAATAATAAATAAATAAATAAATAAATAAATAAATAAATAAATAAATAAATAAATAAATAAATAAATAATTTTCTCTGTCACACACTAACAAACACTGCTTTCCACTTACAGAGTGATCACTAAAACTCTAGCAAAGCACTTTAGGGGTTGAAAGCAGGAAGGAAATTCACCCACAGCTTGATTCCTTGATGCTTCATTGCTACCTTCACAGAGTCCACAACTGAGACAGCTGTCTGACCTTGTCCAATCAAAAGGCCACCAAGCTAACCTCAATAATGTTCAAAGAAATTTGAGTCCTACCCATATCATATCAAAAGATAGAGATACAATTGAAGCTTTTCTTCTTCCTCCTCCTCCCCTATTCTGCAATTACTTCTAACAGCCAGAAGAAGATAATCACAGTTTTCCATACCTGATCCTGAAGTTAAAAACTCATATTCTATACTTCTTTGCAGATCCAGTGGCCTATAACTCTTGGTGCCTATATTCAGTCTCATGTCGGTTCCTTTCTCCACCAACCAAGTATGGCAGCCTAGCGAATATTAGATTCCATGAAAAACAGAATAAATAAGTGAAATTACTAATTTTAAAAATGTATTAAATATTGCACAGCTCTGATTTATAATATATTTGAGGACAGCAGGCCTGGAGACCTCTTAGTAACAGAGAGCCCATGAGTTAGTTTACTATGTGTGAGACTGTGACACATTTTCCCACAATCGTGTTTATATTTTAATGTTTAATTTGTTTTTAATAGTTATTTAATAGTTTGTTTTATTTTATGCAATCCAAGTCACATGGATTGATAAATAAAATAAAATAAAATAATCCAGTGTGGTTCATCTAGTATTCTGCCAAGTAATCCCATGGTTTACTTCAATTATTAAAGTTGAGTTAGCTTTGGTGTATGTGTCATGCAAAGCTAGAGGGTATCTAGAATTGGGGTTGTGTCGGGCGGGGGGGGGGTTCTCTCTCTCTTAAAAAAAAACCCATTGAAAATAACAAAGCACATTAGCAAGTCCAAAATGTTTATGCTCTCTTCTTTTTGTTGAGCAGACGTGGAGGTGTTCCAAGAAATGAATATATTAAGCCTATCAGTGGAAAAAAGTATCTGTTAAGCAAAACAGTGTATAGCAATCAAATGTAGCCATAGGTTGCCCATTCCTTCAACAACATATCACACTATCCTCTTTACGCCTCTTGAATTTTGTTTGTACAAAGGAACTGTCCTTTATGTACATTTCTGGGAGGCATCTGGCTTGCTTAGATCAGAAACAGAAGCTGGGTCGGATTTGTAACTTCTGTGTCATATCTGTGTTGATATTTTTTCCCCAAACACAAATACAGTTTGTGGCTCATGATAATGAATGTACTTTTTCCATCATGTTTAAAACTCCATATATACCACCAAATAGCGGTGATGCAAGTAAAATCTGAATACTTTGGCATTTTTTATCACTTTTGTTTATAGTGTAAGGTCACTGTGCCACAAACCACAGTTTAACAACTGCAGGAACAGTTGCAATTGTGGGTAAAGTGGAACGTCATATTGCTATTTCAAATGAAAGACAAACCATTTTTTCTGTCTAACTAGTCATCATGGACCAGTTTTACTCAAGGTAACCTGCTGGTCACCAGGAAGGAATTATTTCTATTTTACCCTTATGCCCTTACCCTATATTACCCTTATTTTCTATCGTTTAATTAGCCACAAAGGCAAGAATCACATGCACATAATACCAGCACTCTGATTCCAAGAATCCTGTCTCTATTCCCAAGTTATCAAACTGAAAGAATTCAGTTAGTCCAACAAAAGTGGAGAAGATATTGAGGTTTTCTGCAGGCTTTCTGTGCCATCCCCTCCTCCCTTCCCAATGCTGGTTCCTGGATACATCTGGACCTTTATCTTTATTCTGAGAAAACCCTCTCTCCCGATTACAATACACTCTCTTACAGCCAAACTCTCTAAAGGCAAGTTTGCTTCTGAAAAGCAAGGCACAAGGATAACAAATCAGGTTACCAATAAGGCCAAAGGTTTCTTAGTAAATCCCATTTAGAAACTGGAAGCCAATTTCACCAGTTCTTCCATGGGACTAAACTTCTGAGAATTCCAGATGACTTTATCAGAGATAAGAACCAGCAGTTCTTAGGGCAGTAATATTAGCTGTATCAATAACCAATGACCACTTGGTTTCAAGACAGACAAAAACTCTGCTGAAGCACTGGAAAGACAAGCAGCAGCAGCAGCAATGGGATTCACTTCCCATGGATAAGAGATGAATTACACCCACATGCTAACAGATGGCAATCAATTGTTCAATGCAGCTTCATTCTAGTCACAATAAAGATTCTTATGTAGCCATATCATGACATGCATTCAAGCCTAACAATTGAGTGTAAAATTAGAAGACTGTGTAAAATTGGAAGACTGAGATTTACTATTACCATATTTTTGGGAGTATAAGACACACCGAAGTATAAGACGCATCTTAGTTTTGAGGGAGGAGAACAAGGAAAAAAGGCCTCTGCCTCCCAGAAATTTGCCAAACAGCAAAAAGCACAGATGATATACACTGTTTGCTGTGTATTTCTGTGCATGTGTGCCTGACCCATAAAATAGCAAAGAATTGGAGAAATGTACATTATGGCAGTATATTAATCCCAGAAAGTTTTCTTAAATGTAGTCACACTAACTCCTCCCAATTATTTAAATAGATCTACTCCAAACATGACTAAGTCAGGGTTTAATTCAGCTGCCTTATTTTAATACTAATACTTAATACTAAAACAGGACATTTCAAATTATACTTTTACAGATCTTTAAAATTGATGTGGCTTTCTGGAAGTATTCTCTGCTATTTAAAAGAAGATACAATAGCACTGGGCCTCTTCAGAGCAAGAATTTATTTTAAAAAGCTTCTTCATTTTGTTAAGTTGTCTAGAACAATAATAAAGCAATCTTTAAAAAATAAGTCTTATAATTTGAACACTCTACAAACATTTAACAAAATAACATAATGTTAACAGAATCTGCCTTTACCTAGGATAGAACTCACAACCTCCTGACTGTGAGGCAAGAGCTCTACCTCTAGGCTACAGTAGCTGTAGCTTACTTTCTTGCAATTTCAGCAGTGTAATATTGCCAGCAGTTTATCTCCCAACATTTTGTCTCATTACAGCCACCATAGTTAGTTTCATTTTACCACGTGGCTTGTAAGCCTGTCAGCTGTAGGTCGGGAGGCAGATCAGCTCTTCTTATCCTAATCAGGCTTCTGTTTCTGTTCTGTTTGCTGCAAAGAGGTAAATTGTTGACAGGCAGAGGCCAAAGGGCGGGGGTGGCTGGGTGGGGCTACATTCGGTGTATAAGACGCACCCAAATTTTCACCCTCTTTTTGAGGGTAAAAAGGTGCGTCTTATACTCCGAAAAATGCGGTAAGTCCTAATTTGGGAAGCCTAACAATCCTTGGAGCCAGGAGGAAATTGACCAAATAAGTAGGGTAAAATGGGTTTTAGCCAGTAGTGGGTTCTAAAACCCATTGCTACCAGTTCGTGCGTGCGCTCGTGCTTGCACGCAATGCTTCTGCGTATGCGCAGAAACGTCCTGGGTGGGTGGGCGGAGCCTCCTGCCGCCGCCACTACCGGTTCACAGAACCGGGCCAAACCGAGAGCAACCCACCGCTGGTTATAGCAAATGTTTCATTGAACTCGAGATTTTCATCTTTCTAGGTAATCGTTTCTGCGCCAATGTATAGGAAGCCCTCAACCTCTGACCACAATTGAGCCCACAATTTCTGTTGCAAAGTGAGACATTTGTTAAGTGAGTTTTATGACCTTTCTTACCACTGTTGTTAAGTGAATCACTCCAGTTATTAAGTTAGTGATACGTTTGTTAAATGAATCTGGTTTCCCCATTGACTTTGCTTGTCACAAAGGCAAAAGACTCCTGAATACTGTAACTGTCATAAATATGAGTCAGTTGCTAAGTGTTTGAATTTTGGTCACATGACCATGGGGATGCTGTAATGGTCATAAGTGTGATAAATGGTCATAAATCATTTTCAGTGCCGTAACTTTGAACAGTCACTAAATGAACTGTAAGTCAAAGGCTATCTGTACATTTTGACTTAATAACAGGAAAAGTAGGATCACAAAGTTAATAAGAATCTAGAAATTAATTGGAGGAAATTGCCCAAAGGATTGAAAAAAATAAAGAGCACTATAAAGTTTTTACAGCTTTTAATGTATCCAACACACAACTCAAATATCAAATGCCTTATTCAAAATTTGGTTTTACACCTCATAGTCCCAAGGCACAATTGACCCATGAAACCTGTATTTCTAACTGACATGATTACATCTGTATTTTATTTCTATGCAGAAAAAGTAATTCAACTCAAGAGAAATAATATATGTCTTTACTGAGCCTTTCACCTCCATTCAATGGCCATTCCAGTGCAGAAATATCTCAGAGTAATTCATAATGCATTTAAAAGTCATAATCTATCGTCTTCTTAAAATTAAAGCTGCAATTTATACTAACCCCACACTGAATCGAATGAATGCAAAATATTAATGTTAGCTAAATATTAATATGACTGGACAGTCAAATGAACAAAAAAATGGTTTGTATAGAATAGATGGTTAAAAGCTATGGCACTATATTAAACAAGTGACACAATCATGTAAATATCTACATTGGTAGAATTACTAAATTCAAGGCAAAGAATAGTTGTGTATTTTATGGAATACAAAATATTGTAAAACTGCATTTATCCTGGTAATCCAATTCAACAGACCAAGTAATAAAAGTTAAGAAAAATGAAAAAGTTTCTGAATATCTGAAAAATGGGGTTGTGTTCTTCAAATATGCTGGTGACATATCCTTTGGGATAAGCATCTATATAAGCTTTTCATGAAGATAAAAAAAAGAAAAGAAATTATATCCTCTCCATGCATTGAATGATGTTAAATGACCTTCTTTCTATCCTCCACAATAAGCATTTTTTCCTCAAAGAGCAGATCGATCTTTGTATTCCTAAGAGGGGTGTACAGTTCACCTTTTAGCACATAGACTGAGGCTGGTTTCATTCACTAGGGACCCACGTCATGGACATTCAAAACACCATTACATCAGTCTAAAAGGAGGAGTTGATACCATCCACACTATGAAAGAATATCCAACAATTTACTTCTCTTTTATCTTTAAAAAAAATCTGTAACTCATGAGATGCCTTTCCAAATCTATACAAGAATTATAGATTCATCCCATTTGATAATTGTCCAATTATACAAGTTTTATCTGTCATTCAATACCCTGTGCTGGGAAGCCACACTCTAAAGCCCCAAAGAGAAGCATGTCATATCAATAGAGAAGCATGCCTGTAGATATGGTCATATGTCATGCTAAGCTATAAGGTACTGTATGTTTGATCCTAGGTTATTATAATGTGTGAAAACAGCCAAAGTGGTTTGTAAACCATGTGTTTATGATTTGGTGCAATATAGGAATCCAACTAATAATCTTATTCAGTAAATACTTAGTTGGGCAGCATATAAGAACTATAAATAACTAACTAAATAACTAACTAACTAACTAACTAAATAAATAAATAAATAAATAAATAAATAAATAAATAAATAAATAAATAAATAAGTCGTAGTTGACTTTATATCTGCAGATCTCAAAATACAAAAACAGAGAATATCATTAGTCAATCAATGCAAATTCTCAATGTAACCAAATAATACCCAAGCAGCTTCTTAGACCCGCAAACTACCACACAACCTGGAAACATTCAAGCCCTCTCAACTATCTGCGGCAAGAAATCAGGAACAAGAGTAGAGTTCAAAGCACTAAAAGTTTATTACATGCTACCTATACATAGGAATCTGATCTACTAACGGAATTCACGGGAGGCTGGACTTCAGTCTTATAAAATAGCAACTCCAAACTGATGATGCATTTGACCCCACCATTGGGCTCTGCCTGATCATCAACTCCTAGTCCTATTAAAAGGAAATCAAATAAATTGCTAACAGCCTTCATCATTTTCAATATATTTGTTTGCCACAAAGAATAGAAAACAAAATCTGAGTAGCTGCAATGAATACAAATCTTCCTGGCTTCCTGGATTCTTCTGTCACATGTAAAAGTCTTGAAAATCATGAACATGAGCTCATAGCATGATAGTGTTTTTGCAACCAGATGCTTTTCCCACTAGCTACTGTATAACTATAGCGGCATGTTTCAGCAGTAGTTGGAGATGCGGGATGATGAGAAGATATATATTGAACTATCTCTGCAGACTGACATTAGGAGCAGGATGCTGAAGCTCTGTTGAGGATTGAAATACCACAAGTATTTCAATCCTCAACAGTGTAAGATGCACCTTTTTACCCCCAAAAAGAGGGTGAAAACTTATACACCGAATGCAGCCCCACCCACCCACCCAGCCACCCCCACCCTTTGTCCTCTGTCTTCCAGCAATTTACCTGCTTGCAGGAAAGAGGGAAGAGCTCTGTAAAGAGCTTGCAGGAAAGAGGGAAGAGCAAGTCAGTAGCAGTTTCCCGATCTACAGCTGATTAGGTTTGCCACGTGGAAAAATGAAAGTGAAACTAACTACAAAGAGGCAAATAGCTGGGAGAGACACAGCAGATTTTTATTTTTTGCTGAACTGGATGGAAGGGGGTAAGTGAATAACTATAAATGTCTGTAGAATGTTCAAATTATTAGACTTATTTTTTAAAGACTGCTTTATTATTGTTCGAGAGCCAGGGGTCTCCAACCTTGGCAACTTTAAGACTTGTGGACTTCAACTCCCAGAATTCAACAGCCAGCTTTGTTAGCTTTGCTGGCTGTGGAATTCTGGGAGTTGAAGTCCACAAGTCTTAAAGTTGCCAATGTTGGAGATCCCTGTAAATCTAGACAACTTAACAAAATAAAGAAGCTTTTTAAAATAAATGCTTGCTCTGAAGAGGCCCAGTGCTATTGTATCTTCTTTTAAATAATAGAGAATAATGTATACTTCCAGAAATTTTAATTAATTTTAACAGCTCTGTACAAGTATAGTATGAAATATAAGAGTGTCCTGTTTAGTGTTAGAGTTTAGTTACCTTGGAGTAGATCTATTTAAATAATTGGGAAGAGTTAGTGTAACTACATTTAAGAAAACTTTCTAGCATAATGTACATTTCTCCAATTCTTTGCTATTTCTATGGGTCAGGCACACATTCACAGAAATACACAGCAAACAGTGTATATCAGTGGTGGCGAACCTTTTTCGGCTCGCGTGCCAAAAAGGGGGGGCGCGCTCGCGTGCGCTCGCATGCCCACACCCATTCCCTCCCCCCCACGCATGCGCACAACACCCCCCCATGCTGCCCCCTGCGCATGCGCACACCCCCACACCCCCGCGCAAAGGCTTACCGGAGCCTGGGACGACGAAACCGGCAAACCGGAAGTGCGAAAAAAACGCACTTCCGGTTTGCCGGTATGCTGTTTTTTGCACTCCGGAGGGTTCAGGGAAGCTCCCTGAAGCTCCGGAATGCAAAAAACTACAAAACGTACAAACCGGAAGTGCGGAAAAGTGCACTTCCGGTTTGTCCGTTTTGTAGTTTTTTGCATTCCGGAGCTTCAGGGAGCTTCCCTGAACCCTCCGGAGTGCAAAAAACAGCACACCGGCAAACCGGAAGTGCGTTTTTTCACACTTCCGGTCTGCCGGTGGGCAACCCTCGCGTGCCGGCTTCTATGGCTCCGCGTGCCACCTCTGGCACGCGTGCCATAGGTTCGCCACCACGGGTGTATATCATCTGTGCTGTTTGCTGTTTGCCAAATTGCTTGGAGGCAGAGGCCTTTTTCCCTTGTTTTCCTCCCCCAAAACTAAGGTGCGTCTTATACTTCAGTGCGTCTTATACTCCGAAAAATACCGTAGGTTCCTTGAGTCTAGGAGACTGGAGGATATAGGAAGCCAACCTTCCCATCTTGGGAAAATACCCTTCCCCAAGTACTTAGGCCAGCACTGTTGCAAAGTGAAAGTCCAGTTCCATTCCAATTTCAAGTAAACCAATTCAGAGTTTTTAAAAAATTGATTCAGATCCTCAAAACAACCAACATCCTTAGATTAGACCAGTCTGCAGCTGTTCCTGAACAGCTGCAAAACCCTTGTGTAAATGTGTCTTCAGTTAAAATCACTATACATAAAAGCACCCAATGTGTATCTCTGCTCTCCATACTAATTATCCAATTAACTCCCAACCCAAAAGTGTTAATGACACTACCTAACTTAAAATAATTGCTGGAAGGCTGCCTCAATCTTACATACCTCCATTTTCTTTAGATGTAATAAAGATGTTCATTTCATAATATAAGATAGAAATCTCTTGCCCAGGGAAACTTGCTTACCACTTTCCTTAATATCTTTCCTGTCCCAAACAAACATCAGTGCTCTTCAGCTGCAATCTCTAAACCCATTCATTAAGCAGAAAGCTCAAATTGAATTCAATAGGAATTTCAAAATGAACACCCAATAAATTGTGTGCTCAACTGGATTTGAATGTTATTATCATTTGTGGTGAGTATTTTTCTATACTTGCGCTGTTGCTGATTTCAGTATTGTTAAATACGGTACTTTGTTGATATTATTATCAACCTACTGGTACTTTTTTATGTGTTAGAAATGGTTGACTGCTGTGGTAACACCAATCTAGCAGCAAAGGTATGGTGTATAAGTCACAGCTATAAACACAGTAAAGGGTGCTATAACATTAAAATCCCAGTGAGGACTGCTGTCCCCACCTATTATTGCAAGATTGGGTCACTCAGAAAATTGCTACAGCTCTGTTGCAACAAATAAGTAGGTCTTTATGTCAGCATTTGCTCAAACAAAATAATAAACTACCACTGTTAAATACTAATTATTCCGATACAATTTTGAAACGCATATACTCACATCTCCCAAAAATGTCAGTTCCCAGTTCCCAGAAACCCCCAAAATCATATGGGTTAATATTACTTATATTAATATTTCCATTTATTTTTGGCACATATTACAAAGGAAAGACTTGTTTCACATAGTACATAGTTAAAGCATGAAATTCATTTCCTTAACGTAGGATGATAGTTACCAGTTTAAAAGCCATAAAAAAGGGACTAGGCAAATTTATGAAAGGGAAATCTTCCATTGAGAATATGCTAGTCATAGGATCAGCTGTAAACTTCACAAGCCCAGTCACCAGACAACAACAGCAGGAGACCTCTCCCCATTTCTAAGAGGTCTGTAAGGGGCGTGCATAAGCGCACCACTGTGCCTACCGTCCCTGTCCTACTGTCCTACTGTCCTCTTTTATCGGTACTTTTTACTTATGTTATGTTTATACAAACAACTACTATACTGTACATGTTTGAATGAATGAATGAATGAATAAATAAATAAATAAATAAATAAATAAATAAATAAATAAATAAATAAATAAATAAATAAATAAATAAATAAATAAATAAATAAATAAATAAATAAATAAATAAATAAATAAATAAATAAATGGTTTCTTGTCCTGTTGTAGGCTTTCCAAAAGTAATTGGTTGAACACAATGGAAATTGGAATGATGGATTAGATAGGACTTTGGACTGAGACAACAGGTTTCTTCCTGTGTGACTTTAAACACATCCTCTTGTATACAGCACAGAGCATAATGACTGCTCCCCCTGTGCACTAGATTATAGGAAACCAGTACAAATTTGCCTATTTAATTTCAGCTGAGTGGAATTGAAATCCAAGCTCACTGATCAAAGAACATCATCCTATTTAAGAGGGTTGTGCAGACTTTGAAATTAAGGGGGGGGAAGGTTCTGTGAATCTTGTTCTTCTATTCCTTAAAGTAGGCCCATTTTTTAGCCAACCCGTTTTTGCAGAAATCTGAGAAAAGATGGCACTGATCTAAAAATTGCAAAAACAGAATATATTCCTTCTACTATAAGCACTTTTTCAGATCCTGTATAACTTTTCTTGGTTAAAATATAAAAGTTGGATTACATGGGCTATTTCTGCGACGTTGTCTTGGCTTTCCAGTCTAATCTGATCCCTCCGTCTAAGTTCTGTTTGGGACTTTCCTGGTTAGTTTCTGACCCCACCATGATTATCAAGTGTCTTTGTCTATGGAAGCTGGGTAAAGAAATGTATTTTACAGACGAGTGAAGGAAAAGATAAAGGGAATGAAACATTTCAAATATGTAGTGTTTTGGAATTTGTAGAATTTGGAATGTAAAAATAAGATTTTAAAACAGAGTATTCCCATGTACAATATAGCTAGTCCTCAACTTACAGTCATTTGTTTAGTGACTGTTCAGAGTTTTAACAGCATTGAAAAAAATTGTCTTATGATCCTTTTTCACGCTTACAATCGTTGCAGCATCCCCATGGTCACATGATCAAACTTTGGACATTTGGCAAATTGCATGTATTTATGATGGCTGCAGTGTCCCAGGGTTGTGTGATCACCTTTTGAGACTTCTGACAAACAAAGTCAATGGGGAAGTCAGATTCACTTAACAACTATGTTACTAACTTAACAGCTGTAGTGATTCACTTAAGTGCTAGGGCAAGAAAGGTTGTAAAAAATGGGGCAAAACTCACTTTACAACTGTTTTGCTTAGCAATGGAAATTTGACTGCGAGATACTATAATCAGCCATAAATGAAGCCTGGTTGCCAAGCACCCAAAGTTTAGTCATGTGATCATGGGGTGCTGACTGTTGGAACTTTGAATCTGGGTCATCAATACTCCCCAGATAGGTCTGTCATAACTTTGACAGTTGCTAAATGACTGGTTGTAAGTCAAGTCAAGTCATTTACTTAAGTGTACATCTGACTAGATTTATTGGAGCCTCTTGTTGAATAAATATGTATAACCTTGTCCTAGTTACTCCCTAGACTCCAAGAGTATTACATAACCATGTTTTCTTTGGAATCCATGGTGGGAAAGCATATGTTTATAAGAAATTGTTCATTTTGCTTTTTGGGCAGCAATTGACTTTATTTAGAAAAAGGCAGTTTTATATTGTGGCCATGAAGTCTATATGGACATACCCAGGTAGTCACCAGAGCTGATCTTATCTAGAGGGTGTCTTTATCTTGCCCACACACAGTGGAGAGTTGCCATGGTGGCATATACAGTACATTTCTTCATGGTGTTTGAGAACATATATCACTGCAGGGCATGAACTTTCCAAACTATCCATCAGTCTCTGAAAAACACTTTCTTCCCACAAAGGATTCAGTTCAGCCTTTGGTGAAAGGAGAAGCCAATAGATTGTAGTTGGGCCAAAAAGTAAACTTTGGTTTCCACAGCTGCCTTCTGGCAGGCTGATTCAGTAAAGGCACTTTAAGGAGCAAACAGTAAGTGACGACTAAGGCAATCTCCTTATGCTATGCAAAGAGAGAAAGGCCCTAGCAAATTGCCTGGGGAAAAAAAAGAAATCTACAAAAGAAACTACAGTGGAAAAAAGAGAAGCAATTACACAGCTGATCATAGCTTTCTGAATTACATATTTTGGTTGTTAGGTGATGTCATATTATATAGACTGTTATGTAAAATAAAATAAAATAATGAGAATGGCTCACTGGGACCAAATGACTCCATTCTAATGTGAGAAAATGCCCTTCTGTGAAGAAGGCAAAGAATAGAAATGATATAAACTAAAATTAGAAAAAGAAAAAAAACAGAAAAATAGGGAAACTGACAAAATGGTAAGCACCAGCAACATTCTTTCTTGTTGCTATGTGGCAAAATCCCCATGACTCTTTTCTGACCTGTCATTTATTTTTTGTTTATAATTATACTTTTCCTTAGTGTTTTGTAGCTCTGAAGTAATGCACACCCCATCATCGCCCCAGGTGAAAGAAGGTTGCTTTGTGAGATACCAATGAGCATTGTGAACCAACATCGTTTTCCAGATCCTAGAACTGTGAGATCCAGGTGTCTTCTAATTAAGATTCACACTATGAGTTAGCCAGCAATATAAATTGAAAGAATGACTGAATTTGCAATAAATAAATTTACAAATACTTTGCATGCTACATCTTCAGCTTATAAATGTGCTACTTTGCTCCTCTTCTCCATGCACCTCTATCATATTCACACATGACGATTAGCTTTGCTTTAAAGGAAGTCATTACACTCCTTAATATTTTGTCAGAACTGTGCAGTATAGATTGCAAACCTTTGGAGAGGATTCTGAAGCCCACAATTCATGCCTATTGACAGCCCTCCAAGTACAAAGAGCAGAAGCAACCTTCATGGCTTGTTTCCAAAATAATGTCAAAAATTATACAGCATAGATTTATAACCATATAAACCAAACACTACACAGCATGTTTAACTTATAAAGAAAAATGGGAGAGCCAGTTGGTAGAGTGGTTAAAGCATCAGGTTAAAAAAAACTGGGAGCCATGAGTTCTAATTCCACTTTAGGCACAAAGCTAGCTGGGTGACCTTGGATCAGTCCCTCTTTTTCAGGCCTAGGAAGAAAACAGTAGCAAGCCACTTCTGAAATTACAAAGCCTTGTTCAGGTATTCACCAGGAGTCAACATTGACATGCAGGTAAACTCTTAAATGGGATTGATTGAAGAGGCAGGACTCCGTATAGTGACTTCAGCTCTTTATTAGGAAAATCAGTATATAACACACTGGTGGCTGTCCGACAGTTCCCTCTTTTAAAGGATCTCTCTACTGTCACCTGTGACAGAAAAATACTGTAAAAGTTTAACAGGCTGAGGAAAACCTGGAGTTCAGTCTTATTCTTTGGTGTGGGGGCTTCCTTAATGGCTTTAAGATTGTTTTTGGTCGGGTGTATTCCTGAGCCATCAATTAAATATCCCAGAAATTTGACTTGTGGCACGGCTATGTGACATTTTTCTTTTTTAACCTTAAGTCCGGCTTTTTAAAACCGGCTCAGGGTTATCTTTAGTCGGTGGATTAGCTCTTGTTTGTTGTCCTCAGACATGAGGACATTATCAAAATAAGGCACCACCCCCGGGATGCCCTGTAGGAGGCATTCCATTATACTTTGAAATAGTCCTGGCACCATGCTCACCCCAAATTGCAGCCGGCGGCATTTAAATGCCCCTCTGTATGTTACAATAGTCTGTGTTCTGCGGTGGCGTCGTCCACCAGCAGCTGCTGATAGGCTTGTGCTAAGTCAAGTTTTGCAAATATTTTGCTGTTCCCTAATGAATGCAATAAATGCTGAAAGACTGGTACTGGATAGGCACTCTGTTGCAATGCCTTATTAATTGTACATTTATAGTCCGCGCAGATGCGGATTGACCCATCTGTCTTAATGGGGGTGACTATTGGGGTCTCCCATTTAGCGTGATCAATCGGCTCCAGAACCCACTGGGCAATTAGTTTGTCTAATTGACTGTCTATTTTGGGCCGGAGAGCAAAAGGGACCGTCCGAGGCTTCATTTGGATGTGGGCTACATTAGGGTCTAGATTGAAAGATATGGGTTTCCCCATGTACTTGCCCAAGCCTCCTTTGAAGACGTCTGCAAATTCCTTAATTAGATCCTTGGTGCTGTCGTCTTGGACTGTGTGGATGCTGGTCACTTCTAAACCCAGAGATTTGAACCACTCCAGTTCCAGCAGGTTTGGCAGGTCGTTGTCTACCACGGTCAGCTGCAGATTTCCGATGAATTGTTTGAAAGTGACTTGGAAGGATCCGCTCCCTATGGCGGAGACACGGTTCCCCTGATAATCTTTTAAAATCATTTTCTGAGGCTTTATGTTTTGACCTAGGCTTCCTGAGAGAGCATAAATCACAAACGTAGTCCCAAAAAAACCTCTTTTTATTTCAACGGTTGTGAATTATGTTCATTCACAGCCGTAATGAGTCTCAAACAGTTTTAATTAGTCCGACAGAAGTCTGCCACAGTCTTTCGGGAGAAGGCTGATAAGCACTCACCTTTATCTCTCTTGACACACTGCCAAAGACCTAATTGGCAAGTAGCTTTGCAAGGCCAAACGGAGCACAGAGTCAAAACGGAGCTGCTGAGTTAAACTGACCAGAATGAATCAAGTTGCTTCCTGCAAAGGCTCGTGTCCGTTTGCTCCTCTTTTATGTCTTATGGGAGGGACCAATAATCTCCAAGCCTTACTCCCGAGTAGCCCTTATTTTCCCTTAAGTGCTCTTGCCTTCTGGCAGCTCTGCGCATGCGCGCACTGGGAACAGGCTCCCCCTGTTCCTCTGCCTCGCTGATGTCAGCTATGGAGGCTCCGGAGTCAGCACAGAACTCCCAGATGGCTCTGGACCCATCTCTGCCTGACACAGAGCCTTCTCCAGACTCCAGGACTGGCCCATGTTCCTCCCCAGCCTCCTCACTGTCCGACTCTGCTGCCAGCTCTGCAGGCCACTGGCGGACCACAACACTTTAGTTGTTTCTTCTCCAGCCCCGGGACCGCCTTCTTTATAGTCTTCAGAACACAATGGTTAGGTATGACCCTGTGTCTACCTCCATATCACATGGGAACCCCTCAATGAGAATTGTGATATAGATCTTCTTTGAGCTGTGTACGCTGCAATGCCCTATGGTTGTTTGGTGTGTTTCTCTTTCGTTCGCAGCTCACTTTTCTCTTCGGTTATTCTTTGCACCTTTCAGAATCCCATTTGTCTTTCTGACTGTCGCGCTGACTGACATTGACGGTACATGGCAGGCTGGCTGGCTCGGCAAGCTTTTGCTATGTGCCCTTTCCGTTCGCATCTTTGGCAAATTGCATCCAGGAATCTGCAGCTCACTCTGGGATGATTTCCCCCACATCCAGCACAAAACGGCTATCTTTCTCCCATTTCTCGGCATTCTTTTTTTCTTTCGGAGCACAGGCGATGGATTCAGCTCTAATGTGCTCAGAGTGTTTCCTGGAGTGTCGGTCATGGTACCGTCTGCAATTCAGCTGGTTCTGAGAGTGCTTCAGCCATATCAAGGACATCGGGTCCACAGTAGCTTAGGAAAAGAGTTCTCTTTCTGTTGTCCAACAGACCTAGTAGATTGTTGGCTTCCATAAAGCAATTGAATTAGAGCATATATTTCTTCCATGTCTCCTTTGCTGGATTGAATGGAGCGGGTGGGGCATGTGTGATCATCTTGGGATGCCGATGCAGAATCTCACTTGCTGTGATGATGGCCGATGCCACGTGGATGCCCGTTTAGTTCAGCTCCTTTGTCCTTTGTTCTCTTTGGATCCCACCTTCATCGCCAGTGTTAAGTGGGGTCAATTGAAGAGGCAGGACTCTGTATAGTGACTTCAGCTCTTTATTAGGAAGATCAGTATATAGCACACTGGCGGCTGTCTGACAGCTCCCTCTTTTAAAGGGCAGCCCAGCCACTGACATCATTTTATTTTCCCGCCGCTCGAATGGACCAATGAGTGGTGGGTATGTTAATTCCCTGTTTGATGCCGGAGCGGAGTGAAGCCATTGCTCAA
Source organism: Diadophis punctatus similis (assembly GCA_023053685.1). Taxonomy (NCBI): domain Eukaryota; kingdom Metazoa; phylum Chordata; class Lepidosauria; order Squamata; family Dipsadidae; genus Diadophis; species Diadophis punctatus. The sequence goes on along the minus strand of JALIGW010000005.1, from coordinate 34,504,494 downwards.
GGTTTCACTCCCTATTTACATATGTAACATAAACAAAAAGAGATACAGAGACAGACATAGACAAAGAGGCACACAAAGACAGACAGAGAGAAAAACAGAAAGATGTACACTACTGAAAAGCAAATAGGGCCACCATTTTAGTTTCTCTACATAGCCAAGAATTAAGAGAATGTCTTTCACAAAACAATTTGGAGTAGGCAAAATGCTTTATGAGGCAGATCAAATTTGTGAGACAGTTTTTGAAAAAAGATAAACTTCAAAGGAAAAAATATGTCATTTAGTATCTCATTTTTTAGTTTAACAATAATATTGGGGAAAAATATTTCACATATGCCCTTCATACAGTGATTTGACAAATATAAACCTTTGTTTTTGTAGAGGTTGGGCTCAAATATAGAACTGTTAAATTTTAGATATTTTATTTTGCTATTGTTGTTTTCATTATGCACATTACTTTGTTAGTGTGATTTGATTTGAAAATACATTATGTTTCATTTATTATGCAGGTTAATATGTTTTATTGTACAGACACATTTGAATACACCTTGAGAAACAAACATACCGTATTTTTCGGAGTATAAGACGCACCTTTTTACCCCCAAAAAGAGGGTCAAAAACTGGGTGCGTCTTATACTCCGGATGTTGCACGGCAAAGCCGCTGCTGCCCACCACCACTGCCTGCTGCCGCTGATGCCCGCCGTCGCCAATGCCCGCTGCTCACTGCCGCTGCCCGCTGCCGCCGCTCGCCACCACTCCCTGCCGCCACCACCCGCCGCCAATGCCCGCCGCCACCCGCCGCCAATGCCCGCTGCCGCCGCTTGCTGCCGCTGCCCGCCATCACCGCTTGCCGCCGCTGCTGCCCACCACTCGCTGCTGCAGCCCGCTGCCGCCGCTCGCCACCAATCCCTGCCGCCGCCCATGCCTGCTGCCGCCGATGCCCGCCGCTCACTGCCGATGCCCGCTGCTCACTGCCGATGCCCGCCACTCGCTGCCGATGCCCGCTGCCGCCGCTCGCCACCAATCCCTGCCGCCGCCCATGCCTGCCGCTGCCGCTGCCTGCTGCTCGCTGCCGCTGCCCCCCGCCGCTGCCCCCCCACCGCTCACCGCCGATACCCGCTGCACGCTGCCGCTCACCGCCACCGATGCTTGCCGCCGATGCCACTGGACCAAGGGAAAGCCGCTGCTGCCACCAGACCACAGGAAAGCCCGAGGCAGCTAATAAGCCGCCGCCGCTGCTGCTGCCCAAAGCAAGCCCACAGCTTTGAAGACCAACTTCCAAGTCTGAAGACCCCTGAGTTAGGGGTTAGGGGTGCAAGGGTCTTCAAACCTGGCAAGTTTAAGACTTGTGGACTTCAACTCCCAGAATTCTTCCTCCAGTCATGCTAGCTCAGGAATGACTGGAGGAGGAATTCTGGGAGTTGAAGTCCACAAGTCTTAAACTTCACAAGTTAGAAGACCCTTGCCACCCCTAACCCAGGGCTCTTCAAACTTGGCAACTTTAAGACTTGTGGACTTCATCTCCCACTCCTGAGCTAGCATAACTGGAGGAGGAATTCTGGGAGTTGGGGTCCACAAGTCTTAAAGCTGTCAAGTTTGAAGTTTGTAAAAAGTATACATAGTTGTAAAAAGTATACATGGTTGTAAAAATTATTCTGCTACACTGGTATTTTATTAAATAATATATTGCTACACCATTTGGTTCAGAATACTTTTTTCCTTGTTTTCCTCCTCTAAAATCTAGGTGCGTCCTATATTCCGGTGCGTCCTATACTCCGAAAAATACAGTAGGTTTTATACATGTTCCTTTTTCAATACTATTCAGTGCGTTTTAATTGGGGAATTGAGGATGGGTGGACAAATTTGGAGGTGAACCTATCTGAACCTTAATTTATTATTTAAAATAATTAGGCAGTTCAATATTTTTTTCATTCAAAGCAGAAAAATTCAAATAGAACTGCAAGAACTATTCCTGCTCCCCGCATACTTCCAGTTAATGGACTTTTGTCTTCAATGGATTAAGACAAGAAAAAGAAAAAGAAATATTCTGCTATGGTACACAGGAGGTGCTTAAAGGAATATTTTGTCCCCTGGGCCTCTTAAGGTATTAAAAAGGCTTATATTGTGTGACTGTTCCATGTTTCTAAACAGTAACACATTTTATATCTTAGGTGTAATTTTTCCTCATTGTACATGTGTATGATCTACACACAGACACTTACAATTTGCTGTTATAACTGAGGGAAGCAATAAAAACACATGGCAATATTTGAAAGTGTGAATTTCCCAATATTGAATACTTTCTATTTTCCAGAACATATTGTTCTGTAATGAATTCATCAAGATTATCTAAATTTAGAATAAAGATGTAATTTTATTTAATAAAGTATTTCCCTAGAAATACATCTCTGATGAGAGTCATGTCAAATCTACAAGTTATGATAAATAGCTAGTTGAGCAAAAATTAGATGCAAATAGATAATATTTACATAGGCAAAATAATACTTAAATTTGTTCAACTGTAACTTTACTTTATATCTATCTCTGTATTTTGTCAGTGGATATACCTGCTAGTTGATGGAATGCAGACAAATGATGGTTGCAAGGTAATCCTTAAATTAGAGTTCCTAGCATATCTTGGAATAAGCTTGCACTTTATTGTACTCAATGCACTGGCCAAAACATTCCAAAAGTGACTGTTAACATCCTTCCCATTAGCAGGAAATTCTGCATGTGGCATGGATATGACTGAGGTTGGTGACCTTATGTAATGTGAAAGACTGGCTAACCCATTATGGATTAGTATATATGGACCCTTCCAGTTTGCTTTATGGAAGATTATGGAATGTAGAAATGGCAAAAAGTAAGAACCATGAATTGTCAAGCATATCTGTACGAAACATTCTCAACACTCTAAGAGAAAGTAGAATGATTGGAATGAACGTCAGCTGAGCTTGTGAAATGGAATTTATGAATATTGTGTAAGGAAGTAAAGATATACGTTTAATTATCAATGAAAAAATTAAGACATATTTTATAATGCATGACTTGCTGTCAGTTATATTGTTATGGGTGCATATGAAAATAAGAATCCATAGATCAGCGATAATTATGTGTTATGCTCTAGTGAATGGTGAATGGTTTAAAGGAAAATTGTGCAACCTTCTGAAAGAATGAGATTTGATCGAAATTACTCTCTAGGTGACAATAGTGAATGGTGGGAATGAAAGAGAAGACAGAATAAATTATTGGATCCATTAAAAGGTCCAAGAATGAATAACAGTGGTGAGTGGTGAGTAGACCTTTAGAAAAAAAGTTCTGTTTGTTTTGAATCCATGATTTAATCATAAATCTATTCATACATAAAAATGGTAAAGGAATGAATATACATTGAAACACATAATTGATTTGTTTAGAATCATACATGGAGAAAATTAGTGAAGTATGCAAAAGCTAAATAGGGGCTCACATATTTGGGAAGAACAAGAATGGCTCCTGGGAAAAACTGAATAGGGACACAAAAAAAAACAACTGAATGAAACAAAAGCAGAATAATTGCAAGAAAAGAAAGTGTGATTTTTGGATTTAAAAATATGAATCAATTTAATTTCCCAATGGAATGAATCAGTAAAGAAAAAAGAATGTAGAAGCTGTAGGATCAGAAAGAAAATAAGGTAGACCTCAACTTACAAAAGTTCACTTAGTGACCATTCAAAGTTACAACGGCAGTGAAAAAAGTGACTTATGACTGCTTTTCACACAACCATTGCAGCATCTCCATGGTTATGTGATTGCTTGGTAACGGACTCATATTTATGAAAGTTGCAGTGTCCCGGGGTCAGCAAAGTCAATGGGGAAACCAGATTCACTTAACAACTGTGTTATTAACTTACCAACTGAAGTGATTCACTTAATAATTATGGCAAGTCGTAAAATGGGGCTAATTCACTTAACAAATGTTTCGCTTAGCACCAGAAATTTGGGCTCAGTTATGGTTATAAGTTAAGGACTACCTGTATTATGTTTGTCAGTGCACAATGGGATATATTTTGCTTTACAAGTATCACAAGCATGACACAGAAAAACAAGACAGTGGGGGCTTTTTTATTATATACAGTGAAGATATTTACAACAGGTATATACAATGCAACCCTGGTGTTCACCCAGGGTCAGGTTTCCTCCTATGTCTCCCTTTCACTTCCCACTCACCTTTCACTCCATCTCCAAAAGGCCATGGTGGCACAGTGGTTAGAATGCAATACTGCAGGCTAATTCTGCTAACTGCCGGTTGCCAGGGGCGGGTTGCTCCCTTACCTTGCTACTGGTGCGCTGCGCATGCATCACCACGTTTCGTGCACACATGCATTTTGTACATTCGTGCGCACGCTGTGCCCACGCGCTCCCTCGTGCAATTTTGCTTCCGCGCATGTGCGGAAACAAAATCACGGCAAAATCTTGCAAGGGGATGTGCGCGCACACGATTTTGGCGATTTTTAGCTTCCGTGCATGCGTGGAAGCGAAAAGTCGCTGAAATCTCTCTCGCGCGCGCGTCCCCTCACAAGATTTCAGTACGATTTTGCTTCCGTGCATATGCAGAAGCAAAAAATCGCCGAAAAATTCACAAAAAAAGATGGCTGCTCCTAGGCACCAGTAACCGACCGCACCGGGTCGTTAGTCTCTTGATGACGTCACCAGCCCGCTGCTACCAATGCGATAGAGTGGACCGCACTGATAGGAACCCACCACTGCTGGTTGCCACCAATTTGGCAGTTTGAATCTCACCAGGCTCAAGATTGACTCAGCCTTCCATCCTTTTGAGGTCAGTAAAATGAGGACCCATACTGATGGTGGCAATATGCTGACATTGTAAACTTCTTAGAGATGGCTGTAAAGCACTGTCAGGCGGTATATAAGTCTAAGTGCTATTGCTATTTCCATTCACTCTTTCTGGGCTTATCAAGAGAGAGGAATAGACTAGACTAGACTAGACTAGACTAGACTAGACTAGACCAGACCAGACCAGACCAGACCAGACCAGACTAGACTAGACTAGACTAGACTAGACTAGACTAGACTAGAATAGAATAGAATAGAATAGAATAGAATAGAATAACAGAGTTGGAAGAGACCTTGGAGGTCTTCTAGTCCAACCCCCTGCTTAGGCAGGAAACGCTACACCACTTCAGACAAATGGTTATCCAACATCTTCTTTAAAACTTCCAGTGTTGGAGCATTCACATTTTAAAAAGGGAATTGGCTGGATTTTCTGTAAAGGAAGTCCTCACTTAATGATGGTAATTGGGAGCAGGAATTAAACTCTCACCTCTCCATTGGAGCAAGAATTTATTTCAGGGTCTTCTTACTCAGAAACCAGGGCTTCATCAATGATTGATGACCTCTTCCTTCCTATCCTGGGTCTTAGGTGAAGACCTCAAACATCACTGGACTTTTGCCACATCAAACCCTTATGCATCCTTATGCACTTTGCCCTGCTCTGCAGCAGCTACTCCAATCCTTGTTGTCCTCTCACCGTTCCTCATCAAATCCTCATACACCTTCATGCATCGTATCCCACCCCTCAGCAGCCAGTTTTTTTGCCAATCAGCCTGCTTGGGAGCTACCTGGGATTTACAACTTCCGACCAGCTTCTCATTGATTTGTGGAAAGCAGCAAGGAGGAGGTCCTCACTTAACAATGGCAATGGAGACTGCCAGGATTGCCCTTGGTGAGCGATGTGGTCATGTGATATCACACTTTATGATCATATTGCACAGTGAAAGCAATCCCAATCCCTATTACCCATTGTTTTCTGAGGACTGTTATACGAGGATGTTATACGTATGACATTCCTCCGTTTTTTAATATATTTATAGATGAATATAGACATATACATTACTGTGCTGTTGACTCAGAACCCAAATGATCTGACACAAATGTTAGATAAACTATAAAGGAATAGAGGGGATCTGAAATTAATGTATCTAAGATCTAGGTACATATGTCTGACAGGAGAAGTAGAATGAATGAGTGCAAGGTATACATAAATAGTGAAAAGTTTAAGTGGATTAATTTCTGGTATTGGAAGAATGTTTACTAAAGAAGTGAAAAAAGATGAAAACTTTAAAAACTGCAGATAGAAAAATAACAGGTAGTTAGTGATTACTTCAAAAAAATGAACGTTTGCAAAAGAAGTTACAGTTACTGCATCACTTCACAATTTCTTATAAGAAAATGGGAACTGAGTATCGTGAGAAACAAAAGTTAAGTACAGTGAGAAGCAAATACTTAGGAAGCATGTGTGATAAAAGAGAAGAGAAAGGGTCAATAATAAATGAGCGTTGAATGAACATATCACAAATTGAATACAAAAGTGAATGACCAGCATGAAAGAATTATATGGTGATGGATAAAGCAAGAAGAAATAAGAATAGAAAAATATATGACAGAAAAGTGAATAGATTACAAGACTGTGAAATGGATGGAGTTGACATTTGTTTGCTTATTTTATTAAATGTAGGTGTTGCCTGACTCTAAACAATTTTGAATGTCTTACAATAACTTCAGAAAGATGAAAAGGAAAAAGCGTTGTATAAAGTGGTGAGTAGAGAAGTTGGAAGCACGTTTACTAATTGTTCCCCTTTTTTTATCTTGAGGCTTTAATTTCTTTGGCTTAGTGATCTAGCCTTCCAGGCCACATTTATAATTACAGTCTATTTTCAAAGTTGTATTGTATACACAACTGAATTATTGTACATTGTAATATGTATTGGCTAACATTAGAGCATTAAAGATGCATTAGACTAGGTACATACTGTATGTACATGTACATGAGTGTATATTTTAGGACTGCATATAGTCTTTGATATAGGAACCAGGAAAATCATAGCAATTCTTCTATATTTATATCAACGTTAGTCCCAAAACACTGACTGACATTCTGCAATTGATTGGCAGATATTCATAATGTTCTCTTTTAAGTGTAATTAAAACAAGTCTCCATGATTGGCATCTTAATATAAACATTATATAAGGGCATATTGGTTAAGGAAAAGAGAATAAAAACTCTGAACTTTCAGTATGTAGTAGTATAAATACAAGATTTTAGCAGGACCCTATCATGGCAGATACAGAGCAAATATACGGTAACTATTATTGCCATACTTTCAATTTGATATATACCGTATTTTTCGGACTATAAGACGCACCTTTTTACCCCCCAAAAGAGGGTGAAAACTTGGGTGCGTCTTATACATCGAATGTAGCCCCAGCCAGCCAGCCACCCCTACCCTTTGGCCTCTGTCTTCCAGCAATTTACCTGTTTGCAGCAAAGAGGAAAGAGCCTGTAAAGCCAAGCAAGTCAGTAGCAGCTTCCCGATCTACAGCTGATTTGCCACGTGCTAAAATGAAACTGAAACTGCAAAGAGGCAAATAGCTGGGAGAGACACACAGATTTTTATTTTTTCCTGAACTGGATAGAAGGGGGTAAGTGAATAACTATAAATGTCTGTAGAATGTTCAAATTATTAGACTTATTTTTTAAAGACTGCTTTATTATTATTCTAGAGCCAGGGGTCTCCAACCTTGGCAACTTTAAGACTTGTGGACTTCAACTCCCAGAATTCAAAAGCCAGCTTTGTTAGCTTTGCTGGCTGTGGAATTCTGGGAGTTGAAGTCCACAAGTCTTAAAGTTGCCAAGGTTGGAGACCCCTGTAAATCTAGACAACTTAACAAAATAAAGAAGCTTTTTAAAATAAATGCTTGCTCTGAAGAGGCCCAGTGCTATTGTATCTTCTTTTAAATAATAGAGAATAATGTATACTTCCAGAAATTTTAATTAATTTTAACAGCTCTGTACAAGTATAGTATGAAATGTAACAGTGTCCTGTTTAGTATTAGAGTTTAGTTACCTTGGAGTAGATCTATTTAAATAATTGGGAGGAGTTAGTGTGACTACATTTAAGAAAACTTTCTGGCATAATGTACATTTCTCCAATTCTTTGCTATTTCTATGGGTCAAGCACACATGCACAGAAATACACAGCAAACAGTGTATATAATCTGTGCTGTTTGCTGTTTGGCAAATTGCTTGGAGGCAGAGGCCCTTTTTCCTTGTTTTCCTCCCCAAAAACTAAGGTGCGTCTTATACTTCGGTGCGTCTTATACTCCGAAAAATACGGTATTTAACTTCATTGGAGAGCTGAACTTATGTTTGAAATTACTGAACTGGCATCTATTCTGCTCAGAAAACCCATAGTTAAAATTAGATGGAAAATATTACAACAAAAATATCATATATATACAGTATTTAATATTTACCAGTTATTGATCCTGACTTATACAAAACAGGCATCAAATATCTAATTAAATTGAAGTATAAAATGTTCTTTGCTACCTGTTGATTCATTATCCCATATATATATATATATATACTGTATATGGAATAAAGAATCAACAGGTAGCAAAGAACATTTTATACTTTAATTTAATTAGATATTTGATGCCTGTTTTGTATAAGACAGGATCAATAACTGGGAAATATTTTTCATATGAGGATATCATCATCATCATCATCACCATCACCATCACCATCACCATCATCATCAATTTTAGCCATTATATATCCACTGCAGGATTAAGGCCTCTTCCGCATGTTTCCAACCTATACAGTCCTGAGCTTTCTTTTGCCAATTGGGCCCGTAATACTTGCTGATATCGTCAATCCATCTTCTTTTAGGTCTCTTTCATGGACACTTTTTATCAAGTGAGATCCATTCTATGACTGCCTTGGTCCACCTGCCATCCATTCTTCTTGCTATGTGACCAGCCCATTTCCATTTTGATTCTTTTACTCTCTTGATGATATCGTATACTTTTATTTGTTCCAAGGCTCTTTGCATCACTCGTAGTTTTTGTATATATACTATATATTTTTCTTTAGTGAATATATTAAACATATGATGATCTTGAACTGGTGTTCGGGTATTCTGGGGGAGATGCATTATACACTCCACTAAGGCAGTTAATAGTTTGAAGTACTCCTGTCCACTGTGGCAGCCATTTTGTGAGAGTATAGGTAGTCCTCAACGTATGGCCACAATTGAGCCCAAAATTTCTGTTGCTAAGGAAACAGTTATTAAGTGAGTTTTGCTCCATTTTATGGCCTTTCTTGCCATAGTTGTTAAATGAATCATGGCAGTTGTTAGTAACATGGCGGTTAAGTGACTCTAGCTTACCAATTGATTTTGCTTGACAGAGGGTCACACAAGTTGAACATATGACCCTGGGACACCCTGGGACATTGCAACCACATAAATATGAGCCCGTTGCCAAGCATCTAAATTTTGTTCACTTTACTATGGGGATATTGCAACAGTTAGAAGTGTGAAAAACAGTCATAAATCACTCTTTTCAGTGCTGCTGTAACTTTGTTCACTAGACAACTGGTTGTAAGTCAAGGACGAACTGTACCAACAATTTAATTTTAAGATTCCAAGTGCACCCATTAATAAAATAAAGTTGGAAATTCCTGAGGTAATTATTTCAAATTCTTGGAAAAATAATAATTTCTTTAGGACTGCAAATGACATCACAGATGCATAACTGGAACCAGTCCATATCTATCCTGATACTATTTTTATTTATAGATTTTGCTGTATTTGATGTGATGACAGCACATCAAAAACTGGTCAAACCTCTCTAACTAGAGAAGACAGGGGAAACAAGGAAGAATATGTATCCTAAAAAGTTATACTATAATATGTGAAATGTCTCTTTACTTATGTAACTTGAATATGTCTTTCTTGTTCATTGTTCAGTAGAAGGGGGAAATGAAGTATCATTCTCTATGTTAATCTTTATTGTGCAAAAGCAGCATTTCCTCAGAAATCAAATAGAAGACTTCTCGAGTACCCTGTTTCCCCCAAAATAAGACATCCCTTGATAATAAGCCCAATCGGGCTTTTGAGTACATGGCAATAAGGCCAAGCACTTATTTCAGGGTTCAAAAAAATATAAGACAGGGTCTTATTTTCAGGGAAACACGGTACTTTAAAAGTGTGATATTTGGACATACACACTCTACTGCTAGTATGATACTATTCTATGCTGTGATATGAATGTCAGGAGTAATCGCTTAGGTATTGCTAGAAACATTATCAAAATATTCTCCCCTCCTATACCTATGTCATATTTGCTTGGTTGTTTAAAGCATTTATATGTAATTTTTGCTTTTTGGTATCTGATAGTATGAGAGCCAGTTTGATATAGTGGTTAGGCTAAGACCAGGAGATCGTGTTTTCTAATCCTGCCCTAGGCATGAAACCAACTGGATGATCTTGGGCCAGTCACATTATCTCAGCATTAGGAAGGAGGCAATGAGTGGTGGGATTCAAATTTTTTTACCAATTTTTCTACTGGGCATGGCTTGGTGGGGGTCATGTGACTGAGTGGGTGTGGCTTGGTGGGCATGGCTTGGTGGGGCGGCACCTTGCTGTGAGTGACATTGAGTTGGCCACGGCCAGTCACATGACCCCACCAAGCCACGCCCACCAAGCCATGCCCACAGAACCAGCAGAAAAGGCAGCTCCTATGGCCTGTCCCTTTATGGTCCCCCTCCCCTCCATGTCAAAGTACCTTAAAGGGACACCGCAGTCTGGCTGCCTTCCAAGCAGCTCCTGGCTCTAGCCTTGCCCGGAGCTGCCACCCGCTCACCCTCCGCCTCGCTCACCTTCGTCCAAGCCTTGGTGGGGTCCCCAGCGAGGTGAGGCTGGTGAGCCTCCAGCCACCAGTAGTTTTCAGCTGCTTTCCGAGCAGCTCCACTGCAGCGCAGCAGGCCATTCTCCTGGCTGGGTCTGGCAATGGGATGCGGCCGTGCACACGCACCGGCAGACAATGGGGTGTGCGGCTGGCGAGAAGAACAGGGCGGCAACGGGACTTCATGCCTCTTTTTCGGCCTGTAGTTTTCGGCGCAAGAAGCCTGCAGCCACCGTATCTTTTTTGGCATGAGAAGCCTCTTTGCCAGCCGGAACCGAGCTGGCATTGGTGGCTGCAGGCTTCTTGCACCGAAAACTACCAAAAACTACAGGCGGAAGAAGAGGCCTGAAGAAATCCCGTCGCTGCCGTCACCCCCGTTCTCCGTGCCGGCTGCGCACACCATTGCCTGCCAGTGCCACTCGCAGCCAGACCCAGCCAGGAGAACGGCCTGCTGCACCGGATGGACAGCGTCGCACCAGAGCTGCTCAGAAGGCAGCTGAAAACTACTGGTGGCTGGAGACTTACCGGCTGAACCTCACTGGGGACCCCCACCAAGGCGCGGACAAAGGTGACCGAGGTGGAGGGTGAGCAGTCAAGGCTGGAGCTGGGGAATGGCGCGTTCCCAGACCCGGACAAGGCAAATGGTGAGTGGGCAGAGGCTCCAGGGCCTCCGGGAATGGTGCATTCCTGGGCCCCAACCCGAGGCAAAGGGCGAGCAGGCGGCATGCTTACCTTTGGTGAGCAGAACGGGTGAGGAGCTGAGGTGAGGCGATTAGCTCGGCTGCTTGGCGAAGGCAACATATATAGGGCAGCTGGGTGGAGTGGGGTAGGAGTGGGCAGGGCAAGCAGTCAGACGGGGCGAGCAGCAACCAGGCAGGCAGAGATAAGCAGTGACTGGTGACCAGGGGTGGGGCCAACCAGAGGTGGTATTTGTCGGTTCAGTGAACCAGTCCAAATTTCTGCTACCAGTTCACCTGAACCAGTCCGAACCGGCTGAATACCACCTCTGCAATGACAAACCACTTCGGGGGGGGGGGAAACTTACCAAGAAAACTGCAGGAACTTGTTCAGGCAATTTCTGAGGATCGTACATGACTGAATAGAAGAAGAAGAAAAATCTCCCAATGTATCTGTGACGCTTTGAAAGTAGCTTTGGAGTTCTGTGATCCAGGGCATCAGACATATTCATGAACTGAATGTACTGTACTTACAAGCCCTCCTGGAGTTATGACCACTCATTCACCGACCATTTGAAGTTAAGATGGTGCTGCATGAGTGGTACTTATGATGAGTCCTTAAAGTTCTGGTTGTCCCAGCACCCCAAGCCATGTGATTACAATTCAGGAACTTGGAAACTGACTTGCACTTATAATGGTTGGTTGCAGCATTCCATGGTCATATGATTGCCATTTGAAAACTTCCCTACCAGCTTCCAAGAAACAAAGACAATAGGGAAGCCATCAGAGAAGGTCACAAGTTGCACCTGTAAATCATTTCCAGTTTCCTGCACATCCTCCTGCATTCCAGAACACTTACCAATACTCAGCTACTCTCACACAAGGGTGTGGTAGCCACCCTCCTCCCTCCAGAACACCTATCTGACAACCATTTGCCTGCCTACCAGTCTATTTGAGTGCCAGATGGGACATGTGACTTCTTCCTGTCTTCCCCATTGACTTTGCTTGTGAGAAGCTGACAGGAAATTCAAGGAAGTCCCTGCTTAACAACAGCAACTGGAACTGCCAGAATTGCCATTATTAAATGATGCAGTCACACGTTGCAACCACATTGCTTAGTGATTGAAAATCTGGTTCCAACCACCATCGTTAAGTGAGGACAAGTTGTATTTGAAACCAAAATAATTCAAGTGTTTTTATGCTGCAGTAGCCTGGAGGTTGTGAGCAGTTCTTTCCCCATTTAGAAGAATTCCTGCTTCATCATTAAGCCTTAAGTATTATAAGAGGAAAGGGTCTTAGATCTTATTTTATCTCCCACATAGACACTCTTGGGCAGGGGTGAAATTCAAAAAATTTCCCTACCGGTTCTGTGGGCATGGCTTGGTGGACATGGCAGGGGAAGGATATTGCAAAATCTCCATTCCCACCCCACTCTGGGGCCAGCCAGAGGTGGTGTTTGCCAGCATTCAATACCATCATACCAGACATTCTTCTAACTAAACTAAATCAGCTAGCGGTACCTGAACACACTTGTAAGTGGATCACAAGCTTCCTAACAGACAGGAAGTAGCAGGTGAAGCTAGGTAAAATCACATCAGATACCTGTACAATTAGCACAGGGCCCCCCCAAAGCTGTGTGCTCTTACCACTTCTCTTCTCTCTATATACCAATGACTGCATCTCAAATGATCCATCTGTTAAACTACTGAAGTTTGCAGATGATACAACAGTGATTGGTCTCATTCGAGACAATGATGAAACCGCATACAGACGGGAGGTTGAACTACTTAGCCTCATGGTGCGACCGGAACAATCTGGAACTGAACACACTCAAAACCGTAGAAATGGTGGTAGACTTTAGGAGAAACCCGCCCATACTTCCACCTCCTATAATACTAGACAACACAGTATCAACAGTAGAGCCCTTCAAATTTCCAGGTTCTATCAAATCTCAAGACCTAAAATGGTCACCTAACATCAAAAACGTCATCAAAAAAGCACAACAAAGAATGTTCTTTCCGCGCCAACTCAAGAAGCTCAAACTGCCCAAGGAGCTGCTGATACAGTTCTACAGAGGAATCATTGAGTCTGTCATCTGCACCTCTATAACTGTCTGGTTTGGTTCTGCAACCCAACAAGACAGACACAGACTTCAGAGGATAATCAGAACTGCAGAAAAAACAATTACTGCCAACCTGCCTTCCATTGAGGACCTGTATACTGCACGAGTAAAAAAGAGGGCCGTGAAAATATTTACGGACCCCTCGCATCCTGGACATAAGTTGTTTCAACTCCTACCCTCAAAACAACACTACAGAGCACTGCACACCAAGACAACTAGACACAAGAACAGTTTTTTCCCGAATGCCAGCACTCTGCTAAACAAATAATTCCCTCACCATTGTCAAACTATTCACTAAGGCTGCATTACTATTACTATTAGTCTTCTCATTGTTCCTATCACCCATCTCCTCCCACTTATGACTGTATGACTGTAACTTGTTGCTTGTATCCTTACGATTTATATTAATATTGTTTCCTGATTGCTTATTTGTACCCTATGACAATCATTAAGTGTTGTACCTCATGATTATTGACAAATGTATCTTTTCTTTTATGTACACTGAGAGGATATGCACCAAAGACAAATTCCTTGTGTGTCCAATCACACTTGGCCAATAAAGAATTCTATTCTATTCTATTCTATTCTCCGAACTACTCAAAATTTCCGGTTCTCCAGAACCTGTCAGAACCTGCTGAATTTCACCCCTGCTCTTGGGATACTTTGGCAAATAATCAAATACACAGTGTGAAATAAAGACATGGACTGGAATATGTGCAAAAGTACATTTGTTTTTCTTTAGTATAAATTGGGCAGGAGAAGGGCAATGATTTTTACTTCTTGTTTTAAGTTTCAAGATGAGTGTGAATCTTCTTCAAACCACATTTGAAGCATTAGGGAGTGGAAAAAGCAGTATGGAAATGCCCTGATATTCTTGGTGGTACTAAAGCAGAAGGATTTGATAGTCTTCTAATGTTACAACAGGCACCCCAACCCTTTTGGAAAAAGTATAAACCTGATATGGGAGGGGGAGGTTGTGAGTACTCAAAATGATTGCCAAAGTGGTCTTGCCCATTCACAAAATGGCAAAGATGTCTTCTATAATAAATGTACTAACTTTTACTGTAACAGACTTTGGCTGTACTCTGGTGACCCATCAGTGGCATAAAACATATTGAACATTTTAACTCTTTCTTCCCATCCAGTGATTGTCCAGATTTTTGCATCCCTGATTCACCATAAAAGTGGTAGTCAAATCTGATCCGTTCACATGGTTTGACTTGCAACCACACTGACTTATGACAGATAATTCTGATCCCAATTGTGGTTATAGGTTGAGGAGTACCTGTATATTATATTTCTGGATTAGGTTTTATCACTTTAACAAACAATAGTACAATGCCAATTATATTCATATGACTGTGTGTTGTATTTATCACAGGCCTTTTTTCTTTTTCTGCCCATAAACGAATGGTCTCAAAATGAAGTTCATATATATCAGATGCAAATCTCTCTTTCTCTAGGCTTAAATTTTTAGTGAAACATTTTCTTTTTTTCTCTGGCCTAATAAGAAAATATGGGGGAGGAAGCAAATCTTTTATTCACAAAATCAAGTCTGGAATAGCAGGCAACTAAAATGATTGTTTCCTTCCACATGAATATTAAAGCAGAGATGGGAACTCAGAGATTCTGTCAAAAAAGCCTTTTAGCAACCCAGCAATCAGAACCAATTAAAAGAAAGGTTGGGAATGCTATCAACTTTGGGTGTTCCTCAGGTTCTTCAATTTATAAGACCTAGTATTCATAGTGTCATGCCATATATTTAAAAGTAGTCTAGATTCACATTTTGTGCAAAATCGTGCTTGTTTCTTTTTAGTTTTATTTGTGATCTAAGATATCATAGTTTAGTATTTAGTGCATTGTGTGACTCCAGCCCATTCAGCTTACTCAATAAACCATGGTTAAGTAAACTGTGCTTCAAACAATCCAATCAGTGGCACATGTCCTGTAACGAGACAACATTTGGCTAAAATTTCCAGGCAAAAATGAAAACCGAAAGACCTTTTTGAAGCTTGTCCACTGAAGTTATATTCTACTTACCTCAAACATCAATGCATTTTTCTGCACACACAAAAAACTTCTTCAATGCAAGAGATACCAGGTATATTTTGCTGGGTATAGCTGAGATAGAGATGCAGCTAACATATCTAATTTGTACCAAGAAATAAGAACATTAAACAATAAGGGTTAGCACAACATAGATTTTTTTTAATGTGATTCCAGACTAAAGGGCTTTCTTATTTCTATAGAAAAAGCCATTTTCCAAAACAATGTTTCATAAACAATATTTCTTTTCCTTGAGTTGTCCAGGATTTTGGAGATTCCCAACCAATCAGTGGCTGTGATCATGACTGTTCCTGTTCCCCAGCCTCTTCCCTTTTCAGTCTCCAACAGAGAGAGGTGGAGGAGGAGGAGTATGCCTCTGCATAGTATGTGATCCTGAGCCATGCTTCATTCGAGGAGCTGTCCATTCTGTCTGACAGGAGACACTCATGAGGATGGGGGTTTATTGTCCAGCATGAGGTGCTGACAGACAGGTGACATTCACAACAATAATCATAACACCTAAGCCAGATACAAATAGGATTTTAAATATGGTGTTTATCTTTTTTAAACAATGCACGTGGAGTTTAAGTGATTGTTCATTCAAAAATGTGGGCAATTTTTAAAAATGTAGTCTAACTTGTTCATTTTTTAGCTTTTTCTTTTCCCATGGATTTTCTCAATTGTCAGCAAGATATATGGACAATTACAGTATTTTCTTCTTATCCATCATTCCCCTTCAGTTTACCCCATTGACTGATTTTGAAGCAAGCTGTAACCTCCTTTGCATAGGGAGCCATTTGGCTTTTTTCACATGTTTCTATATTTCTGAGATTCTATATTTCTGAATGCATAATGATCAACTGTAATTTTATGGGCTTCATCCCAATTGGGCTTGTCTCTGCTTCCCTTGTTTCTTATGGTGTTGAAAGTGACGTACAGTATACTCTACCCTATTGTACTGTAAGTAAACCAGACTCTTCCATTGCCACTTTAAAAAAAATGTATACAGAAATATGCTAGCATTAGGACCTGCGCGGAGTCTTTGAATCAAGAGGTCTCTTGATTCATTCAATCTCTCTTAGACATTCACACACATACACACAAACTGCAACAAGAGGAGGAAAGTCGGCCAAAAGGGCTTTAAACATTTCAAAGTTTCCATTTGCAGAAGCAATGGGGAAACGTGGCAGGCCAAGGAAAGAACTCAGATGTGAAGGTGATGCTGGGGAAGCTGTTCTAGGGCAGCAGCAACTGCCAGTGATAGATAATACGTCCAGGTGCCCGTTCAGTGACATTTTCAACACCAGCAGTGAGGACTCCATGGAGAAGATCAACACTTTCCTACAGAATGTGCAGATTTTGCTGGAAGCAGCCAGCTACCTGGAGCAAATCGAGAAAGAAAACAAAAGTAAGTGGAGTTTTGATTTTCATTGGCTCCTTCTGCTGCTTCTTTACACACAAACATGTATTAACAGCTAGGCATGTACAACAACAACAAAAAATAAAGAAAAATGTTTATGAAGATGCAACAAGACAGACTATAGAGCTGAACCTGCAGATTAAACTGTTTCAATCTTTTAACCCTGTCCTAGGTCCAGTGGAATTTATGTGCGTGCCAAGGGATTCCATTAGAAAATATTCTTAGTTTGTTTTTGTTCGGATTTTCTTAAAAGCAAAACAAAAACATAACCACCACCACACTAGTTATAAAGTGATCCAGAACAACGCTGTCATGTTAGAAGGACGTTTCGATTTATGGATATGTGTGTTTGTGTGTTTGTGAAGTGTCATGTCCCCATAAAAGGCTCTTAATGTGTCAAAAGCGGGGGTGGGGGGTGTCTAAAACTGACCAAACTAGGAGATGGGGGAGGGGAGACCACGCAAAGCAAACTTTATGATCCTCTGGGTAGACAAACAGAAAACACTTTCAGGTTTTTTAGAAGGAATGGGGGAGGGGGGGAAAGGCTTGTTTATCATTTTCAACTCTCGCTTCCTTCTCCTCCCCCCCTCCCTGCAAACCCAAGAGATCGTGATTCTCTCCTCCTTAAAGAAAACCTCGCCGAGTATTCTGTGAAAAGAACAAAAGGGGAAATAAAAATACACACACACATACACGCATATTCCCCCCCCCCTTTTGTGGAAAAGGATTTCCCCAACACCCCTCCCCCTCCTTGCTAATGTTGCCGTCAGCGAAAAAGAATAATCCATACAGAAACGCTCGTTTGCAGCGTCTTTTGAGCAGCCTCCTGGATAGAACAATAAACAAGCCAGGAACAATTTTTAACCAGCAGGGCTGGCGTTTCATCTAGTAGTTTAGCAACAGCGAAGGTCAGGAGGAAGAAAAATAAAGAAAGCGTTGCATCGCGTCAACCCCTGCAGTGGGAAGGAGAGGGGAGGGGGAGAAAGGGGGAGAATCTAACTCTCCTTTGGCTTTGAGTTTATTATTTGTATGTGTCAACCTTCCCCCCCCCGCGCCATCCTTTGCCTTACAAATCGGCCGTACAAATATGGGTGCCCCCCCCAGCCCCCCCGTCCTCCTGTCACCCCTCTCCGGAGTGTAAATTTCCATTGCAGTTCTAGTAGCTTAGCCTTTTGTTGACCGCCCTCTTTCTTTCTTTCTCCCCTTGCTCTTCCCCATCTTTTTCATGAATAAGTGGAGATGTGGGCATTGTTTCCGGGAGGACGGGGTAGTCGGTGCGAAGACTTCACAAAGCCTTTTCTCCCCCCCCCCCCTTCCAGTTTTGCAATGGCTAACACGCTCGCCTGTCATGAATGGGAGTATTATTATTTTTAAACAGCGCCCTTTGGGCTTTCTGGTCAATCCGGTTCTTGCCGCGGCACCCTGACTTTTTTTTAAGGATTGGGGTGCAAGGGCCTTTTGGCTTCCGCGCAACGCGATCGCTCAAGGAAGAGACCGGCTGCCAAGTTAATGGAGGTATCCGTCCTCCCCCCCTTCCCACACTCCTGGGAAGTCACGTAGGCAAAGAGCGAACTAGCCAGGTAGCAAAGCGAAAGGAGGCGGGGAGGCGGCGTCGAGTAGTCCTCTAGCTGCAACTCGGCCAAAGTGGGACTATAATCAGTTTATACCGGCCATCTCGTTTCCTCAGAACCGGAGACGGTGAGGATAGAACTAGGTCAAGCTTGGCCACCGTTGTTTTCCCCGCTCCCCGAAGCCAGACGTGCACAAAAGCATCCCTCTTCCCCCACCCCCACCAAAGAGAGCTCAGTCGGGTCCTTTAGGCGTTTTCCCTTTTTTTTCTGACTTCGCCACAAGCTGCCCCGTTTTTGCTGCTGCAGAAAACAAAGAGAAAGAGAGGAAAAACAAACGTGCGAGTGGCGTTCGCGATTCCCCCCACTTCAAGCCAAGTCAAAAGCCACAAAAAACTACAGCGCAGCTCCTTGCCTACTTTCGGTAGGAAACGCTCCCCGCCCCCCCTTAATAATTTGGACACGGGTTGCGAGGCGGAGGTGAGCTCGGTCGTAAATGTTTCCAAGAACGTTCGTTTTTTGTTACTTCAGGTGTTAAAAGTGTTTTTTTTAATCGGAATATTACAAGACACGGGTTTCCTCCGCAGCCACCTCATTGATCTGAATTCACCCTGTGTCCCCTCCAGAAATACTTCTATGCTTTAGAAATCTGAGATCCTGATGAACGCCAATGTCATCTCGGATCTGTAAGTTTTTGGATGCTCTCCAGGTCGTTTGAATAAAACGGGAGCGAGGTGGTGTGGTCTTGGTTTCAGCAATAAACATCTCGGTGGAAAACGCAACTCCGTCGGGCTGCCAACGTGTGTATTTCTATGTCCGCGTGTCGTCCCCCCCCCCCGCATCGAGGAACGAGACTCGCGGAGATTTTGCACCTTTTACAAATCGGCAGGCTGATTGGTATTGCTCCACATCTGTGCGTTTCAGAGTTACAGTGACTTTGGTTTGAGGGCAACTCACGCATTTGAATTTTCCGTAAAACTTTTTTTTCCTCCGTGGGAGCGGCCAGGGCAAGTCTTAAAAAAAAAAACGTAAACAAGGCACGCACATTTAACAGCATCTCGAAATCCCAACCCCCACATCCTTCTTAAAGTTTCACCGAGGCAAAAACAAACGGCGCTGCCTTGGCTGCACTCTGATCCGCCTGGCTAGCTTACAGTATAATCAGTCTCGGCTCCTCCTCCTTCTTAGAACCACATGGTTTCCACATGGAGACAAACTCCTCTCTTTCCATTGGCTGTACTCTAACCCGGGGGGCGTGATTATTTCAAGCCATTCCGCCAATGAGGCGCTCTCTTATCCCTATGATGTCACGCGTTGCTGAGCCTGAAGATCAATGGGAGGAGTCTGGAATGGAGCGGAGTGTCCTTGTTGGGAGTTGTGGTCAGATGATGTCATAGTTTCAGGCTTAAAGCGACAATGCTCTGCTTTGCGCTTACAGCGTTTCCAAGTTGAAGATTCACAATAACAATAAGGGCCTGAACGGGTGCCACGGATTCCGATCCTTTCTTGCTTGCTTTTTTATATTATACGGGCAGTGGCAGATTCGTACGAGATTGCAAAACAAGGGATTAAGCGTCTTTCACTTAGCCTGTATCGGTGAAGTTGTTCCTAAAATATTTGCCCCCGATATGTGTTTATGCATATACAGGGAGAGACATTTGTGCTCTGTTAAGGAATATAAGTTATTTGTTTGAAAGGCGTGGGGTGTTATTTTCACTTCTGTATTTACTTTTCCTTAAGCAGGATTTATATCCTTCAAGTTAAACGATCAGAAATGAAAATGGCTCTCTAAAAGTTTCCAGGATGTTTGCAGTCTTACAGCACGCTTTGCTTTTAATTTAGTGCAATGTCAAAGGCTTATGAGTCCAGGCCATTATTGTAACTGCTGGTATGGAAAGGACAGGCTAACTTGTAGTCGACTCTTGTTTACCAGCTGCCCATTTAGTATAGTTTTTTTTCTATACCAAACGAAAACAGGGTCGACCTGGAGTTTAAGGGAAACCTGCAACTCTTTTATGTTGCTTATTCTTTGCTTTTAGTGTAAATTGGATTACCTGGCATGCAAGTGTTTGTTGGGTATTACATCTCCGTGAACAGCAAAACCTTTGTACTAGAAAGTTGAGCAAAATTCTGTGCAAAAGAGCAAGAGGGGGAAAAAAAAGCAATATCAATAACTATTATTCTGCTACTTGCTTTTAAGCACCTAATGCTTATAAACCCAAAATGTAACAATTACAGGCATAATCACAGCTTCATAAATCCATTTGACAATCAGTTTAATATTAAACATTTGTGCTGATTGAAGTTGTATTTCACATTGTAGGCCATCACTTTTTTCTTGTATGTGTGCGTTAAATAAAGGAATTTTATTTGCAGCATAGATCTATTTAGTATAACTTTAGTTTTAGTGTAAGAGTTATGTTTGTATATCCGAAGGGAAAGGTGAAAGAGATTTCTATATTCAGCAAAGAAAAAAAGCTGAATTGGCTATATTAAAAATCAGGAAAAATGTTTCTGGATTCATTATGGAACAATTTACTCATGCAAAAAATGTTTTGTTACATAGGATCTATGCAAGAATAATTATTTTCTCCAGACTTCTATAATCAATATGCCCAAAGCTATCTATAAAAGCTTTTAGTTGTTCATTTGGGAGGTTATAAAGAGAATCATAACATGATTTTAACAATGATTTTAAAGTATGTGACACAAGCTACTGCAACTGTGTATGTGATGCACCAGGGCTACACTTCAAATTTTGGGACATCCACAGTTGATTAAGAGAGGTGATTTTTAGGAGTTGAATTTCCAGTTGCTCTGGAGGGCAGCAGATTGGGAAAGACTGATTGCAAATAATGCAGAAAACGACTTCACAAACTATAATATTAGACTACAGGCCTAAAATTGCCTAGTCTTATTATTAACATTAATACTGCAATTGTCTTTCCATACCATGACAATACTGCATTTTTCCTAATGATAAATTCATTACAAGAAAGTATTTTATATATTAAAGTATGCATGTGTGTAATGAAACAGCATAATGCATTACTGTTAAATTTTC
This sequence comes from Diadophis punctatus similis, assembly GCA_023053685.1. Taxonomy (NCBI): domain Eukaryota; kingdom Metazoa; phylum Chordata; class Lepidosauria; order Squamata; family Dipsadidae; genus Diadophis; species Diadophis punctatus. The sequence continues at coordinate 34,482,848 of JALIGW010000005.1, read as the reverse complement.
TACTCCAGTCCTGCAATTGGTGAGTTGTAAAATATCAAAGCTTTAAAACATGTGGTTTTATAAGTGCTACTTGGCTCTTCCATTAAAATATATAAATGAAAAGTATTTGAGTTCTGCTTAAATATTTATTTTTCAAACTGGCATGATAAGGTAACACAAGTTTTGTAATAAATGTTAAACACTGGTGATTTTTTTAGATCATTGTCAAAATCTCACTTTGTAGCTGGAGGCATCTGTAGCTGTGAAATCGAATGACTTTTCTTTAAAAGTTGTTCTTTTACAAGTCTGAGTAAAAAGAAGAACTAAGAAAAAAAAACACAGGGTAATAATTAGATGACAATAGAAAATGAATGCCCCACAAAAATAGAAGGAATGAAACAGCAAATCCGCATTAAATTTCTACTATGGAAATGCTCTCCATTAATAGCTACAATGTAGCTACAATAGCTACAATGAGCAAAACCCAAAACAACTGTGAAATTAATCATCCCTTTAACAAATGCTTAAAAATGAGAAAAACTGCTATATAAAAACTTCATTATTAATATGGTTGTGTAATACTTTTGAATTTAAGACTGTGTGTTCAGAGTGTGTAGGTATGCACAAAGCAATTTGTCTTCAGATCTTTCAAATCCTTCCCCAGGATTATGCTGCAGCTGTCTGACTGAAGCTGCAGTGGTACGAGATAGCGTCAAAATCCTGGGGGAAAGCATACTGATTTTTCTGTGGGGTTCTGTGTGAGAATTCCTGCACGTTGTGAAACTTTTTTTTGTCTTAGAACATGAAATGTTGCATAGCCATATTCACTTCATGTAGAAATCTGCCACATGAATATGAAGTTTTAACATCATTCTCTTTGAAGGCATGACCCGTGAAATGGCCCTGAGGAAAAAACTGCAAAGGATTGTTTATGAAGAATGCTCAGCTACTGGCAGGGATGTCCACAAGGGTCAACATGGCAGCAGCCATTGCCAAATGATCCAAGCTCCGCCCCTTTTTTTACATGTACCAATGAAAACATGAAAAAAAAGGGATGATTCAGTTGTTCAGTCCAGACTGCCACCATTTTGATGCTGTTTACCTTCCCTCCTGATTTCTTGGAAATTGACATAAAATCTATTACAAGCTTCATGACTTTTATTTTTATGATAATATCATGTGGACTTTTTGAACAAAACAGGACTGTTTTAATGTTACTCACTTTGCAGCCATCAAATTCTTTCTAGGCCACTAGCAATTTTAATACAGCTTAGAGGTTTGTACAAAGAATGGCATTGTTTCTCTTCAAGTAGAAGCATTTCACTAATAAAGAGATTGTCCAGAAGGTATAGCAAAATAATTTGTGGCTTCAATTACAGTGCTACCCATGAAGGGTAACCTTACTTGCTTTTTTCATATGCCACTGATATATAGAGAACTGACTATTTACACAGACAGTAATAACAATTTATTCAGAATAAAAGAGATGCTCTTGCTTGTAAACCTTTGAATTTTAGCACCTGGATAACTAGGAAGGAAACTTGTTATTATCCCCAATGCATCAGGAAAAGAATTAACATAGTTAATGTACTTTATTGCTTATATATGCTTTGATATTGTTGAAATAAAATAGAAGATTGTAGTTTAAGTTCTTTCTTCACAATCACCTTTTCTTAATTCATAGGCTAAAATCTTGCAGTTTTTGTTAAAGTTGATTGTAGTGTAGCCTAAAAGCAAAGTAACTGGATGGTAATAGTAATTATTTGTTTATTTATTTACTTAGTATTTAGGAGACAGAGCTGACAGGAGCAAGATTATTAAGCTACTGGAAATCTTATGTTATTCTTGAATTGCATCTGGTATGGAATAAACGTGATGCTTGCAAGAGTGTGATCATTCTTTGAACTATTTTGAAGAATAAAATAGTATTCTTTTGGGAATAAAAATAGTTGATTAGATCATACATGGTCCTATCTGTGATAATCATTGGCAGCAAGTGCATTATAATGCTTTTCATTATACCTTATATTTTATGTTTCATTTTCTTCCTCTATAATCCCAATAGCCTGCCAAGTAATGATGCTGGATATAACTGAGGAACAAAAATGTAGATGAAGTAACCAAAGGGAAAATATTAGTTAAAATGATGTTTGATCAGTAATTATTGCTGAATTTGGAAGTGAAATATGGTTTACTCATGCTAACTTGTAAGAATATGAGTAGAGTTCTTTGTGCTGCCACTAACAGTATCTTTGGAAGATCCCTTAAAGAACTCCCAAAATTTCTTCCCAGACTTTTGATCTGCTTTCTCTGAAAAGCTATGGAACATCACAAGCTACAGTTGTATAAACAAGGGAATAAATATAACCCAGGGGTCCTCAAACTTTTTAAACGGGCCAATTCACCCTGGAGACTGTTGGGGGCCCAGGATGGCTGCTGGGTGGACGTGGCTAGGTGGTCATGTGACTAGGTGGGTGTGACCAATTTAACAGTCCGTTAATGCACACAAATTAAACTTTAATTTGTTTTGCTCCTGGGGGTGTTTTATTTGCTTTTGCTTGCATGTTGCTCTTTTGGTTGACTTTTCTTTTTACTAGATTATTTTTCAGTTTTTAGGAGTCTAGTGGTCCACCTTAGAAAACTCAGTTTTGCAGCAATTCTTCTCACTCCAAAGAGCTTTGAGAAATCTGTCTCGCTTCTCTCTCTCTCTCTCTCTCTCTCTCTCTCTCTCTCTCTCTCTCTCTCTCTCTCTCTCTCTTTCTCTCTCTCTCCCTCCCCCCCTCTATCTTCTGGAGGTGGGGGAGGTGAAAAACAGGCAGTTTTCACCTGTTTTTTTGCCTCCTGGGGCATCTGTGCGCCCCATTTTTCATTTCCCCCATTCTGCAGGCCAAATATGGCCCATTTTTGCCCATTTTTGGGGCGCCTGGGGCATCTGTGTGCCTCATTTTCCCCTTCCCCCGCCTCCAGCAGCATTCTGCAGGCCAAAATTGTTGGCCTTACCTTTCAGTTCCAGCCCGCGGGGCTCGCGAAGGTAAGTCCTGTGCTTGGCCGAAGGGTGGGCGGGACAGCCTTGTGGTGCTGTGTGGGCCGGATTAATGGCTTCGGTGGGCCGCATGTGGCCCACCGGCCGTAGTTTGAGGACCCATGGGCTAACCGGTGGATTGTGAAGTAGCAAGTTTGGATAACACTAGATGACACTAATGAGTTTTCTCTCCTCTTTGCTGCTATCTAGGAGTTGTCTAGCTGTTTGCAATCCCGATTTGATAATCCCAGTAATGTCACTCACTCAGTTAGCTTTACTATTAAATTGACATGGATAGGATTTCAATATAAATAAACCTATTTACTTACTACCATATATTATTGTTATATCAGATTGAATATAACCACTGAATATAGTTTCCCAGAACTATTGGGATTGAGGAGTGGTGAGGTTTTTGGGGTTGGGTATTGGATTGTCATTGCTAATCATGAGCTCTAATAAAGTGATATTTTCTGTAGAATGACCTTCCCTGGGTCAATAGCTTTCTAGCTCTATCACACTACAATTATTATTCTCTCCAACCAACATCTATAACAGTGATGGCGAACCTATGGCACGCGTGCCACAGGTGGCACGCAGAGCCATATCTGAGGGCATGCAAGGCTTTGCACTATGTCAGCTCCAGCGCACATGCGTTGATTTTCGGTCACCTTTTTGTCAGTTTTCGCTCTCCCCAGGCTTCAGGAAAGCCTCCTGAAGCCTGGGGATGGCGAAAAACAGCCCAATGGGCCAACCGGAAGTTCACTTGTGTGCGTCACTCCCAGCCTCCTTTTCACTGTCAGAGGTCTTCAGGAACTTCTTAGGCTTTGGACACTTGCAGCCAAGCCTTCCACACCTTGGCCCATTTCTTCTGCAGCCGGCAAGGCTTTCCTGAAGGCCTCTGCAGCTGATAACAGAGCTCCAGATCGATCTGGAGCTCTGTTATCGGCTAGAGAGGCCTTCAGGAAAGGCCTTTAGGAAAGGCCTCTGCAGCTGATAACAGAGCTCTGGATTGATCCAGAGTTCTGTTATCGGCTACAGAGGCCTTCAGGAAAGCCTTGCACGCTTCAGAAGAAATGGGCCGAGGTGTGCGAGGCCTGGTTGCAACTATCTGAAGGTAAGTAGTAGGGCAGCTCCACTTCCGTTTCGTTTCCGAACTTCTGGTTGGTCTGTTGGCCCATTTTTCGCCCTCCCCAGGCTTCAGGAGGCTTTCCTGAACCCTGGGGAGAGCGAAAAAACACCCCAGCGGGCCTACCGGAAGTCCGGAGGCTTCAGTGAGGCCTGTGCGCATGCGTGGGGGGGGGGAAGCACAGGGGGTTGTGCGCATGCGTGGGGGGCAGTGTGGGGGTTGTGCACATGCGCAGGGGGAGGGCATTGCATTATGGGTGTGGACACACGCTAGCGCGCGCACATCCACCCTTTTGGCACCCGAGCCAAAAAGGGTTTGACATCACTGATCTATAATATCCTGCCTATCAGGTTAGAGCCATGTAATTTGAACCCATATCTTTTGCATGAAATTCCTACGGGAATATTTATTCTTATGAGATACTGAAGTGCAGGCAGGCAAAAAAAAGTATCTTAAGACTTCTGTGACTACATTAAATAATTATTCAGGAAAATTAATTAAAAGATATATCATGTGGGCTAATCAATTTTGGAAGTATAACAATAAACTGCAATAAGAACTATTTTAGAGTAATGTCATTCTATTTCACAAACCTTTTATGGTTTATAGAGAATATTCCTTTATGTATTCCTATGAAATCCTAGAACCAAATGATCTACCACATCATGATTAAACTTGCATATGCAAAAATCTTTAAACCACTAAGTAATATGACTTAATTTGGCTTCTATTGACTTGATGCATAAGGTGCTTCCAGACAGAGCTACTAGCACCATCAATCAAAAGCTACCATGTAACTTAAAAAAAAAAACTAAATACAGTACTGCACTTTGGAAAGAAAAACAATGCAGAAGTTGATGGGAAAAGACAGATTAAGTGGAGTGTACCTCGGGATCCTTTTTACAAGTCAGTGAATAATGTAAAAGCTCCATGTAGAACAAGCATTATTGAACCTCATAAAAATAATGTTCAAATTTACTAATATTGTGTAAAAATAATCACATTTTGTTTACTTAGGATTCTGTCTTAATGATAATTATGGACGTAGATCTGAATGTACATTGGAGTAGTCTTCACTTCTGGTGACTTACAAGTGCCCGCTACATTTTTGGAAGTGGTTCCCATTGCCCTTTTCCAAGGGCTGAGACAGAGTGACTTGACCAAGTTATCCAGCTGACTTCATGCCTAATGCAGGGCTGGAAATCATGACTTTGTGGTTTCTAGCCTAGTACTTTAACCACCAACCCTCTTACATGTAACTCTGTTTACGACCCTGTAATCCCTTAATTTGGGGTAGTTGGGACAACTGGATGGAGCTGAGCATTTACTGGCCGGGGCAATGCTCTTATATATAAACTTTGAAAATTATTAGTAAGAAGTGCTTTGGATATGAGGCAAACGCTACATATTACCTCTCTGCTGTTCATCTAAAGTACTCCAGCTAGTTTTTTTTCTAGCTTTGAGACAAAACTGAAAAAGGACCACTGTTTTAAGGATTGTATTAGTTTTAATGAATGGATTTATTAATCAGTAATCCCCTTTTCCTATGGAAATCTGAAAACAGTCAGACTGCTCTCATAGAAAGGAACTGCTATGTTGCACATCTGCAAGTCTGAAGCGCTTCGGAGTCATTTTCATATTTGCTTAATATGGATGTGTGTTTACTTATTTCAGGAATAAAAATTATGTTGCTTTACAATTATTCTTGTTGAAACAATATCATTATCTTCCAACTTTTTACATTTCTTTGTGTTTCAATTAAAATTCAGTTTGCCTAGTAGTTTGTTTCAATTAAAATTCAGTTTCTCTATACAGAGGGATACATTTTTTGTGTGGATTCTATTTTCCCCCCTAGTTTAAAGTATGATTCTATTAGTGCTTTGAAAGATATTCATATATTATTTGTTTTTAAGACCAGAAACTATGCTTACTAATTTTCCTGAAAACTTAAGTTTGCTACTATTTTGTTAGGTTTATAATTATACTGTGATATGTGATGATATAATCACATCAGAGGACTTGTTCACTCCAGTACATTACTCAAAAGATTTTTTTTCCCTGAGAAAAGAGAATATTTTAGACATAGGGGTCATTCCATAGGATGAATCTCATCGGACTCTAAAACAGAAATAATTATTTTTGCTGTCTGTAACTGTAATAAACATTTAATTTTAAGTAACTGTTAATTCACATTAAAATTAATATCCACTATGTACTTTTAATTACATTTGATGGAATTTAAGCTTCAAGCAAACATGTTTTCAGTTGTAGACTTACTTTAATTTCTAAAAGATTTGATTATAAATTATATTTTAAGTTTCTTGAAATAATTGCAGAGGTAAAACAAAACAGGCATGTAGAATAGATTGCTAATTGATGGATTTATTATGGCTATTATAATAATTAAAATACAGTTTTGTGGTACCTTTGTGACTGGACGACTTAAACTGCTAAAAATGGAGCAACCCATCGATATCAGTGGAACTTCTTTCCGAGTAGTTTATGCAATTAACGGTTTGAGGCTTAACAAATCCCCAAACTGATTATTTAGAGGAGAAGGCGCAAGACAAGCTGTCCATTAATCCTGGAATTCTGTTTATTACTAGACCAACCTTCATGGCCGCTCTTTTCTGTAAACAAGGAAGGGATTTCCCCATCTTATCTCCGTACCCGTAACCATACCAAGGGGAGGGCTGTATAAGCTTTTTTCGGTCTGGACAACATGCGTAACGTGGAAAAACGAAGCCTCCCATAATGCAAACGTGCACACGCGCCGCACTTGCAGGGAGAGGAAGCTGAGAACTACATTTCCCTAATGGCATTGGGGCTGAAAGTCTCATGTGCGTCCCCTCCCCCTCCATGATTTCTAAGCGGAGGTAAACAAACTGAAAGAGGCAGGGACGTACAGTATCTGCTGCAGAAGGCGGAGAAAGCGATAGATCTTTGGGGGAGAGGGCTTGCACGATGGATGCAGGGGCAGCATCGAGATAGAGGAGGCAAAAAGTGTGGTGCTACGAAGGAAAGGGGTAATAGGGAGCAGAATGCAGGAGTAGATTAAGAAGAGGTTAAAGGACAGATTAAATGTTTGGGGTACTGAGAAAAGGGTATGAAGCTGGGTCGGGCGCAGTGCTAGAGATTTAAAGGAGAAGAAGACGAATAGCCAAGACCAAAGGGGGAGACAGTCGGGACTAGGAGTTGTGGGAAGGGTCTCTGTTATTGCCCAAAGGTAAAGGAAAGGGATCTTTCTGAAGTAGGATGTGGCCATGAGTCAGGGTAACTGCTGCAGTAGTTGTTCAGTTCTTTTTTACGCCTCACTGATTAACTTCGTAGAAGCAGGACAAGAGGCACCCTTTCTCCAAGTTACTCGTTTCCTACCTTATTCTTTTTCTCTCTTGGGAAAATCAGAGAACTAAGGTCTATTTCACCCATAGTGCCAGGGGCAAGGCAGCAAAGTCCTCCTTCACAATTGAGAAAGGTCTCATCCATCTCAAGGGCTATGGAGCGGGTAGAGATGATCAACATCCAGCGTCTTTTGGAGGCAGCCGAATACCTGGATCGCAGAGACCGAGGTAACACCTTTTCAGGAAGGGGCAAGAATTGAGGTGGCCCATCCTCCTGGAAATAAGTCCAACTTAATTTGTTTTGAAAGAAGCAGTTGCTTGAGGAGAAAGGAAAAAGTGGGGCCAAAGTGATTCACGTGTAATAGATGGAGAATTGTGAGCAGAGTGTCAGAATATCTTTTAATGTGCTCTGGATTTGATCAAGAAGTTTTGATACAGACATTAAAATTATCTTGGAACACACACTGGAGAGTCAGTTTGGGATAGTGGTTAATGTCAGTAGTATATACAAAGTGGGAGACTAACTTCTAGTGCTGTCTTAGGCAATGAAAACAGTTTGTTGACTTTGGGCCGTTCACTCTTTCTCAGCCTTAGGAAGAAGGCAATGGGAAGCCACTTCTGAAAAAGAGAGAAAACTGCATGCAGTCACCAGGACTGACTCAAAGGGATTTGGATTCTAAGCTAATCAGCCTTATCTGAACAGGTGCATTGCCTGTGGTTTTTATGTCTGAGTATTCTCACGTTTGTTTAAAGCTGAGAGTCCTGCCTGAGAAGTCATTCAGGGCTCGGCTGGTGTTGTCTTTGGAAAATACTGTTTCTTACTCACTGTTCCTTCTGTTTCCATTTGATCATAATTTATGCAGAGTGTGAACATGGGTATGCCTCAGCCTTCCCTTCCATGACAAGTCTTGGGCTGCAGGACCCAAAGCCACTGCAGAGACTGAGCCGGTCAAGAAAGCATAGCAGCGGAGGTAACAGCACAGGCACCACAAACAGGTAACAGTCTGAAAAGGACTTGAAAAGGGGAGAGTGTTACAATATATAGGCACAAATATTTCATGCATCCATCAGGGAGAATAGATTATATTTTATTTGGCACTTTTGCTGGAGTTCCCCTTTCCTCATAATCTTGCTTCCCCAGCCCTTGATGATCTGCAAGTTTGTGGCTTTTAATAGAAGAATTGACCAATGTGGTATTGTGTTAGCTGCCTCTTTAAATCTTGCAGAACCAGCTTGTTAGCCGAGTACGTAATGCCTTGTTCCTGCAGGTTCCCCATGCTCATTTTATGTAACTTGCATCATCATTGAAAGCTTTCCCAAGTAGCTGATTTTACTCCAGAGAGACTAATACTAATCTAGGGGGAAATCTTTTGCATTTTTATTCTGAAATGTATCCCACTGTATTCAGTGGAGGTATGGGGATTCCACATCCCTCTGCCCAGGTATGTATGTTAAGTCTGTAGTTTAAATATTTTTAGAGAGCAAAAACAGACTTGGAGTTTTAGATCAAGTCATATTTGCTTGAACACCATTTGAAGATGTTATTTTATAATGTATTATTTTTGTGCAGACTTTTTCATTTTTGGTAAAATGTAATTTATAATCTGATGGATTATGAAACCTCACATTGAATAGTGTATTAGTCTGATAATAGAACCTGCTTTTCTATCCCTCGTGTGGTGTGTTCTATGTATGTAATAATATCGGGCTAACAAACAAATTGATGGAAAGTGTGAGCAAAACAATTACAATATAATAGAGTTGTGTTGCAGGGGATAAATATATTTTGTAGATTTGAAGACTGCTTTATGCCAAAGACTCACTTACTTGATTATAGCAACAATATTTTCTTAAGATACAATCTTTTCTAGTGCTCTCTGTTGATGATATATGAGCCATTTTAATCAAATATGACTCTACCTTCTGAACAAAAGGCACTTGTTTACTTATTTAAATATGTAATTTGCAGAATTTACTAAAAATCATTGTTGCAGAAACACAATAACATTAAAACTAAATGATGCCTTCAAAATTAGTCATTTCTAATACTGCAGTGCCATACTTGTAATATCTGTAGTGATGACATTTCAGCTGCATCCCATGTCAAATGAAACAAAACAAAAAGACACACAGCTTCATGTACAGGTAGTCCTCCGCTTACAACAGTTCATTTAGTGACTGTTCAAAGTTACAACGGCCCTGAAAAAAGTGACTTAGGGTTGTTTTTCACACTTACGACGTTTATAGCATCCCCATGGTCACATGATCAAAATTCAGACACTTAGCAACTGGTTCATACTTATGACCTTTCCAGGTTCATACTTATGACCTTTCCAACACATTCCAGGGTGACATGATCCCCTTTTGTGACCTTCTGATAAGCAAAATCAATGGGGAAGCCAGGTTCATTTAGCAACCATGTTCCGTGCAGGGATTCACCAAACAACAGTGACAAGAAAGGTCATAAAATGAGGCAAAACTCACTTAACAAATGTCTTGCTTAACAACATAAATTTTGGGCTCCATCGTGGTTCTAAGTCGAGGATTACTGTACTTCCACAGATAGGAATTCTGCCTTAGGTGTTGCTAATCAAGGAAAAAGGACCTCAAGGAATTTTTCCCTTTAATAATATGGGCATGGGAAAATGTAAGAATGTGCAAAGTTTTTACTCTTTTCCTTTTTTTAATAATAAACATGTATTGTAAATAAACAAATGAGGATAGAAGAAGCAAAATTTGAAGTGCCATCCATAAAGCCATCAATGGAATTAATTTTTATTTATTTATTAAAACATTTTTATACTGGCTAAATCATCAGGCTCAGGGTAGTGTGCAAAAGCAAAATATCATTAAAACATATATCAAAGAGCTTGACACAATGCAATGTGACCCCAAAGTATATATAGAAATGTGTAAAGGCATATAACAATAATAATGGCAGCCAAGTCACCACTCACCACCATTCCTGCCTTGTGAGATGTAATGAGGGAGGACCAAGCGTAGCCCTGGAGCTGCATTGTTTTAAAATCATTAGGGCTATTATAGAGAAAGTCGTATTTCTGCTCCACAACCTTTGTACCTTCCTTGCAGGAATTTAAGGAGTCCTTGACATAACAGGCTGAATCAGTTGGGAAAAGATGGACCCTGATATAATTCAGAGCCATTCTGTTTTACCTGTTTTACAGGTAAAAAGTAGCATTTGGAAGTCTATTGGTAACCAGTGTAGCCATCAAAAGTTGGTGTTATGTTGTAGTAGAGAATATCATTTGCACTAGCTTGCTTACTGCATTCTGCTGTTAATTTCTGAGTTATCTTCAAAAGCCACCCCATCTAGAATACATTGCATAGTCCAGTGATGGCGAACCTATGGCACACGTGCCACAGGTGGCACACAGAGCCATATCTGAGGGCACGCGAGGCTTTGCCCTATGTCAGCTCCAGCGCACATGCGTGCGCTGGCCAGCTGATTTTAGGCCTTCTTTTCGTCTGTTTTCGCTCTCCCCAGGCTTCAGGAAAGCCTCCTGAAGCCTGGGGATGGCAAAAAACGGCCTAACGGGCCAACCGGAAGTTCACTTGTGTGCGTCACCCCCAGCCCCCTTTTTGCTGTCAGAGGTCTTCAGGAACTTCTTCGGCTTTGGACAGTTGCAGCCAAGCCTTCCACTCGGCCCATTTCTCCTACAGCTGGCAAGGCTTTCCTGAAGGCCTCTGCAGCCTTTAGGAAAGCCTTGCCAGCTTTCCTGAAGGCCTCTGCAGCCGATAACAGAGCTCCAGATCGATCCAGAGTTCTGTTATCGGCTAGAGAGGCTTTCAGGAAAGGCCTTTAGGAAAGGCCTCTGCAGCCGATAACAGAGCTCTGGATTGATCCAGAGTTCTGTTATCGGCTACAGAAGCCTTCAGGAAAGCCTTGCTGGCTGCAGAAGAAATAGGCCGAGGTGTGCGTGGCTTGATTTCAACTATCTGAAGGTAAGTAGTAGGGCAGCTCCACTTCCATTTCATTTCCGAACTTCCAGTTGGCCTGTTGGGCCATTTTTTGCCGTCCCCAGGCTTCAGGAGGCTTTCCTGAACCCTGGGGAGAGCGAAAAACAGCCCAACGGGCCTACCGGAAGTCCGGAGGCTTCAGTGAGGCCTGTGTGCATGCGTGGGGGGCAGCACAGGGGGGTTGTGCACATGCGTGGGGGGCAGCGTGGGGGTTGTGCGCATGCATGGGGGGAGGGCATTGCATTATGAGTGTGGGCACACGCTAGCGCTCGCGTACACACCCTTTTAGCACCTGAGCCAAAAAAGTTTTGCCATCACTGGCATAGTCATTCCATGTGATCATACTAGCATGGATTTCTTCCATCAGAGCTTCCTGATCTCTTTTACAATCACCGTTAAAACTAGTGCATCAGTCTAGACTGAGTGAAGGTTTTAATAAATACTCCTATTAATAGGGTAGTATAACTGCTACATTATTTATTTTGTATACATTTATGTATATAAATAGTATTCATTCTTTAGCCAAAAAGTCTCACATGGGAGTTTATGAAGATCGGTATTACATATGTAACAGTTCTGATATTTAAGTGTTTTAAAAGCAAGAGACAAGGAAGCATATATAGGGCAAACAAAAGAAACACTGGGGCTCTGTTCCCAAAAATTATCATTCTTATAACAATCATCCAGGAAAAATATTTCAGGTAACTGGATAGAATTGCTATCCTTGGCACAACTTTGGTTGGTATCTTAGCAGGAAATAAACCTTTACAGAGCTCATTTATAATAGGATGTGTGTTCCTGCCATTCATGATGACACATGGAAGTCTGTTCTTTCAATATATTTTTCCACTGTCTGGTTTGCTGGTGCTAAGTTTATTGGTGAGACTGTTGGTGAGTCTGTACAATTTGGTTTGCAAAATATATGCTTCAGAGAATTTGATATACAATTGCATTAATATTTGACTAAATTTAGAACAAAACTAATGGACCCCAGCAGCAACAACTGAATTCTGGGACTAGCGGCACTGACCCGTATTTATTTTTTATTTTATTAAAAAAATATTTATCCCTTAACAGCAGCAGCTTTTAGTTACATGTAATAATACACTATTATAGTAAATAGAAGCAAACAATCAAACAATCAAAAGCATCAACAACTAAAATAATGGTGATAAACTTGTTAAAGTACCACAAAACAGAACCAAGGAAAATTCAGAACTTCATTTAGATAACACAAGAATACATTTTATCATTTCTGTTGGATCTTGTTTTTTTGACAGGGAAGGCAACAACAAATGGTGAAATAAACTATTTGTGGTTTTGGAATTAACAGCTATAGTTAGTTGCTCTTTTGCTGTTTGACTCTGGCTTACTATGACTACATGAGTTGAAAAGAGATTTTTTTTTTCAGAAATTCTTTTTTCTCCCTATCATAATTTGCACATTGCTGAGGGCACTTGAAATTTTCTTACTATTCTTACTTTAACTTTTTTTTATCCTAAATCACTTCAAGTAGTTTCCACTAGCTAGTCTCTGATACTAAAACTGAACACAGTATACATGGGAACCAGTTTTTAAAGTGATATAAAATAGGCAAGGGGCATACAAGATCTTTTTAGCTCATAGTGTAAAGCACTGTAATCTCCTTTCCTTGCTCAATTTTTAATTGCTTCAATTGGATTTATATGGGAGTAAAGGCTGGTAAATTGCAATCTCAGTAGTTCTTCCATACCCAGAGAATTGTTGCATCGCAGGAAATAAAAACAAAACAAAACTCCACAAACTGATGCTTTTTCCAATGTATAATCAGGGTTAATGAAATTTAAATGGGCTGTTGTGTAATCCAACAATCTAACTGGGTTCAGAAAAGGACACAACAAATTGAGGATAAGAACACTGACAGCTATTAGTAGAAACAGGAGGTACAACCTCATGCCCAGCTTATATACAAAAAACGGAAGCAATGCAACTCAGAGTGAATTGCTTTCTGAATATCTGGGATGGTTGTAAAATTCCATCCAAACATCTCAATAGTGCTAAATCAATGTAGCGTTATAATATTTGAGGCAATAATTTTGACCAATCATGTTTTAAATGTGTTTTATTTTAATTTTTACCAATAATTTCTAGTGGTTCAGTCCATAGATGTTTTTCAAGAATGGCAAAAAAAAGGACTGGGAAAGAAGAACAGAAGGGTTTGTTGTGTGTGGGGGGGGTATGTCCACGTGCGTATGTCTTAATTCTTACTGTGACTGTTTCTAATATTCAAAGCAGCTTAAAGTTTGTGTTTAAAACTTTTTTAAAACAAAAAAGTTTTTAATAGTTTATGCATTTCTTATTTGCGTTTCAAAATCATAGTCTTAAAGCAAACTACAATATAAAATTGTAACATCATTCAGAAATTATAACTATATCTTAAAATGTATTGTAATGTTTCAGTATGCCGCTTGGGGCCACTCTAGGAGCGGGAATGAAGAACGGCTGTGATTGGCCGGCCCGTTTGACAGCCGACTATAAAAGGGAGCTGTCAAATGGCGTTACATCAGATCCTTAGTTTAGTTGTTACTGAGTTGTTGTTAATAAAGTGTGATTTAGCACATACACGGTGTCGCCTCAGTTATTGCACCCTGCCAGCTCATAATACAGAGCACTGGCGACGAAGGGTGGGATGGCAAAACTGAGGCGAGGAGTGGTCACTATTCAGAACTGTCACTGGTGACGAGACGTTGCTTGCTGAGGCCACTCTCAACGATTCTGAGGAACGGAAATGGCGACTCAACACACATTTGCGCTTTTTAACCCACCTGGCGAGACGTGGGAGTCCTACGTGGCAAGGTTTGAATGTTTCCTCATAGCCAACACATACACGGAGCTATCGGGGGATAGAAAATGTGCCTACTTCTTAGGATTTTGCGGGACAGAGATGTTTGAGTCAGCGCGGGCACTTTTTGCCCCTCAGTCCATCCATACCGTGTCATGGGAGGCTATGCTGGCCAAACTCAAAGACCACTACACCCCTCCACCCTCCCGATGTGCGAGGTGTTATGCATTCTACCATAGGAACCAAGGGAAGGGTGAAACAATCAGTTCGTTGCGGCCCTAAGGAAAGCTGTACTCTATTGCGAGTTTTTTAATTTAGAAGACTTATCTCTTGGATAGTTTTGTTTTCGGCGTAATAGATAGCCGCCTCAAACGCCGCCTTCTCGCTATGCAATGCCTCACCTTCCAGGTTGCTTTAGACGAGGCCCATGCTGCTGAAATGTCATCCCAGTCTCTGGCCGAGATGGATGTGACCCAAAGCTCTCCCTCAATGAGGCGAACAAACGCAATCGACCCCCTCAATACGCCTGAAAGTGAGCATAACAAAATAAGAGCCGAGGTGGCGCAGCGGTTAGAGGCAGGTACTGCAGGCCACTTTAGCTGACACTGATCCGCAGGTCAGCGGCTCAAATCTCACCGGCTCAAGGTTGACTCAGCCTTCCATCCTTCCGAGGTAGGTAAAATGAGGACCCAGATTGTTGGGGGCAATATAAATATACATTGCTTACTGGTGTAAACCGCTTAGAGAGTGCTTGCACTGTGAGGCGGTATATAAAGCTCACTAAATAAATAAATAAATAAATAAATAAATAAATAAATAACCTTGATGACGAGATTTGCCACCTTAATGAGGGCCAGAAGAATAGCGGGCCTAGGGGTCGCGCACCCACGCAAACTCCATATATGGGTTGCAGGGGTACTCACCTGAGGGCGCTGTGTATTTTCAAGGATGCCATCTGCCGCCGGTGTGGCCGGCGTGGCCACATTGCCAGAGTTTGTCGAACGGGAAAGCCTCCTCCGTGGCAGTCCAGCCAAGCAGCCAACAACCCCTCTGCAAAATGGCCGCCATTGGGATCCTTTAAACAGAGAGACAATTGCTATGCTATCTACCGCTGTGACCCGTTCCCTCAATCTGTTGTCCGCCAAACACAGCACTCTCCTGGGGACAAGATCCACATCATGGTCCTGGTAGGAGGAAGGGCCTGCCCCATGGAAGTGGACATGGGATCCGCCGTGTCCATTGTGTCTTGGAGCATGCTTAAGCGACTGCTCCCAAAGATGTCCAAGCGACGCCTGAAGCCCTGCTCTTTGGTGCTTAAGGACTATCAGGGCACGCCAATTCCTAGAGTGGGCAAGGGTTATTTCAGCGTCCAATATAAGAACTTCAGTGGCCGTCTACCCCTTGTCATAGTAGAGAAGCCTCTCACAAGCCTCTTAGGACTTGATTGGTTTTCCTCTTTAGGGTTAACCATTGGGGGTATCAATTCTGTCAAAGGTGAGGAGGACTGTGACTCATTAGCTAAGGAATTTCCCTCCATTTTCGATGAAAAATTGGGCACATATACAGGCACTCCTGTGTCTTTCAACTTGGATCCTCTAATAGCACCCATTCGCCTCAAGCTTCGTCGAGTGCCCCTTGCTTTGAGGCCCAAGGTTGATGCTGAACTTGACAGGTTGATCTCCCAGGGCGTGCTGGAACCGGTGGATCATTTGAGATGGGAGACACCCATCGTGACACCGGTCAAACCTGATGGCAGTATTCATTTGTGTAATGACTATAAATGCACCGTTAACCGTGCCCTACCTGCCCACGCATACCTGGTGCCAGTTGTCCAGCACTTGCTCCACTCTATGGGAAGAGGTGCAATTTTTGCCAAGCCAGACTTATCCCAGGCTTACCAGCAACTGCCTGTGGATGAAGCAGCTGCTGAAGCCCAAACCATAATTAACCATCACAGGGCTTTTCGTTGCCGTCGCCTCCAGTTCGGAATCAGCATCGCCCCTGGGTTGTTTCAGAGCTTAATGGAACGGCTCTTACATGGAATCCCAGGGACGATTCCTTACTTCGACAACGTTTTGATTTCGGCGTCCAACCGCCCAGAATTGACCCGTATACGATCAGTCCTTGCCAAATTCCAGCAAGTTGGCCTCAGGGTTAAGAGAGAGAAGTGTTTCATTGCTGTTTCACAGGTAGAATTCCTGGGATTCCTCGTGGACTTGTCTGGAATCCATCCCACCGCTGCCAAGACTAGAGCCATCCAGGATGCGCCAGCGCCCACCACCCATTCAGAACTACAGGCTTTCCTTGGCCTTTTGAACTTTTATGCCATATTTCTCCCCCATAAGGCATCTGTGGCGGAATTGCTACATCGCCTTCTTGGCACTAATGCCCCGTGGTGTTGGGGTAAGTGGGAGAAGGCCGCTTTCATGGCTGTGAAGCAGTTGCTCATGTCGAATGCCGTCCTTGCCCAGTACTGTGAGCACCTGCCGCTGGTCCTGGCTTGCGATGCCTCGCCTTATGGGGTGGGGGCAGTCTTAAGCCATAGGCTGCCCAATGGCTCGGAGCCCCAATTGCTTTCTTTTCAAGGACTCTGGCTGCGGCTGAATGCCACTACTCCCAGATTGACAAAGAGGCTCTGGCTTTGGTTGCTGGAGTGCGGTGATTTCATCACTATTTTTACGGCTGCCACTTCGAGTTGGTAACCGACCATAAACCCCTTCTCGGGCTTCTGGCTGGCGACCGACAGACCACTCCAGTGCTGTCTCCATGGATGACCTGGTGGACGGTATTCCTGGCCAGCTACGACTACATTCTGACCCATCGGCCGGGGAAGCACTTGGCACACGCCGATGCTATGAGCCGCTGCCCCCTGCCTATCACCCTTGAGGACCCTGCCCCTGCGGCGTCTGTCCTCACCATTTCCGACCTCCGACTACCGATTACCACGCTTGATATTACTAACGCGGCCACAAGGGATCAGGTGTTGTCCCGGGTAATGACTTGGGGCCTTCGAGGGTGGCCTGCTGATAAATTGCACCAGAAGTTCATCCCCTTTAGGGTCCGCCAATTGGAGCTCTCTGTTCTGCGGGGTTGCTTGCTCTGGGGGGATAGGGTGGTCATCCCCCCCTTCTTGCGTAGGCCGGTAATGGAAACGTTACATAAGGGTCACCCGGGCATCGTGCACATGAAAGTGCTGGCCCGCAGTTATGTGTGGTGTCCGGGGGTAAATAGAGAAATTGAGGAGTGGGTGTCTATCTGCACTCCTTGTCAGGCAACCAGAGCTGCACCTCCAAAGTCCCCGCCCTGGGAGTGGGAATCCCCTGCGGGCCCGTGGTCACACATCCATGTCGATTTTGCCAGCCTGGTGCAGGGGTAGATGTTTTTAGTGGTGGTCGACGCGTTCTCCAAGTGGTTTGAGGTGTGGTTAATGCCTTCCACCACTTCAGAGGCCATCATAAGAAGCCTCACGGCTCTCTTTGCCACCCACGGATTACTGGATCTACTGATTTTGTATAATGGCCCTCAACTAACTTCCTCAGTATTCGAGAGTTTCTTAGCTAGTTTAGGTATCAGGCATGGCCTGATTGCGCCCTGGCACCCAGCTAGTAATGGAATGGCGGAACGCATGGTGCACTCGACTTAGGAAACCCTGACTAAGTTAGGCCCTGAGAATTGGCAGGTGAAGATAGGGGAGCTGCTCTTAACCCAACACACGACGCCTTGTCTGACTACTAACAAGAGCCCGTGGGCAGGCATCTGTGATCTACTCTCGACAGATTACACCCCCTGTTCGTCCCTGAGAAGCCCCTAGATTCGGCTTGCCCCTCCTGCTCTTATGATGTAGGCAGCAGGGTTTACGTTAGGAACTACCTGGGTCATCCCTTGTGGCTGCCCAGCACAATCGTGGGCTTGTATGGACCATGTTTGTACAAGATATCATTAGAGGACGGTTGCGTGTGGCACCGCCACATTGATCAGCTTAGGGCCAGGTGGACAGCAGTGACCAATCCCGAACAAGAACGAAGTCTGCCGAATGCGCTTGATCATGTCTCTGGGGAGCTGGGTTGCAGCCAGCAGCCGCTGTCGATGGACAACCCCCCCCAATGAAACACCCCAGCTTGACTCACCTGAATCAACGATGTCAGCACTGGAGGGAAGTCCGACTTGGGGCGAAGCAGAAGGGGGCGGCCTGCTCCGACCTCGACCACCTCTGCTCCACACACAGACGAGAGCTCAGTGGAGCCACAAAGATCCGGACGGATCCGGCGCCATCCGGCATATTTGCAGGATTACGCGTGCGCCAACTTGCCGAAAAGGGGTGTAATGTTCCGATATGCCGCTCGGGGCCGCTCTAGGAGCGGGAACGAAGAACGGCTGGGATTGGCGGCCCGTTTGACAGCTGACTATAAAAGGGAGCTGTCAAACTGCGTTACCTCAGATCATTAGTTTAGTTGTTACTGAGTTGTTGTTAATAAAGGTTATGTTTTAGCGCATACACAGTGTTGCCTCAGTTATTGCACCCTGCTAGCTCATACTACAGAGCACGTATAATATTTAAAAACAAACCAATAAAAAATAAGACCATAGAATCTATTCAATTAAAAACCAAAGACAATAAATAAGCATATATTAAAATAAGTCCAATTTTAACTAATCACATTTCTCTTGAAGGGAATTTCTTAGACTAGTGATAATTTCAAACACAGCTCTCTCTCTGATGTCCCTCTAAATGGTGGGCCAATAAGTAGATCCTTTAGTAACTAAAGGATTAGTTACTCCTTTAGTTGGTCTGGGACAGAGGTGGGTTCCTGCTGGAGCTGTCAGATACATAGCTCCGGTAGGGAGCGGCCGATTGTGCAATTTGCGCGCGACCGCTCCGGAACTCTCTCTGCTGGTCCGTCGCGCGCATCGCCATCTTTTTCGGTGAATGTTTGGGCGATTTTGCTTCTGCGCATGCGTGGAAGCAAAATCGCACCGAAATCTTCCGTGGTGACGCATGCGCGTGCAAGATTTTGGCAAGATTTTGCTTCTGCGCATGCGTGGAAGCAAAATCTCGCCAAAATTTCTCGTGTGCGTCCCCTCGTGAGTTTTCGGCGCAATTTTGCTTCCGCGCATGTGCAAAAGCAAAATAATGCAAGGGGCGCGTGCCCATATCGAGAGAGCGCCTCCCCCCCGAAATGTGGAGATGCACGTGCAGCGCACCGGCACCGGTAAGGAAGCAACCCGCCACTGGTCTGGGAGAGGTAGAGGTAGTTGGTCTGTGGAAGAGGAAACAGAAGCAGAAAAGGAAGAACTGTGATATAGGAGAAGTTAGAAACAAAGAAGGCAAAGAGCCATTAATAACAAAAAGGTTCCCTACCTCTTAGCAGGGGGATAGAAAGGCAAGTTCTTTCATTACTCCTTTCCTCCCAGCAAAAGGGGTCAAAATTACTCTGCTTTTGCTGCTAATGGCACCAAAAATTGGAGTGATTTTCTCTTCTTTGTGGTGGTGGGGATACATGCTTATGACTCTCACTTCTGCCTGAAAAAAAGGGTCAAAACTGCTGTGTTTGGTTGCCATTAGTGAAAATAGAGCAATTTTGAGTATGAAGGAGGTATTTGTACATGGGGTACATGAGGTAGGGATATATATATATATATAGGCAGCCATTTTGTGCTCAAGTCTTCACATTTCATCAAAATCCAGATATGCTCAGAAATCTGAGAAAATTAAATGCCCTGGATTTCAATGTAAACATCAGCTTTGAATTCCAGATTGCTTTGGGGGTTAAGGGTAATTTGGGAAGGGGACAACTTCTCCTTTATTACCCAGCAAGGCTGTGACACCTTTTGCCAGCCCAGGACTAGCAAATGTTTTTTAAAGGACAGAGGTAGAAATGATACTTATTGTGTTAAATATACTTACACAGATGTAACATTTTAAAGTATAGCATCTGAGTCCTGTTGACTGATTTCATTCCTTACCTGGATGTAAGATCTATTGAAATGGGGGGGGAGGGATTTTAAGTAGGCTTATATAAAACTGGAACTGATGTCCTTTACAAAAATAGATACAATATATTACATGTAGATCCAAAAGACAACATATTAAGAGAGGCATTAATACAGTAAATGGCTCTACTATGGAAGGCATACTCAGAATATGACTGCACCCAAGATTATACCAGAGACATTACAGTATATGCATATCAGAATATGGAAAGACTAGTATGAATATGCATGACAAAGCTTGCTGAGGAATAAGTTGCTGCATAATTTAAAAGACAAGTTCTATCAACACGGAGGAGGAACATTATTACACTGACAAATATAATCTGCCACTGAGCCGATTCTACTTTCCTTATTCTACTTTTCCAAATAATATCCAAAATTTGATGTATTAGATACTTTGTTGTTGTTGCTCATAGTGAAGATTTCTATGTCTGGTATTTCTAAATTCCATTTGTTTCCAGGCATGGGTACTTGTTATCAAGCTTAATAAATGGCCAAAATGTCAGGTGAATACATTATTTCATAAAATGTACTTTCCTCTGGATAACTTCTTGATGTTTCCTATGAGCAAGGTATGAGCAAGGTATGGAATTTTTCATTAAACAGTAAGTATTGATGTAAAGGAAGACTTTCATCTTTATTGTAACCTCCCCCCCCCGCAAACAAATTAATACTTCTTGCTCCAGTTCATCTGCCTTAAGAGTAATCAACCTGAGTCTTTTCAGATATTTTGAACAACAAATTCCATAAGGGCCTGCCAGAATAGCCAAGGGAACCATAAAACAAAAAGATTGCTTAAATTTCTTGGTACTTTCTCCCCAGAAGTGGAGAAACCTTTCATTCAGGTTTTGTTTCAACAGGCTATAGTTATGCATAAGGGCACATATTTGTAACTATTATTATGTAATATGCCTGTTCATTGAACTGTTTTTATTGTTGAGACAATCTGTCCTTGTTTGTTCATCGGTTAGATTGGGGCAGTCTCTTGTTGCTGTAAATAAATAAGTAAATAAATTCCATTGAAAATAACATAGTACATGTGGCTAATAACTCCTACATTCCTCTTTCCATTAATTTTTTAAACTAATGGAAGGGAAGGAAGGAAGGAAGGAAGGAAGGAAGGAAGGAAGGAAGGAAGGAAGGAAGGAAGGAAGGAAGGAAGGAAGGAAAAGGATTTTATTTTCCCCTTATGAAGGTTATAAAGACAAGCCCTGCCATTGGCCTGATCCTTGATTCTTGGTAAGAACTACACAGTGAAGTATTTTTTTTAATTAAAAATACCCCGTTGAAGCAAAAGAATCAATGGCCGAAAATTAGGCATGGAATGGTAGTGAGTAGAACTTACTCAAATACATTTCCTTCCTCTGAAAAGAGTTACTTGCATATCTGAAATAGAACTTAATGGAAATTTTGGTGGCACGGTAGGTTCAAAAGTTCTATTTCCTGTCGTTGGAAAGAGTCTAGAGACACCTGGCATATAAATTTAATATATTATTATAGTTTGTTGCACAGTCAGCCAGATGTTTAGACTGGAGTTGGTATTTTTATCCACCTACTGAATCCTCAAGAACCTGGGATATGCAGATATTGTTAAGTATCATCATAGAATGTAAGCTTTTCCAAATTAAACTAGCTTTTGCAACTCACTTTGATTTTGTCAAGTGTTGCTCCAGATGTTGTTGTTGTTCTTAATAATTATGAAGTATTTAAAAATCCAGACCAACTCAAAAATACATTTGTGGTGATGAGTGTTTCTTAATCTTTGTTCTGTGGAGTTCAATGTTCCATGAAATTTAGAAGTGTTCTATGAATTGGTCTAAGAGAAGTTTTGCTCTGGGGTTTAGATCCATTTAGTGGGCCAAGAAATATCCTATCTGTGAAAGAAGAGGAAGTGTAGTTTTGGCAGTCACAATAGCAACATATATGTTGCACTTATGATTTTCTTTAATAAGTCTTATTCTGGATATTGATGAAATGTGCCATTGAATTCAAAGTTATACATCTAAGTAGTATAATCAGTGTCTTGTATCTAAGAGAAAATAAAGACCATTATTGATGTGTATGTTTTGTTTCAATAATTACTTTTTCTTCATAAAAGAAGAGCATACTGTAGCTGTTTCTGTATACCTCTTTAAAGATTTTAAAGATGTTTAAAGTTTTAGCACTTGATTTTTGGTAACACTTTGATTTCATCAAGTTCTTGAAACATGTTGAGAACTCTTTGCTTAGTCTGGTGCTAGTAAAAAAAAAAACCAAACTCCAGAGTTTATATAAATAGCTGTTTGACTGAATTTCCCTGCAATAAACAGACAATATTTCTACTTACCACTTCTAGGTATAAATCAGAGAAATCTTTTTAGCAATTGATAACATTGCAAATATATTTTGCATTTTCTCAAACATAGGTAATTTATCCATGCATCTAAAAAGCAAAATATGGAGATACTTGTGGACATCTTTGCAGCTGTGCTCAACATTTGATGCAGTCCGTTCTCGCTCAGCATGCCATTTGTTCATTACAAGTGTATTATTCTATATCAGACCACAAAGATAGTTATTGGTTTTAAGTTATAAACAGCCCTCTGATGTCAGGTGTACTGTAAGCTACAGATAATTCTGTTCAGGATTGTCCCTGAATATAAAAATGTACACCGACCCTTACTATTTCTGCTGGTTTAGATCTATGCTAAATTAAGGGAGTTATCAGCTTTTTAAATCTGGATTTACACTTACACAGTTTGCAACCCACAAACTATACAGATAATGTCTGGTGTGTACAAATATTATTCTGAGCCCTAAATGTGCCAAATTCAAACTACCTTTTTCTATTTCAATTTTTATTCAAGATAACTATGGCACAGAGAAGCATGTAATAGGCAATATTTTTCATAGTACTAGGCTGCTTGAGCTTCTGTATGAATATTTTTCTTTCTGTTGGCCAAAAAAAAATAGGAGTGGTATATATTTTAGATATATATTTTGGCTCCTTTTGCTTGTTTTCTAATCCAAGTGAAAACCAGCTTTAAGTGCTCAAATTCTGGTTGTTGTCTAACCAAACAGAATGAATATTTTGGTTGGGCAGCAAAAATTACTTGACCTTCCTGTTATTCCAATGCTGAGAGTTTAGTGACTGCTTTTAATCCAGGGAGCTTTGGAAAACAGTGTTGCTAACTTGCAGAAGATAATTTGATGTATAATCCACCCTTGGGGGTGGGTAGGACAGATGCAGTCATGTGGTATAGAAAACAAGGAACCCATCTAACATCATGTTACTGTTTATCCAAAAATTAGGTGACTAGTTTTCAGTCTCAACAATCTTACAGCTCTGTTGGGAAAGTAGAAAATTGAAGAAGGAATACCTTGTTTAAATAAGTGCCAGGTATAAGCAAGAATGACAGGTTGCAATGCAGTCTGTTCCAATGACCTCCATTGGAGGTTGGATAATTGCAGATAGCATAGCTTTTTTGAACATCTGTAGGCAACCTGATAATTCCTATCAGGGTACTCATATGAGACCAACTGCAGTATCCACCCTTTGTTATCACAAATAGACTGCTTCTGACTCTTAGAATGTGAATGCTGCTATTGCTAGATTTCAAGGACAGAAATAGTAAGATGGCTTGGTTGACATTTTCTGTGTACTTTTTCCATGGAAACTATCTATAATTGCTAAAGTATTGATGGCTCTTCATGTGTAGTGCTGACATAGCCAAGTACTATATCCTTTCCTATATAGCCGTGATGGTGAACCTATGGCACGCGTGTCAGAGGTGGCACGCAGCGCCCTCTCTGATGACACACAAGCCGTCGCCCCAGCTCAGCTCCATCGTGCATGCGTATGTGCCTCCCGCCGGCCAGCTGATTTTCAGGTTTCTGCCGCGCATGTGCGGGGTGGGGCGCATGGAGGAGAGGCACGCGTGCATGTGAGGTTGTGCGTGCATGCGCAGGGGTGGGGTCGCATGGGGTTGCATGTACATACGTGGGTGGCGGGGAAAGCCCGGGGGCTCACGTACGCATGCACGGGATGGGGAAGTGCGGGGGTTGCATGTGCGGAGGCGTGGCGCGTAGGGGGGTCACGCACGCATTGCATTATGGGTGAGGCACATGATGACAAAAAGTGGCACGCAATGACAAAAAGATAAGCCATCATTGCTATATAGAAAGTATACTATACTAGATCATATAAAAGGTATACTATAACAGAACATTAAAGCTGAGAAACCTAATTTGTAATGAAATAGGGAACCTTGTTATACTGAAGGAAAATCCAGAAATAAGGTATGACAAGCAGAGCTCTCTTGAACCCAGAAGGCTTTTATATAAACCTTAGCTGGTGAGGTATAAAGCCATGTACTGAATTCTAAATTAGTTGCTGCCATCCCTCATATTCAAACCTTTCTATTTTATACATATAGCTCGCATAGAACAAGTCAAAGCCGAAGTATGTTTACATGTCTTAGACCTTCAATCCCTCTTTCCCATGCTCTTTTTCAGTGTATTTTGCTCAAAGCTTTAAAAATGTCACCATAGGCAAAGTGTATCTATTAGCAATATTTTAATATCATATTCAGAACTGTAACTGTCTATATCAATAATGAAAATGAGATACAATACACAAGCTCAAAGTTTGCTTTCAAGCACTAGATCAGATGTGCAACATATCTGCTATTTGATTCTTTGCTTAATGTTGAGATACTTGAAAGTATTCTGTGTCTTTTTTTAAGGAGTGTCTTATAAATAATATCTTAGCTTGGGTTTGCCTTCCATTTCTTCAACAAGAAGGTCTCAGAAAAAGTACTTTAAAAATATAAGTTCTCTAAGCCAGTTGTGAAGTCCAAATATTTTTACTATTGGTTCTGTGGGTGTGGCTTGGTGGGCGTGGTGTGGATGGTGGGCATGGCTTGGTGGGCGTGGCAGGGGAAGGATACTGCAAAATCCCCATTCCCTCCCCACTCCTGGGGGAAGGATATTGCAAAATCTCCATTCGCACCCCACTCTGGGGCCAGCCAGAGGTTGTATTTGCCGGTTCTCCGAACTACTCAAAATTTCCGCTACCGGTTCTCCGAACTACTCAAAAATTTCTGCTACCGGTTCTCCAGGACCTGTCAGAACCTCCTGGATTTCACCCCTGCGATTTGTGCTATAGAGATAAACTAGAAATTATTGGAAGTGCGTTTGAATATAAATATGTTCCTGACATATCAGTAGAAGGATTTTTAACCACTAAAGATGAGGAATTTATAGAATTCTTATTCTATCCAGAAGAAGGTTCTGTAGGTTCTTTTTCCATATTTGAAGAGGTTCTTATAAAGAAGCTGCTTGGAAGTAAATAGCTGAAACAGTAACCCTCTTGCACATTTTAAACAATAAAGAAAGGCATTCAAATCTCCCCAACTACTTTCTTTGCCACTCCAATTTTAGCTTAATATCAGTTTTACCAGATCATCTGGGGAAGTTAAGTGAATTTCAGAATAATTAGGAAGATCCCTATGACTTACAACCACTTGCCAGTTTACTTATTCACCAAACATTACTTTCTGAGCTTCTGTAGGACTTAACTTTGATATTCATGAACCTATGTTTCTAAAGGTTGTTTTTCCATCCATAGAAACAACATATTTTATTTAAATAAGAAAACTGGGTTAACTATATGTATTATTTATACTGACTTTCTTGTGCTGAGAATCACAATGTTGCTTAATATTTCAATAATTTTTTGTTAAGAGAGATGTAAGCTGGCACAACTATTCAAGAAATCCTAATAA
Organism: Diadophis punctatus similis; assembly: GCA_023053685.1. Taxonomy (NCBI): domain Eukaryota; kingdom Metazoa; phylum Chordata; class Lepidosauria; order Squamata; family Dipsadidae; genus Diadophis; species Diadophis punctatus. The sequence continues at coordinate 34,456,822 of JALIGW010000005.1, read as the reverse complement.
CTCTATGACCAACTGAGTGATGTACTGCAGTCAGTCTATAGCAGAGGTGGGTTTCAGCAGGTTCTGACCAGTTCTGGAGAACCGGTAGCAGAAATTTTGAGTAGTTCGGAGAACCGGTAAATACCACCTCTGACTGGCCCCGCCCCATCTATTCTCTGCCTCCTGAGTCCTAGCTGATTGGGAGGAAATGGGGATTTTGCAGTAACCTTCCCCTGGAGTGGGGTGGGAATGGAGATTTTACAATATCCTTCCCCTGCCACGCCCACCAAGCCATGCCCACAGAACCGGTAGTAAAAAAAAATTAAACCCACCACTGGTCTATAGAGATATATTATACATATTATTTTGTATTTTATTTGTGCCTGCATAATGCTTCAGGATTTAGAATTCCAAACTTTCTGCTTCTCTTTAATGCCATTACTTTACTGAATCTAGTACGGTAGGACAGAATTCTTTTGTAACATTATTATTTACTCCACATGTGCCAAGAATAAAACTTTAATAACCATTCTGAATGCTAAATATGGGAAGAGAGGAAAAGTTAAATTAATTTTAATATATTTGACAAATATTTTTCTGTCAACTACCCTGTTTCCCCCAAAATAAGACATCCCCAATCAGGCTTTTGAGTGCATGGCAATAAGGCCAAGCGCTTATTTCAGGGTTCAAAAAAAAATATAAGACAGGATCTTATTTTTGGAGAAACACGGTATCTGATATGCAAAAATATTAAGCTGCTTGCCACTTTTGAAAGAGAAACCTTGGTAGAAGGAATATACAAAATTCTCTGTATTTTCAAAGCAAAACTAAACATATTTCCCTCCATTGAAGGATAGTTTTTAGTGCATAGTTGAATGAGTGTAACAGTACTTTGAATATCATGATTCACAAAAATGACAAAGTGTTAGTATGCTTTTGGGAACTCTGATGTTTCTAGAATTATTAAAAATATATATTTAGCAAAAAAGATTAGTGGGGTATTCTGGAACTCAGATGAATAACTGATTGGACCTGTTGGAAATTGACTCTGAGCATAACAGATTTACCATTCAATGGCAAGGTTCAGTTTAAATTATAAACAACATACAGATTTCAGGTAAAGGAACATCTTTTATTTCACTAGATCTACTGTACTCTTCAGCTAAGTCAACAACTGTCTTTCCATTAGCCAAAAAGTCCTATTTTGGGATCCATGACACAGCACTATATATGTGATCTTGAGCGCCTAAAAGAAAAGTAGGTTATAAATCTACCAGAGAGAAATTGGGGACTTTTTTTTTGAAATAATGCTTACGGCTACAATTGAGAGAGGACATAGGAATTCTTATGGAGTTTTATTTATTTCTTCTCTTTGACTATAGCAGAACTTTGGATGTTGTTATTTCATGGAGCAATTCTTAGGTTAATAGTTTACCTGAACTATATTTTCCTACAGATAATTCCTGTTGATTCAGATATGCTTTTTTTTGGTACTATCCAATGCTTCCACCATATTCATTAGAATTTCATCTTTAACATGAAGCATAATAGTATTACGCCCAAAGATTAGGAATCTTATTTTCAGGGAGTGCCTTACTTGAAAGATCTCTTTGTGCTATTAAACAACTTACTTAATGAAGCTTTGCTTTAGAATTTGTAGCTACTTGGAATAAAACAGGAAGAAATTGTAATGACAACACTGAAGCTTGGCATGGTTGATGAAATGGAAACACTGATTATAATATAATACAGTTTACAAGTGAAATATTGTCTTCTTGCATATTACAACCTGGCACCCATGAGGGTGCTGGACTTCCATCATCTTCAACTGACATGACCTATTATGAGAAGATTAGACCATCATCAGGTTAGAGATGGTGGATGTACTTTCTTAAGAAAAAGAGACTATTCTGTTTAATGATGGTTAAACAGACAACTTCGTAAGATTGCTGACTTCTAATTGTAGTTAGTTAGAACTACATTTTAGTTAGAAATGTATTACGAAGATGCAAAAGACAAAAACAGCATATTTTCTGAGGAGAGAACACTGATTATCTCTTGAGTTACCAAGGAGAACACTACATGTATTTCAAAATGTTTTCTATTTTAAGGATTGTTCCTTGTAGTAGTCTGACAGGATATATTTAGCAGCTGCAGAAGTTTTTCTTTTTCACTCCTCCTACGTGGGAAAGTTCATACTATTTTATTTTATGCTAGTATGGTTTTAAATCACAGTATAAATTAACACACTTCATGACAAGATGGCATCCCTCCTCATTTATGGTGTTTTGATGGAAGGAAGATAAGTTAACAGAATCTCCCATATGTGAGAAGTAAAGGAGAGCCTGCTGTTTTAATTTTGTTCCCAGTGGTAGGCCGAACTTTGTTCTTTCAGCTCCAACCTTGATGACTGGTTTGATTATAATCTAGGAATTCAATCCTTTGCCTAGGAGTTGTAGCCCTTAATGGAATCTCTAGAAAGGGGAGATGTTTTCTGCAGGAATGAAGAGTAAATAAAATTATTAATACACAGTTGTGATTTATATGCAGATTGGTTCCACTGCACATGTGGTAACTCTGAAGGTTTTTCTTGGCTTTAAATACTGTCATTTGATGGATTATTCAAAAGAATTTAATTTAAATTTATTAGATATAAAAAAATTCACTGCTTCAAAACATTTAAAAATCCAAATGCATAAAATATACACATGCATGATAAAGAATACAATAAATGGTCATGCTTTTATTTAAGTTTACAATGTTACCATTGTTTCACAGCAGTTGAACAAAATATATGTAATGTTGTAATTAATGGGCCTCAAGAATTTTAGGTCAGAACTAGAACTAAATAGGAACGTTACTGTGACAGGCCAATAAACTCAGAAAGATATTTTTGAGATTGATCAGTCTAACCCAACACAGAGAAATGCTCTTTTTCTCCTCACTATGTCCTAAGTGACATAATATCTTGTCCCTTCTGCTTGTTGTTGTGGTGGACGGATAATTGTGTTTAAAATCTGATTTTATTCTCTTAGTAATGCATATAGGTATGTGTATTTAAAGAATAAAATCAGAATATTAGTTATTCCACTTAAAAACCACTTTCCAAATTTCTCCATCATGATTAGAGTATCTGATACAGTTGACTGTCAATCTAGCTCTATGCCGAGATTAAAATAATTCTGACTATTTTTTTGAAGTTTCTTTTTGTTTTTGTTTTACTTGTCTTAGCATTCCTTCATCATTTTTCTGACTGCCATTCTTAGAAGTTATTGATTCTCATTGAGCCTGGAATTCTTCATTAATTAAATGTTATGGTTTTCATTAAAGGTTCTTTCAATTGATGATGGAAGGCATTATTTGAGCTTCAGGAAAATGTGATGATAATTCATAAAAATATGTTATCAAATCTTAAAATTATAGGCTTTGAATTTAAAAAACAAAATATACATTCTGGGATCGATTTACTTTACAGTATAGCTTTTTTAAAGCAGTAAAATGTTTTTAATTGTAGTAATTTATAATTGATGCTTGGCAAATTCTACATACTTCAGTTGTTATATACTGTATTATATTATTATAAAAAGATAAATTCTGCAAACATATTTGGAAACTTGCAGATTGTTTGCAAAGTTTAGTAAATTGGCTTAAACAAAATCATAATTTTTAATTTTTTTCATGTTGACCGATCAACATGAATACATATAGTAGTTAAATGTAAGGAAAGAGCTTAGATAATGAGGGGCTTTCTCATTTATTTCTATTCTTTCTTGTTTAATTATTTTAATAACTATAAACAGCATCTTATTTATAGAATGATTTGGGCAGGACTGCTTCATACTAGAGCAGTGGTTCCCAACCTGGGGGTCGCGACCCCTTTGGGTGGTCGAACGACCATTTCCCAAGGGTCACCCCGGCATCCTCATCTCTCCCCCCCACTGCCACAAGCCTGGCCATATCGCGCCCCACAACCCGTGACCCCACCGTGACCCAGCTCACCGCCGCCATTTGGGTTCTTTTACCCTCTGCGCATGTGCAAAGCGTTCTGCGCATGCACAGATGGTAAAAGAACCCAAATGGCGGCATCCGGGCGAAGTCTCCAGATCTGGGCGAGGTCTCCGCTCGCTTCGTGTGTTGCCTCTGGGAGCTTTTCGAGCCCTGTCCTGAAAGGCGTGCGCGACTTCCGCGGGGCCGGGACAGGCGGCTGCCCGGAGAGAGCCATCCCCTTCACAGAGTCTCTCCCGTCTACCTGTAGCGTTCGGAGCGAAGCCGCGAACGAGGTGGCTCTCTCCGGGCAGCCGCCTGTCCCGGCCCCGCCGAAGTCGCGCACGCCTTTTGTGACGGGGCTCGAAAAGCTCCCAGAGGCAACACGCGAAGCGAGTGGAGACCTCACCTGGATCTGGAGACTTCGCCTGGACGCCGCCATTTGGGTTCTTTTATCCTCTGTGCATGCACAGAACACTTTGCGCATGCGCAGAGGGTAAAAGAACCCAAGTGGCGGGGTGGGTCGTGGTGGGGGTGTGGGGGCGGGGCGGGGGGTGCGGCATTAGGAAGGTTGGGAACCGCTGTACTAGAGAATAATGGTGACTAAAGCAATAAGCAAATTGATATTGAGCTGAAGATAAATTGTAAAGCTTAGAATTTTGCAGTAGGATATATAGTTGTAGATATTAAATTACTTACATAGTAGTATAGTTGGCTATGTTTTTGAATATGAATCTTATAACTGGGAATGAAAAGCTGCTCAAGATTTATGACAGCCGTCATTCAATTTGGTCTTTCCCAAATTGCTTTGAAAGATCGGAATTACCCACTAATATATTTGCAAGACATTAGAATAAAGAAAGGTGTTAATGAAAATGGGCTTATGCGGGAGACTAGAGATACCTAATAATTTTTTTTTCTTGATTTATCTTTCAGGTCTACGCACAACGAACTAGAAAAGAATCGGTGAGTCATTAATGAACAAACTGAACTGCAAACCTCATTAATATTTTAATTGTTAAAACATCTAAATTGTCTTATCATAATTGCAGGACACTCAATCTAGTGTTTACTAGATAGATTGGGCTATGATTATCAACATCCACAAATGGCAACTGGCTAGGGAAGATGAAAATCGTTGTCCCAAATATCTCCAAGTCAGTTATTAGAAAATATTGTTTTATAAGTTTTGGTAGCCTGGAAATGCCACATCACACTACATGATTGTTTAAAATACAGATCTTAAAATGTTGAACTGGTGTCCATCCTCCTTAAAATGCAAAGAAGTGACCTATTTTTACAGCTAATCTGTATTCAGAGAAAATACTGTTTCTCTTTGTGCAAGCTGAAATCTGATTGAGTCAGTGTCCATACAGAAGGTTGCTAAGGTATCAGATTTCCAAATACTGGTACATATTAGTTAAAGAGCTTGTATGTTTGTTTTTGTCTTGCATTCTCTTCTCTTCTCCCTCTCGGACCTGTCATAATATCTGCCCCATTACAGAAAACTTTCATTGACCAATGGACTCTAGTTTCCTGCTGTTCCTTGTTTTGAGGAACAGTCTTCTGGTAACATGCTTTAAGTTTAGGACATAGTCTAATCATCCTTGAGCCACACTATCATAACACCTGCATTTTTGTTGCTTCACTAATTCTACCCTATGACTCATCACCTTTGCAACAGAATGGAAATACTATTGGGAGAGCAGGGAGTTAGTTCACACACATATCAGGTTAAAGCATTGCTTTCAGGATGCTGTCATTGTACCAGGATCCTATTTATATAGTTATCTTCAAGACTGGAGAGGAGACAGGTTGGTTGAATCAATAGTCTCAGACTCATTACTGGTTCTATGGAAAAGGAAATGTGTTTCATAGAAGAACAGATTATTTTGAATTTATTTAGAAAACTGCAGGATTACCTTGATTTAGCATGGCAGATAAAGCCAGACTGGAACAGGAGAAGTTACATACCTGCATTCAGTCAAAAGGCCAGAATCCTAGCAGTGTTTTGTAGCTCTAGCTTTGTTTTGTTTGTTACTGATTTGCTGTTTGACAAAGGGTGTACTTTGTATATTTCCTGTGTATGTTTACTTCCTTTTTTCAGCTCTGTGGGCTGCGTGAGCTGTTCTTTTAACTCAGCCTTAAGATTATTATTGTTTTAAATCTAGTGTGTGTATAATATTCAGGAGAAACAGGGAATTAAGTCTAGTGTGATTTTCAGGGAAAAGAGGAAATTTTGGGGAAATTTGAAGTAGGTTTGAAATGCAAAAAAAAAAAAAAAAGGCAAAGTTCTGTAGGGCTAGGTAGAAAAGAGGGAGAAAGGAAATTACGGGTCATAAATTACTGATGACAAAAAGTGGGTCTTGGATAGAGAGTAAAAATGATGCTAATGATCACCAGTAAGTAAAAAAAAATCACAAGAAAGATTTGAGTGAATACTTCCATATCTGCACACTGATATCGTGAAGAAACTCAGGAAATTGAAACAAGACTTTTTTTGAAATTTTAGTGGTATAAGGCAGAGGTGGGTTCCTGCCGGAGCTGTCCAGTGCACAGCTCCAGTAGGGAGCGGCCAATTGCGCAATTTGCGCACGACAGCTCCGGAGCCCTTTCTGCCAGTCCATCGCACGCGTCACCATTTTTTCCTGTGAAATTTTTGGCCGATTTTGCTTCCGTGCATGCGCGGAAGCAAAATTGTGCCGAAATCTCATGAGGGGACGTGCACACGCGAGAGATTTTGCTTCTGCGCATGCAGCGCACCGGCACTGGTAAGGGAGCAACCCGCCGCTGGTATAAGGTATTCATAATAGATATTAGGAAAATATGAGTAGGTAAGATTAGCAGAATGATCTTTAGCAAATGATCTAAGATGGCCTTCCTAGTGCCCTCTTGACGTGTTGGACTTCACCATATTCATCTACCAACATTACCATAAGCTAAATTGTAGGTAGAGTGCAGCACAATTCCTATCATGGGGAAGGTATTATATTGTAAAACATAGCATGAGTGAAAAAAGGGAAGTGGCAGAAATAGACTTTGTGGAGTGCAAGGTTTGTAGTATAATGAAGGCCTTAATATTGGTGAAGCTGTCATACTAGCACAGCTATAAAGATTAGCATGATACCATTCTGTGTTTTAACTAGAGATGTGAAAAACATTTAAGATCAACACGGATTTTTTTTTTAGAGGAGCATCAGTTTTGGTTTTGGCTATACTTCCTCAATGTCCCTCAATCAGTAGCTGATTTGAATACTTCTAAGCTATGGCTTGTTGTAACTATTGAACTGTTGAACAAAGCAAAATGGCCTGCTTTCATAATGTTAAATAATCAAAATGAAGGTTATATATATATATATATTTCTGCTCTGATAGTGTTTTTTAGTATAACATCAAGGCCCTCACAGCAAAATGTTTTTGGTACACCAGGACAAAAAAGTGTAATCAAATTAAATGCAGATAATACTATTACTTCCAAGTCAATTTTATAATTATTTCCCTTTTTTATATCAAAGTTTAGAATTTGATATCAACATTTGGAGGTTTCTAGGAACCATGCAATTTTTTTAGGACAGCCTATAGCCTTGGAGTGTTAGATTATGTACCTCTTCCATAAATATGATTTACAAAGTCCAAACTAAATCACCCATATTATGGTTTAGCTCACTGGTAAACTCAGACTGACTGGTTCACATATCATACTAAGGTTTAATAGTTCGTTGAGTAAATTATAATGCTGGGTTCCTAATTAGCTTCAAAATCAGTCACATAATATTATGGTGTAGGCTGATGAGTCAATTAGCATGTATATGTGGTGGAGCAAGAACAAGTTGGAATGTTTTTCTTTGGTGTGGCTCCATTTCTCTTTGCAACCATGTAAATAGGGATAACTCTTCCTGGATCTTTCCAATCCCTTAAGTTGTTTTCTAGCAAATAGCTTATTAGCGATAAGTAATGTTTTTGTTCTGTCCCCTTTCCCCTCTTTCTGAAGTTTCTTATGGAAATTTGTACCTTTTTTGAGAGAACTCTAATCTGGAATGTCAGCTTCCTAATAATTCATTATTGATTTCAACTGGTCAAAATTGAGTTCAAATGTTCACTCTAAAATTCAAAATGATCTTTCATCATCTCACATTTTACTTTGGTTGAATCTCTTCATGCTCGGTTTACCCAAAGCTTTCAAAATGATATCAATCCATTTGCTGTGTTCTGCCCATTTAGATTGTAAGAATATTGGCAAAAGTGGTCAATTTACTAATGCCTAAACTTAGAGCAAAGTTTACTGCATATTTTCTCAACCCATCAAACCTTTTAACTCCAAGAATTTCCACCAGTCTATATATGTGACGGAGCGAGATCAGTTGCTTGGCTGGAAATTCTGGGAGTTGAATCTGGTGGAAGATGGTGAAAAGAATTTTGCTACTTCCAAAAAAGCTTTATTGTTATAGATGAAATATTTTTAGAGGATACATTAGGATGTTACAGAAACAGGCAAAGAGTTAGCACTTGTGCATCATTCCTCTGACACTTGTTCCAGTGGAATGAGGCATATAAGTAGTGACGTATTAAGAGGGAGGTGGCAGGGATTTTTCCTTTTTTTCTGGGCCCATTCTCCATCCATTTCTGAAAGTAACTTTTTATAGATACTTCAGCTTACAAGCCAAATCATTAACATAGTTTCTTGAGAATCTATTGGTACATATTTACAGGCTCATTTAGTGACCATTCAGTTACAACAGCACTGAAAAAAGTGATTTATGACTGTTTTTCACACCTATGACCATTGCTGCATTCTGAGGGTCACATGATTAAAATTCAGGTGCTTGGCAATTGACTCATATTTATGATGATTGCTGTGTATTGGGGTCATGTGACCATCTTTTGCAAACTTCTGACAAATCCAGCAGAAAAGCCAGATTCACTTAGCAATCGTGTTACTAATTTAACAACTGTGGTATTCATAATAACTGGCAGGAAAGGTAATAAAATTCACTTAAATGTCTCACTTAGCAACCAACATTTTGGGCTCAATTGTGGTCTTAAGTTGAGGACTATCTGTATATTACTGGAGGAATGTACCTCTGGGCCTTTGAGAAAACAAATGGATTACTTCATCAGGTTTTCATTGCTTTCCATCTGTAGTATCTTTAATGTCTGCCACTGTATCCAAACTAACGGTGAAAAAAAAGATTGCACCTAATGGCATTTTGCAGACAATTATTATTTGGGATTTTTTTTGTGGGTGGGGGCAAATAGAAGTAGAAATAACCTTTTTTTTAGAGGCTCATTGTTGATAGCGCTGCTGTGGCCTAGAGGTGGAGCTCTTGCCTCACAATCAGGAGGTTGTGAGTTTGATCCTAGGTAGAGGCAGATGTAGGGTCTCCTGCTTGGGCAGGGGGTTGGACCAGATGACCTGCAAGGTCCCGTCCAACTCTGTTAATCTGTTAGTATCTGTTATCTCCATTATTGAGATAGTCTGTAATGTTCACATTGTCCATTAGAGTATTAGGTATCTGATTCAATCAGCTCCTCCCCTTATCTGTAAGTAGTTACTTGTCTGATATGATATTTGAATTATATTTTAATTCTTTTAGATCGAAAGGATGTAGTTTTTATAAAATAGGGAACTCAGATACAGTCTTTTTTAGATTTGTAATCTGTAAGACTATCTCCAGACCTGAGCCTTCTTCTGAATAGCTTGCTTAGCTTTCTCAATTCTTTATTGCAGTGTATAACCCAGACAATTCATTTCTGTTCTGTGTTTATTTTGAGAAACTCACTGTACCTTTTCTCCCTCCATGGTCAAACCTTCAGTTTCTGTGTACTTTTCCTTCCAAGCGTGGCTTTTCTCCCCCCCCCCCCCATGCATGCAAATGTAGCATGGTGCTAATTAGGATAACATATATATCTATTTTTTGCAGCTACTCAACAGATATTTTCATATATTTTAGACCAGAATTCCATATGTATAATATGCCAATTTATTATACCTAGGCTGAATAAAAATCTTAATTTTTTAATATCAGACTCATATATTAAAACACATTGAAGACGTAGTGTAAGTAAACCATTAATATTTCACAAATGAAATTATTACAATTTAAAAACAAGTAGAACATTCCCTATAACCCTTTTTCATGTGATCAAAACCTATTTACCAATGCCTTCTGATTTCATCATTTGCTTAACCACATGGTTGCCTTATTAAATTAAGGAAAACAGTAATCGTGCTTGACTTTAATCAAAGTTTGCAGCTATCTTTTGTCTTACAAACTCAATGTTGATGTTTGTATCCCTGTTGCTTGCTCTTTGTAATTGTCCAGTCATGTCTGTTCCCTATTGAGGAGATAGGTTTTCTCAACTCCTCCTGTTAGTTACCTGCTCTTACTAATGACATAGGTTTTTCCTTTGTTGTTCTTTTTGCTTCTAGTTTTTCTATTCACATGCTAATCCCTCTTTAGAAATCTACACTCATGGGAGGGACACACTTAAAGTGTATATATACTCAGTTTAATAAACTGAAACTGAACTTATATTATCCTTGATGCTTAAGGAGAAAGTTATATTTTGCATGTCTGGAAAATTTAAATTGTAGATTGAATTTAAAGACATCTGCATACTGTACTATTTACATTTCATGCACTGGGTATTTATTCCTTGCCTTCTGAATAATTTTTAAGCCAAATTATTAGAATAGTTCCTCACGACTCCCAAGATGATTTTGATACCCACAGAATCAGCTCATAGCTTGCCATGAAAAATAATATTCCTATAATATATAGGAAATAAAAAAATAAAATAGCCATTCTTCTTGTAAAGAATTCCATCTTTGAAAACAAGATGCTACTGTTAATATTGATATTTTAAAACCTATATGATCAAGGCTGTCCTTAAGGCCTTGACCAGAAAACCTTTACATTTTGATTATGAACAGCCATGATGGAATAGTACCAATGTCCTATTTTGAGCATTTTAATAATGACTAGCCTCTGAGAAGCCCATGAGCAAGATATGTACTGTATTTTTCGGAGTATAAGATGCACCTTTTTCCTCCCTAAAAGAAGCTGAAAATTTGGGTGCGTCTGTAGCTTTTTCGAAGCTTTTTCCCCCAGCCCTAACAAGGTGCTAACGATCTTACCGGCTTCCTACACCCTCTGAAAAAGTTTTTTCAGCCCTAACGAGGTGCTAATGATCTTACCGGCTTGCAGCATTTTTTAATTCCTACTCCCTCCGAAGTAGTTTTTTCCAGCCCTAAGTCTTTGCAGGCTTGTTTTCATTCCTACTCACTCTGAAAAAGGTTTTTTCAGCCCTAACCAGGGGATAAAATAATGTGCTGAAGCTGAACAGACTAAGGACACTAGCCAGATGAATACCTGGTAGGTAGATTTTTTCCCCTATTTTCCTCCCCCAAAACTAAGGTGCGTCTTATACTCGGGTGCATCTTATACTCCGAAAAAATACGGTAAGTGTGCAGTTTCCCAGCAGTGGGTCTGAAAGGAATATCCTTGAAGTATAATAGAAATAAGTGGAAACCATTTTTCATGCTGCTGCAACTTATTCTAAGAATATCACTAACTATAAAGAGCATTATTTCAAAAACATTATTTTATGGTAAAAAGTTGCTAAATTTGCTTTACTTACATCTTTGTAGGCCTTCAACCATTATACAATATATTACAATGATTCAGTGGGGGGGGGAGTCCATGTTGCTATGAAAGGATTTAAAGAATACCAAGCCAAATTATTATACTGATCTTCACTAACTGAATATTCATAAATCCAATCTTCATAAATGTGTGTCTCTATGAAGAGCAGTACTAGAGAAAATAAATATTCTTCATTTGTTCAAACAACATGTACATATGTTGGTATGGTCATTATTGGATAAAGCATTGCTAATAGTTTGACATAATACTAAAATATAGTTTAACATGGTTGGAACAGACTATAGAAATAACCACTTATATTTCTCTAGCACAGCCATAACCCTGAAAGCAGTTCTCTTTGAATAATTAAAGTGAGTGGCATTTTTTTTCAAGATTTATGTGACTGCTTAGAAGACTGTTCCCAATTGTCTACATGCCTGCAGAACATCTCTTTTTAATGTTTTGCAGAGCCCTATTAATTTAGCATTATATTTGAATCCTGTTCTGTGATAAATCATCTGTGATTAATAGAAACAAACTAGTTTTGGAAACATGTTTTGAAATTGGCTGAGGTTCTCTAGTATATGCTTAAGGTACTATTTAGACTGACATGAATTCTCCTATGTTAGAGGGGAAAATGGTATTTGTGTCAGAACAAGTTGTCAACAGTTTTTTTTAAATGCTATCCAGTTAATTGAGACATCTTTAATTAAATAATACATGAATTGTTTTCATCCAGGTATTATTCAGTCAATGACCAAAATCATGGAAGTAAAGTTTCCAAAATCATGGAAGTAGATTTTTTTGAAATTGATTATTTACTGTAGCATTGTTCATTAATATTAACATTTTACCGAAGATTGAATAACAAATGACATGGCTTTTTTAATCTTCTGTGCTGTGCCACAACCCTTTCACATTCTACTAACTCTTCTTTGACTTAAAAGCATAAACTTTATTTGAGACATAAGTTTATTGCTTTCAAGAAAATTTTCTCGATGCTCTTTTAATTGCTGTTGTACTGTTCATTCACTATCTACCATTCATTCATGATCAAATAATTTGAATAATCTTCTACCTTGGTTCCTTTTTTATGATTTCATCACAAAAAAACTATTTAAATCAAACTAAATATGATAGTTTCCATACCTAAAAATTAAGCTTTCCTAATGAGGTTCGAAAGTCATTTTTAAGGAAATTGAATAAAAATATTTAAGGATGTAGGAGTGATGTGTTTATAGAAGGATAGGATATTAATCAGATTGTGATGGTGATGTGATACAGACAAATGCACACAAATAACAGGGTAATTTATTTCTTGAATTAGTATAGCTTTTATTTAACACTGTGTTTTTTTTAATCTGATTTAAAAGTTTAAAAGTTTAATTTGGTTAAAAATCTTTGAGACCGCCTTCTGCCACACAGCTCCCAGCGACCGCTGAGATCCCACAGAGTTGGTCTCCTCTGGGTCCCGTCAGCTAAACAGTGCCGGCTGGCGGGCCCATGGGGGAGGGCCTTCTCTGTGGATGCCCCGGCTCTCTGGAACCAGTTACCTCCGGAGATCCGGACTGCCCCCACCCTATCAGCTTTCCGAAAAGCTGTAAAGACCTGGCTTTTCCAGCAGGCTTGGGGCCATTGATCTTGCGGTTGTAATCGGCGAGATCCAGCCCTGACATGATATGCATGTGTGTTTTAAATTGTTTTAATATTCAAATGTTTTTAAATGTTTATTTGTTGTAAGCCGCCCAGAGTCCTTCGGGAGTTGGGCGGCATATAAATTCAATAAAGAAATAAAGAAATAAAGTTAGGTCTCCAGAATTCACTGTGTCTCCCTCTTTGTGTTTAGAATATATTATCGTCCATTATTTAAATAATTCATGGTTTTTTCTGAGAAATCAGGTTTTAGGTTGTCTTCAGTTAAATATCTATGTTTCAGTCAACTTACTTTTCTGCCTAAACTCTCAGGTTGTGAAAATCTAGTCATAGTGTTAATACATCTAGATTGATAAAATAATTATTTTGGATAAAGTATAATGTCCCATGATTAGATTTTCTTCTTAGTTCTTGTTCTCTGTCCCACATCTGTTCCAACCCACCAGAGAACATTTGGAAAATGGAGAATGCAGAGGACTATGTCAAAAGTTTAACATGTCATTATGAAATAGTTTGTAATGCTGTAATTTTTTTTAAAAGGGGTGGAGATTGAGGTATAATCCCCTAAAATAAAGTGCATCTGTAACCATTGTATTCACCATGGAGAATCTGTGCATGCTCAATGATGTTTGAAATAAATCTTGTAAATGCTTTGCTTCTACTTAAAACTTGTATATTATCTTAAAGCGTGTATTAGTGTGCATATTCTTGCATTCAAATGTCATCTTCAAAATGTTGACAATGCATTTTTTATTCTTTTTCCTCACAAGTTGTCATTGCCCATGGCAAGGTAAAGAGTGCAGTGAGCCAGCTATTTGGTAACAGGAAATTATAGATTAATAGTAAGGCCTTAATATTCAGGGGAGTTTTACTTTCATACTGCAGAAATTCAATGCCTCCAAGCAATATGAATATATTCTCCCATTCAGAAATTTCCAGGTTAACTTATTTGCAACTTTAAGGAGGCTACATTCTGCACTGTATTTGATTATTTTAACACAGTCAAATGATGCTGAATATAAGCTTTATTGTTAGGACATCTGTAAATTAACCATATTCTGTCAGCAGAATGATGGGGCTAAAAGATTAGCACTTTTCCTGGTGAAAAGGCAGAACGAGAAAGAACATCCTTCTCATCCCTTGGAGGAAACTCCCTTCTGTCTTTGACTTTCTCTTATCTATATATTCAGTGATTTCCAGTCAATTCCAGTTTCCAAAGGTGAATTATAAAAACAAAGGAGGAGGGAAAAAAGAAAAAAAAAAAACCTTGGCATTTTTTCTGGAACTTTCTATCCATGAGAGATTGAAGATTCCTGGGTGACTTTGCCAGGTCCTTCTCATGGACAAATTTACATCCTATCCCCAAACTTCTTGACTGCGATCAGTGAGAGGTCTTGGATTTTACAGGTAGCATACAAGTCCTAAAGGCAGCCTTTTGTTGCTAACTGCAGTAGCTTTTGATAAATACAGGATACAGGGCAGAGGTGGGTTCCAAACCGGTTCGCCCAAACCGGTAGCAACCCGCTGGTGACATCACGATGACATCACGGAACCGGTTCGGTCGGTGCCGGTCTGTGGAGGCCACCATCTTTTTTGGAAATTTTTTTTTGGGGGGGAAATTTTTTTCCCGGTTTTTTTTTTCTTCTGTGCATGCGCAGAAGCCGAATTTTCGGCATTGTGCATGCATTGCCATCTTGTTTTCTGCTTTTGGGGGGGGGGATTTTTTGGGATTTTTTGCCACTGCATGTGAGGCGTGCCTACGTGGCGCAGGAAGAAGTGAACTGGCAGCGAGGTAAGTTAGAACCCACCCCTGATACAGGATTTAAAAAATCTTTAAAAAGTATCCTTGCATGGTTCCTACCACGTTTTAGCCTCAACCTATCTGGAGAGCCTTAGATTGAGAAAAGCTTGTCTCTGGTTGTCTTTCTCCTTTCAGCCAGGGGCAATTCTTACTAAGATTCTAACTTGGGGATCCTACACAATGTAACAGATTTCTTTTACGAAATGCTATAAAAGTGACAAAACCTTACCCAAATAGGATTTGTGAGTGCATTAAATTTCCTTTATTGAATGTAACACTGGATAATATAAAATATTTGTATGTATTTTTGTTTGTTTTATAAGCTCATGCTATTGGTTTATGTGTATTTGCTAAGGCCTGGAGATATTTGAAGACCTGGAAATATTTGGGGAGACTTTAAACTGAAACTATATGGATGCTAAATTTCATGCCACTTTTGTATTTTCATGTTTGGATCTTTCCTTTCATACTTAAGTATTTGGACATTTCTACCACCTCTCCAAAGCTTAAGCGTAGTGTATAAGGATGTTTTGCTGAGGTGGTAGTGAATCAAGAGTGTAAATTCTGGAAGATATAGTCCTGTTACTTTTGTTCACAAAAGGAAAAGGTTTTAATAGAAGCTATTTTGAGTCAGTCTAAGGAAGGAAATGGAGGAAATCAAAATATTCTTGAGAAAGATTATCTATAAAAGCTTGTTATATTATTAGAGTTTTCTCTCTTGTTGATTCAGAATGTATTCTGATACCTTATTCAATCTGGATTTTTTTTTCTTTGAGATGTTTTTCTTACCTCTTTAAGTAAAAGTGTTTCTTCAGGTAGAAATTTTTAGGCAGAGTCTGTATTCTCTTTTGAATTATGTAGAATCTGGCTAACCATAACTGATATAAGAAAGTTAAATAGTGTTGGATCTGATTAGTTTTTGATTGGACTTCACCAGAAAATATAAAATGTGTAAAAACAATCCAGAAGGCAATGGAAATATAATTTCCAAACAACTAAATTGTGTTCTTTAAACACTAGAATTTGGACTTCATTTGGAAAAGGCTTTATCTTCTGTTTCTAATGTTCATGGTTGGAATAGTTTTATATGGTTTTCATTTTTTTTAAATTCTTGATTGAGAGCTGGTTATATAAATGTTTTAAACAAAATAATGCTACAAAATGTATCTTATATATAAGAGATCCAAAGTGTGGCTAGAGCTTCTGAAAAACCTTTTAAAAACACTTCGCAAATATAGCAGATGTGAGTAAGTACCTTCCTCCTTAGAAGGTACTTAGGCAGGCAATGACTTTCCCAAAGGTGCTTTTTCAGGAGGCAACTGGACTTTCTTGTTTTTTTCTTTGAAGATGTTTCGCTTCTCATCCAAGAAGCTTCTTCAGCTCTGATAGGATAGTGGGGAATAGAAGGACTATCCTGTCAGAACTGAAGAAGCTTCTTGGATAAGAAGCGAAATGTCTTCAAAAAAGAAACTCCAGTTGCCTCCTGAAAAAGCACCTTTATTTATTTATTTATTTTATTAGTGAGATTTATATACCGCCTCATAGTGCAAGCACTCTCTAAGCGGTTTACACCATTAAGCAATGTATATTTATATTGCCCCCAACAATCTGGGTCCTCATTTTACCTGCTTCGGAAGGATGGAAGGCTGAGTCAACCCTGAGCCCGTGAGATTTGAACAGCTGAACTGCTGATTACAGTCAGCTAAAGTGGCCTGCAGTACTGCACTCTAACTGCTGCGCCATCCATGACCTGGATGACTGAAAATCTCTACAGAGTTTTAGGCAGATGACTTCTTTAGTGCCTGACAGACTTGTGGGAGAAGGAGTTTAGTCCCAAATCATACTGAGTTTTATGTATCATAAGGATTTTTGGAAGAATATCTAGATGTGGGTAGCCAAACATCACATTGTATATTCTTTATAATTGGCCTCAATCAGTACTTCGGCTAAAACATTGTCACCTATCTGAAATTATAGAGATTTTAAAAGTGTTGCTATGTAGAAAACATTGTGATAATCCAAGTGAAATATAACTTCATTCATCATGAAAAATACTTTTTAAGATGAAGTCCGGTGTTAAATTTGATAAGCTTATATTGTAAGATGTAGGCCCGAAAGTCAAGTCTGGCAAAGCTAGGAATGGTTCATCAATTACAACTCAGCAAAATACTCCTGACCAGAGTTGAATTATAATTGGGAGAACTTAATATGAATCGGGTGTATTCATAGAGTAATTTTGCCTTCCATCAGAAAGTTAGACCAGGAAGAAAAAATTTCAAATGAAATTTATCATGTAACCTTTGGCCAGTCAGTACCTTTCATCCTCGTATGTTTTTCAAACTTATTTTAAAGCTTAAACAAGTGGAAACCAGAGATAACACCTTAATTGATTTAGGAAAAAAAGTAGAACATAAACAGCCTGTGTCTGAAAAGTAGGTGAATAAAATACATACATACATACATATAATAAACATTGTATCACATATGGCCACTCATTTGAAGAAGCAAAATAACACTACAAAACCAAAACCACTATAAAACCAATAAAAACAAAAATATATCACAACCCTTCTCCTCTACTGCAACTTACACTACCATCTTCAGTGTTCAGCCTGGGGAACAATCATATCTCTGTAACCACCTGGAAGGTTAAAAGGATGGTAGCATGCTCCTGTATCTCAAGGGGAAGGGGTTCTACATAGCAGGGGCTTAATTGGAAAAGGTGTACTTGCTAAGTCTCACTGGATGAGAGCATTGGAAGGAACCTGTGCATATCTAGTCTACTTGATATGGTGGAATGGGCAAATGTCCTCAGTCCCACAAGTAACCTATGCTATATAGAGCTTTAAAGGTAATAACTAGCACCTTAAAATGCAACCTGGAAAAGAAACTGGGAGCCAATGCAGCTTGCTCAACAGAGGTATAACATGGGCAAACCAAATTGTAACTTCTGGATGGTGTTCAAGGGCAACCACATATAGTTAGCATTGCAAAATGCCAGGTTTGCATAAGGCAGTAAACCACAATGTGGTTTAAAATAAGTCACATTATGTTCGGTTTGTTTAGCATGTTGTGCGAACCCAGTCCTTCTGGTTATTCTGTTAACCATTGACATTGTGATTTAATAATGTTCAAGCTAGGGGTGAAATTCAATTTTTTCCCCTACCTGTTCTGTGGATGTGGCTTGGTGGGCGTGGCAGGGGAAGGATACTGCAAAATCTCCATTCCCACCCCACTCCAGGGGAAGAATACTGCAAAATCTCCATTCCCACTCCACTCTGGGGCCAGCCAGAGGTGGTCTTTGCTGGTTCTCCAAATTATTCAAAATTTCCCCTACCAGTTCTCCAGAACCTGCTGGATTTCACCCCTGATTCAAGCCTATTCCATATTTGTAAAAGTGAATTCCTGGGAAACAATTGCATAGAATCAAAACCTAACAAAATAATCCTACTCTAAATAAGTTTTTGTGAAAACTGCTGGCTGCATTCTGGCTAAATGATGAGAAAGTCCAAAACACTGTTCTCGGGAAATGATTGCAAACATGCAGCCCTTCCCAAGGCAAACAACTTTGTTCCCTTAAAACAGATCTAAAGAACAATTTGTCCCTTAGGATATTCTGGGTCACAAGACCCTTTTAGGAATTGTATAGCAGATCTGTTCCCTCGTTGACCTGTTCTTAACTTTTGTTAGCTGAAAGAATCATGATATCGGTTTGCGTAAATAACCATATCGGTTGAAACTAAACTAAAAATGTGTAATTTTGATGGATTAAATCCCTCCACCCTGTGCTTCTGAGCAAAAAGCCTTAAAGTTAGTGGGGGTGGGGAGAGAGATAAAGTTTGAGCCAAAAATAGACATCTATAAAAGAACATGTTGATGGAAATTTATGGCAAATTCAGTGGATTTTTAAAATCTTCATTTATAAGCTGTGTTGCATTTAAAAAGAAAAAGTCCCCCTGTAGTCTAACTAGACAATTTTAAGTAAGACTTTTTATTGTATATCTTTTTAAAGAAAAAAAAACACTTCGTTAATAGCAATGCTACTGCAGGATACAAAAATGTCTTTCCAAACTTTAAAACTCCATATATTACATGGGGAAAGAATTCAGAAAAGATTCCTATATACTGTACATCTATGTAAAAAGAAGTTATTTTGCCACATACAGATTTTATCACCACTGCACTGGAACACTGGAAAGCCTTTTCCTATATAAAAAAGGATAATCTGGTCCTTTTTATAAGACAAGACTACATCAGTTGTTGTCATCCATTAAGTCAGCCTGCATAATCTACATTGCAGTAACCCATTAAAGAGAGAAGTCACTTCATAGAAACATAACTGAGGTACATTATTTATTTTATTTATTGCAACGCGCTCTACATGGGGCTACCCTTGAAGAGTATCCAGAGACTCCAGTTGGTGCAAAATGCGGCTGCGCGTGCTGTGGTGGGTGTGCCAAGGTACACCCACGTGACACCTATACTCCGCCAGCTGCATTGGTTGCCCATTAGTCTCCGGGTCCAATTCAAGGTGTTGATCATCATCTTTAAAGCCCTTCATGGCTTAGGACCAGGTTATCTCCGGGACCGCATTCTGCCTCATACTTCCCTCCGACCGGTTAGGGCCCACAGAGTTGGCCTCCTCCAGCTCCCGTCAGCCAAGCAATGCCGGCTGGCGGGTCCTAGGGGGAGAGCCTTCTCTGTGGCCGGCCCCGCGCTCTGGAACCAACTCCCTCCAGAGACCCGAACCATCCCCACCCTGCTGGCCTTCCGAAAAGCCGTTAAGACATGGCTCTTCCTGCAGGCAGGGGGTAGAGCTTAACTCCATCTGCACTCTCCCCCGGGTATGTCTGGTGGTTGAATGGTTCTTTTATATTGTAATTTTTAATTTTTATATTTTGATTTTAATTGCATTTATTGGTTTTCTTGTATTTTTCCTGTGTTGTAAGCCGCCCTGAGTCCCTCGGGAGTGGGGCGGCATATAAGAAACCATAAATAAATAAATAAATAAATAAATAAATAAATAAATAAATAAATAAATAAATAAATAAATAAATAAATAAATAAATAAATAAATAAATAAATAATAAATAAATAAATAAATAAATAAATAAATAAATAAATAAATAACATAGCATGTGTAGAAATACATGTTGCAGGGAATTGGTTGAGAAATGTACACATATCTGTTCAACACTTTTGCAAACCCCATTAATTATTCTGGTTTTATCCCCTTCATCGTGCACCATGATTTTTTTAAATTTGTCTTCCCATTTCTTGAGTGGTCTTTCCTTCCTTGCTTTGGCATATAAAGTTGCAAAAAAGCTTCAAACAGTAAGCATTAATTATCTCTCAGGTCTATTATTGACCTTGCTGTGTGTGAATTCAGATCATGGTATCATTCAAGCCAGTTTGGTGTGGTGGTTAAGGAACCAGGCTAGAACCCGGGAGACCATTAGTTCTACTTCTGCTTTAGGCACAAAGCCAGTCACTTTTTCTCAGTCCTAGGAAGCAGGCAGTGGCAAACTACTTCTAGAAAACTTTGCCAAGAGAACTGCAGAGACTTGTCCAGACAGTTGCCAGGAGTTAAGACTAATTCAAAGGAACCACATTTCTGAAAGAATGCAAAAAATTGGCAAATGCCCCAACACAGCTCAGTTTGCAGCACTCATGACATTCTACAGCAAGAAAATACAGGCTCTCTCCATCCCCAGCAGTTCTCTGGCTTCCCATTTCTGGTTTTTATTACTTAGCAAAATCTTGGATTTTTGTCTCTTTTCTGCTAGAGAGCAGATTGCCCAATAGGAAACAGCATTAAAGCAGCAGCAGCCAGTGAAAGGATGGTTGTGGGGGAGGGGGAAGTTGTCTTTTGGGTTAGAGAAGCAAACCTTATTCAACTCATATACGATGGCTTTACAAGAGAAGCATATTGTGAAAGGGAGCCCCCAGATATGTTTTTGCAATCTCTGTAAATGTGCAGATTTTAAGCAGATGATGTTATTTATATAGTCTCAAAATATTCTCTTGAATTGGCTTGGCTGCTTACAGCAGCTGTAAGTTCTTTTAAAAGTACTTTCCTTACCTTATGCATTTTGTGTGTGTGTGTGTGTGTGTGAAATTTAACTAGCCATTTGTAAAGCTTACTATTTCTTGAAAATATTTTTGTATGGGGACAGGAAGGGAGCTGATTTTGTTATGCAATGGCTATACAAGATTTTTCTCTCTCTCTCTTTTCTCTCTGTATGTAAATAAAAATGCATTGCTTCTAGTTTAAGGATTTATTTGAACAGAAAAGGTAGTTTCCCCCCCACCCCCCCAAGGATGTCCCCCCCACTTTCTTTTTAAGGGTAAGATCTTTCTGCAATATTCAACCACAACCACATAGTACTATTGTGAATGTGATATTTCGGCTCGAAAATCAATGGCATTGCAAGTTCTGTGTGGCTGGTCTAGATTCTATAGACAATATTGAGGAAAAATCAGAATCATGGTTGAATACATGGCTTTTATTTTTATATATTTTTTGATATTTAGAACTTTGCAATAAATATTGGGATTAATATACTGTCTTGAAACTTTATATTGACTGGTATATGTGCAACTGATCCCTAATTCATACCTCTTGTTTTTAAATGTACAGTACAGTGATTAGATTAGGCTGCATATAGGAATATTTAAATTAATAGGTTATAGATTAGCTAATCGGAAAAACAAAGCTTGTAAACTTACTTGGAATTTTCTCTGAATTTTAAAACAAGAGGCTAGTTGATTTTAAAGCCTTCTCTCTCCACTCTTTTGATTGACTAATAATAATTATCAAATGAATATAAAAAGGCAGGATAAAAGTATAATAATAATAATTACAAAATACAAAGACCTGCAAATAGAAATAGAATGATTGTGGCAAAAGAAACCAAAGGTAGTACCAATAGTAATACCCTGTTTTCCCCAAAATAAGACATCCCCTGATAATAAGCCTAATCGGGCTTTTGAGTGCATGGCAATAAGGCCAAGCGCTTATTTCAGGGTTCAAAAAAAAATAAGACAGGGTCTTATTTTCGGGGAAACACGATAGGCGCCTTGGGTGCAATCCCAAAACCACTGGAGCACCATCGGCATTAACAAATTCACCATCAGTCAATTGCAAAAGGCAGTTTTATTTGGAACAGCCTAACATCCTGTGACAGTACCTGTAACACCATCAAGCATCCACATCTGCCTATCCCAACTTGATAGGTAGAAAAAAATGCCAAATCCAGTATGAAAATTTGGCTGACAATGTGACAAACCATAATACACATCCTGCAATGATACCTTTAACGCCATCAAATAACATCTGCCTATCTCAGGTACTTGGGAAGGATTCGATAGGTGGATTAAAATGCCAAATCCTTTCTAAACATCTGGCTGACTCTGCGATGAACCATAATAATAATAATAATAATAATGGCAAAACAGAAAGTGGAATGCCAAATAGCTCATACTCTATCTTAGGAATTGAAATTATTACACTTCTGCACACAAAAAAGGGTTTTGTCACTGTTCAGCAGAATGCACAAGAAGTTTTGATAAAATACAACAGGGGTTAAATACTTTACATCAGTTACCGCTTTGGATCAATTTTTTGAAATCTCTAATTTGATATGCTTCCAATATACAAAATGATTTACACATATAATTTGCATCCATGCAAGATTACCTATATTGTTCCTTAGATAGCGAGTGGTCTGGCACATTGGATGCATCTGGTTTCATGTATATGTACCTAGCAAATTTCAAATATCAAGTCTGCTTAGTTTCTATTCCAAACTCAGACCAGTCCAAACATTACGGCATTACTGGGAAAGCTATTATTCTATGAGATACAATTCTTAAAACTACAACTATCAGATAAAACACTATGCAAATGGTTTCACACAGCAATAACTATAAATGCAACATTCATAATGTGACATTTGTCTAATGGAACCATCGGTAAAGGATATTTCCTTAACCAATTATCTGGGGAACCGTAATGCAATGTAACAATCATTATAAAGGCATGAGAACTACCTGACATCTTTGCATCAATAGCAGTCACCAATAGGAATTTAGGGGGGCATAAAGAGGGAGACAATTCATGTTATGATTGGTTCTTGTAAATTACAGTTGATGATGAAGCTGCTACCATAAAGAAACGTTTAAACAGGCAGTCCTAATGTAGAAATTGGTTGCAATTTGTATCCAGTAATATTTTGTTCTAAATACTTTCAGAGGAATCACTGAATTGCCCCTTATATTTTATTCTGGATCTTTATCAGATCTACACAATATTAATAGACCATTGGTTTGGGCAGAATTTCTGTCTTCAGTAATGCTTCAAAGAAGAAACTGCATCTTGCTGTAAGTACACAAGCTATAGTAGGAGACTGAAGCAATGCAGTAAGTGTTCATAAAAATAGGCTTTCTCCCAGAGCATTATATAATCAGAGGGAGTGATGTCACTTGTAACTGTGGAGAGTATCTCTGAAATTGCAGGTTTCTGCAGACGGGCAACTGCTTGCCAAATGTGAGGAGGAGGCTTCTCTGAATTTGTGATAAACTGCAGTGTAGAGTTTTATGCTTTAAAGGAAGGAGATAACACAGACTGGCAGAGAGAACAATGCCTTTTCAACACAAGCACACACAGGACCTCTTTGTACAAGGAAAATTTTAAAAGGGCATCCGTGTTAATCTAACCGAGGATTTCACCGGCAGTAGATTTACTTCAACCTTCCTATCAAGATGAATCTCACAAAATTATTTGTTTTGTACAATTAATAAAATCAAATAGCTAGTTTTCCTTGGTATATAGTGATCCTGTTATGCTGTCTTATATCCTCCATTTCAAATGGATCTTCTAATTAAATATTTTTTCTTATGCAAGAAGGTTTTCGTGGTTCCTAGAAATATCCTACATGGAAATATAGACATTACTGATTTCCAGATTCTGTGACTTTACATTTGGAGTTGAGTTTGACCCATGATGCAGAAGTCATATCATTTCTTATCAGAACACAGTTTAATCATTATTGAGGAATGTGAAGTGCTTCCTCTTAAAAAGGGAAGGGCCATCTGGCCTGTTGATCTGAAGGAAATTGTGATCAGTGTGATCAGAGGATCAATGACAAACAGATCACTGGAGGAAATGAGAACCCTGTTGCTTCTCATTAAGATATTTAGGAAAGGAGAGGAAGTAAGTTTACTTCCCCTTCCCATAGCAGGTCACTAGGAAGAAGAAGGCCTCCTCACTTCACCTTTCCTCTCAACAAACCTGCTTAGAGAGGCTTAGAGGGAGATCATAGAATTATAAAGATGGAAGGGAACTCAGAAGTCATCTAATCCAATCTATTCAGTGTATGATCTACTAAAGCATTTTAAACAGGTTGATTGTTCAGATAAAACGAAGGAGGGCCCTTTGTAAGACTTCTTGAGCTTCTGAAAAAGGTTAGCATATAAATCAAATAAAAAACAATATATATTTATTGGAGTAACTCAGGCTTATCAAGTGTAGAATATCTTACCCAAAACGATAGTCAAAACGAACTTTGGATCCTTGCACAAAAATCCTCTTGGCATGTGGAATACTTGATGGAGTTGAACAAGTTGAACATGGTGGCAAACTGGTTGAACTGGAGAATTATTTGTAGCCGTAGTGGAAACTGGAGGTGAGGTTTTTCTGAATAATAGGAAGACATTTGAGGGAACCAGTGATGGTTCTCTTTATTTCACATTTCTGAACCACCCATCTCCCTTAGAGAGGGACTCTGCTTCCTTGAAAAACAGTTTCCTCTGTTTGTACAGGTTTCCATGTTAAGAAGCTCTGCCAAGTGATGCTCTGATGGTATTTTGATTGAAAGGATTATTGTATTTGTTTTCTCATACTTCCACAGATGATCAGAAGGTTGTAAAGATACCCGTGATTTCTTTTGGGTTGAGTAGACCATTGTTCATCAGCCTAAGAAATGGTAGGTCCCAAATTTGCACATTATCCATTTAGAAGGAATCACCCAACTTTTATATTGCTCAGACTTTGGAAAAGGGAATACAAGTACAGTAGATACAATCAGCAAAGAAAGACAAAGTATATGCATGGTGGGGTTGATATCATCTTAGAATTAATTGATTTTTGATTAATACTATGCACTTAATTAATTGATTCTCGACAAATGTATCTTTTCTTTTATGTACACTGAGAGCATATGCACCAAAGACAAATTCCTTGTGTGTCCAATCACACTTGGGCAATAAAGAATTCTTCTATTCACTTAAATTAAGTGCATAGCACAATATGCAAAGGTTAATGATACAGTATTAGTAGCAATGGAACAGATCCCACCTGTGATAGGATCAATCAAGTATTTAATTTTCTAAAGGAAGTTTTGGAAAGATATTAACATCAGTATTTTTAAATACCAGGCAGTTACACAGAGTAGTGATTTGGATAATGGGGGTAAAGTATGTTTGACTCCTTATTTCCATCTGGAAGCTAATATTGCTAAACTCAGCACTTATTTGTGATTTCTTTTATGTACTATGAACTGGATATCAATTACAGTAGTGTGATGCTTTTGAATATGTGCCTTCTGTTAGATTTTTGGCACTTCACTTTTCTCATGCCTTTCACATTTCATGAGGAGGGTTCAGAACTTGGGCTCTGTCATTGGAACCCAGTTATGTATATTTCTTCTTGTCAGGATTATCCTATAGCCAGGATATAGATAAGACCTTAGATCTCAAGAAAAAAATATTTTCCCATGATTTCTTATTCTCGGATATCTATAAAAGTCGTATTTTCACAGTTTTTCTTCCAGGATCAGCACTACATTATTGGGATTTCTACCCTTCTGTATTCTGTGTGAAACCATTTTTATTATGCTTTGAACTGAATGCTAAAAATTGCTTTTGGTATGAATAAAAACACTTTACCTCTTATCTTAGTGAGATGTTATGTTTAGGGGATTTATTTATTTTTTTCCAATAAATTTTATTTGTTTTTGTTATTTCAACATCTCATGGCGGGAGCATTTGCGTTCTGAGTTTCATACATCCATACAATATTCTTAACAATATTTCTTGTTTTTTAACAAAATTACAATCCATTATCATTTCATTTTCAATACATCTGTCACATTTCTTTTCCTCTTAATATCTGTCTATAGTCTTTTTCCCCTCTTATGGTTTTTTTCTCCCTATTTTAATTCCAATAAACAAAGATGTGGTCATTTCCCAACTTATATACTCCTAATATTAATATCTTTTACTTCACTTATTCCTAAACATAATCAAAAATCAACTTATAATTTCATTATCCTCTTTTCCACATCATTATTTTCCTTTACAAAATATATTTCAAAATTACATATTTCAATCTTTATATTTTCTTCTATTTTTCCATCTTCATCTTTTCTATCTTATAACTTCATTATTCATAATTATATAATAGTAAATTGATTAAATATACACATTAACACTAATTATTATCTCTTAAAATTACATACTTTCAATCTTCATCTTTTCAAATATCAAACTTATTTAAAAATATATTGCATATTTCAATCTTTATATTTTTCTGTTTTTCAATCTTCATATTTTCTTATTTTATAACTTCATTTCTACATGTTATTCATAATTATATTTTATCCTTATCTCAATAAACATTTTTCATACTTATATAATACTAAATTAATCAAACATCTTCTATCATCAAACTTATATTCAAAAATGTTACTTTTCTTTTCCCCCCCATACAATTCCATCTTCATCTTTTCTATCTGATAACTTCATTTCATATTCATAATTATATACTAGTAAATTGATTAAACATACACATTAACACTAATTATTACCTCTTATATCCCAGCACATATAAATTCATTTCTACTTGTTTCTTATTTAAAAATTACATATTTTAAATCTTCATCTTTTCAAATATCAAACTTATTCAAAAATATATTTGACTCCACATATAAAAATATAGACTTTTTACATGTGGAGTCTATGATTTACAGCTTTGAAGGAGAATTCAGGAATTCCATTTAGTATACAAATCAAATTGTCCTTCACTAGACATTTTATACTTATGAATAACATATATAATGTTCCATATAAAGACCATTAATTAAAGGGTTTCCTCCTTTAAAATGTTTTTAGAGAACATTGTTAGCTGCTGTACATTGATACCTGTACTAATAATACTAATTTCTACCTCTTGATGTAAATATATATTAATACGGCATCTCTGATTTTATAGCAATAGCATTAACATTTTCACTTATATACTGTCCCATAGTGCTTTGCAGCATTCTCCAGGTGGTTTACAATGTCAGCATATTGCCCCCAATAATCTAGGTCCTCATTTTACTGACCTCAGTAGGATGGAAGGCTGAGTCAACCTTGAACCCGTCAGGATTGAACTCTAGGCTATGGGCAGAGTTTGTGTGTGATACTGCATTCTAACCACTGCGTCACCAGGGCTCTTTGAATTTGGGAAAGCTTTATTTTAAACAATTAGGTTAATTAATTAATTAAGAGATATAATTTGTGGGTTATAGAAAATAATACTTGTGTTTTTCTTTTTGTTTTGTTTGTTTTTTGTTTTTATATCTTTTCAAAAGTTTTTGAAATGGCATATGATATTGAGTTGGAATATAAAACAAAGATTGGTGAGCAAGGAGCAATTCTTCCAACTTGTCTGTTATTAACAATTTAGAAGAAACTGCTGAAACATGTTAATGTTTAAAGGACAGGAATTCTTGTTGAGACTATAGGTATCAATATCTAGTTATACAGATTCCTTTGTAAATTATTTGTAAATTATGATTGTGTAATTTAAAATTGAAATGAGATATTCTGTAGGGTGCCACAAAATTCGGTCCATATTTCTGTGGTCTTTCTTTTTTAAATTAGTTATGGGATTAATTAATATCCCCATGGAGGGAATATTTGCATTTGCAGGTAATATAAAATTGAGTGGTCAGTTAAAACTAAAAGCTAGAAATAAACTTCAAAATGATCTTTTTAGTTAGAGAAGTGGGCTAAAAACAGGAAGACATTCAGTAGAGACCAATGCACATTTCTTCACTGAGGGGGAAAAAACCTGGAAGCTTAGAATATATAGGATACTTATTTGGCAACATTAAGTGTGAAAAAGTCTTGAAAAAGTATTTGATCTAACTATGAGCCAACAATGTGATGTGAATATTACAGCAGCATCAATTGAAGTATAATTTCCAAATCATGCAAACCAATCATGTTGCTTTTTTTCTATATTGGTTGAAGGACCAGTATGCATTTCTTTACACTGATTCAAAAAGAAAGAGAAAGTGGAACAGATTCAAAGAAGAGCAACATGGATGATCAGATAAAAACTAATTATTAAGAGGAGAAACTGAGGGAACTTGATATATTTAGCTTTAAGAAGAGAAGACCGCAAGGAAACATGGTACCTGAAAGGGTGTTCATACAGAACATCCAGAGTCTGATTTGGTCGTCCTGGAATGCAAAACATGGAATGATTATTTTAGGAAAGCAGATTCCAGTTATATGTTAGGAAAATCTACCTAAAGGAAAGGAGTTGGATGGTGGGACCTGTCATCAGGAGAGGTAGTAACGTCTCCTTTATTGGACATTGAAGCAGAAGCTGGACATCCATCCATCTGTCAGGATGCTGTAATGCAGATTTCTGTGTTGAGTAAGGATCCTTATCCGGTATGTTGGCTTGCAACTATATGATTTATTGAGGTCACTAGTTTTCAGATCAATTTAAATGTGCTACATGAGAAGAGGCTTTCTTCACAGCAATATGGATTAAATGGCCTGAATCTCTTCGGTTCAGAAAAATAATCAAGTTTTAATAGATTTTTTTTTAAAGTTAAATTTAAAAATTATACAAAGATATTCCTGAGCATCTAATGAAATGTCCACAAAAAGGTATATGATAATCAATTTGGTAGTCTTTAATATGCCATAAAGTGTTGTTTGCCAAAAGTTTGGTGTGTTTTTTTAAATGACTAACGGCCCTTTCATAACAGAGGGACATTTAGAATGGAAATACTGATAAGCTGGTGTCCCTTGTAATGTTGCCTTTTTTCTGACAGTCCACTGCCAAGCCTCTGACCCTAAAACTCTTAATCATCCTTGCTTGTCAGTGGTATAATTACAATTCCTATCCCCTCCCACCCCCCAAAAAACTCTTCAGTTTATTAACAATAGCAGTTGTTAAATGCCACATGTAAGTGAAGGAGCCAGATTAATTTTTCAGCCTTCATTTGGGTAGATGGAGCTCTCATATTCCTCTCCTTTGTCTGCAGACAAGACCGATGAAGGCTTTTAGGAACATAAACAGAGACTGACATCATTTTGTGTTATTGATTTGGAGGATTCAGTTTCAGCTGTAGTTTGTGAATGAGTCCTGGGGAGATTTCTTCAGAAGACGGAAGGAGGAAAACTGAAGGAAGGAATAGTTTTAAACTTTACGTAGATCAGTGTGGAACATCTGGATTAGCTGATACCAGAATGAATCCCAAGGATAACAGTCCACACTCGGGAGGGAGGGGGGAAGGAGCTATTTTCCCCTGTCTTTTCCTCCTCAGCGTTGAAATAGAAATTCCTGTAGTAAATTCTTCAAGAGAAGGATTAAGCTTTTGCCCTTACTCTCAAGTACCATGCAGCTAGTTAAAAGTGTATTAAATACTTTCATTAATTGCCAGTTAAAAAGCAAATCACCTCATTGAAATCAAAATGAATTTCAGTTTATATGTTCTCCAGTTCATTATGGAATCTCAGTATTGCAGTACTGAGGAAGGGCATTATTTTAACCTAAGGTTTTACATTATTTGCTTTTGGGAGATGTGACAAATGTCAGATGGAGAGTGATTGTGTAACTGGTTTGAAAGAACATTTTATGAGGAGGCTGTGTGACCCGCTCTTGTTTGTGTGTCTTGATGCAGTAATTTGATTTGCATAGAAGGCTAAAGTCACATTGTTTTGCAAGCTTCTTAACCTTTTAGACTGACTGAACCTGGGCTTCCCTATTTGCAATGTGAGCATTAAAGGAATGCTTGAGCATTAAAGGAATGTGAGCATTAAAGGAATACAGCCAAATATATATTTGGCTGTATTGTAGCAGGAGTTTTTTTACATGAAAAACAGAAATGAAAAGGGGCATAATAACTAAAATTTCTTACCTTGCAGAGATCCAGGACAAGAGTGCATCAATTAACATAAATTGGAAGGGGAGTGAATGTGTTTTCCTCTCATTTTGGCATGTTCTCCGTTCTAACTTGCATGTGAACATAGTTGAGATATCAGTGGTTACTAACTTGGTTGTATGATAGTTATACAGATCTGTTTCTGGACAGAGATATGACCTTTATTATCTCTAACACACTTCATATGAAGCTGCCTCTGAAGATGAATTGGTGCAGAATGTAGCAGCCAGACTGCTTGGAAGCCAAACCCAATTTTGTTGGATATAATAGATTTCAAAGTCAATGCATTTGTTGCCAGTAGGCTCCTAAGCCCAGATCAGAATGCCTGATTGCTTCCCTCATTTTTATATGGTCTACCTATACATTTAGTTACTTTTTCCTAAGGACTTTTCATTTGTTCCAACTAAATTTCATTATTTTATTTTCAGCCTATTAATTATCCAGATCATTTTGAATGATTTTTCTATCTTCTATTGTTTGTGTCATCCAAGCCATTAACATATTGAAATGTTGACCGCTCAAGGTTGAATCTTGGGGTGTCACTTTTGCTTTCTCCATTTTGACATTATCTGAGCATTTTAGTTACGATGTTTGAGCCATTCAGCCCATTCTGGAATGTTATCAAGTATTTTGCAAACATTTGGTTGAAATGAAAATATATTATGACCATAAACATTTCTGTAGTTTATAGAAAAAAATTACTGAATCAGAAAACTAGATGATCTTAGTTTGGTAACATTTGTTCTTGAACAATATGATTTTAGGGATTTGAACTCTACAAGGATTCAAACAGGTATTCCCTTGATCATGTCATTCTTAGTTTTACTGAAATTCAAAGCAATCTCTTCATTTTGCTATATTCAACTTTATGGTAGAACACAAATCTCACTAGGAATGGAAATAGGAATTGAATGCTCTTTATTTATGTCTTAGTATTTTGCTGTCTTTATTGTGCAAGTGGTACACTTTTTCTATTCCTTAAAAAAAGACTACCTGGAAAAAAACCCTTTGTTATTCTTAACATCCTTTATCCAACTTAGATGATTTTAAGCTTTAGTCTTTCTGATACCATATTTGCAATTCCAAGCTAACAGTATGTGTTCCTCACTGGTGACTTGTTCAATGGTAAGAGAGCCATTTTATGTTATTGGCAGAACATCACAAAGGTTTGTGCAATGTCACTAGATTTTTGCCAGTTGTTTTGTCTCTTGCTGGAATAACAATTTTTAGTGCCTCTTGTTTTGGGAAACATCTCACTTCCCATCTTTGGTTCATTTTCTTATTTGTTTCTTCTGCTATAGGAAATTATTTAACATTAAACATCTGACTTTACATATTAAAATCCACTTTTATAAAGTTCAAAATGTGCATTTGCCTGCACTTTGCTGGTGTGTGTGTGCGTGCGCGCGCATCTGTGTATAAAGAACTCCTGAATTAGGTAGTCAGTTTTCCCCAAGGTTTGTGATCCATCCTCTTTGCTGATTAAGTCTTCCCTTTTATTTAAGCCCAGTCTAGAATAGCTAATTCTTTTGTACCTTTCTTCACCTTCTGAATGTGAATATTGCCTCTCCCTAAATAAGAAATTTGTGAGCAGAATATGTCAGGAATGTCCTGAACTGAACATAGAGCCCACAGTTAGAATTATTCAGGTATTCCATCTTTATGTTTTCATACCGGTTTAAAAAATGTGCAATTTGCATTTGAGAAATCTCTCTTGCAATTTCTATTAGTTGGGTGATCAGTAATAGAACCTATCACAATATTGTTTAATAAAAATGATTCAAACAATATTACAAATTCATTCTTAGATTTCTGAAGAGTTGTGTATATTTTTAAAAACTTTGTAGAACTCTTCCCTTTTTATTGCTTATTCTCCTTTAAAGCAAATGGTATTTTTCAGTTGCTATATTCTAGTCATGGGAGACTCATTCTACCAAATGTCAGTTTATTTACTCTTTTATTAAATGTATATGCTGCCTTTCTTTAGGGGCTCAAAGCAGCTTAAAGCAACCCATTGCTTCATCCTCATTTTTTAATGATAGTAACCCTGTGAGATAAGTTAGGCTGAGATACACTGAATTATATGTGTAAAGTCGTATTTCCCTTCCTATATTAAGAGTTCAAACTCACTTTATTTTCCATATGAAGAATGCATTAGACTTCTAATCTGAAATTGTGTTTTGGATTTTCTGATATGGATATGGGGAAGTGTTCATTTCTGCTCAGTTATCATCAGGACCTGATTCAATGTGTCAGCTGATGATCAAAGCAAAGAAACCACTAGTAGAAATTAATTCTGAGAGATCGGCATATGATACACATAATTTTATATGCACATTGAAAAGCTATGCTGTAGTTAATGTATGCCTTTTATTCATTGCATGATAATATTAACATACAATATCCAGACTCCTTGTTATTTCTAATAGGAAACATCTTGTACTGGTTCTCGAAAACAATAACTGGATGTTGCAAGTTAGTGAGAGGATGTAGAGAAAATTGGGCTGGCCTATACTCACTTTTAAAAAATTCTTGCATGTTTAGGTTTCTTTACTACTATAACCAAAAATTAAAGTTGGAAATAATAGAAATTCTCCAACAGTTTTATATAATAACCTTGAGTCCCGCAGGAGTTGGGCGGCATATAAGAACGATATATAATAATAATATAATATAATATAATATAATATAATATAATATAATATAATATAATATAATATAATATAATATAATATAATATAATATAATATAATATAATAATATAATATAATATAATATAATATAATATAATATAATATAATATAATATAATATAATATAATATAATATAATATAATATAATATAATATAATATAATAATATAATATAATATAATATAATATAATATAATATAATATAATATAATATAATATAATATAATATAATATTATAATATAATATAATAATATAATATAATATAATATAATATAATATAATATAATATAATATAATATAATTAATATAATTAATATAATTAATATAATTAATATAATTAATATAATATAATATAATATAATATAATATAATATAATATAATATAATATAATATAATTAATATAATATAATTAATATAATATAATAATATATATTATATATATAATGGCCATCTCTTGCTTAACTATCACAAATAATCACATTTACAATGAAGGAGTATGTTCCTTTGATTCAGAATAGTACCGTAATTGTAGGAAGCTGGCAGGTTAATATTCTCCGAATATATGGAGCAGATCTGTTGCTTTATTTGTATGGATGTCTCTAATTAAGTATATTATTTTCTTAAGCAATGTAGAACAATGTATTTTATGGATGGTTCTCTGCAATATGCAAAAGAATTCCCTATCTTCTATGTTTATGTATTGAAACACAAGATTCTAGTTTTTGTACTTTTGCCTCTCACACCAAATTACCGTATTTTTCGGAGTATAAGACGCACCGGAGTATAAGACACACCTTAGTTTTAGGGGAGGAAAACAAGGAAAAAAGGCCTCTGCTTACCAGTAATTTGCCAAACAGCAAACAGTACAGATGATATACACTGTTTGCTGTGTATTTCTGTGCACGTGTGTCTGGCCCATAGAAATAGCAAAGAATTGGAGAAATGTATATTATGGCAGTATATTATGGCAGTATATTAATGCCAGAAAGTTTTCTTAAATGTAGTCAGACTAACTCCTCCCAATTATTTAAATAGATCTACTCCAAACATGACTAAGTCAAGGTTTAACTCAGCTGCCTTATCTTAATACTAAACAGGACACTATTACATTTCAGATTATACTTTTACAGATCTTTAAATTTGATGTGGCTTTCTGGAAGTATAGTTATTCTCTGCTATTTAAAAGAAGATACAATAGCACAGGGCCTCTTCAGATCAAGCATTTATTTTAAAAAGCTTCTTCATTTTGTTAAGTTGTCTAGACCAATAATAAATCAGTCTTTAAAAAATAAGTCTAATAATTTGAATATTCTATAGACATTTATAGTTATTGACTTACCTCCTTGCAGTTTTAGCAGTCCAACATTGCCAGCAGTTCATCTCCCAGCAGTTTGCCTCCTTGCAGCTACCGTTGTTTCAGTTTCATTTTAGCACGTGGCTTGCAAGCCTCAATCAGCTGTTCCTTGTTCCTAATCACTTCCTTGTGCTAATCAGGCTCTGCGCTGTTTGCTGCAAGGAGGTAAATTGCTGGGAGGCAGAGGCCAAAGTGTGGGGGTGGCTGGGTGGGGCTACATTCGGTGTATAAGACGCACCCAAGTTTTCACCCTCTTTTTGGGGGTAAATAGGTGCATCTTATACTCTGAAAAATACGGTACATGAACCAATTAAATGACAGATCATTCTGTCCTCTAAGTATAGTTATCATGTAAAAACTGGAGCTGTCAATTCAGAGACACATCATATCCCAATTATCAGCTCCAAATATGGGGGCACAAGGATGCAGCTGAGCATGAATCAGTTGGGCAGCTGGGATTTTGGAAATGTGCGGGTGGTGGTGGGGAGGATTGCTAGCAGTCATATTAATGTTTTTGTTGAGAGTGGTAAATTGGGTAGTCGCATAGTTCTATGCATGGAATAGCTTAAATAAATAAGACAGAAGGCAAATAATTTAACAATTGTTTTGCACTCATCTTGCTGAAATGTTTTAATTACATCACAGTTCTTTCTCTGTATGGTTAGAAATGAAGAAAGCATAAAAAGATGCAAATTTGTTTGAGCAGATCCGTTGGCCAAGATGGCTGGTGGAAGTGGGAATTCTAGTCCAAATTATTCTGGGGAATGTCAATTTAGGAAAAGTGGGTTGTATTAAAAATGTGGAGTGACAAGTTGTTGCAGCCTTCCCTTTTTTTTTGTTAAAGTAATCATGAGTTCAAGCACAGTATGTGGGTGAGAACAAAGTGGAACCGAGATTGTCAACCATTTTAATTTGCAGTGCAAAATAAAAAAGAAAGGAATGCATGATAGGCATAATTTATTTTTCTTTGAGCATTGTAGTGTCCACTGGAGTAACATGGAACTATCAGAAATTGCCAGTTAAGATGAATGATGTGGAATATCAATGGTGAAATAATTCAATATGCTACAATTTTTTTCAAATACCTGTCAGAGGTATTAACTGACTCACTAGCTATGCTTGTTAGAACACCAGCCTCAAAGTGTTTTCACCTTTTAAAGTAGAAGTCAGTGTGATATTATTTAGGAAGCTATTTGAAGAAGGCGAGTTTCAGTTCATAATATATCTCTGCACCTTTTCTTCCCAGACGAGCCCATCTCCGCCTGTGTCTAGAGCGCTTAAAAGTTCTGATACCATTAGGACCTGACTGCACCAGACACACAACCCTTGGGCTGCTTAACAAAGCCAAAGCACACATTAAGGTAAGAGGAGCATCAGTTTCCATTTATAATAATGTTTCAGTTAGCCCACCATCCATAATTGCAGATAAGATGATTATCTTCCTCAGAGGGATCATACATGACATTGATATAGTGTCTTTAAAAGCATGTCCCAGTATTTTTGTGGCATTATTTTTCTTGGTAAATTTGCAGAATTTGTTTGCTCTATAAGAAAGTCTGGTATAGAAATCTGAAGTCTGGTATAGAAATCATTGACTTAACATGCTCAGCATATAGTTGCTTAAATACCATATTTTAAATGTCAACAAATTATTTAAAATTCCAGAATAGTACAGTTCCACAAAATACAATTAAGAAATGTTAACAGGAATTATATTGTATCATTGATAGTATAAATTGTCATAGGGCTTCATCTAACAAAGTGTTTTCTTGAAGTTCAATATTGTTTATTGAAATAACTTTTGAATAGATAGACGTATCTATGTTTGAATGCCCAAATTTTATGGCAACAACTATCAAGATAATTCCTAAGTTAAATGAAATTTTATTTCTCTGTTTCTTTCCTAAACTGTATTCAGGCATCTGACAAATACATACCAGGATCTGAAGTGTTACATTTTTCATTGATGTTATTCATGACTTTATGATCATAGATTAATTTTTTATATTTTTTAAATACAAAACATATGATAGCAATAACATTATTCAGAAACTGTTAATCCCAGATATATTGTACAGTACCATTGTGAAACAATAATAAAAGCAAAATTCTAAGTATGTGTCTGAAATCATATAAAACGTATTATGCAAGAGTTCTATCATGCCTTAATGATTGGTAGATTTGCTGAAAATATTATTAATTGACTAGCAACCTACTAATGTTACTATCCTCAGTTTAATTACAGGGCATGAACTTAGGAAAGGCCATGTTAAAGAAAGAGTGTTCCAGATTTTAGGTTATACTTACTACTTTATACTTACTACTTTATACTTACTACTTTATACTTACTACTTACTACTAGTGAAACGTCAAGTAATATAATCTAAACCACATGGAGCCTCATCCATAGAGTCAGTTATTCAGATCATTCTCTGCACAGCTCCATGTGCCATGAGCAGGCCAAATACACCAGGAAGAAACTATTAATGACCAAGAGTCATTAGTAGCATGTGTTAATTATTCAAATCTACATATTCTCTTTGCATTCCATTTACAATATATGGGAACTGCATTTGGAAAATAAATGCAGTACCTAATAACAAACAAAAAAAAAGAAAGAAATTAGTTTAAAAAGAGCACAGCGGGTGCCCTGGCTACAGTGTTTCTGCCAGGCTCACAGGGATCAGGATGTGCTTAAACACTTTGGAACAGCTCAAGCTTAGCAGGGAGGGAAACCCTGCTTACTTAAATGGATGGTATTAGCCTGAGATGACTTGGAGTTATGCAACTTGCTGGCCATCAAGAAACTCTGTGCATTGGCCTGGTAAGATTTCCCAGCTGTAATGAAAGGAGTCAGCAGTAGATTACATAAATGACTGGTCAAATGTGGAACTGCTTCAAAGAAATAGCTGATAAATTAAGTGGTGAAGGTACATATGCTTCTTTACCTGTGATGCCCTTTCCTATTAAATTATCTGAATGGAGAGTGGGCAGTGATGGAAAAGAACTAGCCATGCTTTACTTGATCATCTCCTCTTCATTACTCTAAGATTGGACTGAGTAACAAACTGATTGTTTTTGTAGGGAGTAAGGACACTACCGTATTTTTTGGAGTATAAGATGCACCGGAGTATAAGACGCATCTTAGTTTTGGGGGAGGAAAACAAAGAAAAAAGGCTTCTGCCTCCAAGCAATTTGCCAAACAGCAAACAGCACAGATGATATACACTGTCTGCTGTGTATTTCTGTGCATGTGTGCCTGACCCAAAGAAATAGCAAAGAATTGGAGAAATGTACATTATGCCAGAAAGTTTTCTTAAATGTAGTCACACTAACTCCTCCCAATTATTTAAATAGATCTACTCCAAGGTAAGTCAGGATTTAACTCTAATACTAAACAGGACACTGTTACATTTCAGACTATACTTGTACAGAGCTGTTAAAATTAATTAAAATTTCTGGAAGTATACATTATTTTCTATTATTTAAAAAAAGATACACTAGCACTGGGCCTCTTCAGAGCAAGCATTTATTTTAAAAAGCTTCTTTATTTTGTTAAGTTGTCTAGATTATAGGGGTCTCCAACCTTGGCAACTTTAAGACTTGTGGATTTCAACTCCCAGAATTCCATAGCCAGCTTTGTTAGCTTTGCTGGCTGTGGAATTCTGGGAGTTGAAGTCCACAAGTCTTAAAATTGCCAAGGTTGGAGAGCCCTGGCTCTAGAACAATAATAAAGCAGTCTTTAAAAAGTAAGTCTAATAATTTGAACATTCTACAGACATTTATAGTTATTCACTTACCCCTTTGCAGCCAGTTCAGCTATTTGCCTTTGCAGTTAGTTTCACTTTCATTTTCCCATGTGGCAAACCTAATCAGCTGTCCATCGGGGAAACTGCTACTGACTTGCTTGGCTTTACAGGCTCTTCCCTCTTTGCTGCAAGCAGGTAAATTGCTGGAAGACAGAGGCCAAAGGGTGGGGGGGGGTGGATGGGCTACATTCGGTGTATAAGACGCACTCAAGTTTTCACCCTCTTTTGGGGAGGTAAAAGGGTGCATCTTATACTCTGAAAAATATAGTACTTTTCCTTACTTGCAAGGATGCCACTTAAGAGCATATATCTCACACACAGCAACACATTATTCTATGATATATCATTTGTATTCTTCATCTCTGATCCTCCAACTTTCCAAAACGTATTTCCAATTTTCTCTGTAGTCATAAAGATCACCAGTTACCTTCTGACAAAGGTCTCAGATCTGAAGAGAATATTAGTAAATAAAATGGGAAAAGTGCTGGTGAAATCCAGACAATGAAAAACAATCTTTTATCATGGCAGAAACTTGAAGAAGCCGACAGGAGAAGCCAGCATCAACTTGAGAACCTGGAAAGAGAGCAAAGGTTCCTAAAGCGACGATTGGAGCAGTTGCAAAGCCCTCAGGACATTGAGCGAATACGAATGGACAGCACTGGATCAACCATGTCCTCAGATCGCTCTGATTCGGAGCGAGGTCAGTTATTTGATCCCTCCATATGTTGGTTAAAGACACAAAATGTTCAGTTCTCTTTGCTCCGTACAATTTCTTTGCTTCAATCTATGAGTAACCGTACTTTCATTCAGATGGCAAGATCATGCCATGAAGGAGGCACAACTTGAGTGACTCTTGTTTGGAAACATATGTCATCTAAATTTTTCATAGGTGCTTAGGAGTCTTTAATATCCCTATTAAATTTAGCAGATCTTAAAGTTGTTTAATTTTGCTCTCTGCCTAAAATATATTTGATATGTTTTGCGCGTTTGGGTTGAATTCATACAAGTATCAGCAACTTCCAGGTCTACAATATACCTATAGTACTTAAAATAATTTTATCTTATGTACAGTATTTCATAAGTACGAAGACTCTGTATCTGGAGCTGATTAAAAACGTATGTGGTAGACCTGCAATGGACAAACTACCTTACAAAGTAGTTACACCCTGGAACGTTATTACTTGGTTAATTGTCATTTGTACTCATCCCCTCTGTTTAATTTTCCAAATTTGCCAAGATATAAATTCAATTTTCTTGATAGTTAAAAACAACACTAATGATATTCTAGCAGAGCTTTCAAATTAATATGTAGTAGAAATCTATTTGGATACAGCTTATTTTCTTGCGATACTATCATGATTTTTTTGACAGGAAAGGCATAAATGCTAAGACATCACAAGATTGTTTGCACATCATCCAGAAACAGCTTTCACTAGAATTATGAGACTGATAAATAGCTCAACTTAGACATTCAAATGAAAGAGTGCTTATGGTAAACAATGCACCCATCAAAAGCTATTCAAATCAATGGCATAGGCTCAAGATGTTCATGCAAATAGGCAAATGTCTGTAGGAAAAGTCTTTATGTATGGATACCGAATTCTGCACTGGCAAAAAATACGGTAGAACAGAACTCTTGCCTACATGAAACAAAGTGCTCATAATTCTATAGGCAAAGACATTCCCCTACTATGAATACACCGAGAGGATTAACTTTGGGGGTTCGGAGAGAACTTTTTTTTACATATGTAGGGGGTTTTCTCCCTTTCTCTTTCTGAATAGGGCTGGAGGCTAGCTTAACAATTATATATTGGGATTCTTGCTTTATGAAATTAGGATAATAAAATATCTTGCTTTCAGGCAGTATACTCAAACTGATATAATAGGAAAAGGAGAAGTCAACAATTATGTGAGATGATGTCCCTCTCTTATAATATTTGATTTTAACATTGATTCATTTACATGAGTTTCTCAGAAAGACATATTGCTGCTGCTTTTTGATGAATGTTCGATTCAGGAATTAAATGCATATTAGTAAGTGTTTCCCCTTGAAGTTTTTGTTATCGTCTGAGAGTGTTGAGGCACCATGCTCGATAAACCAAAAGAACGTGGGGTGGTGTTTTTTTACACAGCATACATTTGGGCGTACCTGGGTCCAGATGCCACTGCATTTTTGCAGATTTTTTTCAACGCCATCTGCCCTAGCCACCTTTTTTAAAAAAACTGCTCAGAAAGTATTTCTAATTACTTTGAGCAACTGATAAACTGATACTTGGGCCTTTAGCCATTCTTCTCTCTTGGCCTAAAATACCTCTGGGACTACATAGATGCAGAATTCCTTTGAGAGAGCCAGACGATACTGCAACAACAGTGGCTAAAGCTTTACTGGAATAGAAAACTCAGTTAATCAAGAGAATTTAGGCAACACTACCTTCCTGTTTCACAAAACAATCCCAATGATCCATGATTTCTTTCTATAATCTTCTGTTATTTTACATTACTTCTTCAAATCCTTAATGTGGAACTTTAAAACTTCAAATACTCGAAGAAGTTTTATTATATGAACAGCAAATCTATCTTGGTGTGCAGTAATGCTCCTTAATGTAGACTGAGAAATTTGTTTGAGTGGGTGGGTGAGAGGTCTATTCATGTATAGAATATTGAATTACTATCTATCATTTTAATCCAAGGCACAGTGACTAGATATAAATATTGAATTAGCAATCAAATAATAGTTTGATTTAATACAAATTTGTTAATACAAATTTGTAAAAATGAGCACAGTCCAATCTGTCGTACTTTTTTCAAAATTCTTATCAATATCACAATGCACTTTTCTCTCTTTTGTTCTTCATTTTTGTCAAAGATTTCACCACACAACTTTACAATAACTCCTCAGGACGTGGCTGGAATGAACCTAGATCAGGCCGGTCAAACTGGCGGCCCACAGGCCAGATATGGCCCATGCAGGCCACGCCCATCCCAGCTCCACAAAGGCAAAAAAACATCATGATATGTCATGATAATGCCCGCAATGCGAGCGGGTTTGACACCCCTGATCTAGATTATTCAGGCAGGGATGGTCTTAACTAAACTTGCTCTGATACTAACTTGAGGCTCTTCTTCTTCTTTTCCCCCCCCCCCAGAAGAAATTGAAGTGGATGTGGAAAGCACAGAGTTCTCCCATGGAGACGTGGATGATATCAGCACAACCAGTACAAGTGACATTGATGATCACAGCAGCTTGCAGAGCATTGGGAGTGATGAGGGTTACTCCAGCGCTAGTGTCAAGCTCTCCTTCACTTCCTAGAGCCTGGTGCTAGAGCAGAGCAACTGGTTTCTTTGGGGCAACTGGGTTTCATATGGCAGAGCTCTTAAGATACAGTATTTTTCTTACCCAACCCACCCTTCAACAGCTAAGCTTGGACAGACACAACTTTAGAATAGCTCCATGGGTCTATGGAAGAGTGGGGACCTAGCAGGGGAACCAATTAGTCTTTATCTGACCATAACCCAAAATTTTTGACTTAGTGCTAAACTTCAGTTAATTTCAAATCCAGGACACCATTCCAGTTACATATAGCTTGACTGAGATTTTCCCATCAGCAATGGATACCTATATTGAAAGATGGATTGGATGGGAAACTTGGCTGTTCTGGTGCTTGCTTTTTAATTTGTCACCATTGGTTTTTTTCCCCCTCCTCATGTTCAAACTTAACAAACTTGTTATAAGACCCTTGTGGTGCTAATAATAAATAATATAAAGTATGTCCAGTATCTATGATAATCTAGCATATCTGGGATAGCTGTATGTTTTTCCCAAATAATGGGATAAAGTAGCCAAGGTGATATAGTTCATTGGATGAACCACTTCCAATGCATTTGCACAATACTTTGAAGTGTTTTTTTAAAAGCTCCATTTTAAATTTCTTTAAATTCCATCAATTAATTTATTTTTTTAACTTTTCCCCCTTCAATATAACTAAGCAGTTAAATAGTTTTCCTGTATCCTCACCAGCAAAAGTTAGTCCAGTCAGCATCTTTTATTAACTGGGTATCTCCAGCCATCTTTGATCATTATCATCTGAGAAATGTAATAATAGCAAGATGTTCTGCTTATAGCTCAATGTTTCAGCTGGACTTGGTTTCAAGGCAAGAAACTTGGGCTGCACGATTTTACCACTAGATTACTGAGTTGTAGCAGGCCACCACAGGTGCAACCGTGCTCTGGATTCAGTGGCTGAGCTAGAATGATTCTCCTGATAGAGGGTGAGAGACAGACCAACCTGTAAAACAAGTGATGATGTGCGGAAAAGACACAAGTCACCATTCTGAGCCACAGTTACTATTTTTTTTCTTTTGCAAATTATTTTGATAAACATTTGTAAAAGTTGTTTAGGTAAGATAACCTATACGTGACAATGTATTTTTAGATCTCCTAGGCATGATCCTGCAAATCTCTTTTATAATTAACACCAATTGAAAGGGACGTGTTTTCCTGCTGCCATGCACAAGAGGAACAGGGACTCCTTCTTGGGTTTTATGGCTCTACCTTTTGGATTCCCTTTGCAGACTTTGGCACCTGGATTCCTAATATAATCTTGGGTCCATAGCTAAGAAGCATCTCAACTTAACAATCTGCTAGGTTGATTCCAATTTCTCCTGAGCAGAAACTGTTGTTGTTTTGCAGTTAAAGAATAAGATTGTATCCAATGTTTTTATCATTGTTTTTATTTTGAACTTTCTAACCTGCACTTTGAGGTCTTTGCTTTTCTTTAAGCTTTTTAACCACAGAGATACTTATTACTGTTCCTTTACCAAGTTTAAACTTTATTCTTTATTTTGACACTTCATTTATGACACTTATTTGAGGATTTTGTTTGGGAGGGGTAGTAATTTGCCTGTCCCCCAATTATTAAGGGAAAAAACTGAAAAGTAAAAAAAAATGCTTTATAAACTCATAACTTATTGCTGATTATAATTACTGGTTGTTAATTTCAGTCTTGTAGATCTTTAATTTTATTGTTTAGATAGGACTGGGTGACAAAAAAAAATAAAACAAAATAACCTCATTTAGCAGTACAGTGGAATTGTGTTTAAATGTTAGCATATGTTTATGCTTAATAGTAGCACTTTAATACCATTAAACATTTCTGTATCTGAAATACGTTTGTTCTGCCATGTTGGTCACTCATGAGACTTTAGAATACTCATGTTGTTTGTGCCTGAAAAAAAACCCCTCCATTGGCCATGTGATTAGATACCCCAGATGACTTCTCCTGTAGATCTTGTCTCAGTACTGTTATGTTGTGTGATTTAACTCCAATGTGTTAGGCATTTACCCCAGAGCTATTATTATATTGTATAACGTACCACTTTAGGACCTGTGTCATATATTAGAGACATCATGCTGCCAGGTTTTATAGTGTGTTCATAGCTGGGGTTTTAATTCTTATGTTCATTAAAATCTGGTTGCAGTTACACATCTCTCTCCTATGGAACTAAAACTAAATAACACCAGTTTATATGGTAACCTCTCCCTCTAGTGGCTGAAATAGGAATTGTTAATTTTAGTTAATGAGAGTAAAGATTTCAGTAAGAACTTTTTATAATTCTGAAGCCTATTAATATGGCTAGTGTCTTAGTCAAATTTGGTGGGATGGCAAGAATGATCACTGAAAACTCAAATGAGTTGTCACTCGAAATCTACGATTTCTTATCCCAGCAAAATAAACTTTTTTCTGTGAATTCAGCTGCAGAAACTTACTTAAAAGAGTGTGTTTTCTCTAAGGAAAAAGGCCTGACTTCAAATTTTAATGATGTCTTCACCAGCCCACTGGGTCTTAGTGTGTTAGAACTAGAAAGGCAGGGCTGGATAATCGGTTCTAACACACTATCAATACAGGGGACAGGCAGGAACCTGATGAGAAGCCTGATATAGTGGCTTGCATGAGAAAATCATTTCAGGAGAAGGCTGAAGAAACAGCCTTGACTTAAAGTCTGGAAAGTTTGCCTCAAAGAATGCACAGCTTTGATTAATACTGTCTTAGATTAAGATTGTGTAAAAATGATTCTGCACCAATTC
This sequence comes from Diadophis punctatus similis, assembly GCA_023053685.1. Lineage (NCBI taxonomy): Eukaryota > Metazoa > Chordata > Lepidosauria > Squamata > Dipsadidae > Diadophis > Diadophis punctatus. The sequence continues at coordinate 34,412,587 of JALIGW010000005.1, read as the reverse complement.
ATTCCCAATAAATTATGTTTAGTCCTAATGCACAACCATTTAATCATTCACCTTATGTCATAGGACAACCATTTGTCTGAAATGATATAGGGCGTGATGGCAAACCTATGGCACTCGTGGCACAAGTGGCACGCAGAGCCATATCAGTGGGCACGCGAGGTCAGGTCCGGCGTGCATGCGCACGCCGGCCAGCTGATTTTCAGGCCTTCTGGGCCAGGGGTGGGTTCTAACTTAGCTCACTGCCGGTTCGCTTCCTCCCGCGCCACGTGGCCGTACCTCATGGGCACGCGCGCACAGTGCCAAAAAATCCCCCCAAAAAAGTCAAAAACAAGATGGCAACGCATGCGCAGTGCCGGAAACTTGGCTTCTGCGCATGCTCAGAAGAAAAAAAATTCAAAAAAAAATCTTTAAAATCCTCCCCCCAAAAATGGCAGCGCCCACAGATTGGCACCAACCGAACCGGTTCCGTGATGTCATTGTGATGACACCAGCGGGTCACTACTGGTTTGGGCAAACAGGTCTGAACCGGGAGGATCCCACCACTGTTCTGGGCCCACTGGGAGTTGGGAAACAGGCTGTTTCCAGCCTCCAGAAGGGGTGGCAATGCCCGTTTTTTGCTCTCTCCAAGCTCCAGAGCCTTTCTAGGAGCCTGGTGAGGGCGAAAACGGCCTTCCCCGCCCCCAGGAAATCCTCTGGAGGCTGGAAATGTTCCATTTGCCAACTTCTGGGTGGACCAGAAGGCCCATTTTTTTGCTCTCCCCAGGCTTCAGAGCCTTTCTAGGAGCCTGGGGAGGGCAAAAACAGCCTCCCCCCCCAGGAAATCCTCCAGAGGCCGGAAATGTTCTGTTTGCCAACTTCTGGTTGGACCGGAAGGCCTGTTTTTTTCTCTCCACAGGCTTCAGAGCCTTTGTAGGAGCCTGGGGAGGGTGAAAACGGCCCAGAGGCCCTCCGGAGGCCAGAAATGGCCCGTTTCCCAACTTGAAATGGGCCATTTCTAGCCTCCGGAGGGCCTCCAGGGGGTGGCTAATGCCATTTTCGCCCTCCCCAGGCTCCTAGAAAGGCTCTGAAGCCTGGGGAGAACAAAAAAAACAGGCCTTCCAGTCCAACCGGAAGTTGGCAAATGGGCCATTTTCTTCTCCAGAAGGGTGGGGAAGGCCATTTTTACCCTCCCCAGGCTCCCAGAAAGGCTCTGAAGCTTGGGGAGAGCGAAAAACAGGCATGCCATTGCGTGCCGGGAGCGGGGGGTTACGCACGCATGCATGGGGGGCATGGAATTCTGGGTGTGAGCACACACGCATGACTCCCCTGTGCTCCCTCCCTTTTGGCACGCGAACCAAAAATCACTGGTATAGGGGTTCCTGCCTGAGTAGGGGGTTGGAGTAAAAGACCTCCAAGATCCCTTCCAACTCTGTTGTTCTGTTCTGTTCTATTCTGTTCATAACCTTCTTTGGTGTATTTGACTTGGTAAATAAGAAACTATAATCAGGATAAACATCTCTGAAGATAATACTCTTTCCATTTTACAAGGTGGAAAAAAAGTGTTACATCATTTATTGAGTAGGGTGTACTGCAGCCAGCCTGTCATAATCTATTGCGAGGACATACTATATATTTTTCACAAATGTGAAACCATATCCTTCATTATCCTTTTACGTTCTGGGATGTTATACTTGTTCCTTATCTTCAATTCACAACCTTGTATATATTTTTTTCAACCAAAATTGGATTCTGGTTTGGAATATAATCCTATGCAAGTTTACTTAGAGATAAATCCCGCCATGTTCCATGGGACTTACTCCCATTTGTATCTGCATTAAATTAAGCCTTAGATTCAGACATGAGGTTGTATACACTTTTGCATTTAAAATGCAGGGTAAATTTTTTAATATAATGGGAGTGGTTGTATCAGCATCCAAGCAGGGCAGTCTGAGGCAAACCCTATTTTTCTGCTTTGGAAAATCTCTTCTGAAGGTGGCATTTAGCTTTGGAGAGAAAAAAATGCCACCAGTTCAAAATCATCTATGCATCTTGATGTTAGCCACCTCAAAAGGCTAAGTAAGAAATGCTATTCTCTTACCTGCTATGCTTTTATAATAAGCAGTTCAGACAGCCATTCTAGTATGATCTGAAAAAGTCACATTCACTGATACATCATTCCAAATCTGTGCCCTTATCTTCTACTTGGCAATACTGTGTGTATGAGAAGAATGATTCTGTATTTTAATGAAAAATAAAGATGCAAGAGGGCATTTATACTTGTTACATTCAAAAAGAAAACCAGGATTCCTATAAAGTTATTAAATTTTCACTTATGGCAAGTAAAATTGTTGTCCATATGGCTTACACTGCTTCAGGAGGAGATGTTTTGTATTTTTTAGCTCTAGTAAGTGAAAATTTCCAAGACCGAAACAGAATTTATATACATTTTATTTAAATATGTATATTGGATGTTTTTTATGGATTATTTGGAGAGGTGTCTGCTGTATCCAAATTTACATCATTTGTGTCAATTTATGTGAATGGTATAATTTGCAGTAAAAACTTCAGTTTATTAGATAAATTATAAGAGTCCAAATGAGAAATTTGTCTGTTACTTCAAAAATGAGTCAAAGGAAGGGTTTACTATGTAATACCTTTTCCTTCATGGTATCTTGGATTAAACTAGCGGGCTAAATTTAACTTTTTAAAAAGTTTTGAATGCTAAATTCTAGGATATTGTAACTTGTTTTACCAACAAGTTTAATTATTTAAAAGTTCTGATTTTTAATAGCCTGAAACCTGTCTTGGCTACTTTTATTTTATTTTTCCTCTTTAGTCTCCTTGTACAGAGAGTTGGGGAATTCAGTTATATCCATATACCAATTCAGTTTGGCATATACCAAAAAAGTGGAAATAGAGCTGTATACTTATGTGAAATAAAAGAAGCAAAGACAAGTAAGTAAAAGCTTCAGAAAGCAGAAACATTTGGTATATGTTAATCAGGTCGAGACTTTTTAGGAGTTTATTAAACAGACTTAACTGGAAGCAATAGTTAAATCACTTTTATTCAGACATATCCATTCTGTTTATCTCACTCTGTACAGGTAGTTTTTAACCTTATGACTATTTATTTAAAGACTAAGCAAAGTCACGTTGGCATTGGAAAAAGTGACTTACATCTGGTCCTCACACTTACCATTGCAGTGTTCATGCAGTCATGTGAGCAAAATTTGGACACTTGGCACTTATATAGGACAACTGTAGCATTCTGGGGTCATGTGATTGCCCTTTGCAACCTTCCCAGGGGGTTCCAGCAAGCAAAGTCAAGAGGGAAGACATATTTGCTTAATTACCACAGCAAAAAGGTTGTAAAATCAGATACAACTCACTTATGACTACATTGCTTAGTGATGAAAGTTCTGTTCCCAATTGTGGTCGTAAATTGAGGAGTATCTGTCCTACATCAGTTGGTAAATATAATATCCACCGGTATCCAAATTACGAAAAAATAATTTATTTTTTATTACACTGGCTGACATTTCCTTACAAAAAAAGGAATACTAAAAAAAGATTTGTCAGCATTACCGGCATTTTTTTCTTTTCCAAGTTTTTTTTATTTTCTTTATAAAAATATCAAATCAATGCATGAACAGTGTGGCACCTGAGTGTCATACATTCTGATACAAGTAAAACTAATCAGGTTAATCATAATTATTAAATTCAATCAGCTTATGTATTTCTAATAATACATTTATATTAGGTTACAGTTTATTATTGTTCAATTATCCGTTTTTATTTCATTTTGATATAAAAATGTATACAGTAATATTCCCTTCTCTTATTTCTATCACTTATTCTAGCTTTAAACCATGTCACCTTTTATTTAAAAACTTTCTCTTTCCTATCTAACTTCTAATCATGTCACCTATCTAAAAAAAAGGGAGAGAGAAAAGGAAAGACTCAGAAGAGAAATCATCCATCCATCATCTCTTGCCCGCTTCAATGCTTTAATTGCTATGCTTTAAGAGAGGAAAAAGGAAAAGCAAGTCAAAACAACAATAAAAAAGAAAATAATCTATCCATCATCTCTTGTCCACTTCAATATTTTAATTGCTGTTTTTTTTACTTGCCTCCCAAATTCCTCTTAAATCTTTGTGTCTATCTGTGTCTGTTTCTTGGATGTTCAGTCTAAGTCTTCCTCCCACCTCTACCCTCTTCCACTGCCTAATTTCTAAAATTTCTACCCAGGCCCATCTCCCTTTCAAACATATCTTCGAACTCTCTTAATATATGGTTTAATTCATCAATCACTATAATTTTCATTGTTCTCTCCTCTTTGTCTTCTTCCTTCTTCATTTCCTCTGTTGACTCTTCCCTTTCCTGGGCGTCTTGGTCTTTGCTCATCATCCCTCGTATGGTATTTTCCATTTTTTCCATAATCTCCTTAAATCCTTTCTCCATAATGTCTTTTGTATTTTGGAAACATAAGTCCATCTCCTTTGAAATTCCACTCATTTCTTCCTTATTAAGTATCTTATTTTGTTTTTTAAAAAATTCAATTTTTATCCAAAAGTCCAAGAACTATTTATTCAATCTTTATGTTAGCCTTCAAGGAGTACACTAGTCCCAGTTCTTTATGGCCCATAGGTTAACAGTCAATTCCATTTAAGTAATCCCAGAGGTTATCAAAAGCCCCTTTATGTTCCCTTTACAGATTCAATCTTCTAGTATAACATTCAAGTGTCTCTTTAATTAAATAGCTTCCTCATATTCATATTTGGGTCTCCAATAGTCATAGGGTAGCTAAACGTAATCCAATGGATATTTTCCAGACTTGTAATTTTCCCTTTTGTCAGAAGGTGGCGCACTCCACTTAAATTTCAGTTTACTAGTCCAGGAGTCTCCAACCTTGGCAACTTTAAGACTTGTGGACTTCAACTCCCAGAATTCCACAGCCAGCAAAGCTAACAAAGCTGGCTGTGGAATTCTGGGAGTTGAAGTCCACAAGTCTTAAAATTGCCAAGGTTGGAGACCCCTGGACTAGTCCATCGTCATTTGGTTGTAAAACAATTATAAAAGCAGAATAAGTTTTGTAAGTAAATAATTCCAACGTTTAAAATTCCTTTCCAGTACCACGTCTTCCCAATTTAGGAGTCCAATTTTCTATTCCTCTTTGTTTCCAAATCTATTATTTACTCTCCTGCACCTTTCATTTCCGGTCAGGCATTTCCTCAAAATGCCCCAAAATGCTTAGACGCCGCTTTGACACACAGTTCTGAGCAAATAGTTCTAGATTGTTTCTTGGGGTTAGATTTAAGGCAAAAGAAAAATCCTCTCCCGCACAGTTCATCTACTTCACTCCAGCACCAGTCTTAGATGTTCATCGGTTGTCCCTGCTTTGTGGCAGCCATCTTTAGCTGCCTCTTCTTCTTGCCGTGGCTGAGGGGGAAAGAACCCCGGTCAGACAGGAGAGCTGTGTCTCTCCTCGACCTCACAGGGTGCCCCTCTTTGCTTCACCGCCCCTACAGAGCAGCTTTGGCTCTCTCCGGAGCCCACAAACATGAAGAACTCAGCACGGGATGCGGAGACCCGTTCCCCGTGTCTGAAAACACCGTGACGTCAACTGGAAGTCCCGACATTTTTTTTTTCTTTGCAGCTGTTTTACTAAGAAGAATCTTGATTGTATTATTTAGCTGGTCAAAACAGAAAACATATAAAGAATGCTTGACATGTGCTAAAAAGTTTTTTTAAGGGATTCTAAAGATCCCTTAAACGTTGTGCACATCTTTTCAAAAATAGCTAAGACACAAATACAGTATACTAAAGTAGTTCTAGATAATATTAATTGGAAGTACCTCATTTTATTATGTAAATGCTTCTTTGTGCTTCAGATATTGCTATCATCTTTGGTATTCTTCCCCATCCTGCAATAACATGTACAATACAGGGTTTTGTTTTGTAATGTTCTTCTAGGAATTTAATACTGCAAACACTAAATCTTGTCTGCAAAATAAGCAGGAGTTTGTATCTCAGGGCCAGTTCACATTAGCACTGGACAAAGTAACTAAAAAATACACTGATCAATTTTTCAAGATATGAGCCAATGGTTCTGCCTTTAGAAGCTTTCAAAAATAATTAATATCATGTGCTATGCCAAAGGTTGAATTTATTAACAATAGTCTGGCAGGATTTTCTAGTGGTTATTGCTATGAGTTTATGGCATGCATTGATCATCTTACTCAATCTGTACTTTTATTTAGGGTATCTATAAATGTTGAAACAATAAGGCAAATAAAGACCAACAGGGTAAGACCCTATGACTACAAATAACTTGAACATCCTTAGTTCTAACCACTGTATTTGTATTTTATTTCTAGCAGCAAAAGAAACTTAAGAAACCAAATACAATTATCCCTAAAATATAGTCATAGAATAAAATTATTAAACCCCCATGAAGGAGCTTCATTAGGCTACTTCCTAATAGTACTTAAATACACATAGCAAACAAGTCAGGAAAATGAAAGCCAATTTACTGTATCCAACACTACCAATTTCACCTAATTTATTAAGGAAGAGTATACAAAGCTGCAATTGGTCATAATGAGGGGAATATATGCAGGCATTTTCTTCTCCATAGTAGCTTGCTGGCTGTTTTAAATTGCTTATTAAACTCCATTTGGAGTACATTTCAAGTGGATGCAAGCTAGCATCATGTATAAAATGTTTACCTATTACAATAAATATATAATTCAAATAAATAGCAAGATAGTTATTTTTACAGACAAAACTACTCTGGCAGTGCTAACAGTGCTTTTATTGAAATTAGCTGGTACACAATTCTGCACTTACGGAGTATCATGTTATTTGCATTAACTTGCTTTTTAAAATCACAATTGCTAGAAATTACTTTCCATGTATTCTTTTCCTCAACTACCATACCATATAGATCTTGGATTTGTAAAGATTATTTTTACTAAATCGAAGTATATAAACCCTGCTTGTGATGTTCAAACCTACTCATAGCAAAGGATATAATTCTAGTATGACATCTTAGTTGGAAAACCCCAAGATATTTTCTTGATTCCTAGCAAAAAAAAAAGCTTTTACTGTTTTGCTACTTAAAGAAGTTAATGAAATTGCAATGTGATCTTACTAGTATTTACGTTTGCAGCTATTATGACGGAAAGTAAATACAACCAGGACCTTAAATCGAATGCACTCATTTTATCTTCTATCATGTTAGCCAGTATATAATGCAAAAATTAGGGTTGTGCCACTATAATGTTACTCAGATATTTATCAGGAGAAGAAAAACAAATCAGGAAATTTTTCAGTTAATAAATTATGGAATTCTTTTGCAATCTTTAAAGGGGGGAATCACATGGTGCTGTGATTCTACATAGTACTATGATATTGCACTAGTCTAAGAATGCAATTCCAATCTTAAACAAATGTATCCTGAACAAATACTATATATTGTGACCACGTATGAACTTCAGTGCAAGCTCACTTTTAAGGTGTCTTCTATCATTGTTTCAATTCCTTTGAACTTGCCTGAACTATGGCAGTTACAGTATATATTGACTCTATAGCCAACTGGTATTTTTTGAGGATTTGAAAGCTACAAAACATCCCGAGAAATCTTTAATACGCAGATTGACCAGTGCTAGTCTATAAAACAATACCAAAATGCTGATTGCATCTCTATCTGTAATGGTGCAGGGACGGTGCTGACAACATTGTTGCATTTTCATCATTGTAAACATAATTCTTTTGTTTGTGGCCATCTATATTAAGTTGTTTAAATATATAAATAAATTTTATGACATTTTATTTCAAATAAGTTTGTTACTTTTCTACTTTCTGGTATCACCTATATTAATAGAAGTTCCCAAAACACAATCAACAGTGCTTAACTCCAGTGCTCAGATGCTTTAAGAATTGCAACCTAGCATTTCACATGGGTGCAGCAGCATCTGTGCTGGACGCTCCTGCCCATGTTGGGTTGCATGCTCAACACCTATAAAATAGATTAATTACAAGTTAGTTTTTTTTCCAGCATTCTCAGAGGAGCAAATTTCATGATGACAAGTTGCTTTTGAGGTCGTTTCCAAGATATAACAAAATTTTGTAAAGAAGCAATAACGCAAGACCTATTCTGGATACAAGAATTAGTTACAGACTCAGATCCCAAGCTCCTTTAGTGAATTCAGTTTGTGTTTGTTCTTTTCCAACAATTCTAGCTTTATGTATTTCAGAAACTACTTTTTCCAAATAAAGAAGGTACTTATTTATCCATAAAATATTATAACACAAAGTTTTCAACTATGTTGTTCAGTTAGTACCGAAAGGCTCAAAATATAGTCATATTATGTCCAGGACATATCATACCTTTATAAGAGCATTTTCCTTATAAATGGTAAAATCAGCACATTTCTACCCGGATTACCCATTTCTCCTCCTCTTTAGTAATGCTATATCAACTTATATCAAATCATTTTAACAAGGTCTTAGGGAAATAGCACACAGATTTTAAACACTTTATTTTAATAAAAGTTACATACAAAACTGAGATCAACATAGTAATAAAATTATTTTGCCTTTTTGTTGAGGGGAAGAATCTATAGATGGATTATAATCTACTAGTTATGGATTTAAATGCAGAACAACTGGCAGACTTTCACTAATGAATGTATCAACAAGTATTGATGTTACCTGATTTTAATTCAGAAAACAAATTACAAAAGGGGACTACAATGTAACAGACATAAGCAATGGCGGTCAGATTAATGAGCAAGAATTACTTCTGAATTATTTAATAAGAGTAATAAGTAAATTTACTCTTGTTCATTAACACCATATTTTACAAAAATATTTATCTACACTGTATACAGGGCTATACATTAACTTTTTCTCTCAAACACATTTGCAAGATTAAAAGATGTCATTACTACCCTAAGCATTACACACAGCGAAGGGAAGCAATTTCATCCAGAAGAGACAAGAATGCCAGAACATTTACACATGGTTTTTCCAAATAAAATCAAGAACGTTCAGCTAAAGTAATAGAGTTGGATTGTGGCATTATTGGGAGACAACACCAACTATACTTCAGTATAACTGGATCAACTATAAAACTGAGTAAGCATTAAATGACTCTTTGCAGTATGTTAAATAACTGCATCACAATAAGCCATTACGGTTTCAGTGGAAATAACTTCCAAATGTATAATTCGTATCTCCCAGTTTTAAAGTGCTAGTCCATCCTTGAAAATTACTGAGAAAAACTTATGCAGTTCATAACTAAATCCTTATTAACTTTAACTTCTATAAATACACTTTCCAATTTGCCAGTGCTAAGCATGTTTTTTTCTGAAGAGATATCCTGCTTTTTTCCAGACTTACAAAATTTGGTATTTAGAAACGCAATACAGTTCCTAATATTTTTTCACTCCACAGAGAGAAAATAAAATTCTCTCTCATGAGTTTTTTAACTATAACAAAATGTTTGGCAGGTTTCTAAGCTACTCCATACTCAATATTAAGGTCTCATATGTAGTTAGGGTGGGGGAATTTCCAGGTTCTTGTACCAGGTTTCGACTGACTTAGGAAGTTACGATACATTTTGATGCTAGCTAAACCATTGGATATAGAATCACACAGCACCAATGAAAGGATGTGTGATTTGGGATCAAGCCCTCATCTTGAGGAAACAGTCATTGTTAAGCATAAATTCTGTTTAGCTATCTTTTCCAAAATTGTAGGTCTAGGGTTCTTCTTTTTCAGATGAAAAACTCTTCCTATCAGCACATTCCAGTCTATATTTAATCAGAGTAAAATCCCAATAAATATTTCAACTGAATTATTTCTGAACAAATAAAGAACAATAGCGCTCTTGTAGGAAGGTAACAGGACTGTTAGACATCAAACAGAGCAAAAATATGGAATAATTATTTTATTACATCCTTGTTTGCTTGGCAGTATTCTCAGCATGTGCCTGAGTAAAGACACTGTACCAGATCGAAGGCTTCAAAATATTGCAAAGGGCATTTCTTCAACACTCTAACTTGTGCATATCTATACAAAATTTTGGAACAATAACGGGGTCATCTGAATATTTGTAATAATTAAGGCTTGTACCAGCAAAAGCCAAGTGATGGCAACACCATTTTCATTACGCACCAATTGTTTACTGTTAGAAAAATATAACAATAAAAAGATAAACGTAAAGCCCTGCAAATATGACAATTTCCTTAATTACTGGGGCATCAAATGTCTGACATTATACTTTGATGTATCTTGATACTGTGTCATAGGTTTGTCTGCAATTCCACAGGTCCCAACGCCAACCTTCCCTGTAACGCTCTCAGGAGAAGCAAAGATGCTCCGCTTTACCTATGGAACAAATTAAAAATACAATTTTAATTACTTTCAAAATGCAACAAATAATAAATTCCTATATCAATAATGCAGTTTATCAGTGATTAAGCATTCCTGAATCATATAAATTTTATCTATTTGGCTTATTTCTATACAAAGAGATTGATTAAATTATATTTCACTGGGCCACAGAAAACTTAACAATCTGAGATACACAAAACATCATTATGGATTATAACAGCATAAAAGCTTTGTAATGCAAAACATTTCAAATTAAAAATGTTCTGTGAACAGGTTGCTTTATTTTGGAAATATTCTGAACTTAAAATAGCAGGGTTCAAATTCAAACTATAGAGCTATTCTAAACACCAAATAACTCTAATAATACATCTATTTTAGTCTTAGAACTACTGGAATTCAAAATATTTTGCCTACCTCTTTGCCCTAAAGCTTTATAACCCTGCATCTTTAACTTTTCTATTAATTTATCTTGTAAAATTGCAAATTACCCCAAACTGTTAAAAGTATGAAAAAAATACTATTACAAAATCCCTCATATTTCTCTGGAAAGATTTTCAGGAAATGGTTTGCCATTCCTTTCTTATAAGGCTGAGAGAGAATGGCTGGCCCAAAGTCACCTAGTTGGCTCTTTGTACCTAAGACAGAACTAGGAGTCACGGTCCAGTTTCCAGCCTGGTGACCATCACAGCAACCTGGTTGTCATAATTCTGTACCTCCAATACACTAAGATGCATCATATACGCACCTGGCCTTTTTTGTTTTTTGAATATGCTCTATTGTTGAACTGCTGCCATTTGACTTTCTGATCTTCTCGTTCCTGTTCTAGTTCTTTGATACGCTGGGCCTTTTTCAAAGCTTTCTTCTTTTTATATTCTCGTTGCTGAGCAATCATTTCTTTTCTAAAAAGTAAAATGTCATTGAAGGTTACTTAGGTAGCTCATAACCTAGTTACCTAACCTAATTTGTTATAAATTCACTTTTATTCTCAGAACATGTAGACAAAAGCAAGGATACACTGATTAAGAGAGTCTCACCTTGAACTAGGTGAATGTAAAGACAAACTCTCAGTACAATGGGCTTCAGCTGTCCACGCCTATTTCATTCTCCAGCTGCAGAGAGTGCTGTCATTCCTTCTGTAAAGCAATCTGTGCATTGCAAGTTTCAATAAAGCACAGCAATCCTACTTTCATATACTACTAACAAAGCTCTTTTAGAAGTCAGCTGAAACTAGCTTGCTTCTTGCAAATGGAATAACTCTAGAACGAACTCAGAATTTGTTCTAAGGTAAGTAATTTTTTTCACAAGCCTAAAGCACTTTTGTATAGAAAATACTTAACCCTAATTTAGCGTTATAGGATTTGTTTTATTCATCAAATTAATATTTAAAAATTCAGTCATAGAGCAAACACAAGCCTTACAGCTAACAGTGTATGTTATAGTCCAATCTTTCTGAACGTGGAATAAATTCCATTATCCTCAGGCAGAATCAGATTACAGAAGACTGATTTAAACAGTCAACATAATCCTGTATTTAGGTGCTGCACATTCATACTACCAAAGTAGAAGATGCCTGTTTTGATTTAGCAAAAATTTAATATAAAACGTATGCCATCCACTGATTAACAGAAAAAAATCACAAATGGCTGAAACTTCTTTACACCTCTACAGGATGGCATGAGATTTCACTGTTACATATGTTTACTGAAATAATGAAAACTAACTAATTTTAAAGAAACATGTAGAAAAGTTACAGGTAGGTTCCTTAAATGCTGATTTATTTTATTTTAGAAAAGTGATTATAATAGCAGCTTACTATTTGGTTAAATTTTGCCAACTTCTACTTATGTTAGGGTATGTGATAAAAAAGAAATCTTTACAAAAGGAAGGTGGTGGAAGTGATGGTGGTGACAATAAGGATTTTCTCTTCCCAATCCACATATATATCCTTGACCAAGTCAATGGATTCCTATATCAGGAACTGGTGATCTATGAGTGGAGTTTTCTAAGGGGAAACCTCATGGCTCTTTGGAGAAGATTAATGCACTGCAGTGGGCAATAACTACAGTTTTTACAAGTTTGCTTGGGTGGCTGCAACCAGCTTCCAAAGGGAATGCCCTTCAACAGGTCTCAATGTCTACCTGGCACTATGGCAGAAGAGAGAAGGTGGCAAAAAGAACAGCACCAATGTTACATAATGATGTAACTTACAACACACTGCAGGCCTCCATAGTGTCATAGTTTCTAGGTGGAAATGAGCCACAGATGATGAATGAAACCCTATGATTAGATGGTACACATATCATTTCCACTTCACTCCTCGCTCCCATGTCTTTGTATATTACAAAGACATGGAAGCAATGCAGGCCTTTTGCAGTTCTGCAAACAATTCACAAACTTTCCCTGTTCATTTGAAGGTGATTCATGGGGATTCTACTTTGCCTCATGCAGTCATAAATTCAGTCCAAATTATCCTGCTTAATTATTCAAAACTCAGCACAGTCTGCTACATATATAGCCTGAGCACCTACATGGGTTTGGATTTTTTTTTTAAAAAAAGTGTCTTCAACACTTATCTATATGTAATCTCTGAATGAGAATACCCACCATTTTAATTACAGCACTTTTTTTAGATTGGTACCACGCCTTAAACAATAGAAACAATTTCCATCACTTACTTGGACATAGGCTTGTTGCCACTATCTTCCTTTGCTTTTCTTCCCTCTTCCACAGGCTTCAAATTGAGTAGAGGCGTGACTTCAGCATTACCATATCCTGAGAACGTGATTGCAGCTGTACCATTCTCTTCATCTATCTCTTCAATTTCAGCTTCATAACACCTGTAAAGATATCATGGCTGTAAGCATGTGAGTAAAGGTTTAAGACTCAACCCTGCAAAACTTAAACATGCAATGATTACATTTCAATATATTTCTGATTAACAGTGGATTGAAATTGACAATGTAATTCTGAGGGTTATTATTTTATGGCATTCATTTACACTTACTTTCTCAGCATGAGTTAACTCATGTTGATCTTAGCCCTATTGAATAAAATGACATATCTCTTCCTAAAAATAAAGACAGAATTACCGATATTCAAAGAACATACTTAAGAAAATCATGACAATAATTGTAATCTATTAGAGTGGCAATATCATTATAAAGGTGGTTATCCAGTTTTTTTCAGTCACATCACCTGAGACTCAAAATAATCTAATATAATCATACATTAAAATATGTATATACATATTTTGTAAGTGTACAATTCGCACTCCAAACTGCATACTTATTCCCTAATTTATTTATATCCTATTTTATTATTTTATAAATAACTCAAGGTGGCAAACATACATATTCCTTCCTCCTATCTTCCTCCTCACAACTCCTCTGTGAGGTGAATTGGACTGAGAGTCTGTGATTGGTCCAAAGTCACTCAGACAGTTTTCATGCCTAAAATTGGATTATAATTCAGTTTCTATTCTGGTGCCTTAACCACTAGATTAACTGGCTGCAATACCAATTTTTTTGCTCTCAGGAGTACCCGAGGAATTGTACAGTGTATCTGGTCTTAGTTAAGGTTGCAGAAATTCTCCTGGTCAAATGGACTATTTAGCTTCAAAAAAATTCAGGTACCCACTTCAGCCCCAGAAAAATCTTTGCTGCTCCCAAATCAAGTCATTCTCCTCATTTTTAACTCCGCAAAGCACCAATTTTTCTTTCCTATTCCACTAAGCCAGGGGTGGGCAAACTACGGCTCTTTGAGGACCTGTGGACTTCAACTCCCAGAATTCCTGAGCCCTCAGGAATTCTGGGAGTTGAAGTCCACAGGTCCTCAAAGAGCCGTAGTTTGCTTACCCCCTGCACTAAGCCATCTCAAAAGTCTAAACAGTTTAGTTCAACACACTAGTGACACTTGACACTCCTCTCTCTGCAGCTTTTGGGAACTTCAAATGCTGTCTATGCTTCAGTGGCCATAAGGAAACTGAACAGTGAAACTGTGTCATCTAAGTAACAAAAATGGAAACCAACACATAATAGAATTGTTATTGTTGAGAGAAAAGGATGCAAGATGGGTGGCATATTATAAATAAATAAAACAGTAATTTCCTTCAGATGGAAGAATTCCATTTGCCACTAAAAAGGCAGCTCATTAACATTAGTGTTAAGCTCAGGAATAAAAGCTTGCCTTTTGTTACTCCATCATACAGTGAGTCTATTATTGTAAAAAGAATACTCTCCAGCTGCAGTATTCCCTTCCCTAATTATTTTGGAGGAAAGAAATACTCCTGCCAGAGATTTGGTTTGATGCCTTCAAATGTCTGTTCCCTAAAATGTAGGTTGTCCTCAACTTATGACCACAATTGAGACCAGAATTTACCTTGTTAAGCATGGCAATTGTTGTGAATCACACCCAATTTTACAACTTTTTGACATGGTTGTTAAGCAAATCACTGTAGTGGTTAACTGAATCATGTGGTTGTTAAGTGAATCAGACTTCTGTCATTGACTTTGTCAGAGGCCAATTGGGAAGGTTGCAGGTGGGATCACATGGTTCCAGGACGCTGCAACTATTGCATGATCCTGGGTTACTGCAACTGTAGCATGCCAGTTACCAAGCACCCAAATTTTGATCACATGTCTATAGGGATGCTACATCAGTTGTAAGCATGAAAACTGGTTGTAAGTCACTGTTTTCAGTGCCGTTGTAATTTTGAATGGTCAAAAATGAATGGTTGTAAGTTTAGGACTACCAGGGAGTCGCAGAAGGACTGAGCCCTTATAATGGCTCCAAAGCAACACAGAGAGAAGACAGTCTTCTATATGAACTAACAGTAAACAAAGTAATCTGCCATTTCTGAGCCCAATTCTCTCGTTTTTTTAAAAAATGTGTTTGTTATAAAGGAAGGAAGGTTGGTATGGACAGCAGATTCTTCTTTGGCTTCTTCCCTTCTGATATGCACTACTCTTTCCCCACGGCTCCATTTTTTTCTCCAAATGATATTCTTAGCATTTTCCTCTCAATTAGTAATTGTTATCACTCCATTTTGATTATTGTATTCCAGATTTTGCGTTATTAGAGGTTGTACTAATATAGACTAAGCAAAATTTACTAACACTATATATTCCCAAATAACGTATTTGTTTAAGATACATATTTATACCTGCATTCCCTTTAACTAGCCATCCTCATCTTGGTACTCTCCATACTTTGGTCATTATGCTGTCTGATGAAAATTATAATTTAAAAGACACCAGGACTGACTACTGTACGTTACTATTTTTGCCAAGCTGGTGTTTACCATGATGGAGACGGGGAGAATATAAACCAAAGGGAAGTATCTTACCATGACATTGTATTATTTCATGTAACTGTACAGAAGTTTGTTTTCTACACTTACTGTCCATCTTCACTCCATATTGCCATACATCTGTCTCCAACTTTCCAAGTGTGACTGGGGAGGGCAGACGCAGAACTATCAGAATTTGCAAGAGTTTCTGAAGGTTGTGTTGAAAGGAGGTCTTTAGTTAGTTCTATAACTTCCTGATGGCAGAAAAAAGCAACAATTTAAACATTAAGTATCTCCCCCTATCCCCACAATTTTTGAAAAGTATTTACCAACTGCAGTGTATACAGTAACAGTCTGAAAAGCACAGGAAAACTATTTACAGTACAATATTTCAAAGTCAATCCCTAAAAGGTGCCCCAAAGTCAACGAGATAGCAAATACAGCCCTCGTCTGCAGCCCTTAAAGTAGCTGCATCTCTTTACTACGAAAATATGGTCAACCTGCCAACTGCTGCATGACTCATGTAACAACTGCCTTTTCCTAATCCTAGAAAAAGACTTGCCTGTTTTAATGAAAGGCACTCATGTCTCCGCAGACTTTTAAGTAACTTT
The DNA here is from genome assembly GCA_023053685.1 of Diadophis punctatus similis. Classification (NCBI taxonomy): domain Eukaryota; kingdom Metazoa; phylum Chordata; class Lepidosauria; order Squamata; family Dipsadidae; genus Diadophis; species Diadophis punctatus. The sequence goes on along the minus strand of JALIGW010000005.1, from coordinate 34,396,309 downwards.
AGAATTGAATCTGAAATATTACATATTTTTTGAATATCTATTTTCTTAGGAAATATCACACTATATTCATATCATATACGAACAATTACGTATAAATATCTCATTCTGTATTTATATCATTATATTTCAGCTAATATAACAGAAGCAGAAAGAATAAGAAAAAGAAAAGTATTCTGGGTTGATTTTTTAAACATTTTTAATTAAAAATAATTAGTGGTGCAAAATATCTATGTATTCTAGGAAGCAGCAAAATACAATTGTAATATATGCAAAACATACTTCAATAAAATAGGTAAAAGAACTGGGATTTCCAGATTCTGTGCTAAAGCAGGAATAATCAAACTTTTAAATGCAAGGTTTTAAACATATTTGTAAATTTTCAAATGAACACAATCTCTGCAAGATGAATTATGATACCAACCATGTTAGCCACAGAGTATTTTGGACTGTATAACTCTGCATAAACCAACTTTTAGTAACACTACAGGACTAAAAAATGGAAACTTAAAAACATAACAGCTGCCTAAATTAGTACATCAATAATATATATATATGTATATACACACCCTTATTTTTCGCACTATAAGATGCACCTGACCATAAGACGCACCTAGGTTTAGAGGAGGAAAACAAGAAAAAAAAAATCAGGCGGAGCCTGAGAGAACCACAGATAGGTGTCCTCTCATGAGCCACCTCTGCCTATTGACTCCTGCATTGCGGAAAAGAGACAGAAGAGTCGGGCAATGACAAAGACAGAAGAGCCGGAATTCAGCACTGTAAAAGGACCCCACCACCGCGGCCCAGCTACTATTCACCAAAGGACCGGCACTGTCCACCTTTTGGGGGGGGGGGAGAATGTGCGTCTGTAAGAAATTATTGTACCTGCATTTTTAACAGATTATCATTATCTACTGAAGGTACACAACATAACCTTTCCACAACTAGTGGGGTCCAGCTATGTTGGGGCTACTTATCTACAACAGTATTTCTTAAAGTGTGAGTTGTAAGCCAGAGGCTGTGAATGACCCACTTCAATTGTTTTTATTTTAAAGAAGGATTGACCAGGTCTGTAGATCCAAGGCTTCTATGCAATACTCTGACCTATTACATGAGTGGGGAAGATATTTACAAGAATCAATCTAAAAGGGAAATGTCAATATCGGACTTATCTCACTGTCACTGGGTTGGAAGAGAATATAAAAAAACCTTGTAACTTGCCAGCTTTCTGAAAATTGAAACATTAATAACAGCACTGTAACAGAACTGATTTAAGGCAATACAAACCTATTTCTTTCTTCCTTTCCCCAATTTTTGAGTTAGACTGACTGCTTTCAAAATGAAATCCAGCTTTTACCAATTATGAAACAAACAAGTCACCCTTCTCATCAAAAATAAGGCTTTAAATTTTATTGGGTCCTTTTGCTTATTTCCAATGCAATGGTTTCAACTGAAGTTATTTTATTTGATGTATGGGTTGAACTGTAATGATTAAAAGTGGCATATTTTGCCAAGCTTTAACTCCAATGAAATAATTAAGTTTTATTTCAGCAGGGATCACAGAGATTCCAGTTATTATTTTAGAGAGTGAAGAATATCACAAGATTTGTGTACCTTTTTCCTAAAAGATAACGATTTGGGGAAGGCTATAGTGCATGAAAAAAATTAAATGTCAAATAGCCGTTTTTGAAATATTGACCAAATCTGACCCAATGAAAGAAAGAAAAAAGGAATAGGTTGTGATGCAAAAATGGATATAAACAGAATATTTTCAGAGAAAAATATTTAAATAATTTTGTCTTCACTATTACTCATCTTTTTAAACATTTACTCTATTATGACTCTCACCCTGCTGTGCTTTTATGCACCCTGAAGTTGAACTACAATTAATTCAAATGATGGTCACCTGTGAATTACAAGCTACAGAGCATTTAAAAAAAACAATTTGTAAAGAACTCACAAAGCCTATGTGGTTTCAGAACCTTACCATTTGAATATATTTCCCTTAGTGAGCACATCACACATTAAACAGCCCCTGCTTGACTGACTGCTGTAGGATAGTATAACTGGGGATATTTTAACACTCAAGAAAGATACTGTGAAAAATGACTCATTAAAAATAGATCAGAAAGATGGCAAATACTAGCTTAAAATGTGTTTTTAATATGCTCTTACACAGAAGAAAATTACTTTAAAATGATACTTTGTATAATGTATATATATTAAACCAGACTTCAAAATATTTTTATTTATAACCATACTTATGCAATTTTAGACTACAATCCCTTTAAGCAGATGATAGCCTTAGTTCTTCTAAAGCTAATTTAATCCATAAGAAAACTTATTAATATTTACATAATAATTTACTACTTTATACTTAATTAAGCCTTAATCTTATTTTGGAACACATTCTGATTACGATACTACTATAACAAACATAAAAACATAAGCAGTTCCCTGTTAGTTCAGACCCCTGGACCATCTAGTCCAGCAGTCTGTTCTCATAGCGGCTAACCAACTTCACAAAGACATCCACTAGTCTCCGAGCAGATGGTCTTCAGAAGCAGTCAAATGCAATTCTGCAGAGCTCTTCTCTATATAGGAAACATTCAATTAGCAAATTTATTTCTTCTCAGTTCTCACCTGCAAATCTTTCTTGAGTTTTAATAAATCTTCATTATCTCCATTTCCTGTCAAAGCAGCTTCAACTTGCTGTAACTGAGCTTTATAACTAGCTAATTGTTTTGCCAGGTCTTCTGACATCTACAAAAATAAAAAGAAGCTATAATATAAACCAAATTAATTGTATGTACAATTTAATGGCCAGATTATTCATTTATTAAGAATTTTATTTCAACCCCCTTGTTTTTCTGTATTTGAGACCATAAGATAAAATGAATTGAGATTATCAGGCTGAATACTATAAATCTTTGTTTGCAAGATGTAAGCATGACCCAAGTAATCATGAAAGAGTAATGTAAATTTATATATTATTGTATGGTTATTTATACATCAACCTCAGCATGTTGATATCCGAACTACAACTGGACATGATTAAAACATTTTTTTTTCTTTTTGGTCTTAAATGTACATCTATTTTGGTCTAATTTCAATCTCCACTTTCAAAATTAATCTTTGAAAAGACAATACTTTCCTAGTCATAATAAATAAACGTAACATTTTGGGCATATTCATTAAAGGTAAGCCAAACAACTGTAAATATTTTAAGCAACAATATAAAATATCCATAGAGTTAAGGAAACAGAGAAACTGGACAACAAATTAAAGCAAGAAAATATAATTGTATTGAGTAGCTTCTTAAAGTTCAAGACAACCTATACCTAGTGGATCTTACACTGTACTTTCAAAAATATGTTTCATGTAGACCAACAGAGAAAGTACAAAAAAGATTATGACCACAAAAGCTTACATACAGGAGAAATGAAAACTGCCACAATGAAATTTTGAAAAACTACCCAACTCTATCTTAGAGTTGAAGTTTACAAAGGCAGTCCCATACAAATTGCATTAATAAAAATATAACGCCTCTTTACAATTTTTGCTATCATGATTTGTTAATGTTACATCAAATTTTAAAAAGGTGCAGAATTGTTACTGTTAATGTATGAATTGACCATCTTTCATTTAAACCAGATCTATAAATATAGGCTAATATTAAAAATCCCAACAGAAATAAAATAGTTCTATTCGCACTATACAGATGCTTGAAAGTTTGACATACAAACTTATCTTCTTTCAAAAATAATAAAATAAAATTTAAGAGAAAAATATAGGCAAATCAGACATTCTATTACCAATTTGTAGGACTATAAAAAGCCTTTTGCATACGCAAACATTTTCTGTCTAGAAATGAAAACAGTGCAGCTTGATAGGCTATTTTTAATATTAATAGAAACTTGCGAAGAGGAACAATGAAGTACAATACGCAGAATGGAATTTTGCAATGAATGTATTTCAAATAGCACAAGTTACAACATAATATTCTCCAAATGTTTTAGACTACACTTATAATTCCCCAGAAATATGGCCAAAGGCTACGTGCTATTAAAGATTTATATAGAAATAAAAATAAATATAAAGGTAAGGTAAGAAAAAGAAAAGATAAAAATGTGTAAAAAGTAGGTTAAATAAAGGAAAATAACTTCCAATTTTCTTTGGAGCAGTCACTAAAAAACTTTATTTTTCCTACCTCTATAAGGATGCATTAGTACTTCCCTTCTTCTCATATTTAACCCTTTGAAATCAGGAAGTCATAATTTTGAACAAAAAGTCCAAAAGTATTATTGTATCACCCCTGATCAAACAGATCAATGTTGCTATTTCTGCTAACTCCATTATCTTGACAATCCATTTCCCCACTGTACATATTTCTGTATTTTTCAAACTTTCATAATCTTGCTGCAGTTACCAGGTAAAAAGCCAATCTCTCACAAGTCTTTTCTAATTTGCTATTCATAAAGTTGTGGTTTCATTTCAACGTTAATCTTTAATATTCCTTGCATCATTATATGTATCTGTATCCAATTTTTTGGCTGTTTCACAACTCCATTGTACATAGTAAAATGACACTTCACGTTTTCCATATTTCCCACATTAGTTGAAAGTACCTTTATATATCCATTTTTTTTCTGGGATCATAATGATAGGTGTTGTAGGAGTTCTAATACAAAACCTTTGGAGAAATCAAGCTACCTATCCCAAGTTTAGACAGACACTGGATTGTCTGCTTTTCATTATTAAAAATAGTGTGCAGTCATTTGTCAAAGATACAGTAAGAAATCCTAAATGTACAATACTGAAGCTTTTTATTCCACCACTCTTCCAATACTAAATTTCTAGCAAATACTTCAGAAGGAAGAAACTCTTACATTTTGTGCAATCCACAGAAACCTTACTTCCCAAGCATAGATGTTGGGAACCTATGCCTTCCTGATGTTGCTGACAAGTAAAAGATGAAAAAAGTTGGCATTCTGTTTCTAGGAATGTTTCATTTTCAACAAAATCTTCTACTAGTCTGTAGGTAATAGATGGGACTGAGACACCGGTTTCAAAAAGCACTGCCCACTTTGAAAACATAAAACCCAGTAGCAGATCAAATTCATCAATCTTTTATAACACAAAAATGTAGCAGTCCTTCCTTTCAACCCCAATGTCCAACAGGAATGTAGTAGTAATAGTTCTTATAGTAATGATAAGGTTAAAATATAGAAGTATTAGAAATAGAAAATCAGTAAAAACCAAGCTGAAGTATTATGTACTGGTAAGAGAGGCTGCACAGTTAATTGTGTCAGCATCTAAAATGTTATTACATATAGTTAAGTTAATGTTAATAATTAATATAGCTAATATTAATCATTTAAAAGGGGATTGCCTGTGAAGAAATAACTGTACAATTATCATGTACACGAATTTGGCTTTATAGCAAACCTAGCTGTTATTTTCTGAAACACATAAACCTGCAGTTTATTTAAGCCAGGATTACTGCTTTTTTCTGGGGAGAGGGCAAAAAATAACGCACCAATTTTTAACGCTATATGCCTGAATCTTATTCCATCGAAAACAAACGTGACCACCTAGTTAAGTGCATTAAAGGCCCTTCATTATTTCTAGTACAGGCAGTTACAAATTTATGTAACAAAGCAGAAAAATGTTTAGGAAATCAGGAGCTGTGATAACGAAGATTTCACCGAGAACAGAGTAGGAGAAAGAAGAAAACAAGGGAGAGAGAACCAAAGGCATCTTTCGGAGAATAAAAGACACCTTGGAGGAGCTGCTTAATACGGGGGGAGGGATTAAGGATGGAGAAAAGACGTCTATTTTCCCATAAACCTAAAAACCAAGAACAGGGTCCGAAGCGTCTGTCCCTGGATATTATTACTCCTGCGCTAAACTGGAGGGTTAGCCGTCCCGGAAGGGAACCCAACGAGTGGGCCTAGGCAGAAGAGAGAATGCGCCAAACACCGAAGAATACAGGCAGAAAAGGAGGAGAGGCCTGAAAACTGGGGAAGAACAAAGACGGCTCCCCGCTCTCAGAAAGACAGGCATTCAGAGCTAGTCCCTCCCCTCGTCCCGTTCCCTTTGCGCCAAAATCGGGGAAGCGGACGGAGAAAAGGGCAGGCCTCTCACCTTGGCTTCGCACGCAAAAGGGCTTCTCTCCTCACTCCCGGCAGGCCTCACGGAAACTGCGCGCGCTTGCCTTCCTGCGGCTCCTAGCGACCACACACCACAAACCGGAGGACGAAACCCAACGCTCGCGAGAAGCAAGCAAGGCCAAGAAACCGGCGTTCAAACGGAGCTCGGGTCACGTGACTCGGCGGAAGCGCAAGGGGGGGGCTCCCTCTTCGCTCCGTGCCAATGTATTTCGGGTATTCAGGTCGCCATTTGTCGAGCCCTTCCTTGGGGGGGGGGGGGCAATGCCCAAAAGAAACAACTAGCGCGATGTGCACAATAAAAGCGTACCGGTGCTTTTATCCTTTGCGGTTTTTTTAGATATATTCTTCCGTTGACATCCAGAAATAGAAAAGTAATGGGAGCGAGGGAGACAGGATCAATACATTGTTTATGTCTGCTAGTAGAATAGAATAGAATTCTTTATTGGCCAAGTGTGATTGGACACAAGGAATTTGTCTTTGGTGCATGTTCTCAATGTACATAAAAGGAAAAAAAAATTCGTCAAGAATCATAAGGTACAACACTTAGTAATAGTAATAGGTTACTAATAAGCAATCAAATCATACTAGGAAACAAAACAATATAAATCGTAAAGATACAAGCAACATGGTTATAGTCATAAGTGGGAGGAGATAGGTACTAGGACAAAGTGACCAGATTTTTTAATTTTTAAGCGGGGGGAGGGAGCGCCTGGCCGCCGCCATTTGTTTTGCCCTCTGCGCATGTGCAGAACGCTGCGCATGCGCAGAGGGCAAAACAGCAAATGTTGGCGTCCAGGTGGGGGGGAGAGGGGGGGGAGGTGGGAGGGCGCTTGGATGCCTGCAGCTCGCGACAGGTAAGCTGCCGGCTGCCTCCTTTCCCCGTCTCCCGCCTCCCGTTCGTTGCTTGCCAGCCCGGCCGAAGGGAAGGCGGGAGGCGAGGAAAGGCCTCCTGAAAGGGAGGCAGGCTCCCGAAGGGCTGCGCCTCCCTTTCGGGAGGCCTTTCCTCGCCTCCCGCCTTCCCTTCGGCCGGGCTGGCAAGCAACGAACGGGAGGCGGGAGACGGGGAAAGGAGGCAGCCGGCAGCTTACCTGCTCCAAGCATCCAAGCGCCGCAGTCTCCCGGTCGCCCGCCCGGCCCCAGGGCAACGGCGGCAGCGAGGCGACGGGGGGAAGAAAGGGGAGGGGGACGAGGAAGGGCTGTTTGCGCCGCTCGTAAACTCAAAGCGGCGACGGCTCCTCGTCCCTCACCCCTCCCAACAGCAGCGGCGCCTCCGAGGGCGGGGCTAGGGATGGGACAGGGGAAGGAGAGGAGGAGCAGCCTCCCTTCCCCCTCCCCCAGCTTCCAGCCGCCGCCGGAGGAGTCAACAACGCGGGACGCCCGCCCGCCGCCCACGGCCGGGCCGAGCTGAGAGGCCTGCTGCCTTTCAGGCCGATTTTTTGAAAGAATGCCCTAGTCGTGCATTCTTTCAAAAAATCGGGACTTTTTAGAGGACGGGCGGGACGCGGGACAAATGATGAAAAAGTGGGTCTGTCCCGCCAAAATCGGGACGTCTGGTCACCTTATACTAGGAAGGATGAGAAGAATAGTAATACAGTCTTAGTAAATAGTTTGGCAGTGTTGTGGGAATTAGTTGTTTAGCAGAGTGATGGCATTTGGAAAAAACTGTCCTTGTGTCTAGTTGTTCTGGTGTGCAGTGCCCTATAGCGTTGTTTTGAGGGTAGAAGTTGAAGCAATCTATGTCCAGGATATGAGGGGTCTAGATATTTTCGCAGCCTTCTTTTTGACTCGTGCAGTATACAGGTCTTCAATGAAAGGCAGGTTGGTAACAGTTGTTTTTTCTGCAGTTCTAATTATCCGTTGACATCTGTGTCTATCTTGTTTGGTTGCAGAGCCAAACCAGACAGTTATAGAGGTGCAGATGACAGACTCAATAATTCCTCTGTAAAACTGAATCAGCAGCTCTTTGGGCAGTTTGAGCTTTCTGAGTTGGCGCAGAAAGAACATTCTTTGTTGTGCTTTTTTGATGATGTTTTTGATGTTAGGTGTCCATTTTAAGTCTTGAGATATGATAGAACCTACAAACTTTAAAGTCTCTACTGTTGATACTGTGTTGTCTAGTATTGTAAGAGGTGGTAGTATAGGAGGGTTTCTCCTAAAATCCACCACCATTTCTACGATTTTGAGTGTGTTTAGTTCAAGATTGTTCTGGTTGCACCACAAGACTAGTTGTTCAACCTCCTGTCTATATGCAGATTCATCGTTGTCTCGAATGAGACCAATCATTGTATCATCTGCAAACTTCAGTACTTTAACAGAAGGATCTTTTGAAATGCAGTCATTGGTGTATAGAGAGAAGAGAAGTGGAGAGAGCACACAGCCCTGGGGGGCGCCTGTGCTATCATATGTATATCACATGTCCAGTCACGTGAATCAGGATATAAATTTAATAAATTATTATCGCCATCTTGATGTGGTGCTGAAAGCTTTGTGGGTTGGATTAAACTCTGCTGCTTCGAAATTTTAATCTTGTCAAAGATCAGTCTACCGTTGGGGGGAAAAAGGTATTTTATCGTTATTTCTCTAAATGCATTGCACTGATTTAAAAAGCAGGAGGATGAATTAACGAATGAAATAAGAAAAATATTTTGTAGTGGATTGGATGAGCTTCGAGAGTGGATTGCTGTGGGACACCAGCTTCTTCCAGAGCCACCATCCATTTTTCACAGGGTGCACCCTCTGGCATCCTCTCCGAACCCAACTCTATGACAGAAATAGGTTCTCACAATCTGTACTGCTTTTATTGTAATAAAAAGTCAAAAAGCTGAAAGGGGAATATCTATTATAGTATCACTTCCTGGTCATATGGCACTGAGGCGTATTAAGGTGACTTAAGGAAATCAACTTTCTTCTCTTCTTCGGAGACAGACTAATCTCCCAACAGATAAACAAAACAAAACTTAATTTTAAATAAAGGAAGTTAAAAGTGTAAAAATAAATGTTTCACTTGAACTATTAAAGTGAAAATAGTCAGTGCTGATGAGGAATTCTAGAGCTGCTTAAATTAAGGTGAATAGCAGTTTGATTAAAGAATAAAACTGCAACAGGACAAAGTAGTACTCAATGTAGATCATAGGAGGTTTTGTCTAATATAGATAGACTTTCTCTATTTCCATCTGTGAATAGATAAGTAGTAGTATTATCACTATCACCACCACCACCACCACAGGAAGTTAACAAGACCATATGCCAATATTCACATTAAAAATTCAGTTTCCTAATTCACACAGCATCTCTCCCTCAGGATGATGTCAGTTTTGAAATCTGCCTGAGAGGATGTATATTGGGAATGTCTTAAGTTCTGCCAGATGGCAAGGAAATTACATTCCCACAACAGATACACTGAGTGTCTCTGAAGCTAACAGGGAATAAAAGAATTGAAGGGAGAAAGCCTGATCTTACAGATCAAATTTCATTAATAAAATGTATGCAGAGAAATGAAGATACATATTTAGAGTCCCTGTAGATTTGGGCAGCATAGAAATGCAAATAAATAAATAAATAAATAAATAAATAAATAAATAAATAAATAAATAAATAAATAAATAAATAAATAAATAAATAAATAAATAAATAAATAAAACATGAATAAAGGGTACTCTTGAATTGAAGTTATTACAGATATAGGAGGGAGATAAAGCTAAGCTTGTTAATAAAGAATATATATATATATTCTTTATTATATAGATATATAACTCTTGGCCATCAAAGGTTTAATAAGACAACAGTGACACTTTTAGACAATTTAACAATTGAAAAATTGCATTCAAAGGTATGGTCTAAAAGCTATGGTTAGAAAAATAATGGATAGAATTTGAATTTGAAATATATGAATTTGAAATATATGAAGAAGTCCTAAAGACTGTAAAAATGTTGAAAAATTATAAAGCTATAGGGAAAATGTTAAAACATGAAGTTTACTTACAGAGTACCTGAGTGACTTTTTAACTTGCGTGAAGACTGTTTCTAATGCTGAATATTGAATAATGTATTCTGTTATAAAAAGAGAAAATAGCATGAATAAATGCAATAACTGATGTGCACTTGGGAGAGTGTCTGGCAGAATTCTGATGAAAGAATGGAAGAGTTAATAATGAGCAAATTTGGAGGTATGCTGTTGCTTTATGATGGACAGGGGATGTAAAAACCAGATCTTTGCTCTTCAACATGTCATTGAAAAAAGTATAGATATGAAAGTTTATTGTGTGCTTTGATTCAGAGGAATCATATGGTAAAGTGAATAGATTTAATTATCCTCTTGTATTGAATAGGTTTGGTTATGAAATTTTTGTGGAAAAATAGACTTGAAAGTTGGTTGTTGAATGCATTATGAGTAGTACCTTATGGAAGTAAACATGCATGAGAATAAATGGAATACTTAGTGAATGATTCACCATTGATGGAAGATTAAGCTAGGGATGTGTAATGTCCTGTTGGTTTTTTAACATATTTATGATAAATATACAAGGAATTAGTGTGATGAGATGTATTGGCTGAATATATACTGTTGTTTACAGATTGTGCTATATTGGTGACTGAGAACTGAACAATTAGCAACAAATGTTAAGTACACTGAATGATACAGTGAGAAGGATCTGAAAATTAATGTATCAAAGACCAAAGTAATTACATGTTATGATAAATTGAATGATGTAATACCGTGTTTCCACAAAATACGACCTAACCAGAAAACAAGCCCCAGCCTGATTTTTAGCGTGCTCCTAATATAATCCCCAAAATACGCCCCAGTTAAGGTCATCAGCCGTGTGGATGGGCATGGCCAGCACCGGAGGTGGCGAGGGCGCAGAGGTTAACGGTGTCCAGCCACAGCCCATGCAGCGCAGGTGAGTTGATTACCTGTCCAAGCAGCAGATGAAGGCAGAGAATCAGACTGGAGCAGGCAGGCGGCTTGTTCAAAAGAGAACAACCAAAATTATGGACAGGAAGAAAAACAAAGGAATGGTTGGTGGTATTGGAAAAGAGAAAAGTGCAGGGAAATGTGATAATTGTTTTCAAGAATCTGAAGTGTTCTCATGTAGAACACAGGGCTGTGTTGATGGAGTTGTTCCAGAACACAGGACAAGAAATAATGAATTTAAATAACAAGGAAGTAGATTTTGGGTGGGCATCAAGACAAAAACTGTAACAGTAAAAGTTGTTAAAAAGTGCAATAGACTATCTCAAGAGCTGGTGAATCCTTTTTTTGAAGGAGGTCTTTGATCAAAGGCTGTCTGTCAGCAATGCAGTCACAGTGGATCCTTGTACTGTTTCAGGGATTGGGCAAGATGACTTAAAAGAAATTCAGTTTTTACATTCTGTGATTCTGTGATTTAATAAATATCTCTTCAGAGCACTAGATGGCACCTGTGCTGTATTTTTAAAGAAAAAAAATCCCTCTTCTTACCTCAACTTCTGACAGTCTCAGTTTTTCTGTACCTGGGTTTGTGGGTGGGGGTTTTGGGGTGTTTTTTTTTTTGTAGATCTATGGGTGTGGTTTTTAATGTATTCCTTCAGTACATTAATTAAAATAAAATAACAACAATGGAAACTAGCAGTTTTTGAAGGAAGATATAATATATCCTGTATCCATATTATCATAGTACTTTCAGACATTTGTTTCTAAAACACTGATAGTGATAATGCAGAGAATCTACTGAAAGTGTTGCAGTGAAAGTTGTTTGACTAATAGAAAAATTGTGGCATAGTAACCCTTTAATAAATTGTTGAGTTGTTGAGCTCAGAAAACCAAATTGTACGGTATGACTATTTTTAAAATTCTTGAGCTAAATATTGTGACCCAGCCACACAAACAATTCAAATGCAGGCAGCCATAGGTTCACTTTTCTGATGGATAAGCAGATATGAGCACTCCATCCCTGTCATAGGGCAAAGCAGTGCATTCATGCATTGCACTAAGTCAGAAAGTAGGTTTGGTTTTGACTTAATAGGATCTGTCAATTCTGGCTAAAGGTTTAATCAAGTGTCACTTTAAATTGCCAATTTAAAAAAGAACCACCCATCCCTAAAATTCTGGGACATCTAATGAAAACTATAATAAAATTAAATGATTATAAACTTGATATGATTAAAATATGCATTTTACAAATACTAAACAAAACTGGACAAATTGATTAATGGCTTACTACTAGCAGGAACTAGGCACACTTTGTAATATTTAAATTCAGCCAATAGCTTACCAAAATCTAAAATGGTTGCTAATTTTTTTACAAAGCAGGAATAGGAGCATCTACTTTCATCCAACACTGGTAATGCTGATCAAAAAGAGTGTGAATTTCACTCTCTCAGACTCTCATCAGAAGTAGATTTGCACTCTATTTAGTTGCTAAACTATGGTAATTTAGAATAGAATAGAATAGAATAGAATAGAATAGAATAGAATAGAATAGAATAGAATAGTAACAGTTGGAAGGGACCTTGGAGGTCTTCTAGTCCAACCCCCTGCTTAGGCAGGAAACCCTACACCACTTCATTTGTGTGTGTACAGTACCATATAACTTTAAACTACCTTTCTTTACAAAGGTGAGCACCCAAATATGTTGGATTATAGTCCCATAATCTTTTAGCCACCATGGCCAAAGGAAGGATGGGCAAAATTTTGGTAAACATTACTTTAAGCAATCAAGAGAACTGGGGAATCATAGAAGGTACAAAGCAAGAAAAGTAATTCACATAATATATAAACAGGAAATTAGTTTTCTTCTGGACTGCAGTTCCATTGGTTGAAGAAAGTTGGCAGTATAAAAAAAGATTCAAGTGAAGTTACTTAAACAAGATGTTCTAGTCAGAGGTGACAATTTTATTTATTTATTTAATTTGTTTGTTTGTCAAACATGTACAAGATAGCAGGTATAGGTATAAACATAAACATAAGCAAAGTAAGTACAGATAAATGAGGACAATAGGACAGTAAGACAGGGACGGTAGGCACAATGGTGCGCTTATGCATGCCCCTTACAGACCTCTTAGGAATGGGGTGAGGTCGACTGTAGACAGTCTAAGGTTAAAGTTTTTGGGGTTTGGGGAAGAAACCACAGAGTCAGATAGTGCATTCCAGACATTGATCACTGTTGCTGAAGTCGTATTTTCTACAATCGAGTTTGGAGCGGTTTACATTAAGTTTGTATCTATTGTGTGCTCATGTATTGTTGCGGTTGAAGCTGAAGTAGTCATTGACATGTAGGACATTGTGGCAGATGATTTTATGAACTACATTTAGATCAGATTGAAGGCAACGTAGTTCTAAATTGTCTAAGCCCAAAATTTCAAGTCTGGTGGAATAAGTATTCTGTTGCGAGCAGAGGAGTGGAGGACTCTTGTGAAATATTTCTGGATTCTCTCAATTGTATGAATGTCTGATATGCAGTGCGGGTTCCAGACAGGTGAGCTGTATTCGAGAATTGGTCTAGCGAATGTTTTGTATACTCTGTTTAGCAGTGTAATATTGCCAGGGAAGAAGCTATGCAAGATTAGATTAACAACTCTTAGTGCCTTTTTGTAATGTTGTTACAGTGGGCTCTGGCACTTAGGTCATTAGATATGAGTACTCATATGAGTAAAAAGCCTAAATAATTGTTGCCTATGATTCAGCTCTTTCAACTCAAGTTCCCTATATATTCCCATTCAGTTATTATTCTGCCCTAAGTTTTGTGATCTCTTTGTGGTAAGGGTAATGGATGATAAGTAAAAGCCTGTAAAATTCACACGCTTTTAGAAATTGAGTTAAAGGGCTTCAAAGATACTTTTAATAATAAAGGATTCTTTCAAAAAGAAAAAAAAAAGATATGAGTACTCCATGGTCCTTGACAGAGTGAGGGTTGGCTACAAGGTCGTGTCCTCCAAGGTTGTATTTTGTGTTCTGATTCTTTTTGCCAATGTGTAAGACAGAGCATTTGTTGGTTGAGATTTGAAGTTGCTTGAAAATTACTAGAAAACAAAGAAACTGGTCTTCTTTATCAGCTTATAGTGCATAATATCCCTTTTTTGTGTGTGAGATGCCTCTTTATTCAAAGAGATGTTCAATAAAAAAGCTCTTTAGGAACAAAAGTTGCTCTGCCATCATGGTTTACAAATCACAACAGTTTGCATTACGTTCTAAGCCAAAACAAGCCACACAAAACCAACCTTTAGATGCTAGGTTTAAATGTTTCATGTGGCTGTCCTAATGACCATACAACGTTTGGTCATTTTAATATCAATCTGCTGATACATGTGGATGCTCCCTTCCATTTTACCCACCCACGCCCAATGTTATTTATCATTTATTATAACCTTCAAGTTATATTGTGCCTGCATACTCTGAACTAGCCAATCACATTTCAGTTTAATATTTTTTGCAAACTATTGCAATAGTTTTTGTAAACATGATTACTACCCAGACATGGATTAACTGAATTTAAGTTAATAGTTATGGCGATCGTGGGTAAGAGAATCCATGGAACTCAGTCAGTGTAAATGAATTCAGAATAATAAATCACATTCCAGGAAAGTGATTGAGATGTATTTGGTCTGTTCCACAGTCCTGGCAAAGTCTGGTCTAATTGGCTTGATTCATATAGTAGATGAAAATGTGGTCACTCCTCTGGGTCTCAGTATCTTATGCAAACCCATAAAACTTATTTAAAACAATTGAGACCATAGCCATGTGATGACAGAATTGCAGCTGAGAGGTACATTAGAAGTTGTAACTGAATTCTTTCTAAGCAAAAGAATTCCCAAAATTAGCATATTAAAGAAAAATCTAGCAGAAAACCCTCTTTCCTGACAAAACTTCATTGTGTGAATAGTCTTTTTCTTTATTTTTATGGAAATAGAATGGTATCGTTTAGAACCAGGCTTATTTGTTTTAGTATACCAGTAATAATATTATTGTTTCTTAGAACCTCAGTCTGTATTTAAGCTGGCTTCATATACATTTGCTATGCCATCTGGTTATAAGCGACAAATCACGATTTACAATAGTGACTACATTTACATAGCACATAAAACCAAAACAATAAACTTCATTATGACTTTACACAATTTGTGAATCCAGCTTTCCAGTACCACAATTAGCCCAAATGAATTAAGTAACTTTATTGGTAATTTTGGGTGAAATAACCACATGACTAATATATTTAAATATATTCATTAATTGTTCCATATTGGTCAGGGGAACTGACTCTTATTTTGTGACATAATCTCAACCAACTGCATTTTAGCCAGGAATGCTATAGTAGACTGGCCACGTAACCCTGCATGTTTGATTAACCTTCCATATGGAAAATGCCACAAGACAGTGAATATCATGAATGTGTCAGTGCTTTGTATATATTTCCTAATTGGTGGGATGTGAGTAATAGTCTGTAAGATGGTTTTTAGACAATTAAAGATTCTAGATTACATAGAATAGCATGAATATGCTTCAAAAAATGGCCTGTGATTGTACTTTAGCACAATAGTTAAAATATGCCAAAACATGTCGGCTCTGTCTTTACTATTAGCAGGAAATGGTGCTGGTATGATGGAAGTTGATAGCCTAGGCTATATTTCTCTGCATGAAACTCTTAATTGACCAAACCTATGATAGGTGGCAGATACCAATATGTGGGCCCATCTGGTGTCAACTATGGCATAGGACTACAGTGAATGAATGAATGAACAAACAAATCATAAAACTTAAAGGGCAAGCATGCAGTAGATCTGAATGAAGGTGGTCTGATCTTGAGGAATGGAACTGATGAATCCACTTAGAGATACCATGATCATGTATGGCAGCGGTGTCAAACTGCGGGCCGGATGCATCATGCACAGGCCACGCCCACCCCAGCTCCGCGAATGGGAAAAATGTTGCGAAACGTCACGTGATGGCAACATGACGTGGCGAGTTTGACACCCGTGATGTATGGAAAAGTGTGGGTTAAATGAATGAAAATATATGTCAAATAATTGGCATAACCAGACTAATGGTTCATATTAAAGTAAGAATTAATAGGTTGGAAATTAAATCTTAAACGCCAGTGTGATGAGAATATTTGTCTATATCACAGTATATACTGTAGGTATGTTGTAGCAATGAGATTGCTTAGATACAATAAAACTAATCAGGTGGAAAATGCTTTACAAATTGTAGGCTTCTGATATGTTATTTGTTTATTTTGTTTTCAGTAAAAAAAGTATCAGAAAATTACAAATAAAACTTGGTTAGAAAATCAGGAATATACACATACATAAGAGCCTGTTTAATATAATGCTTAAGGCATCAAGGTAGAAGCTGTGAGTTCTAGTCTTGTCTTAGGCACAAAGCCAACTGGGTGATCGGGCCAGTCCCTTTCTCCTAGTCTTAGAAAGTAGGCTGTGGCAAGCACTTCTGAAAATCTTGCCAAGAAACTTTCAGTTGCCCAGAATCAAGGCTAACTTGAAGGCACACACACACACACACATACATTAAGGTGAAAATATTCCTTCATTCTACTCTGTGGTATAGTTATTGATTGAAAAGGGATTATTCTACGGTACCTTAGTTATTAATACACTAATACTGCCTATCGGTTTATATGACTAATAAAGGAGTTTCTTCCCACAGAGCTACTGATGACCAATTTGTACAGCTAAAAGGAACAAAGATAATACAGGCCATGTTCATCCGAAAAAAGCCACTCCCAGGAATGAGTCAAAGTATGTGATATTTAACAATAAACATAAGAGAATGGGCAGAAGAAGCAACAGAGCAGAAGAAAAATTGAGTTATTTTGTATTTACTGTAGCAGTTTCTGCCATCTTATGTAAACATTCTCTTTTTGTGTGTATGTATCTATATACGTCAATACCTGTATATACCTTCAGTGAGTAACATAAAATAGTTGAAAGGAATGATGTAGTTGTCCAACCACTGAAAAATAAAAATAACTGGCAAGGCCAATCCCTGTGTAATAATTAAATCATGCAGTATTTTTTTTCTGTAGACACTAGATTTTTATTAATAAAATATGCTTTCTCTCATCTATTGTTTGAGATGGTTATGAAGCTTACTGAAATCAATCATAGATATGAATCCTGCAAAAAGATTGGATTTTGTGAGTTAATAGCTGAAAATGAGTGCTCAACATTCTTTGAATTTAAACAATTGTGGAAAACAAAATTCTTTTATGCTATTCAGTAAATATTTGTGGAAGAACTAGTTGAGAACAAAATATTGATAGGGATGGTATTACAATAGCCTTTTCCACTCTAGATACTTCTAGATATGTACATTACATGTGTACATTTTAGAGAGCCATAAAAATACTGTAAGAATGAATTTGCACACTTGTAAAAAAAGGAACGTCTCAATTGGCCTTAATATTCCTTTATTTTTCAAACACTATTACTAACCCTGCGAGATAGTTATGAAAAAATGCAAAAATTGATTAGCACCATGGGTCATTCAGACTTAGGCTAATGTTCCCAACAAACTTGCTTAATTAGAAGACTGTATCTGATGTCTGAGAGTAGATGGCCTCCTTTTTTTGACCTCGGGTATGGGGACCACCCAAATAGGACCTTTTTATATATTGGCAAAAAATATCCATCCAACCACTAGTTTTCCTGATACCAGATTTAAAATGTTATAAACACCAAGTTAAAACATTTTTCCATTGATGTTTTAGGGCATTATTATACTACACAATTTTCAATTCCACATAGGACAATATTTGAACTGCTTTGGTATGACTTTCTGAAGGTCACCATCTTCTACTTTCAGTTATTCAATCAAAGTCAAACTAAACATTTAAAACCAAGGGGGAAAATAGTTTTCTAACATACCGTATTTTTCTGTCTATAAGATGCACTCCCCCCCTAAAAGTGGGTGGAAATGTCTGTGTGTCTTATAGAGTGAATGTTGCCGAAGCCCTGCCCACCTGCCAGCCCCCACCCTTAGGCCTCTGCCTCCCAGCAATTTATCTCCCTGCAGCAAACAGCAAATAGCCTGGTCAGTTTCAAAACACAGCCTGATTTAGCACAAGCAGCTGATTGGTGGTTGGATCGGCCTCCTGGAATACTGCCGATCAGCTGTTCCAGGCTGCGGGGATCGCCACCGCCCATCGCTGCCACCACATGCCCTGTTTTTGGCCTCCACGCTCCCCATTTTTGGCCTCCGTGCCAGGCAGTGGGGATTGCCGCCGCTGCCTATTGCTGCCGATCCCCACAGCCTGGAACAGCTGATTGGTGGTATTCTGGGAGGCTGATCCAACCGCCAATCAGCTGCTCGTGCTAAATTAGCTGAAGCTGAACAGGCTGTTTGCTGTTTGCTGCAAGGAGGCAAATTGCTGGGAGGCAGATGTAGATGATCCCCCCCCCTTGTTTTCCTCCTCTAAAGCTAATGTGCGTCTTATAGTCCGAAAAATACAGTACTTGAATACTTGGCTAAATGATATAATCCTACTGTGCCTTCATTTTGTTATCAAACCTATTTGACTGATCAGTGAAAAACCAATTAAGAGTTTTAGGGACAATGTATCCCTAAAGACAATGAATCTTTTTGCTGAATCACCCTATGGTCCATATGCTGATTCTCTATATGGAAAATAGCTGGGAATATTCTAGTTTGCTGATTGGAATCTAAAATAGCAATAAACTTGAACAGTGTGTTTTGTCCCCCTGTGGCATTCATCATCTGTGTCAGTAGACAAGCTGTTTTCTTCCACTGGCCTGTTTGCTTCTACAATGCAAGCCACTCTGGTGTGATCCCTGTGCAGAGACATTTCTATGCAGTCTCCAGGCAAGTAATTGGCATACCCTGGATTAATATAGCTCAAGGATTTAGGAGCTATATGACCCCCTAATCGTTTTGACTTCACAAGCATGTAATTTTTCAGCAAAATCAGGTAAATCTCGGTCCAGAAGAAATTGAGGGTATTACAGCTATGACTAATTCACTGTGCAGTGACTCACCCAGTGATGCATCATCAGAAACCTCCCAGACAAACTAGCATTTCAGTTAATACACTGTTTAAAAAAAAAATCTCAATCTGATTGAATCCCAGAATTTACTTTCCTCCTGGGAGTTGCATGAAACAGTAAGTTTCATACATATATATCTACATATGAGATGCTATTTCCCCACCCCGTTCCCATTTTTTAAACTCAAGTCTGAATGTCGTAAACACCGATGTGCATATTTTTTAATATACAGAATGGTAAAATCTCACATTTTGATCAAGTGGTTTGGAAAATGTTTGAGCCTCAGCCAGAGGCGGGTTCCTAATTTTTTTGCTACCACTCTGTGGGCGTGGTTTATTTTGTGGGTGTGGATTGCCAGCCATGTGACCAGGTGGGCGTGGGCCTCAGGAGTTTGGCAGCGGCCAGAGAAGCAGGGGGGCATTGCCCACCCGCAACGCAACCCCCCGCAGCGGGAGCAGCAAGACCGCAGCAGCGGTTCTTCTAGGAGGCTCCGTCCGGCCTGAATGCTTCTCCCCATTCGATGATCCTAGGCTCCTGCCGCCCATTCCCCCTCCCCTCAGCAGCTCGAGAAGCCTCGAACGTGCAAAAATGCCTAGGATCATCACCGCGCATTCGTGGCTTCTCGGACTGCTGAAGGGAGGGGAATGGAGATAGCTCCTGCCGCCCATTCTTTCAGCTTCTCACCCATCCTCCCCTGCTTGTACTCACTGTGGGGTAGGAAGGCAGCGCATGTGCAGTGCCGGAAGCTCGGCTTCTGGGCATGCGCAGAAGAATTTTTTTTTAAAAAAAAGTAAAAATTTTTTAAAAAAATGACGGTGCCCAGGCACCGGCAACCGACCGCACCGGTACTGTGACATCACCAGTGGGCCGCTACCAGTGCTATAGAGTGGACCGCACTGGTAGGAACCCACCACTGGCCTCAGCAATTCCTTATAAAATCAATAATTTTAATCTGGCAATAAACACTGAATACTGTAGATACCTTTCAAATAGTCTCAATGATAATTATAACAACAATAACAAAAAAAAACCCTGGCTATCCTTTCCCTGCAGGGACATGCTCCCCCCCCCCCCCCCAAGCTGATGAGTGCTTCGGCAGGAGTGATTCTGAGGTGGGGAGGATTGTTGGGATATTGGTCTGGTGGGTGGAGGAGAGATTGGTTCGTGTTTTCTCTATCTCTTATACTTCAGGGATTCTGGGGGGCAGAAGGTAGTCTGAGTCTCTTCTTTTATGTCTTTTTTATTATTACATTGCATAAGCTTAAAGTGTACAAAAGAATAAAGAAAAATAATAAATACGATAATATGATAATATGAAAAATCAAAGATAATTAAAAATGTTGTGAAGGGGAATTTTGGTGGGAGAAAATACCTTTTTAGGGGAGGAATCATCAGGGGTCTACTGCATCCATTGTGGTTAGGGACAGATATATATTGGAACTATAAAGCACAATATTAATATTCAAATAAAGAACATGAAAGGAATTATTGCTGTTTAAGACAACCAGAAAAATCTGCAATAATGGAACGTGCACTGTTTCATATTGGACTCAAGGCTCAATTCAAAAGCACACAAGTACTGCCAATCACGTCAAACTATCTGTGCAATTACATAGATAGATTATCAAGATCCATGAACATTTCAATAACTTCAACAAGAAGTAGGAGAATTTGAAAATTAACAAAGCATGGATTCCAGCTTTATGCCACAACAAGACTAAGCAGCTGCCCTTGAACACCTCTAATGAAAGGAATCTGAGTAATTGGATCCACAGTCAAAAATAGTCAAAGGCTTAGGTTGTGTAGATCAGGGCTGTCAAACTCAAGACCCGCAGGCCGGATGTGCCACACACTGGCCACACCCACGCCTGGTTTAGCAAAGGGGGGAAAAGACCCAAAATGTCACATGACACCACTGTGATGATGCGAGTTTGACACCCTTGGTGTAGATCATTATAAATACAATTTAACATAGACTGAATCCTTATTATCTGATCTGTTTTTCAGCTGACTTCTCTTTGTAATTTCATGTAAATTATAAATAGTATTAAGGATAACTTAAAATCTGAAAGACACAACAGAAGAATCATCATGGCATTAAACAGGAATCTTCCAAGTCCAGTTTCTCAGAATAACCACTTATTTCCTCATTTCCATCCCAAAACCTAAGAAGTTATTTGGCTCTATTCCTGAAAGAGAATGCTTAAGATTAGATTTAGTATATACTTCAAAAATGATTTGTCAGACATAATAAGGTACTTTGGATTTCATGTGTGAAGAGCATTTTCCTGCTATAAATTAAAGCAGCTGCTGTTTTTCTGGTTTTATCATGAGCCCAAATAGGAATACTATGCTTCAAGGGTCAGACTTCATCCTAATAAGTGTAGTCCAGAATCTTCCTGTCTAAATAATTGTCAAGTTGACAGTTACTGGCATTGAGGGGCAGTTCTACGATTGCTATGAAAGGTACAAAGTCCTGAGCACCTTCTGACAGATTATCGGTAAGTTTTATGCAAGTAGAACTCTACAGGAACATGTTATTTAAAAAACCATGCTTGTGTTATGCTCAAGGAAAAGTGGAAACAGATATTCCTGTGCAATATCTACATATCCTTGCAGAATGCCATTATTATATTATATTGTGTGGGAGCTACCGTATTTTTCAGAGTATAAGACGCACCTTTTTACCCCCAAAAAGAGGGTGAAAACTTGGGTGCGTCTTATACACCGAATGCAGCCCCACCCACCCAGCCACCCCCACCCTTTGGCCTCTGTCTTCCAGCAATTTACCTGTTTGCAGCAAAGAGGGAAGAGCCTGTAAAGCCAAGCAAGTCACTAGCACTTCCCGACCTACAGCTGATTAGGTTTGCCAGTGGGAAAATGAAAGTGAAACTAACTGCAAAGAGGCAAATAGCTGGGAGAGACACGCAGATGTTTATTTTTTGCTGAACTGGATGGAAGGGGGTAAGTGAATAACTATAAATGTCTGTAGAATGTTCAAATTATTAGACTTATTTTTTAAAGACTGCATTCTAGAGCCAGGGGTCTCCAACCTTGGCAACTTTAAGACTTGTGGACTTCAACTCCCAGAATTCAACAGCCAGCTTTGTTAGCTTTGCTGGCTGTGGAATTATGGGAGTTGAAAGTCCACAAGTCTTAAAGTTGCCAAGGTTGGAGATCCCTGTAAATCTAGACAACTTAACAAAATAAAGAAGCTTTTTTAAAATAAACGCTTGCTCTGAAAAGCAAGTTCAGTGCTGTTGTATCTTCTTTTAAATAATAGAGAATAATGTATACTTCCAGAAATTTTAATTAATTTTAACAGCTGTGTACAAGTATAGTATGAAATGTAACAGTGTCCTGTTTAGTATTAGAGTTTAGTTACCTTGGAGTAGATCTATTTAAATAATTGGGAAGAGTTAGTGTGACTACATTTAAGAAAACTTTCTGGCATAATGTACATTTCTCCAATTCTTTGCTATTTCTATGGGTCAAGCACACATGCACAGAAATACACAGCAAACAGTGTATATCATCTGTGCTGTTTGCTGTTTGGCAAATTGCTTGGAGGCAGAGCCTTTTTTCCTTGTTTTCCTCCCCCAAAACTAAGGTGCGTCTTATACTTTGGTGCGTCTTATACTCCGAAAAATACGGTATTTATCCATGAGGAGGTCCTATGTATCTGAATGACTTCCCAAAGACCTGAGACTGATGGCCTTTTCCCAAAAATACAGTCACAAAATAGCTAAGGTGAAATCCATAGGAAACACTTTAGGTAACCAGCTGCTCTCATGAATAGATTTGCAATGCAGTCATACATACAATTTACTCAGCAGTCCCCTTTAGTCCAATAGTCTTCTTTCCAACAAATGAAAATGCAACATTTAATGTAATATTTCCCTATAAAGCTATGGATTAGAACATTCTCATGCAGTTGGGGAACATTTTCAATCAAGAATAGGGAACCCATGACCCACATACTGTTAGACTACAAATCTCATTTCCCTTCATCATTTGTCATGTTACCTTGAATTAAAATACAGTTGTCCAACAATATTTGGATTCTGGATGCACCAAAACTATATATGGTTTATTTGTTTTAGCATGCTGTATGAATCAAGCAATTGAGGCTTGTTATGATTTATAAACACAATTGATGCATCTCTGCTGGTTGTCTATTCAATAAACTATATTTAACAAAATCATACTTTAGTGAAATATTTGAAAGCAATGAAATCTGGAGGTAACAGCTTAAATACCAAAATGAGAAATATTACCCCATACAAGTTGTTGTACGGTCCAGCACAAGTTGTTCCATTTTAGGATGCAATTTATTTTCCATTCTGTAGTTTTCTTTTCTAATATAAAAGTCATCCGTAATCTCCCTGCCACCCAGGTGGAAGAAAAATAAATCTTCCCATCCCAAAAGTATTTTTTGATGTAGAAATTGATTTTTTAAAAAATCTTTAAAATGCCAATAATTTCTGGAACAGTGAGCAGTCTAACTGCTAACAGCTTTTTATTATTTATGTAATTAAATTCACAGCTGCACTTTAAAGTGACATACTGCTATCTCACGCACATCCAAATGAAAATATATGGGAAATTCCTCCCATTTAATCTCAAACAGAAAGATGGTCAATTCATTTTTTTGTAGATGATACCACTTTATTGGGTCAGTGCATCAACATTAAGTAACAAGGGGCAAAATCTCTTAATATTTGCTGAAGACATCTCAGATGTTCTCTGGAATAGTCTCAAAGACAAGCTGGTGGGGCCAGAAATGTGGAAAATTCTAGTTTCTCTCACGGTCAGCCTAGAACTTCCTTCCTTCCTTCCTTCCTTCCTTCCTTCCTTCCTTCCTTCCTTCCTTCCTTCCTTCCTTCCTTCCTTTTATGTATGTATGTATTTATTTATTAAATTTGCCACCTATCTTGCTTATGATACCCAGGAAAATCAAAAGAATTTCATTTCACCTGTCTTTCTCATAGAGTGCATTTTGCCAGGCAACCAAAACAGTTTGGTGAGAAAACCCAATTTGAAACTTGACCATAGAATAACTTCTAGGAACGTGTAAAGTTGGTTGGTCTTTTCAAGCCCCATAAAGGAAATTCTGTCATAAGATGGCACTCTGCTTTGGATTCCTTCTTTAGAAGAATTGCACTATTGCCATCATTCAAAGCAAGGGAGACCATCTTAAACAGTGATAAATCACTGTCTGAACCTACCTACCTATCAATCTACCTCTGTTTGATCTTAATAACCGATTTGATCAATCGTATTTACATAGTGGGCAAGACAAATGCAAACATGACATCTTCAGATGTCCCAAAGTAAAACTGGACTAAGGGTCCTCCCCACACCTCTCCAGGTCCTGCTCTAAACATGTCAAATTCCAAGTGGATATGAGCAAATTTCTCCTCAAGAATGTAGCAAATACTTTAGGCCACTGCCCAGAAGCCTTTCATCATCAAGAACATCTGGAAAGCAACATCTTGAGAATGAAATGTCTTTTTGGTTTCCCTCACTGGCACAGAAGAAGCATAGCCCGGTGCTATCCTGTGCATGAGCAAATTCACTTTTAATTCTAGATGTCTTGTCTTGCCTATTTGTTTTCCTGCCTGGACAAATGTAAAGAAGTGACCTTCCTTTGGTAATTTAAACCAACTCACTGGCAGCAATAATAACCATTCTCCACTATTCTGGTTAGATTTTATCATTGTTGTCATTGACAATATGAATAATGTTATCACAAATCTTGCAATACAGGTAATTCTTGGCTTACAACCACAATTGAGCCCCGAAATTTTTGTTACTAAGCAAGACACTTGTTAAATGAGTTTTTTATGACCTTTCTTGCCACACTTCTTAAGTGAATCACTGTAGATAGGTTAGTATCACAGTTATTTTGAATCTGACTTTCCTATTGACTTTGCTTGTCAGAAGGTTGCAAAAGGTGATCACATGACCCCGAATGTTGATCACATGACCATGGGGATGCTGCAAATGGTCATAAGTGTGAGAAGCAGTCATGTCACTTTATTCAGTGCTGTTGTAACTTCAAATGGTCACTAAACAAATGGATATAGGTTGAGGACTGCCTGTATAGGACAAAATAAAAATACTCCTACAACTAAATAAATAACAGTGAAATAATGTTATACTTTTAGGAAAAATTATGATGCTTGTGATGTTTATGATATAAATTATGATGTTTATGATATAAACAATCATGTAGAAGTAGATGCAAAACACTCTAGTATATTATGCCATGCTGTTTTGACTTTGACCTGACAATTGCCCTTTTGGAGTAAGAAAAATAATATATAACAGCAAACAACAGTAATTTTATTGAGTTGTGAGTCATTCTTGTAGCTGTTTTTTTAAAAATGTGGGCTCCAATATTGTAGTGAAATATTGATGAGAAAAATACAATATGAAACCTACAGTGCAGATTCTATGAGCTGTTAAAAGAAAAATACTGATTACATGTACTATTTCCTCTCTCTTAAATATACTCCAAGTACCTTGAATGTCTTTGTCTTCCCATCATCACCATCTTTCTTCACCATTCTTAGTTTAAGTATCTCCTACACAATGTTTCTCTGGTTAATTAAAGTTTACAGCAGAAGGAGCCAGTGTGGGCTGAAAGCATTGATAAAGAGATGACTAATAAAGTAATCGGCATGTGATTAATGTGTGGGTTGCCAGGCATAGATTAGTACTCATTGAATCTCTTCGCTTTTATCCCTGCTCTATATTCAAATAATCCTCTGCTAATAATTCTGAGGTCTACTTTCCTCTCTCTTTGTGTTGGAACAAGCAAAACAAAGGAACCTAATTTTTTAAAATCTGTGATTGAGCTCTGGGTGGAACAAATCAAATTGAACCTTAGAAGTAACACTTTTTTTCCACACTTTGTAGATGAGGAATTAGAAAGGTGGGAAATTATAGTGATAGCACAAAGATATTTACCACCAAACTAGCACCAGTTCTTCCCACATTTATTTATTTTATTTATTAAAATTTCTATGCTGCCCAACTCCCGGGGGACTCTGGGCGGCTAACAACAGTTATAGAAACATATAATCAATAAAAGCAATTTTAAAAATGTTAAAATACTATCAATATTTTAAAAAGGACTTTCACTCATAACCCGCCTGCCGGAAGAGCCAAGTTTTTATTGCTTTCCGGAAGGCCAGTAGGGTGGGGATGGTCCTGACCTCCGGGGGAAGCTGGTTCCACAGGGAGGGAGCTCCCACAGAGAAGGCCCTCCCCCTCGGCCCCGCCAACCGACATTGTTTGGTCGATGGGACCTGGAGGAGGCCGACTCTGTGGGCCCTGACCGGTCGTAGGGAGGTATGCGGCAGGATGCGGTCCCGAAGGTAACCTGGCCCTCAGCCATGTAGGGCTTTAAAGGTAATGACCAACACCTTAAATTGGATCCGGAGACTAATGGGCAACCAATGCAGCTGGCGGAGGATCGGTGTTACGTGGGTGCATCTAGGTACACCCACCACAGCTCATGCAGCTGCATTTTGCACCAATTGCAGTCGCCAGACACTCTTCAAGGGTAGCCCCATGTAGAGCGCATTGCAGTAATCCAGCCGTGAGGTGATAAGGGCATGAGTGACTGTGAGAAGTGCCTCCTTCTCCAAGTAGGGTCGCAATTGGTGCACAAGACGTACTTGTACAAAGGTCCCCCTAGCCACAGCTGAAAGATGTTGCTCCAATTTTAGCTGTGGGTCTAGGAGGACACCCAAATTGCGGACCCGTTCTGAGGGAGCTAATTTATCCCCCCCAAGAACCAAGGAGGGACAATTGGTCAAGTCCTTAGGAGGCAATATCCACAGCCACTCAGTCTTGTCAGGGTTAAGTTTTAGCCGGTTCTTCCCCATCCAGACCCTAACATCGTCCAGGCAGCGGCCCATTACGTCTACGGCTTCCCCGAATTGAGACGGGGTGGAGATGTACAACTGGGTATCATCAGCATATTGCTGATACCTCACCCCGTGTTGTCGGATGATCTCACCCAGTGGCTTCATGTAGATGTTAAACAGGATGGGCGAGAGGACCGAGCCCTGCGGCACCCCACATAGGGGCCTAGGGCTCGACCTCTGCCCCCCTGTCAACACCGACTGTGTCCTGTCAGAGAGGAAGGAGGAGAACCACTGCAAAACAGTGCCGCCCACCCCCACCTCTCCGAGACGACGCAGAAGGATACCATGGTCAATGGTATCGAAGGCCACTGAGAGGTCAAGTAGCACCAGGATAGAGGAGTAACCCCTATCCCGGGCTTGCCAGAGATCATCCATCAGGGTGACCAAAGCCGTTTCTGTACTGTAGCCGCGCCTGAAACCTGATTGAAAGGGATCCAGAAAATCAGTGTCATCCAACAGCCGTAGGAGCTGGAGCGCCACCACTTTCTCAACAACCTTCCCCGCGAAGGGAAGGTTGGAGACTGGATGGAAGTTCTTTAAATCCGCCAAGTCCAGGGAAGGCTTCTTGAGGAGGGGTCTCACCACCGCAGCTTTTAAGGGCTGCAGGCCGGACCCCTCTCTTAAAGAAGCGTTGACCAACGCCTGGAGCCAGCCGCGTGAAACCTCCCTGGTGGCCGAAACCAGCCAGGAAGGGCACGGGTCCAATAAACAAGTGGCGGAGCTCATCACTCCTATGGCCTTCCCATGTTGAACTCCTTGTCTTGGGACTTCCAGAATTACAAAAGCATGCTTAATAACCATGAAGAGAAGTTTGATCAGTTTATGGGAGCTTATAGATGAGCTATGTGTCCAAGTGACACACTTTATTTTTTGTATAACTTTGTCAATATGAATTTGGATGACTGTGGGGATGGCAAAAAAAAGGAGCAGAGATGCCACATCTAGTGCTGTGTGAGCTGAGGGTTATCCTATGATTGCATTTGGCCCAAAGTGTTTCCATTTGTCTCAGTCTGTTTGTCAACCTAATAAGTATCATATCCTGAAAAATGTGGAGAAAGTGTATATGTATCTGTGTATGTGACTGGGAATGTGAGGAAGAATCAAATGTCTTTTTCCATTTGTTATTTATGTGTCCTGATATCATCCAATCAATATTTGGTTCAAATAGTAGCACTGAAAAGTCCCACTGAAAGTCACTGGAATGTGTGGATATGATATTAATCTTAAACTCAATAAACTAAGGAGGAAATAAATTTTTAAAAAATCCTGGTTGCAGTATTGAACAATATGGGTTCTTAGCATGGTCAGCCTAATGGAAAGAGATTCCTTACAATTCAATCAAGAGACTCCTTACAATTCAATCAATTCAATCATATCAAATCCTGCTCCTGTCAACAGTGGTGTCTGTCAAGGCAG
This sequence comes from Diadophis punctatus similis, assembly GCA_023053685.1. NCBI lineage: Eukaryota > Metazoa > Chordata > Lepidosauria > Squamata > Dipsadidae > Diadophis > Diadophis punctatus. Next base: position 34,367,787 of record JALIGW010000005.1, on the reverse strand, counting down.
TGTTCTTGGACCAACACTCTTCATACTCTACATAAACAATCTTTGTGATCATATTATAAGCAACTGCGTTCTCTTTGCTGATGATGTTAAACTATTTAACACTACCGACAATGTTGCTACCCTTCAAAAAGACCTTGATCATGTAGCAGAATGGTCAAACAACTGGCAACTTCAAATCTCAACCAACAAATGCTCTGTCTTACACATTGGCAAAAAAAATCAGAATACAAAATACAAACTTGGAGGAAACGAACTTGTAGATGACCCTCACTCTGTCAAAGATCTTGGAGTACTCATATCCAACGACCTAAGTGCTAGAGCCCACTGTAACAACATTGCCAAAAAGGCACTAAGAGTTGTTAATCTAATCTTGCATAGCTTCTTCTCTGGCAACATTACATTGCTAACCAGAGCATTCAAAACATTTGTTAGACCAATTCTGGAATATAGCTCACCTGTCTGGAACCCGCACTGCATATCAGACATAAACATAATTGAGAGAGTCCAGAAATATTTCACAAGAAGAGTCCTTCACTCCTCCGCTCACAGCAAAATACCTTATTCTACCAGACTTGAAATCCTGGGATTAGACAATTTAGAACTACATCGCCTCTGATCTGATCTAAATGTAGTTCATAAAATCACATACCAAAATGTCCTTCCTGTTAATGACTACTTCAGCTTCAACCGCAGCAATACACGAGCACATAATAGATTCAAACTAAATGTAAACCGCTCCAAACTCGACTGCAGAAAATACGACTTCAGCAACAGAGTGATCAATGCCTGGAATGCACTACCTGACTCTGTGGTTTCTTCCCCAAAAACTTTAACCTTAGACTGTCTACAGTCGACCTTTCCCCGTTTCTAAGAGATCTGTAAGGAGCGTGCATAAGCGTACCATTGTGCCTACCATCCCTGTCCTACTCTCCTATTGTCCTCTTTTATCGTTACTTTTTACTTATGTTTATACAAACTACTACTATCCTATACATGTTTGACACATAAATAAATAAATAAATAAAATAAAGAGTTTGGTGGTCCTTGAGGTGAGGCTATCAGATCTGGGCTGCAAAAATCAAGATGATCATTTGATGGCAGCAAAAAGTTCCCTATATCGCTGTTGCGGTTATCTAAATTTTTGAAAATTTCCCCATCCCTAGAAAAGTTATGGCTACTTTGAAACAACATCCCTACTCACAGGTACTACAAAGCACTTTCTTTTTAGAATTGAATTGGGTATTTTTATCGGTGAACAAAACTAATAGGATTGTTGAAATTTTGGACATAATTCAAAAGAAGTACATTGTACCTCATATGAGCACACTTTTCAGCTATTCATTAAGGTAGAGCCTTTTTTTAATCCACTTAGGCTAGAAAAAGGTAATTCTGTTTTAAGAAGTCAATTTACTAGAGTGAAAATTATTTATAAAGCAGCTGCATCTTTCTTTGAAGCTTATGTCAAAGACTGAAAAAGGTGCTGCTTTAATGAATAGTTAAGAAGTACTCCTGCTTATGCAATATCTCAATCACATCTGACATGCACATCTGACATGTGCAGGGCCACTGAAATTACATTTCCCCCTATTCATGCATTTTGCCTCAAGAACACCATACTAAAATACGACATGCTTTGTTTTAGTTTTGTGTGTTACGTCAACCCAGCACTGCATTTTATAACATGGTCACAATTATGTGTGAGACCATGCACTAGTCATCCCATCGTGATTAGTATAATGTCTGGAAGGATCCAATCTGGGTCAGTCACTGGGACCAGTTCAACTTTGGGAATCCTTCACAGCACATGAGGCGTCCACTTCCAAACAACAAAAAGTATAATGTGTGTATGGACGGGCTTAGAGGAATGCTTCAAGTAATGAAATATAGGGAGTTAATAATAGGGAGAAAACTTGATATGTGCCCATTTTGTCCATGAGGGACTGGAATTGAGTAAAAGAGCAAATGCTTTGTGTTCAAGAGTCTAGGTGTAATCATTTATATTTTTAGAGTGGACTGTGCTAGAACCCTGCATAAAGAGATTAGAATATCATGCATTATTATGAGTGCAGCAAACATTTGAACTGAATGCCACATTATTGGGCCTCTGAACAGAACATTACCAGCGGAGCCTAAGCAATATGTATAATATACTATTAGCAACAGGGAAAATATTACCTTGATTAAAACTATTGGGAACGAAGTTTTAATTTTTTCTTTCTTCCCTCCCTCCCATCATTTGATGAAAACCCCATCTTTTGAAGATCAATATGTCACCCCATTGCTAAGAACAGTAGGAAAACAGTTACTCTCCCAACATTGGAGTCACAAGGAATTTGACTAGAGGGGATAAGAATAACCTCAGTGATGTTGATTGTGTGGGGGAGTCTGTGCGTAAGTAACCCCAGAAACACTGGTGCAAGATTTGCATTTTCCCTCAAGCAGAATGAAAAATTAGTCTGAAGGAAATCTGGCTCTTGAACCATCGCTATCCCAAGCAACATCTGCTCATCCCTGCAATAGCAAGTAGAGCACATTGTTATTATTTTAGTACATTTGTTAGCCAATAAACTTGTACTTTGATCAATCCGTTGTCATTTTATGTCTTAACATGCTGTCTTCTCTGCTTAGCTTTTAAATTTTTCATTATTCCTATCTTGTGCCGCTTTCAAACTTAGAGTGGTAGAAAATGAAGCATCTCTTCATCAAATTGAAGAAAGATGATCTCATGGAAACTGAGATATAACAAAAGAGGACAGGCTAATCTAATGATGAGACATTAGACTAATTAGCATTCTAAAAGAGGGTCACTTCCTCTGTCTAAAATTTACATGCAAATGATTTGTGACTCTGGATAGCGCTACATGTAATTCAAGCAGTGAACTTAAGATCCATTAAATTCAATGAGTCTTCTGTTTGAACTATGATTCAATCTGATTGCAGACCATTATTTTAGTAGAAATTAGCTTAATGAAAAATAACTACTGCAGATCAGTATGATAGTATGACACATATAACAGGATTACCAATGTTGAGTAGGAAAAATAGTTCCTCAATAATGATGGTATGCACAGATACCTTCAGGTTCCTGATTTTTTTTTATAATTGAAGAGATACAGTATATTTTTCAATGAAAAGTTTCAATTCTTGCAGAAAGGTTAAATGATTGATCACCTAATGGGATTTTAACAGCTATAAGAACTGCGGTGGCACAGTGGTTAGAGTGCAGTACTGCAGGCTACTTCTGCTGATCACCAGCTGCCAGCAGTTTAGCAGATCGAATCTCACCAGGCTCAAGGTTGACTCAGCCTTTCATCCTTCCGAGATCAGTAAAATGAGGACCCAGATTGTTGGGGGCAATATGCTGACTCTGTAAAACTGCTTAGAGAGGGCTTTAAAGCCCTCTTTAGAACCGGTCCAAACCGGGAGGAACTCACCTCGTCACATTTTGGACAAATAATTTATTGATGACAATGTTCTCTCATCTTCTGATCAGCTTCTCATATGAGTTTGTTCTGTACTGAACCAATGTTGCCACAGGAAAAATATTTTTTTTTTGGAATTCAAAATATATGATTTTCTTTTTTTATATCTATACCATTTTGTTTATTGGCACTGCATTTAGACTAAGCTCACCGCATTCAAGAAAGAAAGCTTGTTGTAAACATCATCCGTAGTCTAGAAAGATGCCCAATGCTGTATTTTAAATGAAGTCAATCAAAAGTTTTTAATCTTACCAATTGGTTTTGTCCCTCAGAGTTTTCAGCCGTGTTTCATGGACTGACAAAGTAAAGAGGAAGGTCTACTCCTGTCCCCTGTAATCAGAGACATTTTGATATAGCATTCTCATCCTTTTTTGATGTAAATTTTCTTTGCTAGACAAATATCCAGTCTATTCTTGAAAATCTCCAGTGATGTACCGTAGTACCCACAAGTCCAGGAGCCAAGCTATTCCATTGATTAATTGTTCACACAGTCATAAGATTTCTCTTTACTTCTAGGTTGGATCTCTCTTTAACACACTTCCACCATTAATTCTTGCCCTACCCTCTGGTGCTTTGAAGAATAAGTCAATTCCCTCTCTCTGTGTCAGTACAAGAAGACAGCTATCTTGTCACGCCTAATCCTTCTCCTCAATAGGCTAGACATACCTAGCTTCCTCAACCATTCTGAATAGAGAAAATGGTACAATAAACAAATGCAACTGTAAAAGGGAGTTATTGATATAAAGAAGTCCAAGAGGACAAAGAATATTTGTAACAGCCAGACATTTAGAGAGGCAAGGCTGTACCATTTTCTACCATTGAATTAGGAAATGACAACTCATCCCAGCATTCTCCCCAAAAACCTTCAATGGACATTTCCAATCAGGGCAATGTCTACATGATGCTTACAAATGAACTCTCAGATTTGGAAATATCCCACAAACTTCTCAAGATCACAAAACAAGAGGGAACAGCACTTATGTTTACAATGTGACTGGATTAAAGGTGCAAGGATATCTGGCTGATGATGTCACCAGTAAAATTTAATCCTTTAAAAGGTTTATTGACTGGTAGAACTACACACCAAAGCAAACTTGATGCTGGTTATTGACATTCTGGGAATCAGTGGAATCAAATGGACCAGAATGGATAATTTCATATCAGAAGAATATTAGAAGTTCTTTTGCAGACATCAAATTAACAGAAGAAATGGAGTAGTCATATTATTAATAAATTAAGTATCAATTTTGGATGACCTAAGTTATCCTGCTTAAATTACAGATGAAGAAAAAAATGGAACTGGAACAGCTCTTTGGCAACTTGCTAAAATAATTCAAAAATAATTATAGGAAACTAGAATACTAATGTTGAAAGTGGAATACCATATAAGTAGGAACAATGGGGAAATTTAGCATTGTGTATAAATAACTATAAGATCTCAGAGTTCTGCCAAGAAAACCCAATGTTTATGGCAAATATCTTCTTCCTATAACCCAAAAGACCACTCTACACAGAGACATCACACTGAAATCAGATTGAGTATATAAACAAAAATGGAGAAATTTTATTCAGTCAGTGAAGCATTGATTGCTACTCAAATTCCTTGCAAAAGTACAATTAAAGCTAAATAAAACAAATAATAAAATCAACAGAATATAACCTAGCAATATTTCCTATGAATATGTGAAGATAGTAAAGAAAAGATCTAGTTGATTAGACAGATTGCCTAATTAACTCTGGACTAAAATAGAAGATACCATTTAAGATGAAGCAAATAAAATAATCCTGAAATGCAAAAAGCAGAGGAAGATAAAATAATTGTATGCTGAGATATTGAAAAGAGTCAAAGAGAAAAAGCAAAAAACAAAAGAGATGTAAATCTACCCAGCTAACTCTGAGTTTCAAAGAATAGCAGGAAGAGAAAGGAGCTGTACAAATAAGCTTTGTAAAAAAAAAAGCTGATAAAAATCAAATGGGAAATACAAGAGGTCTATTCAGGGGTGGGTTCCAACTTACCTCGCTGCTGGTTCGGTCCCTCACGCGCTGTGTGGGCGTGCCGCATGGGCACGCACGAGCATGCGCAGTAAAAAAAATCTGGGGGGGGAACCAAAGCTGAAAACAAGATGGCGACCACAGGCACAGTGCTGGAACTTGGCTACTGCGCATCTCAGAAGGAAAAATAAAATTTAAATGTTTTTTTTAAAAGATGGTGATGCCCACGGACCGGCACCGACCGATCTGGTTCGGTGACATCATCGGGATGTCACCAGCAGGCCCCTACCGGTTCGGGCGAACTGGTCCAAACCGGGAGGAACCCACCCTTGGGTCTATTTAAGAAAAGTACGGTAACCAGTAGAAATGTTAATGCAAACATGGATATAGTAAAAGACAAAAAATATTAAGTTCTACTGGAGAAAGGAAGTATAAAAAACACAGTGCCCCACCACCCACGCCATGGCATCAAGGTTGCTAATGGACATGAAACCTGGAGAGGCAGTTTCCTGAGAGGATGACATTATCTTCCTCACTTCACCAGGAATCAGTAATAAGATAAGATAAGAAAACCTTTATTGTCATGTTTCACTGTGAGCACACTGGCACACATTAAAAATGAAATTCTGTTACCTGCTCTCAAAAGAAAGTATATATCTACCCATACCCATACCCATACCCATACATAAGACATGTATACACATGCTATATATATATATATATATACACACACACACACACACACACATATATATATATATATATATACATATATATACATACATATATATACATATGGATGAAATTGGGGGGGATGTCAAGACTTGCGCGTGAATTGGATTAAAGTGAGGGAGAGGTGCGCATAGTCAGCCTCACTCTCTCTTCCCAGATTCCATCTTGCTCCAAATAGCAGGACAAGAGTCAAGACAGTTGGAGATGGGCTGGGCGCAGTGGTTGGCCAGGGCGTCTTTCGTATCTTGCCGTGCTCTTAGCGTACCACATCACTTGCAGAGACTGCCGTCTGCAGTCTCCGTTGTCCGTTGTCCTATTCTAGTAGGTTTCATCCGCTCAGTCCGCCAGAATCTGTCTTCACATGCTCAGGATAGACAAGTTCCTATCTCATCGAAGGTCAATGACCCAATGGCTACTCTCAACCTGGTTTGGCCAGTCTGTCGAAGCTGTTGCCCAGGGTGTGGCCGCTGCGCATGCTACAGCTGCTAGGAGCCACAGGTGAGAGCTGAGTGACAGGTGGGGACCAAAGGTGAACGAACTGCCCTAAAAGCTGCCCTAAAATGAGCTGCCGTAAAAGGACACGACATGCCCCTACACCAGAGGTGCTACCCCTCCCTGAGCACCCCATACACTCTGATACATACATACATACATACATACATACATACATACATACATACATACATACATACAGTGTGTGTGTGTGTGTGTGTGTGTATTATTGTCCATGAATACATAGCAGAAACAGGAAACGTAAGAGTTCACAAGGTTGTTGATACTATATGGAACAAAACTGTGACTAAATCTAGATGTTCTGCTTCAGATACCACAAAGCCTCCTCCCAGAAGGAAACAAGGAACACAGGTCATGAAGAGGATGTGTAGCATCCCAGACAACCCTCCAGACCCTGCTCAAGCAATGCTTATATGCTATGTCCTGGATAGAAGGAAGTGAACTACTGCGGCTTATCAATAAGAAAATCAAGAATGCAATTGCACAAAGGAGTATTAAAGCCTAAAAGGCCCAGTTTCTCTACTAGGTGCTGAGGAATGATTGTATTAAATGCCAAACTGAAGTCAACAAACAGCATTCACACATGAATGCCTTTATCAGCCTCTCAAAACATTTCATAAAGATGGATGTAAGTGCAACCGGACAATAATCATTAAGACCTCTAATCGTAGATTTTTTTGGTACTGGCAAAATAATGGCAGTCTTAAAACACGATAGGATCACTGCCTCCTGCAATGAAAGATTGAAAATATCTGTAAGAACACAACCCAACTCGTCTGCATATTCCCTAAGAACACACCCAGGCATATTATCTGGGTCTGCTGCTTTCTGAATGTTAACTTTCCGCAATGTCCTCCAGACAGAGTAACATCAAAGCTAAGCATTTGCTCACCAGGATGGGGCACAGCTTTCTCACAGGGATGCAATTTGATGCCTCAAATCTTACAGAATAATGTAATAGTGGATGGAGTGAATACATATCATCCACTATTAAATCTTATGTGAATTTGCTGTTATTGCAGAGAGATCTGGTGTTTATCATTCAAACCAAGAAGTTTGGTTCTTGGCCACTAGTTCTTCAGTAGAGGGAGCCAGGTGGAGATTACTATCAAAGTAGTGGTCATCCTTAATCTGAAATGGTATGTTTAATCCACTTTGCCGTATTTCCCTTGCCCCAACATGAATATGGCTGCTGATCACACACCCCCAATACTCATATATTCCTTCTCTTGCCCATCCATCTTTCCCCTCACTTGTCCCCATAATTCAATCCACTTCAGACAAATCAAACTGGGCAATCAATCCTGATCCTCTTTAAATCAAATACCCACACAACCGCCCGCCATTACCTAACCCATTTTCTGAGGGTTAATCTTCACTTTACCTATTAAAAAGAAACACCTAGGGACAGTCTTTTCACTGCAGATAGAGATACAGTCTTTCTTCTCTTATAGGATAAATACTCAAAACTGGTATCACTGTCCTAAATGTAACTGAGTCTCTTGTCAATTGCCCCAGGGCATTGTCTAGGTCAGTGAGATGAGGACCCTAAGACTCATCCAATCTTGTAATAACCCCATTGTGTTGTGATTAATCAACTGGCACAAATCACAAGGCTGGGTTAAGTCTCTATAACCGGATAGATGAAAACCTTCTGTGGATCATCTGTCATACGTAGCAAAGCAGTGGTGACATGGCAAATTTTAAAGGTCCCACTTCCTTGATATTCTGTTCTATTTTTTGCTGTTGTTATTATAGTCACCACTCTGCTCTGGGAGGAATGAACATTTGGGTACATGGCTCCAACCAATTGTTTCTTAATCCCTTGTTATGTTGTCTGCCTCCCAACTCATGAATTGTAAACTGCAGGAGATGACATTGACATGTAGGATCAGTGGACTAGGTTGTTGCTTCACTGAGAACACCTTGTGAATACAATGGATTGCAGAGCAGTCCATTTAATGTCATTCTTAATAGCAAGCTGGAGTGATGAGTGCAGGTGAATGTATAGCAAACAGAATATTTTAAAAAATGAGAACAGTACCAGTGTGCACAACAGAAGCCCATGTTTTGCAGAATAGAATATACTCTTAAAAAAACTAACAACAAAGCACAGTGAAATGCCACTTTGGTGACATTGTTGTGAATTTTTTGCTAGGAATTTTACATATAAAAATTGCTCCCATTCATTTCAAGTTAGAAGCATACTGGACATAGATCATAACCTGATAGGGATAATCAGCCTTGAGTAATTACCTGGAATTCCAGTTTGAACCTGTGCATTCTACAGAAATAGGGAGCATTGTCTGTTGGATGAAATTCACAATATGTGGTCTAGAACTTAGATGGGTCTTGTAGATGAGAACTATCAAAGAGTAGACAAAGAGATGGGTGCAGGAGGGCTGAATGCTTCCTCAAGGGGGTTAGTTACACTATCAGACTTGAAAGAAGTAGTAGTGGCATATCTGTCTCAAAAGGTCATGCCTCTACACAGCAAACATAGAAAGTTATTAGACTGTTTCAACCTCCCATTTTGGGAAATGTTTGTTAAGGAAATGATGAAGCATTAACTATCGATGGTCCTGAATGATGTGAATTACCAGTACCCTTTTTAATCTGGATTCATATTATTACATGAGACAGAGACCGAAACAGTCATTCTTATAGTACAAGAGTATTGAGCTAACCCACTTCAGGGAAATGTGATTTTTAGTACACTCTCACAACCTCCTACTCCAGTAGCTAGGACTTGACAAGCCCCTAAATTACTGACCAAACAGCCAATCACCTCCCACATAGAAGATAGGATCATAAACTTTGAATTCACCATTTAGGTTCTTGAGCTTAATCTGTGTCTTAGTTCAAAAATTCAGATTAAAGAATCCCTGCCTAGCCTTTGTCTGAACACACGTAGGGAAGAAAACCCACCAATTCTTTGATTAATGGAAAGCCAATGACCCAGAGCAGCATTTCTCAACTTTGGCAACTTTAAGATGTATGCACTTCAACTACCACAATTCCCCCAGCCAGGATGTTGACTTCAGGAATTATGGGAGTTGAAGTCCACATATCTTAAAATTGCCAAGGTTGAAAAACACTGTCCCAGAGTAACCTAGAATCTGGGGGGGAAATCCTTCCAAAGCAGATCATTTTTTTTCTCCAGCTGCTTATCCAAGATTGTTTCAGATTCTAAGAAGCAGTGATACAAGCCAGAAAAATGCTAAATTCTGCAGTGCAGCACTACCACAGGCGGATTATAACACAGAAGATAGAAACAACTGCTGTGTAGCCCTCAAAGGTAATTGCTCAACAGGCAGATTATGTGTAACATAACATTCAGAGAGCTGTGGGTGGGTATTAAAAATCAAGACAGAAACAGCACAAAAATTGAATAGGCTGAAAGAAACTAAATCGGTCCCTTTCCACACAGGGAGCTGTTATTCTCATCTGGACTTCTTTAAATTCTCCCCACCCCCAAAGTCTTCCAACCCTCTGGAGTTTCCGGTTGAAAACAATGGCTTCCTTTAGAGAAAGTCCAAGCAATTATCCCTTTAGAAATATGTGATTGAATAGTTAGGCATAATTGGACCCTTTGAGCAGTAATAGTTTCTTTCTGAACTGGGAAACCTACTATGGAGCCACAAAGCTTCCTAGTCCAAATCCATGGTTCTTAATCAGGAATTGCTTTATGTTTGGCAATACGAAGGTGAGGAGAGTAGGGGGGGAAATCTCCTTATAACAGTTCTGCCCAATTTGATGTTGTCTTGATATAATGGACAACAACACCTCATTATACAATACCGTTTTCTTGTGGCATGGGAATAAGACTTCTAATCCAGTACAATGGTTTGTTGATGAAAGAAAAAAATAGACTTCAGACATCTAACTGCTTTGTATCTATTATCAAAGGTGATAATCTTATTCACATGTTGGGTACTGTTTATGTAGCCTCTATACAGTATGCATACTGATATACAGAAGTAACAAAAATATTTTTGTTAGGACTGGAGGAACGCTATTGCAAGAGGGCAGCTGCTCAGTACAGGCATCCAACTAAAGTATTCCCTCCACCCCCCCAAAAAAACATGCCCATCTCCAGTTTAAACATATACAGTAAAAGGGAACTCTCAATCTCTCTGGGAACTGATTTCATTATTCAACAATTGCTGTTAGCATTCATCCACAATCTTTCACCCTATAAGATAAGAAAATTAGTCCTCATCCTGCTCTCTCAGAATAAAGCAAACACTTCATATATTTGTGTCCATGGTCATGAAACCTAGAATTCTAAGATTTGAGTAGTCAAAATTTGCCTGTCCCTGTACCACATTACATAGTACACTCCAGAGGTGGTATTCAGCCGGTTTGGACCAGATCGGGCAAATCGGTAGTGGCAATTTTAACTGGTTCGCCAAACCATTAAATACCACCTCTGGGTGGCCCCTGCCCCACCCACCTGCTCGATGCTCACTCGCCCCACCCGCCTGCTCAACGCTCACCCCACCCACCCACCCGACGCTCACACCGCCCATCCCTATATATGTTGCCTTCGCCACATGGCCCAGCTAATCGCCTTGCCAGTCACCTCTGCGCCTCACCCGCTCTGCTCAGCTCACCAAAGGTAAGCTTGCCACCCACTCACCCTTTGCCTTGGGTTGGGGGCCGCTGCTCAGGGATGTGCCATTCCCTGAGGCCCTGGAGGCTCCACCCACTCACCGCCCACCTCGGCCAGGTCAGGGAACATGCCATTCCCCAGTTCCAGCCTTGCCCCAGAGCCGCCACCTCACTTGCCGCCCACCTTGGTCGGGTCAGGGAATGCGCCATTTCCTGGCTCCGGCCTTCCCAGGGCCTCCTCCTGCATGCCACCTGCTCTCCCTTCACCACGTATTGCCACATTTCCCCTCCTTCAGAGGCCCCAGCCCTTACTCAATCTCCCCACTTCCTCCACCATGACCTTACCTTCTTCCCATAGCTGACTGCCAGGGAAGGCAAGCCAGGGCTGAGCCGTCGCCACTGGGCTCCCTGCCAGCTGAAAAAGAGGCGGCGGCTGCAGACTTCTTGCGCCAATAACTACCGGCCTCCGCTTCTTGAATGTGCTGAAAAAGAGCTTTAGTCCCGTGGACGCTGCCACCGCCGCCCTGTTCTTTGTGCCATCCACGCATGCGCACCATAGAACAGGGCAGCGATGGTGGCGACAGTCACAGGACTGAAGCTCTTTTTCAGCGCATTTGAGAAGCGGAGCCCAGTAGTTATTGGCGCAAGAAGCCTGCAGCCACCACCTCTTTTTCAGCTTCTCATGACAAGGGGGGCAAACAAATGTGGGCTGGCGGGGAGCCCAGCAGTGACAGCTCAGCCCTGGCTTACCTTCCCTGGCAGCCAGCCATGGGAGGAAGGTAAGGTCATGGGATGAAGAAAGAGGCGGTCTTCCCTGGGGGAGGAAGCGGGGAGATTGAGTAAGGGCTGGGGCCTCTGAAGGAGGGGAAATGGGGCAACATGTGGTGAAGGGAGAGCAGTCGGCATGCAGTAGGAGGCCTTTGACAGATTCTGAGTTTAGCCACCTCAGACCCTGGGCAGAAAATAATAGGTAGAAAAAGTCTGCAATAGCTGTAAGTTCAAAAAAATTTACTACCAGGTTCAGTGGGAGTGGCTTGGTGGGGGTCATGTGATTGAGTGGGCATGGCCAACTCAATGTTACTCACAGCAAGGTGCTGCCCCACCAAGCCATGCCCACCAAGCCACACCCACAGAACCGGTAGTAGAAAAAATTAAATCCCACCACTGGTACACTCCTGAGAGACATTAGAGTCCAAACTATAATTACAAAATAATTTCCAAATTAAACAGTTTTTTAAGGGATGTGAAATTACAGGAGAAGAATAACTATGTTCCTTGCTGAGGAGCTCAATTGTCAACCTGCAAAGATTCATAATTGAAATCTATAATAAAGTTATAGTAGCATAACTATTTTTGAATATGGGATAGCAGAACAGGCATTTTATTTCATGTGATAGTTTTTGTATGATTACTGTATGACTGTGTGGTTTCTTTACAAGTGAGATCATTTATGAGAAATGTCTCAACTGTTTCCTAAAAAAAAACTACAGGAAGACTTAACTCATTCAATCATTGAAGGGACACTTATCACTTATTTTGTTTGGATTTAATACATTTTTATCTTGACATAGTTTGTGCCATACAGCAAGCTATAGTTCACAGTAATACCTTGTGTGAATACAGCTTTTATTTGAAAAAATATTAGCAAGAAATTCTTGTCAAGTTTGCCCCAAACTACAGCAACCAAATACAACAGCCAATCTCATGCGGTCAAATTTCTAGGACAAAACTTTCTGACTCATATAACTAAGGTTGCTTTCATACTTAGGATTCTTAATACTGTTAGTACTGCCATTCCTTTTTTATAGATTTTAGAAGTAAGAAAATCTAGGAAGGTAACCAATGAAAGACATGATTTTCTGGTATAATGTGTCAAGGTAGTTGATTGTATAAAAGCAAGCCAATCTGTTTGCTTATATACCAGGGGCAAGTTCCTAATTTTTTTACTACCACTCTGTGGGCGTGGCTTATTTTGTGGGTGTGGCTTGCCAGCCATGTGACCGGGTGGGCCTTGGGAGCTTGGCAGCGGATGGAGAAGCGGGGGGCATTGCCCACCCGCAACGCAGCCCCCCGCAGTGGGAGCAGCAAGACCACGGCAGCGGTTCTTCTAGGAGGCTCCGTCCGGCCTGAATGCTTCTCCCCATTCGATGATCCTAGGCTCCTGCCGCCTGTTCTTTCAGTGTCTCACGCGCTCCCTCAGCCATCCTCCCCTGCTTGGACTCACTGTGGGGTAGGAAGGCAGCGCATGCGCAGTGCCGGAAGCTCGGCTTCTGGGCATGCACAGAAGAAAATAAAAACAAAATAATAATTTTTTTAAAAAAAATGGCGGCACCTAGGCACTGGCAACCGACCGTACCGGTACTGTGACATCACCAGCGGGCTGCTACCGGTGCTATAGAGTGGACCGCACCGGTAGGAACCCACCCCTGTTATATACAATAAATATAGTGTTGAAATAAAAGTGATGAAGCAGGGTGGGGACTTGTTGAAGGAATATAAAGAAATGATGCCTCTGTCCTATTAGACTCAAAAGATAAATTCTTCCCTTTATTTAGAAAGCTAATCTGCCTGGCACTTAGAACATTAAGCTGCAATCAAGATTTATTGTTCAAATCTAAACAAAAAATTAGTCAACTAATGTTCAGTGTTAAATTGGTAGTACATAAGGGTCAAAGAAAATTCAAAAAAGGTTGGATTTAGAATGTTTGTGGAAATGTAATGACTCCAGGCTGATTACTTGCTTAGCTCTGCCTGTTGTTCTCCTAAATAACCATTTCTGAATAACTGAGTAGGAGTATTACTGGGCAATGCATACAATACATTCAGTAAAATGTGATATTACTGTAAGGGTAATATCACATTTTTTTTAGAATTATTTTTCCAATAATGCAATTGGTTAGATGCAATCTAGGCAGTACCAAAATAGCCAGTTGGTATTATCATACAGATAATAGCACATGGTCATAACTGAAACAGCAGAATTGTATAAATTCTCCCAAATAAAAGTTCTGAAATAATTACTTCATCCAATATTGTAGCAAAGCTAAGAATGTCTTATAAATGACAGAAATCTTTGTTATCCATTCAGTTTTCAATCAATCATTGATTGATTGAACAAATCAATCATTGATCTACTATTCACACTATATATATTTTCTTCCTACTCCATTTTAAGTTTATAACATTAATATAATAGTCCTGTGTGTGTTGTGTGAGCTGAATGATAACATATAAAGTGCTTGTCCATTCTGAATTACAATGGGTTTTGTTCCCACTGTAATTCAGAATGGTCAAGCACTTTATATGTCTACCTCTCCCATCTATTCATGAAAAAGTCTACCAGCATTTCTTTCTCTGGAGAAAGAGGTGAACAGTTGGTTTTTGTTGATTTTCTCTTCTGCATCCTGTTTCCTGGCTACTTCACATGCTGTTCCACAAAACCAGAAGCATATGCAAGCCAAAGGAGGAATTGGGGAAAACTGCTTCTAATGGGAAAGTCCCATTGATGGAATTCTCCAATCATTACCTATACAAATGGCAAATACAACTATTAAACTGCATAGCTGTATATACAGTATACAGTATGCTAGAATCTCAAAATGTGAAACATGACTAAATGGTGACTTTTCATAAGCCTGGCCTTATTACCAGCTGTTGATGAAGAAATGAAATTCAGCTATGATACACAGAGGGTTAAAAATGAATTTGTTGAAGAAAAGCAGGCCTGAAAATAGATTCTGAAAAGCCTGAATTTTATGACACTGAGCTGTTTCTCTCCCACACAGGCATATAATACAACACCCATTCAGTGCTATTCATTCCAAGTGTAAAGGTGAGATGAAATTTGTAGATCTTATTTTAAAACTCTAGACCGAAATTACCGTAAGTAACTCTCATGTTTAGATAATTAGTACTTTTTACCCACTATTTAACATTTATTTTTGCCAAGGTAACTCTATTCCTCACCTATGACAACTTCCAGACTTGCTCCTTTCTACAGTAGTCATAATAGCAAATCTGTTAGATGACTCATATTAGCAGTATGGATGCTTTAAAATGTGCAGATTAGATATCAAGAAAGTATTATTTCTTGAGAAAAGACATGTTTTGAAACCAGAACTATGGAATTCACCACATTCTTCCATTTTGTCCCTCTGCTTCCAAGATTAACCTAGGTACACATATTTTTGTATATAGGCAGGATCAATAAGTATCAATGTCTATCTGAGTTAAGATAGACAGGATCAAGAATTTATTCATTTAGATCGCACCCTTTTATCTCTTTTGTTTCTGTTCCTTTGCTGTTTTTATATTTTCTCTAAAATTTCCAATAACATACAAGCGCGCGTGCGCACGCACACACACACACATACACGTGGTGGGTTTTACTTATCTTTGCTACCGGTTTGGAAAAGGGAGCGCTCACACGCGATGCTTCTGCACATGCGCAGAACGTCCGTGATGACGTCCGGAGCCTCCCACCGCCACTGCTACCGGTTTGCCCAAACTGAGGCGAACCAGTAGAAACCCACCACTGACACAAACACACACACAAACAGGACTGAATTAGGCAGCATGAAAGAAGGATGAGGATACTATGAATCATCACAATGATCCATGCATGGAATTCAACTCATTCAGAGAGACATGTATTTAGATCTTCCTTTTCCTCGGCATCAAATACAGCCTCTGAATTGTTGCCAATGGAATTTCCTGGTTTATGTGTGTGTGTATATATATATACACAGTATGCATGCATGCATGTATGTGTGTATGTATATTAACCCTACAGAAGAAAAAGTTGAAGTGGTCTAAGGAGTTCACAGGAAAAGAAACTGTGATTGGAGTTGGGGAGTTGCCAGTCTCTTTGGAGACTAGATCATGAGACTATTATCTTGCCTATATGTTTGTAATATTCACATTATTACTATAGCATCAGGTATTGCGTACAGCAATAATTCTTACCTGGCAGAGATAAATCACACTGTTTTCCACAGAATTTACCATATAGTGCATTTTTAGCATTTTATTTTCAGTTATATTTTTAAAATATCTTTAAACAGGTGTTCAGAAGAACATTTTCAAAAAGCCACAAGTTAGGTTCCTGAAACCGCTCAGTTGTATTTCCCATTTTTCTTTCCCAACCACAGTCTATTTATGAAACGATTTTACCATGTTTATGCCCTCTTTCAATTTCCCAAAAGAGCTAATAGTGTCTTAGGTGTTCATCCCACCCCAGTATTATCTAAGTCTTAATATAATCTCCTAGAAATGATTGATACAATTGCCAATTGGGGAATTGGCTTGAAGCAAGGTATGGATCTTGCAAAATTCAAAAGTAAGAGAGATGCTAAGTCTCTCTTTTGAATTGGGAATGTTTTTTGGGTTTTAGGTTTTTTCCTATCACATCGTTCTGTTTCCCTCTCTGGTATTGTTTTCTATCACTTTCCTCCTCCTCATGCAGCAGGCTGCTAGAGAGGGCAGATTGCTCATGCTGCAGTTTAAATTTATTACTTTCAAAAGAGTTTTAAATTAGGCCATGAAGCACATAAATTGAATCAAGAGACATACAGTATGTGCTGCTAGAGACACAAGTTGTCCATTCATTTTACTGAAATCCACTTAACTAGTAGGTGTTTATTTGGAACTTGCTCATGTAAAACATGTTGTAAACTACTCCTATTTTTATTGTATTAGTAATTCTTGTCTGTACTCACCTAAAAAAAGGTTATTGCATCTGAGTTGACTCCTGGAAAGATTCTAGAGCAGATGATGAGGAGATCAATTTTGTAAACATATTGAAATAAAACATGGCAGTTAGTAAAAGCCAGCATAGACTATCAACAAAAAGGTTTTCCAAATTTACAAAGTTCCAAGGCTTCATATAGAAGTTACATAAGTCAGGGAAGAAGTCTCATACTGGAAAATCCAGAGTCAATCTCTCCTTAACGCCAACTGGAACTGTCCATCTTTGAGGGAACAGAATCACTATAAACTAGGGCTTTCTATCTCCAGTCTTTTTCAGATGGTTTACAAGAATACCATGGTCAATTGTATTGAAAACCACTTAGAGGTCTAACCCAGAAGAGCTATGCTGACTCCATCCAGGTCTCTTCATAGGTCAACCATAAGGGTGATAAGGCAATTTGTGATAGATACCCTAGCTTGAAATCAGCCTGACAGAGATCTAGATAAGTTTTTTTTGTTTTGTAGACTGGCTTCTGCAATGGGTGTACACAATGATTTTATCCAGAACCTTACCCCAAAAAGTGAAGGTTGGGAATGGGGCAGAAGTTATCTAATATTGCTGGAGCTAGGAAATTCATTCAGAATTCAGAACCTCATTCCTATAACTCCCAGTCTCTTCCCTGGAAGCTTGAATGAACCAGGAAGGGCAGGAATCCACCCCTTAAGTGGCAGAGTTATCCTTAAAGAGGACCTTGTCCATCTCAGTGTCCATAGGGCCAGATGCATTCCAGGTGACCTCATAAGACGCCACCCGCGGCAATCCATCAGAAACTGCACAAGAAGTACCAAGCTCTGAACCAATAGTGGTATAAATAGATATAAATATACACAAATATAAGTATTTGTATATATAAATATAGAAAGCAATAAACACAATTTACATAGACTTCTGCTTTGATTCAGTGCTACATGACAAATTACTTCTAAAACTAAAATCTTATGGCATTTCTGGACCCCTGCATAAATGGATAACTGCGTTCCTGTCAAACAGGCAGCAAGTGGTCAAAATAGGAAGCGCTCTATCAAACCCTGTACCTGTTAACAGCGGTGTCCCCCAAGGCAGCATTTTAGACCAACACTCTTTATACTTTACATAAATGACCTTTGCGATCATATTAAAAGCAACTGCGTCCTCTTCTCTGATGATGTAAAATTATTTAACACCACCGACAATGTTACTACCCTTCAAAAAGACCTTGACTATGTATCAGAATGGTCAAACAAGTGGCAACTTCAAATCTCAATCAACAAATGCTCAGTCTTACACATTGGCAAAAATAATCAGAACATAAAATACAAGCTAGATTATCATGACCTTGTTGACGATCCTCACTCAGTTAAGGACCTTGGCATACTCATCTCTAATGATCTAAGTGCCAGAGCCCACTGCAACAGCATTGCCAAAAAGGCATTAAGAGTGGTTTACCTAATCTTGCGTAGCTTCTTCTCTGTTAATATTGTACTTTTAACCAGAGCATATAAAACATTTGCTAGACCAATTCTCGAATACAGTTCATCTGTCTGGAACCCGCACTACATATCAGACATTAATGCAATTGAGAATGTTCAGAGATATTTCACGAGAAGAGTCCTCCACTCCTCTGTTCGCAACAGAATACCTTATGCCACCAGACTTGAAATTTAGAACTATGCCACCTTTGATCTGACCTAAGTGTAGCACATAAAATTATCTGCTACAATGTCCTACCTGTCAATGACTTCAGCTTCAACCACAACAATACACGAGCACACAATAGATACAAACATAACATAAACAGCTCCAAACTTGATTGCAAAAAATACCACTTCAGCAACAGAGTGGTCAATGCCTGGAATACATTACCTGACTCTGTAGTTTCTTCCCCAAACCTCCAAAACGTTAACTTTAGGCTGTCTACTATCGACCTCTCCCCATTCCTAAGTGGTCTGTAAATGGTGTGCATAAGCACACCAACATGCCTACTGTCCTAATGTCCCCATGTATTCATAACCATCTCATGTACTCATAACCATGTTTATACATTTTATGTATTCACAATCATGTTTATACTTTTTCTGTAATCATATATACAACAAATTAAATAAATAAATAAATAATAAAATAAAAACAAATAAATAAATGAGTGGTTTTTGTCTTCAAATGCATTGCAAAAAAGTCACATTGTTTCCCAGGAAGATTTTCCTATCTGTTAAATAGGGCCACCAGAAGGCACTCCAAAGAGACAGTTAGGGCATAAATGTATGGATGCTTCATCATTCTCATTCCTATTGTAGGCTGAGACATGGTCTCCTATTTATGTTTATGGTTGTGCCCAGATTTACCACGTAAATATGGTTTTATGTCCCTTTTTAAATTTGTATCCTTTTCATGTATTCAAAATCATGTTTATACTTTTATCTGTTATCTTATATATGCTTGACTAACTAACTAACTAACTAACTAACTAACTAACTAACTAACTAACTAACTAACTAACTAAATAAATAAATAAATAAATAAATAAATAAATAAATAAATAAATAGTCAAGCTTGAGCACAAGACAACAAGAATCACTGAAGAAGGTTCAAGTAGCTTTGTCCAACTTGGGCCTTATGCTCTGAACTATTACAAAGTTTATGAGGGATTTGTCGGTGGGGTGGGGGAGTGCAGGTGCTTATTTAAAGGCATTTCTAACTTATGAACAATATTATGTTGTAAATAATAATGTAAAGACTATTACTAAGCAATATAAAGGGCATATTAGATTAGGATAAAGTGTCCACGTTTCAAGTACTATAGCATGGACTTTGCAAAATGTTTTTACAGTGTTTTTTGAATTTGCATACATACACAAAAATGTTGGGTTTGAAGGCTTGGTGAGATGGATCAATTTTGTTCTGCCCAGAACAAAATTTACTGTTTCACTTTAAAATTTCTGATGTTTATACTCAGTCAACAATGGGCTAAAAATATCCAGCATGATTATTTGCTCAGTGTCATATCAGATGACTAATGCTTACTGTGACCTGTTAATCTATGTAATTTCCCCACTATAACAGTCACGTCTCTGACATAGCTGTGGCCCACTGTTCATCCTTACAGGATGAGATAAAAAGAATGTGTTTTCTTCTATATAAATGATATGATAAAAATCTTTAGATCTGGACAGTTTTTGCTCATTTTTTCCAACATTCTTTTCTATTAGATTTCTATCATTTCCCCATCAAGAACACATTTAAGCAAAAATTTCCAGATACTCATCTTTTTTTTTTCTTTAATCCCAGATAGCATATTGTTTATTTCTAAGCACTACATGCTTCAGGTCCATCTTACAGCATAATATTGGGGATGTTTCCAGTCAAGAGGCTTCAGCTCATAGTGTACTTTGGTCTACTTATAATAAATCCCCAACACTGTTGAATCCATTAAAAAAAACAGAGAACAGCCTTATTGTGTTAAGCCATGGAATCCTCTATTATCTGTCACATGTGACTAACCAAATACATATTGGAAGTTATTAAATACAGACATATAGGTGATAACATTGTTCAACTATTCCTGAGAGCTGCTAGTATTTAAAGCATGTTGGCTATAAATCACTAGCCACTAACAATTACAGGTATGTTCTTCATTTATTGGTCAGGATCCCTTTAAGCCACCTAAATATATATGATATGAAATTTTACAGTTTTGCTGGACATTGTGTAAAAAATCTAATAAAGAGCAGAATACACACAAACAAGATAATGTGCAACCAAAGTAAATGTGAAGAATCCCAAGAAAGATAGATGTTGTCTTCTATATCCTTCTTTATTTATATCAACTGTTCTGCATTCATGGACCATACCTATTGGCTGGGTTTCCACAAAACATTCAATATGCTTACTGAATTAGCCCATTTTGAGGGTTTGCATTTTGTAATGAATAAGCTAAGCCAACTTGATGTCAGGGGATTGTACTAGAAGGCCTCCAAGGTCCTTTCCAACTTTTCTGTTATTCTGATGGGTACCTACCTAAGGTTAAAACTAACCAAGCCAAGGATGTTATGTATATACAACTGGCTAAATCTTAACTCAAATAGCTAAGTATATTTTTAAATACAGCCATTAAACATTCTGTAAAGCATGTCCTTCTCTTTCTACCAACATTTTGTGGTAACTGCCTCCAGAAGTTGTGACTGCTCCAACACTGGAGGTTTTAAAGAAGATGTTGGATAACCATCTGTCTGAAGTAGCGTAGGGTTTCCTGCCTAAGCAGGGGGTTGGACTAGAAGACCTCCAAGGTCCCTTCCAACTCTGTTGTTGTTGTTGTTGTTGTTGTTGTTGTTGTTGTTGTTGTTGTTGTTATTATTATTATTATTATTATTATTATTATTATTATTATTATTATTATTATTATTATTATTATTTTGCAATAGAAGAATCCTATTGAATAGAGTGGTGCTTCCTTTTGAGTAAATACATCTAGCCAGTCACTAAAATTTGTACAAATGTAATTCTGGAATAGCAGCAGTTTCAAATTCCACAATTTTTTTTTCTTTCTATAAACACTGACCTTTATCTTGTCCATTGCAACTTATTATTTTTCTTTGAAGAACTAGTTGATTTAAAACAATGAATCATATCAACCAATTTATTATATTTTCATATTGTCCAGTAAGAGCATTTTCAGTTAAACGCCTAGTGAAATATGTGTTGAAGATACAAGGAAAATGCAATTTTCTAGTACGGCTAAGGAAGAAAACAGAAAAACCAATGAGTTACTTTGAAAGTAACTAAAGCTACCACTATAACTAGAAAAGGATTTATAGTACAATCAACATTAAGTTTACATAGAAATAAGTCTGCAATCTACTTGCACTGTCAAGAAGTCAGGTTACATATTATTTTCCAGGCCTTTAATTGGTAAAAAAAAAGGTACTTGAATTTATTGATAATACTACTACAATCCCTAGCAGTAACCACTCTCTTCACTTTTTTTCAATTTCTCTTGACACACACAGGTTTAACATACATACTTGCAATTATTATATTAAGATATATTTAAGAACACTAGTTAAATGTTTAGTTATCATGGACGAGTAGATTGTTTCAAAGGTTTGCCTGGAAATTTCAACTTTTTATCTAGAAATCTTATAGCGAATCACAGTTCTGTGCTGGGATTTCTGTTTCAGACCCATGTAAGAAATGGTTTAGAATTTAGTCACAACTACTGTATTATCTTAAGTGTTTCAGAAAATGTTATTTTATTTCATTCCTAGAAATTACATTTTATAGAATTAGAACTGTAATTCTACATTACGTAACAAAAATATTCTACTAAAAATAACCAATAACCATTATAGTTCTGTGCAAATAACATGTATTAAGACAATGGCCCAGTTATTAATGATGTATCCACTCTATAATAAACTAATTTTAAGAATGATAAATCAATTGTAGAAATCATTGTACTTTGTTAATTGGCCAAAGGCTGTAACAAAATTCAGTTTGAATTGTGGTGAATCTCTATGAACAAATTGGTTTTAAAGGCCTTTGGTTCAAAAATTTAAACAGCATTACAAAAAGACTCAGCCAGAGGATAAATTTGACTCTTTGGTGGTCCAAAATATTGTTACAAAAAGAAAAGCAGCCACTCAACCTTGTCAGCAAGAGTTTCAATATCTGGATCTTCCCATGGATCTTGTTATATTTTTTCAGCTGGCCAATGACAATGAATTAAAATTTGCCACCAGCAGCCTGCTATTTCCCCACCTATCACGTTAACCAGTGTTTGCTTTTCATAGGACAAAAAAGATGGTTAATATAAAAACAAGCAACCAGCTATGGTACACAAGATTCAAGTGGGTGAGTAGATGGCAAGATCCAGAGCAACATGGCTATATGAAGAAGGAGGATATATTCTTGGAAGAAATATGAGGTGGGAATTATGGAAAATGGCTTGCCTTGCCCCATAGCTCTAGAAAAAATGGGGGGGGGGAACTGTCTTCACAAATATCCTCTGGAACAAAAGGTAAGGTAATTGTCAATCAATCGACTACAGATTCCTGAATCTCACACTATCATCAGGACACAAGGGACTGGAACTGATCTTTGAGTGGCCCAGTCTTTGCATATGAAAAGGACCCAAGATACAAATGAGTATCTTAAGTGTAAAAATGATTATGGTCTCCTGTGTGGTAGCAGAAGAAAGAACACTAGTTTACAACCAAGCTGTATAACTACATATTATATGTACATTTTTAAAACACAGAAATAAATTAAATATAGTCATATTTTCAATTTTTTCAGGCTGAGGACTACACTTTATTTTCAAGAAATATTATAGCAGCAAGACTCAGAAATGTAAGATGTGGCTAGGACAAAAAAAATGGCTAAAACTCCAGTAAAATATGTCATTAACACCTGAAAATCTAAAGCATTGTGCCCTGCAAAATTTGAACACATTAAAAGATATTAAAACTCATTGTGTTAGCAGAACAATGAACCATTTATTGCTGAACTTCAGTAGTAGACCAGGTTGGCCCTCTTCCTCCCAACCAAACTATTTGAACTTTGCTGCCTCTTATTCTTCTAAAATTCACTCCCTTCCTCTTGAGAATCCAGACTACATTCCACCACAAAATGCTACATCACATTTGAATAAGAATACATTTAGGGCTTCTAGTATAGGATAGAGAAATTCATACTGTTATTAGATGGCAGTAAACACTCAGCTCCATTCAGTCATCCCAACTTCCTGAATAGAACAGTGCGGTGGTCTAGAGGTGAAGTTGCTTGCAAAGTTAAGAGTTCAATCCTAGGCAGCGATGCAAAGATAAACTATCTGCTGCAAACTCTGCATAGACATCAGGAAGGGAATCCAGCCAGTAAACGCTCAGTTCCATTCAGTCGCCCTGACTCCACCCCAAATAAAGAGATTAACGTATCGTAAAAAGAAAAAAAAGATAGATGGCAATAAAGAGAGGTCTGTGTTTCTTTGTTGTCATCTAATGGTTGTCTAAATTATTATAGGGCAGATCTAGACTTGGCTGCTCTAAACGCACCCAAATGTTTAAAATCTGTGCATGTATCTTTAATAGATAATAATCTGCTGATTAAATATTTTATTTGCTTTCATTTATGGTTTGCTTTCACCTATTCATTGTTCCACTATATGATACTGGAGAACTCAAACTGCCAATGCATCTTATCTGCCCTTTGCTGCCATTTTGAACACTGGAATTACAACAGTGAAGAAATATATAAAGATCCAGAAAAATAGGGTAGTACTATCACAGAGGAGTCCTTTATTTTAAAAATAAAAATCAATATCAATATTCAGTGATAGTCAAATATGTCCATGGCAGACTTTGGTGGGTGACAGCCAATATTTTCTTGTGGTGCTAAAAATCTACTAGTTGCCAAGGCGTGCACGTGTGTGTGTGTGTGTGTGTGTGTGTGTGTGTGTGTGTGTGTGTGTGTGTGTATTAATATGAGAGGGAGAGAAATTAACCTCATGAAACTTCATAATGTTTGCTAGCTAAAAATATGAGCTCCCCATATGGCATGTTAAGACTGACAAAACAAAAAAGCCTGCACCAGAAGGTGCTGTTTAAGGAAGCTGGATGATATGAACTTTAACAGATATCTAAAAATAACTGACAACAGTGCCTTTCAACACACTCAGATGAAGAACTGTTCGACTGCAGGTTTTCACAGCCTCCTCTTCCCCTTCTGCTTTTCTCCCACTTAAAAGAAAAATTTTCATTGGTGCTGGTGAACTGTGTAGTTAAAATATGAGCAGCCACCAAAGAAAGAAGAGCAGGCAAACACATTAAGACAATTGTGTTTTATTTCCACATTTTGTAAATTAGTGGCTGGAGTCTAAAGCAATGCTTGTTACCGGTCTGAAAAGGGGGGGGGGGTTAGGTCAGAAGGAGCAAAGCAGTGGGGCTACAAGTTCCCCACTGTACACAACACACACATCTCAGAAATTCAAAGAGGCTTGAGCCACATCCCATGTCCAAGGCCCCTAAGTGCTTTGTTCTTTTAGGAGACCGGATGATATGATGGGGCTGCTGACATGTAAGTGCTGATCTCTTCTGAGGAAATTGAAAGGTAAAGATAATTAGAATAACACAAGTTCAAAACCTTTGCATGAGGAAGTGACTGCTTGTCATGCTCCTTCTTGAATTGATTTAGACACTTAAATTAGCAACAGCAACTATGAAATGAGTCAGCTGGTCCACTTAAAGTGATGGTTTGAAACAGGATATGAGGCCATTGGACTGAACAGTTGACAAATATATAATCTAACATAGTTGTTAGTCAATTTGTATGTATATATAGCATTATGTTCCTGCATGTTCAACTATTCTAATCAGATGAACAAGCCCAAAACTGTTCAGAAGCAGAGGGTTGCATCAGACCCATGAATATGCAATAGCTTTCATATTCCTACCTTGAAAGCTCTATCAGAAAAACTATGGGCTAATTAATATGTAAGAGGAATGCAGTAGGTTAAACAGTAGAATTTCTATTCAACCTTATTTGAATATATTATTTTGTCCAATCTCTTTGGGCAAGTTGCATTGCAGTTTTGCTTTCGATTGGTTTCTGAAGCCTTAGGCAACAATCTGACCAAGAAGACACTGTAACCAGTTAAAACTTATCTGACAGAATAGGCTAAGAGAATATATTTTGCAGTGGACTGAAGAAAAACTGTACAGTCTTGGCTTTTGGGGATAGAAAGCAGTTCAAACCATTACTGTAGTGCTTTCAGAAGGAGTAAGCCCATAATTGCATCTTCTCTATAATTGATTTTACGTTTCTCATATTGCTATTGCTGAGACAGGTGGAACTTGTATTTTTAGATACGTATCTTTGAGGTATTAAGTTGTGGTTTCCTTGGGTATTATCAGTGTACTTTATGCTTCTTAGAATTCCCTATCTTCAGACTTAACAACCTATTGTTTGGTCAGAAACTACCGGTAAGAAATATTGAGTTTAACAGGACTTACTTCCATGTAAATAAGCAACGATATGCAAATGTAGTCCTTATCCAAGACAAAAATTCTCTTTAGCTAGCAAGAAGAAAAATGGTTGAGGAACAAAATGATGCACAAGTGTGTGCAAAACTAAACACATTGTATATTTTGGTAAATGAGGGTCCCAACATGCTTGGGAGACTGAGCTTGAAAGCACTCAAGCTCTGAACACCTTATCAGATGGATGCTGCAGAAACAGGGGGAAAAATGATACCTGAAGTGTACTGTCAATATTATTCCTCATTTTGGATTATGAAATTATCAGTTGCATGTTAGCACCTGCCCTTAATGCTGAAAGATATATGTGGAAACTATTAGGTTGGAGATTTAATTTTGATATGTTAACCATAAAGTAACTTTACTGGCTGAATTCGTATATTGGTTACTACAGTATAACATTCAGTGAAATGCTTCTTCATGTGACAAAGAGATATGAGATGCTTTATGTTTGTTTACTGTTTGAAACACCCACTTAAAATTAATACAGATTTTTTTCAATTTGTTCCTGAGAAATGTGTAAACACTAGAAAGTTTTTTCACTTGTTGACTTAGAGAATAAAGTAAATATGCTTGAGTTATGATCTGTTTTGAGAGAATATGAAGGATAATCACAGAATATGAGAAGAGCAGTATATTATGGAAGTAAAGCATGCATTATAATAAATGGATGTTTGTTTCAATACTGAGCAAGGGCACATAATATCTCTTTGGTAGTTATAATGTCTTTATGGATAACTTAATAAAGAACGCTTGTGATGACATTAAAGGTGTGCTAGTTGGGATATGAATGTGTAGTTACTTTTGCATATAGAGAATTCTGTGTTGATGGCTGAGAATCTGAATGATTTGCGGCAGATGTTAAGTAAATAGTGTGCAATAGGATAAATGAATCTGAAAATTAATATATCAAAACAAAAATTAGTAGTGTTTAACAGGAAAGACGGAGTGAGTGATCTTGAGCTATATAAAATACACAATCTGCACACCTCGGTGGCATGTCCACTAAAATGCCATATTCTTCAACATTTACCTCTCTGCATATAGATATTCACAGAGAGAAACACGCACTTTCAGGCATCATGCATGCATTTAGAAATCTGGTGCTGGAGCATTTAGATATTCCACTAAGCCTTTGAACTGTCGGCTTTCATGAAAATGGTGGATTCATAATAGCTTTGGCATCACTGTGCAGAAGAACAACAATTCAGGTTAGGAACCCTGGGCATTATGCCACATTTGGGATAACCAACATACTGTATATGGCTCCTTTTCTTAGAATTCAATCCAAATCTTACATTTTAAGATTGCATCTGCAATTAGATGGAATTTAGCTCATGTGTGAGCTCATGTTTCCAAGATAGAGAAGTTGCTTTTTATGAAACAAAGACAGACAAGTATTTGCAGTATCCCTAAGGGAAGAATTATTTCAGATACGTTACCAGATTTCCTGTTTAGTGCTGTATAGTGTCACAACTATTTCCATTCCATTAGATTGATTTTTTTAAAAGGACAATTGAGCAGATTGTGGCTTTCCTAAAAGCTCAAATACACTATTTGCCACTGAAGGAAGCTTTTACTATTCCAGAGGAGTGGTTTTTAGTTTTGAAGCTCCCACACAAGTGGTGGTGGTGGGGAAGTCATTAAAATATAAACATCTGGAAAAAGAGCTTCTGTGCTAACACATCAGGCTCAACAAACCAGCTTCATTGATCAAAGCATATTCTACAGTGCCATAAAACCAATGTGTCCCAAGTGGATTTTATGAGATTTATTATTTCAGACCAAGACAAGACCAGGTCTAAGACTGATTTCTCCTATGTGAGCCATGGTGGTGCAGTGGTTAGAATGCAGTATTGCAGGCTAATTCTGCTGACTGCCAGGAGTTTGATCCTCACTGGCTCAAGGTTGACTCACCCTTCCATCCTTCCAAGGTCGATAAAATGATGACCCAGATTGTTGGGGGCAATATGCTGGCTCTTTAAACTGCTTAGAGAGGGCTGTAAAGCACTGCGAAGCGGTATATAAGTCTAAGTGCTATTGGTATTGCTATTTTTTTGTTTGATTGTTTATTTAATGCCATTTTATTATTTGACATTTGGATAACAATTTGTAAGTACCTGAAATAACTCCCAGCAAATATTACACATTTCTACTCAGAAGTAAGTACCGGTAAGTAAGCAGTTACTTGAAATGCCATTTATATTTTCTCTCTTCTGAACAAATACATTGTCATTAATATAGATAGGATATCGACTTCAAATCCTGCAAGACAAAACAAAAATTTTATCACTGGCCCTACATCATTATAACAATGCTTTTATTCTCTCTGAAATTACTACCCTAATTATCACTACAAGAATTCTTAAAGGGTCTACCAGAGATCCCACGTGAGTTGTCAGTTTTCTGTTAAAGCAAATATAAAAGTTTAATTAATAAAGAAATATAAATCTAGGACAATCGTTCATCCTGGGATCATTTAACAGTGCTAGCCTATAATATAATGCCCACTATTACCAATCCACATGCTAGTTCAGAATAGATGCTCACATTACATATCTGGAAGACATAAGGTAGTGAAGTGGTATGTGGAAATGAGCTTGCAAGATTGGAGGGAGAGCTGCAAACGGAACAATTACCATATAAAACATGTCTCAGCCAACAGAAAGGGGAATGGCATGGAATATTTCTTCTTAGTTGTCAGGAGATTAAAAGGAAAAGAAGGGACAAATATTTCCACTCTTTCAAGATTCTGTTAATGTAACTATTACTCCTGGTTGTGCTTCTTGTCTGGACTACCTCACAGGGCTACCTGATAGGGGCAGACTGAAGATATTTCTCCAAATCAACCAAAATTTGGCACATGTTTTATTGAATATAATTCTATTTTCTATTTGTCTGTGAGATTAAGAGCATTCTGCATTGCAGCCTAAGTTGGTTCTCTTTCATGCTGCTCCTAACTGTTTTTTTCAGAAATTCCATTCTTAATTGCAGTTTCTGGGTGGTAAGCTAAGATGTCTCTGAATGAGTGGAGATTCTTACTGTGGCTATGACTGAATGACTGGCAAGTAGTCTAGACCCAGAACTTGTCTGGATAAGAAGAGAGTAATAGTCACCCACTTATGCTTCAGAGGGCTGCTCCTTGCAAGAAGACCACAGAAATAGCAGTTCCTCATGGGTTTGAGCACCAGAAGTCAAATGGAATCATCATGCTCTCAACCAAGATGGAGTCTGTTAAAGTACATTCATTTCACTATCTCATTTTCTAATCACTTTCAAAAATGATCGATTAAACTACCTTAAAGTGATTAGAGATATTTAAAAGTTTGTAAAGTCAGCTGATGTGCTTACCTTCATTTTTGAATAAAAGAGAAATTAATTATAAGCTTAAGAACTTATAGGAAATTAAAAAATGAACAGCAAAAAGCTAAATAGGAATCTGATTTAAGAAAGTTATAAATGAATTAAGGGACCAGACAAACCTGAAATAATGGAACACTGGGACTTTTGCTACGAAATCTTGGAAATAATTATATAAATGAACAGCAAATTCATGGGAACCAACTTCTTTAGTCTATCTTAGTAAAAATAGCTACTTGAGACTTTATGTGATTTTAGAAACTGAACTCTAGAGAGGGCTAAAGATTACAGGCAGAAAGGGAAATGTGGAAAAAAGTGTCTGGTCATCTCAGAACTTGCAAAATGACAGTAAATAATTTGACATTTGAAATACTTCAGGACATTTTTGAAAGATGGGGTTAAAAAATAGCTTTGATCTCAGCATGATACATTCTTCTATGAATAGACTATGTCCTAAAGACATTAAAGATGAAATTACTCATGCAAAAGAGAATATCTTGGAAGATTTGCAATCTAAAGAAACAAACATTTCCTCATGCAAAAATATCAGATCACTTAAAGAATTTGCAAACGTACTAGTTATTTTATAAAAATGTACTAAAACAACTACAATGAAAGTACAAATAACAAGCCAAGAAATTGACTGGACGAGGACTTTTTAGTGGACATACAAAAAAGTTAAATTCTTAAAGAAATATTTGAAATGGGAAAAAGTAAAATAGAAAATAAATCAAATCCCACACAGCATCTGAAGGAACTAAAGATTTAAAATTGTTAAAAGCAAAAAAAGGAGTACAAGATTAGTTTGTTTGACCAAGATTACAATAAGATATTTTGTATAAATCTGGGATCACTTCATGGACTTTTTGCTCACTAGGACCAAAATGTCAATGATTTTGGATTTGAGTATTGATAAGGGATGGGTCATGGGAAGAAGAGAAACTTGCATGTAATGTTATTGAGGATGATGAATTATTAAGTTTGTATTTGTGATGAAGATTGAAAGCTACTTCTTTATATTTCTTTTTCTTTTATATTTTTGTACACCTATTATTCTTTTTTCCCTTTCCTTCTGCTTTCCAAATTTAGTTTGCATTTTCTTTTACTACTGTTATTAAATGGAAAATATAAAAGAAGAAAAGAAAAGAAAAGAAAAGAAAAGAAAAGAAAAGAAAAGAAAAGAAAAGAAAAGAAAAGAAAAGAAAAGAAAATTCTGTCTCTGTTGAAATGGATTGAAGTCAGACTGGTACTCAATCTGGACTATGATTATTGCAGGACCAATAGAATTGTTCCTTCCTTGCTAGTCCCTCTACCTTTTCTTTGCTTTTCCATATAGTTGCATACATGGATGCCTTCACACCCCCTCCCACATTATCTCCTTTGACAGTAAATTTGAACCATTCTTTTTTTCTCCCCCCCCCCCCCCACAATAGCATTGCTGCTCTGATGCTATGGTAATCAAAGCAAGTAGAATGAAAACAAAACTTTCTTTGGTGGTTTGTTGTTCTGCAGATCAATGGAAACGGAAGAATTGTTAGTTCAGTTTCATAGAAACAAGGTGGCAATGGCCAAATTGCAACTTAAAGTGGATTTCATTTAAAAAAGGAAAAGAAAGGGAAGTTCTGTACTACTGTGGCCATGTGGTAGGAAAGCAAGGAAAGCTTTCTTCATCCACTCTGGGTAGAAGCCAAAAGTGTGCACATTTTGCAGCCAATCAGAGCTGGGGCTACAACTATGAGCCGAGGTGGCGCAGCAGTTAGAGTGCAGTACTGCAGGCTACTTTAGCTGACTCTGATCAGCAGTTCAGCTGTTCAAATCTCACCGGCTCAAGGTTGACTCAGTCTTCCATCCTTCCGAGGTAGGTAAAATGACGACCCAGATTGTTGGGGGCAATATAAATATACATTGCTTAATGGTGTAAACCGCTTAGAGCAGTGGTGGCCAACCTTAAGCATACCATCTGCCAAATTTTTTCGCAGACGAGTTCCGATCCGCCATTTATTATTTATTTATTTTTTTGTCGTTTTTATATGCCGCCCCACTCCCGTAGGACTCAGGGCGGCCATACAACTTTCTTTCTTTCTTTCTTTCTTTCTTTCTTTCTTTCTTTCTTTCTTTCTTTCTTTCTTTCTTTCTTTCTTTCTTTCTTTCTTTCATCTTTCTTCTTTCCTAACATCTTTTTCTTTCTTTCTTTCTGTCTTCCTTCCTTCCTAACATCTTTCTTTCTTTCTTTCTTTCTTTCTTTCTTTCTTTCTTTCTTTCTTTCTTTCTTTCTTTCTTTCTTTTTCTTTCTTTCTATCTTTCTTCCTTCATTCCTTCCTTCCTTCCTTCTTTCCTTCCTTCCTTTTTTCCTAACTTCTTTCTTTCTTCTGGATGGCCATCATGATCAGTACGATGTAGGAGTAGGGCGGCTTCTCCGGGTGGCGGATGCCCGCATTGCTCTTCTTGGTCTTCAGGCCGCCGCTGCCGCCACCGCCGCTGCTTCTGGGCATCAAGGAACTGTTGAACGAGGTGGCCTCCATGGTGGTGGCTGGTCCGAGCAGCGGCTGGGGCTTGTCGGAGGCTGCGGACATAGCAAACGCCCCGGCCTTGGGCAACAGCGGCGGCGACGGCGGCGGGCGAGAGGCAGGAGCGTGCAGCAGCAGCCCTGCGGTCATCGACGGCTACCGAATGCCACCACCCCTCCCTAAGGACAGGCTCTGGGGCGCAAAGGGAGGGGACCGGCCTCTCCAGGCGTGCATGCGCGCACCCGGCTTGCTCCTCCGCGCACTTGACTTCCCGCCTTCCACCACCGAGGGCCTGCGATCCGCGGGGCACCTCTTCTTCAAGCGCCGATTGCGTCAGGCAGCTACCTCGGAGGAACCCAGGAAAGAAGGAGCAGTGACGCGAAGGCACGCCCCTCTTGGCAAGGAAGGTGTCCAACTCCCGCCCCCACCCCGGGATTTATTCCCGGGGATCCAAACTAGGAGCGGCTGCCTGGATCTTGCTGCTTTTCGGCACAGGGGTTACTCTCTTTCTTTCTTTCTTTCTTTCTTTCTTTCTTTCTTTCTTTCTTTCTTTCTTTCTTTCTTTCTTTCTTTCTTTCTTTCTTTCTTTCTTTCTTTCCTTTTTTCCTTCCTTCCTTTCCTTCCTTTCCTTCCTTCGTTCCTCTGTCTCCTCCTCCTTTTAATTTACAATCTCCTTCCTCTTCCTCCTCCTCCTCCTCACCCTTCCCCCCTCCCGATTCTTCAGGCTCCACGGAGGATCTGGCCTTCTCCTTTTCGCTCCCCCCTCCACCCCACCTGCCCCGCATTTCCTCCTCCTTCCAGCCCCCCAGGTCTCTGCCACCCAGGAACTGCTGCCGCCGCTGCTGCTCTGCATGTGGAATCACCGGTCTGCCCCCAGCCGAAGCGACTGCCTTTCACTTTATCGCGAGTCAGCGGGCGCCTGGTGGCTCTTAACAGCGTGACGTAAGAGGCAGAGGGAGCAGACCCCGCCCCTTGCCCCTGCCCCCCTTCCCGCCGCCTCTCAACTCAACATTGGTGGGCGCCAGGCACCTCTGCTCCGCGGTCGGAATCACTTTCGCTCTCTAAAACAGTGTCACCTTTTCTGTCCGTTGGATGATTGCAATGCGCCACTTGCAATCAGCCAATGCGCCACGTTTGACGCATGCACCATGGTTTGGCCACCCCTGTCTTAGAGAGTGCTTGCACTTTGAGGCGGTATATAAGTCTCACAAATAAATAAATAAATAAATAAATAAATAAATAAATAAATAAATAAATAAATAAATAAATAAATAAATAAATAAATAAATAAATAAATAAACAAACAAACTAGAACAGAATGAAGCACTGGAGATCATCTTCTTTGAAAAGCCTAAGATGGCTGATGATGGAAAACATATGGATGCATATGCAGTGTGGATATCATTGGAGGAGGATATCATTCATTTCTGTCCTCTGGATATGGTGAGTGGTCTTAGCTGTTATCTGCAGAAAGTTTAGATTTTTCCCCAAGATAAAAAGCTTCAAAGAGAAGATAGCATCAGTAAAAAAAAACTTCTGAAAACATTCAAGATATTTCAGTCACGCATTTTATAATAACTAGAATTTAGAAAAATTGGTAAGGTATAATTTTTGACTCATTTTCTAAATGTTGCTTTGTCACATTGTTTTTCTTCAGCAGATTTATTTTGAAAGCTGAACTTTTCCCATTTATTCTTTTCCGCAAAAATGACAACAATACATTTCTATTTGTTAGTTTATTTCATTCAGTATTATGTAATATTATTTATATGTTGTGACAGACAAGATCAAAATGTAGAATGTGTTCCTGTATTGCTTGCCCCATTGTTCTGAGAGGAAATTGTTTTAATTGTAGATATAGACTTCCACTGTGATAATCTGCAATCATTTCCTTTCAGGCTACGACTGACTCTACCTTAGAAGAAGTGGAATAATAAAAATCACACTTCAAAAACTCACATTAAAAGTTGTGAGGCAAAATAACCAAGGAGCAGAAGGCTGATTCATGAAGCTTCATTGCAGCTTTTCAGACTTGAGACCTTCCAGATGTGCTAACTACAACACTCATCCATCCAGGCAGACACGCCTCAGGGCTGAGGAGGAGGATGGGCTTTGTAACTCATCTGAAGTTCCACAGTGACTTGGAACATTCCTCTGCCTCATCTTTTTTTATCATCCCAAATGCAAAGAAAAATCAAACACATACACTTTTTGAGCTAGTTGTTTTATGGCCTTCTTAAATGAAATGTCCTTTTAATAGCATGACTGGTCAAATATAGTTCTTCTGTTTCCTGTAAAAAAGGGAATCAGAGGTAAAGTACTTTGGCAGAAGAGTTATACATTGCTGGGCATTAGATCTCACATCCCATTAATCAGTGGTTCCCAACGTGGGGCCCACGCCCCACAGGGGGGGGCAATTTTATTTTTAATGGGGGCAATTGGAACCTTGTTTAAACCAAGTTAATGGCCTTTTAGGCTTCCTCCAAGTGAATAGGAGTTCACTTTTTGAAAAGTAAGAATTATATGTCATGGGGAGGGAGGCATCAGGATTTTAGAGATGCTTAGGTGGGGCATGGCCAAAAAAAGTTGGGAACCACTGCATTAGATTCTGGAATCTTGACTTAAAGGTCTTCTGTGCTGCATATTCTGGACATAATAGTTTTATTATATAGAAATTTAAGAAAACATAAAAATTAGTTTTAAAATAATCATGTTAATGAGTGATGCTGCATCCAAAGCATTGTAGGAAATTTTAATGGCTGTTTTCAGCCAGCCATTTGTGAACAAAAGGCTATTGAACATAATTTGAACTCTGGGTCTTTTCTGACAAAATGCAGCTCAATGGTGAGGAATGTAGGGTCCTGCCATTAGGTGTGAAAAAAGGCTGATGCACAAGACAAATGGCACCCAGCTCTGGGGTTCCTGATACACCATATATTATGCACGAGCCTACGATTTCCAAAACAATGCAATCTTGATCTGCATTAACAGAGATAGATCATGAGAAGTGATAATTCTGATCTTTTATGCAGACAACCTGTGGAATACTGTGTCTAGTTTTAGAATGACAAGGAACTGGAAAAAGTGCAGAGAAAAACAATGTTGACATGTTTTGAGACTAAATCTTGTGATGTACAGATAAAATAACTGGGCATGTTTACCTAAAGAAGAGAAGACTAAGGGAAGACCACATAGCAGTCTTCCAATACTTGAAATGAAATCATAGAGAAGTGGATGTTAATTTTATTACCCAATGGTAAGAGCAGAACAATAGGTAGGAAATAAGAAATAAGGAGTGACCATGAAAGCTATTAAATAGCTGAAGTAGCTGAAGTAGCTCCTTATGTTGTGAATACTTCAACATTGGAGACTTTCAAACAATTGGAAAGTTATTTGTATGGGATGTCCTGAGGATTTCAGCCCTGAGCAGAAAGTTGGACTAGAAGACTGCCTGTCTCTTACCAAGTCAAGTTCCTAAAACTGAATTTGTAAGGGGGGGGGGGCTTAATCTCATATATTTAAGCAATGATGTAATCATTGATAGGAAAGGGGTAGTAATTGCCTAAAATTTAACTTTCCTATTCCAGGTCTTCTCCTGATATTTTGAATTCCTTTGCCAAGTTGTGTAACACAAGGTAAGTATAAACTATATATATATATATATATATATATATATATATATATATATATATATATATATATATATATATATATGTGTGTGTGTGTGTGTGTGTGTGTGTGTGTGTGTGTGTGTGTGTGTGTGTGTGTGTGTGTGTGTGTGCGCGCGTGCGCGCAGAATTTATATATATGTAAAATTCTGCACCTAGGTAAGAAGAATCAAAAATACACATACAAACTGGGCGAAACCACACTCAATAGCAGCGATTGCGAGAGGGATCTGAGTCCCACGGGATTGGGCGGCCTATAAGAGCGTCTATTAAATTTAAGTCCTTGTAGACAGCCAACTAAATATGAGCCAGCAGTGTGCAGCAGCAGCCAAAAAGGCCAATGAAGTCCTGAGCTGCATAAATAGAGGGTTACAATCAAGGACCAGAGAGGTACTAGTACCACTCTATAAAGCCTTGGTCAGACCACACCTAGAGTACAGCATCCAGTTTTGGTCACCACACTACAAAAAAGACATTGAAACTCTAGAGAAAGTGCAGAGGAGAGCAACCAGGATGATAAAGGGTCTGGAAAATAAAACATACAAAGAGCGGTTGCAGGAACTGAGCTTGGACAGTCTGGCGAAGAGAAGGACCAGGGGTGACATGATAGCAGTGTTCCAATACTTGAGGGGATGCCACAGAGAGGAGGGGGTCAGGCTGTTCTCTATGGCACCAGAAAGCCAAACAAGGAATAACGGATGGAAGCTGACCAAGGAGAGATTCAACCTGGAAGTGAGGAGAAACTTTCTGACAGTGAGAGCGATCAACCAGTGGAACAGCTTGCCAGCGGAGGTTGTGAGAGCCCCAACACTTGCGACCTTCAAGGAGAGACTGGACTGCCATCTGTCTCAAATGGTGTAGGAACTCCTGCTTGAGCAGGGGGTTGGACTAGATGACCTACAAGGTCCCTTCTAACTCTAATAATAAATCTAAATAAATGTTCTTAACTGTTAACAGAAACCTCAGATGTTCAAAGCAGTGGAATAAATATTCAGCAAATTTTAAAAATCAGTAATTATAAGATGAAGACTATTTTTAGTAACATAAAGGCAACAAAAAGAATAACCCTGTGCTCCTTCATTGTGCTATTCCCCATGTCTTTGTTTCTCATCTGTTAACACCAAACAAAAGTTTCTTTGTTATGAAAATCAGCCATGAAATTCCCATAACTGTCAGTTAGTAAAACAATTGAATTGAGAACCAGATGTGTCACTTTCTAAAAAAAGGAAGGAAAGAAGGAAGGAAGGAAAAAGAAAAAGAGATAAGAAAAAAATATTGCTGCTAATAATGACTTGTCTGAATTAGAAAAATAACTCTATTCTAACTATTTATCAAAATAACTTACCAAAATAACAAATAATGTATCTGAGAGCAATTTCAAACAGATTGATAGAGAATTCTTTTTGAATAGATATTGCACAGAGGATTATACTGCTTGACTTAGGGATTTTTATCCCGCCTTTATTTTTAATCAACTCTAGGCAGTATTAATTCTAATCAAGATAGGCAGCATTGTCCGAAGATACTTCCATGGTCATGTGGCCAGCATGACTATAAGCTAAGGTATAAAGAGCACTGTTACTTCCCACTGAAGTGGTACCTATTTATCTACTTGCATTTGCTTACTTTCGATCTGTGAGTTTGGCATGACCTGAGGCAGGACCAGGAGCTCACTCCATCACACAGTGCTTGGGTCTCGAACTTTCCGGTTGACAAGTTTAGCATCTTAATCTTAGCAGTCTTTTCCAAGGTTTTCACATTATTCAGCTGAACTCATATTTTTCCAAGATGCCTGCTTATTATGGATTCAATTTTTTCTATCTTACCATTAACATGCTAGCAGTTACAGAAGTTTTTGTCATTAATGAAATTTCCACAGGCATGCATTCTTTCTAACTGCACAGAGAAAGTAACATTTAATTTTCTAAGGTATTATTTTTAATTAATATGTACTTTCCTTGACATGAAGCATGATGTTCCAAACCTGACAGTTGTAGTAGACTTTCTCCTGTGAAGCTTTCTTCCCACTTGAGAGGCTGGATACTGTGGCCAGTGGTAGAGTTCCCCAAGTTTTGGTGACAAAGTATGAGAACAAATGGAACACTTAGCAAATCTTTTAACATAAAGGAATGGAATAAGACAAGGATTGATGTCTCTTGATTACTTAATATGTTTCATGGATAAACATATGAGAAATTATTGTGGAGTTGGTATAGGTACACTGGTTGGGGATGTGAATGTGCATGTACTTTTATAGGCAAATAATGTGTTGTTGCTGAGAATGTGAATGAATTATAGCAAATGTCAGATTATAGGAAAATAGCAAGGACTTTGGATCTGAAAATTAATATGCTGTATTTCAGAGCAAATATTTATGTTTGAAAAGGAAAATAGATATAAATTATCTATTATTTAGATAATAGATTTATCTATTAAATATCTATCATTATTTAGATATAAATCTAATATATAAATTTATCTATTAAATATCTATCATTATTTAGATATAAATAATGAAAAATTAGAGGGCATAAATGAGATGGTAGCTCAT
Source organism: Diadophis punctatus similis (assembly GCA_023053685.1). NCBI lineage: Eukaryota > Metazoa > Chordata > Lepidosauria > Squamata > Dipsadidae > Diadophis > Diadophis punctatus. The sequence goes on along the minus strand of JALIGW010000005.1, from coordinate 34,329,614 downwards.
TGTAGACAAGTTACTAAAATGAGAAAATGGATGGAAATTGGAGGGACATAACTTCTGCATTTTCATGTCTCAATGGGCTCCCATATCTCCCTCTATAAATAAAATACAATACAAAATTATATTCAGATTAATTTCAATAGGCAAGTAAGTAGATGGAGAGAGAGGGAGGGAGGGAGAGAGAGAGAGAGAGAGAGAGAGAGGGCGGGAGTTACAAAATATGTTAGCTTTAAAGGATAATAATTACAAAAGATTATTTTGATCCCTCTAAATTCTCTACAAAATAATGGATCCCCATCATATCTAGAAAACACTCATATTTTCAGCAGTGTAGAAGGGTACAGAATTTGAGGGGTGGGGGGAATAGAGAAAGAATGTAGGAGAAAGAATAAAAGGATTGTTGAAAGATTGCTATCAGCATCTTCCTGAAGAGGAAATATACAGATATATGGCCTGTGAAAGGGAAGATAAATCTTATATTTCAGCTTCTTCTACTGTAAGGCTAAAGGTTAGCTTAGCTGTTTCTAAACTTCTGGAGAGATTCAGCAGACCTAAGGACTGCCAAAGTCATTCTGAGCTGGCCTGTCTATAAATGTGTAGACAGCATTTATATCAGCTGGTTCTGGAATAACAAATGTATTTCAGATTTATGAGAGAAGTATCTAAAAATGCAGAGTTCATATATTTGTGATTTATATTTTAAAATATATTGATTTCCATATACTCTTTCATGTCAGTTATGCCTGAAAGCATAATTCACATATAACAATCAATGTAATTATTTATATTTTATTTTGAAAAACTGAAGGACACAAGGTTGCATCTCTTGTAATGAATATTAAAATGCACTTATATTTCCATGGCTATTTCCTCACTATTTAATTAAAGTGTTATTCAACTCCTTGTGTTCAGCATAAAATAATACTGAATATCCGCATCACTAATCCCTGTTCAGCTTCTGTTGTGTCTATTGTAATTCTATACCCAACTGCACTGTTTAGTACAGTGGTTGCACTAGTTATTATAAGCACACCAAATGGTTTTCATATCTGTTTTTATGCCTCATCCATTAGGTTGCACTTATCCTATCCTCTATGTAGATAGTGTATAAGAGAAAACTATGTGACAAGAACAAAGGCCTTAGAACAGAGGTGTCAATCTCAAGGCCTGGGGGCCAGATCCGTCCCATGTGGTGCTTAAATCTGGCCCGCGGGCCCACACTGAAAAGAGCGAAGAATCAGCCCGTGGGACAGCCTCCTGCCACCCTCTGCCAGCAAAAATGGCCCTCCCAAATTCCATTTTCACTGGCAGAGGGCTACAGGAGGCTGTCCCAGCCGAAAACGGAGATTGGGAGCACGTTTTCGCTGGCAGAGGCACCACGGGCCTTCACAGACACCCGACACGAGTGATGTCAAGCTGACCACGCCCACCCCAACCACGCCCACCTCGTCCCCCTGAGGTCAAACACAACCTTGATGCTTCCCTCAATGAAATCAAGTTTGACACCCCATGCATTAGAAGATTGCTATCAATTATAAATGAATGTATAAACTTTTCGTGGGTTGAAGCAGCTGTTATTAGACATATATAAAGGACACACCAGGACAGAAATCATTTCAGAGAGGAAGAGACCGACCACACTATGACTGGGTGGCAAATGAGAACACTTCTTATTTTAATAGGGAAAGCAGGGCTGCTATATCTACTCTAATGCCATTTCAGTGTTGCTTAAATATGCCTTCCCTCCTTTCATAAATAAAATTGTATCTGGCAATAGGTTTACTTTTCTTCTTTGTTGTTGGAAGGCAGATTGCCTGGAAACTTAATTTTAAAATAGGGAAAAGGAACTGATGACTTTGAAAGAAACTCAGAAAATACAGCACTAATTGAGAGGGTAAAGAGAAATGGTGGGTGCACAGGCTGACCAGAGCAATGGAGCAATGGTGGCCAGAGCAATGGAGGAGAATGCCTGAAGCAAGGTAATTCACCTTTCATCTCCTACTTGCAAGAGGTAAGACTACTTGAATCCTACTTAAAATTGCACTTGGGAAAAGTACCTTTGACTGGACCTACTTGTCCCTTACCTACCATATTTTTCGGAGTATAAGACACACCGAAGTATAAGACGCACCTTAGTTTTGGGGAGGAAAACAAGGAAAAAAGGCCTCTGCCTCCAAGCAATTTGCCAAACAGCAAACAGCAAACAGCACAGATGATATACACTGTTTGCTGTGTATTTCTGTGCATGTGTACCTGACCCATAGAAATAGCAAAGAATTGGAGAAATGTACATTATGCCAGAAAGTTTTCCTAAATGTAGTCACACTAAGTCCTCCCAATTATTTAAATAGATCTACTCCAAGGTAACTAAACTCTAATACTAAACAGGACACTGTTATATTTCAGACTATACTTGTACAGAGCTTGTACTTGTACAGAGCTATACTTGTACAAATTAATTAAAATTTCTGGAAGTATACATTATTCTCTATTATTTAAAAGAAGATACAATAGCACTGGGCCTCTTCAGAGCAAGCATTTATTTTAAAAAGCTTCTTTATTTTGTTAAGTTGTCTAGATTTACAGGGGTCTCCAACCTTGGCAACTTTAAGACTTGTGGACTTCAACTCCCAGAATTCCACAGCCAGCAAAGCTAACAAAGCTGGCTGTGGAATTCTGGGAGTTGAAGACCACAAGTCTTAAAATTGCCAAGGTTGAAGACCCCTGGCTCTAGAACAATAATAAAGCAGACTTTAAAAAATAAATCTAATAATTTGAACATTCTACAGACATTTATAGTTATTCACTTACACCCTTCCATCCAGTTCAGCAGAAAATAAAAATCTGTGTGTCTCTCCCAGCTATTTGCCTCTTTGCAAATCAGTTTCACTTTCATTTTCCCACGTGGCAAATCAGCTGTACATCGGAAAGCTGCTAGTGACTTGGTTGGCTTTACAGGCTCTTCTCTCTTTGCTGCAAACAGGCAAATTGCTGGAAGACAGAGGCCAAAGGGTGGGGGTGGCTGGGTGGGTGGGGCTACATTCAGTGTGTAAGACGCACCCAAGTTTTCACCCTCTTGGGGGGTTAAAAGGTGCGTCTTATACTCCGAAAAATACGGTAGTTTCTTCTATTTTGATTGCAAAATCAATACATGATATCAACTTCAAAAAGGGATCCAGTATGGATGCCTAGGAACATATTATAGGAGAATGGGAATAGCCATGATTCTGAAATCCTAAAAATAAAGAAGAAAATCCTGAAATAATTTATGAGGGATCTGTAACCTGAAGAGTCACATTAATAGAAGCCTCACTTGAAGGTTCTTTTATGTAACGTTACTTACTCTGATACTCTTGCTCAATAAAAAAAGGAGTGATTTTTCTATCAGGTGGAAAATTAAACAGGGACTCATATTTCTTGTTTTCCCCCCACTAAACAGAAAGGGGGGGGGGTGGATGGGGGGATTGTACATGCTAAAAATACATCCACATCCCGGTCCAAACAGCTTTGCAATTCTATAAATAATCTTTTCCAAATGTATATCAATAAAAACTTTACATATAGAGTGATGCAGACTATTTAAAATTATTGGAACAAGCTGTTGCAATCAGCAAAATATATTGATGAAAAGGATGATTGATTCAAGCCTTTTGTCGGGGCAAGATTTGCAGGGGGAGAAATCTCATATGCTTCTCAAATGTTTTGGAAAGCTACACATTAACTCCTTCCCTTTTAAATATCTCATAAAATCAAATAAACAGAAGGGGAATCAGAGAGAAACTAAAAATTTTGAAAAAATAATATAAAGCAGAAATAATTAATAATGAAGACACAAAACACATAACATTTGTTAACATATTTCCTTACCTGTATAATAGTTTTTAAAATGCCAATATGGAAGACTTAGTCAAAATGTATTTCCCCAACTATCCAATGACAGCATTTTTTGTACAAACATTCTTCCATAAATCACATAATCAGTATCACAAAATTACAATTATTCTGAACCATTATATCTGTTAGCAATGAAACAAGTATCTGTAGCTTATATTACACTTCACAATTTGTATCTGATGTTGTTTTTTATTAAATTCATATTGCCTCTGTTATATACAGTATATAGCAGTGATGGCGAACCTTTTTTGGCTCGGGTGCCAAAAGGATGTGTGCGTGCACGCACTAGCACACACACATGCCAACACCCATGCCCTCTTCCCCCCGCCCGTGCATGCGCACAGGCCACACTGAAGCCTCCAGACTCTTGAAGCCTGGGGAAGGCGAAAAATGGCCAAATGGACCAACCAGAATTTCGGAAACGAACTTCCGGTTGGGCCATTTTTTGCCATCCCCAGGGATCAGGAGGCTTTCCTGAAGCCTGGGGAGAGCAAAAACAGCCGAAAAGAAGGCCAAAAATCAGCTGGCCAGAGTGTGCATGCGCGTTGGAGCTGACATAGGGCAACACCTCACGTGCCCTCAGATATGGCTCCACATGCCACCTGTGGCACGCATGCCATAGGTTCGCCATCACTGGTATATAGGGTCTTCAATCACAGTTCCACGAGGGGAAGTGCGTCTTTTGGAGCTGGGAAACCAGCAACAAAAGACCTACTTTCCCTCTTATCTTTTCCTATTTTTCCTCATATTCGTGGTTGGCAAGAGAGAGTGGGAGAGAAAAAGAATGATCCTTTGATGAGTTTTGATTCCCAGAGTGATAGCTTCAAAGCAGAAATGTTTGGAAATGCATCCAGCATACAATAAAATTTCAATACTTCCACACAAAAGAGTCCTTTCTTAGTAGAAATTTTGCAGTTGGTAGAGCAATATTCAACTATAAAGGTTTGGTTGAAGTATCAAGTATTCAACAAAGTATTCACTCTGATCTATTATTGGAACCTCACCCTGTTTGGAAAAGCCCTATAAGGAACTTGTAGCCCCCCTCCAAAAAAAAAAAGGCTTAGAAAATGACTATCTTTATACCAGTAGATAGTATGGGGACATTTTAATATTTTTTAGTCACAGCAGAGATTATACTCGAACATGTTATATAAAGTAGTGTTCAACATTTGTATTTGTCCTGTGAATGTTAATCCATAGAAAGAAGCCAATCCTGTGTAAAATGTTACTTTGCTAACTTCAGCATTTATTTCCCAGATGTTTTCTGGGTTTGCTTGTTTTCCATCCATAAGTAAATGATTCTACTATTAAATTCCTCTTACCCCTAGGAAATTTTCCTTATATGAGCCAAAATCTTCCTTGCTGTAACATAAGGCTGTTATATTATCTCCTACCTACTGAGACCATAGAGAACAGGTCTTAGTTTTCTTACGTTTTAAACCCTTTTCAAGTATTTGAAAATTGCTATAATATCTCCTGCCATCATCTTTTTTTCTAAATATGCTGATTTCCCTTCATTTATCTTCTTAAGACTTCTCTCCAGTCCCCTGTTGATCTGAATTATGCTTCTTTGCACCTGTTCCATGCCATGCTCAGAACAGGACAACATTCAAGATGGGATCTGAGAATATAATGGAAGCAGTCCTCCTTCATATGATTTCAATTTGAAATGCAAAAAACCCCTCCATTGCATAATAGCAATAGCAATAGCACTTAGACTTATATATCGCTTCATACTGCTTTACAGCCCTCTCTAAGTGGTTTACAGAGTTCAGCATATTGCCCCCAACAATCTGGATCCTCATTTTACCGACCTCAGAAGGATGGAAGGCTGAGTCAACCTTGAGCCAGTGAGATTTGAACAGCTGAACTGCTGAACTAGCAGTCAGCTGAAGTAAGTTGCAGTGCTGCTTTTAACCACTGCGCCACCTCGGCTCCTCAATAAGACAGAAACACATTTTTGTTTCAAGAGGAAACAGAAAATGAAACTCTAAAACAGTGATGGCGAACCTTTTTTTGCTCAGGTGCCAAAAGGGTGCACGCATGCACAATAGTCTGTATGCATGTGCCTACACCCATAATGCATTGCCCTCCCCCCCGCACGCACAACCACCACCATCCATGCTGCCTCCCCGCACATGCGCACAGGCACGTTTTTCACCATCCCCAGGCTTCAGGAGCTTCCTGAAGCCTGGATAGGGTGAAAAACGGCCAAATGGGCCAACTGGAAGCTCATTTCCGAACTTTCAGTAGGCCCATTGGGTCCGTTTTTCGCCATCCACAGGTTCCGGAGGCTTTCCTGAAGCCTGGGGAGGGTGAAAACGCCCTCCCCCCGCCCTCTGGAAGGCCGAAAATCAACTGGCCAGCGCGTGCATGTGTGCTGGAGCTGGCATAGGGCAACACCTTCCGTGCCCTCAGATATGGCTCCGCGTGCCACCTGTGGCACGTGTGCCATAGGTTCGCCATCACGGCTCTAAAAGGTACAATGCCCCTATTTGGAATTGGTATTCAGGTTTTAATGAAAACAAAACCACACATTTCCCCACCAGAAATTGCTCTGATTCAGCATTATAAGGAATATTCATCAAAAATTATTTCTGGGTAAGAAACTCCATGGACAAGTCTATTAATCCTGCCTATTTTTATTCCCTTTCCATAGTTCAAAATCTTTGGCATGTTGCCTCTCAGCAGATTCAGAGTAATTTAACCTGTTCTCACCAGAAGTTAATTACGGTTATTTTAGACATTCTTGTTAAGAGACAAACATTTTTAGTGTCTACAGAAATTTGTAATTGCTTCAACTAAAGAGCAAGGGCTTTAAAATCACAAGCATTTCCTAACTCAATGGGTTTTTTGGGTGACTCCCTCTTCATTGAATTCCAGTGTCGAAATAGTCTTTGAAACTGGAAGCTGGAGTTTGCAGCTGAAAGATAGAAAAAGCTACTACCTTGTTTTTCAGTATCACTTAAAAGATACTGACAAGTGAGGGTGAAGTCTTCCTTTTTTGGTGTGATTGCACAACACCTTTTCCACAGTATTTCTGAAGTACTGCAAAGCCTTACTAAATATCCCAATCCTGTAACTATGCATGCAAAGAATGATGAATGCCTGGAATGCACTACCTGACTCTGTGGTTTCTTCCCCAAACCCCAAAAACGTTAACCTTAGACTGTCTACAGTCGACCTCTCCCCGTTTCTAAGAGGTCTGTAAGAGCACCACTGTGCCTACCGTCCCTGTCCTACTGTCGTCTTTTATCGGTACTTTTTACTTATGTTTATACAAACTTCTACTATCCTATACATGTTTGACAAATAAATAAATAAAATAAAATAAAATAATTTCATTTTACTTAGTGAGAGATTTTGTAATTCCCTCTATTAAATTACATTCTTTTATTTAAGTTTACCTCTGGTTGAACAAGTTATTTAAATTTTATTTTTGTCTTCTTAAGCATTTGCTAGAACATTGAAAATCTTCCAGTTTGAAGTCATGGGCATATCTTGTTAGAATTCTGGCTACTCATCTTATCAATGAAACTATTCAGGAAAATGTTAAGAGTACTAGAATCAGGACCAAAGCCTATGAGAATGTACTTCACAACCTGTTCTAGTTTAAGGAACCATTGCTGAGAAATTGTTTATATGGCTTATAAATCAGTTATAAATCCACCTTCACTAGTTTGCTAATCAGAATATGATATCATATTTTGCCAAATGATGGCAAACTATAAGTCACATTATAGCATCTCTATAGCATTTCCCAAAACTATTAAGCAAGCTGGCTAATTAAAAAATTAAAAATCTCATTTTTATTACTATTCATGAATCTAAGGTTCAGTATTAGATTCCAAAAATGTCTGGAGAGCTGCAATTTCCCTATCCCTGGGCTGTCCGTGTGTGTAATGTGTGTGTGTGTGTGTGTGTGTGCCTTTGAGACAGTTTTATTTATTTTTATTTATTTTATTTATTTATTTTTGTCAAGTACGTGTTGGTAATATACATAGATATAACATTGTTTATATACATAAAATGAGTACTGATAAGAGGGAACATTAGGACAGGGACGGTAGGCACGCTGGTGCACTTATGCATGCCCCTTACTGACCTCTTAGGAATCGGGTGAGGTCAACAGTGGACAGTCTAAGAGTAAAGTTTTGGGGGTTTGGTGACGAAACCACAATGTCAGGTAGTGAGTTCCAGGCATTACGCCGCTCTGAGTCCCACGGGATTGGGCGGCCTATAAGAGCGTTTAAATAAATAAATAAATAAATTTACCACTCTATTGCTAAAGTCGTATTTTCTACAGTCAAGTTTGGAGCGGTTCACTTTGAGTTTGTATCTGTTGTGTGCTCGTGTATTGTTGTGGTTGAACCTGAAATAGTCGTTGACAGGAAGGACATTGTAGCAGATAATTTTATGAGCTATGACTGCCTGGACTGCCTGTCCCTGCAGTTTCCTGGGCAAGGTTTTTCCAAAATAGTTTACCATTGCCTGCTTCCTCAAGTTGAGTGAGAGTGACTGGCACAAGTCACTCAATTGGCTTTGTGCCTAAGGCAAGACTTGAACTCACAGTATCTTATATTCTAGCTTGATGCCTTAACCACTACACTAAACAGGAAATTTTATTTAAATATTTCTTCCTAGAAAAATAGTTACTCTTCTATCATTCAGTTCCTTAATCATGATGTTACGAAAGCATGAATTAGAAATAATGTTCGAGTTGACTAAAAATCCATACGATTGGCACTTTCCTATTTTGTTTTCACAGGTATAGGTGATGAGTCTTTGTCCCCTACGTTGCTTCTAGAACTGGAAAAACAAGTTATGGCCTCAACAGTTTCTCTTCCTCTTTTCTTTTCTTTTTTTGAGTCACTGGAACTTCCTCAGTGGGCAATGTACATTCCAAGCATGATATAGCTTATTTTTTTCACTTCTGGTTTTCCTTCACCTGAGGCTAAGGATCAGAGGGCAGCCTACAGTCATTGGATCACTGAAGAAAATAACCCCCTGTGCTCATCAGTTGTCAGACTGAAAAAAACAAAATGAGACAGAAAAACATGTCAGATATTAACTATTTCTCTGGAGTCTGGCATTCAGAAGGAGAACTGGTGAAATAACAAATATAATAGTAAAACAAAATAATAAATGTTGATTATAAAACCTGCTTTAAATGATTACCGTAAGTAAGTGAATCAAACCTTTAAAAGTGCTTATTCAGAAATATGCTGTTATTTTAAATAAATTTATAAAGCAGGAATGCAGCACTTAAGGTCTCAGTGCCACTTGGAGTTTCCATAAAAGCAATACTTTGGAAAGTTTGAAAAACCCAAGCATAATTTTCATTATAAGTAGTCCTTCCTTAGTGACTGCCTCATATAGCATGTTTTCACAGTTACAATGATGATGAAAAGTAACTTTGTGAACCAAGCCCTTATTTAGGAACTTTGCAGTCTGTAAAGGAAAGGAAAGCTGAAGATCATGAGGACAGTTCTGGTTTCAGTTAGTGACTTGCTTAATAACCGAGTTGCCGTTCCCAGCTGTGATAACTAAGAAGCACTACAAATAGTAGGTTGAAAGTGAATAGCAACAGCCATAATAAACGTTCAGGTAGATAAATTCTTCATTTTAGGTTAAGATTAAGATTATGCATTATTCCATGTTTAATGTATCCCTTGAGTATCAACAAGTCGTTATTCAATTTGGAATAAAATATCTGGCATAAGTAATAGTTATGAATAGCTTTTCCCCCCCATTCCCTTGGTATCCTCTTAGTGTGGCCATTTGCAAGGGCAAAAAGCATTACTTCATAAGAGAGATTATAGTTATAATGGAGATTATAGTTTTCTCCAAATCCTTTCCTACCACTTACATTAAATTAGAAAGGGGAGAGCTTCTAAACTTCACATATTATTATTGCCCTCTGCCTTTAGAATTAAGTAGTGTGATAAAAAATAACCATTCACCATATATCATATCCTCACCAAAGCAAAATGACACCTTGATGAATCAATAAATAGAGTAGTTTATTTTAATGATTAAAGTAGTTTAATTTAATGATCTAGAGAAGGGTTTCTCTGGAGTCATTATTGGTTCTTCTTGATTCACTGCAAGAGTTATCTTTCATTTTCAATATACTGAACTTCTAAATGATATTCTGTGTGAAATAAGCTCAAAAGTTGAGACAAATTGCTGGAGCTAATAAATGAAACTGAGGCCTAATTAAGGTATAGTTACACACAAAAGTTTCGGCACTTTGATTGGATTGAATCTTTTCATGATTTCTTAAGTAAACAGAAGCTTTTGGGGGGTAAATAATTGTACATTAACAGCAGGTATTCACACAAATTTGCAAAAATATGTGTTTAACTTTGTACTACAATAGCATTGTGCCAAGTTCTGTTCAGTTACTGAACAGACTGAAATATATCAAGTGAACTTAATTTTTTATATACAACCGTACTTAAAACTAAGCTGGAGAATGGGATAGAGATACATTTAAAACAGAAATAGTGAATCTGAGATCTCCAAATGTTACTAAATTATAATTTTCAGCCTTCTGCCACATTGATTATGTGAATTGGAGTTGTTCAGAACTGTTGTTTGACAATATCTGGAGGATGATAAAGTCTTTGTTCTGACTTATATTTTCTATCAGTCTAAAATACATTTGTAACCCAGTCTTATTCTTTCTTTAAAGAATTTCATAAATTGTATGGTTTATGGATAAGGTGACCAGATTTTAATATTTGTAAAGCGGGACACCATTGATGGGGGGTGTTTCTAGGGGAGCAAGACGGGAGGGGTCCATCTCTCTTATCCTGCAGCTTTGTGCACACACCCCCAAACACCCCCCTTCATCGCAGCCAGAGGTGGGTTCTTACCAGTGAGGTCCTGCCTGTTCGTCGCTGCAGAGCCGAAGAAGCTGGTGGCGTTCGTGACATGGGGTTTCCCCCAGCCGCTTTCCCCGGCTGCCGGGACGCCGCCATTTGCGTTCTTTTGCCCTCTGCGCATGCGCAAAGCATTGTGCCTGCGCAGAGGGCAAAAGAACGCAAATGGCGGTGTCCCGGCAGCCGGGGAAAGCGGGCAGGGGAAGCCCCGTGCCGCGAACGCCACCAGCTTCTTCGGCTCTGCGGCGACGAACAGGCAAGACCACCGCTGCCCCTCTCACTGCCCTCCCTTCCTGCCTGGCAGGAGGAGGCAGGCGAGGCAGGAGGCAGAGGGGTATGCAGGGCAAATTCAAATTAAAAAAGCGGGACTTTTTTGAAACTCCACGGGACAAATTATTAAAAAGCGGGACTGTCCCGCCAAAAGCGGGACATCTGGTCACCTTATTTATGGAGTATCAAATATAATTTTTAAAACGTTCATACATTGAAAGAAAGGTGTTGTCACACTTTAACCATACATCAGCTGTGGAAACTGAATAAATCAAGCCATAATTTTACTAGGTATTTCCTAGCATTCTTTGGTCATAACAGGAAATATGCCACTGCTAATGAAACTCAAGGAGTTTTATTTGCTGATATATAGTTGGTGTATAAAATTAACCTATAAAGCAAAAACATCATTGTTCGTTCTTTAGAAACGGACTGTCTTATGCAAAAATGATTTAGTTCATTTCCAATAACTAAAACATAGAAGGTGTTTGTCGTATAGCCCTTAATCTGCTTTTTCTAAGACAAACCTCATCCCTCAGCTAACTCTTGCTATTTTTCCTGAGTTTTCCTTTGGCCTTGCTGACTCCTCCTCTTCACTAATGAGAATCAGTTTCACTATGGTCAGAAAATAGGAAGGTGGGAGCCAATAATTGGTTATAAAATACAAAATAAAAATAATACACAAAGGATGCTCATGACTCATTTCTTCCCGTTCATCATTCTCTGAGTAGATTATTTAGGCCACAAAAGTACTAGTTTATCTCCGCCACCTCCAGTATTGTTTGTCTGGCTGAATAAAACAAATGAAAAGAATAAAAATATATAACAGCAATAAAGCAAAACATTCAATACCAAATGCTTCCTTTTCTTTGTTTTCAAATTCAACACTTTAAATTTGTCTGAAAGATTTTAAAAATATTCAAATTCCAAGCTTGTAATGTATGTTAATCACTTTGCTGTGGATACAGCAGAAATCCGTGTTTCTTTCTTTTGCATTGTCTATCAATCTGTGGAATTTTCCCCATATATGAAGCCCAATAGTATTATAGTACAGTAATTATGTCAATATATTTCCTACTAATTAGTTTGCATAATATATATGTTAACTTCCTTCTCATTGCTTCCTGCAATTTAGAAAATGGGTCAGACTGCAATATAGGTTAGGATGACAATTTTATTTTTAATACTTATCTCAAGCTTTCTCTGTTTGAAATATTCAATGCATTGCCTATATGACTATAATTATAAGGCTACACAAATGTAAGGGCACAATGCTTTTGGAAAGTAAACAGACCAGGAAACACTGACATAATGACAAGAGTTATTACCAATTAGATCATTTCCCTTCTAACAACTTAAAGCATTTTATAAAGTTGTTCAGTCATTGCTGTTCCAAATTAAAAGTAATGCTTCATGTTGCCTCAGAGATAGCTAGGTAATTTTATGAAGAAGCCTGAAATCACCAACAAGAAATTACCGGTATCTTAGTGTGTGACTCTTTCCCCCCCACAGGAGTTCTTTTGCTTTTAAAACTGTAATGCAGTTTTATCCCTATCCCCCAGGGTGCCCAGGGAATTCTGGGAGTTGAAGTCCACATAGCTTAAAGTTGCTGAGGTCTAGAAATGCTGGTTTTAACACCAGTTGCTATCCTGCATTTTTGTTTTGGAAAACTCCTTTTTTGTGACCCTTATGGTAGATGATAAAGATGCAGGTGACCAGCAAAGAAAAATGTGTAGCAATACCTTCAAATAATAATAAATACCTTCAAATAATAAATACCTTCAAATAATACCTTCAAATAAATAATAGGGTTGCCATATCTACTGTAGGTGCAAAAGTCCCAATGTTCACTACAAAGAAACAAAGAGATACAGAACATAGACAGTCATTTACTATCATCTGTGGTCATCCAGATTTTTCGAACTCTATATATTTAATCCATATGTCACTCTACATGTTACCCAGAATAAATAATAAAAATCTTAATTAAACTAAACCTTTGATATCTTTTTTTAATTACCGTATTTTTCGGAGTATAGGACGCACCTGAGTATAGGACGCACCTAGATTTTAGAGGAGGAAAACAAGGAAAAAAGTATTCTGAACCAAATGGTGTAGTAATATATTATTTAATAAAATACCAGTGTAGCAGAATACTTTTTACAACCATGTATACTTTTTACAACCATGTACACTTTTTACAAACTTCAAACTTGACAGCTTTAAGACTTGTGGACTTCAACTCCCAGAATTCCTTCTCCAGTCATGCTAGCTCAGGAATGGGAGTTGAAGTCCACAAGTCTTAAAGCTGTCAAGTTTGAAGTTTGTAAAAAGTGTACATGGTTGTAAAAAGTCTTGCCAAGTTTGAAGACCCTTGCACCCCTAACCCAGGGGTCTTCAAACTTGACAGCTTTAAGACTTGTGGACTTCAACTCCAATTCCTGAGCTAGCATGACTGGAGGAGGAATTCTGGGAGTTGAAGTCCACAAGTTTGAAGACCCTTGCACCCCCTTGGCAAGTTTAAGACTTGTGGACTTCAACTCCCAGAATTCCTCCTCCAGTCATGCTAGCTAGAGTTGAAGTCCACAAGTCCTCCCGGTCTTGCAGCCAGTTCCCTCCTGAAGCTCAAGGGCTGCAACTTGAGCTGAGCAGATCTGCGGCGAAAGCGGCGGCTCCTGGTTTTCCCGGCCAAAGAGCGCTCGCTAGAGAAGAGCAGCTGAGGAAGCAGGCGAAGCGCGGTGACAGGCAGGTGTTTTGGAAGCGCCGAGGGCAGCACGCGCGTCCGGGATGCCCTTCTCGCTTAGCCAGCAGCAGCGGGCGCAGCGAGTTCCATCCCCACGCGCGTCCCCGGCGCTTGCTGTGGCGACGCTGTTTTCTCCGAGACCTTTGTCTCGGAGAAGGAGCAGTAGACAAAGGTCTCGGAGAAAACAGCGTCGCCACAGCAAGCGCCGGGGACGCGCGTGAGGACGGGACTCGCTGCGCCCGCTGCTGCCGGCTAAGCGGAAAGCACAGAAAGGTGCATCCCGGACGCGCGTGCTGCCCTCGGCGCTTCCAAGACACCTGCCTGCCGCTGCGCTTCGCCTGCTCGCACGCCCGCTCGCTCGCAAGCGGGCAGCGGTGGGGATCGAAGCGGAGCGGTGGCACCTCGAAAGGACGGGGGCAAGCAGCGGTGGTGGCGGCGGCAAGCAACGGCGGGGGCAAGCAGCGGGGGGGGCAAGTGGCGGTGGCGGAGGCAGCAGCGGGCGGCGGGGAAAACCTCTGAAGGGTGGGGGCTGGGGGGGGTTGGGGGCTGCATTCGGTGTATAGGACGCACCCACTTTTTGACCCCCTTTTTGGGAGTAAAAAGGTGCGTCCTATACTCCGAAAAATACGGTATAAGCCTCCAGGGGTAAAACTATAAATAATTTTACATAGCAAACAGCAGCATGGAAAGCAAAAGCTGTATCTACTGATTTTCTCTTTATTTTGTATCTATTAAAGAACAAAAATCCTGCTACAAGCATCTCTCTCTCTCTCTCTCTCTCTCTCTCTCTCTCTCTCTCTCTCTCTCTCTCTCTCTCTCTCTCTCTCTCTCTCTCCTCATCCTCATCCTCATCTTTCTCCAATTTTTTTAGGATAATAATGGCACGTTTCCCAAGTAAGTTATCCCTGTGTGCATTTTATGTGCTGAAAAAGTAGGGTTATGTTTACACTTGATGCCTACTCATAGATTGAATTGGACTCTCTGAATATGCATAGTACATTGGATCAGGTCCCTTTTCTCTTGCATTATTCATTTGTAGTAACTCAGTATTGAAAAATTCTGAGCTACACTGGACCAAACTTACTTTCAAGACTTTGAAAATGATTTTATATGTTTGTAATTAATTCCATTATCCCCTAAAGCTAAAAACAATTGCATAGCAATTAAAGTTTTACTATAACTACAGTTCAAAGTCTGAGATGGCTTCTGGGTGTCCCAGGCAAGTCTTCCTGTCTGGCATCAATTTTTGATCCCTAAATTTATTTTGATGACATAACAGTAAGTTAGCCTAGTTCCTAAACTCAGGTGATCCTCATAACTGGAGAGAAGATTCCAGCAATCTCTGTGAATCACAGCACAGCATTCTTCAGAAACAACGCCTTTATGACTATTGCCTCCTGAAAAAGCAAGGAGGATGTATCTCAGTTACAACTATGTGATAGTTGCAATAAGTCAAGTCTTCTGATTTATTTCCCATGTATATGCTTCCCTTTATGTTATCTTGTGGTGGGAGAAACATATGGAAACATCTTCAGCTGCTAATGAGTCTGCAGGGAGATGTTTATTGCAGTCTTAACAAAAGACCGGTGAGTGTGGGTGTGTGAATGGACATTACAGCACATACCCATTGATTTCTCAGACAGTGGGTGGTGGCTTTTGACCAAAAAGATTTGGTATAAGAAAATGACATAACCTGTCCATACTGTATTATGGCTTTGAAAGTTTACAAGTATTTGGACTCCATACAGCTATGAGAAATCACAGCTATCCTTAGTTATAAGATTATATAATTGGTCTGCAGCCTTTTCTCAGCCTTGTTCAGCTAGATGGCAACCTCTAGCAGATCTTGACTGATTTCAAAAAGCTAAGCAGGGTCAGACTTGATAAGAACATGGAGACCACCAGGAAATATCACAGTCATAGGATTTATTTATTTCTTTAGCGTATGGCAAATACATGGACTTATAGTAGTTCAAATGTTAATGTCCAGTCCACCCAGCCATTCAAGGACAGGGTGGTCTATGTTGAAAAAATCAGACATTGGGACCGGTGTAAGCTCTTGATGGACATTCGGACACAACGTGGTGGATATTTTGTCGAGGAGCACCAGTGTCACACTGAGGGGTAGAGACAAACCCCACTTAAACAATGAGTCCTGGCAGACACCATGTTGGGTACGGCTCCTGTTCAGAGTTGACCAATGCTGGCAAGGAAGGTCAAAACCTGGCACCTTTTGTGTAGGGTCATCTACTTAACTGCCTGTATCTGGGCGTTCAGCAACCCATTTGGCTTTCCACTGTGTGTTGATGTCAAAGTTGTTAGACAGCTGTTGAGCGAGTGCCAGAGAGGGCTTCCTGGATTTAAGCCTGCCAATTGATAAATAAGGAAGATCAGCGTGCACAGGAAGAAGTGGGTTTCTCGTAATTTCGCTGTGCTCCTTCACTAAGGCTTCCTGCCTTCATAGGGCTGGTGGTGCAATGTGGCTCAAGACAGGGAGCCAGCAAGTTGGAATAGATTTTATGCAACCACTTATGATCCCCATTGTATCATTTAGTCTAGCATCGATCTTGCTGGTGTGGCAGCTATTAAGCCAAACAGGGGCCCAGTATTCAGCTGTGGAGTAGACCAACCCTAGTGCTGATATTCTGAGAGTAGAGGCTGAGGCTCCCCATCTTGATCCTCTTAGTTTCTGAAGTAAGTTGTTCCTTACTTCAGAGCCATAGGATAAATTTGGCTTTGGGAAATGAAAAAATAGGCAGGAAAAGACAATAGCAAACAATTTCCACATTATTACCAATAAAATTACATGGATGCCCATGAAATCACCAGGTGTCCGATATGACTAAAGGGAGTTTTTATCCTTATGTCTTCTCCCAGTTCAGTTTCATTTCTATGTGCTTAGAAAGGAAGTGGTCTTTAAGCTGATGATTTGTGAAAAGGAACAAAATACCACAGCAGGATCATTTGCAATCCCATTTTGGCTTCTCTGCTGATTGAAATATGCTTTAGTAGTACTGGTTGAGGACTTATAGGACCAACATCTTTGGAGGAGACAGATTGACCTATAGTGGCCAACTCTATGACTCTAATCCAACTATGGCCTCAAACTACAGCCCGTGGGCCAGATACGGCCTGCTGACCCAATATATCTGGCCCGCGGAGTGGTGGGGTTCAGCCCCACCCTTTGCCCCTCTCCTCCCAGCCACTCCCCATGTGGCTGCCTTTTCCTGGCTGACAGGGGCCTGGGGAGGAGGTCCCTCACCTACCGCAAGGGTTCGCCACCCACATTGCCCCTCCTCCAGCTGTCACCCTTATCTTCCACTTCCAGCCACACTTCCCACTTCTGCTCATTTCAACATTTCAATGCTCACCATACTGCTGCTGCTGCCACAAAGGTAATGCCGAAGGGCGCCGGTAGGTGGGGGAGGGCCCACAGGTGGAGGGGTGTTGCTGCCGGTGCAGCCACGTGCCCCCAAGCCAGAGGCTGGGTGGGTGAGCAGCTGCGGTCAGCTCCCCTTGTCCCAGAGAAGAACCAACTTCAGGATCTCTGTGCTAGCAGCCGCCCCCTTCTTCATATGGGATTGCCAGGCAGCTTCACATGGGATCGCCCACTTAGTCCAGGGTGACTTCGGGGAAGAGCCAGGGAGGGCTCTGATGCTGCCATCTCCCACCCGCTCCCCTCCCCGCTGCCGCTCTGGCCACATTCTCAAAGATTGGGAGGGCCGCGCAGGAGGAGAAAAGGCAGCGAAACTTGCAAGAGAGGAGACGGGAGAACAAAGCAAGCGAGTGAACCTTCGGACTGCCGGCTGGCCTCTTTATTCCACCTCGCTCCCGAGGAAAGCCCTTTGGAACGGCAATGGCAGCACATGTGTCTGTGAGAGGAAGAGAGGTCAGGTGAGACCCAGACGCTTTCCAGCTCCCCTTGTCCCAGAAGTATCAACTTTGCACTCTCTCCTCTTTGCTAGCAGCCACCCTGTTTTTCACACAGGATCGCCCAGGAGTGAGGAGGGAGAGGGAGAAGGGGGCAGCCACTAGCAGTTAGGGGAGAGTGCGGGGTTGATGCTTCTGTGACGAAGAGAGCCAGAAAGCATCTGGGTCTCACCTGGCCTCTCTTCCTCTTGCAGCCACGTGTGCTGTCACTGCTGTTCCAGAGGGCTGCCTCAATAGCTAGGGAGAATAAAGAGGCCAACTGGCATGCCGAAGGTTCACTTGCTTGCTTTGCTCTCCTATCTCTGCTCTTGCAAGTTTTGCTGCCTTTTCTCTTCCCGCGCAGCCCTCCAGATCTTTGAGACTGCGGCCTGGTTGGTGGCAGTGAGGGAAAGGAGCATGTGGGAGATGATGGCATCAGAACCCTCCTGGCTCTTCCCTGAAGTGCTTTGCACCAGCCAAATCTCGTGGCCCAAATGCCACCACTGCCGTTCCCCACCTTGCTTGGGACAGGACAGCAGTCGTGGTTTGGGGAGAGGTGAGGCTTCCCGGAATGCCACCTGGCCTGGCTGGCGGTGGAGGCAGGTGAACTGACATGCACAGGGAGAGAGGGGAGCGTGTGAAAGACAGCAGTGTCAGAAGCCTCCCTGGCTCTTCTCTGAAGCACCTCACCAAATCTTGCTTGGGATGCTCACAGCGGCATTTTGGACAGGACAGCTGTGGGGGCAGTGGTGGGTTGCTCCCTTACCAGTGCCGGTGTGCTGCGCACGCATCTCCATGCTTCAGATGCGTGCACGCTCGCTACGCACGTGCGCCCCCTCGCACAATTTTGCACCAAAATCTTGCGAGGGGACACGCACATGTGCAAGATTTCAGCACAATTTTGCTTCCACGCATGCGCAGAAGCAAAATCTCACCAAAATCTCACATGTGTGTGCGTCCCCTCGCGAGATTTTGGCGTGATTTTGCTTCCGTGCATGCGCAGAAGCAAAATTGGCCAAAAATTCACCAAAAAAATGGCAATGCACGCGATGGACCAGCAGAGAGGGCTCTGGAGAGGTTGTGTGCAAATTGCGCAATCGGTTGCTCCCTACCGGAGGTGTGCACCAGGCAGCTCTGGCAGGAACCCACCTCTGTGCGGGGGGGATAGTGAGGCTTCCTGGAATGCTCCCTGGCTCTTCCCCAAAGCACCTCGCACCAGCCAAATCCCCTGCCCTGAATGCCACCACTGCTGCTCCCCACCTTGCTCGGGATGCTCACCCTTCGCTGCCCAGTTCCGGTGGAGAGGGCAAAGTTTAATTATAATATCTGCCCCTGGGGAGCACACCAAGGGGGAGATGGAGTGGCAAGATCCCTTCCAGGATGTTGCCCCTACTTCACCTGTCAGGTGGCAGTGAGGCAACATCACCAGCAGGAACCCCCCCCACCTCTGGCCCTGTGGATGGCACCTCTGCTGTGGCCAGGCTTGCACGGTGACAGCGGGAGCAGAAGCCCTGCACTAAAGATGGTTTCCTCTTCCCTGCTCAAGAAAAGGGTTTTGGTGCAGCATTCTGAAGAATCAGCATTATAGATTTTAAGTTTTCTTAATTGGAAAATGGGAGCACATCTCCCGTGCTCCCCTATCCCTCTTCCTAGGTTTCAGATTGAGGCTGTGGGCTCCCTGATCAAGAGCGGGGCTGAGGGGAAGCCAGCCTTGATTTCAATAGCCAAATTGGGGGCAGGGGAGGGGAGGGGGAGAGAGAGGCAATGCTCTCTGGGAAGGCAGGCCAGTCTAGTAATTCCTCATTTTTCCTTCCCCCACCAATTAAGGGAGCAGGCAGGCTACTATACTTGGTAGTCTAGCTCAGCCCAGGAAGGCAGAGGAGGCCCTTGTGCCATTAGGGGCTTGCCTGGGTCTCATGGCTGCTACAATCTTGGCAAGGGAGCTATTGGGGGCAAGGGATTCAGCCACAGTCTTGACAAGGGAGCTATTGGGGAGGGGGCAGAGGAATCAAGCCCAGAGGAGAAGCACCCCCTTTCCTTCTTGTCTGTTCTGGCAGTGAGCAGCAGTGGAGGGAGAGCAAAAGGAGCCTGTGCTGGTTGGGGGACTTGGACGGGGAACAGTCCCAAGTATGTGGGAAGTTGCTGCTGAGGGGTGCCTTTTCCAGGTTCTGGAGTAGACATAAACCTGCTCCTTTGCCTCTCTAAGGAGGCCCAGCTCTTGGGCTGAGTACCTTGCCTCCCACCCACCCACCCAAAACAAGGCGAGGCAAAGCCTTCCCTGGTTTGTTCTATTTGTTGATTGTAAGCTCCTTGGGGCTGAGAAGAATTGCTACAAAACTGAGTTTTCTGAAGTGGACCACTAGACTCCTAAACAACTTAAAAAACGATCTAGTAAAAAGAAAAGTCAATCAAAAGAGCAACATGCAAACAAAAGCAAATAAAACACCCCCAGGAGCAAAACAAATTAAAGTTTAATTTGTGTGTATTGTTTAATGGAGTGTTAACTTAGCCACTCCCACCTAGTCACATGACATAGCTACGCCCACCCAGTCACATGACCACCTAGCCATGCCCACCCAGCTGGTCCGCCCCCCCAACAGTCTGAGGGACCATGAATTGGCCCCCTGTTTAAAAAGTTTGAGGACTCCTGCTCTAATCCAATTCTGCATCATTATTTTGGCTAACACTCATTGCCACACTATGTCTAAAATTAGCCCAATTTGTGGCAATGAGATACATGATTGAAAACATTTGGCGAAGCAATATATTGTCCTAAACCTATTATTAGTTTCCATGGATGAGCACCAAATGATAATTATGAAAGGTGAGAAAAATAATTATCTCTAAATATCAGGCAAAATGTATAAATCTTTGTTGATCCTTAATTATACCATTTCTTAATTATTCACATATTTTAAAAAAGAATGTAACTCCAAACTTTAATAGCCTGTTTTCATATCTTTGACTTTTTTCATCTCTATAATATATTTTAGACAGAATGGATTGAAATTAATATGGATCAGGCAGTTTAAATTCATGAAGGTTAAATTCTGACATTTCTGTCATGTATCTGAAGTTACTTAATTCCTCTGGAAAGTAATGTGATAAAATGCTTCTATTTCCTCACATTTATTTAGGCAAACTCTTTGTTAGAAATTCCAATTAAATAGTTCCTTTCAGGATAATAACAAAAGCCGGCATCATTAGATGTCTACTTTGATAGTCTGTTTGAAATAGGAAAGATCAAAGAGGTTTTAACCAGGTGTCAAAAGATTCATATTCCCACAATCCGGAGAAAAGAGAATGGGTGTTAATGCTAAGACAGAACAAATACCTCCATTCAAATGCAGATTCAAATCTTTATTACAAAAATCAATATATCACCCAATTTCTCAGTAAACACAGTAAAAAAGAGTTTTGTATTTGCAGATTTATATTTCAATACATGTGTATATGTTTACATGTCTATGTGTAAAATTTTAATATAGTATTTATATATGTATATATACACACATACACACATACACACATGGCGGGGGAGTAAAATCTGTTAGATAATTAGGGAATACAGAAGAAATTAGTGTGTAGGCCTACCTTGGATCAATTAATATTTTCCAACACAATTTGGAAAAGATCTTCATTCAAAATAGCAATACAATCTTTCTCATAGGGAGATAAAATTACAACCTTGTTCCCATGCATATCTGTACCAATTATCAACTTCCATGAGTAGGAGGACAACAAAGGGTAGTGTGGTAACTGTGGCTAACTATCATGGAGAAAGATTGGGGTAGCCAAAGTGGGGGAAGTAATGTCAACATATTTGTTCTTGCTTCTCTCCACCTAATAATAATTATCAAGAGATAAGAAATGCCTGAACAGAAATACCTTGGGCGAGTTCAGGACATTGGCTGCCTGCACTGGACGGAAAGATCATTTCATCTCCAGATCTAACTGGCTGATAGATATAGCTTTTTTTTTTAACCACTGATTATAGAATAGCATCCTCTGTGATCCATAGGCATATGTCCATCCTAATTTTTGTGGCTGATCCAGACTTCCCCTAGCATCTATGGCCTATTGATAATGCCATATAAGTTTCTTTTTAAGCTCTATCAACTAATCGTTCTTGTGCAATAATGGGAGTAAAAGTAAACCAGGAGTAATATACTAAAGTAGGATTATGAGACATTGGCTTTGGAAGCAGAAAATAGTAAGCTGTTTCACTTTACATTTTTTTCTTCTTCTGAATGCTCAGAAAGAACTCTACCCAGAAGAAAAGGGAGTCATTCCCTTTAAAAGAAAAACCAAAGAAAGAGAAAAAGGAAGTCCAAAGCCAACTCTAGGAAAAAGGAGTCTACATACCCAGCATGTAGTGTGCATTTGGATTTCCTTGGGCTGTTGGCGAACTGTTTTGTAGCAGAGGAGATGAGGAGACAAAGGCCTTGGCAAGAAGAGAGGAGATTCTAGAGGAATATGGTTGCAGAAGGTCCATCTCAAAGCTGGAGAAAGGAGAAACAATAGCTGCCAAGATAAAACCAAGTACGATGAGTTCTCTGCTTGCCAAAGAGCAGCATAATAATAGGTTCCTATTATTATTATTATTATTATTATTATTATTATTATTATTATTATTATTATTATTATTATTATTATTATTATTATTATTATTATTATTATTATTATTATTATTATTATTATTATTATTATTATTATTATTATTATTATTATTATTTATTCACAAAAAATGTAATACACAGCAAACGAGATTTATATGCTGGATTTCGTATCACTATATCACAAGTCGAACACTTCCCAAGCGTCTAGGACTGTGTGATGTATTTTCGTATGATGCGCGCAGATCCAAGTACGGTGGCCTTTTGCAACTGACAGATCGTGATTTTGTCAATGTTTATTGTTTTCAAATGCCGGTTAAGGTCTTTTGGCACAGCACCCAGTGTGCCGATTACCACTGGGACCACCTGTACTGGTTTATGCCAGAGTCGTTGTAATTCGATTTTAAGGTCCTGATATCGGTTAAGTTTTTCTTGTTGTTTTTCATCAATTCGACTGTCACCTGGAATGGCGACATCAATGATCCACACTTTTTTATTTTCCACAATCGTGAGGTCTGGCGTATTATGTTCAAAAACCTTGTCAGTCTGAATTCGAAAGTCCCAAAGTATTTTGGCATGTTTGTTTTCAACTACTTTCTCAGGTTTATGATCCCACCAGTTCTTTACCACTGGTAGGTGGTAGTTGTGGCACAGGTTCCAATGAAGCATCTGGGCCACGTAGTTGTGCCTCTGTTTGTAGTCCGTCTGTGCGATTTTCTTGCAGCCGCTGAGGATATGATCAATTGTTTCATCAGCTTCCTTGCAAAGTCTGCATTTTGGATCATCAGCTGATTTTTCAATCTTGGCTTTGATTGCATTTGTTCTAATTGCTTGCTCCTGGGCTGCAAGAATCAAGCCTTCTGTCTCCTTCTTCAGTGTTCCATTAGTGAGCCATAACCAGATCTTCTCCTTATCAACTTTTCCTTCAATCTTGTTGAGGAATTGTCCATGCAAGGCTTTATTGCACCAACTGTCGGCTCTAGTTTGCATTGCAGTTTTCCTATACTGATGCTTGGTCTGCTGCACTTTCAGAAGCTTCCGGTTGTTTACTTCAATCAATGCAGGTTCTTTACTTTCTTTGACGTATTCTGCCAATGCATGTTTTTCTTCTTCTACTGTTTGTTTTACTTGTAAAAGTCCTCTGCCACCAGTTTTTCTGGGCAGATATAGTCTGTCGACATCACTACGAGGATGAAGTGAATGGTGAATGGTCATGAGTTTTCTTGTTTTTCTGTCCAAATTGTCCAGTTCAGCCTGTGTCCAGTTTATTATGCCAGCAGTATATCTTATAACAGGTATAGCCCAGTTGTTTATGGCCTTGATGGTGTTGCCTCCATTGAGCTTGCTTTTGAGAATTTTTCTGACTCTTTGTGTGTATTCTTTACTGACCACATTCTTCACATGATCATGTTTGATATTATCCAGTTGTAGTATGCCCAGGTATTTATAGGCCTCTGGCTGATGACACTTTATGGCTTGACCATTAGGCATGTTTATGCCCACACTTTCAGTGATTTTGCCCTTCTTCAATGCTACTGTGGCACATTTGTCCAAACCAAACTCCATGCTGATATCATTGCTAAAGATTCGGACAATGTTGGTCAGAGACTGAATTTCAGTTTCAGTTTTTCCATACAACTTCAGATCATCCATGTACAACAGGTGTGAAATTTTATTAGATTTTTTGGATGTTTGATAGCCAAGGTTTGTTTTTTGTAAGATTGTTGACAGCGGAATCATGGCAATGATAAAAAGTAATGGTGACAATGAGTCTCCCTGGAAAATTCCTCTTTTGATGTTGACAAATCCGTAATTTTCATTTCCCACAAACAGTTCAGTTTTCCAGTGCTTCATCATGTTTTCAATAAAACTGCCAACATTTTTACAAATCCCAATGGTGTCTAGGCACTTGATGATCCAACTGTGTGGGAGTGAATCAAAAGCTTTTTTATAGTCAATCCATGTTGCGTGAAGATTAGTTTTTCGGCTTTTGCAATTCTCCAGAATCATTTTATCAATCAAAAGCTGATCTTTTGTGCCCCTGCTTTTTCGTTTGTTGCCTTTCTGTTCATCTGGTAAGATGTCATTCTCTTCAAGATAATCTTGAATTCTGTCAGCCATAATGCCAGTCAATAGTTTAAACATAGTGGGTAGACAAGTTATTGGCCTATAATTTCCTGGTGCTGCTCCTTTTGCTGGGTCTTTTTGTATCAGATATGTTCTCCCAGTTGTCAACCATTCACTGATACTTCCTTTTTGCAGCATCTCATTGAATTTTTGGGCCATTTTTTCATGCAGACTAGTCAGATGTTTGAGCCAAAATCCATGCAGTTGATCACTGCCAGGTGATGTCCAGTTCTTTACTTTCCTCACACGTTTGCTGATCATTTCAGTTGTTATTTGCATCTGTTCCATTTTCTTGTGTGAGAATTTTTCCTCAAACTCTTTTATCCACCCAGCATTTTTGTTATAGTCCTTCTCATTTTCCCAGAGCTCTTTCCAAAATGCAGTTGTTTCAGTTTTCTCAGGCTTTTCAACTACTATGTCTGTTGATTGATTCAAGGTCTGGTAGAACCGCCTTTGGTCTAATTGAAACAGTTGGTTTTGTTTGTACTGGGTGATTCTGGCTTCATATCTTTCGATTTTTCTGGCTGTTGCTGTAATTTGTTCTTTCACAATTTCCAGAACTTCTTCGATTTTTCTGGTATTCAGCCAGTACCTTCTGATCAGGTATTTTTTGATCTTCTCATTCTTCAGTTTTTTCTCTTTCATACTCTTCAAGTTGCTTGCATCTGATCGTAAACTTTTTATTTTCAACTCCAACCTGATCTTCCATTTTGGTTTTCCAGTTGATTTTCTAGGAGGCTGCAGGAGCCCAAGCTCTTCTGTTACTATTACTGCTGTACTATAAGCAAACTGATTTATTTGTTCAATGGATGCTATTTGGACCGTAGCAAGTACAGTGTTCACATCCTTCATCAGCGGTGCAAGTCGTTTTTTGGGCACAGTTTTCAAAGTTGGAAGCCGTCTTCTTACTGCATTTAATACAGTATGGGCTGTGAGTTTATCCTTCAGTTCTTGTTGCCTTGTTGTCAATGTTCCTGGTGTTGCAACAAAGACATCAGGTTGTGGCTCCTTTTCATTTTCTTGAAAAATTTCCATATTTTCTTCTGGTTCAGTTTGTTCAATGACTCCTAATGTTACTGAAACGTCAGCCACTGTCTATACAGTAGCCTGATGTTCATTTGCTTCGCAACTTTTTTGAATTTCTTCAAGTTCAACCTCACTGTATACTTTATTTCTGATTATGAATCTTCTTTGATCAGCCAGTCGAAGTTCAGTTATCTTTGAGTCAGGGTATACTTGTTTCCACAGTTGGTACATCCTTTTTTGGTAGCCACGCTTTTGAGGTTCTGATTTATAGTAGCATTTCATTACTGTACGATTCTCTGACATGGTGTATTTCTGCCGCTTCTGTAATTGTTCATTTGAGTTTTGATTCCGTAACCCACTTTCCAGCGAATGCCCGGAATCAGCAGCATCCGCCGCAGACCTTTTTATCCTGGGCGACGGCCGAGCCAGTATAGACTTCAATTTTGTTGTTGTTATTATTATTATTATTATTATTATTATTATTATTATTATTATTATTATTATTATTATTATTATTATTATTATTATTATTATTATTATTATTATTATTATTATTATTATTATTATTATTGGTTCCTATTATGATTATAATTATGATTATGATTATGATTATGATTATGATTATGATTATGATTATGATTATGATTATGATTATGATTATGATTATGATTATGATTATGATTATGATTATGATTTTGTCAAACATGTACAAGATAGCAAGTATAGGTATAAACATAAACATAAGCAAAGTAAGTACAGATAAATGAGGACAATAGGACAGTAGGACAGGGATGGTAGGCACAATGGTACATTTATGCACGCCCCTTACAGACCTCTTAGGAATGGGGTGAGGTCGACTGTAGACAGACTAAGGTTAAAGTTTTTGGGGTTTGGGGAAGAAACCACAGAGTCGGGTAGTGAATTCCAGGCGTTGATCACTCTGTTGCTGAAATCGTATTTTCTGCAATCGAGTTTGCAGTGGTTTACATTGAGTTCGTATCTATTGTGTGCTCGTGTATTGTTGTGGTTGAAGCTGAAGTAGTCATTGACAGGTAGGACATTGTGGCAGATAATTTTATGAACTACATTTAGATCAACCTAGCAGTGATGGGCTGTATCCCTAGAGAAGGGATTAACTAAGGTGACCAGACGTCCCGCTTTTGGCGGGACAGTCCGCTTTTTAAACATTTGTCACGCGTCCCACGGCATTTCTAAAAAGTCCCGATTTTTTGACAAGCACTGAAGAGATTGCGCCCTACTCCTCCCATGCTCGGGGGGGGCACGGAAGTCGTCCCCTCTTGCTTTGCTTCACTCTGACCCTCCTACTGGCTTGTCGAGAGTGCTTGTCCAGGGCTCCGGCAAGCCTTTGGAACTACTTGCAAGAGCTGCTCAGCTGTGAGTCGGGTCTTCCGCTCACGTGATCTCGGCTCCATTGTGCTTCGCTGCTTGTGAGGAGGCTGTAGGAGTTCCTGTCTGGATTTCCTGGCGAGGCTCCGGAGTATAGCGGTGGGAAGTTTTTTGTGAGTCAGGGCTGCTGCTCACGTGGTTCCCGTTTGCCCTGTTAGTGATTCTGCTGCCAGGGGGAGAGCTGCGGGGGGGAGGAGCCCCTAGCCCCCAGCCTCCGCCACAGCCACCAAAGAGAGAGAGAGAGAGAGAGAGAGAGAGAGAGAGAGAGAGAGAGAGAGAGAGAGAGAGAGAGAGAGAGAGAGAGAGAGAGAGAAGATAGATGATAGATAGATAGATAGATAGATAGATAGATAGATAGATAGATAGATAGATGCACCCCCCCCCAAACACCCGCCCTCCCAAAGCACCACAGCTGCGGTTTGCTTTCTTCCTTCTCCTGCCGCTGTCCCTCTCTGGGCCAGACGCAACAGAGGCGAGCCATGGCAGCGGTAAGGGCTGCGATGAACGGAGGGGTGTTTGGGGGGGTGCACAAAGCTGCAGGATAAGAGAGACGGGCCCCTTCTGTCTTCCTCCCCTAGAAACCCACCCCCCGTCAATGGTGTCCCACTTTACAAATATTAAAATCTGGTCACCTTAGATTAAGCAAGAAGAAGAAAGGGAAGAGAAGGTGATTACTTTCCTCCACTTTAGAGTACTAGGGTGCCAGGATGAGGAAAACTATGGAGTCTTAGTTGAAGAGCCTAAAAGTTGGGCTATTTGTTCTGTAACTACAATCTTTCGGAGGCGACAACCAAGCATACCATCAGAAACCAGCCTCTCTGGCAACTATACCAAATAAAAAGAGAAAGAGGCAACACAGATCAACAGAGTTAGCAGCAGGGTCAAGAATAATGGTGAGAAAGGCCTTGTAAGAAGTTCAGTGGCAACTTAAGACAGAAGGAAGTTGGCCAAAGAAATGGCCAAACCAGAGTGATTCAGATGTACCAAGGGACCAAGAGATCAACACTGAAAGGACTGTCATTACAGTCAGAGAAGCAATAATTTCATGAAGCAAGCATCAGATTTAGATGATACTGGTGGCAAGATAAATCAAACATAGCAGCAGTTCCAACCTCATATTAGTTTTGTCTGGATGAGTCAGATGACAGCAGAGACCAATTCATTAGTAAAGACATTAGGAACAGTTGGTAGTAATGTCTAGGATGAGACCAGGATAAATAAGAGCTGAAGCCGATATAGAAATCTATAGGTTAAGGGCATTACAGAGTTATAGATAAAAAGTAAAAGATAAAAGTCAGGTAGTTAGACTTTAGGAAGCTACAGAAAACTAGGAAAACAGAAGTCAGAATAGGGATGACTAAAGAGGCCTACAAAATAAAATAACCTATAGAAACTGTAGAGCAGGGGTGGCCAAACTATGGTTCTTTGAGGACCTGTGGACTTCAACTCCCAGAATTCCTGAGCCAGCCATGTATGTATGGCTAGCTCAGGAATTCTGGGAGTTGAAGTCCACAGGTCCTCAAAGAACCATAGTTTGGCCACCCCTGCTGTAGAGACAGGATAGAGATACTGTAAGTTAGAAAGTGATTTTCTTTTGTTCTTTTGATACACAATACAATAATAAATTTAATAAAAATTGATATGTGTGCATTCTACTTCAGATATGTGTCATCTCTGAACTTGTGAGAGGGATGCATTGTATCAGCACAACTAATTTAGAATGGCAGGTGTTTCTTCCCAAATTTGTCTATGAAAAAGAATTTTTAGCACGGAGAGATGGCAGTAAGTCTAAGCTATAGAAAAGGTTGGGTTGGTACCATTGCCACCCAACAGATTGCAGCTATAATTCCTGTGATTATTCATGCCCTTGATTATTTACCCTCTTACTAAACCCATCAGAAGCAATACTTTATCCTCAAATGTTTTCAGCACTTAGAGCTGTAGTCCTCAGAGCTTATCAGATTATAGTTCTATCATTGGCATCTTATGATTTCCTTCACTATTCTACAGTGATGTTCTTAAGGGTTTAGGAAAGTGGCTTATTCTTGTATCTGGTTGATACTTGAATAGGGAAATGTCATTTCATGTAGTGAATGCCAATTCAAAATGACAACTGCTGTCAATATATCCTCCATGCCACGTTGCAGACTGATTGTCATAATCCATTCACCCACAATGAAAGATTGTTCTGCCATGAATATAAAATCCAGGGTCAAATTTTTATTGTGTTTCCCTCTAATAAAAAAAATCAAGAGGGTTTTTTTTTGGGGGGGGGAATGAGTATAGAAATCCAAATAGAGAGGCTGGGTTTCCCTCAACCCCAGCAGTCTTTGATTAATGGTGGGAATCTCCAAGAATCTGGGGAAGTCCTGGAAATTGAGAAAGAGAACAATTGGCTTCAGGAAATCTTTTATTTCAGTAAAAGTAGAAAAAAAATAGGCAGGAATTTGTGTTAGCCTTTTCATTTCTATGATGGCGAAGAGGGAAAAGAGTGAAAAGGAAGGGACCGGAAGGAAACAGAAAAGTCAGGCAGGAGAGAGTAGATAGGTAGGTGAGTGAATGAGTGAACATGTTAACAGTTAACTGTAGAACAAAGAAAGGAAGTAGTAGCACATAACCTGGCTCGGCTTCAATTTGGAGTTAACCTCACCCTTGGCTGCATTGGGGTAAATTGTAGCCTCCCTCACCTCATCCACTAAAAGTGTACTTCCTTCACCAGCAGAGAAAAGTTTCATTCAGAGCCAAAGTTTGACATTCACATGGACCATTCACTCCAACCAGAATGGAAGGAGTTGGTATTTGCTCCTTTGTGGAACTATGCCTATGTCACTTGGCTCTTTTCATGAACATGGTCAATTCTCAATATATACAGTAAGCTTCATTTTTGGGCGTCCTCCTAGACCCACAGCTAAGCTTAGAACAACACTTGACAGCTGTGGCTAGGGGGACCTTTGCACAGGTCCGCCTGGTGCACCAATTGCGACCCTATCTCAATCAGGAGGCTCTGCTCACGGTCGCTCATGCCCTTATCAGCTCACGTCTTGATTATTGCAATTTGCTCTACATGGGGCTACCCTTAAAGAGTGTTCGGAGACTTCAACTAGTCCAGAATGCAGCGGCGCGAGCTGTTGTGGGTGCATCTAGATGCACCCACACTACACCCAT
This sequence comes from Diadophis punctatus similis, assembly GCA_023053685.1. Taxonomy (NCBI): domain Eukaryota; kingdom Metazoa; phylum Chordata; class Lepidosauria; order Squamata; family Dipsadidae; genus Diadophis; species Diadophis punctatus. Next base: position 34,299,573 of record JALIGW010000005.1, on the reverse strand, counting down.
ACTACACACACTACACCCATACAGTGTACATACTACACACACTACACCCATACAGTGCGAGCTGCATTGGCTGCCCATTGGTCTCCGGACACAATTCAAGGTGTTGGTTATGACCTTTAAAGCCCTACATGGCTCAGGGCCAGATTATCTACGAGACCGCCTGCTATCTCACACTTCCCAGAGACCAGTAAGATCCCACAGAATTGGGCTTCTCAGGGTCCCATCAGCTAAACAATGTCGGCTGACGGGACCACGGGGAAGAGCCTTGTCTGTGGCTGCTCTGGCTCTCTGGAACCAGCTGCTGCCCAAGATCCGTACCACCCCCACCTTGTTGGCCTTCTGGAAAGCCGTTAAGATCTGGCTTTTCCGGCAGGCCTGGAACCAGTGACGTATAGAGAAGATGCAGATTGAAAGGATTTTATCAGTGTAAATATATTTTAACTTGTTTTTAGATGTTTTTGTTATCTTGATTTCTGTTGGTTTTCTGTTGTGAGCCGCCCAGAGTCCTTGCGGCATATAAACCAAACTAAATAAATAAATAAATAAATTTATCTAACGAAAGAACACAGAAGCTCAGCCATGCATTCCTGTACCACTGCAATGATGGATGGATGTTTTGCCATTGGCAGGTGATGTCCAAGGAGGCAGAGGCAGAAAAATCAAAGGCTTAAACAATTGTTTGATTAACAGGCATAAGTTGGATAGTACCATTGGATATTGGATCACAGCAGATTCTTTAAATTAGGAGTCTTTTCTAACTAATACTAAATTAATAAAAATTGTTAGATAGAAAAAATGCTACTGCCAACTGACTGATTTTGGCTACCATAGACTAACATGGCTCTACTACAGTGTTAACAGATGCAATAAAGGCAGATAGACAGAGAAGTTAGCAGATTTCATGCCAGATAAAAGATGGTTAAATTAGGAAAGGCCCATAAATCAGGGGCGGGTTCCTCACTTACCTTGCTACTGGTGCACTGTGCGCGCATCACCACATTTCATGCGCATGCGCGCACGCTGCAAGCGCACACCCCCTCACACAATTTTGCTTCTGCGCATGCGTGGAATCAAAATCATGCTGAAATCTTGCAAGGGGACGCACGCATGCACACAATTTTGGCTATTTTTTGCTTCCACGCATGCGTGAAAGCGAAATCTCACTGAAATCTCATGCGCGGGCGCGTCCCCTTGCAAGATTTTAGCGTAATTTTGCTTCCGCACATGCGCAGAAGCAAAAAATTGCCGAAAATTTCGCAAAAAAAAGATGGCGGCTCCTAGGCACCGGCAACCGACCGCACCGAGTCGGTAGCCTCTTGATGACGTCACCAGCCCACCACTACCGGTGCGATAGAGTGGACCGCACCGGAACGAACCCACTGCCATAAATGCTTCTAGCTGTCAACAGAGCTGCAAATATTCAATACAGCCCACATCACGTTTTAGTGCATTTTGAACTGGTTTGCCTAAAGTTCATTTTTATAGTGTTCCAAATTAAGAATTGGAATAATAAGCTAACATGATGTGGAAGAACACAGGGAAATAAATGGATAGCCAGGGACATCTGAATGTATAAAATAATTGAGTGGAGCGTGTCAATTGTGAATAAAACAGGAAGTGGAGAAGCAAAAGAATGAGGTGACTCATTCAGGTGAGCTGTGCAGTGTGTGCGTGTGTAACAGAGAGGTAGGGGGCAGAAACTGCTCAAAGAACAATCTGTGGTGGTGAATAGCAATGACTTCACTTCACCCATGATGATATGGCTCAACTTCACAGCTGGCATATACTTTTGCTCTGTTCAGCTCCACCGTTTTGAAATTGTCAAAGATATATAGCAAGACAGAAAAAGTACAGAAAAGTAGTATTTCCAAGGGGAGGGGGAATCTAAAAAGCTATTATTTCCCTTACTAAGTTGGTAAGAAAATCTCTGGTCAGAAGTGGACAACCTGTGGGAGTCCCGATATTTTATTTTATTTGGTCTATATGTTGCCTATCTCATCTAGAGGCAACTGGGCAAGATGGGCAGCAGATATGGAAGAGCCCCAGTTCCCAGCAGCTCTATACATTATCCCAATGGTGAAGGATACTGGGAATTGCAGATCAGTAACATCTGGAATGCTAATACAATTCCTATGGTTATAAAAAAGCATTCTGGATTTTTTTTAATGGAATGTGACTAACCTCCGAACAATATGTTTTGTTAATTAATACACATAGCATCAGTATAGATTCCAAGCTGAAGGTTTCAATGACTTATCAACCGAGTGGGTCAGATGTTTTCCCCCCTGAAGTATTTATGATTCAAATGGGGGAAATGGTGGGAATTGTGTGGGAAAGGGGAAAGAATCCCAAATGATGGCACATGGGAAAGGAATATTTACTGTATATCCTTTCCTGCTCTAATGACATATCACCATACAATATTGTATTGTTTGGTAAAAGTAAATTTTGGTAACAGTATAGTATCTAAGCTACAAAAAAGATGATGAATAATTGAAGGCTGAAATTTTAGTGGTTGCTCAGATTTTTGTAGCCCAGATATCAATTGCACCAATGGGGGTTAGTGTTATTAGCTTTCTTACTTTATTGGGGATGTAAATGATTAAATACATTTGACTTTCATATATATGCTCCATTTGCCTAGGACTTGATCTGCATGTATATACACAGAATACAAAACCATTACAGCCTCTCACAGTCATGTAGTCGACTTATTAATCTATCATGATTCACATTATATATGGACATGAAATGTATTGATGTTGTAAGATAAAATGAAAGAAAACTAATTATGGATACATGCATTCTGTCTTTGGAATAACTTTGTACTGATTTATCAGAGAAGTTAAACAGTATTGTAGATAGGCCACGATAAATATTCAATTTGGCTATTTATTTATTTAATATGTTTGTGAGTATGTTTGTACGAGGGTGAGTCAAAAAGTAATGCCATTTTCTTTAGGACAGGTATAATTACCAACACAGGAACATGTAGCATACATCAAAATGAAGCTGGTCTTCTGTGGATCACATCCCTACTCTCAACATAGTCACCGTTTCTCTCAATAGCAATGTTCCACCTTCGAATGAGAGCATGTATCCCTGCCTCATAAAATTTTGTTGACTGTTCTTTGAGCCACTTCTTCACTGCAGTTTTCATTTCTTCATCACTGGAATAATGTTTGCCTCTCAAACCCTCTTTCATGGGGCCGAAGAGAACTGCCTACATTGCTATAATCTAAAGTATTGTCCTCAAACACATTTTGTAAGTGTCTGTGAATGTTCACAGGGGTTTCCCCCTCAGCAACAAGGAATTCAATCACTGCTCTTTGTTTTTGACGCAACTCTAAGGGGGCAGCCATTTTGAATTTTCCTTGCGAGTCTAAAAACCTGAAATGTAAGAAACAAAATATTTCAGAACGTAATGATATAATCATTTATAACTGGGAAAAATTTCAGGTATTTTTTTATCAAAAACTTCACCTGAAATAAAGAAAATGGCATTACGTTTTGACTCACCTTCGTATATATACATACACAAACATTTTATACATATACATATACTGTACACATACAAACACACACATATATACATAGTGTATATTTAATTAAATGTATATGCTGCCCATCTCACTATCTAGTGATTCTATATTGCCTATCTCGCTGTTTGGAGTGATTCTAGGCAGCTATAACATAACACAGCAATAAATAAATAGTATATACGGTACTGTTGCTAGGATTCCCACTGAATATCAATGTGGTAATTCTGTGCATTACTTCTTGGGTGTCATGCTGAGTGAAAAATCTGGGTATTATCCTCATACAGTGGTTCTGTTAGCAGATCTAAAGAGTTGGATTACTGGTAATGCTTAAGTCAACACTGTATTTTTTGAAGGGATGAGTCACAACTAAGAAGGGAGGAGAAGAGAACTGAAAGATCTGACACTTTTTTTTAGTTCCACCCTAAATTTCACTCTTTTATAACTGTGGTAGCTGAACATTCCAGTAATGAGATTTCTAAACAATAACAAATTATAACTTGTCATTAGAATCCACTCTTTTAAACCAATTGGGGCTTTTCACTATTTTCTGAAGAATACTGTATAGTGTAAGAAAGCATTACAAGAAAATATTGAGACTTTCCTCTCACCCAGCCCTGCCTCACCAACATAAAAAAGTCGATTTCCAAGAAGTTTACATGGCTTCTGACAGCCCTCTGGAAATAACACAACTGTAGTCTAAAAAGACAAAATGCCAATTCATCTGAACATGCAATCACATGGGGGCTGTTCTATTTGGAGAATCATTCGTGCATAGCCATAGGCAACTTGTTATGAGGAATTCAATGGCACAGCAAAAATCAGAGATTCCCACATGATAAATGGATGCACATGAATGTCATCTTTTTTTTAATATGGTGAACCAAAAAGGAACCTTCTAATTTTCAGCATCTATTTTTCCCAAACTTTATCTCATGATCCTGTTGTAAAGGTTCAGCACATGAATGGATCCAAGGATATAAAAAATTTCCATGCAGTCGGTAGAGGTCTTGCCTTACAATCAGGAGGTTGTGAGTTCAATCCTAGGTAAAGGCGGATGTAAGGGTCTGCTGCTTGGGCAGAGGGTTGGACTAGATGACCTGCAAGGTCCCTTCCAACTCTGTTAATCTGTTAAGAACTAGCTCATCCTAAGAATCTACACAATTTGCCCTGCTTTCCTTTACTTAGGTTTCTAATAGGAGACATCTAGCAAAATACCTCCTGAATCACTCCTATCCTACATAAAATGAAAGAATGTAACTCCATCAAATCATGATCTGATAAAGCAGTAAAAGTGCATTCCTCTACCTTCAGATCATTATCTAAAATAAGCAGAAAATACCAGATTCAGTATATGTCCTGACATACAGGTATTAACTAAGGAAGGACCATAATTGATATGGAGATCATGAGATCCTGGCCATACTATAGACAGCAACATTAGGATGCATAAGGAAATATCCTCTGGCAAACCCAGCTACCTGGAGAATCTAAATCCCATAGCAGCAACCATCTGCAGATGACCAGATACAGAATCAATGGTATAGCAAACACGTGATGCACATCATCATCTCCAAATTCCATCATAGTTATCCACTGTAAGCATAAAAAGTTCCATTCTGGATAATTTAGGAATGTTCTGTTTAACATAAATATGAACTCAGAACAGACTAACATAGCTCCACATCCCCACCCTTGCCAATGATGCTGTTAGAAAAATCCTAAAAACTAGAAGACAAATCTATAATAGAAACATACCTTCAAATTATTATCAATAGTCATCCAAGACTATTGCTTGCCCACCTTTCATTCAAGAACAGGATATTTACTTCAAGGGATTGACAATAACACTCTTCAAATTCTGCAGACGAAGGAACTGCCATAAAAAAGATGTTTCTTGGTAATCCTAGACCATCATAAGAAACATAACATTTAAAATTAAGCATTATTAAAAGACAAAAACTGAAGAATTGAAGATGATCTTCAGGGACTCAATAACTATGCCAAACCAGTCTAAAAACATTTAGCAGAAATAAATATAAAGTTCTCACTTTTAGGTAAGAAAAATCAGGATACTGTATGTGGGTCCTGATTTGGCAGCAATGCCATGAAGACAGAATAATTAATTACTAACTAGGCATGTCAATTATACAATGGAGCAGTTAAAAAGGCTAATGAAATTCTAGACTGAACCAGAATTTTAGAGATTAACTCATCAGACATAATAATATCAGAGGTGGGTTCCTCCCGGTTCGGATCGGTTTGCCCGAACCGGTAGCAAACAGCTGGTGATGTCATGATGACATCACGGAACCGGATCGGTTGGTGCCAGTCCATGGGTGCCGCCATCTTTTTTTTGAATTTTTTTGAATTTTTTTCCCTGAAAATTTTCCAGGTTTTTTTCCCTTCTGCGCATGCGCAGAAGCCGAGTTTCCGGCACTGCGCATGCATCACCATCTTGTTTTCAGCTCTCTTTTTTTTGAATTTTTTCGGATTGTTTTTTACTGTGCATGCACGCACGCACAAAGTATGCACGCACCCACATGGTGTGCCCACGCGGCACGGGAGGAAGCAAACAGGCAGTGAGGTAAGTTAGAACTCACCCCTGAATGGTACCATTCTACTCTGTTTGGGTCAGACCATCTGGAATGATGTGGTCAATTCTATGCACCTTCACTTAACAAGGATATAACAAACTGAAGCATGGCTAAAACAGAGTGACAATGGCAATGAATGGTTTAGAAACCAATAAGTACAGGGAAACCAATATTAGAGTTGAATATTATTTCTTAAAGGCAATATGATTAGTTGAGGTTTCATGCATAGATAATAAACAAATTGTCTATAGGTATGAACTGAATTATCAAATTCAAATTAGAAGAAAGGAAATTTAGACTAAATATCAAAGAAGAACTTCAGGAGGATGCAAGCAAATTGTTTTCTTAAAAAATATTTTTACTTATTACCCACTTGTTAAGGAAGTTGTTAGTGTGTCAAGAGATGATCTGATTATTTTTCAAGTCCTTTCCTTATTCTGTGATTTGCCTGACAAAGAATTTGGGCAGAGTAGTATGTCTATATCACAAGTCAAACTGGATCACTTCAGACTAAGTCACCTAACCATAAACATCATTTGACTTTCCACACTTTTCCCATGTTACCACTATCTGGACAAATCGCCCTGGAAAAATCAACAAAATATGAAATATTAATATTTTTAAATATTATTTAAAATGTAAGTATACATAGCTCATGCATTTCTAGTATGGTTGGTATCTTCCATATTGCTACTGCAGTTCTATGTGCTGACCAATTGGCCCCCATCTTCACCCAAATCTTCAACAAATCACTAGAGATATGCCATGTTCCCTCTTGCTTCAAACGCTCCACTATCATCCCAGTGCCGAAGAAGCCCTCCATCAAGGAACTGAATGACTACAGACCAGTTGCTCTAACATCTGTAGTTATGAAAACCTTTGAAAGGCTAGTGATGTCCCACTTGAAAACCATCACGGATCCACTGTTAGACCCCCTGCAATTTGCATACCGAGCAAATAGATCAACAGATGATGCTGAATATGGCTCTGCACTACATCCTACAACATCTTGAATCTCCAAATACCTACGCAAGGGTCCTCTTTGTAGACTTTAGTTCAGCATTCAACACCATCATACCGGACATTCTTCTAACTAAACTAAATCAGCTAGCGGTACCTGAACACACTTGTAAGTGGATCACAAGCTTCCTAACAGAAAGGAAGCAGCAGGTGAAGCTAGGCAAAATCACATCAGATACCTGTACAATTAGCACAGGGGCCCCCCAAGGCTGTGTACTCTCACCACTTCTCTTCTCTCTATATACCAATGACTGCATCTCAAACGATTCATCTGTTAAACTACTGAAGTTTGCAGATGATACAACAGTGATTGGCCTCATTCGAGACAACGATGAAACCGCATACAGACAGGAGGTTGAACAACTAGTCTCATGGTGCGACCGGAACAATCTGGAACTGAACACATTCAAAACCGTAGAAATGGTGGTAGACTTCAGGAGAAACCCTCCCATCCTACCACCTCTTACAATACTAGACAACACAGTATCAACAGCAGAGACCTTCAAATTTCTAGGTTCCATCATATCTCAAGACCTAAAATGGTCATCTAACATCAAAAACATCATCAAAAAAGCACAACAAAGAATGTTCTTTCTGCGCCAACTCAGGAAGCTCAAACTTCCCAAGGAGCTGCTGATACAGTTCTACAGAGGAATCATTGAGTCTGTCATCTGCACCTCTATAACTGTCTGGTTTGGTTCTGCAACCCAACAAGACAGACACAGACTTCAGAGGATAATCAGAACTGCAGAAAAAACAATTACTGCCAACCTGCCTTCCATTGAGGACCTGTATACTGCACGAGTCAAAAAGAGGGCCGTGAAAATATTTACTGACCCCTCGCATCCTGGACATAAATTGTTTCAACTCCTACCCTCAAAACGTCGCTATAGAGCACTGCACACCAAGACAACTAGACACAAGAACAGTTTTTTCCCGAACGCCATCACTCTGCTAAACAAATAATTCCCTCACCACTGTAAAACTATTCACTAGGCTGCATTACTATTACTATTAGTTTTTCTCATCGTTCCTATCACCCATCTCCTCCCACTTATGACTGTATGACTGTAACTTGTTGCTTGTATCCTTACGATTATTTCATATTGATTGTTTCCTGATTGCTTACTTGAACCCTATGACAACCATTCTTGACAAATGTATCTTTTCTTTTATGTACACTGAGAGCATATGCACCAAAGACAAATTCCTTGTGTGTCCAATCACACTTGGCCAATAAAGAATTCTATTCTATTCTATTCTATCACTGAAACGGACACATTTATGCATGCAGGTATGCATACTTATACATGGGGAAGATTGAATTTTACTTTATGAATAAATTAACTTTCAGTCAGGGTTCTTTCTGGGGTTGATTTTTTAAAGAAGATATTAAAGAACATTTTAAATAACATATTTTAAAGAACATATTAAGGGCAGAGCATTTTTACATGGGCAAAAATAAATATACTTTGAGAAGGAATCGAGCTTATTAGTATGCAACTTCTCCTCTCACTCCTCAAAACATCAGGAACAGTTTGAGACTGAAGTCACTGCTGCTGAGCTGAAAATACAGAATGAGCCACATGAGGAGAACTGTGTATTCTCCTGCTGACCAAATAAGACAGAGCAAACAATGGTATCCAGCTAGTGCCCTTTAATCTACAGCTCATTTTGTTTGGCCTTTAAACCATTTGCAAACAGGGTTCAGTGCAAAACTGCTAAATCCCCAATCTTCTGCTCAGTTTATTAAAACAGCAGAGAAACAATAGCACAAAGCTGTGACAGACAAGGAAGAAAAATCTAAGAGTTGAGAGAGGCAATGAGGCAAGAATTTATACTACGGAGAGAACAGTCCAGGTTCTGCAATATTTCAGCATTTCTAGTTGTTTTTGGTGAGATGGGCAGCTATATAAATTTGATAAATAAATAAACCAGCTACCGGTATATTGCTAAATATATGGAGTGTTGTGGGATCACATGAATGCAGAACCAATGTGGGAGCAATATAAACACTACAGGAAGTAATGCTTTGTAGCTTCCAGGATTCCCAGATTTTAACCAGCAATCTGGAAGGAACTAAGTTGTTGAAGAATGAACTAAAATGTCAGGAAGCACGGATAGAAAAGCCTCTGATCCCAAGCTTCAAAGAGGTGGTCTTACATCTTTGGCAGTAACTTTCTTATTAAATCATTTGCCACCTCAATTTGATAATTGCAAAGGAAATGGGGTTAAGTTAATTTTCATTAATTGTTCATCCATATGCTGTGAAGCTATATAGAGTCTTGCAAAGGAGAAAGACAGCCGTGTTTTCAGAACTCATTTTTATAGGAAAAATATTAATTCCACCTGGACTTGCTGCTTCACTTTTCATTCTGCCCCCAAGCCATATACAGGGTGAAATCAAGAGATAGGTGAAAAAGCTATTCCTAGTTTGTGGTTGGTCATAATATGAAAACATATCATTACTTATGGGGAGGTATTAGAAAGGCCATTCAAAACATAAATATGTAGTATTTTTCCGCTTTTCCTCCCCTTCAGCCACGCAATTGCTTGTTTTGATATAATATGTACAATTTTACTGCCTTTATCAAGCATATAGCAAATATTGCCATAGCAATAAAATTAACACATGATGCATGCTGTTTGCTACTTAAAATGTTAAATCTTGTATCATGCACATCCCAGCTGATGAGAATTGCAGCCATTGATTCAAAAGTAAGCATGAAGGGCTTATGTGCAGCCTCCTTTTTCAGGCTTAATGCTTGCTCAAAAAAATGTATTATTTATTTATTTATTTTGGAATTCTTATATGCCGCCCAACTCCCTAAGGACTCAGGGCGGCGTACAACAGTGAAAAATACAAGAATAACCAAATCTAAAATGTTAGTTAAAAGCAAATATAAAAATTAAAACACAGTATAAAAAGATCATCAACAACCATTCAACATCATACATACTTGGGGGGTGAGCTCGAGTGAATTAAGCTCTACCCCCCGCCTGCAGGAAAAGCCATGTCTTAAAGGCTTTTCGGAAGGCCAGCAGAGTGGGGATGGTTCGGGTCTCTGGGGGGAGCTGGTTCCAGAGCACGGGGCCAGCCACAGAGAAGGCTCTCCCCCTTGGGCCTGCCAGCCGGCATTGCTTGGCCGACAGGACCTGGAAGAGGCCAACTCTGTGGGCCCTAACCGGTCGGAGGGAAGTATGAGGCAGAATGCGGTCCCGTAGATAGCCTGGTCCTAAGCCATGAAGGGCTTTAAAGATGGTGATCAACACCTTGAATTGGACCCGGAGACCGATGGGCAACCAATGCAGCTGGCGGAGTATCGATGTCACGTGGGTGTACCTTGTCACACCCACCACAGCACGCGCAGCCGCATTTTGCACCAACTGAAGTCTCCGGATACTCTTCAAGGGTAGCCCCATGTAGAGCGCATTGCAGTAGTCCAAGCGAGAGGTGACAAGGGCATGAGTGACCGTGAGTAGAGCCTCCTTCTCCAAATATGGCCGCAACTGGTGCACCAGGCGAACCTGTGCAAAGGCCCCCCTAGCCACAGCAGAAAGATGATGGTCCAATTTTAGCTGTGGATCTAGCAGGACCCCCAAGTTGCGGACCTGGTCCGAGGGAGTCAGTTTCGCTCCCTCAAAGACCAAGGAGGGACAGTTGTTATGGTCCTTAGGAGGCAATATCCACAGCTATAATTATGGGTGCCGATTTCAATTTTTTTTTCTCTGTATGCAATGCAATACAACGCTTTACTTTCTAATGAAAAGTAGTAAAGCAGTAAAACCCATGGCACTTGTATTTAAGTGTATAAAATTTGGTATAAGGCTCTGATTATATCTTACAGTTCAGCTCTGCCCTGAATTCTTGGATAGCCTTAGGCAAAATAATATCTCTCACCTATGATCTTCTTCTGTGAAGCAGTATACCCCATAGAACTGTTGTTTAAAGGAAAACAGATAGGTGGGTTATTCTGCACAGCACAGTGAGTCCTGAGTTCTGGCCATACAGTATCTCAAGCTGAGTTGGCTCCTAGTGGAGTTTCCAGAGTAGTAACAAATACATGCAACCAATGTCTTGGTTCAGATGGCACTTTGATTTTTTTGCTCATTATGAAATGTGACCCTAACTATTGTGGTTCATTGTTTATGGCTAACCAGCTCTTGTAACCTGTTTAACAAGCCAGAATTAAATATACTAACTAGACCATGCTGAGCTAGCAAGACTGAAAATTACGATCAGTACATTTCCCTTGTGCATTGCTAACCTCAAATTTGAAAAGCTGACCCATGTACCTTTTGTATATAATAGCCAGTCCTTTGTACAACTCAGGCTAACCATTTTGATAACTAGGTTCTGTTGAATCAGTTGGCCTCATAATGCTAATGCTCATAATATAATCCATGGTTTATATATTACAACCATAGCAAGCCAAACAGAATCCACATTATTGCTTAGTGCAACCTTTGACCTGAGTCAATTTCTCCCATCTGTGACATTTCACCTGGGTTTTGTTAAGGTGAGCACTTTGAAATGTGTTTGTTAAAAATTATTGTATCATATCTTGTACATCTCTTGAAGCAATATTGCTCTTGTAGAAACATGATACAAAAGATGACAAGTGTAATATGTTCTTTAATTTAAAAAAAAGTTTCTTTACAGGACTTTTATTTTAATCACTTCTATGCTTGACTAGAATTGGGGAACTTGAGTTCAGATCTCTGCTTAGCTAGTAAGCTTACTGATTGACATTGGATCTTTTGCTAAAATCCTACATTTCTTGCAGGATAAGAAAAGTTACCGTATTTTTCGGAGCATAAGACGCACCGGAGTATAAGACGCACCTTAGTTTTTGGGGAGGAAAATAGGGGAAAACAATCTGCCTACCAGGTATTCATCTGGCTAGCATCCTTAGTCTGGTCAGCTTCAGCACATTATTTTATCCCCTGGTTAGGACTTAAAAAAACCTTCTTCTGAGAGAGTAACAATGAAAGAGCATGCAAGCCAGTAAGAGCTGGGAAGATAGTTAGCACCTGGTTAGGGCTAGAAAAAAACTTATTCGGAGCAGCTTCAGCACATTATTTTATCCCCTGGTTAGGACTTTAAAAAACCTTCTTCTGAGAGAATAACAATGAAAGAGCCTGCAAGGTAAGAGCTGGGAAGATCTGTTAGCACCTGGTTAGGGCTAGAAAAAAACTTATTTGGAGCAAGTAAAGCAATGAGAAAAAATTCTGCAAAGACTTAGGGCTGGAAAAACATTCTTTGGAGAGAGTAACAATGAAAAAGCCTGCAAGGTAAGAGCTGGGAAGATCTGTTAGCACCTAGTTAGGGCTGGAAAAAAAAGCTACATTCGAAGTATAAGCCGCACCCAAATTTTCAGCCACTTTTAGGGAGGAAAAAGGTGCGTCTTATACTCCAAAAAATACGGTACATAGATTGCTATTCTGAATTGCTTGGGAGAAGAATGGAATAAAGATTAAATTATAATAATAGATCACCTGGCTGTGGAAGGTGATTATTTTTGTCTATTTAGATATTGATAATGTCATTTCTGAGAACATAGCAACTACCACCCCCTTTCATTGTCTCCCTGGCTTTCTTTGTTATTTTCTCTCACTTTAATTCCCTTTAACCCTATTCCTGAAAATTAAGTAGTTTAGCCTCCAGATGGGAATTACTATTCAGAAAGACAACTCAGAGAGTGACAAGGTTCTGCACTATTTGGAACATTCTGATTATCATATATGAAGAACTGATAATAGACATGGCTAAATAGGATGTAATTAAAATGCTACATTTTGTGTCTTGAATTAATGTGGCAGTTTTCCCTTTGGAAATGGGGAAATAATTAGTCTCTTCGAAGCTGCATGTTAATTACGTGCTACAAGCACATTTTATTCTATATAATGAAGAAGCAGCATCAATTTGGCTACCTTATAAGAGCTGACTGATGCAAGATAAACTTTCATGTTTTTGACCCTTTTGCTTTTCATTGTTTTCTTTAGGCAAACGTATGTGAAAGGATTAGACTGCTTGTTTGCATAGAGTCAAGAGCTCTCTTTCTCTCTCTTTTATACCTGAGTTACTATATACTGAATTTACTATTCATAACAGGTGCTCATCTGATGGCAAGGATATTTGAAAGCCATAAACTCATAAATTGGATTTGAGCTACTTCTTTATTCAGACTTGTTTTCATTCTTTTCAGATAGACCAGGTTCTAATTAAAATTCAAAGTTTTCAACATCAGTTAAAATCTAACGAAGGGAAATAGTTTTTCTGAAATTCTTTAGATATTGTTCAATGTCCTATTGAAATCTCATCGTTTTATTTTGGGAACCACTCTTGATTTTGATAATATATAACTTTACAATTGTTATTTTTTAAATTTATGGAAGGCAGGAAGTAATTTCCCCCAAGTCAATTTTGCAGCAGCTAGAAGATATGCAAAAATGGATGTTAGTTACCTGATCAAATCATCTACTATCATAAATTGCCATAGAAAGTGGATGCCCCAGTCAGTTGTATTGTCCAGATGGAATCAATATCTAAACTGAGGTTTCAAATTCCTCAATGGGATCCGGTTGATCAGTCCAACATTTAACTTACTTATACCTGGTATCAAAAGAATCAAAATTCATTCATCCAATGTGATGAATAAGCTACTAGGATTGATTATTGTATACTGTCTTAACTCCAGTATATTTTGTATATTTTGTATTCCTATCTAAAAAAATGAATTGATAATAGCTAAATTTGTCCTGTCCTGATCTGAATAATTGCCAGACAAAAACTCTGAAACTGTGCTACACAGAACTGAAGAAATTTAGTATCAGACCACTTCTTGAACTAGAATGTTTACTTGAATAGAACAAAGGCACAACACTTGATAAGAGAGTTTTTGGTTTTGCAAAAGGAATCCCATGAAAATGAATCACTGTTTTAAGAAGTGGCAGACCTGTTACATTTGCACCAGTGTTTGTGTCTTTAAATCTGGAGACCTAGTACACAAACATACTTAACTTAGTCTCAAAAATACCCTGAGACCAATTATTGAATCTTTGTGATAGTTTAAATGTCCAATATGGCTCCAAACCTGCTGTGCTGTGTTCAGTGGTCATAAAACTAGTTCAGTTATGTTTATAATGCCAATTAAAACTGGCTTAATTTAAAACAATTACTGATAGTATCTCTGCAGAAAATCAGGGTGAAATTGGTCTATCAGTTGGGAGATTGGGAGACCAACACTGAAGAATAGGCAGCAAGGGCAAAATTGACAGTATATACCCATAACAGAAGGCTAGCTAACTTCAAACAAGAATGACCTCTCTATATATCGCCCATTTTGACAGTGAGATGAGTGGCATTTAAATTTAATAAATAAATAAATGTATACTACATAAATAAAATATATAATACCTTGAATTCATAAATTCAGAGCATGCTTTTTAGGAAAATAGTGAAGAGATCAATAAAAAACGATAGATGAAATGAGTTAAACAGATAACTAACAATAACCCCCAGTGTTTAATTTTCAAAGTAAAGTACAAATATATAGATACTGTTTAATGGTGAGGAAAATAAATGGAAGAGGAGAATGTATTAGCAAAAGGTTTTTTCTTCTTCTCCACAATGCTTTTACTTGTGTTCTACTAGTAGTCAATTATCTTCTACTTTGCTTTCTGTATCTTTATTCTTGTGTGATTTTGTTTAAATAATCTATCAAAGCTTTTGCAATACAACATTTTTAAAAATGTCAAGCGGCTGTTATGTTTGGAACATATATAAAAACTTCCTGTGACTTTTGCTTTATTTTTTAGCCTGCAATTTATCTGTTCAATTATATGACCATAGCAGCCAGTAAGACTAGCCACAGCAATTATATACTGTCTCCTTGCAGGAAACACCCTGAAGTGCCTAATTTAGTTGCAATTTCAATATATCCTGCCTCAGTCTAATATGTAGGTTACTGGATGAGTTTAGATCACAATTTAAGACAATCCAGTATGATAAGCTTGCCTCTTAAACAAATTAAATAATCATGAGTATTGCTTGCAGAGAGGTTAGGCTTAGTTGTAGTCCTTCTTAACCTGGGCCTCGCTAGCACCTTGGAGCTAATAGGAATAGCAATACAAGACATCTGGAAAGCAGAAGATTGAGGATGGCTACTCACCTCTGAACCCAAGGATGGTTAAAATGACACAAAAGTAAAAGAATAAACAAGAAAGTACCTATTACATTCTATTGTCTGTTGTTCATTTGTAAAGACATCAAATACAAACATAACCCAGAAGTTTTAAAAAAGCAGCATATTAATTTTAACACATCAAATATAGTACAAATTCCATAACAAACATTTGAGGAACCATGAAGCTAATATTAGATCTGGTTCCTAATCAGAAAGCCTTATAGAAAAAAAAATGTGAGGGAGGGAAATAACTAAAAAGAATTAAGTGTTACTTGTAATTAGCCAAAAGATTATTCTACGAAAAAAAATACCACTAAAGTTCAGAGGGTCGTTTTAAATTAGGTTCTAAAAGTGAAATCTGTTCAGTTCCTG
The DNA here is from genome assembly GCA_023053685.1 of Diadophis punctatus similis. Classification (NCBI taxonomy): domain Eukaryota; kingdom Metazoa; phylum Chordata; class Lepidosauria; order Squamata; family Dipsadidae; genus Diadophis; species Diadophis punctatus. The sequence goes on along the minus strand of JALIGW010000005.1, from coordinate 34,283,856 downwards.
AGACTTCTGTAACTTCATCCTATTATTTTCAATAAATCTTGTTAAAAGAAACTCAGGGATATAGATATATCCTTCTAACTTTATTCACAGTCCAATGGCCCCAGAGAATTATAGTTATATAGTAGCATACTAACAAACTGATTAGATCTGAACTTGAAACCTGAGTTCATAAGCCACTGAACTGAATTTATCATATTCAGAGCATGGCTCAGGCCTAAATAAGGTTGTATGAGTTGGGCTGTCCCTGGCACAGATGGATTGTCATAAGGGGTAGAAAAATGAATCTCAGGCAAATGAAGCAACATCTACTTCCTGTTCTGCTGAAATGTATGTATTTAGTTATTTAAAGAACTGATATAGCCACCTATCTCACATAGTGCTCCTAGGCAGTTCCTAATAACAACAAAATAAAATAAAATAAAAACACAACTACTTTTCCCAAGCGGTGCCAGAACAGCTAAACTAGTAATCTCCTAAGTCAACTCTATTCTAGCCCAATGCTTAGAGGTGGAAGAGCCAAGTCTTTATGGTCTTTCAGTAGACTAAAAATAGGGAGTCCTCCAATCCAGTGATGGTTTCTAAATTCCATCGCTACCGGTTTGTGCACAATGCTTCTGCTCCAGTAGTGGGTTCTAAAACCCTTTACTACTGGTTCGCGCTCAGAGCTTCCCACTGCAGGTGCTACCGGTTCTTATAACCGGGCCAAACCAGGAGCAACCCACCACTGTTCTACGCATGTGCAGAAGGTTCTGTGCAGAAGCGTCCAGGGCGGGTGGACGGAGTCTCCTGCCTCCACCACTGGTTCACAGAACCAGACCGGTAGCAACCCACCACTGCTCTAATCTCAGGTGGGAAACTATTCCAAAGGGCTGGGGTGCTACAGAGAAGGTGCACCTCCAAGGTCTCATCAGATGGCAGCATTCAGGTAAAGGGACCTTGAGTACGCTCGCCCTATCTGACCTAATGGGATGAGTAGATGACCTTGTAGAGAGGCAGTCCCGAAAATAGCCAGGTCCTATGCCATGTAAGGCTTTAAAAATGAAAACCTTAACCTTGAATTACACTTGAAAAACAACCAGTGCAGCATAATAACTGGGACAATTTGCAGAGCACCCAGCACTGTGAGCCCCACTACTGATTCCAGATATGAAGTTCTGAGTCCTGAGGGAGTAGGGTGGCATAGAAGAACTTTGAATAAATAAAATAAATAAATAAAATATAGCCATTTCTGGCTTTCTTACAAGACAGTGTGAGGAATCAGAAGCAAATGAGCAGTTAAGTATCTCATCCAAGCAGGCCAAACTGTGGTTTCTTATTTCTAGAATTAATTGAGCCTCTACCTGAAAACATGCAACAGAGTTGTAATCATGAGACAGACACCCAGCCCAGTTATTACTGAAATGCCCATTCAGCATTAGCATAACCTAATCTCCCTACTTCCTCTGCAACCTCCACCATCCTCATTTATGTGGTTTCCTACTCTTAATTACTGCTTGCCTGCCTGTTGCTGAGATTTTTTCCCCTCAGCTCTCATCTTAGCACAAGATAAACTGCAGACCCATGAAATATATTTTCTGCAAACATTGGAGGAATAGAGCATATCTGAGTCAGAGAAAATGATTCTTTGTCATAGAGGATTTTTATAAATCTTGAGAAAAAAAAAACATTCTGCTTTCCCCAATACTTTTCTCTCCACTTCCCACCAATTTCCAATGTGTATAACTCAATACTTTTCCAACTAGTTGTGCCAGGCATTGCAAGCCAAGCAGGAGCCTTCTAAATGTGCCTTATCTCCATTTTTTTTAATGCAAAGAGCTGTTATTGTCTGGAACACGAGAGCAAATGTTAGCTACAGGAGAATCCTGTGCTGTGGTAGCATGCCTGGGAAGACGTCAGCAACCTGGCACCTAGTGCAAATCTTCAAATCTAGCCTGCTTGACGTATCCTTGCATCTGTCACTGCTTAGGCAATGAGGCGGAAACTCTTTCCTGAGTCTTGGCTCAGATGTTTGTCTCCTGCTTCAGTCATGTGCTTCATTTAAAAAGTCAAACCTCTACACCCCCCCCCGCACATTCAGAACTATACAGAGAGGTTTTTATATTATACTTACTAAATAGAAATTATGTTGTATTGCTCACATCCTATAACAAAAGTCTAACTGAAGGCAAAGTCTATACCAGTGATGGTGAACCTTTTTCTTCTTGCATGCCAAAAATGGGAGTGCGTGTGCGCGCTAGCGCATGCGCATGCCAGCACACAACCCCCCCACACGTCACACTGCACATGCGCACATCCTAGCACATGCCCCCCCATTGGGTTGTTTTTCACCCTCAGTCTTCCCATAAGCCTCTTGAGTGTGAAAAACGGCCCAACAAGCAAACCGGAAGTTCAGAAAAACAGACTTCCGGTTTGCCCGTTGGGCCGTTTTTCGTACTACGGAGGCTTCAGGGAAGCCTCCTGAAGCCGGGGGAGGGCAAAAACGGCCTTCCCCAAGGCCAAAAATCAGCTGGCCAGCACACGCATGCACACTGAAGCTGACATAGGACAACGCTTCGCGTGCCCTCAGATATGGCTCTGCGTGCCACCTGTGGCACGCATGCCATAGGTTCACCATCATGGGTCTATACCATGGCCTTTGTCCCTTGGTATATCTAATGGGACTCATAATCCCAGAATTATTGCCATTAGTGGCAGATGCAAGTAATTTATGTTTATCCTATGTGCAAAAAAAAAATATTACCCAATTACCAAATGTTGAGCTGCACTGATCTGAACTTACCTAGGCATATAATTCATTTATTTCAGTGCTGGTCTTCCATTATATTTCAGATAACATTTCTGTGAATATCAAAATTAAGTTTTATTTCCTTTTCTCTTTTCTTCTCTAATGTTACAAATAAGTACACGTCTTCTGTACAGTCATGTTGTAATCTTGACATCATTTTATTCAATAAACCAATTACAGATTGTTCCTTTTTCCAGTTGATGATAACTACTGCTGATACATCAGCTATTTGCATTCACTAAGTTTCCATAAATCATGGTTCACAACCTAAAATATAATTCATGGTCATTTATTGCCTATTAAAACAAAGCCAGGTACAAAACATTCTAAAAGTTAAACAGATTTCTTTCTTTCTATACCTGAGATCTGGGTTACAATCTGGAAACTGCTGTAAAGTTATGACTAACAAACGGGAGAGGTCAAGAATATATAAAATTAAATTTAATGCATTGTTAGGGCCTGTGGAGTTAAAAGAAGAAGAATGCCCATCTAGCTGAGTCAGTATGTAAAACCAAAGTAGAAGAATTACATCTTCTTGAAGCATTTTTGTGAACAAGGATAAGGCTGAAAGACTATGAACGTTAGTTTCTACTTTTAACACCCTGTGCAAAAGCCTTGCCATCAGATGCTGGTTTAGCAATATGGTGCCATTTGAGGCATTGCAATGCAGGAGTTATTAGATGTACAATGTACAATTACTGAGCAACAGATGGCTAGGCAAGAGGAAAAGCAAAAAAAAAAAGGAATGAAGACAAAATGGTCCCGAATGATGAACAGTAGTTATGATCCACCCACTTGAGAAATTTCTTCCTGAGAGTGATGGAGAGTTCTAGTCATGCGTTGCAGTGATCTGATATTAATTTGTGAAATGAATGAGTATTATTAGTAGAAGGTGAAACACCATCTGCTGTAACTCAAGCAAATAAAGGAAGAAAAGGCATTGCTAATGCAATACACTCCACCTTTTCCTTCCCAGCCCAGCCATCTTACAGAAGGAGATATAATTTAAACTGACAATCAATTCAGGTTGCAGGTGAGGGCTCATGGGGTGAAATTCCCTTTCAGAGAAAGACGTAAGGCCTGAAAAAATTGGTTTGGCAAGGAATGGACTAATTTAGAAGCCTTCACTTATACCTTGTTTTCTGCGTTCACTTTTTCCCCCAGGATATAAGAAAAATGTTCATTTAGCATGCAAGCTATTACCAAATGGACTGACTTATAGTTTTATCACAGGGGCGGGTTGCTCGCTTACCGGTGCCGGTGCGCTGCACGCGCATCTCCACGTTTCAGGCGTGCGTGCGCTTGCTATGTGCACGTGCCCCCTCGTGCGATTTTGCTTCTCCGCATGCGCGGAAGCAAAATCGTGCCAAAATCTCACGAGGGGACGCGTGCAAGAGAGATTTTGGCACAATTTTGCTTCTGCGCATGCGCAGAAGCAAAATCACGCCGAAATCTCTCTCATGCGCGCGTCCCCTCGCGAGATTTCGGTGCAATTTTGCTTCCACGCATGCGCAGAAGCAAAATCGCCCAAAAATTCTCAGAAAAAGATGGCGACGCACACGACGGACCGGCAAAGATGGTTCCGGAGCGGTCGCGCGCAAATTGCACAATCGGCCACTCCCTACCAGAGCTATGCATTGGACAGCTCCGGCAGGAACCCACCACTGCTTTATCATCTTACTTAAAGATAAATTATTCAGTTCATTTGTCTCTATGAAATTTTAGAATTTTGGGGGGGGGATGTATATAAAAAGAAAGATTTGAAACAAAAGATTGGCATTGGAAAGGGATCTCTTAACTATTTCCTCTCAAGCCATTTTGCCGCAAGAATGACAAACATATCTCCAGCATATTTTTACTCCTGGGCAATACAGTACAAATACACACAGTCACATCTTTTCTTGGCAGTGAGTGTGGTCAAACCAGCCTGCACGGTATGTGGAAGGATACATTTTTCTGGAGAAATAATGCAAGAGATTAAAGACTTTCTCATCTTGATTCCAGTGCTGGTCTTCTATACCTTTAAGGAATCCACTCTTTATAGCTCCTAAAAAAATAAAAACCCATAAAACTACTCGTAAAATGTCATTTTACCCCCCAGAACTAGGCCAAACTTTTCAACAGAGAATATATTGATAGAGGATGGTCTTTGCACTTAAGGCTTTGAGGAGACTGCTGTGCTAATGATTGTGACGCACATAAAACCATATTACTTCCTGTGCCATTTTACTGTGCAATTGTCTTTAACAAACTGCAAAAAATACAGTATTAGTGTCTTTTCCAGTATCCCCTTCACCTTGTCCCTCCACATTTTAAGTTCAGATAAAATACAGCAAACTAGCTTGGTTAGAATCCAGGAACGAATAAATGATTAAGTAGCTGCTCTTACTTAATACTGTCTTTGCCTAGTAAGCTGATTATGACATGCCACATTTTAGGAGGCAGCTGAAATTAGATTAGCCAAGTGAAGAAGGCCAACCATGCATTTTAAACCAATACTAACAAAGCATTTAGAAGCAGTGGCTAAATTGGTTGAAAAAAATCTTAGTAAGATTTTAAGAAGATCCACTCATAGAAGGGACAACACATGAGGAAAATTCACTCTCTGATGTTACTTGTGTTGGATGAAAGCAAACAATAAGGGCATTGAATGCTGGGCTGGCAAGCGAAGAAGCAGCCGGTCGGAGCAAGTGCGCGGCCTAGGGGCGCCGCCGAAGGAGGAGTGGGGGGCAGCAGAGGCGCTGAAAGGCGCCCGGGTCACCAAGGATCAGACTGGGGGAAGACGCCTGGGGTGAGTGCGGTGAGGCGGGGTTGAAGAGATGCAGCTTCCTGCCCACCAGAGTCCCGGGCCAGCTTGCCATTTGTCACACGTCCCGCTTTCCCACAGAGCATTCCCTAAGAAGGCAGAGAGTCCTGCCGGTGCTACCCCAGGGCTGATGCCTTGGCAAGCAGCGCAGAGAGTAGCTGCCACCTGGGGAGGCACGCAACGGGGCTGTCCGACTTCGCTTCTCTCTCGCCCGCCAGGCACAACAACCTCTTCACTTTCGAGGGTTTCCAGCCCAACCTGCGTGCTCCTGGGATGTGAGGATGGGGGCTTCTCCTGGGGAGGAGGGCACGAGCAACCCTCTGCAAGGCAGATGATGTGCACTGTGCCCCTTCCCACCTCCCGGGATGCGACGATGGAGGCTTCTCCTGGGGAGGGGGTCACGAGAGATCCTCTGCAGGGTGGTGGAAGTGCGATGCACCCCTTCCTATCTCCTGGTTCGATCCTCTGGGACAGGGGACCTCAAACTTGGCAACGGCAGAGTACAGTACTCGGGCCTCTCCTGTCTTCCCGGAGAGAGCTTTTGCTGATGGGCGGCGGGCCCCTGTGTGCCTCCCCTGGCTCAGGAGACACTTCAGGAGGCGCTAGCCCGGCGGGAGGATGTTGGCGGCAGCGGACGAAAGGCGAGCTCCAGGCGGCGGCTGGCGGGGGGCTGCCCTCGGGGCCCTGGGAAAGTGCAGGCTTTCCAGATGGGACTTACACAAAGTACTTTGCTGTGAAAGACTCTCGGGCAAAAGCAGCAGGGGGGAGCAGCAGCAGCCACTGACCTGGAGAGCACATGATGGAGCCCTCCACATGTTCTCCGGCGACCTGTTTTCTCTCCCCACTCTGTTGCTGGGAGAGAGAGAGACAGAGTCTTTTGCAATACTGCACTTTGGATCCTGGTAAGTCCGGAAAGCGCTGCGCTAGAGAGAAACAGGATTCATCCTGTTTCTTTCTGCCTGGCTTTCCGGATGGGATTTACACAGAGAAACAACCAGGTTGAAGGCTGGTACTTTCAGCGCCCACGAGGAACTCTCGCTTCGAGTAGTTTTGGAGCTTGTTAAGGAGAAGGACCACTCCTCAGCCCCAGCCATGCGTTTTCAAGCCTGGGCTGCTTGGAGTGAAAAGCTATTGCAATAGCCCAGGCTTGAAAACGCATGGCTGGGGCCGAGGATTGGTCCTCCTCCTCAACAAGCTCCAAAACTGCTCCAAGCATCAGTTCCTCATGGGGGCTGGCATGCCTTCCCCTCTGCCACCAGCCATGGGAGGAAGGTAAATTCATAAGCCCTGTGTGGATGGTGAGGGGCCCGCGGCAAGCTCCGGGGATGGAGGGGGGGCTAGCGCGACCACGACTTACCTGTAGGCAGGAGAAGACAGCTCAGTTGGGGCACAGGGCAGGCACCACATGGGAACTGGGAAGGCAGTTTAGGCAGTGAGTAGTGAGTGAGTGGGAGGGGCAGTGCATTTCTCCCCCCCAAAAAAGCCAAAAACAAGATGGCGATGCATGCGCAGTGCCGGAAACTCAGCTTCTGCACATGTGCAGAAGAAAAAACCCCAGAAAAAAAATTCCAAAAAAAGAGAAAACAGAACCAGTTCTGTGTCATCATTGTGACGTCACCAGCAGCTTTCTACCAGTTCGGGTGAACCGGTCCAAACCGGGAGGAACCCACCTCTGGGCTAATGGAGGAATAATGGGAGATAATGGGAGATAATAATGAAATACTGTATTAGAAAACTTATATGAGGAAATGGCTTACTGAAGAAGAATCTCTGTTCTGCTGCATTAATTTATATTCTGCACTACTTTCACTTGACCAGAAACCTTCTTTTTTTGCTATATTAATTCACAATTGGTCTTTCTCACAATGTAGTCAGCATCATAAATTGGCTAAACATGGCCCTGGCTGAGGAATCTTCAAAAATATTTGTTTGTTAAATGAGCATGCTTCAATTACACAAATGTTTGGTTTGTCTTGATGATACTAATATATACAGCTCAATATGTTCCTCCCAGTTGTCTTTTTTGGGGGGGTCAGGGAATCTGGTTTTTCTGCTGTAAATCTCTTTATTCCTGGTATTTTTTAAATCCTTAGTTTCTCTTTTCAATTTTTTTCACAATATTTCGTGAGTCCATGAGGGTAACATTTTCTAGGGAAAAATATTCTACTCCTCCAGTTTTTTTCTTGTCTCCATACCTCATTATATCATTTCCTTCAAGTACAGCTTTAGACAAGGAGGGTGCTCCCAGAGGGATTCTGTTTATTGTTCAAGTCCGACATACATTTTTCCCTACCCTTTTCTGCCCCCCACTTCCTCTGCTAAATCCAGATGTGGTTTTATAACGTGACTGGCTCTCAACAGCTGCTTCTCAAGAGCTTGTCATTAGATTGCAGAAAAATGTTCTTCCTACAGAATAAGGAATTCTGAGAAATAGGAAAAGGAAACAAACTACTAATATACTCCTTCTTGGAAAAACATTTTCATGGCTTATGCATGCTCAGATGCCTTGAGAGAAAAGCTGAGTATCAGTCCTAAGGATGGCCAGTGTCACTGATTTATTGGGCTGTCATCCTCTATGCAAATAACTGATTGTTTTTCCTAGTTTTGACCAGCAAACATTTCTCTCTTATTGAAATAGACATTATTTAACCCTACATGTTATGATGAAGAGAAGGTGTACTAATGGAATAGTGTCTTTCTCTAGGCCTGGATAATGCCGTGATCTACATTATTTTCTGGAACATACCGAGTCCTTTGGTAAAGGTTCTATGGTTGCTAACATGTTTTTAATAAATCTGTATTTACTGATTCCATTATTAATTCCATAAATTGCTAGAGCTCTGCACATTATAAAAAGGAGAGGAATAGGAAAAAATACAAATATCTGCTTTTCTTTTACAAAAACATTTAGTAACATCTAAATGCCTACTTTTAATACGGTATGATCAAAGAGCTGTTGAATGAAAGGCATGCCTTCTTTTCTGAACTTTTCTATACCTTATGAAGTTAGTCTTTACAAACAGCCTCAACCCAATCTAGCAAAGAAAATCCATATGAAAAAGCATTCATGGTGCTTCCATCAGATGTATGTCTATACAATCAATCTGCTTTTCTAATTCACTTTCCTTACAATATTTTTATGCCATATATTTATTGGTTTGACAAATTTGGCCATAATCAAATATTCTTTGGTAACATGCTGGCTAATTGGGTATAACAAGGAACTACACTTGAATAATGTTTAGAAGCTTCATTAGGTTGCAAATATAGTTTTAAATATCATTTGTAATATGGAGTGTAAGCTAGGATTCCTATATATTCTTAATTAACTTCCAGTATTGATTATAGGTTCAACTTAAAATGTTTATGTTGAAGATTTTGGAGGCTGTCTTCAGGACATCCTTTTCATTTCTCAAGTCTTTCTTGTTGCTTTTCTCTGAGCCACTTATTATCATTTTGCAGGTTTCTATTAGTAATGGGATCCTAACTCCACAACTCTTTTCTGTAGGAAACTCATTTCATTTTTCACCTTTTATTCACATTGCTGTTTTACAAATGTTTTGAGAACCCAATAAATTAGTGTGCAGCATTGTTTGCTTAAAAACAGATTTCTTCCTTAGGTTTTCTGAGGTTAAGTATTTTACTTTAGGTTTGTTATATAATAGATTCAGAATTTTGTTTCTCTTTGTGTTGTCATTTGAATAGGGAAGTGTGATAGGCAAGTTATAAATGATTTAGAATGAATGAATGATTCACAACAAATTAAAACAAACACTGAAAAGTGAAGCCAAATAAAAACATTTGACCAAAATAAATCAGACAGCTTTTTTACAGTATTGAAACAATTTGCATGAATATAATTAGTTAGTTTTATAAAGCAGCAAGCTTTTAGTTAGATTCAATGAGATAGCAAAGCTGTGAAGAACAGAATACTAAACAAAGACAAGATACAAGAGCAGCAGTTCAGTGATGAAGTTTCCTGTTGACCAAAGGCAAATCCAATCAACTGATTTCCTTCCTCCAGGTCTTTGATGCAGAATGGCAAACATTTGAAACATCTGTTTGTTCCCTAGCAGTTTGGAGTATCTCTGAGCCAAGTCAGTAAACATTCTGCAAAGCTTCCTCCTACACCTCTGATGTCATAGAGATTATACTAAGCATATAACTCTACCCCCCCTCCCCATTTGCTTACTGTAACTTCTGAAGAGGACAGGTTGGTGGGCAAAATGCTAATCTGGGCAGAAGAAATAGCAAATGTGGCCTCTCATGCTGGTGCATGAATTTCCACATCAAGGGCCTGCACTCTCATTACAGGTAGTCCTTGACTTACGATCACAATTGAGCCCAACATTTTGGTTGCTAGGTGAAACATTTGCTAAGTGAGTTTGTCCCATTTTACGACTTTTCTTCCCACAGTTGTTAAGTGAATCACTGTAGGTGTTAAATTAGTCAAGCTGTTGTTAAGGGAATTTGACTTCCCCATTGACTTTGCTTGTCAGAAGGTCGCAAAAAGAAATCCCATGACCCTGGGACACTGCAACCGTCATAAATATGAGTCAACTGACAAAGCATCTGAATTTTGATCACATGACCATGGGGATGCTACAATGGTTGTGAGTGTGAAAACTGGTCATAAGTCCCTTTTTTCAGTGTCGTAAATTGAGAACTACCTGTAATGGAAGCTAAAATGTGGATGGCCAGATATGGCAATACATAAAAATAAAATCTGCATACTCTGTTCCCAGGGACGCATGCATATTGCTTACTTCGTTTTAGTTTTATTCTTGTAAAGCAAAAACTTAGCAATTCAGATTACTGTCACGAGAACTTCAACTAATGCATAAACAGCTACGATGGACAGATTCTACAGACAACCTCCCAAGAACAGAAATATCCAAACTCTTTCAACCTAGTTGCCATGGCTGCAATTTTCACCTCTTCGCTAGATTTGAACCTCAGACAGATACCACTGGAATCCATTTAAATCTATGAAAATATTTTTACAGACGCATTATCTGAATGTAGAGCCTATTCTGGCAGGCTAGCTAGAACAACACAGACACATGTGAAAGAAAACAAGTCTTCTCTGCTAATAATATTTGTGTAGAAGATATTTAGCAAGTAGTAGTTGATACACAACCACAATCTGACATGTTGCATTTTAAACTCTCCCTTCTGCAAAACTATTATCACCATGGGAGCTAGTCTTTTTTAGAATCCTGGTTATGTTATAATTCCAGTGTTTTACTCAGGGCCTGAGGGGAGGGGGGTGCAGTCGGTACAATGTTCCGGGGCCCATGGAGTTCAAAGGGGCCCATGAAGGGGAATTTTTATTTTATTTTTACAAAACCAAATTTTTAAAAAGAAAAAGTTTCTTCATTTATGAATTATATTTTATATTTCATTTCAGTTTATGAATGGTTATGAAATGTCATAACCAGCTCAAAAACGCAAGGAAAAACAGCAACATGATGAGATTAATAAAAAGGGGCGACAAACGCTTTTTCAATTTGGCGTTAAATGCAGCAGCAGCGCTCTCAGCCGGGGCCACATGGCCCAGCCGGGGTGGGTAGGGGCAGCTCTCCCAAGTGTGCTTGCATGCGTGCGCGCATGCACTCTTCCTTCCTTTTCGGCCGAGGCCTCTCCAAGCGGTGTGTGTGAGACGAGCGGGAAAGGCCGCATACTTCCCCCCAAGTTTCCCATGCAGGAAGCCAAGGAGAGCCTGGCAGCAGTCGCGGCCTCCCTTTCTGACGCCCTTTCCGCCGACGCAGAGAGGTCCGGAGGCGGTGGAGGAGAGAGCAGCAGCAGCAGTAGCAGCAACTCGGAGGCCCAACGGCCACCGGTGGAGTCGACTGAGGGACGGGAGGCCCAGCCAGAGCCCCAACCGGACAGAAAAGTCGATGCCAACGAAGCTGAGGAGAAAGAGGAGGAGGAAAAAAGCAGTGGGGGCCCATATTAGTCTTGTTCCAGCACTTAATAATCCTCTCAGCGGCCCTGGTTTTACTATAATAACAGGCATGAATGTATGTCAGCTTGTTATTACTAATACTAGAACATTAATGCAAATATATTATTACATCTCCAAACTCTACTACAGTTATATCCAACCGTTTTTGAATTGGGGATTGAGTTTGGCCGCAATTGCAGTGGTATGCTAGCCTGGGAACAATATTAAAAATTTGAAGAGAAGAGTAGAGTATGACAACTACATTTGCTTTTATTTAATGTAAAATTATAAAAACAAAATTAAATACAACAAATACGATTTTCCTCCTGTTTTTAATCATTTAGGTTATTAATTCCTGCTTTATTTTATCCCAATAAGTACACCAAGATGCAGTTTCTAGATTCACGGGTAGCCTTTTAAAATAAATAATTAAAAATGCAAAGAGAGGAAAAACCCTTAGACTCTGTAGGTGAGAACTGCAACATAAGCTAATTCATGGACTGAATTTGCACAACAAAATAGTAAAGTATTCTGAGAAAACACAGCCAATATATTGTGCAAATACAGACAACTGTTTGAACCAGGAAACCATAGTTAAATAAAATATGGATTAGTGTATCGATCAAACAGTGAGTTTATATTGCACATTTTTCAGGTATTCAAATATTTTATTTGGGTACACCAGGATAACACGACAGAAAAACATATATAACCCTTTCCTGGTGAAAGAGCTGATTGGGAACAGAACCTATGGCCTAATGGTTAAGTTGCTGCACTGCAAGGCAGCCGGCCCGGGTTCAAATCCCAGTAGGGGTATGGCTATCTGACGAGAGCAAAATAAGCTCGAAATAGATCTATAATAGTCTCCCTTTATTTTCATTTATCAGCAAAAAATCCTACATATAAATTAATATATATATACATACATACATACATACATACATACATACATACATACATACATATATATATATATATATATATATATATATATATATATATATATATATATATATATATTATTAAAATATAAAATACAAAGAAAAATGAAAATAATAGGAAAATAGGGGAGGAAAAAGAAGAGAGAAAAATGTAGGATAAGGGGAAAAGAAAAAGAAAATCATTGACGTCCAACTCCTTTTGGTGCAGTAGAATAAGGCAGTAATAAACCTCAACTTTTTATTTTTATATAATAACATATACTAGCCATTTCTAGAAAATGCACATTTTTTTCAAGGAAATTGAATAAATTTTATTTATCCTGTAACTCCACAAAAATCCCTGATGGAGATGTTCGCAGAACCTTGTACATAAGGTTGGTTGTATGTGTTCATGATTCTCTCTATATGCATAAATGATTATTCCATTACCTTGATATCCGGGTGCATCATTAATTTTAGAAGTGTGTGCTGTCAGTCCCTGGCCTTAAGCCCAGCTATCTTTGCTTCTGCTGACTAATTTCCTTTTCCTACACCTCCAGCTGCTTGCCTAAACCATAGCAAAGGCAAATTTAATACAGCAGGCATCACCACTTGTTTTGAAAGACTGTACTCTTCAATGAGGAAAGGAAATCCAAAATATGAAGATTTTCAGAAAATCCCATGGCTGTTTGTGATATAGCCTGGCTGGGCTTCCTGTAGGCACCTCTCAATAATCTAAACAATCTCATGACAGAATTTGTAAAAAAGAAAAAAAAAAGCTTCAAATTGTGCATGCCCATAGAAAGCAACAAATTTACAAAAGGGGCTTTCACGGAATGTCCTGTTCTCTAAATTGGGCTTATGTAATTGGGCTTATGTCTCCATTTACAGTTGGTCCTCGATTTATGACCACAATGGAGCCCAACATTTTTGTTGCTAAGCAAGACAATTGTTGTGAATTTGCCTCATTTTACAACTTTTCTTGACACAGTTGTTAAGTGAATCACTGCAGTTGTAAAGTTAGTAACACAGTTTTTAAGTGAATCTGGCTTTCCCATTAATTTTGCTTCTCAGGTCACAAAAGGGGATCATATGACCCCGAGACACTGCAACCGTCATAAATATGAGTCAGTTGCCAAGTGTCCAAATTTTGATCACAGGATCATGGAGATGCTGCAATGGTCGTAAATGTGAAAAACCCTCATAAGTCACTTTTTTCAGTGTCATTGTAACTTTGAATGGTCATTAAATGAACTGTTATACGTGTATGTATGTATGTATGTATGTATGTATGTATGTATGTATGTATGTATGTATGTGTGTATATATATATATATATATATATATATATATATATATATATATATATATATATATATATATATATATATATATATATATATATATATATATATATATATATATTTTCTGTGTCAGATGCCTGTTAGACTATATTTGCACTAGACTAACTCAGTGACTACCCTATGTATCTACACAAGATGCTTATTCCACTGTTTGCTTTTTGTGGCTCTCATGTCCTGAAGGAATATAGAAAATAGCCTAATGATTGTCAGGGTTCCAAGTAACACCCCCAACGAAAGAAAACTCCGAGGCTTGAGTTTCCTCAAAGTTCTATTTTATTAGAGATGTCATATTGGCACATCTGGGAAAACCCGAATCTGAAAACTTCCAGGTTTTCTCCACCCAAAAGAAAGTCCAAGTCCCTGCCCCAGCACCCACATGTCCATCACATTGTCCAATCAAAGCACCATCCCAACTGGAGATGCTTTCCAGTCACACCCCTCCAGGTGCAGGGCAGAGTGGCCTTGACTCTTGAAGAAAGGAATGTTATTTTGACTACATATCTCCCAGCTATCCCCCCTCCCAGTTTCCCACAGCACCAAATGTGGCAGGCCTGAAGATCCAAGGCCCAAAAAATGGTTTCCGGGCCTGACAATGATCCTACTTCATTAGCTTCTCCAGTTAAAGATGAAATCTTAATTGATTTACTCAATGAAGTTCATTTTCTGGATTCACACACCACTAATGCACTAGATCATAAATGCAGGCTGGGCTTGCTCAGTATGCCAGGTTAAAAGGTCTTTGACTCATTTGTGGTTCAGTGTGTTGTGCAAACTCAGATAGAGGATGCTGAACTCACCAGTGTGCTGATTAATTTGTTAAAAGCAATTATTGTATTATATTAAGAGATGTTGTTATTGTACAAAATATTAACCAAATATTAAAATTTCTTGATGTTTCCTATAAGGGCCAAAAACGGGGGAATTTTGCAATGTTCACTAGCTTTCCTATTTCATATTTTCAACAAAATTAATTTAAATAAAGTTGGTCCTTAACTTTTCTTTGTGTACATTAAAAATTGCAGTTGTCCCTTTTTAAAATGAAAATATACTATATTTGAAGCCATTAATTATTCCAATGATCTCTGAGAAGAGATTATCTCCATTCTTTTGTTGTTGTTGCTGTTCTTTGCTGGTTTTTATATACTTTTTACCTGTTTTGTCTCTGTTACTTTCACATACTGGTTTATTGTGTTGGAAGTAATATTCTTCTGAGTTCAGTTCCAAGTGGGGAAAAAGAACACTGGATTCATGGAAGTTGCTTGGAAATAAGGTTTTAATGGAGAACAAAGGAACAGGAGCACATGGCATGAGCTCCTGAAAAGAAAAGGTGGATCACATATTTTCAGGTGTTAGGTCCAGAGAAAGGAAGGGCCAAAATGCTGGGAGTTCCTTGCTTTATACTCTCTCTTGGGCCCCTCCCTGTTTCCTGTTCCTATACAGAAATGTATTCCATTGGCTGTCAGACTCCCAGGGGCATGCTGGGGCAACTCTTGTGGGCTGTCCTGAATCCCAGGGGCATGGTTGATGGAATCTTACCAGTTCCCATGTGGTGAATGAAAGGGCTTTGGGATTCCTATTATGGTTCTTTGTTATGTAGAAGACTGTTCCAGGCTAGGTGGGAGGAATGTGTGAGCTGGGCCCAGTCCTTAATGGCCCATTGGCAAGGGTGGGGGGTAATGTGTGAGTCTTTGTCTGCCTAAACTTAAAGCATGTTTCCAGGGATATTTTCCATTCTGCCTTTTAATATTTCCTAGGATATTTCATTTTTCTAGGAGAGGGGTGGATGCTAACTTCCTACAATTGTCTGCAGCTTTGCTTCCAACTGAGATATTTAATGGGATTGATTTGTAGCTATAGACTATATCAGGGATTTGACAATTTGAAAAACCCTAGTCTACGTCACAAAGGATTTTTAGAGGTTTCTAGATAAACCCAACATTAGGAAAGAAGGAGATGGAGATTATAACTCAAGATTATATCTGAGATAATCAGATGATATCCAGGATATCGCAAAGCTATGGCATTTGATGATAGTTACCTCCTGTACAAATTTGGACTCTCCAAATATATAATGAACAGGGAGGGAGGGAGGAAGGAAGGAAGGAAGTTTTCTGATGTTCCCTGCCAGCTTCCCACAAGGAAACTCAAACTCAAACTGGAGAATTCAGCAGGAAGTTGGAAGTTGCTCTGGCTACCACTGTTTTTGTGGCCACTCATTGTCATTCTATTCTGTTCAGATAAGGAAATATCTCTGGAATGATGACCCAACATGAAACGGGTAGCCTAGTATAAACCTATATTTCAAAGCAATCAGTGATACAAATAAACTCAACACAGCTCAATGCTAGCATTTGTGCTGATTTTGGATCAGCTGAACCAATTTATTTCTTGAATACCTGTAATACAAATTTATACTCAGAAATGCTAAAGTCTCCTTGCCTCCGAGGTTCTGTACTTCTCCCTCCCCCACCATACAGGTACATTTACATTTTGCTTTTACTGCAAATATCTTAATTTGCATAGTAAAAATAGTAGAGCAGGAGTAGTTTGGCAAGACTGCTCTAGGCCAACTGATTAGAATTGTCCTTTTAAAGAAAAGCACCCAAACAGACATAAATGCATGCAGAATGAGGTACATGTTTTACACTTATCTACTGGTGACTGGGATCGCCTTATGTAATGATTCTAACATTTTGAGATCAACAACAGAAAGGACAAATTCAGGTCAATTTCAAGGTATATCTGAACATTCAGGGAGTGACTATGGTGATGACAGTATGGAAATGCAAATCATTTTTCAAATCTTCTAGTGGAGTACATAATTTTTTTCACCTTTTTTCACCTATAATCATGTCTCTGAAAGCTGCAGACTGATGAGAGGGGCGTTATAACTGATACATTTTAGGAGGAAATTAATAGCCTGCACCAGTGCTATATTATGAACATCAGAAACCCTAACCTGTTTGCCTGCCTAATTCATGGTTGCCATGGCAACCATTGTACATTCTAGGTAATGTCTGGCTCATGTGTTCAGCTATATACAACCTGGGCCTGTTTCCCTCCACACACTGAAGCTTAATATAGTTTCCTGGTCCAGTACAGATTATTACCAGATCAGGCTTATGCTAATAGAAAAATCTATTAGGATTTTAAACTGCCTTCAGCTAGCAGGCTAATGTACACAATTTGTAATTGTATGTGGGAATGACCTTGGTGACTGGGCAAAGAGACACTGCCAAGGGAACAGTCAGATAAGAGACAGCACAGCCCATAGCTGCATAATGGATAGGCAGGGGTGGGTTTCTCTTACCTTCCCTACCAGTTTGGAAGTACGTGCGTCGCATCCGAAGTAATCCGGGTATTGACCCTCTGTGCATGCACAGAAGACTTTGCACATGCACAGAGGGTTATTTGCCAGCCGCTTTCAAGCAGCAGGAACCGGGGAAACCGGTTCGGGGGCATGGCAAGCTGGCCTTCACTACTGGTTCGGTGACCATGGCCAAATTTCTGCCACCAGTTCGTGCGAACCGGTCCGAACCTGGTAGCAACCCACCACTGTGGGTGGGGCAAGAAGTTCAGAAGAGATCCTCCCTAGTTTCTCAGTCAGTAAAAGAACTATGGGTTGGGGGTGAAGAAATGTACAGATAGTCCTTGACTTGCAATAAATTGTTTAGTGACCATTCAAAGTTACAATGGCACTGAAAAAAGTGACTTATGACCAGTTTTCACACACCTGTTGTAGCATCCCCATGATCATGTAATAAAAATTCAGACCCTTGGCAACTGACTCATATTTATGACAATTGCAGTGTCCTAGGGTCACTGGGTCCCATTTCTTATTTCCTGAAAGTACTCTCTATAACAGGTTTACTAACTAATCAGAGACTAACAAACATTGAGATTTCCTTACACTCAATAATGAAAATGTTTATTTTATATCTTTTAGCTTCTTAACATTATATCTTGCTTTCCCCCCTCCCCTGCTAAGTTCATGGTCAATGCTGATTTTCCATGTATTCATACATACCTGCATTGGTTTGGATTTGGGACTGATGTACACATGTCTGAGCCAAACCATTAAAATACTTTTTATGCCAAATAATTCTTGCCCCAAAGAACATTTAGTGTAACTGCTCACATGATCCTTTTCAAAATATGACAGAAATTGCAATTTTAACTGCCTTACAGTTTTTATTAAGTGTCATCATGCCATTTAGAGACAAGTGGTTGGAATGCTGTAGCATTTCTTCTAGTCAGTTCTGTGCCATGATTATGAGAACAGGAAAAGGGACTTCCTGCATGGTAATTAATTTTGTTGCAGCTATTTTGTATGTTAATGAGGCTGAAAGCTTAGAGGAGCCATGGCAGAGCAGCTCTCACTTAACAGCAAACAAATATCCAAAGATCATCTACATTTTCTAATGGACTTCCTGGCTCTCTGATCTTCTGATTTTAACTTCACCTGATAATGAACGTGGGACTTTGTGTTCTAATGAAGCTAAATGGGGCTCCAAAGAATAGTTTTAGTCTATTCTAAAACTAGCTGGCATAGCTTTCTAAAAAGACAGCTGCTCAGAACTAAATGTAGGAACAGGCTACCAGAATAGACAAAATAACACCATCGTTCAATTAATGCAACTTTAAATGGGATACATTTCTTACATTCTTCTTGCAGATTTCTGCAAACATGTATAGTATGATGAACAATAACTGCAAATGGAGATGTGCAGCACTGCAGATTATATGCCTTTTTTGCAGGACTGTGCAGCAGCTATAGAGAACAGTCATATGACTCTAGGAAATAGCCCAACAACTCCCAATAGGAGTTCCAGATAGGTGCTCTGTTTGGGCCTCTGCACATTGCAATGCAGCTTTTTGATTTGAATCCAAAGCATTGCACAATCATGTCCGTGTGTATTATTTCACCACACACATACATATTAGAACCACACATGTTTAATTCTAAGTTCCTGTGCAAAAAAATTATGATTTAAATAAGTTTTATAATGATATGAATGAGAATTTACACCCATGAGGCATGAGGCCAGGCATGATTTCAATCATTACAAACATTGATTATGACTAGTTTTTATCTTGGCTTTTCATGGCTCTAGGTTAGAGGTGTTTGCTTTAACATTAATGGTATATCCAGATGATTCAATAAGGTGACGCAAGAGTAGGGTATTGTGGAAAGCCCCCCTTCCAAGAAGAATATTTTGGGGAAATATTAAGAGGCAGAGTATTATATTTCCCTAAAAGAGAAACGGAGACATATTTTTAAAGACAGAAAACAGACTCAGTCTTTCTTAATAGCCCCAAGCAGGTATTTTGTGCCCATTAAGAAATATTGGGCCAGCCTATTCACAAAACAAAACAAAAGAATTTCACCTCCAAGGATGGGATTAAAACTTGCATTCTCTTCCACCCAAATTCTAAGAATGGGACATGAGCCTTTAGGACATAATCGGTTTAACCCACCACCATTTAGCAAAAGACACAAGACCCTTCACTGCACAACCCCCCAGAACAGTTCAAACTTCAAAGTCACAGAAACCTATAAAGATCCATCCACTTATTTAATCAATCATTTGTTCAACTAACCCAGAACTGCTGTTGGTTCTGTTCATCATTAAACTTTCTTTCCAATCAGCCTCCATTTTATTTTATTCCCGGCTTGGACCTGAACCAGATGGATTTTCCTTCCAACAGTATATATTACTGTAATATATGGGCTGCAATTGATTAGTCCTTTTTTGGTTCATTGTGTGGACATTCAGTGTTTATTTACCTATGTTCGTTTATTCTGAAAATCTTCTCTTCTCTCACCCCTTGCCCCCCCATATTCACAATCTATAAAAACAACGTGAGGTATTCTGCCTAAAACATTTGTGGGCCCACGTCTTGATTCATGCATTTTTACTGTAGGAAAGTGCAGGAGAATACAGGTTACATTGAAGACTAATGGAACGTAATTAATTTGATAGTCAAAATATTGTTTCTGATGGCATGTGGGGCTTCTAAAATGTGTAAGAATTAAATAACAATTCAGCAAGTTAGAATTAATTAGTGTAAAGCTGTAAAAAAAAATTCATTGCAATTGAAAAGCACCCCAATAATTTTTTTTAATGGTAATTGACATTCCTATCATCTCTGCCATCCCTTCAATCACTCCTTGACAGAGAACTGCCCAAGCTAATGTATATCAGATAAACTGTTTTTAGCTTCAGGTTTCTTGGCCATAAAAGTGCAGCTCATTCTTATTTGCCTGCTGGCTTCTTGTATATTTCCTGTAATAATTTGATTTTAGTTACCACTGGAGACAGGAAGCTGACCTAGATGCACTACTGGGCTGACCCAGTTATTATGGCCTGCTGTATTACCCATTTCCTTTCCTGCAGATCTCATCATATTGTACAATATCCTGTAGAACCCATTGTGGTGCACACTGTGACAGACAAACAATATGTCACAGATATAATGTATCAATCATAATTGCTTTCAATGATTTAATAAACGAAGGAGAAAATATATTAAAAGCAACCTCTATCTCCAATAACTAGTCAGGAATATGAGGTGCTGGTGTGGGATGTACGGTTTCATTTTTTGAATGTGAATGTTTGGCATATTGCTTTAATTTGTTGCTCACGTTAGACATTTTGAAAGTTTCACCCTGATATGTAAGTGTTGTTTTAAAATAAAACAGAAATAGTTTGTAGCTTTGTGGAATTTATTATATAATATGCAGTATATTCTACATTTCTAAGAATTTAGTAGTGTCAGGTTAAACTTCATTTTCAGACATCTAGTTTGACAGCATGTAGCCCCTTTTTTATTTTTTCTTTGCTGTGCTTAAATCGGTTATCTTGATCTCTTTGCATGAGCTACAGTGCACAGTGCTGTAATGAAAAATACTATGTTCAAGAAATGAATCTCAGCTGATGCTTTGGAGATGGAGCTAAATTACCATCAACAATTAAAGTGCCTTAAACAAAAAGAACAATGCAATTGTCTTGAAATTAATTGCATTAATTCAATTTTTGAAGTGCTTTTATATTCTGGGTCTAGAAACAAATAGGAATTATAAATCAAAAACTAAGAACATCTGATTGGATTTCCAGATTCATATATCTACAGCTGATGGTCAAACGTTATGAAACTGTTATATACCAGTAAATTACAAGGTAGTGTTTTGAAATTCAATTAAGAAGGCCAAACCCACTGAGCCTAAAGATAAACTCATGAGAGCCCCTCAAGTGCAATAAAATCTCATCTAGCATACTGTAGGTCCCACACAAATTTACATGCATGGACAGGAGAGTAATAGCCTTCTTTTATTAACACTTCCCAACAGCGAGTAATTCAGTTATGTTGATATAGGAGATAGCAGCTGAGCCCGAGGGAGGGGTCAAACGTGTCATCAGTCTCAAGTCCCTTTCTGCCAACAAGAATTTAAGTCCAGCCCACCTTGGATTCTGTTGATTCTTATCTACCACCCATTTGCTTTGACTGTTAGTAGTTCAGATTCTTGTAGATAGCATTAGCATGCAATAAACCTATTTTCTTTTGAACTGCCTGGACTCCTGATTTTCTGTGCTTGACAGTTCCCTCTAATAATTTAGAATAGGCTAACAAATCTGGATTGAAAAATCCAAATGACCATTAGACAGCACAAAGAGTTAGTTTATGTATTTTTTTGCTGCCATGCTGTAATTTTCTGAATTTTGGCAACTCAGATCTGGTATTCCTAGAAGATAACATGCAATGCTAATTATTAGTAACCATGGGCCACCTAATCTTTTATTAATATGTCTAATAATCCCCTTTTTAAACTATCTAAATCATTATGCCAAATGCCAAAAGGATAATGATTGCAGTCCTTAATGAAATTTAATGAAATTTACTTTAAAATAATTATAGATAAGTTTCGGTTGCAGATATCCAGAAACAATGCTATAATGTTGTGGGAACTAAGCAAGTTTTTAGTTGGATAGGGACAAGAATACCTAAGCTATTCTGGATATGCACTTGATATAGAAGTTTTAATAATTAATTAATCTTAACCTGCCTTTACTATGTTTTCTTCAAAAAGAGAGTTTAAATGTTATGCTCTTGAAGTTTCCCCTGTGAATTCAATTTATTCTGTGAAAGGTGAGTAATACCAAAAATTGGTGGCCTTAATTGCTGCATTGTATGTGATGGTGCACAACATTATGTATTTCTTGATTGTGACACTGATAAAACTGCTGGCAAACAATTAAAAGCTGGAGAATTGTTGGCCTGGTTTACCAAATATTGGATTTAGATTGGCATTAGGAGCACTACTTATTTTTCTACACTGATGTAGCTCAGGGCTGCCCATGCTGAAAGAATATTATGAAGAGAATAATTAGCTGTCAGTAGTAGTATGTGTGGTGTATATTCTCCATACAATAAAATGGAATGTGCATTTTATAAGTTTGTTTCCTCCTATTCATTTTTATTAAATCAGGGGAAATCTGAATTGCTGCCTACTTCCAAGTCCCCAAACCACTAATAATTCCTTCTGTTCTTTCTCCAGTTTCTAAAAATTCATTCCAGTAGCATTCTTTCACTCAATGCCTCCTCCCCCCCCAAGTAATCCAGGGTAGATGGCTTTAAAGTTTCATTAGCACTTTTAACTCTGGGAATTCCTTGTTATTATGATAAACAACACTCTCCTCTATTCTTTCCATCAGAAGGTTTTAAAATACTGTCTCTTCCAGGCAAAGCTTGGCTCCTCTCTCCTGAGAAATATTGGATGACAATATTGAATTCTATGATAAAAGGATCATACATCTGTTTTGGGAAGAACATAAAAAATATTTTATCCAAACAGTAGTTTCACTATGTGTAGTGTTTTGCTTACCTGATCCTAACTGATCTGAATTTAAAAGCCTGACTTTTTTCATGTGCCATGCAAGAAGCATTAATGCAAGGTAACTTTCCTGCTAAAAATTTTCCTACTAAATTTCCTCACAACATTGCTGGAAATACATGCTTTACATTGAGAACCTGTTCTATATTTTCAAAAGAAAGCTGACAGTGTTTCCATGTACCTAATAAATAGAATATAGTGGGTCAAAAACATACACAGAAATAGCATGCCTTCCTTAGTTAGTTGGTTTCTATGAAAACCCTCTGAGCTATTGGAAAGGAAATCAGCACACCTGTGACTTACAAATTAGAAGGAACGGAGGTGAGAACAGAGAAATCATAATTTGTCGCAGTAAATCTTTTCACATCTCCAGGCTATATTACATTTCTCAGCATCTGTCATGCACCCCAAACTTGAAACTGTTTTATTCTGTGTTGCATAATCTCTTTCAAAATGAAAAGAATACATTTCGGTGCAAAGATGCTTGGCCAGCCATTTGTAAATTTTATTCACTACAGTTATAGTGAAAATCCAGTTACTGAAAATTCAATTACACTAAAGAGATAGAAGCTAGATGGCTGGGCCATAGATACCTATCTACTACTAAAACTCTGCTGTTTATCTGTTTGTAACCTTTAATTGGGCAAAATGGTGCGTCATAGGACAAGAATTTTTGAATAAATGTACCTGAAATGGACTAACTTAAAGAATGCATCCAAAATCCAGGACCCAATTCTCCCATGGGACTGAACTTTGGCAAATTTCAGCACAGCCACACTGCCATGCCACTAAGCTATCAGTCAGCTACAGTCAATTATGATCATCACTTCCAATATTCCCTGCCAGCTTTCCACAAGGAAAATCAACTGGGAAGCCAGCAGGAAGTTGCTCCCAGTCCCATTGCTTTTTTGTCCACTCATGGTTATTCTATTTAGGAAATATCTCTGAAACAATAACCCAGCAAGTCATGGTTTCATTTTAAATGGGATATTAGTCCTTTGAAACAATGTTCTTAAATGTTCTTGTAATAAACTGCAGTCTGGTAATAAAGGAATCCAATGGTATGCTTCACTTTATAATCCCAAATATTATTTATAATAAGGATATAGCCTTAATATAAGCTTTTGATCTTCTTAAGGGCATCACTGATCTTTTTCCTTTTCAAAGGCTGAGTATTCTTTGAACGATAAATGCAAAGGTTCAATTTTAAGAGTTATCATTCTCAACTGCCCTTGAAATCAAGGAATATGTCATCCATAATATCTAGAAAATGATCAAGAAATAGGCCATCCTGACCTGTCACTGAAGTGTCAATACTAAACTGATACTAAACTGCAGTGATGATGTTACCTAGTATGGTAATGAAATGTCTGCAAGAAAACAACCAAACCCAGAGAGTACCAAGGACCCCAGTGTTCAACCCTGAGCTACAAATTTTATTTTCTATCAGTGATATTAAACTTGTGAGGGGATAGAAGTATAGCAAGGAATCCCTTCTAGCAGATTCTGATTGTATCATGGTGGTGGGATTAATAATAATGATATTCAACACATCCATAAAAGGCACTTGTCCATTTGCTACATATTATCACTGAATAAAATTAATAACTCCATGCATGTTAAATGTGTACAAGTCTTAATTCTCAAATCTGTATTTGTTCTTTTTAAAGCTAGGTATGATAGTGTATGATACACGTTCTTTCCACACAATCATCTGCTCAAATTCGGTGGAATTTCAAACCTTTCTTGACATGTTGATACAATGCTTATGAGGAAAGAAATATATAAGGAATAAATATATAGGAAGTCATTCCACCTGAGGCAAAAAAGGTATAGCAAATCATTGATATGTTCTACTTATGTGTTATTGATTGTTTGTTTGCTTTACTTCAGCCATAGTTACTGCAAATTCTGTTACTTAGGTATATATTACTTTATTGACAATGACATTGAAATTAATGTTTGTTGAGTGTAGAGAATAATGTGCAGCTTTTCATTCCTTTGAAAGGTTCCAGTACTGCACAGGGCTAAGAATTCCATTCAATGTTGTATACACAGTAATATGGCAAGATCTACAAGAGAATTGATATGAACCACAGTATAATCCAGTATTGTGGAACAGCTCAGATAATGCATTTCTAGGTGGCTTTTTGTAATTACAGAATTTTCATTTATTGAGTTCTGTTATAAAGCTGAATGCCTTCAATAATGATATTGAAAAATTTACATCACAATGGATTCTGACAAATCTTTCCTGAAAGTTATAAAATTTTACCTGTAAATCCTTAGGGAAGAACTGTAGTATAACAGATGCTTTTTCATTAGAAGGTCCAAGCTCAATCCACAAAAAGGACATTAAAAAAGCTTGAAGTCATGATTTAGATATGCTACAACTACCGTATTTTAAGCCCCTGAATCTTGTCTTCATTCTGGTACAGAGATTTTTTTGTTTAAAGTATTCCCAGAAGACCAAGTCAATTAGAATTTCATATAAATAAGTAGTATGCACACACCTGTAAAGCAGTAAGTGTAAAGATTATTCTTAAACAGCAGTCTAAAACTTTCAGATTCAAAAAGCTCTTTAAAATGAACAACTCCTTGCACTATCTATTAAAAATAACAGTGCAGCAATTCTACCTTTCTCTCCTTACACATTTTCTATGATAAGGAAAAATGAGAAGAATTGAATAGCAAGCATTGCAAATGATTGGGGCATCTAAAATACTGTAAATATATGTATATCTGAGGTAATTGCTTATTAAAAGCGACATCTAAAAAATACCAAAAAGGTGAAGAGATTCAACTGCATGCTATACTATAATAACTATTATTAGAACTTGAGACTGTCACTCAGTCCCTTTTTTGTTTATGGCTGTCAAAAGCAAAAGACAAAATACTACAGCAGCAAAATAAGGAAGACATTACGATGGGGAGAAGAGAGAGAAATTCTACCTAAGCTATGGTAATGTAGAATTAATTCCCCCCTCCTGCCTTTTTTTAACAAGTCCTTTCTATTTTCACTTCTCAATTCAGACAATTGTTGGAAATGAACCATAATACAAACTAAAGTGAAACTCCTAGCATAAATGAGTCACACTTGCAAAGGAAAATGTGATTGCTTCAGTTCTTTATTTTTGCAATATGTTACCAAAAACCACGTATTGCCACAGATGTAGTGTTCTATGTGTTGTTCCTTACAGCATTAAGGGGCAGGTTCCTAGGATGGCATATCCTATTGGTCTGCTGTGCCCCCTCCATCATCCCAGTCACCTTATCTCCCTCTTCCCTCTTCCCTCAGCCTGCACTGCTACTGCCAATATTCACACAAACTCTTGCCAAGGTAGTCCCCTTTTCTGCTTTTTCCCATAGCCTCCCAAACCACTAGGACAAGCAGATTTCAAAATAACAGTCACTAAAATACAGCTTTGTTTCACTCTTGAGGCACAGACCACTCAAAGTTAACAGTTCTGTGCTGGAAACAGTTTGTGTACAGAATATTCTGCATAATGCCACCCAGTACCCTCAAAATTAGGCACCTGGGAACCATTAACCCTTGGAAAGCCATAGGTTTCTCACCAGATGAACTATTTACAAGATATTTAAATATTTTTGTGGATGCATATTCGTTGCATCTAAAAAAGGAGGGTAGAATGAGAGTAAAACTAGAGAGGCCAAGGTGGAAAGCAAAACGGTCAAACTTAGTCATAGTATCTGGCCCACCCTTGATGGCAATTGTTGGGTGTTTCTTGCCAGTTGGCATTATGCTGAAAGGACACAGCAGCAAAGCTAGAGACTGAAACCAACAACGTCTGGTACACCTGCAGAATGAGAAAATGCAGTTACAGGAGAAGTATTGTGGGATTGCCAATGCAAAGAACCTCCTCTATGATAGAATTACTTTATGCCAACACAAGAAGAGTAGTAGTATATTGTATATTGATCATAAGCACATTATTCATCAAAGAAAAACAACAACTCTTGAGACTACGTTGGATTTCTTGCTTGTTCTTGTGAACAGAGAGCTTTGGATAAGCAGTTATTTGCCAGACAGCATCTTATTCTGCATAGATATTTCTGAAGACAATAGCTATGTTGTCTCTAACTTCCTGCTAGAGCAGAACTTTAAAAATGTTAGTCAAGAGAGGCATCCTATTTCCCCCTATGTATTTTATAGGTATTCTACAGAAAGAAAATCAGCAGAGTGTGATATTCTTATTGCTGTGGCAATTTAAAATTAGTAGCTTGCATGGAGGTACTGAAGAGCCCGATCCTTGTAGCTTTAGCAAGCCAGACAGCTCTGTTTTGCCGGCAAAACACACACACACACACACACAACACACACACACACACACACACACACACCGTGGTGTCACCTCCACCTCCACCTTACTCTACTTCTCTTTCTTCCGTCACCATCACACGTCCTTTCCTTCATTAGTAAGTCGACGGAAATAAGCGAGTGAGTGTGAGGAGGGTTTTCTGATGACTGGAGAATTTTTAAAACATTCTTCAACTTCCTTTGCTCGAAGAAGCCTGAGTAACGCTTTCCTGAGCATGGCCTCGGCTCTGCCTTCCCTCTTCCTGCGGGGTGGGAAGTGGGGGAGGGAATCTCCTCTACCTTCGGCTGGGCGGCGCTGAGCCGAAGAGGCGTCCCTACTACAGAACATTCCTATGACGTCGCTCGCCTTATATGGACAGAGCCGCGCGGCTCCGGCGTTCATTCAGATAAATTGCCTCTTCCCCGAAGCGGAATCCCCTGCTTTGAATTCCGGGAGGGAGATGCGAAGGCAGGGAAGGAGATCACAGAGCAGGGTCGCGGCCAGGAGCGGCTTTACGGAAGCGGGCTTGGCCGTCTCTCGGGTGTTGTTTCAAATAATCGCCCGTCTAGGAAGCTAAGCGCCTAAGGGGCGACCCTTTGCAAGGCTGCTTCGGAGAGAGGAAGGAAGGGAGCGAGAGACCGGCAGAGCAAGCCAAGATGAAGGTAACGGCTCTGGATTCTCATCGACTCAAGCAACTGCTACGGAAGGATCCCGCCCTGTGCCTCGTCCTGGACTGCAGACCCTACTTCTCCTATTCGGCCTCTTGCCTCCGAGGGTCTCTCAACGTCAACCTCAACTCCGTGGTCATCCGCCGCTCCCACGGGCGGCCCGTGCCTTTACACTTCGTGGTGCCCGACGAAACGGCCCGGGGGCGGCTTCTGCTCCCGCCGGCTGCTCGCTCGGAAGAAAGAGAAGAAGGAGACGCCGCGCCGCCTCGGACTTTGACGGCCGTGGTTGTCCTGGATCAAAACACCAGACACTGGCGGAAGCTCAAGAAAGAGAGCACGGCGCAGATCGTGCTGAACACGCTGTCTGCAAGCCTGCCCGAGGCTGGAGCCCGCGTCTGCTTCCTAAAAGGTGAGGCCGTCGAGGAGAAAGAAGCGCTGCGGGGGGAGGGAGTGTAACGGGGGGACGGGACTGGCACAGGAGCCTCTGGGAAGCGTTGCTGCAGGGAATTGGAAACGCGAATCTTGCTAAACCGGATCCCAAAGAGAGCTCCGTCTGGATGTCGCCCGTACCCTGGCAGATTAAGTGAGCCAGAGCCCGGCGGCGCTGCTAACAATGAGCAGCCGCGGCCGCCTTGTTCTTAACGATACCTGTCCAGATACTAGACTGGGTAGGTTTCGCAGAACAAGTGAGAACCGGCCCGGTCGCGTAAACGGCACGTGTTTAATGCAATCTATTGTGTGCTAAACGAGAAAGGGAGGTTTCACGATTCACGATCAGTAGGTTTTCTTTTCAACTGATCCTCTTCTCCTGACTTTGCTGTAACTTTTTTTCTCCTAACAAGTGAGGACAAAAAGTCCATTGGAAACCCTATTCGTCATAAATGCATGCAAAAAGGAAAGGCGGGGCAGAAGCAAAATCAATACATCTCCTGCGCTCTTCTGTACATTTTTAGGTGACTAATGAATCGAAGCTCGCCTAGATCTGATCTTTTGGCCCAGCAAGAGAAAATATGCTCTTGTACATATTTTTAGGTGACTAAATGAATCAAAGTTTACCTAGATCTGGTCTTTTAGCCCAGATCTAACCTAAAAATATACACAAGATGTATTGGTTTTGCTACAAAAATTGAAACAGATTAATGACTTCACAGTCCTTACATACCAGATCTAAAATACCATCCTGTCTTTTATTCTTGAGTTTATACACTTGGCTCATACATACTGTATGTAGTATGGTCGTTTCATGAAAGTATTAATAGAGGAGATGGAAAGCAATCAGAAATATCAGAAAGCCTCCGCTTTTAAGTTAAAGGAATGCAGAATGTAGAAGTCAGCACTGCCTCCTATAGGGCAGATCCTTATCATTTGTGTATTCCAACACAATCAGACATTTTTGTATGTAACAAAAATGGTGGCTTTCAGAGAGCAGTAGCATAGTACTTTTATTAGGAACAATTTAAATGTCTTAGTTGATCCTGTTAGAGGCATAATGATTACTGCTTTATATTATTTAAATCAGAAAATATTTTGGCATCTTTTTTTCTCAATTATATCGAACTATTGCAGGAAAATCTCGACACAGTATGCTAATTCAAATGGATGCTAAATTCTTTATGCTAGCATAAAGAATTATTTTATTTTTAAGAAGACTCATGTCATGTATAAGATTTTGAAATTTGATTCCTTTGATGGGCGGAAACAAATGACAAAATAAAGATACTGTAGTTCAGAAATATTTCAGCACATACTTAACAAAGCAAATTTTTAATACGCTACGTACTAAAACATGGTTCTGATCCACTTATTAGCTGTTTTGTAATTTAATCTTTTAAATGGCAATCTCTTAGTCTTCCTTTTTCCAAATCAAAAAGTAATTCTCAGAAGCTTCATCTCCTATATTCTTAGCATTCTGTTTGAGACAGCAAGGCGATCTTAGGAAATGAACGTAAATATTAGTGCTAACAGTTTTTTTTCCTGTTTTAAGCTCATTTAGCATGAGATACCATGGTAGGAAATTCTCTGGGTGATTTTAGGCTGAATACCATTCATGTTGAATATCCTGAAATAGAATGCCTATTATTGCTATAGACTGCGTGTTATCTTCTGGAAACTGGCTACACTGGTAAATTGTGTTTGAGTCACACGCCGATGCTGTTCTTCTTATGTTTTTAGCTCAGTCTGAATGTTCACAATGAACTAATGGAAGAACCTTGAGGCTTAGCCCAAGGGTTTTGTGATGTGGGAGAGGATTCATTGTTGCGTGGAATCAATTTTCTAAGTGGGCCTAGACTCAGGCAGTCTGTCAGGCATGAGTCAGAAAGCTTGTCAGCTAACGGCAACCACAAATGCAATCCTGCTCTTCAGAGAATACTTTTTACTGCTGAGTGACATCATCCTTGTCAACCGCCCCCCACCCCAATATTTTTGAAAGCTTTCAGCATGTGTTATGTCACTTTCTCTGATGCACCACTCATAATAGGACCTTTTTTTGAAATGGTTTCTTCATTGATTTTAAAGTGTCAATTGAATGTAGCACCGCGTTTAAGCGAACAGTCACAAAGATCTTTAAAATGTACTCGATTACCTCATTGGCAAGATGATTTCCTTACATAGATAAATCATACATATTTCATTGTGAAAATATTTTTTTCATTGAAAGAGCTTTAAATTAAACTATGATTTCTTCCCCTGTTGGAAGAAATTATTTGCTATAAGAGAGGCTGCGGGGTTTTGCCACTTTCCTGTGCCTAGAATTTTGATCCCTCACAGTGAAAAGGAAGAAATCTCTCTTTTGCAAGATGAGCAATGCAGTAGTTAGTGGAAATCAGAGCATCAGAGCACAGCCATCAAAGGAGTGCAGGCAGAGAAAGAGCTAGAGAATTGAATGGAAAGGTGACTCATATTAAGAATAGTTGGCTAATCTCCTGATCCCCTGGTCGCAGGGGTCTCCAACCTTGGCAACTTTAAGCCTGGAGGACTTCAACTCCCACAATTCCCCAGCCAGCTTTGCTGGCTGGGGAATTCTGGGAGTTGAAGTCCTCCAGGGTTAAAGTTGCCAAGGTTGGAGACCCCTGCCCTGGTGCTTCTGGGTTGCAGCTGATCTGTTGAGTTCTCTGATCTATCCAAGGAAAATGAGATAGCTTGGTTTTCTTTTTTATCCCTGAAACTAGGGATATAAACAGTATTGTAACACTTAAACGAACTCTAATCCTCACCTCCCTACCCCTATCCAGGTAGCCCTCGACTTACAACAGTTCATTTAGTGACCATTGGAAGTTACAACGGCACTGAAAAAAGTGATTTATGACCATTTTTCATACTTATGACCATTGCCGCATTCCCATGGTCACGCAATTTACATTCCGATGCTTGACAAGCGACTCACATTTATGATGGTTGCAGTGTCCCAGGGTCACGTGATCCCCTTTGCAACCTTCTGACAAGCAAAATAATGGGGAAGCCAGATTCACTTAACAACCGTGTTGGCCAACTTAACAACTGCAGTGATTCACTTAACAACTGTGGCAAGAAAAGTTGTACAATGGCGCAAAACTCATTTAACAAATTTATCACTTAGCAACAGAAATTTTGGTTTCAATTCTGGTCGTAAGTTGAGGACTACCTGTATAAGACGTTTCAGAAGATTAAAAATGAGGGAAATTAATTGAGGGAAAACTATTTGGAGGAAAAATGAGGAAAAGAGTTGGCTGCTTACCCTGATTATTTGGAGAATCATAGCATCCATTTTGATGGCAGAAAGACATAGAGTTGAAAATATGCAATAGTTTGGTTTCCTTTTTCAACATTCTGAGCTATAACAATAAACTTATTTATTTGCCCTTACGAGGCTCTTATGATCATTTTTTTAATTGGAGAAGAATTAAAAGACGAAAACACAACGTTTTTATACTACTTGAACTGAATATTAATTATAAAATCCCCCAAGTCCCCACACCACTTTTTCTTGACTTTTACTTCACTTCCTGTTTCCTCTGTATTTTATTAAATTCGTCTTGAAAAGGTTTCAATATGTACCAACTCAAGGGATTTTGGGGAGTGAAGTTGTAAGACAGTAACTCTGAGTATGTTTCCTAATTTAAAGTGGGATTGTCAGACATCAGATTTCTACTAGCAAAATGGCGTGTCTTCTTCTCCTGCCCCCCCTTTGCTTTTTCTTAAAATTTATTTCTGAGGATTGAAGGTGTACAGGATTGTAGAGCCATGTCCTCCTTTTCTCATTGTATCAGTGGAAATCATTCTTATAAATGAAAACATAACAAAAACCCACTCTCATCATCATAGTTGAGGTTCTACATATGCTATCCAATATAACAATGAAAAAGAGTGCTTTGAGGCATACTTGATACACACATTTATCCTCTTTTCATCAGTACTCATGTGGCATCTTAGATTGGCGTCAGTACCCATGCTCTAAGTTGCATCTTGGACAGATATATTTAGTTTAC
This sequence comes from Diadophis punctatus similis, assembly GCA_023053685.1. NCBI lineage: Eukaryota > Metazoa > Chordata > Lepidosauria > Squamata > Dipsadidae > Diadophis > Diadophis punctatus. Next base: position 34,251,688 of record JALIGW010000005.1, on the reverse strand, counting down.
ATTAATTGTGTAGTAAATTTAGAAAATCTATTTTTGTACAGAAAAACTACTCACCTGGGGCTATTTAGATAGGTATCTAAAGCCCATCACAGGGTTTCATTAACTTTTATGACTCTTAATGCATCCATTTAATTTGCCAAGAGGCAAAGGAATGGAAGTGTTTAATCAACACACAGCGGCCTTTCAATTTGCATTTTCTCAAAAGCATAAAAATGTCTGAAAGGAAATATTTTGAAATGTCACATTGTATTTGCAGTTTTTACTCTTCAATTCCGGAGCTCTAAATGTAGTTTCCTGGGTTTTTTTGCTTTCTTTTCTCTGTTTTTCTTTGTAATGGAAACTGGTAATGCAATAGGAAACAGGAATCAGGTTGGGGGGGGGGGGAATGATGATCCAGCACAGTTATATGCCACCCCCTAGCAATTTTAATTTATATCTTTGTACTTGTAATTTTTCTAGGAGGTTATGAAACGTTTTACTCACAATATCCAGAGTTCTGCATAGATGTAAAGCCTCTGTCCCAAGAGAAGATTGAAGCTGAGAAAAGCATCAATGGCTTGCACGAGAAACAATGCATCCACCAGAAGCCAGCATATGATCAGGTGTGTTTAGAAGAAAATAAGAACAATCGGTTCATGCCCAGGTTCCTTTCTGCGCCCTTCCCCATGTTTGTGTTCTTCAGGTTCAGGCTGTTATATATGCTTTTTCCCCATTCAAATGAAAAACATGGATGGATGGATCTTTGTTAGCTATGAAACTTATTTGTTGGCTCAGTATTCTAATAAGCTATGTGTCTATATCAGGGCACCACTATTACCAACAGCCTCCAAATCCCCTTTAGAAAGGGCTACATATAAGTAGCTTTTAATATGATTTGATGGAAAGTTATTAAATATATAGTGAGTAATAATATAAACTTAGTTTGAGTTTCAATTTATTATGATCAAAGATCAGCCAGTCGTAGTTACTCTGATTTGATTCGATTCGATTCGATTGCATGCAAGTTTTAGGTTTTGCCTTGCCACCTACTTCTTTGATCTAATCACCCACTTTGGGACAGTAACCGCAACATACTACGGTATTTAAAGCTTAGTGCAGTCCCTGGATTAAAAACTACTAGGTTCCTGATCTATAGCTTTTGGAACAACAGCTATTCCTATCTGCAACAACCATATTGAGCTGACTCTTGTAGTAGAATGAGGGTAAAGATGTTTAGAAGGTGAAAAATTTAGCAAGTGCCAAAGTAGCAATAGGGGGTTTAACCACCTCTGTTAGAATTTCCACCTACTGCAAACTCTTTCAACCTCAATATCACATTTGTTCATCACCGAAACATCTGGAAGGGGTCCAAAATGCTTCCCAGAAATTTGCCAGAACTGCCTATTATCTTGAGTTTATTGAATAAGAACCATCCAGAAAATCTATAATGATTTATTCCTCTTTTTGCTTTCCAGGGTGGTCCAGTGGAAATCCTGCCTTTCCTATACCTTGGCAGTGCCTATCATGCTTCCAAGTGCGAGTTCCTTGCCAACTTAAACATCACTGCACTCTTGAATGTCTCCAGAAAGAGTTCTGAACCCTTTACTAACCAATTCTGCTATAAGTGGATTCCAGTGGAGGACAGTCACACAGCAGACATCAGCTCACACTTCCAGGAAGCCATAGAATTTATTGGTAGGTGGGTTTTCTCTCTCTCTCTTGCAAATGAAAAATTAGAACTCTTGAATCATGAAAGGAAGCCTTCCTCCACTAGTGTCGACTACAGAACCTTCTTTCCCTTCCCAGGAGCATTTCAGAGGATTGTGGATTTTTGTTTTTACAGGTTCCGTGGTCACAAAAAGCTTCTCTCTTAATTGCTATGGTAGTTTTTATGGTTACAACCATAATGCTGTTAATAATAGCTATTTCCATGGAAATCTAGATGGTCATTTGTACTTTGCTTACCTCGCTTGTCACTTTTAGTTTTGGCATGCGATAGTTGAAAAAAGACAACCTGGAAATATTTTAAATATTCCCACAGAAATATTTAACTCAATTCATACTAGCAAAAACAGTCTAACGGTATAGTAGATTTACTAAAGGCACTTTGGGAATTTTGGAAAATAAAGTATATAGACATCTAGTCTATAAGCCATCCCTACTTTTCCTGTGTGTGCGAACCCTTCACTCTTCCCATCCCCGGCCTCATGTTTTCACAATGTAGGGCTAAGCATTCTAATTGTACTGCTGGGTGGGAAGTGTGAAAGAAGTTCTCTTTAAGTGTTGAGTAGGATGGCATGAGACTGGAAAAAAAATGAGTTGGCACACAACAGAGGATACAGTTAATACCTGTCTACTGGGATACTTTGAGCTTTTGTGTATTCTCTGGAACTCTTTGAGTAGGTTCTTGTGAAACTCATTTCTATGAGAGACGTAATATTTTCCAAGTGTATTTAGCTGGCTTAGACATATTATACAAATATACAGTACAGAGATAAAAATCATAAATGGCAGGGTCAAATAGCTAGACATCTGATAAATTTGTGCAAAGCTTAGATAATCAACCATATATGTAAATATCTTGTGGAAGCTGTGGAGAAGAGGCAGATGTAGTTCATCAGAGGTAAGAAACTGGCATGTTAACATACAGTTAACATTTTGATGACAGTTTTCTATTAATTAAAGAATTGCAACAGAAATTCTAGTATAAAATTATGGTTAAGTCCTATGCTATTTGGAAAAATTCACCAGTGCCAAAATAGGAATAGCTTAGGGCTACAACAGGTTCATTAAGTAGGCAGGATTGCCTAATTTGTTTATCCATGGACCATAGAGCTCAGTTCAGTTATTTATATAAATTGTTTTAAAGGGGTATATTATTTGGATATGATTCTTGACATATACTGTTTCTGGCTTTTTGAAGAAAAAAATCTAATTCATATCCAACTAAGAAGCCACCCATTCAAATCTTTCTCTTACTATTAACTTGCTAGGTAGCATTAAACGACGTCTCTTGGTCTCTGCCTCTACCCTTATCCTTCAATGTGAGAGTATCTATGTAATAAGCTTTATTCACTTACTATCTTTCTATTCCACTTTGAGTTTGAGATGTTCTCCCCATTTTCCCACAACAGCAACTTTGTGAAATGGGGTGGCTCAAAGTCACCAATGAGTTTCAAAGATGAATATTGATCTGAACCTAAATTTTTGCAAGAACTGATTTCTGAGACTTCTAAGCACTTTACATATCAATGTCTATTCAATGCTATGTAGTAAATAAAGTGTAGGTTCCTTGCTTTAAAATAAAATGACTTCCGTAGATGCTTCAGGAAGCTTTATAATAACAATTAGGGAGTTTGTGACTCTGGGTGGAGTACAGTATGGCCTATAAATCTAACAGGTTTCACAATAGAATAAAACTTGGAAATTCATTTCCTAGTCCAGCTAAAGCAGTTCAGTTCTATTTTTAATCCTTGCATTTTACACAAGGAGCTTATTTTCAGCATTTTCTTTTTAATCTTATAACAATAATTGAATTGTGTGAGTAACCTTGGGGCCTCCCATTGCGTAAAATGGTAGCTCTGCTTAAGCCATTTATAGTCTGATTTAAGTCCAAGTGCCACTTATCAAGGGTTGTAATTAGAGATTTTAGAGTAGTTTATTGTACTGTTTGTGGTGGAAACCCCAGGAGCCCAGGGTTTGGCATCTTGGGTTCAAAATGCATACTTAACATCTACCAAAAAGATCTCACAGGATGGGGGCAAAGGCACGACTTCTGTGATCCTAGTAAGCAGGGAAATACACCTCATTTCCATCTGCTTTGAGAGAGTAAATAAAACTTTTTACTGCCAGGATGCGTTTCTTATGAAAAGAATCAAACTGTTTCAATTTTTTTTAATAGAACTGTAGAGAGTTCATTTCATTAAACATCTGCTGCCATAATGTGGCTAGATTTGGCAAGGGTGAAGGGAAAGCAAAGCCTTTTTATCTACCACACAGTCATTAAGAGTTGTAATTTTTCTGTAAATGTGGCCAACAAGAACAAGGAGAAATTACTTTCTTGATGTTCATTGCATCTGTGAAATATTTTCTGAATGTCCTTCTCTTAGCAATCTGAAATGAGTGATAAAGTGATTCGCATCATGGCATTTATTTATGTTTTATTTATTAAATAATTCTATATGGCTGTCCACCTTAACTAAGGTACCTTTAGGCAGGGAACCAAAAAATTAAAATAAATAAAGAAGCAGGAACCAATTTTAAAAAAACTAGTCAAGGTCACATATATGTTGGCTTCGCTAAGATCTGGACCGCAACATCTGGAGGAAATGCCAGGTCTTTCAAGGCCTTCTGGAAAGCCAATAGGGTCAGGACCAAAAGCTCAGGAACATTGCTCAACAAGGCAGGAGCCATGGCATGGCATGCTACCAATAGAGGCATTAACTCATAGTGATTGCAATAGCTTCTACGTATATTTAGTCCATTTTATTTCTTCTTTTCAGATTGTACCAGACGGGCAGGGGGCAAGATCCTGGTGCACTGCGAAGCAGGGATTTCTCGCTCTCCTACCATCTGCATGGCTTATCTGATGAAAACGAGAAAATTCCGCCTGGAGGAAGCATTTGACTATATCAAGCAACGGAGGAGTCTGATCTCACCAAACTTCAGTTTCATGGGGCAACTGTTGCAGTACGAGTCAGAAATTTTGTCTTTGGCTCCTAGCTCTCCTGTTGCGTCTTGCAAAAGGGATGCGGTGTCTTTCTTCACAGAAGAGCTGGCTTTGAGCAAAAGTTTTCCCTTTCCTACCTCGGTTTTGAATTCAGTGCCCCTGCACTCGCCTGTCCATCCACTGACGTTGAACTCTATTGCTGCAAATTCATCATGCTGGGCCCTCTTGGGAACAAGAGACAGTACAGTTCCATGAGGTGAGGTGATGATAACAAGACATTTCATCTATACGCAATACAGAAGCCTTTATTTATTTCATTCTGTTCCAGACACTGGAATGACTGTCTACATCAGAAGGGAAAATATGCTTTTATGTTGAGATGGAGTGGAGATGAGTTTGATGCATTGAAGCTCGGGCCAGCTATGCAATTTGGAGTTATCATGTGCTAAATTTAGCAAAGTCCAGGTTTTAGCTCAGATAATCTGAGGACTGTACTTAGAACTTGGAGATATTGTTCCCAGAAGTAAATGCCCTCATTCTGGATAAGAACTTCTGTTCTGTAGTTCCCGGGTAGGTTACTGTTTTGAAAGAATAAATCTCTTCAGAGAATAATATGTGCATATTTATAAGTGTTTTAAATAATTTCTTAAATATTTGTGCATTCACTACTGTACATCCAGACCTTGCTGGAGTAGAAAGAACCACATTTTTAAAAAGTTACTCAGACTGTCTGATTGCCTCTTAGTTCCTGCCTCCTTCCTTCTCTTTTAATTATAGACATGCGTTGAAGTGTAAGCAATAAACAGCTGTGTCAGGGGAAAAAAGCTGTAACAAAAAGCACAATTTACAAAAGAGCAAACCTTGATATTACTTAGTGGTGGTCAAAACTTGAATGCTTGCCTTTTTTCTTTCTTTTGTGGGTTCCTAAAAAATGTCATAATCTGCCATATGCAAGTGAATTAGAAAGCTGGAGAAACAAATGCCTCTTCTTCCCCTTTGCACCAATCAGCCTCCGTTATTTTGTTGGTGTACTACAGAGTTCAAGGTTAAAATTGGACCCTTACTTGCAAGCCTCTGCTTCATGCTGTTATCAGCAGAATGAAGTAAATTCGGGAGATAATTTCTAGTTACTAAAGCTGCAAAATCATGAGGATTTCATACCTCATTCTCCAACTCAGTCCAGTTAGAGCTGACTTTTCATCTGATGTGCTTCAGCTGTTTTAACTACAACTCCCGTTATCAAGAGCCAGGATGTCAAGGGGATAACTTGGTGTATTTTATTCTTTACTCTACTACAACATTGCTCTTTTCAAAAGACAGTGCATTGATTTTGTCATAAAGCTATATGACTATGTAACATACTTATAACACAGCTTGTTTGTTTTTCACAACTTGAGCATACCCACCGTGTCTTAGCATACAACATGAGCTCTATGAGCCATTTGGAAATAAACCATGATTTGAAAAATCTTATCTTAAAAGTTGCTGTGTGAACAGAGCCATTTTCTTTCCTATATTTCATTGTTCTATCAGAGTCACCCACAACATCCTCCTTCAGGCATTATTCTTCATATACTACTAGAAAGCCTTAGCAGTTCTAGAAGTGGCAATATAACATACCTTTCTTTTTGTCTACCTTAGCCACCGGATTAGAGATTAGCAGGGTGATAGCTACAACTAGCTATTCAAAATACTGTATTGCCAAATTCCAACCTGCCTGAATTAACAAGGGGGACAATGGGTGGACTTCCTTGTCCTCAAGGCATAGTTGAAGACTGGACTGCCTATATAGTGTTTACAGATTCATTCTAAGGTATTTGTTCTGGATATCTGGTGACAGAAAGCCCAATGTTTCACAATGAGATTAGACATGATTCAGAAGGCTTAAACTGCGGCAAAATAATTGCATGTTAGTCACTGGGTCATATGTAAGACATACCTTTTAGCTAGAAATTGCTGTATGTAATATCTGACAGCTGTACTCTTAGCTCTTGATTTTTGATTGAATTGGTCAATGATGTCAAAGGAAGTATTGTAACTGAACAAACAATCCCATAGCAAATTGTTACATAAAGTACAGTTTTGGAATTTCTAATGTTGTTCTGTGAAAATGTATTTTTCTCTGTACATTGAAATTTGAATGTATGTGTTTTTAGATTTTTTTAATCGGTGGGGGGGGGGAGAAAAGAAAGACAGTCTGAAAAACAATAAATCTACCAAAAAAGTGTTTTTCAATTGAATGACAATTCTTACTGAATGACATATGGACTGGTGTTCCTTGTGTTGGTTTTTTTCATTTCACATTCCTGCCTACGGAATTATTTATTTCTTAGCAAATGGGACTAAAACAAAAACAGGCAATCTATATTTTGCGTGTTCCCTGCAGATGGCTCCATGATCTGCTGTGGTTTTGTCCTGTCACTATTACTTTTTTCTGAATATGGGAAAGGGCAAGAATTGCTTAGAAAACTTATGATTGTGAATGAAAGCATTTTAAATTAAAACATTTAAAATGTTTTGTTCCACAGATTGCATTCAGTAGCAGGTATTCTGTGTAGATACTTGAGTTATGTAGGTTTCAGAGTGCATTTTTTCTAAAGGACTGACATGCTGACAAAAAGATGAAACTAACAGAGCAGTGGTGGGATATAAATGCATTTACTCTCAGGGAGAGGAAGTGTATATGTGTCAGCCCTCCCAGGTAAAACAAACAGGAAACATGAGCAGATGGACTAATTCTACTTAATCATCAGACTACATTAACAGAATATTTCAGGTCTGAAAATACAAATCTCCCACTTACTTTTAACAGTGATGGGCTTCTCCCCTCATTTATCTGACCATTCACTAGGCACATGGGTGGATTCCTCCCTGTTTGGACCAGATCACCCGAACCGGTAGTGACCAGCTGGTGACATCACTGTCGGTGCTTTTCCGTGCGCGCCATCTTTTTTTCGGATTTTATGCAGTTCCAAATGTATTAATATCATGGGTGCATTTTCCAGCATACTGGAACTAACAACAATTAAGAAAGGAACAATAATCTGGAAAAAAACCAATTCCCACCTCAAAATTAGCATTTTTAAGATTTTTTTTCTTGCAAAAATGTACCTATCTGTGTGTGTGTGTGTGTGCGTGTGCGTGTGTGCGCGCGCACACACACACACCTTTGAGTCAGTCTTGACTCCCAATGATTGCCTAGCGTAATCTCTACAGTTTTCTTAGCAAGACTTCAGAAGTGGTTTGCCATTATCCATTTCAGGTTTCAAGTTTCTGAGTTCTATAATCTCCCAGGACTTGAAATTCACACTTTATATTAGAACCATCATTAAAAAGGTACAACAAAGAATGTTCTTACTGTGTCAACTCAGAAAGCTCAGGTTGCCCAAGGATCTGCTGATACAGTTCTATAGAGGAATTATTGAGTCTGTCATTTGTACTTCTATAACTGTCTGGTTTGGCACAGCAACCAAATAGGACAGGTACAGACTTCAATGGGTAGTTAGGACTGCAGAAAAAACAATTGCAACCAGCCTGCCTTCTATTGAGGACCTGTATCAGAGGTGGGTTCCTGCCGGTACGCTCTTACCTGTTGGTCGCCGCAGAGCTGAAGAAGCCGGTGGTGTTCGCGGCGCGGGGCTTCCCCCGCCCGCTTTCCCCCACCTGCCTAGACGCCGCCATTTGCGTTCTTTTGCCCTCTGTACATGCGCATAGCGTTCTGCTTGCGCATAGGGCAAAAGAACGCAAATGGCGGCATCCAGGCGGGCGGGAGAAAGCGGGCGGGGGAAGCCCCGCGCCGCAAATGCCACCAGCTTCTTCAGCTCTGCGGCGACCAACAGGTAAGAGCGTACCGGCAGGAACCCACCCCTGACCTGTATATTGCATGAGCTAAAAAAGGGCTGAGAAAATATATACAGGCAGGCCCCTCACATCCTGGATATATAAATGCATATGGATTCTAACATTTGGCATCTGCAGCAGAAGTGAGGAGAACAAAAGAGAACATGTGTGATGACATCATAAAGGGAATACTACAACTCCTGTATCATCAGACATAAGGATGCAAGTATATAATGAAGGCATTTGCTTGTCAATATCTCTCTGCACGTCATCATTCTGGCACCAATCTGGTTTCTTGCAGTTCATGCTGGCCTCACAGATATTCTTAGAAAATAAAACTTAGGCAATAAAATAAGAAGCTGAGTATTTTGTTTGAGAGTCTGCAAGAAAATCCATATTCTTGGTAACGGGGGCACCTTTGGTAGACCTTAAAGATCAGATAAGGGACAGATTGTCATGGAGAAAATCTACAACTACTTGATAGCATGTAACCAACTAACTAATGCAAATGTTTTACCACCACTGTTATAACATTCTCTAGTTTTTTATGCTATTGCAAATCTATGGGGAAAAAATAGTCCCTGAAGTAAAAAAAATCCTGAAATGATTATAAACCACAACACTGTGTATTATATTGAAAACACATTATTCAAATACCCAAGAAGCAATGGAGGGAAACTAATCAAGGAGAGAACCAACTTAGAAATAAGGAGAAATTTCCTGACTGTGAGAACAATTAATCAGTGGAAGGCCTTGCCTCCAGAAGTTTTGGATGCTACAATAAGGGAGGTTTTTAAAAAGAGATTGGACAACCATGTGTGTGAAATGGAATAGGGTTGACTGCTTGAGCAGAGGATTGGACTAGAAGACCTCAAACCTCTCTTCCAAATCAGTTATTTTGTTATCTAAACTAGCCCCATAGAATAATACTTAGCTTTGTAGTGACCTAGAAGTATTCAAAGCATTTAAAATATCTCGTCCAAGCTTCTTTCTATCTCAGTAATATACTGGCATTGTAACATCAAACAATTCAGCTGTTTTTAAATAGATTGTAATGGGTTTGTTACTTTTTATTACTTTTGTTCTACTGTTTTGTATTGTACTTACTTTGGTTCTGTTTGCTGTCTTGAGTGCTACAGAAAAGGCAAGGCAGGGCACACACTACATTATAAAAATGCATTATTTCTCTGTGGCAGTGGGAGAGCTGACCAAGAACCATAGATATCCTGTTTTTGGAAACTACACTTTACCCAAAAGATAATTAATATAGTTCAACAAATATAATACCTGCTAATGCTGTTTTACTTCCCTGTATTTTCTTTTCTGGATTATTGCTGACAGGATGGGGGCAGATGCCAGCTCATTCCTTGTATTGCCAAAAAATATTTAACCACTGAAATGGAGAAGTTAACATTTGGGCAAGGGAGGTGTTGCCACCAAACTTGCACAGTTCACTTCTCTGACATTTGTGCTCTATCACACTGCCAGCTGGTTATGAAACATGACTAATTTCTCTAAATAAGGCATAGGAATCTAGTTTGGGAAGGGTTGAATCACTCATGTCAATCAAATAAGACACTACCAGTAACTGAAGATCTCGATTTCAGTATCCTTTTTTAAAAAAAAAATGTCTGTATTGTGAAATGATGAAACTGGTTCTTTCATTTTATATTACTCAGCTATTCACAGACTGTTTTAAGGTTATGAGATAAACTCCATTTTAAGGTTTTAAGGTTATGAGATAAACTCCAGTAATAAGGAGTGTCTTGTCTGCAGTTTCTAAATAAAGAAACTGTAGACCCTGGGGAAAAAACTTAAGTGAATTTACTCCAGAGACACAGTTCCAATCATATTTCTCCTCCCACTCCATTTTACCATCAGGAAGGATTACAGAAACTGCTTTAAATCTATCTCCTTAATCTCAGGTGTCAAAATATTACAAAAAGGGGAAACTGGTGCATAGTAGCCTGTGCATTAGATTGCAGAAGTGCCAATTCCAAATATTTTAAATAAGTCCTACACAATATTCCATAGCCACAGCTCAACAATTAAAAGAGAGTGTGGGGCATTGGGAATTTCTCAGAAATAAGACACTATAAGTACAATTAAACCCTATTCCAAATAGAGGAAAAACGGAGAGCAGCTCAGGAAATGATTGTAGACCCATAAGAAGTGTGAAAAGTGACATGCTTAAAAAATGGAAGATAGGTATAATTACCAAGAAGATAAGCTATTAAGTACAGGTAGTCCTCGACTTACAACCGCAACTGAGCCCAAAGTTTCTGTTGCTAAGTGAAACATTTGTTAAGTGAGTTTGCCCCCATTTTATGACCTTTGTTGCCATAGTTGTTAAGTGAATCACTGTAGCTGTTAAATTCGTCAAACTGTTAAGTAAATCTGGCTTCCCCTTTGACTTTGCTTGTCAGAAGGTCGCAAAAGTGAACACTGCAACCATCATAAATATGAACCAGTTGCCAAGCATCCGAATTTTGATAACGTGACCATGGGGATGCTACAATGGTCGTAAGTGTGAAAACTGGTCATAAGTTCCTTTTTTCCATTGTCACAAACGTCACAAAGTGCCGTTGTGACTTTGAATAGTCACTAAACAAACTGTTGTAAGTCGAGGGCTACCTGTAGTTGGGTACTAAAACTCTGGAGAAAAAAAAGTTTTCAATGGAAAGTACAGAAATAAAAATGGCTTTGGGAGATATTTCAGCAGTTAGACTAGAAAAAGAAAAGCCTGGATCTCCTGTTTGCAGAAGGTGATAGGATTCAGCAGAACTACAAAAACCATCCTCGAGGAAGGACTGGACTCACCAGCCCCTCATATATTTGGAGCAAGGGGGCTCCAGAGAGACCCCCACCCCACCTTCTTCAAAAAACCTCAAAAGGAGGGTTTCTGCAAATTCAGGGAGAATTTCATTTCAATTCTCCTGCTTCCATTTAACCCAGCAGTCGGTGGAAAGGGGGGAACCTTCCACGTCCCCCCTTTTATTTGCCCAAATTTAACTCTCTTTCCAAAGCTATTCTGGCCTTCTTGATTTGCAGGCTGCAGAGTTACGGCACAATGCAGCCTCCGTGTTCACACAAGCGTTTTTCCAGGCTGTTTAATATTGCATACTGTTTTTTGGTGGGTTTTTTGGGGGTGGGTGAGTGGGAAAACAATGATCTGTGTCTTTTCCGTGCCAGATTTGAACCTGTATGTGTTGCAATATAACTCTGGAAGATAGATAGATAGATAGATAGATAGATAGATAGATAGATAGATAGATAGATAGATAGATAGATAGATAGATAGATAGATAGATAGATAGATAGATAGATAGATAGATAGATAGATAGATGAGAGATAGAGAGAGAAAGATGATGATATAGATGATGATATAGATATAGATATATAGATTTGATATTGATGATAGATGATAGATGATAGATGATAGATATATAAAGAAAGGAAAGGAGGAAAGGAGGAAAGGAAAGGAAAGAAGGAAAGGAAAGGAAAGGGGAGGAAAGGAAAGGAAGGAAGGAAGGAAGGAAGGAAGGAAGGAAGGAAAGAAGGAAGGAAGGAAGGAAGGAAGGAAGGAAGGAAGGAAGAAAGAAAGAAAGAAAGAAAGAAAGAAAGAAAGAAAGAAAGAAAGAAAGAAAGAAAGAAAGAAAGAAAGAAAGAAAGAAAGAAAGAAAGACTTATGACCACAATTGAGCCCAAAATTTTGGTTGCTAAGCAAGAGCGTTGTTAAGTGAGTTTCACCACATTTTACTCAATCCATGACATTTCCTGGCTCTAACAGTGATGTGCAAGCTAGGGAAGACCATCTGAAGGCATGTGTAATGTTCTAATGTACAGAAGTTATGGTTAAATGTGTGGCAGAAAGTGGACTCTGGGTGTGTTTTTCCAAATGGAGTAAGTGAGGTTGAATGTGTAGTTTTAGGAGGTGTGTGTGTTTGTACATACACATACAGTATATATAATAGATAATGTATCTTTTTGTGTGCCTGTGTGTAATATGTATGTACACATATGGCATATATACAGTATACAATAGTATATTTTGGATGTTCAGTAGTAGTAAATAGGCAGGGAAATTGTATCTCGTTGAGGCATTTGAGGCGAGGAGAGGCCAGGCATCCTAACCCTAACCCTTGACTTGAGTGACATCAAGGCCACGCCCACCCAGTCACATGACCACCCAGCAACCCCCACTCAGTCACATGCCCACAAAGCCACTCCCACCCAGTCACATGACTGCCAAACCACTTCCACCCAGTCACATGACCATCAAGCCACAAAATAAGCCACGCACAGAGTGGTAGGTAAAAAATTTGAAACCCACCCCTGCCTTGCACATATGTGCTAGTCGTTCCTGACTCTAGGGGGCGGTGCTCATCTCCGTTACAAAGCCAAAGAGACAGCACTGTCAAAGGACATCTCCATGATCATGTAGCTGGCATGACTAAATGCCAAAGGCGCACGGAACGCTGTTACCTTCCCACCAAAGGTGGTCCCTATTTTTCTACTTGCATTTTTACGTGCTTTCGAACTGCTAGGTTGGCAGAAGCTGGGACAACAGGAGCTCACCCCGTTACATGGCACTAGGGATTCGAACCACTGAAATGCCGACCTTTTGATCGACAAGCTCAGTGTCTTAGCCACTGAGCCACCGCATCCCTTCAGATATTGTGTACCTCAAATCAAAAAGCAGCAATGAACAGTTCCAATACTGGCTTAATTGTCTATGCTGAGCAAATGTATTTTAGCATCTCTGCAGTTAAATAAGCAGAAATATCTATATTACTAAGATCTAAGGAACTACAAGGTTCAGCTCACTAAATCAACCATGCTGTTTGCTAGCTTTTTGTGGTACATATGCTGTGGAATATGCTTTGGCGAATTGACCAAAAGGCCTATCCTAGAAAGTAATTTTGGGAAGAAAGTAATTTTGTTCTATTTGCTATGAAAGCCATAGGGTCTGACTATCCCAGACATCTAGCAAATATACATGTTTGATTTTTTTAATGTTTCTTGGGTGGTTACCCAAGATAACCTGGAAACTGAAAAGGAGCAGAAATTAAACAAGGGAGATTGCAAGGACATATTATTGAGAAAGGAAACAATGAAGATTTCGAAGCAAGTATCTGTCTTATTTGACTCAAAAGGTCATAAAGAATGAGAGGAGTCTGTGGATATTAGTCATAGGATGACAGTGCCTTCTTTCACTGTTGCTTTTCAGCAATGGCATTTGAAATATGCTGCCTTTAATTTTGTGGTACTAAACAACCATAAAAATGAGTAACTATTACGGTAGTACAGTGGTGGCCAACCTTAAGCATACCATGTGCCATTTTTTCACTTTGGTGGTTTGGGGCGGGGGATGGGGCGGGGCGTCCCTGTCGCCGCTGCCTTCCTCACTCGTGCCGCGCCACGCCCCATCCCCCGCCCGAAACCCCCAAAGTCCTTCGAAGCGTTTTGAAGGGATGTGTTTTGCCTCCGATGAAGGGAACTGATGCTTGCCTCTTGTTCTTCGCAGGCAGAAGCATGTTTTAAAACGCTACCGAAGCTGAAAGGGAGGGCTAAAAGGAAGTTTGCTTTTCAAGCCCTGCGCTCATCTGGGTGTTTCAAACTGACGTAGGCAGAGGCCAGATGAGCTAACTACCAAACAACGAGGCCGCAGGCATTGATACTATCTATCCCCACAGAATTGCTGATGTTTATACCACTACAATAATCAGAGTCTTGTACCAGAAAATTTGGGAAATCAACACATCAGTGTTCATTCCATTGGCAAAAAAGGCATCTCCATGGATTGCTTCAATTACCACACAACTGGTCTCACACTAGTACGGTTCTTCTTAGTATCACAAAACATCTGGAACTAACTATTGAAAGGGAATTACAGCACTAGATGTTCATGCTGGCTTCATAAGAGGTCATGGCACTTATGACCATAATGCAAATCTATGCTAGATCATGGGAAAATCTCAAGAACATCAAAAGAACATCTACCTCTGCTTTACTGACTACAAGAAAACCTTCAATTGTGACAATCATCTCTCAACTTTGGAGTTCTAGAAGACCTGCTGACACATTTGGTCAACTTGGTGCAGTCACTGTACACAAATCAAGAAGCCCTTATATGAACACCATATGGAGATACTCACTGGTTCAAAATAGAGAAGAGTGCCACCTGGTTGCATTTTTTCCCCTTTCTTATTTAACCTGTATGTTGAAATGATCATGAGGAAGCTGGAACTTAAAGAATCAAAAATTGGAGTAAGGATTGGAAAAAGGAATGTCAGCAATCTTTGATATGTTGACAACATAACTTTTCTCTCAACAACCAAAGGACTTAAACATCTGATTAAAAGATTTAAAGGAGAAATTTGGCCTCTTCCTGAACATCAAAAAGACCAAGCTGTGAGGGATGTCAAAATAACTATTGATGATGAAGAAATCAATGTCTGCAAAAATTCATTTTCCTAAGATTGAAAGTTGATAAAAGCATTGAATGAAGTTCAGAAATATTGCATTAAACTGTATTGGGTCACGCAGCATTGATGAACATGAATTAAGTATGGAAAAGCAAGGACATCAGCCTAAACATTAACTGCACATTAGTCCACATGGTCCTGTTTTTAAGAAGAGATTGGACAAGCATTTATCTGAAATGGTATAGTTTCCTGTCTGAGCAGAGGGTTGGACTAGAAGACCTCCAAGGTCCCTTCCAACTCCGTTATTCTGTTCTGTTCTAATATATAAATAACATAGTATATTATTAAAACAACATACTACAATAAAAATTATGAAAATCATTAATGTTCTAAAAATGCTGCAACTTAAAGAGTAATTTTTCCAAGACTCACCTGGAGATACTTTTCTGATTTTCTAATAATTTTTTAATGATACTGATGTGTTTATAAAAAGGACTTTTCTAAACAAATGAGACTTTCTATTCAAACTTCTTTTGACTCATGGAGAAAAAGTTGCAGTCAAAACAGATACCGGTAGTAGCATCTAGCTGATTCAAACTATTATCCCTTGTGTGTGTTTTAAAGATAGGTGTGATATTTTACTTGCTGTATAAACTCTGAGAATATTTGAATTATCCAACAAATAACCTATCATTGTTTCCCTTTTTAAAACCCTCTATTTTATTACTATCATGGACTCAGAAAATATTACGCTAATATATGGCTTATCAAAATTAATCCAGAATTTCATAAGTCTGTTTGATCAGGTCAATAAATCAGCAACAAATCATTGAAGTAATTAAAATATTAAGAATGAATATTCTTAAGAAGGAAATCAATGGGGAGAGGGGTTTAGTAATATTTTTTTAAAAAAATGTGTCATTGTAATTGAAAATAGAGATAGAAAATACATTTTTCTCGATTTACAACTGCTTTTGAAAGTGCAACATTGTTCTGCAGATTTATGAATGCTGATGAGTTGACATGAGAGAAAAATAAATGCTATGTTGAAACTATTGGAGGAGGGGAGCCTATGATTGCATGTAATTGGTCTCCTTCTCTTCTTCCAGAACTTGAAATGATAAGACTTGCCAAACACTTGTAAATGGTCCACACTGATAATGTTTCACCCCTGAGATATAGAAGGTGTGACTGCAATCTATAAGCTACTGTATATCTCTGAGCAGACAAGACAGGAAGTAAGGATTGGCAACTAACAATCCAGTATTTTTTTGTCTACTGCTCATTGGCTGGTATATTTACAGAGAAAACCGCCTACAGTTCCTGGAAATTTGCCTCAGCTTCCCTAGAAGCCTTGGTGGCCTTCTCCCCAATCCCACCCCCACTCTTGCCCAATATAATATCTGAAAATAATTCTTTTCCCAGCTGATATTTAGACTTAAGAACTCACATATTATTAGAGTTATGCAAAAGGAGGTTGTGCTGTTTTAGAATCTTCCCAGAATTTCAAAACAATCCAGTTTTCTTTATTTTCATGCCCTTCCTCTCTGTACAATGTCCATTCTAAACTGCATGTAATTATTGCTCGCTCATATATACTTGTTAGTAAATTCTGTTCTTGGACCCTTTGATGAAAGGCAAAAGGCCACAGAGGAAAATACCAAGTTGAGCCAGTTAATTCCCCATGCTATTGTTTAAGTTACTGTTAGGTATCTTGTATGAAACAGTTGGATTTTATTCTAAATTATTGCTTTAACATATCCAGGAACAGGGTTTACTCATATTCTCTGTAGTAATGTCATTATTTCCTAGAGAATAGTGAAGGAAGTTAGCACCCACCCCTCTCCTAGAAAAATGAAATATCTTAGGAAATATTGAAAAAGAATATGTTTCCCTGGAGGAGGAAAGGAGAAACATATTTTAAATACAAAGCAGCTCCCTGCCCCCACTTCAGCTCCAGGGTGATGGGATTAAGACCTTCACCCTTAGGACATGATAGGATTAACCCTCTACCCATCTCACCACATGGCACCTGGGAAGGTTGCATCAGCCAGCAAGGCTCAAGCAAACCTGGACTCAAGACAGCCTACAGAGTTGCCCCCTGGGAGTCTGGCAGCCAATGGCATACATTTCTTACACAGGAACAGGAAATTCTCAAGGTGGGGCCCAACAAAGGGTATAAACTAGGGCACTCGCAGCATCTCAGCTTTTTTTCTTTTCTTCAACATCTTCAAGGCATGTGATCCCCCTTTCCCCAGGACCTCAGACCATGTGGTCCTGCTGTCCTCCATTAAACCATCTTTCCAAGCAGTCCCATGCTTCCAGTGTCTTTTTCCCCACTTGGAACCGAACCCAGGATATTCCTTACAATAGGGATCTTTCATCTCATCTTGAGAGATCCAAGAATGCTGAATATGCTGGAAGATAATTACCAAGATAATATGCTGAAGATAATTACTTCAGAGGGATTCCTGTTGTTAACCCATCTTATGCAAATATGTTGAATCAAGTAGAAAAAACAGCAAATCTAATGTAGTTCATTATCATGTGTGAAAGTCCCACTGAGTGTGGAATTTAAAGGACTCCCTTCTAGTTTTTTTAATAAGTTGAAGTGTTTTTTATTTAAATTGTAGTTGTGATAACAACCGATTATCTTAATAGTGTGCCAGACTATTCAGCTGCTCAGCTCAATACTATCTATTCTGATTTCACCAGAAGTTTACCATTCTGAATTTAGTAATCAAATTAGCTTCCTCCAACCTGGTCTCTCTTAGACAGAATCAAATCCTGGGTCAATCTAGTTCTTGATAATAGGGTCCAACACATTTGAAGATCAACAAATTAAAGACTATTATATGTATTCATCCTTCTGATATGTATTAAGGGGTAGGTAGAGCAGCCCTAAGAAAGACCAACTTTTTATTTTTTAATTTAATGCTATAGTTTGCCAATCCAGCTCAACATCCATTAGCAATATGTGTATATTTATCCATAGATCATAACCAATAAAACCATAACAGCTTGGGCAGGGACAATCAGCTACAAGGCACATAGATTATAGCTGTAGAAGAATAATTAAATAAATAAATGAACTTGAAGCTAAGTATCTGTGGAGATTTTCAGTCATTCAGGTCATAGTTGTCTCAAAAGTGTTTTTTTCAAAAGGCAATTCGACTTTTTCCTTGAGGAGGAAGAACAAAATGTTTTTTCTCATCCAAGAAACTTCATCGCTTATGGGGGCCATCATCTTTGAGACTTGAAGCTAAGTATTTGTGTGTTCTAATTTCTGGTGTTAAATCTAGCACATAATTATTGGAGCTACTTGTTACCTTAAACTAGCAAAATCTCTACTCTACATCTTATTCAGATAAATTTAATGCTATATTGAAGGCTTTCATTGGCCCATAACAGGCAGGCCTTTTAACTCAATAAACACACTGTATACCTAATCTACCTAGGGATGCGGTGGCCCAGTGGCTAAGACACTGAGCTTGTCGATCAGAAGGTCGGCAGTTCAGCGGTTCTAATCCCTAGCGCCGCGTAATGGAGTGAGCTCCCGTTACTTGTCCCAGCTTCTGCCAACCTAGCAGTTCAAAAGCACGTAAAAATGCAAGTAGAAAAATAGGGACCACTTTAGTGGGAAGATAACAGTGCTCCATGCGCCTTTGGCATTTAGTCATGCAGGCCACATGACCACGGAGACATCTTTGGACAGCGCTGGCTCTTCGGTTTAGAAACGGAGATGAGCAACATCCCTAGAGCTGGAAACATGCATGGAGAAAATCTTAGGTTCCGTCCTGTGCATCTGCAGTTAAAGGAATCAGACAACAGTGCTCTATGTTTAACTCTATGCTTTGTGCTCAAGTGGAGTTGGATTGTATTAAATAGTTTGCTTTGCCTAGGAGAGAGAATACTATTTTAATTTTGTTTAAAACAAAGTGAAAAATTCTGTGTATTGAAAAATATCAACCATCCATCTATGCTTTATTTTACTATTTTGATAACTAAAGGGAAGAGTACTGATAATAATTTGCACATGCAAGGTTGCTAGAAAGATAATGGAAAATAATTATACACTAAAATAAAATGATATAAAGCATAAACAATTAGATTTGCTAAAAAGCTTCCTAACAAGAAATAGAATTGCCATAGTTTCCTCCCCTTTAATTGGGATTCTATGAGCTTAGAAGCAAGAAGATGTGAGCTTATATTTCTCACTGATGCACAAAAAATAAAAAGATGACTTCCTGTTTGCCATATAGTTGTTAATAGCCAGAGCCTACAGATTTTTAGAATGTCTGCTAATAGCAAGTCTTTTAACAAAAGGTCATGCATATGCAGATTAAGTGTTTAAATTGATGAAATTGGTTTTACCAATTTTACCAAGATATTACCTAGATATGCTTTAAGAATTATTATCCACAGAGATTTTTTTAATGAGATAAAACTAATAAATCACTTTATTGGCAGTAATCTCAGTATAAACTATGTTAAGGATACTTTGTGATATAAAAGGCTTACACGGAAAAGAAATAATTGGCCCATATCTACAGTTCACGGCAGAAAGACAGGAAGCAGGCAATTATGTTCGAGCAAACCTATTAAGAAAAGAATGTTGCAAATATTCTAATATACAAATTGATTTGTCTAATAATTACATTTCTATGATGAGATGCTATCAAGGTGAAAATTCTATTTCCTCTTGTAAATTTTCTTCCCAGTTTTTGTGTCTAATATTACAGTAATTTATAGACCTTAGAGTTAATTATTCCCCTTTTTCCTTCAGATTATTTTGTGACTTCATTAGCACTCAGTCAGCATGCTATTTTTGCTATAGTACCTACAGTTGGTCTTAGTTTTCCATCTGCCACAGGAGAAGACAGATGGAGTTCTGTGGAGATTCAGACACTGTTCTTGTACTACTTCCTCTCTGCACCTATTCCCATTCCCATATCACATCTCTTCAGATGCATCACTATTTCACACACTTATTTGTACATAAAGTTGTTAAAGGTATTTAGCTGAATATCCTGAAAAACTGAACTTGTGACTACTGCTATAAAGTATGTGTGAGATAAATTGAGTTGTTTCAATCATTTGCAAGAATGTTTTACACACCAGCTTGTAAGCTACTTATGGCATGATTGGAGCGCACATATATAACTTCCTTTCAGTTCAACATCATGTCACTGTTCGCTTTTGATAGGGAAATTGGAACAGTGAGCATGAGTTTTAAATATATATACACACACACAAAGGACTCTTAAAACAAAATATGACATCTTGGAAGTATATTGAAACAGTATAGCCAGCTAGTTAGCTTTTATAATTCACTAGTCTTATGAATATTTAAATAATATCAACAAGAAAGGACATTATGTAGTCATGACAATGTAGACATGACCGGAAGATTGACAAAATTCACTAAATAAAGGTAGCTTTGTTTCTGTAATATTCTGGACATTTAGGTTAAAAATATAGTGATACACTACAAAATTCTACTGTTCAATTCTTCAAACTCCAATGCTTCTAAGAGATTACAGAAACCCTGAATAAATGTATGGAGGTAGTTTATGAATTATATCAACCACGAATCTGAAGTTTAATCTGAAGAAATGAAAAGTGCTGAGCAAGGGGAAACCTGATGACTTATGCTTACTGCAGTGTGAAAATACTTCTCTGTTAAGGATGTATCCTTTCAATTGAGCTTCTGTTTCATAGGCAGTCCAAGGTGTTTTGGTGTGAAAGTAATGTCTTCCCTGGGAAAATAGAAGCAGACTTCCATCTGGATAATATACAATACACAGAGGAGGATGGTTGTAGTTAACTAGTCAGGGGTAGTGATATATTGAACTATAATTGGCCCAACACGTTTACTGTTCGCTTGTCCACTTTACTTGGTTACTGAAATTGGTGCTTATTCTCCACTCCTGTTTTGGTTGCAGGGTGCTCCTCCTCCTTCCTTTTTAAACAGCTTTGGTGGATGGGTAGATTGCTTGAGTTAGTCTACAAAGCCTGAAGCTGACCACCCCAAAATTCAGCTTAATCCATATAATTGAAACAATTCCAGTCTTGTGATAGCTGTCAACTAATGCATTCCCCTTCCAGTGGAAAGTTCTGTTTCCTCAGTTCCTCTCCTTATTCTTTTAAAAAATTCACTCCATAGTAAAATGTATTGTGGCAGAGAGAATAAGAAAACAAATTTCTCAAACTCCAGCTAATCTAATCCAGCAGCTCCATATCAGCTGTATAAATCTAAACACCCAAAATGGTAGTCAAGAGACAAAAAGTTTAAATTTTGCTGCCACCTAATGGCTAAAACACCAATAATCATTTTTTAAAAATGTGGATATACACCTCAGAATTGAACACATCTCATACCAGGAGTGGGTTCTACTTACCTTCCCCACCAGTTCACATCACGACGTTTTGCTACATTTATTTATTTGATTTTTATCCTGATTTCATTTTTGACCAAATCAAAACATACCTAATTCTCCCTCCTATTTTCCCCATCAACTACCATTTAGGGTGGTTAACCCAAAAAGGGTGACTGATCCAAAATTATCCAGTTGACTTTCATGCCCAAAAAAGGACCAGAAATCAAAGTCTCCTGATTTATAACTTTGCATCTGTGCCACATCAAAGCACCTTATGTATTCCATATGGGAATGCTTTCAAAGGTGGTCCAGATGTTACAGAATGCAGCTATTAGTTTATGCTATGCTTCAAAAAC
This sequence comes from Diadophis punctatus similis, assembly GCA_023053685.1. NCBI lineage: Eukaryota > Metazoa > Chordata > Lepidosauria > Squamata > Dipsadidae > Diadophis > Diadophis punctatus. Next base: position 34,230,035 of record JALIGW010000005.1, on the reverse strand, counting down.
AGATGTCACTGGATTTTTGGAAAAAATTAGTATCAAATGCCAATTTGAGTTATTAGAATAGCCTACTGCAGATTAATTTGTAGGATCTGTATCAATTCTTGATCACAGGCTTCATTAGTTCAGAATTACCATATGGAATTGTCTCCCCCCCCCCCATGTCCCTATTTAAATACAAGCTTCACATATTATCAGTTCTATTAGGGATTCTGTTTTGATTGCGAGACAATCATAGTAAATTTCATATTTAAACTCATTGGCAATATGCTTTCAGAGGTAATTGGCTATTTTATAGATTACTATTAAAAACCCCAAAAAACTTTGTTTAATGGATTTTTAATATCTCTAGGAATCTGTAAATTGATGGGAAAAGAGATGCGATTTTCTTTTTGCTGTGATACTTGTGAAAGATTTGCACATTACTCCTTCCCTACTTTCAAAGGAGACTTAAAATGCTTTTTGATATTGCATTATTTTTAAAATTGGGGGTGGTTGAGCCTAATAACAGATCCTACCTCTCACCCTCATCCTACTCCCTCTCTCCCCATCTTTTAGTTAGGGTCGTGTATTTAGCTTTATTATTTAGTTCCTATAGGTTTCGTAAAATTTTATTTTTTAATACTGTAAACAGCCCAGAATTATAAATTGTTATAAATTGCTTTGAAGAGGTTATGTTATGTAATATCAAGACACTACAAAAACATTTTAAAACAATGAACAATCCCATAAAATGCAATTGACATGTCTGCACTGATATATTTTCAAAATTACAGGGAAATACCTATTTTTCCTTTTCCAATGAAAAACCCGAAACACGCAAGACTAACAATAAGTTATTCATAATATCAGCTGTTTGATGAGAGCAAACATGATACGCCACAAAATGCTAGCCACATCCCGTTTTCCCCCCGAACTGGACTCCGTAATAGATTGTTCTTAGTCCTCGCATGTGTTTTATTTCGAATTCTTCCAAGGCCGGTTGCACCTCCCTTTTCTGCACGGATGGTGCACTTTCGGCTATAAAACCCATCTCAGTCTCTCTGCTCGAAGCTGATTGTAAACTCTCCTCCCACCAAACAGCGCGAAGACTTTAGTTATGTGCAGCACTCTCCAACCTCTCTCTCCCATTGGCCGGACTTGTCTTGGCGCCCAAATCGCTGCTACGGGTTGAACCAAATTCTAATAGGGCGAGTAAGAGACGCTTATTTTAACACACAGTCTACCGCGGGTTCTGACTGTTAGGCCGGAAATGTGGGCATGAATGATATCTCCATACAATGTGAAAAAGTGACATTTCCCGCTCCCCCTTGCTAAGGCGCTTTCTAGGTTTTTATTGGACCCCCCCTTTCTTTGATAAAATGGTTCGTTCCGAAGGGGACGGGCGGGGGGGGGGCGGAGACTTGCGGCCATTTTGTGCGCGGCTTGAGCGGTGGGCGCTTCTCGGTGACAAGGGGAGGCCTCAGCCGCCGCCGCGATGTATATTAAGCAGGTACTCCGTACCGGGCGTAGAATTTGTGGCGTAGCGGTTTATTTTCTATGGGAAATTGAAAGGAAGAGCCATACAGAGCTGAATGAGAAGGATACTTGGGGAGAGGGGTGCCGGAGTTGGGTTGGGGGGCGGTGCTTGTTGGCTCTGGGCTCCAGCAGGAGCAGAGAGAATATGCAGGCCGCGATCGTTGCGGAGGAGGTTCCTCGGTGCCTAGTTTTTGCCCCGGAGAGTCTTCTTTTTCAGTGGCAGATCAGAAGAGAGATGACCCATCTTCGGGTCTCTTCTGGGAAGGTGGAGGGGTCATAGGGCTGCTGACCCTGATGAGCTGCTGTCTTTCTTGGCGCGATGATGGGAGGACAAAAAGGGGGAGCCGGCCGTTCTTAGCTAACGTAAAATTAATGGGTCGGGAAGAAATAAGCGAAAATAAGATTGTGGGCCGGTTCTGGAGAAACGGTAGTGAAGAATTGCAAAGATTGCAGGAGAAATTTGACTGCTCGTGAGGCAGATCAAGGTGATGAATTCGGACGGGTGGTTTGGGACGTGTTTTTGTCGTCCCCCCCCCCCCCAAACAAGCCGCAGTGCATCGTACTTGGCTGGTTTCAAGTGTGGTGCTGCATCCTGAACTGTCAGTACACCACATGTACATCCAAATGGTTGGGTGCAGACAACCGTGTAGTCCAGTGGTTCCCAACCTTTTTGTGATCGAGTACCACTTGGAGGTCCCGTACAGTCGCCGCGTACCACCTGGTTCCAGAGAAACTAAATTCGATCAGATATCACTTTATTTCCATAATTGTACCGTTCCTTTTTTGGCCCAGCGCATCCAGCAACTGGATTCTCGGGCCGCTGGGACCAGGTGGGTGGCGTGTGGCAACAGTTGCAAATCGTTGCCAGATTATCTTGTGTTAGGCAGTAAACATTTTTGTGAAGTAAAAAATAACTAACTAAAAATCGTTCATGAGCCCGAAAGTGTTCGCGTACCACCTGGAAGGCCCTCGCGTACCACTAGTGGTACACATACCACAGGTTGGGAACCACTGGTGTAGTCGCTAGATCGGTGTTTCTCAATCTTGACAACTCCCAGAATTCCTAGTCATGGCTGGTTGGTGAATTCTGGGAATTGAAGTCCTCACATCTTAAAAGTTGTTAAGGTTGAAAAACACTGCTCTAGATGGGTCTGTCGATTAAGGATTGTAGTTGGCATAGTGTAAATAAGATTAGAGTAAGAATGAACTTGAATGACATTTGTGGCATGCTGGCTAGAAAGTGCCAAAAGTGGCAAGTGTACTGTTCTTCCATTAGCAGACAATGTTGGCTGTGACACAATTACAACAAGACTGGTAACTTAATTACACCTTTTCATATTAGTAAAACTGCTATGTGCAAGTCTTGATTAACCAAAGCCATGACAGGCAGTGGAGGTCAGTACATGCAGGCCCATCTGGCATATTGAAGATTGCAACTTGGAATGTAAGAAAAGTACTTGGTACAGAGTATAAAATAAATGAATTTGAATTAAAGGAAATGTGTGTGTCTGAGAAGTTGAAAGGATGTAATATGTTTGAAGAAGATAGGCTGATCTTGTAGAATACGAATTATAAAGTCCATGCTGGGAGATGAAGCTATAGTTTTAATTATGAAAGGATTAAAATATTGTTCAAAAAGTAAGACCAAAAGTAGGTCAGAAAATATACCTTGTATCATCTAAGTCAGGGTTATCAAACTCACTTTGTCACAGCGGTGTCATGTGACATCGGGACGTTTTCCCGCTTCGCTAAACCGAGCCTGGGCATGGCCAGTGCATGATGCATCCAGCCAGCCCATGGGCCAGGAGTTTGACAGCCCTGATCTAAGTTGTGTCAACTAGTGATGTGCTCACAAGAAGGACTAATAATATTGCATGTTATGCCCCAGTTTGTGGTGATAATAGAAGAACTAGTGATGCGTTTTAGGACAGTTGTGCAATACTCTGGAATGAATGTGTTTTGGGGTAAAATGTTTGTTAGAAGAGATGAAGAATAGAATAGAATAGAATAGAATTCTTTATTGGCCAAGTGTGATTGGACACACAAGAAATTTGTCTTTGGTGCATATGCTCTCAGTGTACATAAAAGAAAAGATACATTTGTCAAGAATCATGAGGTACAACACTTAATGATTGTCATAGGGTACAAATAAGCAATCAGGAAACCCAGGAAAGTGGGTAGGAACAAGATAAGAGAATGTAGAAAAATGATAGGGCCATCTAAAATCCCAGGAATAAAAATTATGACCATTGAATTTTTTTAAAAAAGGTGTTTCATATATGTGATGCAATGCGGACATGGTAAAGGGCATAGCACAGATAATAATGCATGATGACCCCTAGATTGTTTAATGTCATTGTGGAACGAATAAAGAATTTGTGATGCTATTTGAGGGGTGCTTTTTGGGTTATGTGAATGCATATCTTTTCTATACTAACATTGCTGCATTATTAGCTAAAAACTTAGGTGATCTTCAACAAACATTACCTAGATTGTATGTTGCAATATGGAATATTGATCTGTGTGTGGTAAAACAAAAGGTACAACAAGCATGAATATGTATTGAATGAACGTAGATAACTATGTTGCAACATTTTAATTCAAAATCTGCAAGTTGATATATGATTTGATAATTCTGCTTATTTCAGGTAATTATCCAGGGATTTAGAAGTTACAGAGATCAAACTATAGTAGATCCCTTCAGTTCAAAACATAATGTTATTGGTAAGCTCTCTGCTACAAAGGATAAATATTAAATATATATAATTTAAATAATGCAAATACTACTGAACATTTCTGAATATTTTTGTATAGTAAAACTTCAAAATGATGTGCAACATTTTGTTTTTACTGTGAGCCACCCACTATACTTTCGTAGTTGGAAGGTGTCTAAATGGGATAAATAAAAAATCTTATGCAACTAATATAGGTAATCCTTGCTTTTAGTTTGAGGATTTACTTCGTTTAGTGTCCATTCAAAGTTACAATGGCACTAAAAGAAGTGACTTATAACTGTTTTTCACTCAATTGCAGTTTCCCCATAACCATATGATCAAAATTCAGACACTTGACAACTGACATATTTATGATAGTTGTAGTGTCCTGGGGTCATATGATTGCTGTTTGTTACCTTCTGATAAGCACAGTCAATGGAGAAGTCAGATTCACTTATCAACCATGTTACTAACTTAGCAACTGCAATGATTCACTTAAGCTAAGTTGTAAAATGGGGCAAAACTCACTTAACAAATATATCACTTAACAACAGAAATTTTGGGCTCAATTGTGGTAATTATGGAATGTATTAAAAGGAAAATGTAATCTTTCCACTGTAGCCTTATGAGAGGTAAAATTCTTGTTTCTTTAATCTTTCTATAGACTATATTTGTATTTCATTCAAAATGTATAGTTAAGACATTTGGAAGTACCTGAGGCTCCTGTGCCAAAGCATTAATTTGGAAAATCACAAGTCAAATGCTATATTGCTAATAAATCTTATGGGAATCACTTTTCCCCTTTTTAGCAACTTGTTTTCCAGGGTTGTTAAAAAATTACATGGTCTGAATGGAGGAATATAAGTGTATCAGACTGTGATACAGATAGGATAAAATTAAAATTTGAGAATATCCATATGGTAGAAGATGGTTTAAAAGTATTATAAAATAAAATGAAAGAAAATACCTTTGTGAAAGTTACTTTTCTTTTTTCTGCACTTTGGTACAAAGTGTCTGGTTGATTTTAAGTGTAGGTGGTCAATTGGTAATTGATTCTATTTTACAATGTTATTTTCATAAATATAATTTTATATAAAACTATAGATCTTTATCTTCTGATTCCAGTTTAAAATATTCCTATAATGAATTGACATCAACATTTATATAATTTTTATTGTTTCTTTTTAGTGGGCAGAAATGGTTCTGGGAAAAGCAACTTTTTCTATGGTAAGAAAAAACTTCCAAATTTGCATTAAATGATAATTCAATTTGTATTAAAGGTATGCAGATAATATTGTGCATGACAGTGATGTACATTTGTATTTTCTTTCAAGCAACACGCTATCTTAGACCAGGGGTCGGCAACCTGCAGCTCCAAAGCCGCATGCGGCTCTTTGGGCCCTCTGCTGCGGCTCCCTGTCATGGCAGTGGCATGGTCGGAGCCTTAGTGCGGGAGCAAAGCACCCCTGCACTTGTCTTTGTGCGGCAACAGCATTCCGCCTGGTACATTTCCTGTTGCCACCAGCAAAGACTGCTAGAAGAGAATGGCGGTGGCGGATCTTGCGGGGTGGGGGCCATCCCCCAAGCCTGGCTTTCCTCCTCTCTTGTTGCCGGGGCCAAGAGAAAGAAGGGGCAGCGTGGGGAAGCTTTTCGCCAGCTGTTTTTCTTCCTTTTGGAAAGCTGGGCTGGTGGAGGAATGAGTGGCGGAGGCTTCCCTCCTCCTCTCGTGCACACCCTCACGGCCCCGCCACAGCTGGCCAAGGGGTCACAAGAGGAGGAGGAGGAGGGAAGCCTTTGTTGCAGGTTGCGCTCATTGTTCCGCCAGTCCAGCTTTCCAAAAGGAAGAAAAAAAATGGCAAAAAGCCCCAAAGAGAGCATTCAGGGCTGCAGGGTTTTCCGAGAGTGAGAAGAGACACAGAGGCAAGGAGTGTGTGTGAGAGAGATACACACTCACACTCACAAACAGAGAGAGAGAGAGACACAGAGAGAGGGGAGAGAAAGAGACAGACAGAGAAATGAGAGGAATGAGAGGGAGATAGAGAGAAAGAAAGATAGGGAAATAGACAGAGGGAGAAAGAGATGATGGGAGGGGGAGAGAGACAGGGAATTACCTATTTCTCATAGAAAACACGGAGCCACAAAACCTGGGTAGGCGTGGCTGGGGGGGGTCGTGTGACTGGGTGGGAGTGAGTGACATTGAGTTGGCCACGCCCAGCCAGGTTTTGTGGCTCCCAGTGTTTTGTTTTCTGTGGGAAACGGGCCCAAGTGGCTCGTTGAGTGTTTAAGGTTGCCGACCCCTGTCTCACACAAATCAAAGTTTTGTAGTATGAATAGAACTGTATAAAGGCTAAGTACTTATACATAATCTGTAATACCTTCTATAATATTTTATAAAATAAATGTTTAGGAAGTTCAGTATTAAAATACATCCTATAAATTAAATCTAATGTATTTATTACAGCAATTCAGTTCGTCCTCAGTGATGAATTCAGTCATCTTCGTCCTGAGCAAAGGCTGGCTTTGTTGCATGTAAGCAAACTCTTGACTGATAATTACTAAGATAATTTGTTTTAATTTTATTTATTGAAACTACATGATATATTGCAGTGTAAACTCCAATGAATTGCTATGATTTAAAAATCCTAAATAAATTGAATTATTCCATAGCTGTCTTTCAATCAGAATTGAAGAAATACTTGTGGAATTTATTTTGCTTTCTCCTGACTATTTGAGATGAATTATGGGATTAGATAAGGAAGAAAAAGGAATCAAGGGCTACATTATTTCCATTATTTATGGAAAAAATCTGTTGAGGTTTGGAGCCAAATGATGCTAGAGTAATGCCATTCCCTACTTCTCTCCTCCATATAAATCTTTCCATGTAATTTCTTACATACTTTTCTAATCACATCCCTTCTTTTTTACTTTTGCTCTTCTCTCACTATTTTTATCAGTCAGCGGATTTTTTTGTAACCCGTATGTCCACTCCCTAGAATTTAGGCTTTTCAAAACATATTCCCATTAGCAGAAATAGACTCTTCCTCCCTAAAATACTGCTGAACTGGGACTGATATCATAAAATATTATTTTAAGATTAACTTGTGTAATTGTTTTTAATTAGCCTAATAGTTATACTAATTTAATGAAGGAAAAATGCAAAATTTAAGTCATTTGATTGCATTATTAAGCTTTTTATTACACAAACAGTATTTCTATTTTCTAGGAAGAGTAGTTTATACCCACATAAACTTTGAAGAATATGATACCAAAATGTATAAAATAGAACATTTTAAAACTTGGATAACTTAAATATATATATATATATTTTAGGAAGGCACAGGACCTCGGGTTATCTCTGCTTTTGTGGAAATTATTTTTGACAACTCAGACAACAGATTACCAGTAAGTTAAATATTTTAATTTTATAAGTCCTCTTAGTTTTATTTTATTTAAATTAAAAGGAAAATATCATAAATTACTTGATCAAAAATTATATCCAGGAAAATAATGTTTGCATTCTATCTTATTTTAAGATTGATAAGGAAGAGGTCTCTCTTCGCAGAGTCATTGGAGCTAAAAAAGACCAATATTTCTTAGACAAGAAAATGGTGACGTAAGTGGAAGTTTTATTTTATGAAAGCAATTTGATTTCTGCATGAAATGGTTCTATATGAAATTTTAAATTAGTACATAAGGTAACTATTTTGAATATTTTCATTTGTCATATTTATAGCAAAAGCACTTCCACTTATATACCACTTCACAGTGCTTTACAACCCTCTCTTAAGTGGTTTATAGAGTCAGCATATTGCCCCCAACAATCTGGGTCCTTGTTTTACTGACCTCGGAAAGGTGGAAAGCTGAGTCAATCTTGAGCCAGTGAGAATCGGAACTACTGGCAGTGGACAGAATTAGCTTGCAATACTGCATTCTAACCACTGCACAACCACGGTTCATATTTATATTAATTGCAAATCCCTTCATTTATCAAGTTCAATCTTTTCAACTTCTACCTGTATGAAATATTTTAAAACATTTGGACTTAAATTGGTAATTGTAACTACCAAGGCTTTAAAATAAATTATATATTTATGATATAGAAATATATAGAAAGTGATCCCTGTTCCTGCTGGCTCAGTATATAGCTATTTAGAAAAACTGACTGCTATTGGCAGTCTCCTGTTTATTCTTTAATAAAAAATAAATATATATTTTGGGTTGGATGGATTGGAAAAGCTTTGAAATACTGTATCTAGAACAGTGGTGGTGAGAATGTCACCATTAGAGCTGCATTACTTCTATTCCTATTGGAATTAACAAGAACAAAAGAGCATAGAGAAAAAAGAACTCTCACCCCAGTTACTGTTTTCCATTTGATTATTAATGTGTTCTGGCTACTCATTCCCCTACTATAGTTATGAAGTAGGAATTGAATTTAAGGTTTGATTTAAATTTTATAAAAATATTCTACTTGGTAATACTGGAAAAAACTGAATAATGCCATTTCAAAAATAACAAATATCAAGCAAAATATTTTTTATGAATTACTAGAAGGACATTGGTTATTTAAATGCTTTTATGCTACTTTAATGCTACAATGTTTATAAAATTGACAAAATTTACTTCTAGGAAAAATGATGTCATGAACCTCCTTGAAAGTGCTGGATTTTCTCGCAGCAATCCCTATTATATTGTTAAGCAAGGAAAGGTATGACAATAGTTACTAACCATTTTTCAAAAAGAAAAGTTCATAACTTTCAAAGCAAATTGTCCACTAAAACAGAAGCAGGAATTCTAATTATATTTTAATTCAGGGGTCCCCAACTCCCAGGCTACACAAATGGTGGGCAAGTGTGAGAAGCTTCATTTGCGCATGCACAGAATTAGGTTGTGTGTGCAAAAACATTCCCTATCCCCTCCACCGCCGCTGCCAGTCTGCGGATCCAGAAAGTTTGGAGACTGATGCTTTAATTGACTAATTTTCATTAATATTTATATTTCTCCTTAATCTGAACCACTCAAAATATGTTCTCCATTTTTTCTTTATTAATGTGCTTCAAATACAATGTGTTTTTCCTTTCCAGTTTAAATTTTATATTATTAAATTATGACATTATAATAAGAGTAACAATTTAAAATAAGAATAATTGTACAAATCAGATTTATCTCCCATGAAAATATCAATCAATCCATTAACATTTTCAGATCAAACTAATCATTTATAGTACATGGATTGGTTGTAATAATGTTTATTAGAGATAGCAAAAGTATTGAATATAAGACTTGCACTGATCATTATTAAGTGACAGCTATATTCTGTATGGAATAGCCTAATAAACTCTAGTTGCATCAAACCACACAGTAAAAATATTTGAAAATGAGTACTAATGAAGTTTAAAAATGGGAAAGACGGGGGGGGGGGGGGAATGTCTTCCAGATGTCATATTTCCATTTTCACTAGTTGTAGCACATGACTAGTCTGAATAGAATTATAAGCAATAAAATCGTATATTTATATTTCATATTAGTCATTAGTGCATTACTTGTTTGCTTTCTATATATAAACAAAAACAGTGAAAGAAAATGTTGTTCCTAGATCAATCAGATGGCCACAGCTCCTGATTCTCAGAGATTAAAATTGCTAAGAGAAGTAGCTGGAACTAGAGTATATGATGAACGTAAAGAAGAGAGTATTTCCTTGATGAAGGAGACAGGTAACATAATTTTTATCTGAATTTCCATAATATTTCAGGTTATTAATATTGCACACATTTTTATTTTACTATTTTGGGAGGATTGCAGTTACATAGGTGTCAATGGAAATTCTCAGTCATCCAGGTCATGGTTGTCCCAAAGGTGCTTTTTCAGGATGCAACTGGACTTTCTGGTTTTTCTTTGAAGATGTTTCGCTTTTCATCCAAGAAGCTTCTTCTGAAAAAGCACCTTTGGTGCACTTAAACATAGGATTTAAAACAAACTTGATATTTTTAACACCTGCAAATTATTGCTGTTGTATTATATTCATATTCATTATTCCTACATGGAAAAATTACAGTTAAAAGCTGGATTTACATATATTTTATAAAGCACTGATACTAATTGTTCAACCTGGACTAGATTTACAACCATTCATTTAATGATAATTAAATCTTACAATGACACTGGAAAAAAGTGATTTATGACTGGTTCTCAATGGTTATCTGATCAAAATATAAGTGCTTGGCGATCGGCATGTATTTACATTGGTTGCAGCGTCTGGAGGTCACATATTTCTATTTGCGACCTTCCCAGAGGGCTTATAACAAGCAAAGTCAATGGGGACAGCAAGATTTGCCTAATTTGTGTGAATCTCTTAATCATGATAATTTGCTTAAATGACCACACAAAAGTATGGTTGGGTGTGACTCACTTAACAACTACATTGCTTAGCCATGGAAGTCCAAACTCTGTGAGTCGAGAACTATGTAAACTGCAGCTACTGTCCCAAACAATACATTGGCAGTGTAATGAACTGTCTAATAGAAACCAACATTAAATAAATGTTTATCTTGGGGAAAATGTTTTTTGTTCATGTTTTTGTTCATAAATATATTTAAGATATATTTAGATTATTTTTCCATACATGGGTAAATAATCTATTAAAACATGACACCACCAATCAGTAAAACATTAAAAACAAAATATGAATACATGTAGTTCACTATTAGAACAAAGTATTCCAGTCATGTTGCCCTTAAAAGGATTCAATTTGATTGCATTTCATATCAATTGATGTTCCCAGAAAGTATTAAAAGGCATATATAGTTGTATCTACTAATAACCCTCTTGTTTAATTTGTTTCTGAATGACTTTTAAAGAAGGGAAAAGGGAGAAAATAAATGAGCTGTTGAAGTATATTGAAGAGCGATTACATACACTGGAAGAAGAGAAGGAAGAACTAGCTCAGTATCAAAAATGGGATAAAATGAGGAGAGCACTGGAATATACCATTTATAATCAGGAACTAAATGAAACCAGAGCTAAACTTGATGAAGTAAGTCACAATCTTGGCTACGTGTTAAAATAAATACCAATTTTCCTTTTTTTTTCTTCATAAAAACTAGTTTTATAGCTATACTTTATGCAATATTATTACATGTAGTAGTAATTAGTATTATATTTATTAGTAAAATTAGTATTATATTAGTAAAATTAGTATTATATTACCAATAGTATACCAAAGGTTAATTTATTGTATGTTTTCAGCTTTCAGCCAAACGAGAAACAAGTGGAGAGAAATCTAGGCAATTAAGAGATGCACAACAGGATGCTCGAGATAAAATGGAGGTAAAAATTCACATAACTTAAGATATTTCTAACTGTAAGAAAGGTAAAATATTTTATGTAGTATGACACTACACAGATATATCTGAAACTGGATTGAGATTGCACTGGAATACTGAAAGAATAAATAAATAAATAGATTGTCTATAAGACAAATAGGAGTTCATATTTCCATTTATGTGCTAAAGTGCATGTAATGATAACATCAGCAATAAACTTCCAAAATTAATCCCCATATGAATCTCTCTGGTTAAATCTTGTTATGTAGATATTGAGAATTGCTATATATTTTTTTGCCTAGTATTTATTAATATCATGTTTGTACCGGTATGTAGGAAATTGAAAGACAAGTCCGTGAACTGAAAACAAAGATTTCAGCTATGAAAGAAGAGAAGGAGCAACTCAGTGCTGAGCGACAAGAACAGATAAAACAAAGGACCAAGTTAGAGCTTAAAGCAAAAGATTTGCAAGATGAACTTGCTGGAAATAGTGAACAACGGGTAAGAGTCCCATAGTGAAAAAACCTTTTTGGGTTTTTTTTTTACTTCTGCTATTTATCAAAATAATATGAACTGGAGTAAACACCTGTGCAGCATTCATCTTTTCATGTTCTTCTGGAAAAATTTGCCCAAGGATTACAGTGTTCACTAAGTTATAAATCATTTTCTGAAAATGACAGCTGACAATCCTGACAGCTCTGTTATCAGGATTGTATTGATGTTACATTGAACATTTATGCATCGAAAGCAGGAAGTTTTTAAACATCTTTCTTATTACATTTTTAAATTAGTAAAACTATTATTTTTATCATAATACAAACATGGCTTTACATACCTGACTCATGTTACATTTAATTTCAGAAAAGACTGTTGAAGGAGAGACAGAAACTTCTTGAAAAAATTGAAGAAAAGCAGAAAGAATTGGCAGAAACAGAACCCAAGTTCAATAGTGTAAAAGAAAGAGAAGAACGAGGAATTGCCAGGTGTGAAATAGCTAATCTGAAAAAAAAACATTTAGAATGTCCATACCCAATGTTTGTGCCTGAAACAGAGTGTGAAAAAACATTCTGTTACTTCAAAATCAAGGCAAATATCTTTTTTCTTGGTACTTTGTTTTGGAAGTTTTCTCTTTTTCTTTTTTTTTTGAATATATGGGTGTTAATTTTTCCATCGCCATGCTCATTTTGCAGTCTAGCCCTACTTTTTCTATATCATGACACTTAACAATTTATCCTTTACCTAGAAGCAGAAAAAGCAAAACAAACACCAAACTTTAAATTTTGGTCAGTACACGTTCCCTATCCTATTCAATGTCCTTATTATATTATGTGTCCTATAATTTCTACATGCAGGAAATTATAAGAATAAGTGTAAATTTTCGATTAAACAAAAATTAGTTATGGCACATTCATCTTGCATTTATTTTTCTGAAGCAGTCATAGAGTTTTAAGAAAATGAATTCATATAATGATAACATTCTTAAATTTGAATATATTTTGGTTATGACCTAATAGTTCTATTGAAACTCTTAATTTTAATTATTTTTTAACAGACTAGCACAGGCTACCCAGGAGAGAACTGATCTTTATGCAAAGCAGGGTCGAGGAAGTCAATTTACCTCTAAAGAAGAGAGAGATAAATGGATTAAGAAAGAACTCAGATCCTTAGATCAAGCTATCAATGACAAGAAAAGACAGATTGCAGCTATACATAAGGATTTGGAAGATACAGAGGCTAACAAAGAGAAGAACCTGGAACAGTACAGTGTAAGTATTTGAGCTCATTGATACATATAATTTAGTTTGATTCATGTATTTCACACACATATATATATATGTATGTATGTATGTATGTATGTATGTATGTATGTATACACACACAATATATATATATATATATATATATATATATATATATATATATATATATATATATATATATATATATATATATATATTGTTTGTGTGTGTGTAAAAAATGTATTTTAAATGTTTTTCTGTCAAGTCACCTGGTATGCCCAAATATGGGAGGGAGCATACTGTAGTATATACCAGGTGACTCGACAGAAAAACATTTAATATTTTCCCTGGCTCAGCTGATAAGGGAGGAGAACTTGTGGCTTAGAGGGTAAAAGCACTGCCTAAAAAGGCAAGCTGCCCAAGTTCGAATCCTAGAAGGGTATGGCTAGCTGATGAGAGCTAAATAGCTTGAAATAGATCTATACTAGTCTCCCTTTATTTCTTTGTAATTTTCAATATGTGTAAAAAGATGCATGCTGTTATCGGCTCTGCACTTCCCCCCCTCCCCCCAAGATCAACAAGATGCTGCTACCCGGGGCCACCGGCCGCTACCTGGGTGCAGAGGGGGGGTGAAGGTCTTGAGGGGGGATACAGAGCCGATAACAGCATGCATGTAGAAGGAAAAGCTTTTCATGCCCCCAGCTCGTTCGCTGCAGAAAGAGCGGGCACTTGGAAGAGATCTGAGGGCGGGCTCCTTTCGGGTGGGCGATCACTGGCATAGTTCAGCAGGGAGGCTACGTAGAGAGACCCGTTTGGAGGGATGTGGGTGGGGTGAGTCCGCCTAATTCGGCTGTGTTTTTTTCCTTTCCAGACCAGCTCCAAGCAAGAGGTGCAGGCAGCGGCGCAAGAGCTGCTGAAGTTTGTGCACCGCTTGCTTGGAGCTGGTCTGGAAAGGAAAAAAGCTTCTGGCAGGGAGGGATGGAAACGATGGCCAAAGGAAGGTTGCGACAGCCACAGCCCTGGGAACCTGCATAGTCAGTGGAGCGAGGCATGAGGCTCCATTCGATGTGGCTGGACCGAAAGCGCTACCGCCGGCTGGGGAACGGCTGCTCCCAGCAAGGAGGAGCCCAGCAACAGGGTCATCTGCACATGCAGCCCACCACCCCTACCCTGCTGGCTGCTGGTCCACTGGTGCTCCGAACTACCTGGGACCACGCAAGAAGCTCGCGCAGGGGGAAAGGGAAGCCTCGGCTTACCTTGCTCTGCTCCCTGAGGAAGTGACCGCCGGGATCCCAGCTGGTCCGTGCGCATGCGCACTCTGAAAACAAGAAGATCATTTTCCTGGAGCGCGATGTGCAATGGGCAGCTGCTCTTCTGGTTTTTGGCATGCCTGTGCAAATGAAAACCCGCTGGCTGGTACACCAGAACCCGGAAGAGCAACGGGCGATGGCTCTGCGTGCCGGGAGAAATGGTTCTGCGTGCCACTTCCGGCACGCATGCCATAGGTTTGCCATCACAGTGCTACAACATTGACAGCATGATCTCCACTCCAGCTGCAGCATCATTTAATAAATATGAGTGTGTTATCTTGTATTAATTATTTGCATTCATCTACACTAAAAACAAATCTAAATTGCTTGCTTGTTTATATTGTTTATCTAAATGCTGAAAGGAAATTCATTGAATTCCAAACTTTTGTAAAGTTGATGCTGCTTAATAAAATGTGTTAAAGTTCGTAAAAATTGTGAAATGTATTTAAAACACTTTTATTATGTACATTAGAAATTGGATCAAGATCTCAATGAAGTGAAAGCTCGTGTTGAAGAACTGGACAGAAAATATTATGAAGTAAAAAACAAAAAAGATGAGCTACAGAGTGAAAGAAAGTTAGTAATTTATTGAGGCTTTACATTCTTACTTATGTTTGTAAATTTCCCTATTTTAAATATATATTCTTATGAAGATTTCGTCTTAGATCAAGGGTGCTTAGCTTGAGCATCTAGAGAGCAGGGCTGTCAAACTCACGGCCTGCGGGCCAGTTGCGTCACACGCTAGCCACACCCGGTTTAGCAAAGGGGAAAAAATCCCAATACATCACGTGACACAGCCATGACGTCGCGACTTTGACACCTCTAATTTAGAGGTTTTCTTCCAAAATCCTTGGATATGGCTGTTCTAAAAATTGCTTCAAATTGCAATTAAATGGGTTGAAAACAATTGCATTAACCATTTAATAAGTGTTAATTAAGCTTACATTTAAATTATATTTAGCTTTTGTCCTTGCACTGTCCATTTTTGAACATGTCCCTCAGCATGTTACTCAAAGACCGAACACATCCCTTAGTTTATGTTGTATTATCCTACTGATAGAAGAAAATAAAATTTCCCATTAAATCTGCAGTAGTGCTATTGTACTGCAGACTAATTTAAGGGATCTCAAATGTTGCAGTGTCTTGATACACTAAAATAATAGAAGAATTTGTGTAATTCCCATCCTCATGATTATTCATGCAATGTAATATATTCAAATAATGGTTTCACTGGATACTTTTAATAGCTATGTTGTAATCTATGTATAAAATAAAACTGCTCTGGCTTTTCCAGCAGAAGTGGGGAAAAAGTTTAATAGCAATCCAACTTTTCTGTGTTGGGCTTGCCAAATGCAAAGCTGAAACATGTCAGAACTGGGCTTAACGTGAATAAAGTTGGAAATCTGTAAGCTTGTCCAGGCAAAGCAAATTCTGCTAAGAATCTTGTTTTGTAGAAAAATACTACCCCTACCCCTTTTGCAACAAATTTGTTCTAACTTAAGGTGTTGTGATCCACAGTTTGAGAGCCACTAACCTAATGTGTTTTACCAATTTATCACTACCATAATGGGATAAAATTAGCCTTCCTGAGGTTATACTTCTTTTTACTTTCCAAAAGCTGAAAATTGTTATAAATAAATAGGTGGTTCACAGGAAATAATTTGGCTGTTTGGGGGGAGAGAAGAATGTTTTGTTATGAGAGAATTCAAATATAGGTATTCTATTTTGAAATTCTGCATAGCACATTAGTAATTATATTTATAATGCAATTTTAAAATATATTTTTATTAATTTGGCTACCTCTGAAAATATTTTTCAGTTATTTGTGGAGAGAAGAGAATGCGGAACAGCAAGCTCTTGCTGCAAAGAGAGAGGATTTGGAGAAGAAACAACAACTTCTTAGAGCAGCAACAGGAAAGGTAGATAATGATCATAATTACTGGTGTTTTGCTCAAAGACTTCTATTGTAAATCATACAGTTCATATACTTTAGGCTTCTTAATATTTTATGGGGCATAGTAGAATGGTGGGAGACTTGAAAGTAAAAAATAATAATACAACATTTAAAGCTAAACACTTTAAATAAAATTCCATTCATGGTTTATCAGAATTTGATTTCTTTATAAAATAGCACCATACACCAAACATTTATTTAAGTCTATATGAGTTCCCATAGCAATAGCTTTACAAATTTATTTATTTATATAAATGATGAAGTTACTTTATTTATAATGTGCAGAAAAAACACTAGACATTATTTATAATTGTACACAGGTACAGTACATATAAAGTAATAGCAAATCTGAAGACTTATTTTGTTTTCTGCTCTAGACAAGATAATCAAGGGGAAGGGTTCTGTGAAACATAAAAGTGTTAATGACATTGGACATAGACAATTTGCACAGAATATAGATTTTACAACGAATTCTATTTTATTATAAACAGGCTATTCTAAATGGCATTGATAGCATAAACAAGGTTCTGGAGCACTTTCGTCGTAAAGGCATTAATCAACATGTTTTGAATGGCTATCATGGAATAGTGATGAATAACTTTGAATGTGAGCCTGCCTTCTACACCTGTGTTGAAGTTACTGCAGGAAATAGGTATAGTTATTACTAGTTATTTTTTAACTTCTTTGTGTTGCACTTAAACGGGTAAATTAAGATTATTTTTTGAAGCAATTATAGACTACATATTTTGAAGACAATTCCAACAAAACTTGCTATCAACATTTTAAGACAGTTTGGTACAGTGATTAAGGTGGTGGATCAAAAGAGATTCTGATTCTAGTCCTCCCTTAGGTATGGAAACTTTGGGCTGGTTCCTTCCTCTCATCCCTAATCAGTTTTGGGTTTGCAAGCAGGCAGCTAATAAACCATCTGGTTGTATCATATATTGATAGCTTTACTGTAAGAACCATGCAAACATAGCACAAAAGCATAATAATAGCTTAGGAAGCACTTAAGAGAAATAACAAAAGTTATCTGACTCAATTATATAAGATTACATACATTTGACTGTAGTTTCTTCACCTTTTTATGGTTATCTTTGATATTAGGAATGGAACATACTATGCTGTCAAAGTTAAAATAAACCTTGATTTATTTTATCTTTTATGACAGGTTGTTTTATCACATTGTAGATTCTGATGAAGTTAGTACTAAAATACTGATGGAGTTCAATAAAATGAATCTACCAGGGGAGGTGACTTTTCTTCCTCTGAACAAACTGGATGTTAGAGACACAGCATATCCTGAAACAAATGTAAGTTTGTTTTGCTGTAAATAATTTGCTACTGTAGTAGTTGAGTTATATGAGTACAATATCTTCATATTAAGGTAGCTACAAATAAATAGAATGAATAAAAATATAAGCAGTGTAGGCTCTGGATTGCCTCTCTCTGTATGTTGTGATTCTGCCCTAACCTCATGATATTTTCCTTTGATTTAACTGTCTCATAATTAGTATTATTTGTATTTTGCATTTCAATGCTTTTTATTTCTTGTAGTGGTTCTGTGTTAGATCACACAGTATTTAATCTGCATCTGTTAAATCTAAGATAAATTCTACTGGTTTGCAAGTTTTTCAGCTATTTGGCTTGGTTATTATTTTCAGGATGCCATTCCAATGATCAGTAAACTGAGGTACAATCAAAGATTTGATAAAGCTTTTAAACATGTTTTTGGAAAGACTCTTATTTGTCGAAGTATGGAAGTATCTACACAGCTGGCTAGAGCTTTTACTATGGATTGTATTACTTTGGAAGGTATGGTTGGTTACAGTTTGATTTATGATGTAAATACATATTTCAGTTTGCTTTGATCTGCCCAACACAATATTAAATCCAGTGTACCAGCATTTCTGATTAAATCATAAGTGAGTTTTATGTTTGCTAATGTTATAATTTATTTTGTGTGCTGAGAAAAGTTACAATAATGTTTCAATACTTCTTGTATTGTAATTTTTTTTTATTTTTTATTTATTTTACTTTGTCAAGCGTGTATATGAATACAAACAAAGTATAAACAATGTGCATATATAAAAGTACAAGCATGGTTTTGAGTACATGATATTTTACAAAATACATGAGGACTTTAGGACGGATGGTAGGCATGCTGGTGCGCTTATTCACGCCCCTAGTAACGGATTTAATTTAGATAGAATAGAATAGAATAGAATTCTTTATTGGCCAAGTGTGATTGGACACACAAGGAATTTGTCTTTGGTGCATATGCTCTCAGTGTACATAAAAGAAAAGATACATTTGTCAAGAATGGTTGTCATAGGGTTCAAGTAAGCAATCAGGAAACAATCAATATGAAATAATCATAAGGATACAAGCAACAAGTTACAGTCATACAGTCATAAGTGGGAGGAGATGGGTGATAGGAACGATGAGAAAAACTAATAGTAATAGTAATGCAGCCTAGTGAATAGTTTTACAGTGGTGAGGGAATTATTTGTTTAGCAGAGTGATGGCGTTCGGGAAAAAACTGTTCTTGTGTCTAGTTGTCTTGGTGTGCAGTGCTCTATAGCGACGTTTTGAGGGTAGGAGTTGAAACAATTTATGTCCAGGATGCGAGGGGTCAGTAAATATTTTCACGGCCCTCTTTTTGACTCGTGCAGTATACAGGTCCTCAATGGAAGGCAGGTTGGCAGTAATTGTTTTTTCTGCAGTTCTGATTATCCTCTGAAGTCTGTGTCTGTCTTGTTGGGTTGCAGAACCAAACCAGACAGTTATAGAGGTGCAGATGACAGACTCAATGATTCCTCTGTAGAACTGTATCAGCAGCTCCTTGGGAAGTTTGAGCTTCCTGAGTTGGCGCAGAAAGAACATTCTTTGTTGTGCTTTTTTGATGATGTTTTTGATGTTAGATGACCATTTTAGGTCTTGAGATATGATGGAACCTAGAAATTTGAAGGTCTCTGCTGTTGATACTGTGTTGTCTAGTATTGTAAGAGGTGGTAGGATGGGAGGGTTTCTCCTAAAGTCTACCACCATTTCTACGGTTTTGAATGTGTTCAGTTCCAGATTGTTCCGGTCGCACCATGAGACTAGTTGTTCAACCTCCTGTCTGTATGCGGTTTCATCGTTGTCTCGAATGAGGCCAATCACTGTTGTATCATCTGCAAACTTCAGTAGTTTAACAGATGAATCGTTTGAGATGCAATCATTGGTATATAGAGAGAAGAGAAGTGGTGAGAGTACACAGCCTTGGGGGGCCCCTGTGCTAATTGTACAGGTATCTGATGTGATTTTGCCTAGCTTCACCTGCTGCTTCCTTTCTGTTAGGAAGCTTGTGATCCACTTACAAGTGTGTTCAGGTACCGCTAGCTGATTTAGTTTAGTTAGAAGAATGTCCGGTATGATGGTGTTGAATGCTGAACTAAAGTCTACAAAGAGGACCCTTGCGTAGGTATTTGGAGATTCAAGATGTTGTAGGATGTAGTGCAGAGCCATATTAACAGCATCATCTGTTGATCTATTTGCTCGGTATGCAAATTGCAGGGGGTCTAACAGTGGATCCGTGATGGTTTTCAAGTGGGACATCACTAGCCTTTCAAAGGTTTTCATAACTACAGATGTTAGAGCAACTGGTCTGTAGTCATTCAGTTCCTTGATGGAGGGCTTCTTCGGCACTGGGATGATAGTGGAGCGTTTGAAGCAAGAGGGAACATGGCATATCTCTAGTGATTTGTTGAAGATTTGGGTGAAGATGGGGGCCAATTGGTCAGCACAAACTTTTAAGCAAGAAGGAGTTATCTTGTCTGGACCTGGTGCTTTTCCCGGCTTCTGTCTGTGAAATAGATCTTGCACTTCCTTTTCTGTGATCACCAGGGGCTGTGAACCCAATGGGATGGGTTCAGTTGTAGGAGGTTTGGCTGTTGTTGGTGTGTCTGGGATGGAGATTGTGGAGATAGGTGGCTGTAGTTTCCTTTCAAACCTGCAGTAGAACACATTCAGGTCATCTGCCAGTTGCTGATTTCCTTCAGCTTGGGAAGGTGGTTTGCTGTAGCCAGTGATGTTTTTAAGAGTTTTCCACATGTTTGCTGGTTCATTTGTTGAGAACTGGTTCCTTAGCTTTTCAGAGTAGTTTCTTTTTGCTGCTCTGATCTCCCTTGTTAATACATTTCTGGCCTGATTGTACAGCATTCTATCACCTTTTCTGTAGGCTTCCTCTTTGGAACGACGTAACTGCTTAAGTTTAGCTGTGAACCAGGGTTTATTGTTACTGTATATTCACAAGTTCCTGGTCGGTACACATAGGTCTTCGCAGAAGCTGACATATGATGTTACAGTATCTGTGAGTTCATCCAGGTCTGCAGAGGTGTCTTCAAAAATATTCCAGTCCGTGCAGTCAAAGCAAGCCTGTAGCTTTAACTTTGCCTCTTCAGTCCAAGTCCTCACTGATTTAATTGTTGGTTTTGTGGCTTTAAATCTTTGTCTGTAAGCAAGTACAAGGTGAATCATGCAATGATCAGAGTGGCCCATTAATTTATTTATTAATAAATTAATAAAATTAATAAAAAATTAATTTATTTTTAGGCTGGCTTGTTTAAGCATTGTCTGCATAAACTACAGTTCTCAGTTCCCATGAGATAACAATTCGAATCTGCTGGAAGTAAATTCTGGTAACCTGTTGTTCTGGTCACATAGAAGTAGCAACATATTGACCTGGATTCATCTTGTGCATGTAACTCATTATGTTCTGACAGACTAATTGTTTCATGTACAGACCAGTTTGAAAACTTTTTTATTCAACAGAACATCATTTTTGTTGTAGGTGATCAAGTCAGTCACAGAGGGGCTTTAACTGGAGGTTATTATGATACAAGAAAGTCTAGACTTGAACTTCAAAAAGATGTTAGGAAAGCAGAAGAGGAACTTGGAGAACTTGAAGCAAAACTCAATGAAAATCTACGCAGAAACATTGAAAATATCCTTCATAGATTACTTGCTTGCTTGTCTGAGATGTGCTGTATGTAAATGAGTAGTTGACTTGAATATGATGAAAACATCCTTACTGTTACTGGTATACTTGTATGAATGTGAATGCATGTGTACATCTGTACCTCACAACCATTGTCTGGAAATTCAAAGGGCATATTTATTCTGTTGCTGAGCTGAGGATCTGTTAAGGTTACTTGGCCTGGAAGAGAACTTGAAGCTGGTGGTATAAACAGGTGATAGTTCTTCATTTCATTAGGATTGTATATATCCTTTAAAAGAGATGCTTTGGAACACATACATTTTTGACCAGACATGACTTTTTTCAGGCTTGGGGGGGGGGGGGGGGGACAAGTGAAATAGCTTTAAGGAAACACAGATACAGAATTTTTGGGAGTAGCTGTATGAGCCTAAAAAAAGATAAGGATGTTTTAACTCCCCAAAAATATATTTATTTTTATTTATTTTTATTTATTAAATTTCTATACTGCCCATCTCTCCGAAGTGACACAAGCTTCATATATGTTCTGTGCATGTATATTTAAAAGCACCTCTTTAAGAGTAGCATTCCCTTTTGCTATTTTCTAATCTCAGAAATTAATTTTGAATATTGACTAGAATTCATTCCTCTTTCAAAAAAGAAAATTTCTGGCTTTTACAAATTACCGTATTTTTCGCTCCATAAGACACCCCCCCCCAAAAGTGGGTGGAAATGTCTCTGCATCTTATGGAGCAAATATTGCATCACAGACCATGAAGTGTATTACCTCAGGGGTCCCCAACGGTGGACTGGTGCCTGTCCTTTGATGAATAGCAGCCGGGCTGCGGCGGTGAGGTCATTTTACAGTGCTAAGCCCCGCCTCTTCTGTCTGTCATTTCCCGCCTCTTCCGTCTCTTTTCCGCAGTGCAGGAGTCAATAGGCAGAGGTGGCTCATGAGAGGACACCTATCTCTGGTCCTCTCAGGCTCTGCCTGATTTTTTTCCCCCTTGTTTTCCTCTTCTAAACCTAGATGCATCTTATGGTCAGGTGTGTCTTACAGTGCAAAAAATACAGTATATGTTCTTTCTACTGGAGCATAATATCGCTAATAAAATGGTCAGGGCCAGTATTGTTATATTTGTGTGATAATCGCCCCTGCCCTAAAGTACATTTTTAGCTGTAAAAGTGTAACCAACTTTAGGCTTTCTTGCTTTCTGGGGAAAATGCTATCTATTATTCTAGCAGACTTTCAGACTTTAGTTGTGTTGGGTTGGTCATCATAGCCAGATAATGATGTAGTGGTGGTGATAATTATTTTCTATTTTAATTTATTATATATCGGAATTGTTCTCTGCTACACAGAATCCTAACAATTAGGTTAATAAATAGTCTGCAATTGGTTGGTTAAGTTAAATAGATGATATGATTACTCATCTATCATTTTAAGCAAATTAGATTTTTTTATTATATTGTAACATTTAACTTATTTCTCCTACAATTATGTAAATGAGAAGCTTTATTGATATGAAGAAACTTATCACCATTTTAGCATATTGGGTTATATGTAATCCATCACTTTAACAATGGACAGAATTTATCCTTAGCGCATTGCAGGAATTAATAATGAAATTGATCAACTGATGAATCAAATGCAGCAGATAGAAACGCAGCAAAGAAAATTCAAGGCTTCCAGAGACAGCATTTTGTCAGAGATGAAGATGCTGAAAGAGAAGAGACAGCAGTCAGAAAAAACGTTTATGCCTAAGGTACAGAATATCTGAGAATGTTTGCCATTTGGGAGGCATTTGCTCTAGTTTCAGTTATAGAATTCAAAGACAAAGAATGGGGTTAATGTTAAGTGGTTTCAAAAGAAGAAGCAAGTGATGGAAAAAAAACCAATAGCTACAAAATTAATTGAACCAGGAGGCTCCTTTCATGAATGAATAATTATACTTGGCTTAATTTCATTTTAGCAACGCAGTTTACAAAGTTTAGAGGCAAGTTTACATGCTATGGAATCAACCCGAGAATCATTAAAAGCAGAACTGGGAACAGATCTGTTGTCTCAACTTAGCTTAGAGGACCAAAAACGAGTTGATGCACTTAATGATGAAATCCGACAGCTACAGCAAGTAAGCATGTTCATGTTTCAGAATCAAATTGCAGTCTTAATCATGTTCGAAAGTTATTAAATTAAAAAATAACAATTTAACTTTCCATAAGTAACCTAAGTATTTATTTATAGCATATACTGTATATACCGTATTTTTCGGAGTATAAGACGCACCGGAGTATAAGGCGCACCTTAGTTTTTGGGGAGGAAAATAGGGGGGGGAATCTGCCTACCAGGTATTCATCTGGCTAGCATCCTTAGTCTGGTCAGCTTCAGCACATTATTTTATCCCCTGGTTAGGACTTTAAAAAGCCTTCTTCGGAGAGAGTAACAATGAAAGAGCCTGCAAGCCAGTAAGAGCTGGGAAGATAGATAGCACCTGGTTAGGGCTAGAAAAAAACTTTTTTGGAGCAAGTAGAGCAATGAAAAAAACCCTGCAAAGACTTAGGGCTGGAAAAACCTTCTTCTGAGAGAGTAATAATGAAAGAGCCTGCAAGCCAGTAAGAGCTGGGAAGATCGCTGGCACCTAGTTAGGGCTGGGGAAAAAAAAGCTACATTCGAAATATAAGACGCACCCAAATTTTCAGCCACTTTTAGGGAGAAAAAGGTGCGTCTTATACTCCAAAAAATACGGTAGGCATATTTTACCTATGTACAGCAATAATGACTGGGTTTACAAATATTTTGTAAGCCATAATATGATAAACAAGTTTTGGCTTAGCATGTTGTCTGACTCAATGGTGGGTTGCTGCTGGTTCAGACCTGTTCTTTAGAACTGGTAGCGAAAATTTACTGGCGCTCGCTGAACCAGCAGCGATGACCGGCGGTCCACGCTCCCAAAACGGTCTTCTGGTTGTCGTGGCTTGCAAAAAAAAAACCTGTGCATGCGCAAAGGCTTCTGTGCATGTGGAGAGAGTCCTTTCCGGGTGTTTTGCGCGACGTGATGGGGGTGCGTGTGCGAAGCATACGTGCGCAAAATGCACACTTCCATCGTGATGCGAACCGGTAGGGAAGGTAAGTGGAACCCATCCCTGGTCTGACTCCAAAGTTGGGTTTCTTTATAATTCAGTGTGAATGTCAATTATGGCTTAGTCGGAAAACCATTGTTAAACAAACCATGACCTAGGGTGATATATGAACTCCAGTACATGTGTTCTTCTCATTCTTCTCATCTTAAGACTAAGCATTGCTGCTTGTATCATTTTGATAGTTTTAAGTTCACACATCTTAAAATTAATGAGGCTGACAAACACTGAGTAAGTGGTTAACTTGTCTGTTCTTGAGAAGGTCCTGATTGAAATATAAACCAGATGCATTTCACATGAAATAGTGGAGAGGTTTAGAAAGTTTCTGTGGAATGATTTCATTGTATTTTAAAAATCCATATTACCGGTACTTAATTTTGGAAATATTGTACAAATTGAAATATTTTACAAATTGATATTTCTTGCTTTATAGGAAAACAGACAGCTTTTGAATGAGAGGATCAAGCTTGAAGGCATCATCACTAGAGTTGAAACCTACCTCAATGAAAATTTAAGGAAGCGTTTAGACCAAGTTGAGCAGGTAGAATACTTTTTTTAAAATCATTTTTTAAAAACAAATCTTGATTTTGACATAATGGCTCTGTTGCATATCATTATTGTGAGAAAGGGGAGTAAATCTAACTTGCCTAACCCAGATGGTTTAGATTTAGCCACATATAGACTCAATCTTATTTGAAACTTCCCTGAAATGTGCCAACTATCTTCTGGGTGAAATCCTAACTTGAGGGGAAAAAATTTTAAAGGCAAAAAAAGAAAAAAGTCCTTTTGTGGCATTTGGGCAGATTTTTTTAAATATGTGATTTTTACTGTTACCCAAGAATGATTGTTAAACTCAAGATGGCAGCTCATTAGAAAAATAATTTATAATAAAAGCACATTTTGAAAGATTTTTTTAAACTAAATATTACTAAGCCTTACATTCCCACAAATCTACTGAATTTAGCTGTATACATGGTAACTGCTGCAAGAACACCCCCCAAACTTCCTATTGAAAAATGTGTACAGGCCTTTCTGCAGAACAATGGCTAATTAAGGTCTGGGACTATGCCTTGATATCCAAAATAGTTTTATATTTTAAAAATAAATCTGTCAGAATTTAATTCAATTTAGAAACTCTTTTCTATCTATAAACACAAGTTTGTACTATATCTGAAATCTGGTTCAAAGTTCTTTTGGATTCACAATTCCTGCTGGAAAAATAGTTAGTGGTCAGGAGGGCTTTTTTTTTAGAGCAGAAATTCATTTTACATGAGGCTGTTCTCAAAAGACCTGCCAGAAACTTTAGCTGATGCAAAATATAGCAACTAATAAAATTATAAAAACATATTATTGCTGTTATCTAACATATTTATTGCAGAAGTTATACTGCCTACTGATTTGTTTCTGGGAAATCAATATGCTGGTTATTGTTTTAAAACCCTATAGCTCCAGACCTGAGTATTTTTGAGGCTTACCCCAGACTCTTTCTGCTTGCATAATATGAACAAAGAGAAAATGCCTGTTGAATCTTTCCATTTGCTGCAAATTATGATGGGAGGGGGCTAGGGAACACTTGACTTTCAAGGTTAGGATGGCTCCGACTCTCTTGGTCTTCCAAAAACTAGTTAAAACATAGTCATAGATGTTCCAGGAGCTTTTGGTTCCTGATTGGTGGGAATCATAAGCACCAGATGTCTCTTATAATATTAAAGTAGCTGGAACTATTCTATTTTATGTCTTTTATTTATGTGCTGGGTCATTGCCATTACTTTTTGTGCATTAGCTTGTCTTCTTAAGATTGAGGAAGTTTAGAAATTATATATCCGTTAGTCTTCAGTTTCCAAATTGTGTGAAAAAGTTGATTAAATCATGTTACAAATCATATTAAAAAATTAAATGCAGGGATTGGTTCAGGCAGTCAAAAGGAATCAATACTGAGTTGAAAGCACAAAAATGATTCCAAGTTGAACAATGTGTGATTTTGTACATATTGTTAGAATGTAATTTCTAGTCATCCTGAACATTGGAATGTAAATGTTAACTTTTTGTCTTTCAGGAGCTCAACGAACTGAGAGAGACAGAAGGTGGCACTGTTCTTACAGCCACAACGTCTGAACTTGAGGCAATCAACAAACGAGTAAAGGATACATTGGCACGATCAGATGGTTGGTAATCTTATTTAAGCAAATAAAGTAATAGTTTGCTTTCTTAAAACATACATGTATGTTGTTAAAACAAAAATAAAGCACAAATAATAATAAAAATAGGACAACCTAAGTGTTATAATTTTTTCTTCAAACTGATTTACGTCATCTGACTATATTACAAATGTTTTAGAATGATCCAACAGTTAATATACTATTTACCCTTATTTTATAGTTGACTCCTTTGCTTTTGGCCTAAATGCTGCCATTGTTCATAACCATTTTTCAGACCTAATGTTCCTTCTGGCCCCCGCATCAACTTCCTTCCCTTGTTCCCAATCAGTATAGCCTTTTTTTCTTTTTACTCTATGTAAGCTATTCCTCAGTATTATTTTATTTATATACTTTGTTTTTACTTTAATAGACCTGGACAATTCAACTGATAAAACAGAAGCCGGGATAAAAGAACTTCAGAAGAGCATGGAACGTTGGAAGAATATGGAGAAAGATCACATGGATGCTATTAATCATGACACAAAAGAACTTGAAAAGATGACTAACAGGCAAGGTATGCTTCTGAAGAAAAAAGAAGAATGTATGAAGAAAATCAGAGAACTGGGCTCTCTTCCCCAAGAAGCATTTGAAAAATATCAGACTTTGAGCCTAAAGCAGGTAACAAATGTCTCTAGTTTTCATGATCAGCGATGATAGATGTTAGGTAATATCATAAATTTATAATTTTTTTAACTCTTTTATGCAGCTCTTTCGCAAACTGGAACAATGCAACACAGAATTGAAAAAGTATAGCCACGTTAATAAAAAAGCTCTCGATCAATTTGTGAACTTTTCAGAACAGAAAGAAAAGTTGATAAAACGTCAAGAAGAGTTAGATAGGGGCTACAAATCCATCATGGAATTGATGAATGTCCTTGAACTCAGAAAATATGAAGCTATCCAGCTGACTTTCAAACAGGTATCACTTGACGATAGGATAACATATAGAAAATACATATACTTTGGAATTAAACACCTTAATATTATTAGCTTCTTTTCTTGATATCTGAAATATAAGTGGTTTTGTAGTCATTTTAACTTCCTTCCAAAGAAATGGGTTTAGTTGTAAAATGCTTAAAAATATATTAGGTTATGTTAAATGTTAGGGAACAAACAAGTTTTATATAAACATTATAACTTGATAACTTTCATATCAAAACTATATTTGTTGAAAGAGGTCATTTAGTCAATCTACTTCATTCTTTTATTGTTTGTCATTCTTGAATTGTGTTTCATCAAGGTGTCAAAGAATTTCAGTGAAGTGTTTCAGAAGCTGGTACCTGGGGGCAAAGCAACACTTGTGATGAAGAAAGGTGATGTGGAAGGTAGTCAGTCTCAAGATGAAGGTGAAGGCAGTGCTGAGAGTGAAAAGGGATCAGGATCTCAAAGCAGTGTTCCATCCGTAGACCAGTTCACTGGCGTTGGAATTAGGGTAAAGCAAGACTATTTTCAATTGGCCTTTAATTATTGCTAAGTTTCTTGCTGATAATATTTAAGAGCTAAGAATAATGTCTCCCAATTGTTTCTCTCCACCCAGTACATTCTGGAAAAATGGGTGCGCTCCAGGCCCCCTCTATTAAATGATGTCATTTTGCAGGGCCGAGGAAGCATGCTTTCCTTGTCACAGTCTCCACCTGCTAGTATAGCATTTTGCCTGGAGATAAGGAGAGCTCTCTCGCTCTCTCAGGGTTCCGGAAAGCTTTTAAAACGTGGTTTTCATCCCCCAGGTCTGGGGTTAATGTATTGGGGAGGGCAGGTATCTGGTTGTTGTTGTTGTTATTATTATTATTATTATTATTATTATTATTATTATTATTATTATTATTATTATTATTATTATTATTATTATTATTTGTGTCATTTTTTAGCTCATTTTAATCTATGTGGCTTTAGGTTTTATATGTTTTTATTGATTGAGAAGATTGTATTGTAGCTCCCCTTTGCACTTAGGGAGCCTCAGTAAATATAAACAAACTACTTTTTCTGCTGTTTCTTCAGGTGTCCTTTACTGGTAAACAAGGTGAAATGAGAGAAATGCAGCAGCTTTCTGGTGGACAGAAATCATTAGTGGCTCTTGCCTTGATTTTTGCAATCCAAAAATGTGATCCTGCTCCATTTTACCTCTTTGATGAAATTGATCAAGCCCTGGATGCCCAGCACAGGAAGGCTGTTTCAGGTACAGATAGAGATTCAGATCAGTCTCTTGTGCAAATGAGTCTTTTGTGTGCACTTGCTCCTTTCTATGAATTTTTCTTTTATTTGTGTTACTAAAACAAAATTAGTATGTGATACCCAGTACACCTTTGCGGAGGAGGGCATTAAGATGTATGTTCAGCTTATTTGTCCTATTAGCCATTTCACTTAAAGAAATAGTTTGAAACATTCTTAAATAAAAGCATTTGGCACAAAATCTTGAAGTCAGTGGCAGAATGTCTGCTTTCATGTATTGTAATCTCTTCTAAAAAGAACCATGTAAAGATAACTCATATCATTTTACTAGGAAGTTTTTAATATAATTGCTTGTGGCTACTACTGAATATATTTTATATAATGTATTAATGTATATATGAGGTTTATAGCTGTCCACAGCTATGTACAGAGTTGTGAAATGCTGCAATACTTTGATAAAGAGTTATACATTTTACAGTAACACTTAAGGTTAATGCTTGTTACTTCCAGAGGATCTTCACAAGTGCCCTTCATATATGCATGAATACAGTTGATAGATGGTACAGTCAGATAAGAGAAGCAGGAATCCTCAGTGGCTTAACAATCAGAGAAAGAAACTTAAGCAGGACCTACCCTAATGAATCAAGCAGTTAAAAGTGGCTGCAGGAAGTTTATACCTTCGGACTTGCAACATTGATGTCAGCCCAGGTAAACCAGACTGCAAACACCACAAGATGAATTAATTCTACTTTATTGTAAGGCTACATTAACAGAATCTTGCACGTCTGAAGGTACAAACTTCCTGCCATTGTGTTTAACCACTTGATCCATTAAGGTGAGACTTTTCTCAGTTCCTTTCTGTGATTGCTAAGCAGCTGTGGGCTCTTGTCTGATTGTGCCCTAGGCAGCATTTCTCCTCTTTCTTCAAGGCCACTAATGCATTCCATTACATTCCTAATTTTCTTCCTCTGACAATGAAGCCACTTGGGGCTCCTACTTCTCTTGTCAGATTGTTTCCAAGGCATCATCTGTTCTCCTACTTTCCCAAGGTTGTTCAAACATTTCACTATACATGAAGATTAAACTTTTACTGTACAACACTAGTGTAAAGTGCATTCAGTGTACAAAAGTGAAAAACTAAAAAAATATTCTCTTTTTATTCTTTGTTTCATTGATTACAGATCCTGGATTAAACTATCAATATCTTTATAGAAGTCATTTGTAATGAAAGAGTACAAAAATGCTGTGCTCAAGATTATCAGATTCTGTATTGATTAGTGGTTTTAAAGAATCAGCAACATTTTATGCCTCATATAAAGTATATTAGGAAAAGTATAAATTACTATCTTTAGATCTAAATTTAGTAGAAAAGATGCAGGGTTTTTCTTTTTTCTTGCTCTTTTTCCCTTTTTGAATACAAAATATTTGAAATCATCACTACAACATGTTGTTAAGTCAAATCTTTGAACTGAATGATCCCCATTCTCTTTGGCACATCATAAAACGCTTAAGTATCTTATGTTAGTTTTGACATTTAAATTGGTAATTTGACTGTGAAGAAATTCTAACCATAGCCAGACTGCTGAAACTCTATCAGCCAAGTCATATAAAGTACCAAACCACAAAGTGGTACAGTCTTAAAAGACTGATGTGACATGGAACTTTATATCCCACTGGTAGCATTGCATCTTGAGTCATATGGGAACCAGCTGTTAGATCAAAAAGTAACTAAGCTTTAGTTGATGACTAAGACTATTGCAGATGTTTTGTTTGTTAAAGTTTTAGATTATGTACTAATAGGCACTGTATTTTAACAATTTATTTGTTAATTTTTTTGCCCCCTATCTTGCTGTGGGGCTACTCTAGGCGGCCTACAATAATAAAAAGTACAGAAAAGGAAAATACCTGTAAACAGTAAAGTAAACAAGAAGTAAAATAATAGAACAATAAAGTAAAAAATGACGAACACAATGAAAATAAATACATTAATATGATAACCAAAAAGATGGAAGAGTGGAGAGCAGGGGGAGGGGTAAGGTGGAGTCTGCCATCAATCTAGCTTCCACCTCCAGTTTATTTATTTCAATCTATTTCAGATATGATCATGGAA
This sequence comes from Diadophis punctatus similis, assembly GCA_023053685.1. NCBI lineage: Eukaryota > Metazoa > Chordata > Lepidosauria > Squamata > Dipsadidae > Diadophis > Diadophis punctatus. Next base: position 34,198,891 of record JALIGW010000005.1, on the reverse strand, counting down.
TTAGCAGAACACGCTCAATTCATTACCACAACATTCAGACCTGAACTGCTTGAATCTGCTGATAAATTCTATGGTGTAAAATTCAGAAATAAGGTGTGCAGCTTAAAATGTACAGTGTGAATATTATTGTATGCTGGTTAACATTAGTTATTAAGGTCACAGTATGTGTTTATTCAGTCTCAAATTAAGTATTTGTAGTCACTATTAATTTTTTCTTGATTTAAAGATTAAACTTTGCTTAGATTTCAGCTTGATTTAATTAATTTAAGAACATGATGCGAACTGATAAGATATCCTAAACATTCATCAAACTTTCAGTATGATGTTATATTTAGATCAAATATGTATACCCATTTTTCTAGACTTTTTAAACTATACAAGCATACTCAAAGATCAATTAACAAATCATGATAATGTCAAAATTACAGTACATATATTATGTGATAGAATATGGTCCCATGATTAATGCAAAACTCTTCATAGACTTGGACTATGGAAGAGATCATAGACAAAACTTTTTGATGATCATAGCCATTTACATTTGTATTTTTGAAAACAAGGGCTGTATCATATATTAAGCCATTTATTATTTGTGCAGAAATAATATTGTACATGCAAGGAATCTGACAACCAACTGAATTATTCACTAATGCTATTATTAGTTGCATTTTTCCAATTATAATTGCCAAATCATTTTTTCTTATATAGGTAAGTCATATTGATGTGATCACTGCAGAGATGGCCAAAGACTTTGTGGAAGATGATACTACTCATGGCTAAGTGGACAACAACTGCCAATATGTTAAGAAAATGTAAAATATTTTAACCAACATTGGGCAATTGTATAAAATCTAAATATGCAGTCACTGTTCAGCAGCTACTTTAATATACTACTAGACCATTTCATCATAATTTCCTTGGTGTCCTCTGTATGTACATGTGTTGTATTCTTTTAGAAAATATCTGTTTTATATGTGTAGCTTGAAAATGTGTTCTCTGCAGGTTTTTTGTAAAATGTTTTTCTTGTTTAAATGTGTCTATTGTCAACTTCAGTTCTTGCTTTCTGGTGTTGATCTTATTGTTATATTGTCTCACATGATTTTTTTTAAAAAAACAGCTTCAATAAAATAATTGTTTTTAATGCTATAACATATTTCCTTCTTGAAAACTTTTTTAATCAGGTGCCATCACTTCACACATATTAGTTTGATTACATAAGATATTTGTGACAAAATTTGCATATTAGTGCTGAGCAATAGGGCATATGGGAAACTAAGTTTATGAGTTGATTTAATTTAATTACGACATAGTCCGGATGTTAGGAATGTTGCAGTACCACAACAGTCATTCACCCTGCCTATTCCCCCACCCACCTGGGCCGTGTCTCCACAGGCTCTATGTCTACGGAGAATCATTTACTTTGCAAAGATCAGCCAAGCCTTCGGTTTCTTTGCCTGCTTCATTGCTTCAGACCTTCAGTGCATTCACAGAGAACAGAGCGCTAAAGTACCCTGAGATCAATAGTGTGAGATTTCACGCTACTCATCTCGTGTGATCTCGCACTATTTTAGGCCGCCGTTCTCTGCGAATTTAAGCCTGGACGAGATCTGCCGCAAAAGGCTTTAGAAAGGGAGAGAAGGCTTCGGTTCTTCAGCCCTTCCCTAGGTTTGCTGTTTCCTTGCTGAAGCTTGCAGGGGTGAGAGATTGTGTCCCTGTAGGCTCCGGTCACCTTTGCAAAAAGCCTTTGCCAGCAAGAATGGTGTCCAGGAGAGGCCGGCATGGCTCAGTTTTCGACGGGGCTCCATTTTTAGCGGCAAGGGCTTTTTGCAAAGATGATCGGAACCTAGAGGAGAGGAGACAACTCATAGAGATTTTCAAAAGGTAAATAAACCCGGTTGGGCAGGATTGGGGGGAGGGGGGAAGCATGAGACATTTCAGTGGGTTGGGGGAGGCCTTGGGTGGTCAGAAGCACTAGGGCCCTCCATGCTCTTCCCCACCCTGAGATACCTCATGCACTTAATGACCCACGTATTCGATTAGCAAATGTGTGGGTGAAGGCAGGGAGCGTTCATGTTCATTCAACATGATTCACTCCAATGAATCCTTGGGTTACAAATGTAATTGGCAGGCTCCATTACATTTGTATTTCGAGGATTACCTGTATATGAAGGAGCCTGTTTGAATTTGGTTAGACATCAGGTATGAATACTGTATATTCAATCAATTTTTCCGTTGCCGCAGATTTTGATCTTCTAACACTATTGTGGACAAGATTTTTTCTTTCTAGTGTTAATGCCAGATTGATTCTTGCCATTGTCAGCATAAAAAACCACAGCATTTCAGTCTGTTATGTTACCTGAATATTGTGTTACAAGAATTTAAAATGGTCTTATCAGTCACTGGAGATGGAGCTGACAGCAAAGAGTTAACAGTGCCTCTGTTATTAGTGGGCAGGACTTAAAGACTACATTTATGTGGAGGAAAATCCTTCCCCTCACTCCTACACCCTGCTTTTGGCTTTCCTGTCCTGTCTATTCTGGGAATGAAGAAAAGGAGAAAGACAATCAACAACTGCAGGAAAATACGTCCTGGTATTCTGAACCAGCAGACTGGCATGCTAGTGGGAGGTCAAAATGAAAAAGGGCTAAGTGGGTAAGCTAAGAGAGCAGCCAAGGGACCAGGGGAAGAGCCTCATCAACTGATTGGAAAGAGGCAAGCAACAGCAATACTGCACACATGTACACATCCCAGTGTGGCTTGATTGGAGCAGAAAGATTTTAAAAATTTGGAGCAACTGCCATGAGAAAGTGGCTGTGAGGAGCAAGATGCTGCCAGTACTAGCAATTCTTCAACAGGATGGGAAAATGGTATGACATCACCCAAATGTCCCAGTCTCAACCAGATAGAACCTAACAGATCACCCTTTACTCCACCAACAGAACAGTGAGGTGAAAAGGACAAGAGAGAAATAAGATGGCAGAGTGATAACAAGTACAATAAGTAAACTATATATTCAAGTTTATTTATTTATTTATTTTTTTATTAAAATTTCTATGCCGCCCAACTCCCGAGGGACTCTGGGCGGCTCACAGCATGTATAGAAAACATAACAAGTAAAAACCATTTTTGTTAAAAACCATATTAAAATACTGTCCCGATTTAAAAATAACTTTCATTCATACCCTGCCTGCCGGAAGAGCCAAGTTTTTATTGCTTTACGGAAGGCCAGCAGGGTGGGGATAGTCCTGATCTCTGGAGGGAGCTGGTTCCAAAGGGAGGGGGCTCCCACAGAGAAGGCTCTCCCCCTCGGCCCCGCCAGCCGGCATTGCTTGGTCGATGGGACCTGGAGGAGACCCGCTCTGTGGGACCTAACCGGTCGTAGGGAGGTATGCGGCAGGATGGGGTCCCGAAGGTAACCTGGCCCTGAGCCATGTAGGGCTTTAAAGGTAACAACCAACACCTTGAATTGGATCCGGAGACTAATGGGCAGCCAATGCAGCTGGCGGAGAATTGGTGTTACGTGGGTGCATCTAGGTACATCCACCACAGCACGCGCAGCTGCATTTTGCACCAGTTGCAGTCGCCGGACACTCTTCAAGGGTAGCCCCATGTAGAGCGCATTGCAGTAATCTAGCCGTGAGGTGATAAGGGCATGAGCGACTGTGAGAAGTGCCTCCTTCTCCAAGTAGGGTCGCAATTGGTGCACAAGACGAACTTGTGCAAAGGTCCCCCTAGCCACAGCTGAAAGATATTGCTCCAATTTTAGCTGTGGGTCTAGGAGGACACCCAAATTGCGGACCCGTTCTGAGGGGGCTAATTTCTCCCCCCCCAAGAACCAAGGAGGGACAATTGGTCAAGTCCTTAGGAGGCAATATCCACAGCCACTCAGTCTTGTCAGGGTTAAGTTTTAGCCGGTTCTTCCCCATCCAGACCCTAACATCGGCCAGGCAGCGGTCCATTACGTCTACGGCTTCCCCAAATTGAGACGGGGTGGAGATGTACAACTGGGTATCATCAGCATATTGCTGATACCTCACCCCGTGTCGTCGGATGATCTCACCCAGTGGCTTCATGTAGATGTTAAACAGGATGGGCGAGAGGACCGAACCCTGCGGCACCCCACATAATAGGGGCCTAGGGCTCGACCTCTGCCCCCCTGTCAACACCGACTGCGTCCTGTCAGAGAGGAAGGAGGAGAACCACTGCAAAACAGTGCCGCCCACCCCCACTTCTCCGAGACGACGCAGAAGGATACCATGGTCAATGGTATCGAAGGCCGCTGAGAGGTCAAGTAGCACCAGGATAGAGGAGTGACCCCTATCACGGGCTCGCCAGAGATCATCCATCAGGGTGACCAAAGCCGTTTCCATACTGTAGCCGCGCCTGAAACCTGATTGAAAGGGATCCAGAAAATCAGTATCATCCAACAGTCGTAGGAGTTGGAGTGCCACCACTTTCTCAACAACCTTCCCCGCGAAGGGAAGGTTGGAGACTGGACGGAAGTTCTTTAAATCCGCCGGGTCCAGGGAAGGCTTCTTGAGGAGGGGTCTCACCACCGCAGCTTTTAAGGGCTGCGGGACGGACCCCTCTCTCAGAGAAGCGTTGACCAACACCTGGAGCCAGCCGCGTGACACCTCCCTGGTGGCCGAAACCAGCCAGGAAGGGCACGGGTCCAATAAACAAGTGGCGGAGCTCATAGCTCCTATGGCCTTGTCCACATCCTCAGGAGTCACCGGTTCAAACCTATCGAGTTTACGGGAAACTGATTGATTACAGCGGTCCCCAGTGTTTCCATCTCTGCAGATCAGTGGCAGGGGGCAGGGGATTGCACAAATGCAGCTTCACATGCTCGCCTGCCACTTGTGCAGCCTGATTCCCAACAGGCCACGGTCTAATACCAGTGCATGGACCAGGGGTCTGGGACCCCTGGATTGGAAGATTTTTTAAAAAGATCTTTATATCAAGATGGTTTTATATGAGGTTTCTACAGTACCATCTCTGCGACACATAAAGGAACATTTACATTAACAATACTGAGTGCAAGGAGATGCAAAAATACAACTTTATGTGGAATGGCCTATCTGCTGAGATAGTTGCAACTGAATCATGTCTCCCTTTTTGTGCTTATCAGAATAAAGCTATCTTACTCCTTGTTCATTTATTTCTTACATTAGGCTTATCTGCCACTGTTATATCTGACTCTAAGTGACCTACAGACCTCCAGCACTAATAAGATTAAAATCAACATAAATTATATGCATAATAATATAATACTGAGAATGGGTTATGGCAATCTCGCAAAATGGTTTCATAATAAGTGCAGCACTGAAGACTTATGTATCAGAAAGCAGGTAAAACTTTGGGTTGTATTCACCCACTAATTTAATTGCATAAGATTTCTGAAGCCTAAATGAGGTTGAGGCATTATTGAGACATACTGTACAAGTTGCAATATGCTGAAGGCTCATACTTTTACAGCATGCTAGGATTGTATTTATTTATTAGAAGACACTAAATAAACAAAAAATGGCCAGGGTACTTGGCACATACCAAGAAATGCGTTGACAGGCAGAGAATGGCTACTGAGCATTTCACTGGGGATCCAGATAAGTGGTTTACAGGGTTTTTTAATACCAAAGTACAAATTTGACATAGAAATTAAAACTTACTGAGAAGAATCAAAGATTTACTTAATTCAAGACTCTCCAATAAATTCTGGCAAAATCTTTAGCTCAAGTAATGAATTAGATTCAGAATATGAAGAACTATCATGGAAAGAAACCCTTAGCGCTCTGAACCTACATAGAGCTACTTCTTTATTGAATATATATTATAAAATTATTGTGGCAATGCAAATAGAATAACTCTGCTTTTAACTGAAATTATATACCCTAATCTGACTTGATTTGTTCCAAAGATATACATGAAATATTGTGTGTGTGTGTGTGTGTGTGTCTTAACAAGATAAACCAGAAAAGCAAGAAAGTGGCTTTGATTTTTCTTGATGCAGAAGATAGCAATAGCAATAGCACTTAGACTTATATACCGCTTCATAGTGCTTTACAGCCCTCTAAGCGGTTTACAGAGTTCAGCATATTGCCCCCAACAATCTGGGTCCTCATTTTACCGACCTCAGAAGGATGGAAGGCTGAGTCAACCTTGAGCCTGGTGAGATTTGAACTGCTGAACTGCTGAACTAGCAGTCACTGAAGTAGGTTGCAGTGCTGCTTTTAACCACTGTGCCACCTCGGCTCCTTTTATCAAAAGAAGCTTTTGATAATTTAGAATGATCTATGCCTGCAATTTTGAAAAAGATAAAATTGTGGCCCAACTTTTTTTTACATGAATATATTTATAAATATCAAAACCAATATACCGATAATAATAAATGGATCCAGAGTGAATTGCTCTGTAGGGCTATCAAGGCGATTTTCTAGGAAAGAATATTAATAGGAATATGTCAGATGGGATTAAAGGGAACAGCCATCAGTTTCTCAAGTGCCAATAATAAGTCCATATAGAGAAACATGGAATCTTGTTGAAGTGTGCAATGCCTTTTAGCTTTCAAGCAGCATGAATTCTAAACAGCTGGACGGCCATCCAGGCAAGCAAGAAGAAAGATCTGTTCAAGAAATGTTCCATTCAATATCTAGATGCATGCTTTGAGACATGATATCCAAGCATCTGGGGAGGTTCCACAAATCTCTTATCTACACTAGGGTAGAGACCCACAGTTTGCTGATCCAGGATGTGATGATAAGACTCATGTATGACTTGACTACACCAACTTTGGAAAGTGTTGAGAAAGGTACTTGGGCCTTTTAGTTATGTATATATAGCTCCATCGTGCTGCCAAACCTTCATATGAAAATGTCCATCTGTTCTCTGTTGCTGTAAACAAGTCAGCAAAGAGGCATCCCCATCTTGCTGAGCCTTTATAAAAAATCTTTGGATGTAAGGCCCATTTTCCCTGTGACAGATGCTGATGATTCAGTAGTCAGTTTTCCATGAAAGTGTATTCTGATATGGAGAAGATATGTTTCTCCAGTCATTTTCTCTGATTTCGATATGGATCTTCTTGATATGAAGCTCCTAACTTTTGAGATACAAACTTATTCTATAATAGAAGTATGCTTCTTCAACTTCTCAGTTAGAACTGCAAGGGTTCTGACTGGCAACGTCACATACTTAAATTATTATGGACAACATTGGGGATGTATTTGGGGGATTTATTTGTAGAAGTTTAAGGAATCATTTTGCTGTTTAATTACTTCTCCCTAGCATTTTCTAGGGTTTGGGATTTGCTTTGTAATTGATAACGTAAGCTTTTACAGGGTTTGAGGATGCCATTTTTTTGCCCTTAATATCTGCAAACATCAAGTGGGAGCTGCAAGACATGCTGAGAGGCACATGAAGATTGGGTTGCTTACTCCTGTAGCCTATGAAGTCTATTTTTTAACAAGTAACTATTCCTCCATTTATTTATTTGTTGAATTTAGATAGAGCTTATCGTTTTCACCGAAGTGAATAGAATATGTAAGCAAGGTCAAATAAATGAATAGGTCTACATTTTGTTGAAGGCATTACTTATTAGTTGCATTCCCATTCAAACTCCACATAACATTAACTTATATTGTTATGTTAACTTCACAGAGTTAAGATAATGTAATATGCTTCAGTGATTAGAAAATTTCAGGGTTATGTCATAGAAGTGTACATTTCTAAAAATGAAAAAGCTAAAATGAAACAATAGCTATTCATGAAAATGTTTACTTCTATGAAAATATTTCATAGAAGCAGAACTATTTCCATTCATTAAACAAACTGACATGGCTAATTCTTTAATTTTACACTTGGGTTAATCTAGGAAAAGCACAGAACAGTGCTAGCAATTTCCTTGTGTTATGAACACAACTTTCAAAATATCTGTGGCTTTTAAACTCTTACACATTTAAGTCAGGGGTGGGTTCCACTTATCTTCCCTACCGGTTCGTATCGCGTTGGAAGTGTGTGTTTTGCGCACGCTCGCTTAGCTCACGCGCTCGCCTATGTCACATTGGGAAATTAACCCTCGGCACATGCGCAGAAGCCTTTGCGCATGCGCAGAGGGTTCTTTACCAGCCACTTTCGAGGAGCGGCGACCAGAGGACCAGTTCAGGGGTGTGGCCAGCCAGCCATCGCTGCCGGTTTGGCGAATGGGGGCAAATTCCTGCCACCAGTTCAGGCAAACCGGTCCGAACTGGCAGCAACCCAGCACTGATTTAAGTTCTTATATATTTTAAAATCTTATACATTTTAAACTATAATTTCATATAACTGGCAAGATGTGACAGAATTAACTGGTTATGTATGAGAAAGTATCCACAAATAACATTATGGAAATACACAGTGGAGATATGCTAATTACAATTCCCGCCAACTATCACCATTGCCAATTTATAATTATAAAGTTTTAGTAAGTATAAGTAACATCTGTAAAGCCACAAATTATTTTCTTGTAATGCATATCATAGGAGATTTTACACATGTTACAGCAAATATATGGTTATTAAGAAAGAGAATAGGATTACAGGATTATATATAAAATTTGAACGCAAATGAACTTTTCTGTAAGCATATTTATGATACAGTTCCATAATGAAAATTTAAGAGCACATTGTTCAGAGAATTACAATCCACAGTATATTTTCTTTGACTGACAGAGCTGACCCTACCAAATGTAACTTGGTTTTCCATTGTTAATCAATATGTATACAAGGAACACATTGTTCAATTCCTACAGCATTTTATAAGGCTCTCATTTTCTTTCCCGCAAGTTCTCCCACAAATCATTCCTAAGTTGAAACTCATAAATCATTTCTATTCATGGGTGAACACAAAAGTATGCCATCTTACTCCAAGTTTTTAATACAACCATGTCTAATGCAACACAGGCTTATATCCTTTTAACCTTGGGATATTATTACAGATTTTGCTACAAGAGACCCTCTGGAAACCAAACGTAATTTGGTGGGAAGGTGCATAGTTTTCCACTGAAAATTATATTCAAATATCAAGATATTTATGTTGCACAAATTGGAAAACTAGTTCTCCAATCAAACATTTTCTTAGCTTAATTATTAACCCCAAATTACTGGGTAAAATTAATTCTATTTTTATGTCTAATTAAAATGCACTAGCCAAAATATATTTTCACTATTGGCAGGATTATAATGTAAAACAAAATTGCCTGAATAAATTTGTCCCTCAAATTTCTTCAGAATAGCAACCAAGTCATTCCATCACAGAGGGTGGATTTCAACTTGAGTTTTCACTGTCCTGCTCCAACACCTTAATTGCTGCACATTGGCTCTCCTTTGTGATATGAAATGCAGATGCAGCTATTCCAAGAAGACATGGGGTAAATCCTGGCAGAACATCTCTCCCTTACCTCAAAGTAAGTGTTTTGAAGTAAGGCTTCCTCTCTGGAAGATACTGATTCCAGCCAGCCTTGTAGTCTAGAAGCTATTTTCCAAAGACTAAAGCAGTCACAGTTCTTAGCATTAAGTATAATTTCATGATTAAATTATAATTTTAATATTAGTAAATCAGATAGATCACATAGAATGTGTGCTAACATTCACTTCTAATTCCAAACATAAATTAAAAGTCACCTTTAACATTTCCGATGCAAAACTTTTAAGTGGTGAAAATGAGAAATTCAGCATATTTGTTATATGTATATTCACTTCAGTTTTACTTACTAATGTTTCTACAACCATAAGGTGGAACCTCTACTTCAACATATTCTGACCATCTGTTCAAAATTACATTACTGATTTTTCTTTAACTTACCAGCTGTTTCATATCTGTAAAAAACAATAGTTGTAATTTCAAAGTGTTACCCTGTTTCCATTCTTCTTAAGGTTCAGGGACAAAGTGTGAAGTAGTGTGACTCTTGAAGCAAGTAGTTGCTTTTAGCTTGCCTACTTTATAAGCACAGTGGATGAGTATTAATTTTAAATGCTCCCAAAGGCTTGACTCAGCTGCTTCAAATTACACTTGTGCAATGGTAATTATCTTTTCTGATTATTACAAAAATTGCTGCTATTCCTTTAATTTATTTTAATCAGATTTATTTTTTTATTTCTGTCACAGAATATGACAATCCCAGCAATTATTGACTTTCAAAAAAACAAAACAAGCAAAAGCTGTATCATTTAATATGGAGGAAAGAAAATAGTCCAATTGTTTCAAACTCCTACTGTTTGAAACCCTTCAGTCCTCAAAAAGATCCACAAAAATTCATTCCTCAAAACTCCTGCAGTGTCACAGTCTAAATGGTTGCACCACCCTGTAGTCCTCAGCTAAATATGGGTAGTTATAACACAGCACTCAGACCAAAGAAAGTTGCTCACCCTTGCACTAAGACAAGGTTAACAAATGTTAATATTGTTATAAGTATCCTAGTGTCATTATCCTAGTGTTGCCAAATCCTGTGCTAAACCAATAAACTTTAAAACTAAGCCAGTGCTAGATCTGCTTTGTTCTTTTTGCGCCATGTTTCATGTACTTTCGCTACATCTTTCATGTACATGAAACTTTGAATCAGGCTCATCTTGCTGCACCATGGGCAAGAGAAGTCATTTTCAAAGGTGTGGTTTAAAAAACAACAACCACACATTGTTTCTACATCCACAAGCTCTCTCCAAAAAGTCATGCCCATATCTCTCAACTACAACCAAGTAAATACTTTTCCCAAGTAACTTTTAATGGTTCAGAAAGTTAGCAAAATGCTTTTAATTATTCCTCATAGATAACAAATTAGTATAAAACTACCATATTAAAACTTCATTCCTTTGTAACTGCTCAACAAAAGTTTAAACTTTGAGCTCGATATCACCCTGGTCTTACTCTGCTGAAACTTTGTGCCTCCTCAAATATTTATGATTATGAAGCTGGTTATCCTATTTGTCTTCATCACGATTGATGCCAGCTAAAGTCAACCTTTCATATCTTTGCCATTTTTGTGGAAGTTTCAAGAGGTAATGTCAGGTCACTGTTATTTTGTCAACAGAGAGGAAAAGACTGAGACCTTGGGGTGAGCCCTTGACCTTGACTGACAGCCTGGTGGCACGGACAACATGTTAGAAGAGGAATGGGGGTGGTGGTGGACATAAAAGACAGATGGCCTAATTAATCATATACCAGGAATAAATAAAAGCAGTTGCAAGCATTACATGTGCTGTGATGAGTGAACAGCCCACAAATATGGAAGTCTGCCAAACAATTATCAGCATAAAAACTGGACGGTGCAAAGGGGGTCTAAGAAAGAATAGTGGAGGAATGTGAAATATGCACTATGTGCAGGGAGGTCTAATTTCTCATCCTGAAATCTTTATAAATGGATGATCAGAATGATTACTGATTATTTATACTGTTTTCATAGCGAGGTACAGCAACCCACATTTGAATGGCATCAGAACATGCACGTAACATATTTCAGGGACAGCTTGAAGCAACTAGTTCCATACCTGGACTGCATAGTGGCAAGGTCTATTTAGTATAAACTGTTCCTGACAACTGATGTGCACACTATGAATCTCATTTTGTACTACGAATCTGGAATGCTGCATAGTTTTCCACCTGTGAAGTTCTGGACAGTGTCTCAGCAGCGATTTTATTTATTTGTGAAAAATAGTTTAATACCTTTTTTTGTAGGACAATTGTTTGAAACAATTACAATTGTTTGAAACAATGGGATATAAATGATAAACTATATTAGCACCACAGCAATTGGTAATGAAGATAAAGCTGAGAACATATCAGTATTTCCATAGTTTCCAAATGCCTTCATAGTTGAACCAATTTATCTTTGTCTTCTTGCTCCAAGTACATCACTCTGGGCTCAACACTAAAGGAAAATAGACTTTCTGCTTTCAAGCAGCTATTTTATTAGAATGTCCAGATCTGATGGCATATGAGCCGAGGTGGCGCAGTGGTTAAAAGCAGCACTGCAACCTACTTCAGTGACTGCTAGTTCAGCAGTTCAGCTGTTCAAATCTCACCAGGCTCAAGGTCGACTCAGTCTTCCATCCTTCTGAGGTCGGTAAAATGAGGACCCAGATTGTTGGGGGCAATATGCTGAACTCTGTAAACCACTTAGAGAGGGCTGTAAAGCACTATGAAGCGGTATATAAGTCTAAGTGCTATAAGCTGAAGGCAAAAATATAGATGTAATTATTGCAAGGAAAACATTCAGTCCTGAATTAATTTAATTATCAGAATGGAGAATATTTCCTCAGAATAATCTATTTTTCTCCAAACTTTCTTTTTAAATTGATAAACTTACAGTAAATTAAAAAGGCTATGCAACGAAGCATTTTGTTTGTGCTTGAGAACAACACTACTCCAAATTTATGGCATGAAGTAGCCATCGCCGTTCAAAAGGTTTGTAGAGGTGCTGCATGATCTCAAAACCTGAGACTGTATGGGTAACATGCACATGTCCACAAGACAATTCTGTTGGAATAGCATCCATTCATTTCCCATTCATTTATTCGTTCATAAGATTTGGACATCATACAGCATAAAAAACAATCAATAACAATATAACAATAAACAATACAATACGTAAGTACAAAATGTAACAAAGAATACAAAATATAAAATGGTGACTGAGAACACAACAAAACAATCACAAGGCTTCTGCCATTCAACTGGCTACTTATGCCTCGGGATGGAACCAGGTCTTGTGATAGGCATCATCAAATCACAAATCTTAGAAGCATTCAACCAAATTTTTCACATTTCAAATTTTTCACATTTCAGTCAGTTTATCCAACATTCAGAAAACAAATGAGAAATTTGGTACTTGTTTGGTTATCATTTCACTTCTGAGAAAAGCTTTTTCTTCTCTTTATTTCTGGGCCTACAGACAAGTATTAGAGCTTATCTATCAATAATCATTAGCTTTTTAGATATCTAACTCATTTCTTAAATCAGCTTTAAAAAATTGTTGTGTAAAATCTTTGGGAAAACACTATGAAGTAAAATTTATTTGTAGCCTAGCAGTCTACAAATAATTTTTGCTGATGTTTCTAATATAGAGTTGTTTGTTGGTATGCATTTCCACCTTTCATCCCTTCTCAGGGAGGGATTTAATTAATTTATTTACAGTTATTTTGGGAGCCCTGCCCTATGTAAAAATATTCACCAAGCTATGTTGTGTGTATTAGTTAAGAGCTTTGAGAATTTTAGGATGTAATATGATAGCTGATCTCATCACATGTTAGCTTCCTTAGATGTAACAGTTAGGTTTGTAAGGTATTTTTTTACCTTTCAAAAAGCACCTCCAAAATACATACGGTAATTCTAATTTTTTAATCGATTCATCTGCCCTGATCATAAGTGTCTATTACTGGAATTCATTTCTTACAATTCAGAAGGAATCAAAATTATTTTAAGAGAAGAGAAAGCTTTAGTTCCTACTAAAAAAAGAATGATAATCATTAGAAATGCTGTTTATTTGTATGTAAACCTAAGTATGATATCAGTTTCATTAGGAATATATACCAAAATCCAGATAACCACTAGATGGCAACAAAAAATACAGTCAAACCTCTTTGCTATTTAGTAGTAATCTAGATTTCTGCGGTCCTGCTGTGGTAGCCCCAAATTTCACTGTACAGTTTTGGCCCCTTTAAAACTGGTTTAAAATATAGTAACATTCTCATATAATTGAGTTATTTGTAAAAATAATACAGGTGGTATTAAATAATTAAATAATTAATTAAATAAGTAAATAAGTAAATATTTGAAATGGTGAATCATGTGCCAGTAGAAAAGCTCTTGATTTTTAATGTAAAAGGCTAGGCAAATCTATCTGCCATATAGGCATTATGTACATAAATTATCCCCAGAACAAATGTTGAAGCTTTGATATTGTATCCTTTTCAATCCACCTATGTTACTGTATTTGATTTATTTGTTATTTATTGATTTATGGAACTGTTGGCAACCTAAAGCATGGGAAAATTTGTGCTAGCTGTGTTAGTTGTGCTGTTTGTAAGTACTGGGAAGTATGACCCACATTCATTCTTGTAAAAATGGGTGTGAGGATTATCACTTAATTTTTATTAACTTTTTACTGTTCCAGGCTCTGTTGGCATACTAATATTTTGCATTTTTTAAGCATTAGCGCTTAGTACTGGCAATAAAATAAGGAACATTCAACAGACAGTCTGTGCTGAATGCCTGTGATGTTTAGAGCAATGCTTCCCATTTCCCCCCTTAATATAGACTACTATGTTATACTGAGGCTCACCACATAAGATAGGTATCAATCATAAAGACTTTTGGGCACCTTGATAAATGTGATCAATCCCTTTCATCATTCAAATCAAAATTATTTTTAATGGCCCAAATATTATGAGATTACAATAGGAAGTCTTACAATATTTTAGCATCATTGCCAAAATTACAAGATAACATTAACATGAGATATGACAGTTTGAACATTTGTGTGCAATTTTATATATGTAAAATTATCTATTCCAGGGCCCATCTTCAATATCCTCATACTGTACCTATGGTTGCTTTCTAGACTGCAGTTTAGGAACTACTTACTACAGAAACATTTCATGTATGTTTCACACTTGAATCTGATCCTTGGTACATAATGCCAAGGGATCTTCAGCTATAAATGGAGCCAAGACACAGGAGCAGATAGGTCTGAACTTCAAAGAAGCTTAGATTCATAGCATAATTTTGAAAACAGTATGTAGGAAATTAGACTATATTCTTGTCTTTCAGCAACTGATGGTTAAGTAGGAGTAATCAGTATACATTTGTTACTTTGAAATGAATGCTGGAAAATGAAAAGGTTATGCTGATGCAAATTCCCTAAGGCCCCCTTTTCTAGAATAGGTTTCAAGAAGTATCAAGAATGAAAGAGCAGAGACATATCTCATCTCTGACCACAGAGTTGCAGTCAGTGGAAAAAATGGTATGGAAACATTTGTTAAAGAAAAATACCTCCATGATTATGCTAACTGGGTTTATATATGAATACACTCCCCCCCCCCAAAGTGTATTTGGTTTCCCTAAAGGAATAGAACAGGGGTGTCAAACTGATGGCCTACAGGCTGGATGCGTCATGCGCAGGCCGGATGCGTCATGCGCAGGCCGGATGCATCATGCCCACCCCAGCTCCGCAAAGACAAAAAACACATCACAATATGTCACGTGACATCAACATGACGCGGCGAGATTGACACCCATGGAATAGAACATTATTCCTTCCATTTTAGGCTAACATTTCAATAATCTAATGAAACAATGAAATCCATTGAGGCTGGTAACAGTAAGACTGAGACTAATGCTATTAACTTGCTATTAGAACATTAGTTAATAGCATTAATGCTATTAATGCTATTAATGCTAACATTATGTGTAAACTAATGTTTACACATTTTTACACTATTAAGCCACAATATAGCTTGGATTTTCAACTTCTGCACACTTGGGTGTGAGCATACGATAGCAGTTTTCAGGTGCCTTAAGGACATTGATATCCTATTAGATTTGGCATCTTTTTCCAAAGTATATATTCATGACTATCCCAAAGGTGCTTTTTCAGAAGGCAACTGGACTTTTTTGTTTTTTCTTTGAAGATGTTTAGCTTCTCATCCAAGAAGCTTCTTCAGCTCTGACAGGATAGTGGGGAATGGAAGGATTTATATTCCTTGCAGACAGCTGGTAATTTGCATCCTTTTAGTGGGTCGTTGAAGCACTTGGAGCACATATTCATGACTAGTTTTTTCACTCTACTACAGTGATGGCTAATCTTTTCCGGACCAAGTGCCCAAAGCGCACGTATGTGCAAACCGCCAAAATGTAATGCGTGTGCAGCCCTGTGCATGTGCCCCGCCCACGCCCCCCATGCATGTGTGCACCCCGCATGCACCCTGCCCCCATGCATGCGTGCACCCCCACACATGCACCCCCGCACACACCCCTCTCCCTGCGCAAGCGCGCATGCATGCATGGCAGAGACCCAAAGACCAGCTGACCGACGGGAGGCATGCGCGCATGCGCAGTGGAGCTGAACTAAGGCGACGGCTCACGTGCCCACAGAGCTTTGTGCCACCTATGGCATGCGTGCCATAGGTTCGCCATCACGGCTCTACTATATACCTGCTATAGATACCTGAGTCAAATAAATCTACCTTAATGAAAATTCTGTTCAAATTATCAAAAGAAAGTTATGGCAAAGATAATGCATGCGATGTATATCATGTTTTCCTTCTGCTATGAAAAACAAAAATAAAAAAAGATTGTCATTTGGTCTTCATTTGTTGTTTAAATATAAAGAAAGACGGTAAAATCCATAGCAGGAATTTTGTATATGTATTAAAATAACAATATTTGATATCACTTCTGTAAGAAATGTTGCAGTAGCTTATACTGGTTTTCAGTTGTCCTTCCCTTTTGTTTTGTTTTTTTGTCTGTAATACATTAGGCTTTGTGAAATTGAAACATTAAATTAAATGTAATTATTATGTAAAATTGAATTTTCATAATGATGCTGTTATAAATATGGTATACAGTATTAATTTGTGAAGAAATTTTAAAAATTATCAACCAAACTATATGAATTAACATGTAAAAAAGATGCTGACAAAAAAAATATTGAAATTCTGTCTTCCCAATCTTTTCCCAATACAAAATTATTTTTGATTATGAATAAGTTCATTTGTTTCTTGCAATCAGTTGGTGAAACTGTATTAACAATAAAAGTTTATTTTGGATATCACCAAGCAGATACAAATTAGCTGTATTTATGCTAAATGTGGTTTGCTCTAAACATGATTTGTTACATTATTGCAATTGGCTGGATTCACACATCTTAAACTATAAATGGCTAACTTTACAGATAGTTTAGTGAAATGTTAATCTAACCATGTTCTTTTAGCTGATCTAAAATGTAAAGAGCAAAACCAGTGCAACTGATTTTGGTATAAAAATTATGCATATTTTAAGCAATGTGGAAAATTGTTTAACAATTTTGACTGTTTAACATTGTGAATAGTAGTCTCTCATATTTTATTCACTTTCTTTTTTCTTGGTTTTATTTTTAGCCATGACACTGAACATTTGGTGTTTCTGAATTAAGAAAGGAATAGGAAACTAACCATTCATGACATAAGACTGTATTTTGGGATCCAGGAGAATGTGTAAACACTTAGAGAATGACCACTTGCACTCTGCACTAAACTATCAGAATGTAGACCATGGATTATCCTATCATCAGCTTTAGGTAGGAGGAAAGAGAATAAATTCCCGTTGTGATAAATATAAAAGAGAGTATGATTTAGTGAATGCTGTCCGGAATGAGGAGACTATTACAGAATGTTCCTTTTATCAGACTAAGTTCTTGGGAAGTTTCAGCTCTCACTTGATAACCTATGCAAATATCAAATCTATGCACAAATGCTTGATAACTCTCTGTTCATGAAATACCCCTATCCCATGCATGCTTGCAGATCCTGAGCGGACTGAATTCTTACTGCCTTTTCTTTGATAAGGTTTCTGTAATTTTTATCAGATGCTATATCTGATTTATTGTGTCTGGAAATTTTTTTACATGCTGTGCTGACTATATGACAGTAGAGAAGGGTAAAATAAATATATATTGATTCCTATCAATGTCTCAGTACTTTTGCAACTTCAGCAAATAAATATTGTCAATCTTATTGCATATCCAATGGCATATATAAGAAATGATTTTTTTAACAGATTGTGTTCATTCAGGTTATCATGAAGAAATGAACAGAGTTGGCAAAATACAAATAATTTTAATTGAGTTTTTTTTCATCTATAGCCATGTATATTTTGGATATCATGTTTTTAATTTAAAATATTTGATTTTCAAGGTTTGCAAGGAATCTTACATTTCTTCTAGAAGAATCAAGTCTACCTATGTAAAATATTTTGCTTTGTCTTCACATATAACTTTTCCAGTTTTGCTTTCTGGGTTAATTGATTGACTGAATAAAATCAATCCAATTCTGTTTATTCAGAGATAAGCCTAATCATATTTGTAGTATTTATTATCCAGGTTTAGAACTGACTGTGTATACAATACTTACAATAGTAAGTCTATATGTACCGGTAGTGAAATAACAGGGATGTCAATGGATTAGTTATAAATTAAATCATAGTCTTCATAAGTAAACTGCTGAAAATCAAGAAAAACATAGCACCAGGCATAATATCCTTCTAACACAGAAAACAGGTGTGCAAATTTATGCAAATTATTTGATACCAATCCCCATATTAGATATGGTACCGTAGGAAGAGAGCCATGTTATTTATGGTAGCACTTTTTCTGTCTAACAATTTTTATTAAAAAGCATAAGCTTTCATGAGCTACAGCTAACTTTATCAGATGCACAGAGTGGTTAGACTGCTGTAAGATTTAAACTGTAATGCAACAGGGAGAGGGAATACAGGGGAAGATAGATTGGTTATGCAAATGTAGGCTACCTGTGAAGTGTAGTACCACTACTATATTAATAATTACAATGTATTAAACAATTAAAATCCTATACTATATTAGTCAAAACTGTGCATATGATTGCAGCTGCCAAAAAACTTTTAATCATTTTGTTAGTTGGAAAAAGTAGTCCTTCTGATGTAGGGCTTACCATATTTAGACTAACCTAATGTATAAAAGACTTCACTGCAAACTACCACAATCATATTGGTAGGATAGCAATAAATGCACAGCACAAGAAAAGCACAGCACAAGATTCAGATCATTTCTGTTGACTGCAATCTTCCAGTTAATAACAACAGTCTTTTTAATGTGATCCTGGAGAAAATACAAGGGACAACTATATTTAAGTGACTATATTCTTAAATAAAATGTTTTTTAAAAGAAAAGCATGACAGTATATGAATTGGAAGTGACAAATATGAGCTCTATTACAAAAGAATATGAAAAATAGTATAAATAAAATAGCCAAGTGTGGATGTATCATGGATGAATGATTTCTTATTTTGGTAATTTGGTCTCTTAGTCCTGATTCTGTGAATGTCTTTGGACAGAAAGGAGGAGGGAGAAATGACCGTAATTTGTAAGAATTCATACTCCGGACCACTTTTTTTCTTCACCTTTTCAGTTATACCCACATTTTAAACATAAATGGACTGGGCTGCTATCCTGTGCAATGTGAAGCACAGTATTAAGATATACTAGATATAAGAATATTTGGGGGGAAAGCACTATGGTAATAGATTTCTCATTCTAGCATTGATAACTTGGTTATTCCAATCCACCATGATTTAAATAAAATACATATATATTGAACTGAATACAAAAGTTTTTAGATTTAATTTTAAAATTGAGACAATTACTTTCTGTTCTAATCAGAAAAGTTTTGTACTTAAACAAGAGTAGGTACTAATTTAAAAGTTGCAAAAGTTTTGCAAAAATCAACTAAGGACGTATTTTTAAAAATTATTTTGAAATTGCAAGATAGATAAATGTCTATGGAGATTCTCAGTCATCCAGGTCATGATTGTCCCAAAGGTGCTTTTTTCCAAGAGGCACCTAGACTTTCTTGTTTTTATTTGAAGATGTTTCATTTTTAATCCAAGAATCTTCTTAGATGAGAAGAAAAACGTCTTCAAAGAAAAACGAAGTCTAGTTGCCTCTTGGAAAAAGCACCTTTGAGAAAACTGCAAAATAGTTTTTAATTTTGTATTTTTCAGAATAAATTACTATTTGTTTAAAAGAGTTGCTTCTAAGCATTTATTACAGAATACAGTATGTGAATTAAAATTTGCAATGGTTTTGCATGTAGCAAAATAATTTTATTATCCGTTATCATTTTAATTATTCTGAGTGATTATTGTATGTTTATATAGTTTATATCTGTTTCTTGTACACATGCAAATGTATGACAGATACATGGCAACTGGAATATCACATTTCAGAAAAGAACAGGTATTTTAAATCTGAGAATGAATAAAAATAAATTAAATCCTAAAATATATAATTACAATGCCACTAAAATTAGAGGTCTCTAAAGCTTTGGTTAGAGGTTTGAGTCTTTGATATTCCTTTTCCTATTTCTTTGTGTAGGACCCTTGCATCTATTATTCCTTCCCCTCTTTACAATACCAAGTTGAGATTTACAGGCTTCAGAATCTGAGTATTTGAGTAACACATCTTTTCTTCTGCTCACATCAATGATGCAGTTCAAAAGTAGAACAGAGACTAATCTGATACATTGATTACTTCTACCTTTAAATTACTATATTAATAGCCAAACTTCATATTTAACACTAATTTAACTCTAACTACATTATTAGAGATGTTTTTCTCTTTAAAAATAGAGAATTAATTTATATCATAATATATGAGCTGCATTATATTTATTACTTTTATTGATATAAACCTTGGCACTAGATTTTTTCAGTTGGTTGTTTTGTTACATACATACATTTTATAAGAATATTATACAGTTCTAATATGCATGCATTTCTATCTACGGATGTACCTTAGATAAATTAACCATAAGCAGCATTTGAGTTTGTTCAATAGCAATGGAAGCAAAAATAAAACATATGACACTGATTTGTAAAATAAATAATAGAACTCACTGCCTTTTAATGTGTTATTCTTTAGCTCCAATCTTTATAGATTTTTACTTCCTCTGAATATTTTCTATTGAGTTTGTTTTTATCTATTGAGGATTACTGAAATTTACTTGAGCTTTCCTGTACTGCTTTTAAAGATATGTCGTCCAAAATTGTATTTCATATGTATTGTAAGTAGCAGAATATTGTTGATAGTCTGTTAACATCTTATGAATTCTTTTTAATATTTTTAAAGGTCATATAATGATTTTAAAAAATGTTTTATTGTATTCTCATGATTGAGAGGGTAATAGGAATAGCAACAATATAATGCATACATCTTTGCTATAAGGATGGAAAAATTTCACCCTCACATCCAGCATATGATTAGAAAAATTTCTTCCTGAAGAAATGTTAATGTTTGAAGGTCCATGCTATCCAAATAGAGAAAAGGTGAGGTGGTCTTTGCAGTTTTCTTTACTCCTTGGTATTGTATCCATTTTCCATTCTTTCAATTTCCTTTCTGATTATCAAACATGTTTATTTATTGTAGAAACCCAAAGCAATATACAATAACTTCAAATTTAAAAAAGTAAGAAAATAAAAACATAGCACATTTAAAATAAAATAATTAATTACCTGGAATCAAATGCAATCACGAAATTAATAATTCCAGAAAATTAGATTCTTTCCCCCAGTTTTTACAGATAAAAATTCACTGAGACTTCTGGTAATCTTTGGACAAATCTGCAAAAAAGGAAAATAACATTTTTTCCAGCAAACTGATTAAGATATTAGTTCAGAGAGCCAGGCTTGGTACATAGGACAACACAATAAAATGTAAGAATCTCGTTTGATTTTTCTGAAGTGTTTGTAAAAACCACTATTATTATAACACCTCTCTTTCAGTACCACAGAGGACACCACATTAAATTAATCAATGAAAATGTCTCCAATGAGGAATAGACAAGTTATTAGTAAAATAGTTGGCTAGCGTTAAAGATCCACATTATATTGATCACTATCGGAGTAGATACATTTTCTGTAAAATCTACTTTTTTAAAAAAATTACATTTTTCTAAAATTTTTAAAATTATGTTTTTTACCTAAGAAAGTTGTATTCAAAAAATGTTGGTTTAATCACTGAAGTTGCTTCATCATATCCTTTGAGCAATAACTGGGCTTAAGGACCACCCACAGTAACTTCAATTCCCTTCTTACAAGAAGAACCAAATCTATCAACAATTAAAAAGGGCAACTATCTTATGAATAATTTTCAGCCAGTACTTTAACTGGCATATTCTCATGCAGACCAGATTCTAGACAAAAATGTGTGTTAGGTACCAAAGAAGAACTATAAAGCACTGTTCTTATATTTCTAGTTTGTCTTGCTTCTAAAGCTTTTAAATCCTTCTATATACAGTACTGTGTGTGATAGAGTAAAAGATTCAGTGTTTTGGCCTTAAGTAATTTAACTCCACCAGGACAAAATTACTGCCTCTTCAGCTAACAAATTAGATTACAGAAGTCTTTGTGCACTCCATGCAATGGATGACTGGAAGACACTGATTTATTTGAAGTCTGGGTGAACAAGTTGTATTTCAATTATGTGCAGGCTAGTGACAAAGAAAAAGAACAGAAGTGGGGGCTCCTCAGTTGACCAGTTGAGCCAGGACATACATTCATACATATACTCCAACTGAAGTCTGAAGACACTTTGCTATTTTCTCTTTAAGGACATGTCCTTAAAACTCAGCTTTGTCTTATCTCAGGTTGCCTAATCTGAAATATATTGTTCTAATGTTAAAGTGATTTGTGTTTTTCAAATCATTTCGGTGCTTGTAATTAGGAGCTGTAGGCTTTTCTGTTTGTGATATAGACAGAGGCTTTATTTTGCTGGGTGAAACTTCAACTATTAAGTAGCTAGAAAAAAAGGGAGGAGTAACTACTACTTGCAGATGCTTGTACTGTTCAGCTGTCCAAAAGGATAGTTTCATGTGGGATGTTTGCATCAGTTCAGAATTAACTCTGGATCTGGCTGTTTCAGTGTTTGGAAGCTGTGTTCACTTATTTCTCTGTGATGTATTTGAAAAAATCCCCCTCCGCCATTTGCAGTTTCTCTGTGATGTATTTGAAAAACTTTTTCTACCAATCTGCAGTTCTGAAAACTCTGAAGGGCATTTATCCTTTGGCAGTAATTCTTGATTAACCTTTCCTTCTACCTTGTGAAAGCAATCCAAAATTACATAACTCTATTTCCCTCAACCTATAGATTGAATATTCTATGTACCGTATTTTTTGGAGTATAAGACGCACCGCAGTATAAGACGCACCTTAGTTTTGGGGGAGGAAAACAAGGAAAAAAGACCTCTGCCTCCAAGCAATTTGCCAAACAGAAAACTGCAAACAGCACAGATGATATACACTGTTTGCTGTGAAATTCTGTGCATGTGTGCCTGACCCATAGAAATAGCAAAGAATTGGAGAAATGTACATTTATGGCAGTATATTAATCCCAGAAAGTTTTCTTAAATGTAATCACACTAACTCCTCCCAATTATTTAAATAGATCTACTCCAAACATGACTAAGTCAGGGTTTCTCAGCTGCCTTCTTTTAATACTAATACTTAATACTAATACTTAATACTAAAACAGGACATTTCAGATTATACTTTTACAGATCTTTAAAATTGATGTGGCTTTCTGGAAGTATTCTCTGCTATTTAAAAGAAGATACAATAGCACTGGGCCTCTTCAGAGCAAACATTTATTTTAAAAAGCTTCTTCATTTTGTTAAGTTGTCTAGAACAATAATAAAGCAGTCTTTAAAAAATAAGTCTAATAATTTGAACACTCTACAAACATTTAACAAAATAACATATTAACAGAATCTGCCTCTACCTAGGATAGAACTCACAACCTCCTGATTGTGAGGCAAGAGCTCTACCTCTGAGCCATAGCAGCTATAGCTTGCCTCCTTGCAATTTCAGCAGTCTAATATTGCTAGCAGTTTATCTCCCAGCAATTTGTCACATTACAGCCACCGTAGTTCGTTTCATAAGAGCTGAAGTGGTGCAGTGGTTAAATGCAGCCATTGCAGGCTGACTGCTAGTTCAACAGTTCAGCTGTTCAAATCTCACTAGGCTCAAGGTTGACTCAGCCTTCCATCCTTCCGAGGTCGGTAAAATGAGGACCCAGACTGTTGGGGGCAATTGCTGAACTCTGTAAACCGCTTAGAGGGTGCTGTAAAGCACTATGAAGCGGTATATAAGAAAAGTGCTATTTTACCACGTGCCTTGCAAGCCTCCGTCAGTTGTAGGTCGGGAGGCAGATCATCTCTTCTTGTGCTTTGCCCTGTTTGCTGCAAAGAGGTAAATTGCTGGCAGGCAGAGGCAAAAGGGTGGGTGTGGCTGGGTGGGCTACATTCGGTGTATAAGACGCACCCAAGTTTTCACCCTCTTTTTGAGGGTAAAAAGGTGCGTCTTATACTCCGAAAAATACGGTAATCAGTCTGAGTTAGTACTGGTTGGATCAGGGTGTTTTCAGTCACTGAGATTCGTACCAGTGACAATAATTTCAGGTGAGCCTTAAACTGATTTTTTAAAATAATATTTTTTTATTTATATATAAATATTTTGAAAACAGTGCATTGTCCAGGCATTTCATTTTACCAAAAAAACAACATATATAGTAATAATAATGATAATATACATAGTAATTATAGCAATATTAATAGTTATATTAGCTTACTGGTATTTATAATCATATTAATTATACTAGCATTCTTATAGTCATAGACAATGTTCATCTTTTACGTGCACATAACAATAATCTTTCATCTAACCTCTATCTCTTATGTCTAACCATTGATAAAACCTATCCCATGTTGAGTAGTACTCTGTATCTCCTTTATCTTTTATTTTCAATGTCAGTCTATCCATTTCTGCACAATCCAAATTATGCTTTCATCTGATGGAATGTTCTCATTTTTCCAATATTGTGCAAATACAATTCTCGCTGTCAATACATGTAGCTTTAGGTATAGCCCCTTTATCATAGCTTTCTGGTATTATACCTAACAAAAATATTAATGGCTTTAAATCTATATGCTGCTTAATCATCTTTTCCAGCCATGTATGTATTTTTGTCCAGTATTTTCTTGCCTTTGTACATGCCCATCACATATGATATTTATTTATTTATTTTGTCAAGCATGTATTAGATAACAGATATAAGTATAAACATAACTATGAATACATGAAATGGATACAAATAAAAGGGAACATTAGGACAGGGATGGTAGGCATGCTGGTGTGCTTATGCACGCCCCTTAAAGATCTCTTAGGAATGGGGTGAGGTCGACAGTAGACAGTCTAAGGGTAAAGTTTTAGGGGTTTGGGGAAGAAACCACAGAGTCAGGTAGTGCATTCCAGGCATTGATCACTGTTACTGAAGTCGTATTTTCTGCAATGAAGTTTGGTGCGGTTTACCATAAGTTTGTATCTATTATGTGCTCGTGTATTGTTGTGGTATTCATTGATAGGTAGGACATTGTAGCAGATAATTTTATGTACTACACTTAGTCGGACCGAAGATGGCAAAGTTCTAAGTTGTCTAAGCCCAAAATTTCAAGTCTGGTGGCATAAGGTATTCTGTTACAAGCAGAGGAGTGGAAGACTCTTCTCATGAAATATCTCTGGACTCGGTCGATTGTATTAATGTCCGATATGCAGTGCAGGTTCCAGACAGATGAGCTGTATTCAAGAATTGGTCTAGCAAAAATTTTGTATGCCCTAGTTTGCAGTTCAATATTACCGGAGAAGAAGCTACGCAAGTTAACAACTTTTAATGCTTTTTTGGCAATGCTGTTACAGTGAGCTCTGGCACTTAGATCGTTAGAGATGAGTACTCCAAGGTCCTTGACAGAATGAGGGTCGTCTACAAGGTCGTATCCGCCCAGCTTGTATTTTGTGTTTTTATTTTTATTTTTGCCAATGTAAAAGACAGAGCATTTGTTGGTGGAGATAATAAGTACCTGGCGTCTGGTTACATTTCCAACATTTGGCGGACATATTTTTAAATATTTTTGCTAGTCTTGCCAGTGGCAGATGCCACCTATAAAACATTTTGTAAAGGTTTTCCTTATAAGCAGTAGCCATTGTCAATTTGTAATTTCTATCCCAAAGTTTTTGCCATTTGTCTAATTCTATAGCATAGCCCAAGTTTTTTGCCCATACTATCATTGTTTCTTTTACTTGTTCATCTTCCATTTTGAAGTTTAGTAGATAACTATATAATTTTCTTATCAGTTTTTCATCTGCCCCTATTAGTATCTGATCAAGTGTTGTTGCTTCTTTATAGAAACCCCATGTTTTCGCATCTTTGTCATATCTCGATTGTATTTGCGGTGCTAAATCCACCCCTTGATTTTGTAATTCCTGTCTGGTTTTTATTTTTTATTTTATATGTATAATGTTTTATTTTCTGAATGACAACTATAGTAAATTAGCAATAGAGGAGTAAATGTGTGTGATTTATTTTTCCAGTTGTTAGTAACTATTGTAGTTATTTGCTCCGTTCTGGTTTTGTTCTTTTAAATTTTGCTGGCATTGACTGAATAAAAATTATTAATTCATTGACATTTCTCACATTTACAATTGTCGCAGAGACCCTACAGTCATATGATTGACACTTGGGAGATTCATAAGCAGCTGTCATTTATGACCATAACAGGATCCTGTAGTCATATGATTGACATTTGCGTGCTTCTAACTTCTGACAAGCAGTTAGAAGTAGAGAAATTGGCAGTAAAATCGCAAGTTGCGGTTATGTGATGTCTCACTTAATGACTTGTGTAATTTGTTTAATGTGTACGTCTAGCATGGTCACATGATATTTTGCTTAATAACCACACCACTTAGTAATGGAAGTTGCAAATCCAATTGTAGTCATTAAAACATAACTACTTGTACTGTGTAACATTTGAATATTATGTACTATGCAACCATATGCATCTGCAACTCTTGTTTGAGGCAACCAATGTATACGTTTCAAGATCACTTAATAGTTTTACTTACTTAGATTTTCCATTTCAGAAATATCTAGTACAGCTATCCAAAGCATCTCTTGAAACCATTAAAGCAGCCATCGTATTTAGGTTTGCGAGGCTGCTTCTGTAGCTGTTTCAGGTGTCTCTACAAGTAGGTGAACATACTTACCATTTCATCACACAGCACTATACAATAAAATAGGACTTGTTTCAAAAAATAGTTGCCCGTATGACTATTTTCATGTGTCTTTTGGTGGGGGGGGAGTACTTTTACAGTTTTGCATGGCACATGGTATCATTTTTAGTGTTTCACAGCCTTAATCTGCAAGCCTCTTCAATCACTTGGAAACTATGTAAATGCATAGAAACATGCTGCCTTGCATAGGTTGGAATGGAAAATCCAAGATGCCAGTTGGGTGTTGATTCTCATTTATAGGGCAGGCGTTCACGGGGTCCAATCTGAGGAGAGGTAAAGCCAAACTCAGTCTTGGGCGCAACAGAGGAAAAGCATGAAGAAAGCATGAAAAAAGCAGGACACCAGAAAGGGAAGAGGGAGAGGCTGGGGAAAATTCCAGATGACCCTAATTCCTCATTTTCCCGTTTCTTGAGCAGAAACTTGGGGGAGACACTCATCCCCAGCCTCAGGGACACAGTATCTAAGCAACACATAGTACGTGTTCCCATCCTCTCCTTCCAACCTGGGCTTGCCCAATCAAAAAACGGTCCGAAATGACCGAGTCTCCAAACATTTCTTGGACACCTCCTCCTTCCATTGGCTCCGCTGTCCCCGGCGTCGCCATAAATGCCTTTCCCCAGAGTCCCCCGGCCGCCTCAGCAGAGATACCTTTCGGGCGGGCGGGCGCCAGTGGCATTTGCTCCGGGTTCCTGAGAGACGCGCTCTTCAGCCAGGCTCGTGTGTGGCGCTGCTGTCTTTCCCCCACCGTTTGGCTGTATCCGAGGGAGATTCGGGTATCGCCGACCGAACCTGCATCTGCTGAATGGTCCCAGGGTGGTCATGAACCAGGCCCCGGACCCCAGTGCCCCCGAGCAGCCTGAGAGAGATGCCCGAAGCTCGGCTCATTTCCCGGCGACTGCCGGTGGCGGTCCTGTTAGGGGGATGCCTCAGACGACCGGCCTGCCCCAACTCGTGCAAAAGTAAGAGGTGTCCGCGCGTGGAGCTGGGGGTGGGGAGGGAGGGGGAGGGAAAGAGTGAGCGAGGCTAACGGTCGTCTGACCTTTCTTGCCGCTGCGCCGCCTCGCTTCCCGGACAGAGGCAATAGAGCGACGGGGAACCCTTTGGCCTTGGTGTCGAATAGCTGCGGGAGCTTGGGCGGGCTGTCCCTTTGCCCCTCCGTGGTGTGCCTTCCGGCGGCCACGTGTTCAACGGGGTTCCCAAAGCCAGAAATGTGGTCGCTTGTCAGTGTCCAAAAAGTCGTTGGGGGGGGGGGGAATGGAACTTTACCTTCTTCCGTAAGATCACGTTGCGTATTGTTTCTCTTTCCATTTGCTGACTTGTCAAGTTAAGCAAAAGCAAAAATAAATAAATAAAAATCAAGGAAATCATACAAATGCAGACTTTACGACCTTCTAGTACTTTAGGTACTAAGCCCCTTAGTTTACTCATTTAAGCGTTTATTTTTATACTGGTCCCGTTTTTGGGGCCCGAGGTGCTGAAGCGTAGTGGTTCATATTGTGCAACGTAACGGAAGTGTAAACTTGTCAAAACATCATATAAGAAAATGCACTTGATTAAAGGCTTTGCAGCGGTTATAGCGCCCATAAGGATATCTATCTACGGAAAACGGAGAGTTTAGATTTTCCTGTCGATTTTCCTGTCTGTAGTATAGGAAAAGAAAGACATGCCTGTGTATAAGTATTTAAAGTAATTGTAAAAGATATCGTTGAATTTCTGATGACAATATTTTGTCATCTGGTTATAACGTTAGAATGAAATAAATCAGATTACTGTTTGGTCAGTAATTCTAATATTAAATTATTTTACCAGTTACCCGCAATCTCTACACTCTTCTCAGTTTGCTTTTATTTAGAAAAAAAATCACATCCTTTTAGTCTCTACTGTAGGAAAAAGCTTAATTTTCATAATGAGAAATAGTACTAAAGAAATGTATGTGTATATGAATTTATTGAAAAAAGAAAATCATTATGCCTTAACAAAGCGGAAGATTCTTATTTTGCTATGTTGTTATTAAATGTAGGTGGAAGTTGAACCTAAGTGAACCTGTAATGTTTAAGTTGTTTATAATTGGAAAATATTGTTTGGAAAAAAAAAAGTGGGGATCACTTTTCATTCCATGCTGAGAATGAGAAAGAATGAGTATAATTTCATATTCCTTAATATTCAGAGGAGTTTAGAGCAGTAGATGCTAATTTCTACTTTGTAATGTAGGCAAAAATTTGATTTTTTTTGGCTAAAATATAAAAGAGTGAAAATTAATAAGAATGATGAAGTGAATTTTTCTGTATTGATATGTGGCCAACATTAAAATCTGTATCCATGGTAATAAATTCCATTGGAAGGTACTGTTAGATTCGTGGAGAAGGCTGAATTTGGCCCTCAAGATAAAGAATAGATTTTTAAACAGTTATTTATCAGTTTTTGTTTGGATCATACAATGAAAAACACTGATAAGTTTATATATCATTATTTTGAGTTAGTTCTACATATACTGAGAAGTTGCTTGTTGCTTGTTTTTTCAAAACCACTCTTTAGAATCACTTTCTCCTTAGTAAATATAGCCTGTGTCGTCTAAATCAAGGATAAATTATAAAGTTTAAAATAGTGTATTTCTGAGAAATTTCTGCTGGTGAAATACACAAATTAAAAATGAGTGCCAGCCTTCAAAAATTGAACAAAAGAGCGTAATGTGTGCAGCCATTCTCTATCATAGTGGAATGGTGTAAAATAGCAAATGTCAGAACTTCTGTCTGGGTGGTGGAATATGATCACTGTAATTGTAACTGTATTGCATAATTTAATCTCTACATGGCGACATACTGTAATTAGTGCACCTAATACCTAACTTCATTAAACAGAAAACCACTAGTCGTATGTTGTATTTTTGATCATGATTTGAATGTTTTAGTAAAACAAAACAAAAAGGTGGTTAACATATAGATTTTTAAATTGTATGTGAAAATTTAATTATGAAGAATGTATTTTTAAATTATTACGAGGTTCATGGTATTTTCCTATTTTTGTGACTACATTGACAGAAATTATATAGTTATATATATATAGATGATAGTTATTAATCTGCAAAGTTCCTGTCTGAAAAAAGACAACAAAAGAAGGATAATTTTCTAAAAGAAAGAAAAGATTTAAGACTTAGTTTAGATTTCCTATAATTATATGTTTTTCAGGT
This sequence comes from Diadophis punctatus similis, assembly GCA_023053685.1. Taxonomy (NCBI): domain Eukaryota; kingdom Metazoa; phylum Chordata; class Lepidosauria; order Squamata; family Dipsadidae; genus Diadophis; species Diadophis punctatus. The sequence continues at coordinate 34,168,830 of JALIGW010000005.1, read as the reverse complement.
TTTCTTTTATCTATTGATTTTTTAAAAAAGATACTTAAATACTTATTTAAAAATACTCAATTTGAGTTTATCACATGGGTGACAGGAACCAATTAAATTCTGTTTACTAACAGGAAATAAGATGACTTTTCCAATTTTATTACAGAATATAAAATTATATAATATCTGAATATATATTTGCTGTAAAATATAATTTGGAAGACTTGACAGAAATTATAACAGTGGCCACACAAATATACTCAGCCACTCAATCCCCTTGAACATGAGACGATGGCATATAAAATAAATAGATAGATAGATAAATAGCTGTCTAGAACTAGAACTATCTTCCTTTTAAAACGTGTACAATCTTCAGACTATGATGATAGGGCAACTAATCTATATTTTATTGTTCATTCCAACTGTTATTCACTTTGAATTAGCTTTGCAGAATGTAAAGTTTTGGTGGTTGTAAAATTAAGGAACTATAACCAAATGCCTTAGTCTTTTCTATAATATTAACGATAAATATGAGTTTTAAAAACTGGGAATTTAATACTTCTGTTGCCATAAGCAGATACACTTGAAAATCACCGCGAATGTATTTATTAATATTCTGAGAATGTAAGATTAATACATTGATATGAGTAAGTTTACTAATACTATCAGTGAAGCTTTACTTTAAAGAGGAACAAGTTAGAGAAACATCCTGAATTTTAACTGATAACATTAAGAAATGATAATGGTTTTAAGAGTGAAATGTACAGAAAACAACATATTTCTTTGACTAATTTTTAAGGAGTTTGTAAGTAAACAGTTTAATATGAATATTTTTCTTTTGATGGCTTTTGTCACAAGTTGCTATAAAGATGTAATGCATCTGTTTTATATAAATTATGTTGCAATCTGTTGGTTTGTATGTATCATGGATATATTAATTGTATTTATTTCACTGAATCTATAATTTACTTATAATGTGTCACACTAAATTTAATGGGATTACTTTCAAATAAGTGCATAATAGTACGATTGTCAAGCTGCAATAATGAAAAAAGTTATTAAACATGCATCATGACTCAATACAACCATGACCTTTTATACTTGTGTCCTGATGTCAGACACAACTACATAACTTATGTGGTTTCTGTCACAACCTCGTAACATGTATTACTTGCTTTTTGCTGACCTATGGATGCCATTATTGTACTCATGGGCTAAAGCATTTTAAATAGTTAGGTTTGTGGGCTATATTTAAATTATCTGAGGGCTGCATAAGAGAAACCTAGAACTCTAGTTTGCCATACAATTGTTTAAATGCTCACTAAGAATACATAGTTATTTTGATCTGAACACATTTAGAGTAAAACTATGGTATCTCTGCATGGTTCCAAAAGAGATTATTGTCTGTGAAACTGTATAGTGACTATTTGAGTGCAAATTATTTAAAATTCAAGGTGAATTGTCAGAGAGAGAGAAAAGGTTCATTTGAAGACCATGACTCTGACAATAATGTTAATGAATATATTTTCCCTGTCCCCATTGGATCTGTTCAGTGGTTGAAGTAATGAGGAATTCATTAAACCCTGATCTGACATATAAGGGGCAGCCTGTCAGTATTTTGCTATGGTTGTTGTGCTTAATGTTTCTTGAGAAGAGAGAAGGTAAATTGCTCACATCTAGTCTGACTGGAATATATTGTTTTAATAGAAATATTGGTCTTGTTACACTGATCAGTTTAAGTTCTTTGTTTCTAAGGATGCTCTCAAGTTTTTGCAAGAATATTTTTGCAAAAAATATTTTTATGTGACTGTAATTATTCTTGACTTGGCAAGGAAAGCCATAAGAAAATTGATTTTATTTTAGTGAGGGTTAGTATCAGTACATTTTTGACTGAAATGATGTCCCTAATGTTGAAAGTGTCAATCAGCCTTTCTTGCTAAAATAAACAATTGTTATCTAAAAGTTTCTGATAAAATTTCAGACAAGCTAATTTAGTATTGTAGTTTCTTTAGAATATACATTTGGCTGTCTTGGTCTCCAGCAACTGTCTACTGGTGAATGAAAGAGCTTTTTAGTAATAAGTATTTAACAGAAAGAAGCTTCGCTGGTATCTATTAATTACATTTTAATAAACAGTGTAGGGTTTCCCCCAGCGGTGGGTTGTTCCCGGTTCAGCCTGGTTCTGTGAACTGGAAGCCCGGGATGCTTCACGCGCGAGTGCGGGCGCGAATCGGTAGCAACAGAATTTAGAACCCACTACTGGTATCCCCTCTCTTCAAGCTTTCAAGTCTGTTCAAAATTTTAATTTAAATATCTAGCTTTGTAACTTATAATGTGATTTTATTTTGATACATATATAATGTGAATATTTTTTGAGGATAGGATATAAAATAGCTGCTTTCCTCCTCCTCCTCCTCCTCCTCCTCCCCCTCCTCCTCCTCCTCCTCCTCCTCCTCCTCCTCCATACTTTCTTTCATCATTATCTAAATTATCAAAAATAGTATCTAAACTAAAGGTGTCTTGTCAGAAAAACATGACTCACCTGTGACTCTAGAACTATATGAAATGATATTGGTTGATGGTCTTTTTGTGGGGATGGGGGACAGACTGAAGCCATGTGTCCATATTAGTTTTACTAGACCTTCTAGCAGTCTTTAACACAATAATTTATCAGGATTTTTTTTAGACAGCTGAGAGCTGTCTTGTAAAATCTAGCCACTTACAGATGTATTAAAATTCAGTTTCCATTACCACCCAGCATTGTGGGGAAGCTAGTAATTCAGACTATTAGGTTGGGGAAGATTGGTTCGAAGATTTGACAATTAAGGTTAAGATATATCCTGTTATCTGATTGCTTATCTGTCTGAAATATTTTTTATCAGTGCATCAAGTGAATTGGTGATTTTAATACCATTTATACTTATGTAATATGATTACAACTTGTGTTTGAATTATTTTGTTCATTAAATCCTGTCCAAAATATGAGCTATTATTCTTGATATTTTTCTATAATTCTAAATATTCTGCATAGAACATATATGTCTTTGGGGGAAATCTGTGTAATAGGCCATGCTATGGTTCCCAGAAGGGAATCTTTAGATTATCTATGCATAACCTTCCTGCAAAAGCCCACAAATTTTGGGAGCAGTAAATTTTAGGAGCAGTATATTTGGTAAATGTTGGTAGAATCCGTTTTATTCAGGAGAAAAGACCTCTGCACTGGTTTACTTAGGAAGAGGAAATCATCAATTGTCTTCTTGTCAACAGTTCACCTGGTGATTGGGATTTGTGTCAAAAGCATGCATTTGCCACCCATCTCACCTGTTAGAATGAGCATGTTGTTTCAATAAGAAATGCAAGTATTCATTATGTACATCAAGTTAAAGAAATTAAAAAAGAGTTGAAAGTTTTAATCTCAATTTAGTCCTGCCACCAGATATAACACATAAACACACTGAAAAAATACAAGCATAACAAAATCAAACCACAGTTCAGATCATTTTCCATAACCATAAATGTCTAATTTGCACCTAGCTTCTAATTTTATTTTCCCAGTCTTTAATGTTTCTGTGTGCTATCTAGATTGACAGGTGAGATTTGACTGACAGATCAAATTAAATATTTACTTATTTACTTGTTTACTTGTTTACTTGTTTGTTTGTTTATAATTTGTCAAATTTATATGGCTGCCGAGCTCACATGAAGTGACTCTGGATAGCATATAATAAAACCACCAATTGAAACTTTCTATATTCTTCCGAAAAATTCTTGTCTTGGAATATCTTACAATGAGATATTCCCAAAATTGTACAAACCATTATTGAATTAGATATATTTCATTTAGTTCATTTTTTTCACTTTGGCAAACTTTCAGAATGTTCATAAAACTACATTGCTGAAGATGTTTTTAATAATGGGCAACTGGGAACAGAAGCGTACAACTGGGCATCATTGATATATTATTGATACTTTAATGTGGCTTCATGCAGACATTAAAACAGAAAGGGGAGAGAAAAGCCGTGAGGCATCATGCAAAGCAAGGGCTTAGGGCCTGACTGATTTATTTCAATATAAATTGGACCTGGACCTGGAGGAAGGAGACTCACCACAAAATGATGCCCCTTCCCCAGTCCCCTAAACTGGTCCAAAAGTATATCATGGCTAACATTATCAAAGACCACCAAAAGATCAAGGTGAGCTAGGCTGAATGTACCACTCTCATACTGAATTTGTCATGAGTAATCAAGAGGATTGACCAGAAATCATCTCAGTACTATATAGTGGTCTACTCCTGTCCTGATGTGTGCCCCTTGCCTCCTGCTATATCTCCTATTGTCCATTATCTCTGTAATATTCTCTCTTGTCTCTAAACACTTCCAGATACCCTTTAACCCCCACATCCCACCATTCCCTTTAGCCATCAAGGGTCCCAGTCATAACCAATCACAGTTCATCTCTATTCAGCCAGGATGCTTCTGACCTTTCACTCAGGACCTCTGAGCTGACTCACTGCCCCCTCAGTCTCAAAACCCAGCTTTCAGCAGGAAAAGAAGACAGCAAAGACACAATTTCACCAAGCTAAGGCAAACTATTATTCTTCATTCGGTCTTTTACTAGGAAGGGTGGAATAGAGGGCTCAAGTCTGAACCCTTCAGAACAGTATTTTACCCTCCAAACTACCTTTACCCTCATAGTAACCCCTCTCTCCCTCATCAGTTCCAGTTCCAGGTGTTCTTCTAAAGGCAGAGTGGCACCCATCCAGTGTTCTAGAAAGAGAAATGTAATTTCTACATTAATGAATTCTTCTTTTATGGTTTAAAGCAACAGAATAGAAGTAAACATCCCAGTCCTTGCTTCTGTAACGCTAGCAGAGATTCTACAAGAAAAACACTAGCTGTAGGAGGAATGCCAAGACACACTGTTCCATTTAAAATTAAAATAGAAATTTGTTTGATTTTTTAAATTTTTTTATTAGTATACTTACTGGTATTTTCATGCCTTCTCCCTTTCTATATTGTTATGGTGTTTTAAAGATGCAAACAGTTTGTTGTATTGTTGAGAAATGATAGGCTGTTTATTGATGCTGATCCTTTGTTCATTTAATTCTGATTCAGTTTTTATCATAATAAATTAAATATTGTTGATTTGTATAAAGGTATAATAAACTGTATGTATGAATTTGGAAAATGTATTTCTAATTTATGGATTTTTAAAATCTTACAGTAAGCTGATTTAGGGTAAGTTCCTTCCGTTGGGTACTTCCCTCCCCCAGTATAATACTTTTGATTAATATCTAAACAGTGAATTTTATATCCACCCAGGACCATGAAATCTTGTCATTCTAGGCAAAGAGAATTAACTTTTATTGGCTGTATCTGAAATCAAAATCCTTGCACAAAGTAAAAATAAAGCTCATTCATAAATCCTTAAACCAATTTCTGTATTCCATGAGAGATGAAGTCATGAAAGATGATACCTTAAACCATATATTAAGTGAAAGAAAGAAGGAAGAAAATTGCTTGTCATTGAGATTTGAAATTCAACCTTTACAATATTATCTAACTCACCAGAAGAGGATGCCAAAAACAGAAGATCATTATATACATGAATACATATATTCTCCTCCTACTCCATGGAAAAGTTTAATTTGTTTATAATTTATTTGCACATTTTTATATTTTTCAGTCTCATTTTATATTCATCCATCCATCCATCCATCCATCCATCCATCCATCCATCCATCCATCCATCCATCCATCCATCCATCCATCCATCCATCCTCCTTTTGGTCACATTTATTCATTTTATCATGCCAGTCTACGATCATAATATACTTTAAGTAATATATGCTTGTTTACAAGGCTATTTTTTAAAATAACATTTCTATAATTTATTTCATATTAAACTGATGGAGATATTAAAAGAGAATGAAATACAAAATGTGAAGGAGAAACATAAATTTCCTCTTAGTGAGATTTTAAAGATAACTTTAATTATAGAAAATGTAGCGTAAAATCAAAAGAATCTATTACTGTTATAAGTTTCATATACAAGTGGTTTTGTTTGTACTGATGGCTTTATTGCTTGGAGGAATAATTTAAGCAAAGGTCATCACACCCATAGCAGAAGGCATGTGTAAACCACAGAAGGTAATTTATTTGAAACTAACTGTGGCTAGAAAAAAGAGGATTAAAAAAAATTATGATCACTTATCCAGTATCGGCTATGGGTAAAAAATAACTAGAATAACACCACAAACCAATTAAAACTAGAACCAATTAAATAGAATTTAGTAATATTTAAAGACAGTAGTGAGACAAATGCATAGTGTAGATGTAATAAATATGTGTGGTCACTCTTCAACTATACATTTTGCTAACCTTGTTTTCATATGCATCTGTTGCAAGCCATAATAATATCAAAATAACAACAGCATGAATCATGATGTCATAAAACAATTGATATGATTTATATCTTTACATCATAATATCTGATGCAATTATGAGTCAAGTCATTTCCATAATCTCCTGATACACACATCATCATTATTTCCAACCTCCCTATCCCACTGCAAACACCATAATTAGTTGCTTGGGTTAGTAATTGGTTAGTAAATTGGATTGTCATATCTCTATTCAATGGGCACTTAAGTCAATTGTATTCAGATCAATTTTTAAGATACAGTTGATTCAAACTAAGATGTGTTGCTCCTCATTGTCTATGAATATTTGCATTTTAATAAAACACTACTACTTGTCAGATGCAGTTGCTATACGAACAACCAGATGATACTACATACTATAAAACAGAGGTGGGTAATATTTTTAGCAGCTAAAGTGTCATTATGTAACAATAATGAGGATTTTCTGAAGAGGGATTTGATTGAGGGCAGGAAATTACCTTCATTTTGTTAAATTCCTATTTTAGGGTAGGCATGTTTTGTTTTATTGTTTATTGTCTCCAAATAGCCAAAAAAATACCATCAATTTTCTGTAAGTAGGGTTGAAGGGACAGGCTTATATAAAAGGGGTTTGGGGAGTGCATGAAGTCCTTGAGCCTCATGCTGCCCATCCAGCTGTAAGATAGTGAGACGTTATGATATCCAACTCCTATCCAAAAACATATTTCCCTTCAGTTCCTTCTACTCTATAAATCTGAACACTAAAAGTTAAAGCATAGATTCAAATTAGTGAAATTTTTTAACACTAATTCAAATTATTGTGTTTGTTTGCTTAGGATTTTGTTAGGGCTAAAAGATAATAATACAATCTGGTTTAATAATAGAATATATAATAATATACTTATATGGGAAAAATGACATAATTAAGAACATGCCTGTCTTCAGTTGGTTTTCTAGGAGCTATTTATTTATTTATTTATTTATTCATTCATTCATTCATTCATTCATTCATTCATTCATTCATTCATTCATTCATTCATTCATTTATTTATTTATTTATTTATTTATTTATTTATTTATTTATTTATTTATTTATTTATTTTGTGAGATTTATATACCGCCTCACAGTGCAAGCACTCTCTAAGCGGTTTACACCAGTAAGCAATGTATATTTATATTGCCCCAAACAATCTGGGTCCTCATTTTACCTACCTCTGAAGGATGGAAGGCTGAGTCAATCTTGAGCCTGTGAGATTTGAACCGCTGACCTGCGGATCAGTGTCAGCTCAAGTGGCCTGCAGTACCTGCCTCTAACCGCTGCGTCACCTCGGCTTATGCTACTGTTTGTGCTTATTCAATGACTATTCCTTTCAAAAAACAACAACAAACCTTCCCCCCCCCCCTTTCTTCCATGATAAGTGGGTCTTTAAGTGTCTTAAGAATTTTGCTATGCAGCTGTTATTGAGAAAAAACAATTCTAAACTTTTAAACCCTTTTTTGAGTTCAGGAAGCCAGTGATCTGCTTTTAGTAAAGTAGCACATTGCCAAAACTGTCTCTCGATTTTTAGCAGCATCAATCTCTGTCTATGAATGGGGAAGTGGGCGCTTTTAAAATGAAATGGCATATATAAATTTGAATGGTGATAGATTTTTAAGCTAGCAGGAACAGCTTTTAAGCATTCTTTTCATTTACTTTTGTTCATTGCTTCCTTTCTATTGTTGTTGTTACAGCTGTTGTTGTGAGAAATGATAGAAGAACCACTCTGCCAGACCTTTGTTATTATTACAGAGAAAGTAATCAGGATTACCACCTACAGATTAATGCCTTGTTTAATTCTTCAAACAGTTTCTATAAAGTCTTAATCTCTGTTCATTATGTCTCAATTTTTAAGTCTGGTTTTGGTGATGACCATGTAGCTATTTTTTACTACTTAGCAAATTTAAATATCTCTGACAATATTAGTTTGCAATATCTAATTTCCATATAGAATACCTAAATAAATAACCAAACAAATAGAAAAATAATCCTAAAAATGTTTCAAGGGCTCCCAATAATAAGAAAGACTTGTATGTCCCCAACTCAAGACCAGTGTAGCCTCTGTTTGCTGTATCTGGCATTTCTGTTTGATTGTTAAGCTGGGAATATACACATCTCGCTGTATATTAGCAAAACAACCTAATGATTCAGTGATTATTGGAAGCGTGTATTAAGAATCTTTAATTTAAGAATTAAGGATTCTTGAAGCGGTTTGCTCATAGTCTTTAGTAGAGATTGAAAGAGCTATTCTCTCTACTCTGAAGTCTTGAGAGTTTCTACCAGGATTGTTTATTACTGTGTTGTTCACTCACATAATGTTCTGGTATTTCGCTAAACATTCAATTTTTCTCATCAAATAGTCTGATCTTGTTTTGGTGACAGTTCATCATCGGTTCAGAAATAATCCAATCTCCAGTTTCTTTCTTTCAAGGGATTAGAATTGCTACCTCCCTTCATATCATGACATGGATTTTCAATTATATTATTCTTTTTCCCATAATTATTGGCCATAGAGCCTTTCCTAGGAAATTTGTGGCTGTTGTAAAAAATTATCTGCTCACATAATCTTTTTTTAATCCCAATTCTTTCATCAATATCATTTCTTAGTCTCATCTATGACAACCCATCCATTCAGGGTAAGCTATGAAAGACATTTTGGAAGCAACAGTACTTTTAATAGAATCCGTGTCAATGTCAAATGCTTTTTCTATTGATATGGTGAATTAAATCTAATGGGTCTGTTCACTTACTAACAGTGTTACTCTCTTCAATGGATAACTTCAACAGTTGGTTAAGAACCCAGGTTCCAGGTTCCTGATTGTATTTCTGCAATAGCTATTCTTCTCCTGTCAGTATTACTTAAGGTTATATCAGATGCATGGTAGAAATATTTTTATGTTTCTCACTATACTCTGTTTAAGTATGATGAACAGAAAAAGAAATGTTGGTTTATGTTTTTTCCATCTATTTTCTGGCTCCCTGGTAATTGAGACAGGTTAAACCAGATTTGAATGCAATCAACTCATGTGGAAAATGAAATTAAAAATGTGGATGTTATAAACAGATGTACCTATTTCCTCATATGCTTTTAAGATTGTCTTTTAAGATTGATAACCCTAAATCTTATATCACCCAGTGTCATCACTTTGCTGTTATATATTAAAATTAAGTAATACAAATATTTTTAAAATATAGGACATTAGTTTTAGTTATTTTTGTACTTTAATTTTCTGATATATATTTAAAAACTGAAAAAAAGCATTTTCAGGATAATAATAAATGTTTAAATAGTTTTGTGATTTTGGAAAATTCTGCAACTACATTTGCTCCGAAGTACAGAATAAAACCATGCCTCAGTTATACAGGGAATAACATTTAACTATGGGTACAGGATTTATTAATAGAATATGCTGCATTTCTTTAATAAACATAAGATAAGCACTTTGCTGAGAGGAAAAAAAAACCTGCTGTGCCTTTCAATATTTAAAGCCGGTTCATCATCCAGCTAAAATTAAAGGGTGAAGTCAGACAGTTCTTCCATTCTATTTTTAATTCATTTAGCATGTGAACATGACATCTTTCTTTAGGATTCTATAATTCCATTATCTGGTTATTCAGGATATTCTCATCTCATATTGCTGAATTTAAAGTGTAAATTTAAGAGATGGACACACTAACATGTTTTCATTTGACTAGGCCATCTAATATCTTTGCAGTAATATGACAATTTGCAGCTGGTGAGTTTGAAGAATGTGGAAGAGGCAACTGATCAGAGATGGGGCTTAGTTAATTTGATATTTGCACCAATAATTAACTGCACAAGCATTAATGTTAAGTCAAGGCATGCTTTCTGCACAACTCTTTCTTTAAATAAAAGGAGCTTTTTAAAAGAGCTCAGCTTGGCTTGGATCTAGAATGAACCAATAGAGGGGGATGGAGAGAAGATTGTTTTCTTCCCATTATCTCTTTTGCGAAAGTATCACAATTGGCTCCAAATTATGTATTTTATGACAGAGAGTTAAAACACAATGACTATTACAGGAAAGCATGCACTTACACCTCCTGCAGATTTCAGAAGAATTTTTACTCAGTTTTCATTTTCAGGATTTTCTAATATATTGCAGAATTTTTGATCTCTGTCTAACAATATTTTAGTAATTTAGAAGAGAGAATAATCCACTCTCAGTTAATAGAACAAAATGCTTTGAGAATAGAACACTTCTAGAGAAAAGGTTCAGAGGGATTTATAGTCAGTTATGAAAACATTCATGAAACATAATTAACCATTTTGCTATATGTTAAAAAAATCTTGCTGGATTCAGTCTTTCAAGAATAAAAGATGTAACCATTTTATTAAATTTTTGAAAACATTTTTCCTTGAGCCTTGAACTATTGTGTGCTGCACTTTTATATGAACTAGTAAGATTAAACATATATAATTTCATATATATGAAGAACTAAGTGTGCATATGTATACTATATATACATACACACATACACAGAGAATACATTTTTTATTATTAAAAGCTTCTTGATTTACTAGCCTTATTAAGAATAGAAAATAGTTAAATTGTGTTTCATGGTGCTGATTAAGAACTAAGATGCCATTTGCTTCCAATTCTTGATACAATTCAGACACTGTAATAGTAAAATATTAGAAAAGTATGACTTAGCTCTACAATAATAAGCAGAGTAGTTAAATCAGTATTAAAGCTACCAACATGCTAGTTCTTACAATCACAATTATTATTACAATTAAATGGTTATTATAAAACATGTTGAACATTATTTTGAATCACTGGTTTTAGATAAATTTATTGCTATCAAATAAAATTAGAATTCCCCAAAGACCAGTCAGGATACAAAAACAACAATTGTAAGTTTTCAATCAATATTGTTTTGAAAATTGAAGAGAAAAATGAGGGGCATAGAATTAAAATTCATAGCAAACCTAAAAACCTAGAATTTTGATATTTTAAAAAATAAAACAGAGTCCTACTGAGACCTCAGAATTCTAATAGTGATCGATAGAAATTGATTGTTAGGCACAAATTTTTAACTTGGTTGCTATCAAGAAATTGGCACTGACTTTAATTACGGTAAAAACAAAGCTCTCCCAGAGCTTTTTCTCACAAGATTTATAAAAGGGAATAGTATACAGTTACAGAATTCTCAGTAACTGGATTACTTACACTGTAAATGCCAGTTAATTTTTCAGTTACTTAAGGCAGATTTTTTTGGCTTTTTTAAAATAATAGCCACTTTATGAATGATAAGGTGCTGTTTTCTAGATAACAAAAGAATTTATAGTGTTAGTGTTTTTCTATCTGAATCTGACTCTCTCTCAGGAGCTAAATATACTTTTGCAATTCCTATCATATAAATTACAATTCTATTTCTTCACAGTTGAGGATAAGAATATTGTTAGACACTTAAAAAATTTGGAGCACAGATCATAGTCACAAGTTAATATATATTTTTCACATACTAATTTGTATGTATCTACGCAGGGGGTAGAAGAACAAAGCCTGGTTTTTTCTTAAATATATAAAAATACGTTTAAGGCAATGCATGTGGATGGGTAGGAAAGAGAAAATATATATGTAAAAGGTCTTAGTTGGGTAACAACAAGAAGTTTCAGTCACTGGGAATCCTTTGCAGTTCTGCATATACCTTACACTTGGAAAAATAATATGAGAAGCTGAAATATTATGTATCTACAAATCTTCTAGTCATCTTACTCAAATATGTTAGGGCAAGCATTCAGTTGGCAGTCTGCCCTTGAACTCAGCCTTTGCCATTGTGCTTCCAGAATATATATCAAATGTTGCAAATATTCAGAATATGAGGCTTTTTTTTTTGAGTTCTTGTTCTGTCTCTGTCATATTCTAGTGCTCCTGAATTGTCCCCCTCCTCCACAATAGACCCTTGGGGTTTTTTAAAGGGTTTTGGTGGAGACTGATGCAGGCCTGGTAGGCATATTTAGTTATTATCCCCCTCATGCTCATTCCTATGCAACTTTTTGGCAATCTGTTCATCAGTCTGCAACTGTTTAGTACCTTAGGTTCTCTTCCTAGAACTAGCTCTTGTACTACCTATGATAAAGTGAGTAGGTTAAGGGAAAGGATTCCATGTGTCTTTTCCTGCTACAAAAATTTGTATTGATATTATTCTGTACACTATATTTTCACCCATCTCCCAGTTTTATTGAATATTATTTTATAGTACCTTGAACATTTACCATAAGACATTGGGACATTGTTGGGTGAGCACACATTGTTGGGTGAGCACTATGACATTACTGGTGATATCATTTTCATATCAATCAGCAAATTATTTCCTGACTACTGAATGACTATAATTTATGTGATGTTTTATAGCAGATTATTTTAATCATGAAAATGCTCATGTCAATATGTATATCTACTTTTAATTAATAGAGGCATAGAATGGAATAAAAGTGTGATTTGCAAAGACTTTAAGTGCAATGAAATTATAAGAACAGTTTACTGTTAAGAATATTTGCAACATTTGATATATTTTGGAATACAACACTGATTCTTTTTATCATTGGTTCCACAGTAGCATACCATGCATTGGTTATACATACTTTTCTTGTATGTGGGAGTGCAGTGGACCATTTGCTGACACTGTGTTTATTTCTTTTCTGCACGAATAATGAATTAATGAAACATGTTTGGAAACATTTCCAGGCAGAACCGGAACACTCAAGATTGTAAAATAATGAAGCATAAAATGCATGTATTATATTGTGTTCCAGCAATAATAATTCATATTTTGTTGCAAAAGTTACTACATTCACTATTTAAATATGATCTTTTGTTCAGGATGCTTTCACATCAGTTTTACTATATTTTGAAATTATGGTAGCTTCTATTAGCCACCTGTCGTCTTCTTTGCCTCACAGTGATTATTCAATTATTTTGATATTATAGTAATAGCATATGGTAACATATGACTAAAACCACTATATTGTGTTTTTCTTTGCTGTGTAAAGAACAGGCTATTTGGAATCAACTGCAGGTCAGACAGTGTGAAATTAACACACTGTAACTTTACTTTCTTTCTTTGTATGTACAATATGTTTTCCTTCAAGTGAGTTTAAAAAACAAATCCTAGCAACTGGACTAGTCCTTGCAGTTTTCTTGGCAAGCTTTTTTGGAAGTTGTTTGCTATTGCCTTCTTCCTGTGGCTAAGAAAGTGACTGGCCCAAGATCACCCAGCTGGCTCTGGAACTAGATTTCATGGTCTGTTGATTTCTAACCTCTTGCTTAACCACTACACCAAATTGGCTCTCAACTTTACTATATTTCTAGAAAGATAAAGTTCTTAATCTGATTCTGACCCAGCTGTTTGTGTCTATGGCATGTCTATGCTTATTTTCTAAATATAATGTTGCCAGGGTATAGGGGTTTATTGCTTTTTGTTTATTTTTTTATATCAGCTTATATGTAAGCTTCCTGGAGTCACTGAGAGTGAGTTGGGCAGCAATATAAATTTTCTTTAATAAATAAATAATTCATATATGCTGCATTTTCTTCTTGTTAAAACAAAGTTTAGTTGTTTACAATTTTAAAGCTTGAGTTTGTTAGTACTATGTTATTAACTGTGCATATTATTTGTATATTTTTTGAGGAAGGAGAATAGTGAGGTTTTGAAGTTTTCCATATTGAAAGGAAGAAAAAGAGTTATACAGGATGTAGCCTGCTTTATTTCACATTAAAAAACAGGCATATTTATGCAACAGAGCCACTTCAGAACATAGAAATCAAAACTTATTTGTATGTGCATATATACATGTATATACCGTAGCTATATGTGTATATGTGTTTAGGGCTTTTCTTTCTACATTAACGATAGACTTCTTGCTATTCTTTTTCTTGCCTTAATATTTGTTTACATAACTCTTCTTTCTGCCATGCAAATCATTGGTTCCACCTCACCAGCATCTGCCCCTAGACTTTTGCATTACCACTTATATATTCCCAGCTTGGCTTATAAGGGTTATGGTGAATTATTTTATGGCAGTATGCTAACATTGTAAACTGCCCAGAGAGTGCTGTATATAAGTCTGAGTGCTATTGCTATTGTCAGCAATCACTCACTTCATTAATTCTTTTTTGCAAATATTTCTCTGTCACTTGAGAGTAAATTTGTGCTAAAAAATTCATCACTTGCACCTGGCTGGCTTGAACAACTATAGACAGGTATTCTCAAATCCACATTTCACCAAAGTAGTGCAGAAAGTGATGGCGCTACTGTTTAAGGACCTCTTAGATGAAATGAATTATCTTAATCCTTTCCAGGTTATATTTAGACCTAAATATGGTATAGATTTAGTCTCTCTGATGGATGATTTGTACTGGGTGAGCCAGAACCTCTTTGGGACATTTAAAATTGCTGATCTTTATCTTTTGACACCTTTTGATCCCATTGGTATCTTAGATAAGTCAAGGATGAAAGCGTTGCTTTATGGTATTTTCTATCTATCTATGTAAAGCTACAATAAAGTTATATTAGGAGTCTTCTGATTGTTCAACATCTAAATGGAGCCACTATGGACTTTGTTGTTGTCTGTATGTGGGGGATGGAGATAGACTGGGATTGGACACCTTCAGTTAGTGGTTCATACTATTTATTACTCAGGACATGAAAAACAGAAGGAACAGTGTTGCTTTTATAGTTAGGAAAGTTATAGAAAGCGACCTTTACACCCACCTTGGCGGGGCTCTGCCCGGAGGGATTGCAGGAGCAGGATATACCTCCCTTTTTGAGACACTGGATATCAGCGGCAATTAGGGAGGGTATTGCTGAGGGGCTGCATCAGCGACCCCAGATTCCGGCCTTTGCAGCAGATCCAGAGATTTACAGGGGCCCGTTGGGGCATGCAAAGGAGGAACCTGCTTACCAGGGTGCTTACTCCCCGGGACCTTCAAACCAGAGCAAGGCCTCCCTTTCGGAGGGCGAGCTCCAGGGGGAGGACAATTTTTCAGATCTTGATCATGACCGCCCCGGTAGACTGCTTTTTAGAGGCTTATTTAACCCCGCCCTTTTTAGACCTCTATTGGCCAAAGCGTGGACCACTGCCCATCTGGGAAAGGACTCTAGTACTTTTGAGTCACCCCAGAGTTCTGGGGAGCAGGAGGATTTTCACTTTTCAGAACAGGCCATGGAGACTGACTCCATTCCGATTCCCGGAATGTTCATGGACATCATCAGATGGCAGTGGATCTCCCCCACCAGCGCACCACGTCCCAGCGGATCAGAGAGTACCCTCTACGGAGTGGACCCCAATCTCCTTCAGTTGGTGCAGGTACCAAAAGTGGATGCCCCTGTGGCGGCCTTGACCTCCACTTCGGTCCTTCTGCCAGATGCAGACAATGCCTTAAAAGCGGACGAAAGATGGGAGGAGATGGCTCTCCGCAGGGCCCATCAGGCTGACTCCTGGGCCATTCGGGCCTCCACAGCGGCATCCTGTGGAGGCCCAAATGGAGTGGGGAGCTGGGGTGGCGCAGTGGTTAAAAGCAGCACTGCAAGTTCAGCTGACTGCTAGTTCAGCAGTTCAGCTGTTCAAATCTCACCGGCTCAAAGTTGACTCAGCCTTCCATCCCTCTGAGGTTGGTAAAATGAGGACCCAGATTGTTGGGGGCAATATGCTGAACTCTGTAAACCACTTAGAGAGGGCTGTAAAGCACTATGAAGTGGTATATGTCTAAGTGCTATTGCTATCCTTCTTCACCAGGGCGTTGCTGCATTGGCTGCCCCAGCTTCAGGACCAGATTCCCCTGGAGGATCTCTGGGTCCACCAGGATCTCTCCAAGATCATAGTGGCAGCTGAGTATACTGTGGATGCATCTCTGGCAGCCGCCAAATTTTTGGCCCAGGCTATAGCCTCTTCAGTGACGGCACACTGTTTGTTGCGGCTCCATCATTGGCGCATGGACGCCAAAAATAGGTGGAAGCTGGCACCCAGTCCCTTTGAAGGGGGAAGTCTCTTTGGGCAGTCCCTGGACCCTTTCCTTGTGGAGACCAGGGACAAAAGGAAGGTGCTCCCTTCCCAAAGCAGGCGGGCAGATTTCCACTCCTCGCCATATTTTATATGGCCCTCCTTCTGGCAGGGGGGAGCTGTGGCAAGCTTTCCCCTTCAACACAGGCCCTTTCAGTCCAGGTCTGATTATCAGACTGACAGGCCAGCTTTCAGTGGCAGGGGCATACAACAGCCTCAGGGCAGACGAGCCTTCTGAGGCAGCAATACTCAGCCCTTCTGACGCCAAAAGTGACTTTGGGCCTCACCCTCCTATCGGGGGAGGCTAGGTCTGTTCGCAGATCGCTGGGAGGAGACAACCACAGATACCTGGGTCAGGGAGACTTTAAGATCAGGACTCTCCCTGGAATTTCTCTCTCCTCCTCCAAGGTTTTTCCTTCATTGCCCCATTTCCGGAGACCCGGTAAGAATGGAGGTCATGGACTCGGCAATCCAGCATTTGCTGGACATTCGGGCAATTCAGCCGGTACCACCAGAGCAGTGGGGGCAGGGCTGCTATTAAATTTTGTTCCTCATACCAAAGACCTCGGGTGGTGGTGGTGGAGGGCAATTTTGAATCTCAAGGACTAAATAAATATCTGGTCTACAGAAGATTCAAGATGCACTCCCTCCATTCTATCCTAGCAGGAATTCAGGAGGGGGATTTCTTGACTTCTGTGGACCTCACGGAGGCCTACTTCCACATCCCTATTTGCCCAAGTCACAGACGTTACCTGAGGTTCTGCTATGCTGGGCGCCATTATGGTGCTCCTCTTCGGTCTGGCATCGGCCCCAAGAACTTTCACCAAAATCATGGCAGCATTAGCAGCATTCCTCAGGACGATTCCTATAAGGATGCAATGTTACTTGGATGACCTGCTCATCCAGGCGTCCTCCTGGCCGCTGGCGGGGAGAGATCTGGCCACTACGATCAGGGCCCTCACGGATCATGGGTTCTCCATCAACCTGGCCAAGTGCCACTTGGTGCCCACCACGAGACTGGTCCCCTTAGGGGCACTGAAAGACATGATCTCCGGTCAGGTTTTTCTTTCCCAGGAGCGTCAGGACAGCATCAGGTCCTTGATAGGCCGGATGCGAGTGGACAGAGTGGCTCCAATAGCGCTACTGTCTCAACTCCTGGGGAAGATGATCTCGTGTCTGGGCATCAGACCTTGGGTCCGGTTTCATGCCAGGCCTCTTCAGTGGTTCCTGCTGCCTCATCAGCGAGCGGGTCGCAGTTCCTCCCCAGCAAGAGTTCGGATCCCACTGGACGTAATTCACTCATTCCATTGGTGGGAGTCGTGGGCCATCACAAAGGGCTGCTGTTACAGGGACCCGGTAAGGCTGACCGTGACGTCAGATGCCTGTCTCTTTGGCTGGGAGCCCCACTTCGGCTCTCAGGTGGTCCAAGGTCAGTGGACTTCACAAGAGCTCCAGCACAACATAAATTGGCTGGAGCTCAGGGGGGCCCGTTTAGCCCTCAGGTCATTCCAATGGGGTAGTGGGCCATCATGTTCTCCTCCTGATGGACAATATTGCTATGAAGGCCCATGTGAATCGTCAAGGGGGGACTCGTTCGAAGCCCCTCATGAAGGAGGTGGACGCTTTGTGCCAGTGGGCCAAGACTCCTCTCTTATCGCTCCGAGCGGAGCACATTGCAGGAGTTACCAATGTGAGGACAGACTGGTTGAGTCGGGCCAGAGTCGATCAGTTGGAGTGGTGCCTGAATCCCAGTCTGTTTGTAGAACTGTCCGAGCGGTTCAGTCATCCACTAGTGGATCTCTTTGCTTCCCCGTCGAACTCTCACCTTCCAAGGTTCTTTGCCAGATTCCTGGCCCCGGGAGCAGAGGGGGTGGATGTCCTCAGGTGCCCCTAGCCCAAGGGTCTACTATATGCCTTCCCTCCTCTGCTGCTTATCCCTGCTGTGATTCGGAAGGTGCTGTCGGAGTAGGCGGAGATACTGTTGGGGGATCCCTACTGGCCCAGGCGCCCCTGGTTCGCCGACCTGGTCAGCCTATCGATCGCCAGGCCCTGGAGAATTCCCCCGGACAGAATCTCTTTCAGCCAGGGTCCCATCTTACATCCGGAGCCTCAGTGGCTTCAGTTGACCATTTGGTGGTTGAGCGGGGCCTCCTAACCCACGAATTGTTCTCCAATAGGGTCATCAGGACGATTCAGGTGGCTAGGCGGCTTTCTACCACGTGTATTTATGATGCGACTTGGTGCATCTTTAGCTCCTGGTGTTCGGAGCACCAGTTGGATCCTATGGTGGTTTCTGTAGTGTAGGTCCTCGAATTCCTCCAGGACGGTCTCGAGAGGGGTCTATCCCCCAACACATTATGACGGCAGGTTGCTGCCCTGGCTTCAGTCGTGCAGGCTGGGTATCGGGACTCTCTGGCCCACCATCCGAGGGTGTGAGCCTTTCTAAGGGGGGGCATCTAATTTAATGCCCACGCCTGTACACTGCTACCCCACCTGGGATTTAACTACGATGTTACAAGCTTTGACTAAGCTGCCATTTGAACATTGCGGGAGGCCAGCCTGCATATCTTGCTATGGAAGGTGGCGTTCCTGGTGGCCATCACGTCCGCCAGGCGGATTTCGGAGTTGGCGGCATTGTCAATACGAAAGGATCTCTGTGTGTTACATGTAGACAGGGTGGTTCTGCAGTTGGACCAGGTTTTCCTTCCCAAGGTCAATTCCCTTTTTCATCGAGCACAGGAGTTGATCTTACCCAACTTCTGTCCAGAGCCCACCACACCTTGGAATTCAGGTGGCATACTCTGGACGTGGAGAGGGCTCTGCGCATTTACATCAGCAGAACCGCTTCCTTCAGAAAGTCGGAGGCCTTGTTCGTGTCCTTTCGGCCATCGACTCTGGGCCACAGGATTATACCTTCCACGGTAGGTAGGTGGCTTCGGGCCTGCATAACCCGGGCTTATGAAACACAGTCGCTCCAGGTACCTCAGGGGATAATGGCACACTTGACCAGAAGTGCGGCTACCATGGCCGCCTGGGCTACCCAGGCTTTGGTTGAGGAGATTTGCAGCATGGCAACTTGGACATCTCCGTCTCCATTCATCTGCCACTACTGGATAGACGCTTTTGCCTCCGCTGAGGCTGCATTTGGCTGGCGTGTACTACAGCAAGTACATGGGGAGCCGAGGATCTGGGACCAGACCAGTGCCCGCCCATAGGACTGCCAAATCTTTGGTATGTCCCATCCTGGACTCTCCTGTCGATACTGTGGAGACGGGGCATTGGTTCTTACCTGACACGCCCTTTCTCTTGGTTATCAATGGGAGAGTCCAGTCCCACCTATTGGTCTGTTTGGTCCAGCTGCCGGGGGGTATCTTTTTCATCTGCTGCAGGTTTGACCCAGTTCACGGACAAGGAGCCATGGATACTACAGTCGGCCTGTGTCATTCACTTTGACTTTGTTGTCAACTGAGGAACGTCACCAAGGAGGCAGATCCTCTGAAATCCAATTCAGTCCATAGAGCTATGGGACTAGAGCAGTGATGGCGAACCTTTTTTGGTTCCCGTGCCAAAAAGGGGGGGATGCGTGGGATCACGTGTGTGCGTGCCCACACCCATAATTCCATGCACCCCCGCGCATGCGCATATGACCCCCCCACTCCCAGCATGCAATGGCACGCCCATTTTTTGTTCTCTCCAGGCTTCTAGGAGCCTGGGGAGGGCGAAAACGGCCTTCCCCACCCCCTCTGGAGGCTGGAAACAGCCTGTTTCCTGACTCCCAGTGGGCCCAGAAGGCCCGAAAAT
Organism: Diadophis punctatus similis; assembly: GCA_023053685.1. Classification (NCBI taxonomy): domain Eukaryota; kingdom Metazoa; phylum Chordata; class Lepidosauria; order Squamata; family Dipsadidae; genus Diadophis; species Diadophis punctatus. The sequence continues at coordinate 34,148,586 of JALIGW010000005.1, read as the reverse complement.
CAGCCGGCCGATGCGCACATGCGTGCCGGACCTGAGCTTGCGTGCCCACTGATATGACTCCGCGTGCCACTTGTGGCACCCGTGCCATAGGTTCGCCATCACGGGACTAGAGCAACCCATCCTGGACTCTCCCGCCGATAACCAAGAGAAAGGGTGTGTCAGATAAGAACCAACGCCCCATCTCTTCTTGAAAATCTCAAGTGATGAAGCTGCCACAACTTCCGAAGGCAAGCTGTTCCATTGGTTGATTGTTCTCACTGTCAGAAAGTTCTTCCTTATTTCTAGGTTCAATCTCTCCTTGGTCAGTTTGCATCCATTATTCCTTGTCTGGCCTTCATGTGCTTTGGAAAATAGCTTGACCCCTTCCTCTCTGTGGCAGCCCCTCAAATATTGGAACACTGCTATCATATCTCCCCTGGTCCTTCTCTTCACTAGACTAGCCATGCCCAGTTCCTGTAATTGCAGTGATTCACTTAACAAGTGGAGCAAGAAAGGTCGTAAAATGGAGCAAAATTCATTTAACAAATGTCTTACTTAGCAACAAAAATCTTGGGCTCAATTGTCGTAAGTTGAAGACTACCTGTATCTTTATCATTACAAATTGCTTCCTGTTTAACTGAAAATGAAAGTGAAAATCAGAATTCTGCTAACTACAAATCTGTTCACTTAGCATTTTATACAGAACAACATAAATGAAATGAAATGCATTATCTTCAGCAAATATATAAGTTGGTAACTTATTTTTTCTTTATTTGTAGATATTTTTATTCTACAAATACAAAAGTTTCTTTTATGATAAGTTATCATAAGAAGAACTTTTGTATTTTGTATACCAGATTAGCATCTATTTATTTATCCAGCTTGTATGACCACCCATCTCAACAAGTGCCTGGGTGGCCGTACAAATTAAGATTATCCTCAGAGACAGAGCACACTTGTCTATCAGAGAGTATATCATTTAAAGCAGACATGCTAAGGTTGAAGCTTCAAGATAGAGCATCCTTACTGGTATGGAATCCTTAATTTTTGAATCTACAGATTCATGTTGCAGAACAATATTAATTTCGCTTTGCTCAGGTATTTTTTTAGTGTTTTTGTTATCCTAGCAATTCATATTGAAAAACTATTTGAGAATCTATATTACTGGTTTTCTTCCAGAATTTTCCAGAGAAATGGTAATCTTTTAGGGAGGTAACCACATTACCAGATTCCTTTATGTCGAGTCCTTAAAGGATTCCAGAGCACTGACTATGGTTAAGATAAATAACTATGGAAATGTATGCAGCTGCTTTGCCAGTGAAGTATCTATTTTTGACACTGAAACCATTAACAAGCTCTGGCTTTTCTCAGGTCAAGTAGCGGCAACGGAGTACATTAGCACTTTTTCTTTGTTGACAGCCTATCGTTATCATGGCAGGTCACAGGGGGTGAGTAGATAGTTGTGGTATTTGGACACCTAGATAGTGTTGTAAGTTTTGGATTTCTATTTTAAATTTTGCTTAGCTGTAGCTGCTATCAGGTCCAAAGTAAACCTTATTAGAGAATTGGCTGGGAGAGTGTATGAAAATATCATTAAAAGTTACATCAAGGTATATTTTTTAGTTTGTTCTTAAACAGCTTTTTCAAAGAAAAACCTGCTAAATATATCTCTCTGGTATAAGAAAGTGTTGTTTGTAGAAACTGACAGCTTATTATCTTAAAATATCCTCCCTTTTTTATCTTGGTAGTTCCTTTGGAAGATAAATGTTTGCTACAGAAATGCACTAGAATCAGTATAATTTTCTGATCTGTGATCTTAAATGTTTTACTAGGATAAACTTCATTAAACTCAGTGGGTGAGTTTTGAATAGACACTTGTAAAATTAGCAACTGTTGATAGACAAAATGTCTTTATACATGATATGTTTTGTATTCACCAAAAACTGCCAGCAAGAGATCAGTAAGCTTATAATTTAAACAAGAAAGAAAGAGCCTTTGTAAAGTACTGTATCTAATGTAGTATAAGTTGGTTGCTTACTGTATATAGAAGTCAGATGAAGTGAATTGTATTTCTTAGAATGAACACAATTCATTAAATAATGTGCATATATAAAAATAAATTCCAGAAACCAGATATTTGTGAGGCTCACTATTTGCAGAGTAAAATATTTCTGCTATATTTGAAATGGATAATAAGCTTTTGTAGGGTTAAGTACTAATAAATTATTACATTGGAGAGCTGTATAGATCTGCTTTGTGTGTGTGTATGTATGTATGTATGTATGTATATGTGTGTGTGTGTGCACATTTCACAGAGATTTTTTTTTAAATGCTACCTGAAATGCTTAAGCATTAATGAGAAATAATTCAAAATTTAGAAGGATTGCACCTCTAAAATGAATTGAAATAGTAATTACCCTAAAGGAAGGAAATATACTATTAGTGGAATTAGAAAGCTATAGCAGAATAATTAAATTTCTTGAACTGTAAATTCAAAGTTTTAAATTGTGGATTTTTAATGTTGCACGTTGCTCAGACTTACTGTGTATGAACTGGGCAGCTATATAAATCTGTTTAATACATAAATAAATGAAAGATAAACACTGCAATATACATACATTATTTGTCCTCTTTTTTATAGATATGATTAACTTGAAAATAACAGTATTTGAATCATTCTGGGGGAAAAAAGAAAAAAGGTCTTATTTTTCTTTTGCTATCAGGAGATAGCTGCTTATCTGAGAAAATATAAAGTGCAAATTTCATACACATATTAAATGTAAAATAGAATTCAACCTACTTAAATTTAATTGTAAAAGACTTCAGGAATAACAGGAATCTTGTTTCTAGTTTGATTTGATTCCTTGTACTGAATGCTTTTCTCTCTATAGTTATGTCCTTATAGTTAAAGACTTCTTCTGGAACATTTTATATTTTAGTGTTATAGCCCAATTCAGGATACCATTACTTTCAATACAGTTTTGATTTTAAGAAGGCTTAATTTCCAATAAGACTGCTAATGTGTGATGTAATTATTGGGTGTGGTTTAAATGTTCTGTAGCTGAATTTAAGATGACAGGCTTTAATCTAAAAATGAGTAGCACGCATTCATAAATGTAGGTGCTCAAATGTACATATGTGATTAAAATGTGGAAAATAAATAAATATGGATTTAGACATTGTTATATTAAATATGTCCAGGCAATAATGATAATGATTTTGTTTTTTGCAGTAAGTTCAACGAGCAGTTGATTTTGTAATGTTGTAAACTATGACAATAAAAGAATCACTAGCAATTTTAAAATGATCAATGGCAATAATTTTAAGAGTATGTTTTTTATTCTCCACCCCCTACCTATCAAAATCATTGTTAAGGTTTTATTTTCTTTGAAAATTAACATTTGAACCCAGTTCAATTAACTTGATCAATATGTGTGTAATAGAAGAGAAACTGAAAAATGTTTTGCTTTAGTCTAAATATAGTCTCTGTTTATGTAGGTGAGCTTTTTTATGATTATCACTTACTAGATAAAAAAGCATCTGATTGTGGAAGTAACACTAAATCAAAAGAGGGCACTCCTAGTTGCAATCTATGCACCAAATAGTGGACAAGAACAATTTTATATGCCACTGGCTATAATGCACAGACTTTCAGGGGTGGGTTCCTCCCAGTTCGGACCAGTTCCCCCAAACCGGTAGCGAACTGCTGGTGACATCATGATGATGTCACCGACCCGGTTCGGTCAGTGCCGGTCCGTGGGTGCTGCCATCTTTTTTTCGAAATTTTTTTGAATTTTTTTTTGAATTTTTTTAAAAAACATTTTTCTTCTGAGCATGCACAGAAGCCAAGTTTCCGGCACTGTGCATGCGGTTGCCATCTTGTTTTCGGCTTTTTTTTAAAAAAAATTGGATTTTTCAGCACTGTACATGTGCCACGCAGTGCGGGAGGAAGTGAACTGGCAGCGAGGTAAGTTAGACCCCACCCCTGCAGACTTTTAAATTGTACAGTATGTTTATTCAAAGACTGAGATGCTATTTTAATAAATATATATCAGAACATTTACCTAACATGAATTCGATGGAACTGTAGATGTCAGTGAATTAGGAAATACTCTCCATGGCTATAGCCATTGAATTATAAATCTCTGACTTCTTGTTATTAATAAAGGATATCAGTTTAGTGCTGTTTGAAGGTTTATTCAGCCATAGTGCAATAATACTTAAGTATTATACTTCACTTGCATGTCAGACATATTTATATGATTGAACAAAAGCTTCTTATGTACAATAGTTGTTTTAAACTGGATGATTCTAAACAAATAACAGTAAATTATTTATTAATATCATATAACAATTATAACTTCCAATTAATTTATTGGAATATATTAATGCCTGTGAGCTGACTTTAACACTGCTGTGTTAATGGAAATATAGGTAAATACAATACAATATAAATAAGATTGCACATGTGCTACTGATTTGATATAATGAATTGATCCATCCATCCATCCATCCATCCATCCATCCATCCAACTATCCATCATAAAATATAAGTGGTGCCATAATTAGTGTATAAATTATAAAAAAATATGGTGTTCAGAGAATCACCTTGCAGAAACTGGAACAATTATCGGAAAGTGCATAAGGGATGTAAACACAGTAGGTGCTTTTGAAAAGATACAGGCATGATGTGTATTAATGTATTAATTTAATGTATAAGACAGCTGACTTCCCAACAATTCTGGGTAAGTTATGTTTTGTAGATGGGAGAGGGCTGAGGAAGCACTCAATGAGTGAGATGAATAATGATGCAGTATAGAAATGCAATAAAGTGGGACCTTGCAGTGGTCTTGGCAGGAGGGTCCAGAAGGTGAGAGTACAATCTTCCTTCCTTCCCTCCCTCCCCACTTCCTTGCCACTCTCAGGAGAGTCTTGTGGCAGGGGAGGTGGCAGCAGCTGCGAGCCCAACACTGACAGGACCCCCTGCACTGAGGAAAAGAAAAAACACAATGAAGATCAGTGTGGCAGAATATAGTGGCCTCATCATTTCTGCCATGCTGTGTAGGGCTGCAAAAAGGGCAGAGATGGGAGGGGAGATAAATGGGTGGGAGGAGTGGAAGCAGAGGCAGTTTGCGCAGGACAGGAGATTGTGACTGGAATGCTTCAAATATAATAAGCATGAGGACTAGTCGTAAATCCATTTTTTCAGGTCTCATGAATGATCATTGAAAGAATGATCACAAAGTGATGACTAAAGGTAAAGGTTTCCCTTATCCAGTCATGTCTGATTAGGGGGAGGTGCTTATCTCTTTTTCCATGGTCATGTAGCCAACATGACTATATACGCCGAGGCATCCGGAACGCTATTGCCTTATTCAGGACTATACTTTTCATAATTTCTTGCTATGTGTTGGCTGAGGCTGATGGGAGCTAAAGTCCACAATACTGTTTGGGACCATTGGCTTACCTCCAGTTGAAGTTGAACCATGTCCATGCCATCAGTGATTATGACCAAGAATACAGGAAGCAATAGTTCTGAAAGTTAAAATTATCTTTTTATTTTAAAATATAATCCAGTTAGTTTAAAAAGTTTGTGATAAATAATGGTTCCTTAAAACAGACTAGTGTTAAGTAAAATTAAGCAACTATAGTGAAACTAGTGTTTCAAAATATAATGCAAAGAGATTGGAATGATGCTCTATTACAATTTTAAAATTTAATTTATTTGTAATCACCATTTTAATTTTTGGTTAAGCAGGTTTTGGAGTATAATTTGTTTTCTTTTTAATTCTTCAATATTAGAATTGACTAGAGCAGGGGTGTCAAACTCGATTTCATTGAGGGCTGCATCAGGGTTGTGTTTGACCTCGGAGGGCTGGGGTGGGCATGGCCAGCTTGACATCACTCGTGTCAGGCGCCTGTGGTGACCTGAGTGCTCTGCCAGTGTAAATAGGCTTCTGAGCTCCGTTTTCAGCTGCGATGGCATCCTGCAACCCTCTGCCAGAAAAAATGGATTCGGGAGGGCTGCGGGTGGCCCTACCAGGCTCCGTTTTTGGCCGCGATGGCATCCTGCAACTTTCTGCCAGTGAAAATGGAGCTCAGGGGGGGCGCATGCAGCCCCCTCCCGAGCTCTGTTTTTGCTGCAGAGGCACTGCAGGCTGTTTCCAGTGTGCAGAGGCACTTCACTGTTTCCAGGGTGGCCCTGCAGGCCTGATCTAAGCACTCTGTGGGCTGAATCCGGCCCGTAGGCTTTGAGTTTGACACTTCTGGGCTAGAGAAAGCATTGGATCATTCTTCTTTCCACATATAATACAGGCTGGTACTGTTTTGCCCCCATGACTCTCAGCAGAGCTCTGATGAAGCATCCTCTTCACTGCCTGCCACTTTGCTGAGGGAAGGGGAACCATGGACCACAAGGAAGACTGCACCCCCACTTATCAATCCTGCATGTCCCCAATGGCCCCCTTCCCCATTGTTGACTGCAATCACCACACAGACATCCCTGCAGACAGCAGGCATACGAACCTCTCCGTAGTCCTCCCTTCGCTGTGTACCATTGTTAAGAGATTTCAGTTTTTGGACTTGGTTGCAAAGCAGCCGATTTCTGCTCACCTGTTGAGACTTACCGCCCAGCTGATTGGTTGGGGCGGCGAGAGGGAGATGGGAAAGAAAGCAGGGATGCATCTCTCCCGTCTTCTCCTGCACCACACAACCTTCAGATTTCTGGGAAGTATGGTCAGAAAGCACGAGCAGTGTGGCACCATCCAGCAGCCACAACTTTGTGAACAGAAGTAGGGTGAAGCTCTTTGAATTCTCAATTACACAGAAGTAATGTGTCTCAGATTTTGTATGCATTCTTTAAGTTAGCACATTTGAGGTACTTTTATTCAAAAATGTTTGTTTCAACAGGTTGTTAAGGAAAGATGAATGCAACTAATATTCATCCATGATTTGCAGCACAGCTCTTAAATCTGGAGAAAATATATAATAAACAAACAAACAAATAACAGTTATCATAAAAACTATGTATTAATTGCAGTTAAAATAGGAATTTTATAGCCATCTTTGGTTTATCTGATAGCTTTGAAAACCAAGTAGTATTCCAGAAAAGGACCTGTGATTGAAAGAATACTGAGTCTGCTAAAGTCCAGCCATGTCAGTAATTTCATATGCTCTTGAGGAGCTGCTGCACCTTTATTTGGAAGTATGATACATTGTCAGGACATAAGTTGGCCTTCTACATGTATTCCCAAGCCAAGTCACGCACAGAGAACTCTATAAACAAGATAATGTTGCATTTCTTCTCCATGTGCCTTTTCCATTCCTGTCCTTAGATTGCATCTTACTTTGGTCTATGTCTGTTACTAGTCAATATTAAAACACACTTATAAATATGTTTATTAATATTTTAGAGATTATAGGAGACATTTCTATTATTTCTGAAACTGGGTTTCACGTCATTTAAATTGTAAGATTCTACCCTGATTAAGGTTTCAGAATCTTCTCTTTCCCCTCGAGTAGATTTTCTTGAATCTATTCCATTTTTATAGTTTTCCACTTACTACTACAATTGAGCCCAAAATTTACATAGCTAAGCAAGACAGTTATTAGGTGAGTTATCGCCCTTTTTATGACTTTTTTTGCCACAGTTGTTGAATGAATCACAACAGTTATGTGGTTGTTAAGCAAATCTGGTTTCCCCATTGACTTTATTTGTCAGAAGGCAGCTGGGAAGGTTACATATGGTGATCACAAGACCCCCGGAGAGTGCAACTGTCACAAATACATGCCAATGCCGAGTGCCTGAATTTTGATCATGTGACCATGGGGATACTGTAACAGTTGTAAGTGTGAAAGCTGGTCATAAGTCACTCTTTTCAATGTCGTAACTTTGAATGGTCACGAAATGAATCGTAAGTTGGCTGTATTCAATAAGAAAGTATAGAAATATATGAAAATGTTATGCACTTTTTTTCAATTTCTTGTAATATATATATATGTGTGTGTGTGTGTGTGTGTGTGTGTGTGTAACATTTTTTGCTAATAAATGAAAATGAAGGGAGACTATTATAGATCTATTTCAAGCTATTTAGCTCTCATCAGATAGCCATACCTTTACTGGGATTTGAACCTGGGCAGTCTGCTTGTAAGGCAGCAGCTTAACCTCTAGGCCACAGGCTCTCTTCCCTTATCAGCTCTTCACCAGGAAAGGGTTATATATGTTTTTTCCGTCAAATCATCCTGGTGTATAGGAGGAAACGTCACAGCTTCTTTTTTGCCTTTCGGCCCCTCCAGGGACCATCCAGGCAGTTTCTATAGCCGACAAACTATTTTGTCTGTATGTGTAACATTTTTTGCTGATAAATGAAAATGAAGGGAGACTATTATAGATATATAATACTTACAATATATATATTGTAAGTATTTAAACAAGTATCTTCATTTCTTAAAAATGAGGTGTTTTTTTGCAATTTTCATTAATATATATATATTGTAACTGTTTTTAATTGGAAAACAATAATAAAATTTGCAAAGCTGCAAAATTTCAAAGTTCCTATTTACACATTAGTTCGTGAATTGCAATTTAAAACAGGCCATATTATTATCCATATAGTAAAATTCATCCATTTTGGTGCTTATTCTTCCATTTCCTTGCCTTCCAACTTTTTATCTGAGGTTTGCTGGTATGAACTTTTTACTTAGATCCTTTCAATTTCTTCCTCAGAAACTGGTTCCTTTTCCCAGACTTAATGAATTGTCTCCAGGCAGTTTCATTCTGAAGGTTATGAATGTGTTCAGAAATGATGTTATGGATATAAGAGCATGTGTAGAAGGATTTAATCCATCTGACTTTTCTCTAATATATGTGCCTAAAAAAGGTTTTGTTCTTAGTGCTTTATTAGCCTAATGATTCTCTTGATGATTGATTTATACCAGGTTCATTCCAATGTTCCCAGCTATAGTATATCTGAAGTGAAAAATCATGTGATGCAGATGAGGTCAGTAGCTGTTGTTGACAGATACGTGGGTGAGTGTTCTGACTGAATATCACAGAAGTGTCCAGAGAGGAGCTTTTGCTGCTCTCTGATCATTTGAGAACAGAATGAGACTTGACAAATGTTTCTTTGTGCAAAGGCTGTTTAGGTTATTGCTCATATGCAATAGTTAAATTCTCTAGAAGATTTGTGGCTTTATACGAAGTAAAAACATAAGATATTAAATTTTTAAAGTTCCTTATATTGGTGAATCTGGTTCTGTAAGCTTTACAATGTGCATCCTAACCATACAAAGAAAAGCATAGGAGTAATAAATTAGTTAAGACAGAAACGTGAAGAAAAGTTTTGAAGATGCAATAAAAATATTTTCATTTTCAGAGGGCAATGTGGATTATGACACAAAGAATTGGCTACAATTGGATTTTTAGAGTAATATAATTCAGTCTAAATTGAAGGTCTGGGACTTCATTCTGGGGCTTGTGTGGTATCCCCCACGCTTTTAGTACTGGGGGTTTTCAGTCTCCATGCCTTGGAGATTGGGTCTTGGGGGAGGGGGTTGAAATTTATGGCCTCTTTGGTGACCATGGGTTTATTTCAGGTAATTTCAGCTCTGATGCACATAGATGAGCATGCACTAGTGTTGCTTTTTCAGAGCAGATGGCATTAATCTGAGGATGTCACCATCAGTTTTACCATGTTCGGGAAGTGATTGTACCATAAGCTCCACCACCTTTGAATTATATCCATATCCAACCAGATGGTACAACTAGATTTGGGAAGTAAATGCCTCTTTGAGAAAAACTGAGATGAATCCAGCCTTGAAAGAGACCATTTCTCAATCCATTAAACGATTTCTTCCCCTTTGCAGAAAAAAATCTGGGAAACAGCTATAAATCTTAGAAGAGGATTATCTGAATCCCTTCCAATCAGGTTTTAGATCTGACACATAACAGAAAAAAATTGGTTACTCTAGAGCAGGGGTATCAAATTCGCAGCCTGCGGACCAGATGCGTCATGCACTGGCCACGCCCATCCCCAGTTTAGCGAAGGGGGAAAAAGTTGTGATACATCACGTGACGGCAACATGTCATCGCGAGTTTGACACCCTGCTCTAGAGGATAACCTCTGTCAGTATCTGCATGGGAGCACTGTATCTGTTTTCATTGTATTAGTTCTTCTGGCAGTGTTTCATCCCATTGACCATAGTGCTGTTTCTTTTTTAACTGCCTCTATTCTTGCATGAGTAGGTGCTTCAACTTAGTCTTAGGAGAGAAGTGGTTGAGTTAATTTGTCATGGCTAGGATTCAGACTCTGACTCTGAAGAAGCTGCTCCAGATAAACCAGTAAAATGTCAGCCTCTGAAGACACCAAGCCAGGAATCATCTGAAGATGATCAATCACAGGCACCATTGGAAGGCTGGAACAGTCAGATGATATTGTACAGCCTCTAAAACCTTGGACTTGGCAAGTAGAATGGAGTACAGAGCAAAGTTTCTCAATTACACTCCTTGCAAAATAAGGTAATAACGCTCTTAATTAAAGACAGCTGGCTACAGCCTGATCCATGTTTCTCCTTTGGAAACCACGGTCTGATTTTTTTTCTCTGGTGCGTCATTCCTGTGAATCCTGCTTGTGCAACTCTTGACCTTGAACTGGCTGACAAACCTCAGCTTGCGTCCAAACTTTGTACTGGATTTTAACTACTTTCCTGCATGCTCCTGTTGAAACAGAATCATCCAGGTAAGCTTTTTTTTTCAAGATGCTGTTGATTTACTTCCCTAGTCTGCTGTTATTTGCTAAACACTGAGTAAATTGTAAATTTTTCACCTAGCAACTATGTGCGTATGAGTTCGAAACTGAAACAGGACAAAATGGTGCAATTCCATTAACATCATTCCTTTCTCTCCTATTTGAAAACTTTGAGAGAGGTCATCCATTAGTTTGGAATGAGATACTATTTGTATGTTGATATTCAACTGTAGATTACTCCAGCTTGCGCTAGAGATGCTGTGGATGTTCTGATTCAGTGGTGGAGGCTGTGAACTGGAAGATGTGAAACAAGTTCAGATTAAATCTGAACAGAATCGTGGTACTGTTCATCCAGAAACTTCTGGATTGCCCAAAAACATTGGTCCCAATGATGAGATTGCACATCCTGTAATGGAGCAAGTCTTTGAATTATGAGTTCTTTGAATCCATGCCTCTTAGAACATCAGGTGACAGCTGTGACTGGGAGAGCCTTTGCCTAGCTTAGACTGGTCTGCCAGTTATGACATGATCAGAAACTCATGCTCTCATCACAGTGTGGCTTGATTATGTCAATCCACTCTATATGGGGCTACTTTTGAAAACAACTTAGAAACTGCAGCTGGTACAAAATCCCCACAGCCAAACTATTGATAAATGACATTTACTACTGCAGTGTAACTTTTATTCTGTGGTCACTGGTAGGTTTCTGGCCCCCAATGTGAACTGCTGGTTATTAACCCTTCATATACAGTTCTGGACTGTATTGAAGGACACCTTTTTTTCCTGGTCTGGTCTGGTACTGGTCTCTCAGTGAGTAGGTGAGAGGAGGGTTCATGGACTAGAAGGCTACACTTCCCAATGGTAGCAATATGCTTTAAACTTTGTAGCCACTAAGGCAGTGCCTTCCCCTCTCATAGCTAACATTTCACAAGGTTAAGAAAACAATTTATTCAAGATGACTTATGAGCTTCATCAGAGCTGCCGCTGTTTTTTGCTTTATATGTTTCTAATGTTTTGGGAAGGTTAGCTTACTTCATTTGGGTAGGAACTTTGTGATGTTTTACTATATGTTAGTTTAATTTTATTTCAATAGATTTTGGTAATATTACAAATATAAAAATATTGTTAATAAATCAATGTATATTTGTTGCATCTGCATTTTAAAAAATATCTGTGCTAGTAGCTGACCTTCTGATATATATTTTTCTGGCTGAGAAATAAGTACTTTTTTATTGAGGACCATAAAAAAGTCTTACCAAGTGAAGTGCTACAGATTAACAAACATATTTCCTATTCCTTTGCTCACATTAAAGAATGTTGGGAATGGGAACATGTTATTTATGCCTGTACATTGAGAGCCTTGCATAAAGTATCAAATTAATGTCTACAGTAACTTAACATCTCATGAGTACAGGAATAATTTTCAGTTATTTCATATTTAGAACTGCATTGAAAGTCTATATTTGAATTAATTTGTTCTTAAGCTATCAGTGGCTCTGTCTTCAGAATAACAGCCCTGTAGATTTAATATATCAGCTATTCAGAAACAAATTATTTCCCTTTTGCATCTGTTTTCTGTGAATAGTTTGTATTCCAGGTTATTTATATCCTGTAATATTTGCCAAATACATGATGTAATCTCCTAACTTGCAGTTTCATTATTAGTTGCAAGTGGTCTTATGTTTCAGACATGGCATGAATGAAATATAGATTTTATGCATTGAAAAGTTGTCAATAGTGGCTTTGTATTTACTTCTAAAATCAATGTCTAAATTATCCCAGAGCTATTAGGTCAGTGATAAATTTGGGGGCAACTAAGGTTTTTTTTGTGTAAATCCAGGATAACAATTTTAAATCCAGTGCTGTACAATGATAGTAATGTTGTTGTATATTGTGCCATCTGTACAGTAGGCTAAACTGATTGGTAACACTACTGCTTCTTGGGAAGTGCTTGGATTGACAGTCACAGCTTCGTAATGATGACAGATAGAAATCTGCTGTGTCTGCAAGTTTATCACACCCAACAATTTTTAATGTGAAAACCATTCAGAGAGCATAGCCAAATATTCACTTCTTGAATTAGTCAAGATCCGAGGAAATTAGTATTTAATAATAACTTGTTGATAGGCACATAGAGTTATTACATCATTTAGATTTATTTGCTTTTGGAAGTCTCTCAGTTTTTGCTCTTTGATTGCATGTGCTTCTTTTGTATAGGAATTATCTACATTGATCTTAAAACATCATTTTTGATGTTATTTATAATGCTTCATATATTTCATTTTCAGACTTTTAAGAATGAAACTTAATTATTTTAATTCACTCATTTACAGAATGAACGTATCTAAAAAAATCTTCAGTTTTAATTTTTTTGAAGGGGAATAATTTAATATGTGAAGGCAACACTGAATATCAAATTTGCAGATGACACCAAATAGATAGAATAGCTTATACTGTATCTTTAAAGAGAAATATAAAATTCAGAAATCTTCATAAATAAAAGAAAGAGCCTGGAAACTATAGAAGGAGATTCAATAAATAATATTCATCATGTAAGAATAAGAGTTAAATGCTGTGAATTTAGGATGAAGAATAGTACATAATAGATATGTAGTTAATGAAAATAAACCAATTGTAAAGGGAAGGTGCATAATAAAAATTTACAATAATTCCCAAATCTCAAGCAACAATAGTTCCATTCTATTTCTAACTATTACAGAGAATGCTTCAAGTATTGCATTCCTTTGTGGACACCATTGTTTTAAGAAGCATCCAGTGTGATATTGTAATTAAAGTGATGAACTATGACTGGGGAGATCCCAGGTTAGATCTGTCTTCAGCCATGGAAACTTCATGGCCACTGACTTTCATTCAGCCTATCTTACTCTCCTGAGCTGGTGATTTATTTATATGTGTTATAATAAATCAAAGGTAATATAAACTTACCAGAAAATAATAAATCTGTTTATGGGAAAGAGTAGTCATAATATGCTAAGACTGAATTGGGTTGGATACATATTTAAATTCAGCCCCACTCTATATTGTCTACATTATTTCAGGTACTGTGTCTGTCCCTTTAATAATGATGGGATAGCACTTTTAATATAGCCATTTATATAAAAAAAGATAAATTGAGAACATGTCAAAATCTTGTTCCTGATATAAGATATGTACTTAAAAACTGATTTTGCAATACAGATTTGTGCCAAAAGGTAGCATACACTGATCAGAGGTGGTTCCTGCTGGTTCAGACCGGTTCTATAGAACCGGTAGTGGGAATTCCTCCCCGGTCGCCGAACCGGCAGTGATGGGTGGCTGGACATGCCTCCGAACCGGCTCTCTCGGCAGCGCCATTGGTGCTGCCATCTTGGGTTTTTCTTCTGCACATGCGCAGAAGCTGGGTTCTTAGCACTGCGCATGCACGTGCATCCACGCGGCGCATCAGGTAGCGAACCAGCAGCGAGGTAAACCAGAACCCACCCCTGACACTGATGTCTTCTATTGGCAAACTCAGAATCTAACATATTACTCCACACTTACTTACTGATGATCAGAGGCCAAATAACAATGCAAATTCAAAAATAAGAGCAGGCAAAAAATATGGAATAATATAAAAAAATTAAGGAATACAGGTAGACCTGAACTTGTGACCTTTAATGATCTTTCATAGTAATAACGGCCTTGGAAAGGATGGTTTTTGGTCTATAAAGCACTTCCAACTGTCCTAAAAGGTTGTATCACCCTGATTACCTTTCCATTTTTATGTAGCTTCTTTTTTCCTTTTAATTTGTTTGCAAAGCTTTATTGAGATTCAAAAGAACTTAAAATACAAAAGAACACAAAAAAATTGGAAGGAAAAAAGTGGAGGGGACAGGGAAAAGCAAAATTGGGGTTGCGGATAAAAAGAGCAAAAAGCTGTAGAAAAGAGTAACTTCTAACTTTCTTCAATACAAATACAAGCATAAGATGCAATGACCCTTTGAACTAGAGTAAACCATAACACATGGCTCTTCTGTAACCGTAAACAGTTCTTGCACCCAACCAATTGGAGACTCAGCCTTCCTACAGAGGTCACTTTATGCCATTAGCCAACTGGCTGCTATTCTCTCAATACTTGCCATTTGAATAATTTTCCAAAGTTCTAAGAATAATGTCTTTTAAGCAATAGCTGTCGATAGCTATTGGTAGCCATAATAATAGCAATAGCACTTACTTATATACCGCTTCATAGTGCTTTACAGCCCTCTCTAAGCGGTTTACAGAGTTCAGCATATTGCCCCCAACAATCTGGGTCCTCATTTTACCCACCTCGAAAGGATGGAAGGCTGAGTCAACCTTGAGCCTGGTGAGATTTGAACAGCTGAACTGCTGAACTAGCAGTTCAGATTGCAGTGCTGCTTTTAACCACTGCACCACCACAAATGTTCTAAAAGGAGTTAGTTGTTCTTACTCCATGCAATATTGTTCCCTCTTGATCATTCTCTAGTTTGCTAAATTGCATTACACCACGGGTGTCAAACTTGATCGTGACATTGTGATGTTTTTTGCCTTACAGGGGTGAAATGTGAAATTTTTCCCTACCGGTTCTGTGGGCGTGATTTATTTTGCGGGCGTGGTTTGGAGGTCAGGTGGGTGTGGCTTCAGGTGCACGTGGCCATGTGGTCATGTGACTGGGTGGGTGCGGCCAATTTAGCAGTCCATTTTGCCAGGGAGCAGGGGGTTGGACTAGATGACCTCTGAGGTCCCTTTCAGCCTTTGCTGTGCTGTTTCAAAGCATCCTCTGAAGCTGTGTCTAGTGCCAGCCAGGTTTGTGGTCCTCCCTCCCTCCTCCCCTCCCCTCCCCCCCCTCTCTCTTCTGTGGGAACCAAACCCCCTCGTCCAAATAAAATACTACTCATAAGAAAAGGCTCACAGAAAAACAAGGAAAAATCAAGCTGCTAACAAAGAACCTGCCTGAAGCTCATTCCACATTCCTGCCCAATAGAGATAATGAGATAATGACCGTATAGAAAGTGGAAGCCTGACGTTTGGTTCCATTCACACAAGCAGGCAAACAGATCCCTAGAAAACCCATTCAAGACGGGATATTTTGAAATTTCCCCATGGCATTATTTGGCAGCTAACAAAACAGAGTAGTATAATCAGAATAAGCAGCCCCACACTCAAGACCCGACACAGGATGAAAGTCATTTAGCCACAATGGGAATCACCCAAACCCTTTTAGAAACACAAAGCCCATATTGCACAAACCCCAAAATTTCAAAAACATAGAACCATATAAGAATCCTTCCTTTTATCCAGTTTGTTATTCAGCTGGCCCAGAAATGATCTGCTGAATGTCACTTCGCTTCTGCAATTAAAAACCTCCTTCCAAGCAGCTTCTGAAGGCTTTTCAATTTAAAGCAGGAGTCTCCAAAGTTTGCAACATTAAGACTTGTGGACTTCAACTCCCAGAATTCCTCAGCCAGCCATGCAGCTAAGTTTGGAGATTCCTGATTTAAAGCAACAGCATTTGTTTTTCTTCTTTGCCAAGCAATCTCTGGATCCTTGCGCTGCCATCGCTACTGGTTCTCTGAACCAGCTGCCGCAACCGCTACCTACTCACTTGAACCGGGCCGAACCGGGAGGATTTCACCCTTGCTTTGCAGAGCTGGAGTGCGCATGGCCTGCTCGTGACACATCTGGCCTCCGGGCCGCCAATTTGACAGGCCTGCATTATACAGTGTATTTGAACAATACTTAGTGTTTTTCTCATTTGTTTCTTCTAGTCTGATACTTCCATGTAATACAATCACAAATGTGTGATTGCTATTCAGTGGTAGTGACTTTGAGCCACATTTGAATATTTTTGAATTTTGTTTTGGGTTTTAAAATTATGAGCACAAGTTTGCTTCCTTTTACCTTACTCTTGAATATTTTTTTCTCTTAATATTGGGATTCATCATCTATCTAGGGAGCTTTTCACTATGACTACCAATGCCTTCTGATGAGGCAAACCATACACTCAGAATGTTAATATATCTCTTAGTGCACCTGTTAACTGATCTCCCAGACTTGGTACCCAATGTAAAATGATTTGTTATTTCTATAAATAGAAGTGTTCACATACTAACTTGTATCCTAGTCTTGAGCCTAAATATAAAGGTCAAGTTGTCTGGATAAGTGACTATAAATCAAAAAAGTATTTCACTGGATATTCATACTAGTTTTGTATCATTCCTAGATTTTTTTTTTAGTTCTTGTAGTTGGTGTGCATTGTACCAATAATCAATGAATTAACATTTTAAGTCTAATTGGTGTTTATTATCTAAAATGTAAAATATCATGAAAATACCTTTGTGTCCAAAACATTTCTCATATTGAAGATTATATCTTCTCAACTGTTGCATCAATTTCAGTATTTCATCCTAAAGAAAATTATCAAAATGAAATTACCTACCAAAAAAGGCCACTAACATCCTTAAAACATCTTTAGATTTATATAAGGCTAAGGATTTCACTATGTATTTCCTGTAAGTAGTGTTTCAAGCCATTACAACCCATGTTAAAATTAAATGCACTGACTTAAAATAATATCAAATCAATTCACTTTGACTTGAGTTTAGAGTTGCATTGTATGGGTGGAATGGTGTTTGCATTTATGCAAGGTAATATACTAGTACTACCAAACCCAACCCAACACTATTCCAAAGATGCTTTCTGCCTACAAAAGCAGTGTTGAAAGTGAGTTGATTGTTACTGTGGTTACTGGTACTTCCACTTGGACTCTTTCGGATCAAAGCCTTTAACTTTCAGATTGATGTTTTTGGGTGTATCTTTAGCATGTGCCTTTTTGCCTACATAATTCAAGATGCTTGGCCTCTGTGCAAGATCAATCATAACATGAACAAGCTTGTACATCAATACTCTAGATGTCCCTGTTAAGTACCCAATAGAGAAGATGCTATCTCACTTCCAGGTGAAGTGCTAATTATACAACTGAATTTGTTATTTAATGTGGTAAAATAAAATATAGCCCCGATTTTAGAAGCTCTGATTTAAAAGTAAATTTGCTATTGATTGGTGCTATTTACAATTATAGGAAAAGGTAATTATTCTGCTATTTAGTTTGCCTGGAGATTAGGCGGTAAGAAGCCTTCCTTCTATTTCAATATGCTCTTCTCCTGGATTGTGACTGTGGGATACTTTAGTCTGAGAGTTACTGTCATTACCATTACTCTGAGCTACGAGCCTTCATAATTTGTGGTGCTGCATCTCCCCATTTATTCTATTTGAGCACTGAAGATTTCTTCTTCTTGACGTTTCATGCTGAATATAGTGAGTGGCAAGATAGAAGCAGGTTTTTTCAGTAGTATTTCATTTGCTTAAAAATGCTGTTGATCCATTCTAATTAAAGCCATTGGTCAGGTCACTTGCCACTTCTCAAGACAGCTGCTGGCCAGGTCAGGTCTTTTTTCTGAGGCCGCATGCATATTGTCCAAATTGTGTGTGTCTTTGAGGTGGCAAAGTTATCTGGGTCAGTGAAGAGCTCTGGGTCAGTGAAGCACAGGATTGGCAGAGGCAGCAGAGTGCAGGCTGGCCAAAAGAGCACAGATGGAGGGAGATAGGCTGGTGGGGAAAGTTTCAGAGGAGGCAGAGAAGGAAGTCCCTTGCCTTACCTAGGCTCAGGAATGGAAGGATCAAGCCAGGAATGGCTTGGATTAGAGTGGGTCGTCACCTATCAACCAGCGGGATTCGCTTAACAATGACAGGATTTAACAGTGGAAATTCTGGTCCCAATTATCATAATAATTTGAGGACTGTCTGTATAAATTTTAACTTGAGATTTTATGACATCAAAACCATTCATCCGCATAAAAACAAGGCTTTACAAATACCAAGTGTGCACAGATTGGCTTATATTTTTAAACCAGACATGAAATATAGATTCTGAAAAGTCTTGAGCTTATGGTATTTGTGTAGATCTGTTTCTCCTAACTGCTGCTAATGAGAAATTCTTGGAATGCAATTATACTTATTTGATAAGTAGATAATGGGTGTTTTGAACATTCTGTGCAATAGTAGAGAATTGAAACTCTGAAAATGAACCCTGATTTATTTTAGAAAATACTGATGTTTATAGTTATTTCCTGGTGTTACAGTAACTGCAGTAATTAGCATTGGCATGTGATAGACAAAACATTCCTTTATATCAGACAAATTTTACTGTTCTTTTCATCCTGCTGGTATGCAGGATTTTTTGTTGTTGTTGTAAAGGCTTTCTTTGTGCATCAAGAGAAGGAATTTAATTTTTTAATTAAAAATGTGAATCATAATTTATTCACTTATTTTCCTTGAACTGGGCAGTATACACTAAAATGCTCTGGAAGCACATGAAAATAGTTGTTTTCAGATTCAAATCATATATAGATATAAAATATTTAGTACTAGTATATAGTATAAAGTTCTTTCTATCTCTCAATAAAATTTTTGAGTAAGCTAAAATTTGATTTACTATTGCTTCTGAAATAGTCTTTTTTACTTCCTCTTTGGGTTTTGGGTATTGAAGATACAAAGTTCTGGTTCCTGCTCTTCTGTTGGCCTCAACCATTGTTAATCGATGCT
The DNA here is from genome assembly GCA_023053685.1 of Diadophis punctatus similis. Lineage (NCBI taxonomy): Eukaryota > Metazoa > Chordata > Lepidosauria > Squamata > Dipsadidae > Diadophis > Diadophis punctatus. Next base: position 34,129,258 of record JALIGW010000005.1, on the reverse strand, counting down.
GTAGTAGTGTGTCTTTGATGTTGTCTCTCCATCTTCTTCTGGGTCTGACTTGTGTTTTTTGACCTTCTCCTTTTTTTGTACATACCTCGTTACAGTATGGAATCCCATGACATCCTCTCCAGGTAAGCAAACCACTTTATTTGTTGTTTCTGTATGTTGTTTAAGATTGGTTCTCCATTGTGGGTGGAGATAGCATCCAGGAATGGGTTAACTCTGTCTAAGATCTCATTGGACTGAGTCTGCAACTTTAAAGTCATGCCTCCTCCACCATCTTCCCCAGCTTTTGACTCAGTCGATCTTAGTGACTAGACGTGTGGAAAAGAGCTCCCATTCCTGAAAGCTATCTTTACAACATTGGAATCGAAATTTAAAGAAGCAATTTTTCCACCGAGAAGGGCTTGCCCGATACCGCTGAAGCTGCAAAAGGCGGATTGGGGAAGTTCCCCTCCCCCTGGTGAGTAGGGCTTGCCCGAAAGAGCTGGTATGCCATGAGACTGAGAAATCATGTTCTGAAGGCACGAGGGACCAGCTGGGGAAACCCCCCCACATGACTGGAGCTTGCCCAATAGGCAGCGTGGTGGCGAAAACACTAATGGACGATACCGGTGAGAAAGGCTTCGGTCCGATACCGCTGAAGGCCACGTGGAGGCATGTCTAATCAAGACATTAATAAAACCATTGTGACCTTACAATTTTCGGCGGATGCCACGCTAAATGTGGCTTGCTTTGCCTCTAAGTCCATTTCATCCTCAGTGGCTTCAAGCATCTCCTATGGCTCTGCCAATGGCAGGCGGATGCCAAACAAGTGGAAGCTGGCTTCTGCCCCGTATTCAGGGGGCAGATGGTTTGGGGAGTCCCTTGACCCCATCTTAATTGAAACAAGGGATAAGAGAAAAATTTTGCCGTCCATCTCCAGAAAGACGGATTTCTGACCCTCTCCTTATTTTTGTCGCCAGTCCTTTCAGGGGCAGGAAGGGGGTTCAACCTTCATTAGAACTTCAAGACCATTTCATTCCAGACAGAGAGCACTGCAGGACAGGTCAGGGAAAGGAGGACAGCACTTTCCCCCAAGGAAGGCCTTCCGGGGTGGGGGAAGTCATCTCTTTCAGCTTCAGCGGTGACTATCTAACAGACGGTTCCATTGGGGGTTGACTGGTGGCCCTGTTTGCCAGCCACTGGGAAGCAGTCACCATCGACTTATGGGTCAGGGAGACAGTAAAATTCGACCTCTCCCTGGAATTCCTCTCCATTCCAATGAGGTCTTTTATCAGGTGCCCGTTGTCGAAAGATCCGACAAAAAGGTTGCTCATGGACTCGGCAATAAGTCATCTCCTGGACATCCAGGCAATCCAGCCAGTTCTGAAAGAGCAACACGGGCAGGGGTTTTATTCCCTCCTGTTTGTAGTTCCCAAGGCCTCGGGGGGATGGAGGGCAATTCTTGACCTCAAACGTCTGAACCGCCATATTGTCTACTGGCGATTCAAAATGCACACGCTCTAGACCATCTTAGGGGGCATACAGAAGGGCAATTTCCTTGCGTCGGTGGACCTCAAGGAGGCATATTTACACATGCCCATTCATCAGGACCACCAACAGTATCTCCATTTCTCCTATGGGGGGAAGCATTACCAATATCGAGACCTCTCATTTGGCCTCTCTTCAACTACACGAGTCTTTACTAAAATACTAGCAATACTCACAGCTTACCTCAGGTCAGTTCCCATCAGAATCCAGTGTTACCTGGACGACGTCCTCATCCAGTCCCGGTCAGAATCACAAGCAGTTCAAGACTTATCACTCGCCATCAGGGTCCTTCAAGACCATGGCTTTTTCATCAACTAGGCGAAAAGCCACCTGGTCCCGACAATACGATTGCTCCATCTGGGGGCCATCATAGACTCGGTGGAAGGCACGGTTTACCTGTACCAAGAGAGATAAACCAACTTGGCTCAACTGCCGGATCAGGTGAGAGTGGTGCAATCAACTCCCCTGCTCTTGCTTTCCCAACCTTTAGGCAAGATGGTCTCTACCTTTTCCATCGTGCCATGGGCCAGACTGCACAGCAGAGAGCTGCAGTGGTTCCTCCTCCCTCATCAGAGGGATGGCTCGAGCACTTCATCAAGGACAGTTCTTCTGCCACCCGCTGTCATCCAGTCACTGGTCTGGTGATCTTCCCAGGCAATCGCTCAGGGCTCTCCCTTCGGGGATCCTCCTCAATGTTACATAGATGACGGATGCCAGCCTGACCGGTTGGGGAGCACACCTGAAGAACCTTATGGCTCAGGGATTGTGGTCTCAACAGGAGCAGTGCCACAATATAAATTGGTTTGAATTGAGAGCCATTTGCCTGGCGCTCCTGAGCTTTGAAGCAGAGGTGGTCAACAGGCACATTCTTGTCCTCATGGACAATGTAGCGGCCAAGCCCATATGAATCAACAAGATGATGCAGGAGGCAGAACGCCTGGGCCTATGGGCGGAATCGCATCTGTTGTCATTGTGAGCAGAACACATCTCCGGGATTGCGAATGTACGGGCTTACCACCTGAGTCGAACCATCATCAACCACACAGAATGGCGTTTGCACCCCTCCCTCTTCCGGGAGCTGACAGCATGTTTTGGTCAGCCAACAGTAGACTTATTTGCCACCCCACACAACGCCCAGCTCTCCCATTTCTTCTCCAGGTTCCAGACTCCGGGGGCAGAAAGGGTGACGCTTTCAACAGCCCATGGCCGGGGGGGTTTGCTTTATGCCTTTCCCCCTCTCCCATTGGTCCCAAGGGTTACCCAGAAGATGTTGACAGAGAGGGCAGAACTGTTACTTCTGGCCCTCCATTGGCCCAGGAGGCCCTGGTTTGCGGACCTAGTGTGACTGTCAGTGGCTCGACCCTGGAGACTGCCAACCGATAGGATATCCCTCACCCAGGGGGCGCTGCACCACCCAGACCCCCAGTGGTTCCAGCTGACCGCCTGGAGATTGAGTGGAGCATCCTGAGAGCAAAAAACTTCTTCCCCATGGTAATTCGAACTATTCAGGCATCCAGGCACCCCTCCACTTCCTGTATCTATGTTTCCACGTGGAGGACCTTTAGTTCTTGGTGTTCCCAGAGACTAGTAATACCTACGGAGGCATCTATTCCTCAAATTTTGGAATTTCTTCAAGAGGGGTTGAATAAGGACCTCACCCCTAACACCATCAAAAGCCTAGTAGCTGCTCTAGCCTCTGTCTTATCAGCGGGGTAAGCAGCTCCCTTAGCACAGAATCCTGTGGTCAGGCGATTCATACGAGGGGCAATTAACATCAAGTCCCCCGTAATTCATAGGTATCTGACCTGGGACCTCTCTAAGGTGCTAAATGCCCTCACTGGAGCTCCCTTCGAGCCTTTACAGTCAGCTAGTCTCAGGTTCCTTTCCTTTAAGGTAGCCTTTTTGATTGCAGTGACATCAGCTAGGAGGGAGTCGGAGTTAGCCGCCCTGTCTATCCGACAGGACCTCTGTGTTTTTCATCAAAACAGAGTAGTTTTGAGATTGGACCCTTCTTTCGTTCCAAAAGTTAACACCCGGTTCCACTGGGCCCAAGAGTTGGTGTTGCCAAACTTTTGCCCTCACCCAGTTCACCATCTTGAACGGAAATGGCACACTCTGGACATTCGAAGGGCACTTTGTATTTATATTAACTGGACTACGACATTCTGCCGCACTGAGTCCCTGTTTGTGTCATTTCAACCCGGCACTCTGGGACATAGAGTGACTCCATCCACTGTTTCCAGGTGGATCAAGGCCTGCATAGCTAAGGCGTATAACTTGCAATTTTTACCGATTCCCAGACATATCATGGCCCATTCCACAAGGAGTACGGCTACTTTGGCGGCCTGATCACTCAGGCATCCATCGAGGAGGTGTGCAGAGCCGCGACCTAGTCATCATTGACTCCCTTCATTTGCCACTACAAACTGGATACCTTCGCCTCCGCTGAGGCTGCCTTTGGCAGAAGGGTGTTACAGAGAGTGCATGCGGATGGAAGGGTCCAGGTCCAGACGATGGCCCACCCATGAGGACTGCCAGGCTTGGGTATGTCCAATTCCTGGATGCTATCTCCACCCACAATGGAGAAAGGGCGTTGGTCTTATCTGACACACCGTTTCTCTGGGTGGTGGAGATAGCATCCAGCCCCACCCGGATGTCGGTCCGGCCCTGGGACACTTTGGACTCTCGTCATCGAGGACCACACGCCTGTCTGCAGCGATCCCTTCGTCACAAGCTGGGGAAGATGGCGGAGGAGGCGTGACTTTAAAATTGCAGACTCAGTCCAATGAGATCTTAGACAGAGTTAACCCATTCCTGGATGCTATCTCCACCACCCAGAGAAACGGTGTGTCAGGTAAGACCAATGCCCTTTCTATGCCAATTCTTTCTCTTATGGTCTCATTTCTGATTTTATCTCTTCTGGTCACTCCAGCAGCTTTCTTCAAACATCACATTTCCGTGGTGACTACCTTTTTATGTTTTATTGTAAGTGTCCTGTTTGGCACTGGTAACCTAGGGCAGGAATGAATATGCTTTGCATGAGATGTTTCTTTGTGCTTATCAGTAGGTACTGCCTTATGTTGTAGGAGGGGAGTAAGCTATCCCAATACTTGGTTTGCCTTACTGCATCATATGTTAATCTCTTCACCCATTTTTTCATCTTTGGTGAATGTTGTTCCTAGATATTTGAACTTTGATACTTGTTTTATGCTTGTTTCTTCTATTATTACGTTTAGTAGAAGATCAAATATGACATAGTTGAAAAGACACTGGAAAATGAGAATAAGTTTTAATCAGAAAATATGTGTTGCAGACAATTAAGTAAGAAATCTGTTATTATTTCATTGATTAATTTGCAAAGCTAAATGACATGCAGGGGACTTTTACATAAGCACACAAACACAAAGATAAAATGTAGACATTAAGATTATTTCAATACCTAACAGGCATGTTCTTTCTTGAAGAGCAATTATACAATCCATTGAATATTGTCTCAGTCAGGCATCTCCCTCTAGTGGTGGACCTCCACTAAATTTACACTTTTGTGGCCATTATGATTAGTCATTTGGATTGTCAAAGCCTTGTCTACTTCAGTCTTCAACTAAGTATGTAAGTCAGAAGTAAAAGTTAAAAACAAGTAAAAGAATATTGAAAATAATCGTTAAAGGCTTCATCTAAAGTTAAAGGCTTGCTGAAAAAAATGTTCTTAAGCATATATCAGAATTATAGGAATTCACACTGCCAAAACGTTAATGAATTTATAATAAATCAGATTTAATTTAAATCTCTAAAATTAAAAAGGTGCTGAGATTGTGTTTCCAGAAAGAATAAGTTATTTAAGTCATTCACCTTTTGTGATTGCATTATAGTAAAGTCTAAAAGGGCAACTTTGCAGGCATAATTTCTAATATGAAACATTTATGAATGTTTATTAACAATATAGAAAACATTTAAGCCTTTTAACTTCCATTTTTTCCTGTTTCATTCATATTTGATATCAAAAGTTTTTAGGGAAGAGAGCTACATACTGTCTATTTGAAAAACAATGAGAAAACCCAAGTTCTCCTGACTGACAGCAGGAGAGTCCAAGAATGGGTTATGATGTTGTCCTTTCTGCCCAGAGACTGATTCATAATTGCAGCCACGCCCTGTTGCCTCTCTCCATGGCTCCAGTTTTCGACTCGGTCTTGCCCTAGAGAGACCTTTTCTGGACATCTGGACAGCGAAAACCATTCTTGGACTCTCCAACGACATAAAGGAATCAGGCTTTACTGCAATTCGGAGCTGCAGTTAGCAGAAGCAGCAGGTGCTCTGCCCTGCATTCCCGCATTGGAGTTTGCCTCCATACTAAAAGGTCATGCTGGCCAATCCAGGGCTCCTGGCAATGCCGCTGACCTAACAGTCCCTCAGCCGGGACATATGTGGAACGCGCTGGCGAATCCAGATCTCTGGCACAGCAGCCGACCCATGGACACCCTGAGAGAGCGCCAGTTTGAACTGCAAGGCTCTGGAGGGCTCCCTATTCAGAGCCGCTGCGTCCTAATTCAGCTTGACAGCCCTTGCTAACAGCCCAAAGAGGCTGATAACCTACGGGCAGAGGACAAAAAAGCTGAGCTTGTCCTCCGTAAAACCTATCAAGCAGCTGCCTGGGCGGTGAAGGCGGTGACTGCAGCCTTCTTCAACTGTTCCTTTTTACTTTGGCTCAGACAATTGCAGGAGAAAGTGCCACCGCAGGAAGCCTGCCTGAATCAAGACATTAATAAATTGGTGGCCACCACACAATTTTCCGTAGACCCCGTCTACGGTTAGCAGTTGGTTGAAAGCTTGCATAGCCAAGGCCTACCAATCTAAGGCTCTGCTACTGCCTGGTCATGTAATGGCTCACTCCACCAAGAGTGCAGCCACAATGGCAGCTTGGGCCACCCAAGCCTCCATTGAAGATATATGCAGGGCGGTGATGTGGGCGTCCCCATCACCATTTATTTGGCACTATAAGCTAGAGTCATTTGCATCAGCCGACGCATCCTTCGGCAGAAGGATCTTGCAGAAAGTGTACTCCTCAGGGGGGACTCAGGCCCAATCGGCTTCTCACCCTTTGGTAGATCCCATTCTTGGACTCTCCTGCTGTCAGTCAGGAGAAGGGGCGTTGGTCTTACCTGATATGCTCCTTCTATGGCTGACAGCAGGAGAGTCCAAACCCTCCCTGACCGCTGTTGGGCCAGACTCCAGGGGTGACTATGAGCACGAGAGGATTTTATTACGATGGTGACTAATGGCACGAGAAGACTTTAATTACAGCTATGCCATCGTCAAAAACTGGAGTCACGGAGAGAGGCAACGGGTCATGGCTTCAACGTCATAACCCATTCTTGGACTTTCCTGCTGTCAGCCATAGAAGGAGCGTATCAGGTAAGACCAACACCCCTTCTGCCATTTTTATAGCCATCCTAGCATCGGTCATAAAGAATATAGCTCTAATTATGGAAGTCAAGAAATTCCATTTCCAACTTCCAACAATGTTAGTTCCTTTTAACCAAAGCAGATAGAAGCTTTGGTTAAGTTTGGCTAATCTTGATAAAGCTAGATATGGATAAACCTGATTAATATTAGAATTGAAGACTGATCTCAAGGTTATAGCCCAGCCTGGGAAGCTGAAAAAAAAAGAATCCTGAAATAAGGTGGCAACTAAGCACTTCCGTATTGTATGTGTGATTTTCCGGCAAGTTACGGAGCAGAAATTTAATTCTCCAGCATTTTCTTTTAAAATCTATTATTTTGTTTATTCTGGTCCTGAAATTACATGTTGCCTTTTAAATTGGAATTCCTTCTTTAGGATTCTTTAAATAATTTCTGTGCTGTGGTGTTAATACTGAATATATGTTATAAATATCAAGTGATATTACTTGCTATTTACACTCAGTGAGTCTAACATAGTAAGAATGGTATGTAGAAACATGTGATCTGTCATCTAGTGTAGATGTAGCTTGAGTTTGAGTGTCAGGTTTTTTTGTGTTCAATTGGGAATATTGTAAATAGCATGCAGAAAGCAGTTATAATATAAATGGAATTTTATAGGAAAATATAGGTATTACACAAAGTATATCTTCATTGTTGTTTCTCTTGTGACCAACAAGATATTACAGCTATTGTATATTAAAAAATACAATTTTTGATTATGTCATCTAATCTCTTGTAAATTCTAGAACTGAAATAGAAGAAAATAGAATTTTTTATTGGCCAAGTGTGATTGGACACACAAAGAATTTGTCTCCAGTGCATAATAAATCATGATCATAACAGTGGTTGGTTGTAAATTATTTTGCTACCGGTTCGCGCTCGCGCAGAAGCATCCTGGGCAGGTGGGCGGAGCATCCCGCTACTGGCGCTACTGGTTCTAAGAACCAGTCCGAACCGGGAGCAACCCACCGCTGGATCATAATCATAAAATACAATAATAATAATCATAAGATACAACATTCAGTGATAGTCATAGGACACTAAATAAGCAATCAACGTAAATCATAAGATACAAACAACAAAGTTATAGTCATAAGATGCTAAGGAAATAGGTAATAGGACAGAGGAGAAGGATAATAGTAATACAGCCCTACTGGTGGTTTGACATCCTAGGGCAGTGATGGCGAACCTTTTTTCCCTTGGGTGCCGAAATAGGGCGTCTGCGTGCTATTGCACGCGCGTGCGTGCCCACACCCATAATTCAAAGCCCCTCACTTGCTCCACCCTCCTGCACATGTGTGCGTGACCCCCCCCACTCCCCCATTTCCCGACTTCCAGTGGGCCCGGTGGGCCCATTTTTCACCCTCCCCAGGCTCCAGAGGCTTTCTTGGAGCTTGGGGAGGGCAAAAACGTCCCCCCCACCACCCTGGAGGCCCTCCGGAGGCTGAAATCACCCTCCCAGAGCCTCCACGCAAGCCAAAAATCAACTGGCGGGCACGCACATGCGCATTGGAGCTGAGTTAGGGCAACGGCTCGCGTGCCGGCAGATATGGTTCCGCGTGCCACCTGTGGCACCCGTGCCATAGGTTCGCCATCACTGTCCTAGGGCATAAGACAGTGTTGTGGGAATTAGTTGTTTAGCAGAGTGATGGCATGGGGGGGGGGGAGAGAGAAAAACCTTGTCTTTGTGTTTTGTTGTTTTGGCATGCAATGCCCAATAGCATCATCTTGAGGGAAGAAGTTGAAACAGTTTATGCCCAGGATGTGAGGGGTCTAAGGCTCGTGCAGTATACAGGTTCTCGATGGAAAGCAGGCTGGTTGGAATTATTTTTTCTGCAGTCCTAACTATCAGTTGAAGTCTCTGCCTTGTTTGGTTGCTGTGCCAAACCAGACAGTTATCGAGGTGCAAATGACAGACTCAGTAATTCCTTTGTAGAAGTGTATCAGCAGCTTCTTGGCAGTCTGAGCTTTCTGAGTTGGCGCAGGAAGAACATTTTTGTTTTGCTTTTTTGATGACATTTTTGTTGTAGGTATCCATTTTAACTCTTGAGATACTGTATTATAAAACCTAGAAACTTGAGGATCTCTACTATTGATACACTGTTGACTATTATTGTAAAAGGTGGTAGAATAGGAGTGCTTCTCCTAAAATCTACTATCATCTTTACAATTTTGAGTGTGTTCTGTTCAAGATTGTTCCGGCTGCACCACAGGGCCAATTGTAAAACTTCACGTTTGTATGCAGATTCGTCATCATCTCGAATGAGACCAATCACTCTTGTATAATCTGCAAACTTCAGTACTTTAACAGAGGGATCCTTTGTGATGCAGTCGTTGGTATAGAGAGAAAAGAGTAATGGAGAGAGCACACAGCCCTGGGGGGCACCTGTGCTAATTGTACAAGTATCTGGTGTAATTTTGCCTGGCTTCACCTGCTGCTTCCTATCTGTTAGAAAGTTTATGATTCACTTACAATAGATTCCTGTATTATTTATAATATAAGAACCAGTTTGGTGTACTGGTTAAGACACCAGGCTAGAACCTGGGAGACATGAGTTCATTATTTTAGTTAATAATTTACATTTAGGTAATGAACTATTTGAAAATCTCTCATCAATTATATTCAAAGTTATTTTGTAATACTTGGATTGTTTGACCATAATTATATAATTGTTAAAAATACACAGAGGATGCTTCACTGATTTTATGCATTTGAATTTTTGTTATATGAATAAAGCATACTGTTTAGTAATATTAATGTTACTAGCAAGTTATATCAATACATTAACAATATATTTGTATGTTTGAATAATGGTACTATTTTTTAAAAAAAATTAAAATTAACAAAGAAATATTAGTGCTTTTAAAAAATCATTCATATAAATAATATATATATATATATATATATATATATATATATATATATATATATATATATATATATATATATATATATATATATATATATATATATATATATATATATATATATATATATATATACATACATAATATGTTCTCTCTCTCCTCTCTCCTCTCTCTGTGCCCTATTTGTATACTAGATGTTTGTGCAGTGTTAACTGCCATCATCTCCTAATCCTGATTGTGCAATTATTTTATGGTCTACCTTTCCATATAAGGTTGTTATTATTTTATGGTCTACCAGTCCATATAATGTGACTGACTTTCTAATAAAGATAGATAATTGCATTTAATGAAAAGCTTAATTACTATGCTACATTGTATATAGTAATTTCCTTTTTGGGGGATAATCTAGAAATGCTACAATAGCACTAGCAATAGCACTTAGATTTATATACTACTTTACAGTGCTTTACAGCCCTCTCTAAGTGGTTTACAGAATCAGCATATTGCCCTCAACAATTTGGGTCCTCATTTTACCCACCTCGGAAGGATGGAAGACTGAGTCAACCTTGAGCCTGGTGAGATTTGAACTGCCAAATTGCAGTCAACTGGCAGTCAGCAGAAGTAGCCTACAGTACTGCACTCTAACCACTGCAACTTTGTTGCATTATGCAATGTACAAAGACAGTAGCTTTTAATTTTTTTATGTATTCGATAAGTATCCAGAGCATAAGGCACTAATACATTATTAAGAGTTTCTCGTCACAAATCTGTATTCTGTTAAATGGATGGGGTTTTTTTGTTCCTCTCCTTACAACCAACTAGGTTGCAAACAGATTTACTGTTCTGCAACTTGGAAGTCATTCTAGAAATTTAATTCAAAGATGATTTGTTTCTAGAAAGATAGTGGAGTTTTTTAAAATCACATAATTTGCTATTGATTTTGGCATTGAATCAGCAATTGTTAGATTATTTTTGTGGTAATTTTATTGAACACTACAATGTAAAAGATAAGAACTAATAGAAACTAAAAAAATAAAAGAATAAAAAAGAAAAATACATGCCAGATATCAAAACCCTTATCTAGGTACTGTAATTAAATGTAAAAGGAAAATGTCTTCCTCTCCTTTCCTAACTGAATAAATACTACAGTACATAAAATAAGGTGACCAGACGTCCCGATTTTGGCGGGACAGACCCGCTTTTTAATGCTTTGTCCCGCGTCCCGCCCGCCCTCTAAAAAGTCCCGATTTTTTAAAAGAATGCACGACTAGGGCATTCTTTCAAAAAATCGGGCCTGCAGGCACTTGAGGACGGCCAGGTTGGGCAGCAGCAGCAGGCCCTCTCAAAATCGGGACGTCTGGTCACCTACGAGCTTCAATTGAGATGCTGCTGAAGACGAGGGCGGGAAAAAGTCCCTCGCGCGATGTCATCACCCCGCGCCGGATGTGAAGCGCAGGCCCGACGGCCAGCTTCCGGGCGCTCCGTCCTCCGGCGAGTGGGTCGCGTTAAAGCAACGGCCGCGGTGCCAGGGCCGTGAGGGAAGGTGAGGCCGATGTCCGGCTGGGCCGTGCTCCGCTTCTCGCAGCCTTCAAGGACGTGCGCGAGGTCAGCGGGCGGCGCGGGACCCCCGGGCGGGCGGGGGGGAGGGAGGAGGAGAGCCAAGAGACGCTGGGGGCTGCTCCCCTTCCCAAGCCAGCCCAAGCCACTGCCGGCTCCCGAAGGGGAGGCGGGAGGCGAGGAAAGGCCTCCCGCCTCCTCCCCCACCTGGACGCCGACATTAGCCGTCTTTTGCCATCTGCGCATGCGCAGCGTTCTGCGCATGCGCAGAGGGCAAAACTCAAATGGCGGCGTCCAGGCGGCCCTGCCCCCCCCCTGTCGGTGTCCCGCTTAAAAAAAAAATCTGGTCACTTTAACATAAAACAATCTAAGACTTTCTGCTAAATTGGCGAGCTCACTTTCTAATCTGCTTTTTCATAAGAATCCATTATTTGTACTTTATCTACCAACTGAGTCCTCCATATTACACCTCTAATGGAACTTTATATTTTAAAGCAATGCACTTAGGGATTAGAGAGCACTTTCATATCAATTGGTTTAATTTTGTGTGGTACAGGGAGCTATCAAGGGATTCAGGAATTACTGGCATATACACAATATATCTTTCATAGTACTGCACATAATGAGGCATGGGTGTGCTTGTTTACTTATAGGAATAATACTATTTCTGCTTCGTTGGCACACTATACTTTATTTGTATTTATTTAATGTAAAAAGATAGAAAGGGAATAAAAGTATAAAAGCAATGAGAACAAACATGCATTTCCCCATATAATCTATTATTCATGGGTTATTAATTTAATTAAATTTATAAAATATAAGGTAGGTTTTGAGACTCCTTGGGGCTGGACAGCTAGGTAAAATGAATTGAAATATATAAACAGAATGAGAACTTTATACAGAATTTTACTCTATCCCACATCTCTAAAGTTGCAAGTATAATTGTCTTAGCCCTTTGTGCGAGCCAGGGCTGAAGATCTATGTTGGGAGAACTTAACTAATTTTAACTAAATATTTTTTTATTCCCCCCATCTCCATCCTAGTGGAATGAGACAAAGTAAATCTCTCACTTTATGTCCCAAATAATTCATAAGTTGATAATTACATGTCGTCAATTACTTTTTTTGCTTCCAAATGTCAGATGATGTCAGACTTGCATTATTAAACAGGAAAAGAATGACTCCATATCACTCTTTTGCTGGTCACCATTGGCAGTATAATTGTGCTTTCAAACTTTTTGTGAAGATACATTTGGACTTTTGAAATTGATTATACCTACTGTCCCAGCTTCTGCCTAACACCATTGAAAATAACCTCCAAGGCATTAGAATTATTCTATAGATTAGAACTCAAAAGTACCAATGTAAAAGGATGTTCATCGTGCCACAACCCTGATGAATTTACATAGAAATATTGTATGCCAGTAAAAATAATTTGTGAGGCAGCTCATCAAATACTGAAAAATCAAATATTTAATAATGTAATTTGGGCTTCAGTTTAGTCATTAACAAAGCCCCTTAACTGCAATGCATGCCTTATATGGATTTATAGTTTTATACAAACATTGATAATGACAACCATGATTGAATGTCACTCTATTTTCTGTACTAGAAAATAATTTTTTCATTTGTATGATTCACATATACAAATTTGACTAAATATTTGACTAAATCCAGTAGATTTATTATTCTTTAGCTACACCTCTCATAGTATTTTGGCTTGCAAGCTTCTTTTTGATGTGCCATTCGTCTTCATAAATGAAATGACTGGTTGCAAATACTTTATAAGATGAAAATTACATATCATCAATTACTTTCTTCGCTTCCAAGGATTTAATAAGGATGCCAGGAATAATATCGTACTTCTTAGTCATAATTTGATGAAAAATGCCTACAGTTTACATTGATCAAAGACGAATTAAAATGATTGCCTATTACTTTACAGTGCTGCCAAACTTCTGGACAAGAATATATTTACTGTCAACACTGCAAATCCACTGCTTCCTTCTTCTGCAAGTCTTCAGCTGGCTCAGCTTCAGGCACAGCTTACACTACACAGACTAAAATTGGCTCAGACAGCAGTCAACAACAACACAGCAGCTGCAACTGTACTGAACCAGGTTCTTTCTAAAGTGGCCATGTCTCAGCCACTTTTCAACCAATTAAGACACCCTTCCATGTTTAATACCCTTCCAGGACATGCTGTAGGTCCTGGGGCCACCAATACTAGATTTCCACCTGGTGGAATACATTTTCCAACACAGAACCCACCTTTGGCGGCCCACAGTGGAACTTTGTCAGTAAGTAACCTTCCAAATCAAAATGTCAGTACTGTAGTCCTAAACCCTTTTGGGGGTGTAATTTCTCAAACAACTGGACAACAAGCTGTACCTCTGGGTCTAAATAAAACTAGTGCCTCCTCTACCACAGGTGGATTTTATGATCACAATAAACAGCTTTTCTCCTCTGATACTGGTCAATGCTGTCAACAGAGCTTTGTAACCAGTGGTTCTCATCCAGTCCCAGTGTCATCTGGAAATGGAATGTCTGAAGGCCAACTGGGATTTCAGAAAGAGTTTTATGGAGCTGTGTCTAAAGGCCAGCATACAACCTGTACACAATCTTTGACATTTGCTGCTGACTCTCAAAATTCTCATCAGAATCAAAAAGGAAAGATGGGTTCTATAGTACATGAAAGAGATACAAGCAATCAATGGGAAAATCCTCCTACTTTGTCTAGTAAAAATAAAACTGACATTATGCCCAATGCCAACGTGTGGCCATCAACAAATGTCCCATATGAAGTAAGGAGTGATCTCTATAACCCCGAAGAACCAACACCAGATACAAAATTTAGCACTGGTACTCCATGTTTTTTCAGCAGAACTAAACATGATAAACAAAATTACAGTAACTCACAATCAAGACAGAAACAGGAACCTGTTACTTCTGGATTGCCAGCGAGGCCTCTTCAGTCCTATGAATTAAACGACTTTCATAGTATTGCACCTCTTAGCTTCCCCCACATTTGTACATTATGTAGTAAGAAGGTATTTGACCTTAAGGTAAGTTTGCTTCAGATTTGGACCTTCTTAGTAAATTGTCTCTTTCCAGATAGTAAGTGTTTCATTGCTTAAGAACTATCGTACCTGGGTTGCTTTATCAATAGAATTACTGCATCATATTTTTTTCTGTCAGGATATACAGTATGTATCTTTAATTTTAAAAATGATAAAATAAGTTTATATCAAAAATCACAAGGTTTGCTGCTCTTTATCTTGACATGGTACTATTGTAATTATTATAGTTAATAATTTCTGATACTATTCTACATGCATATGTGTTTGATGTCTTACATTTGTAAATGAAGATGAAATGTTATTAGAATTGCCTAGAGAATTTTAATTTGGGTAGAATGACTACCATCAGATAAATTTGTTCTACATCATTGATATGTAACATTAATATGCCATCCATAACATTGCAACTGATAAAGATCTGACCATTTTATATTGGTAATTATCACAACTCTGTGCAAACACTCAAATTTATATTCCTCCCAATATCACAAATCCCATTCCATAAAGACTGGATTCTAGAAAATGTGCAGTTTTGTTCACATATGTCCAGTGACATTTTTCTAGATGGGATTAACATAAATTGAAATTGTTTTCTTACCCATAGCAACATCACCAATTGTACAGAGTAATGAGATTGAATAATTTATGGACCTACTTGACTAAATGAATGATTTAAGGTCTTCATTTTGGCCACCCTATTTTTCAAAATATAACATATTTTATTTTATCATAACTTGATGAATGGTACAGAAATTTTTCATAAAAATGACAAAAATGACAAAATAGCACACAAGATGTATCTTTTCTGGTATTTCATTCTATCTTTCTTGTTCTTTTAATTGAGGACTGGGATCAGCACATTAAAGGAAATCTTCATATTCAGAATTGCTTGACTTTCTCAGAGAAGTGAGTAGTTGAAATATATATCAATGTTTCTAATTATTTCACAGTCATCTTTAGTCTCTTATATTTGTATGTAGTGTATGAATATATATCTTCACACATACACACTCATGCTCAGAAAACAATATAAGAAAGAATTATTTTCAAAAAATATATATCATTGTAACTGACAATCCATGACAAATGTAATATTAAGATGTAGCTTTGAAACTGAGATTTCTACTTGCCTAAACTGGGCTCCATACCAATGGATGATCTCCCCTAATCGTTTTGTGTAGATGTTAAACAGGAGAGGTGAAAGGCTTGAACTCAGAGGCACTCCACTTTGGAAGATCATAGGGCATGACTTGTCTTTCCCCACTCACCCTGTCTGGAATGGCTGCAGAGGAAGGAGAACCACCACAACACATTGCCCCCCATTCCCAAACCTTAATTGACCATGATACCATGGTCAATGATATTGAAAGCCAGGGAGGGCCACAATGGTTATACCACCTCCATCCCAAGCCTTCCAAAAGTAATCAACAAGCACAACCAATGATATTTCAGTTCTGTGCCCTGGCCTGAACTCAGATTGAAAAGATTTTAGATAATCTGCCTCATCCAGGGCCCACTGTAGTTGTGTACCAACCCTCTCAGTAACCTTCCCTAAAAAAGGAAATGTTGAAGACTGAGTGAAAGTTGTTTAACACTGTTGAGTCCAAACATGGCCTCTTGAGAAGGGGGCACAATACTGCTTCCTTCAAAGAGTCACTTTTGATGGTGATATGGGCAGCAAATTTAATAAATAAATAAAGCAGATGGCATCACCCCTTCTTGAAAAGAGGCATTGATCATTGCTTGGACCCAACAACATACTACCTCCTGGGTGGCCTTTCTCAATGTAGAGAGCATGGGCAATTAGCTTGAAGTCCTCCCAGATAACAAGACTTAGATGTAACCCTGTCAAGTCCAAAAGATTTGCCCAGCCAGAGCCCAACTCCAAGGGAAGTTGAACAACTTTCTCTGACATATTTAGAATATTCCTCACCGCAACCCTCCAAGGGTTCACACGGCTTCTTCTTACCTAGGAGGGACCTGGCCACCCAAAACAGGACTGCTGGTTGGTAATTGGAGGTGCGATGAGAGTAGAGAACTAGTTACACTAAATTGCTTTTATTGCCACAAGTTAAGTCCTAATGTAGGGTATTTCCTGTGCTCAGTCAGTCCTATTCTTTGTCTTCCTCCAATAGTGCTTGAGGTGTCTCGTGTCATTTCATTTCTTGGAACTGCTCTATAAAACATGGTGCTCTATGAGATCCATGTAGACAGAGAATCTGGTTCATGGCCCCCATCATCTGCTTATTCCAAGCTGTGATCAGGCCTCTGCTGAGCTTTTGACTAGAGTTTTCAGGAAGAACCTCACATTCTCTTTAAAACAAACTGGGCCTGGGTAGGCGAGTTGAATAGACTCCACTTGCCTGAGATAGGTGGCTGTGGAGAATTCCAGGGCCAAGAGAGCGTGGTCCCTCCATGACAAGGGACTGACATTAATGTCCCACAAAACCAGATCATAACACCACTATCAAGGCAAACACAGGATCTAATGAGTGAAAACCCCCCCATGTGAATGGGACCATGAATAAGTTGGACCAGGTCCATGTCTGCCATGGTGATCATGAACACCTGTACTATCTCAGAACCCCGCCCCAGAGCAGCAGATTGAAATACCCCCATACTATAAGCCTAGGGAAGGCCACTGGCAGCCCAGACACAGAGTCCCAGAGTGCAGACAGGCATGCTGCTACACTACACAGTGGAAGATAAATGAGTAGCAAACCATACTGCTCCCTGTGGCCCAACCTCACAAAAGGTCTTATATCCAGTGATGTTGGGAGCAGGATAGATTGCAGATGCTCTATTACAGATATTTTTGTGAACAGTCTAACTACGCTGTTCTTAACAAAAGCAGAAGGAATGTTCACTGAATTCAGATACAAGAGAATTGTATCTGAATTCAGTTTACGCTTCAGTTTTATCTATATTTTAATTATAATTCTTTCTAACGATTTATTTTGAATTTTCCAGCTGTTTTCCATGGTTATTTATTGGTTGAAAATTTTTAAAAGAGTCCAAAAATAGCCAATAGTACTAATTTAATGTTAAGTTTGATGTTTAGAATATTTCATAATTTCTGTTACTGGTGTGGTATTGTATTTCTTCAGTACAACATATGTGGTAACTAAGCTCATTAAGATCTGATCCATGTATGCTTATTCTACATCTGAATTTCAACTTTTATTTCTTTTTTTAGCACTGACATTCATTGTATGTTGCATTCAGCAGCAGAAGGAGTATTGCATTCTTCCTCCCCAAATAATAAAAGTGTGTTCAATCTGTCTGGTACTGAAGGTAAATCATTACGATTTATATTAATATTTATTGTTTTCTGATTGCTTATTTGTACCTTATGACAATGATTAAGTGTTGTACCTCATGATTCTTGACAAATGTATTTTTTCTTTTATGTACACTGAGAGCATATGCACCAAAGACAAATTCCTTGTGTGTCCAATCACACTTGGCCAATAAAGAATTCTATTCTATTCTATTCTATTCTATTCTATTCTATTCTGTTCTGTTCTGTTCTGTTTTGTTCTATTCATTCAAGTAATACACACACACACACGCGTACACACACACACACACACACACACACACACACACACACACACACACACACACACACACACACTCTCCAGAATATTTATGAATACAAGTATATTGGTAAAATGAAAAAAGATCTAATATACCGTAGTATAACTGTTGTGATCAAATTATCTTTCCTGGTTATTTTGATATGTCTTGAAGTAATAAATTAGCTTAGTCTTTCTGTAAATTCCTCAGACTTGCATCATTCATTCATTCATTCATTCAATTTCTATACAGTAGCTGCCCAACTCAACCAAGTAACTATGGGTGGCTTATAATTCTAAAATTACAAAACAATTTAAGCAATTTAAAAACATTAAAACAATAAAAACATAAAATAAATAGATACAAAGAGCAGCCCTCACTAGAGCAATTACTATCAAGAGTAACTGAAATAATTTTACTCTGTCAAAATCTATGTTTAAGGAAATGCCTTTTTTTTGGCAAATATACAATGGTAGATTTTCATGGAATATGTGTCATTTCTTTAGATTATCCTTTAAATGCTGAGTCATACAATTCTGCATCTTCATTTGGCCAGTCAAGTTCCACATTCTCTTACGTACCATCTGGTGGAAATGTGAGTATTTTTATTATGGTTGGTTGCACAATCAGCCACATGTTTAGACTGGATTTGGAATTTTTATCCATCTATGGAATCCTTTTTAAGGGCCTGAGATAGGCAGATGTTGTTGTTTGATGGTGTTAAACATATTATCACAGGATGCAAGCTGTTCCAAGTAAAGCTACCTTTTGTAATTGACAGATGGTGGTTTTGTCAATGCCAAAGGCATTCAAGTAGTACTCCAGATATTTTGGGATTGCACTCAAGGTGCCTATTACAATTGGTTGCTTTCTTTTGCCACAGTTGTTCTATTTTTATTTACAGGCCTTTGTATTTTGTGGTTTTCTCCAGTTCTTTCTCTTCTTTTCTGCTATTTCCAGGCATTGCAGTGTCCACTTTCAAGACTCTTTGACTTTCTTATCGATAATTGTTAAATCTGGAGTGTGGCAGGTGCTTGTCTGTTTGTATTTTAAAGTCCCAGAGCACTTTAGATTTTTATTTTTCCATTCCTTTTTTGATCCCACTGTTCTTGCTTGCAGGTAAATTGTACTGGTATTTCCTTCAGATTTTCCAGTGCATGATTGTTGCTACTTTGTCATGCCGTTGTTTGTAGTCATTCTGTCTGTTCTTCTTCCAGCGGCTATCCAGGTGGTCCACTGTTACTTCAGCTTCTTTGCAAAGATGGCATTTATTGCAAGTTGCTGTCTTTTCAATTCTGACTTTGAATGTATTTGTTCTTAAGGCTTGGTCTTGTACAACCAGAATTAGTCCATCTGTCTCTTTCTTTTCTGCTCTTTCCTGCTCTTTCCGGCCATTGCCAGCTCTTGTTGTCATCTGCTTTGCCTGCTAGTTTTTTTTAAATACTGGTCATGTAACACTTTGTCTTCCCTTCCCTCTTTTCTATTCTTCATTTGGTCTGTCTTGTAAACCAGTTTGATCTCTCCAGTATTCATTAAGCCTCCATGATATACTAGCTTCTGTACATTTTCACTGTCCTTCAGTGAAGATGCACTGATGGACATTCCAGTAGCCTTTTTTCTTCTTCATTATAGTCCACCACACAGTCATCCAGATGTTTAGAATGGATTTGGCATTTTTATCCACTTACCAAGTTCTTCCTGAAGACTGAATTCCACTGGAGTCACTTTCTGTTCCATATTGAAATTGCTCCTGGAGACTGGGTTGCATGACAGAGATAAGCCAGATCTATTACCAAAGCAACAAGAAGAAATAGGACTTAAACCCAAAATAAAAAATGCCATATACAAAAATTCAGGGAGACATCTTCCTAACTCACATAAGTATAAGATGAGATGGGGAAATAAAGCACAGGCCATTTGCAGAGTCTGTTACTATAGCCAGTATTAATAAACAAAGTTTAACTATCACATGGAACATCTCAGCTGCCATATTGAGTCAGTCAGTGTGTTCTACACTGGGACAAAATTATCAAGATGACAGAGAGAAACTGTAATACAAATTTCATCTCTTTAAACACCACAATCTGCATCCCAAATCTATTTAACAGAAAAAAATTCTTTATAGGAAGCTGTGGTAAAGTGAATAAAGTTAACAGGAAATGAGAGAGAATTATAGTACCTGTATAATATACATATTTTTGTGTAATAATGGAGTTATCCTGATATTAAGTAGATACCAATTATTTGACAGAATACAAAAGAAAGCCAACAATCCAAAGTAACTTCCATCTTCCTTTTTTGAGGAATGCAGATTCTTTAAAACATGTTTACCAGGAAACTCTGTTGGTACTCATCAGGTGCATTGCCTCCTTTTAAAGGAATCAAGCCCCAGAGTGTTAACTGGCAGAATCTTAAGTCAGAATTCAAAGCCTGTTCATGTTCTTTAGTTGCAAAGATGTGATCAAGTAATTCTCCTTAGTCTCAAATTTCAGTTGCTACAGAAGGCTAAGGGTAAGACACTAATGAAGTGTGAAACTGTGTTGCCTTTTCAGCACAGATATCAAACATCGCTCCTCCAGTAAATCTGTAATATTCATAGTTATCCATGGGGGGCAGAGAGTGTGAGCAAATGGCAAAACATGAGTCACAACAACATGATGCAAACCATGTGACTTATCTACTTGCCCCTGATGTTTCATTTTTTTTTATCATTGTGATGTGTACTAAGGCATTGATGGTACAGTTATCTGTTAAAGTATTAGAGAAATGGGATGCGTTTTTAGACCTGGATGATATATGCATAGTGATTAGTAGAACAGTGAATTTATAGATTTCTCCAAAGTATTGTTACAGTCTGTATCTTACATAAAAGTATTATTTACATATCTTTCAATATACAATTACATGATAGTTTAAATTTTTAACCAGACTCTTTGGCTACAATAAAAGGGAGATTATATGGACTTGTGAACAAGTATTTGAGATTCTAAAAATATCAGCTCTGTACAAACTCAGTGCAGGATAAGAAGTGTGATTTCAAATTTGTATGTTTAGATGGTGGTTGTTTTACAACTGTTTCTTTTTCTAAATTTATTTTTAATAATTGCAGGTTCTACAAAGGAAATGTGTCCCAGGTCGTGTAGTACACATCTGTAATCTTCCTGAAGGAAGCTGTACAGAGAATGATGTAATCAACCTTGGACTTCCCTTTGGAAAAGTCACTAATTATATTCTCATGAAATCTACCAATCAGGTATTTTTTTTTTTAGTTATAAAAATGTAAATATGTTATTTTGTTTAAGTTTTGCACATGAGCCGAGGTAGCGCAGCGGTTAGAGGCAGATACCGCAGGCCACTTTAGCTGACTGTGATCCCCAGGTCAGCGGTTCAAATCTCACCGGCTCAAGGTTGACTCAGCCTTCCATCCTTCCGAGGTAGGTAAAATGAGGACCCAGATTGTTGGGGGCAATATAAATATATACATTGCTTAATGGTGTAAACCGCTTAGAGAATGCTTGCACTGTGAGGCGGTATATAAGTCTCACAAATAAATAAATAAATAAATAAATTCTATAAAAATGGTTAGGAACACTGATGATTGAACTTGTTGGGATTGATAGGATTTGGAGTTGTAGAAGAAACAAGGTCTCTTTTTCTGTTTGGGAAAGTATACCATGATTATCCTTTTGTGTGTTGTGTTCAGTATACCTGAGATCTAATAAGGTTCCTTTTTGCGAGTCTGTGTATGTAATAGAAAGAGAAACAGGGAGAAACAAGGTAACTAGTAAACACTAACAAAGCTTCAGCCTTTCCATTCCTCCCTCTTTCTTTTCATTCAACTGTTTTCCTGGTTTGCAGAATATTTGTCAACCTACCTACTTACCTTCTACAACTGATGATCTATTACGATACCTTCTTTTCCTCTAGAATTAAAGATAGTAAGCCTCCTTTAATTTTCTGCAACTAAAATTCTGCCAGACTATTCCATTAGGTGTGTGTGTGTGTGTGTGTCTGTGAGTCTGTGTATACTCTCTCTCTCTCTCTTTCTCTCTCTCTCTCTCTCTCTCTCTCTCTCTCTCTCTCTCTGTGTGTGTGTATAAATATGTTTAAATAATTTATATTTAGAAAAATTACATTTTAAAAATATGAACTTTATATACTATTGTAGTTTTTGCACTTTTCTTCTGTGTACTAAATAACTAAACTAAACTCTAAACAATGTTTGAATTATCACAGGCTTTTTTAGAGATGGCCTATACTGAAGCAGCTCAAGCTATGGTAGAATATTATAAAGAGAAACCTGCAATGATAAATGATGACAAGTTACTCATAAGAATGTCTAAAAGATACAAAGAACTTCAACTAAAGGTAATATCATTGTTTGTCGTGTCATTCTGTTAATCTGGCTGCTCAGAAATGGTCTTCAACTGCACATTTTGTTTTACAGATAAAATTTAAGTATTTATCTTCTTTTCCTATAGCCATCTATTGATGGCTTGATATGTATATGCATTGTTCATTGACGGGGGTCTATTTCCTGTTTAATTTGTTTAAATATACCAAATGATGCAAACAAAATGCATCAAAATGATGCAAATCATGACTTCTTTTCATGTTTCTTTTCATTTGGTCTTTGACTGATTATGTGATTGACCAAGCAATTGCAATTATATATTCCCTACAATTCAGAATGCACATCCAACCAAATTTCCTTACTAACCTATAAAATAATTATTTTGTAAAGTGTTTTTTTTAATAATTGGAGCCTTTTTTCTTAAAGGACTATTTCTACCGAACAGTTTATTGCAGTGGCAGATTCACTGGAATAGGTTTCTGATGCCTTCTTCATTTTCCTCCTCCCCCCTCTCTTTCTTCTGGGATCGTTCCCATAAAATGTAATTGCTTCTAGAGAAAAGAAGGCAATCCAGTCATAGCACATTGTTGAAATAAATTTTTCACGCTTTCCTTTTCTTCTCTTCCATATTTCTGTACTAACAGATAAGCAATTCCATATCCAACCCTACATGAAGACAAGGCTATGTTGTGACGTGATGCCTTGTCTCTTCCAAAAGTAATCACAAGTACATTTTGCTATTTTTCCCCTTCAAATACTCCTCATTGTTTGGTAGACTTGGATATTCAGTGAACCTAATATACTAGGACCGTGATGGCGAACCTATGGCACGCGTGCCACAGGTGGCACGCGGAGCCATATCTGAGGGCATGTGAGGTGTTGCCCTATGTCAGCTCCAGCGCTGGCCAGCTGATTTTCAGCTTTCCGGAGGGCGGGGGGAGGTCGTTTTTGCCTTTCCCAGGCTTCAGGAAAGCCTCCGGAGCCTGTGGATGGCGAAAAATGGACCCAACAGGCCTACCGGAAGTTCAGAAATGAACTTCCAGTTGGGCCATTGGGCTGTTTTTCGCCCTCCCCAGGCTTCAGGAAAGCCTCCGGAGCATGTGGATGGCGAAAAACGGCCCAACGGCCCAACCGGAAGTTCGTTTCCGAATGTTGGGTCCGTTTTTTGCCATCCACAGGCTCCGAAGGCTTTCCTGAAGCCTGGAGAGGGCAAAAAACAGCCCAACAGGCCTACCGGAGGTCCGGAGGCTTCGGTGAGCCCTGCGCGCATGCGTGGGGGGGCAGCACGGGGTTGTGCATGCATGTACAGGGGGAGGACATTGCATTATGAGTGTGGGCACGTGCACGCGCTATCGCACGAGCACATACCCTTTTGGCACCCGAGCAAAAAAAGGTTCGCCATCACTGTATTAGGAGTTCATAGCTGAGAAGTTTAGATGAAGTCTTTGACTAAGAACTTTAAGAAAGGATATCAGTATTTTATTTTAATTAATGGCGACTCTTTTAATTAGGAACAAAATTAGGAACATATTTTTGAATTACATACATGGTATCCATAGGGTTTTTTTGGACAAAAAGTCAATTTAGAGTCGTAATGAGTCTTCCCGCATCCCTTTTGCAGACCCCAGAGAGCCCCTCCCACTGACAAGGTGGAGCAAATTTTTAGCAACAGTTCCCATGATTTTTTTTTTGCAAAGTTGCTTATATGTGTTTTTGCAAAGTTGCTTATATATAACTTTTTTGCAAAGTTGCTTATAAGTTGCTTATATGTGTCATTAGTTTTATTACAGTTCGTACCGCAATGTCTATTGAGAATTGCAGTAGCATTTCCATTCAATAGGAAAAGCTAAACTGAGGAGTATTCCATATACAATATGAAAAAATATATATAAGAAAATGAAATTTATTATAAAGGATTAATTGAGGAGTGCTATATTTGTCAAAGGGGAAAGCAGATAGATTGGTTATTAAGAAAAAGTTGCTTACTTAAAAACCAAAAGAAAACCTAGAGGACATAAGGAGGGAAGAATAGTAAAACAAAAAGGGCAGTCATATGTATAATAATTTGAATGAAGCTAATTGATTTTATGGAATGGAGTTGATGAATACTATAGGGAAGAGAAGATGTAGATTTAACTACTGTATGAATGAAATAATTAAGATTGTTATCAGAAAGTGTGCGCTGTTTTGGATACATAGAATACAAATTCATACCTTGGTGATGTTGCATGGTATGCTCCAATAATGAAGAAACCAGAATGAGTTTTGGAGAGAAAAAAAATGAAAAAATATGATCTAAGGAGAAATTATTCTGCTAAGCAATATGAATGAACAGGTGGGAAATTAGTGAAAAATGTTATTGGGCCATTTGAAGTACTGTGATTGTTTCCTAAATATCTGCTCAGGAAAGGTTTTTTTGGTTTAAGTATCAATTATTTTAATATGTACAGGTAGTCCTTGACTTATGACCATTTGAAGTAACAGTGGTGCTGAACCTGTCCCCAAAGGGCCCTCATGGTGATGTGATCAAAATGTGGTTGCTTGGCAGCCCACCCACCCTTACGCCCACAGGGCACTTCAACTCCCCCCACACAACTATCTCCCTAATCAATGTGCATTTGACCCCCTGCACTCTGTGGGCCGTGCTGCCCTAGCTGACCTTTACCTTCTTCTTGCTTCCACTGCTGATGAAATATTCCCAGCCTGGTCATTTTCAAGGTGGGTTGTTAGCCGCATGAGGCTTTCTTTCCAGATCGCATGTGGCAGTTTCCTTCCCAGACCTGGAGAAGACGACCTCATGTGGCCAACAGCTGCCTCATGAAGAGTCAGACCAGGCACGCCTCATCAGCAATGGAAGCAAAAAGACAGTGAAGGTGAGCTGGGACAGTGGAGTGCAGAGTGGTGAGGGTGATCGCGGCTGTTAACTAAGATGGAGTGGCTACAGCTTTGCACCCTGCTGCTGGGTCACACTAGAGTTGGGCTTTGTGCCTCAAAGGGCTTTGTGCTACATCTCAGGAGCCTTTTTTTATTCAAAAAAGTTTTATTAGTACAAACTTACATAAGTGGTAACAAAATATTAAATCTAAAGTACAAACATTTTTGTTTCCCCCCCCCAAACCCACCCCCTTCCCTCCCCACCTCCCCCCCGGACTTCCCAGAGATAATACAGGGCATAATAATAAGTTTAAATTGTTAATAAAAAGAAAAAGAAAAAAGGAAAAAAAGAACACTATTTTTAAAAAAACTTCAACTCCAAATTATACAGTACTAATATATCGCATTTGTATACAATAGTAAAGATACAAAAAAGAGAGAAGAAAAAAAAAAAGAAAGAGAATAAAAAAAAAGAAAGAAAGAAAGAGAAAACTCTTTAACACTACAAACAAACAAACCTCCTACCTCCTCCCTTCAGTCCTCTATCTTATACAAGATAAATGTTACATAAGTAATAACTAAATATAAAATACACAAATCTTAAACTAATATTATTGACATTAGAAATAACCTCTAAGATAAAACTTAACTAAATGTTACATAAGTGATCATCAAATATTAAATTTCGTCATGATATTAATAAGATAATATTATTCTAAATTAATTCGCTAACTTCAATAAACAAAAAAAGAAAATAAAAGAAGAATAAACAATAAACAAATCTTCAACAAACTATATATATCTAATATTATCAACATTAAAAATAACCTCAAAATTATATAAAACTTAACTAAATATTGCATAAGTAATCATTAGATAGGGAAAAGATAAAATACAATCATATTAGTCTCTATCCATCCAATATATTTCAACATCACATCGTTTTGTATCTTGATAGTTCATCTTTTAATAGTTCAATAGATTCAAATTTGTCGAGTCGTCTCCCGTCTACTCCCAAACCTCCATCTCCTTTTCCCCAGCTATCTGATTCAGGCACTCCTTTTGGATTTTTGAGTCTATTTCTTTTTGATCCATCGAAGGTGGCTTCCCCTCCTCCTCCTCTTTTATTTTCATACATCCTTCCTCTGGGATCTTGGATATATCAGCCTTTAGAACATTGACATAAAATTCAGTAGCTTTTTTTATCGTGTTGAGCCGGTATCTTTTTCCAGAAAATTTCACTGCTACTCCAACTGGCGCTTCCCATTTATATTGTAAATTTAATCTCTTAAATTCATCAATCAAAAAAGTATAGCTTTTCCTGGCTTTAAGCATTTTAGAGGGGATTTCTTTCCAAATCTTTAGTTCCTGACCATTCACCATAAGATTATTGTTAAACGTTGCTTGTATAATTCTGTTCCGTAGAGCTCTTGTGGTAAAATATATGACAATATCCCTTGGTAGATGCTTTTGTTTGGCGTACCACGAGTTGATTCTGTATGTTTTGTCGATTTGTGTAGCCAATTCTGCTTTAGAAATTCCAGACACCTGATCCAATATGTCAACCATCCTGCCTTTTAAATTTTCATATAATCCTTCTTTCAAACCTCTAATCCTTATAGCAACTTCCATAGATCTGAACTGAGTCATTAAGACCTCTTTTTCAAAATTTGCAATGTCATTTTGGATTTTATCTATGTAATTCACCGAAGTTGCCAAAGCTTGTTTATTTGTTTCAATACGTTCTGCCAAAACTTCAATATTTGTTGCTAAGCCTTTGCAAACCTCTAACACATCAAATCTTAGTTGTTGATTCATATTCTTCAAAGCAGCCTGCATCTTATGGTCTATCTCACTTATTTTCTGGTTAAATTCCAAAGTAAGTTCATGTTTCATAATCTTTAAATTATTTAATAAATTTTCAGGTGTCAAAAGCTGTGGAGGTGTTAGCTCAGTGTTAAGTTGCATTTTAGAAATATATCCAGATGAATAGTCATTTCTTTTAGTCAAAACAATCTTTCCAAACTTTGAAGCCATTGGTGTTTCAAAAGAGTACAAAAAAGAAAGAAAGCCAGATGCCTGATTAAAGTTCTTTCCAGTTTAAAAATCAGATAGTCTTTTATTATTGACAATATTTCTATTATAACTTTAATCCAGAGTTAGGAGACAGAGAAAGAAAAAACCATTTTTCCAAGTTAAAAGTTTCCATAAGAGAGAGAGAAAGAGAAGAAAAAAAAAAGCCTCTGGGGAAACGAAAGTCACTTTCACTTCTCAATCGCCATATTGTTACTCTGTTTCCTTTGTTCCCTTGCCGAAGTGAAAGCTTACCCAGGAGTTGAAAAAAAAAAGAAAAAAAGAGGTTTCAGTACTTGCCCATCTCACGCCTGTTTCTCTCTGTCTGCTTCTATAGTTTAAATGTAGTTATAAATCCCATTCTTGAAGCAGCGGCTGGTCACTCCATCTAGCTCCGCAAAGACGGAGGTTTCCTGATCTTCGGAGCTGGAGACAGGCTGCATGGGGAGCTCTCCCTTCGCGCCCTACCAGATGGCTCCTAAGGCGCTGGGGGGGCTCTACCCCTCCTGTCAGGCTCTCATCTCTCCCCTTTGCCCGGGGAAGAGATTTTAAAGCCGCCAGACAGCTGTTCTGGCGGCTTTTAACAAAGATCGGAAAGGCATCCAACGAGGGATGTCTGCGATGAAGCGCTCCAAAACCGGAAGTCCATCTCAGGAGCCTTTTGTAGCCCCGGAGTCATATGCACACCAAGAAGCCCCTTTGCACCACACTGCTGGTTCAGGCTGAGGTTGGGCTTTGTGCTGCAAAGGGCTTCACGCTGCAGCTCAAGCTTCTTGCAGCCCCAGAGCTCTGGTGTGCCAAGAAGCCCCTTTGTGCCCCACTGCTGGGCCAGGCTAAGGCTGGGCTTTATACTGTGAAGGGCTTTGCCCTGCCCCTCAAGCAACATTGTACTTTACAACCACCTCTTTTAGCAATGAAAATTCCACTCTTAGCTTTGGTTGTAAATTGAGGAGTACCTGTACACATCAACAAGGAATTAACTGAAAAATATAACTGATTTGATTGTTTACAATGAAAACTGGAAAAAATTCATGAAGGATGCAGTGGTGAGGATAGGCCATCTGACAAGCCAACTTTCTTTTTAAGAATGATGAAGTATACATTTATTTACAGTTGCTATATGTTTATTTTGCTTAGAAACCAGGAAAGAATGTGGCAGCAATAATCCAAAATATCCATTCTCAAAGAGAAAGGGATATGTTGAGAGAAGCAGACAGGTATTTTTTCATGTTGATATTGTTCTATTTTTGTGATGTATGGAAAAAATAATGTGATTTCAGTAGAGGAGAAATATTACTGGTCCTTCCAAATAATTTGGGAACAAGCTAGAAAGTTTAGAAAAAAATATTCATGCAAGATAGACTAGTATTTCCTTACAGATTGAAATTTTTTCCTATTTGAATAATAATATGTTATACTGTTTACTTTGTTTTTTTTTAAAACATCACTTTTATTTTGCATGGATTGCTTATGTCTACCCAATAAAAGCAGTCTATATTGGATAAAGCAAGAACTGCCTTTCTTGCAAAGAGCCACTTGGTCACTCCATGTCTTTCCTCCTTCTGGAAAGTGTGGAACAGCTGAGCTATTCTTGCAAATGCTCCAGTAGTGAAGAACTTGGTCAGCCTTTTGTAAAGGGGGAAGATGTCAGCAGCCAAGACACGGATAGTGACGACCAGAAATGGAGAGATGCAGCATAGAGAGGCAGAGATGGGGAAATAGCTTTGCTTCAGGACCAGAAGTCTTGGGACTATCCCATCCTTGCCTTAGGAACAACGATAGATTAAGATAAGAGATCTAAATATCCTTGTCCTGAATAAATATCTAATATCACCACCAGAACTGTTTAGTTATATATGTTAGCTTAATTTATATTATTACTGTTAGTACTGGTATTGAGTTTTTTTTTCTGATCATAGTAATATATTAACATTTTACACTTGTTTCTGCTCCTCTGATTAAGTATACAGTATGTGATACAAACCACATGGCAAATATTGTTATTCTATGGCAAGCATGATAGTCAATATTATTGACAATTTAAAATGCATATGCTACATCTAAAAAGTGAAACTTAAAATAGCTGTGGATGTTAAGTAGCAGCTGATTTATTTATGATTATATGCAACATGCCACTTTTTTCCTGTGCTATAGACATGGACAGGAAAGGCCTCGTTCCCGCAGCCCCATAAACTGCTCACTTTCTCCAAGATCATGGACTCCAAGCTTCACTTCCTGTAGTTCTCCCCGTAGCCCATTAAGCACAAACCGAACAGAGTGGGGAAATGGAAGAGAGCCAAGGGATCAGTTTCCGTATTCTCAGAGAGAGGAAGATAAAGAATTACTGCCATGGAGAGAGAATGTGGAAGAGAAAAGAGATCGGAGTGACATGTGGACTCATGAAAGAAAACATTATTTACGGCACCTGGACTTGGAAGAGCATGTTGAAGCAACCCGAGGGCACAAAGAAAAATATTTAAGAGGGGGATCACCCAGTGCAAAAGGGGCTTACCTTTTGCCTGCATATAAGATGAGAAAAGAAGATTGTTACAGAAAATCATCTAAGCAAAAGTCCGATAAATATCAAAATCAAACATTGGATGTTGCTTCAAAGGGCAAAAGAAAGGAAGAGACAAGATTGAGAGAACATAAACATTCTCATTGTGAAGACACAGCTAAGGAGGAAACAGCAGAACAAAAGTCCATCATGATGCCTGACAGTATCAGGCAAAAGCAAAGCGATGAAGAAAAATTAAAAGACAATGCTAAAAAGGCAGAGGACATGACACCTGGTATAGTCGAAAGAAACAATGTAAAGAAAGGAAAAGAAAAAGAAAATGAAAATGAGGTAATAAGTACTATAAACTATCATGAATGTAAAACTAATTATTTTAATTCATTATTATCATTAATTATGAAAGAACTTCAATTGTTTTATAGACGAAACAACCACAAAAATCTTGCTAACAACACTTATTTTGTTTAATTAGACTATACGTTTATTTTTGCAAGCTCAGTAAGTACTCAAGCTAACTCAATAACAGCAAAAATAACAAAAATATTGTGGTATGTTATATCTATATACTACTAAACTCTTCTGTCTGTAACTTTTAACTAGGTGAAATGGTGCGTGATAGGATAAAACTTTTTGAATCAAGGTAACTCAAATGGGCTGACCTACAGAACACATCAAAAATCCAGGACTATGACTCCTATGGAATTGAAATTTGGTTAAATTTGGTTAAGTAAAATGGTTCTCAGATCAGTTACTGCTTAGCACAAATTGCATAATCATAACAGTACAGGTAGTCCTTGACTGACAACCACAATTGAGCCCAAAATTTCAGTTGCTAAGTGAAACATTTGTTAAGCTAAGTTTGCCCCATTTTATGACCTTTCTTGCCACAGTTGTTAAGTGAATCACTGTAGCTGTTAAATTAGTCAAACTGTTGTTAAGTAAATCTGGCTTCTCCATTGACTTAGCTTGTCAGAAGGTCATAAAAGGGAATCATGTGATCCCGAGACATGGCAACCGTCATAAATATGAACCAGTTGCCAAGCATCCAAATTTTGATAAAGTGACCATGAGGATGCTACAATGGTTGTAAGTGTGAAAACTGGTCATGTCCCTTTTTTCAGTGCCATTGTAACTTTGAATAATCACTAAACGAACCGTTGTAAGTTGACTACTTGTACTAAATTAGAATTTTTACAAAGGCTCAGGAATTGCAGGCAAACCAGACCATCTATAAGAAATTCTTTAGAAGTATTATCTTTTTCTCAAATAATCTGTTATTTAAGGCCAAATTCTTCCTTAAGCCCTTCTCTTATCACTTAACAAAAAAGAACTTGAGGGAAAAATTATTTCTTTCTCTCACTTTTAAAATATTTCTCAGTTTATAAATAGACATAAAATGCTCCCTATATAGCTTGAGACCTTTCCCCAGGATGGAAGGTGCTACCTGAGTAAATGCCATTTTTTGAACTTACATATTGAATACCTTTTCTTCCAAATTTGGCCTACTTTTTACATTAATGTTATTTAAATACCTGTAAAGCTTATTTAATGCTGTTTACATTTTAAGATGTGTTTTGATGCTCAATATTATTACTTTTGTATTATATTTATTATATGGTTTGAAATTTAAAAACAAAATGTAAGTACTATCACTACATAAATCCACACATATTTATTGGTAATAAATAAGTAAATATAAATAAACATTATTTATCATGGTATTTGATGGTTGCCTGTGTGTGCCTTCTTGAGGTCCTGAATGAAGGCCAGGGTATAAATCTAACAAAGAAGTAATAAAGAAGCGAACATAATTTATACTTAAAAACAATTTGTAATAAGCAGTCTACAGGTTTATTTATTGTAATCTTCCCAATAAAATTTGCCTTTTCTCGGCAGGACTGGGAGAGTGGAAGTGACATGGAAGCGGAAACTTGGTATCCAACCAATATGGAAGAGCTTGTAACTGTTGATGAGGTAGGAGAGGATGATCTTATTATGGAACCTGATATAACTGAACTTGAAGAAATAGTAACTGTAGGTCAGGAAGAAGAAGAATGTTCCATAAGGACTGCCTTAGCTGCTGTATTGGAGGTAAAGAATGAACACAATTTATTAAGTACAAAGGAAGACAAATCTAATATATTGGAAGCCACCATAGGATCAGAGAAAGAAAATGCCGATGTAAGTGGTTCTGAAGGTGATAATACAGTGACTAAAGCAACCCATCTAAACTTTGATACTAAAGATAAGCCAGATGAATTGCATGAAAGTAGATCTGAAAAGGATTCAGATCAGCATGATAATGACAGAAAAATAGATGAAAGTTCTAATCTTCAGTTAAAGTTGGAGCAGCAGTACATATCTTCAGATCCTCCAAAGGAAGAACCCTTCCAGCAAAGAGATACACTTGTAGATAATTATAAAGAGATAGAAACTCTGGAAAGCAGGAATAATGAAGATAAGGATATCCTGGCAAAAAAATCTCAAGAAGAAAGAAACTCTGGAAGTGAGGAAAAGCCAAAGACTCAAAGTATGATGTACCTTTTTTCTTATGTTTATATAAGCAATATATTTAAGTTTACTATATTTTAGTACAAATGTGTGTTACTCAAGGATTTTAACCTTCTGGGCAATGAGCTAGATTGATGAACTGATTGTCAACATTAAATCATATCAAATAGTATCAAGGATATTATGTAAATGTTTAGCAAATATTTTTGAAGAGTTTTCTTGTTATGACCTCTTCTAAGTTTTTATAATTTGAAACACTGTCATCTTAAATTACTTAGACTTGTCAGTGTGAACAATTATTCTTCATTTATGACTTGTTGATTTTTTAAAAAGTTCTTAGGGATCAGAAAACACACAGCTAGGAAATGAACACGTTGTTCCTAATATCAGTTCCATCTGCCTGCTGTGCTAAATAGCCAGTTTCTGGTGCAGCCCATCAAGAAGGGCGAAGCTTTCTTCTCATAAGTAATCTGGCTGACCTTCTCTGCTCCTGCCTTTTCTCTTCCCTACGTGTTCTTGGATCAGGTGCAGAAGGCAGTTCCTCTTCTTCATCACTGACTGGCTGCAGCTGCATGTTTTCTTCACCTGAAGCCTCAGGGCTGTCCTGCTGCATCTGTGCTTGAGCCAAATCCCTCTCAGACGGCTGCTTGGAGCCATTAACCAACTCCCCTCCAGATGTGTCTGGAACTGGTTCATCTTCCTCCAAGCTGACATCTGGAGAGAGAACTAGGGAAGCAATGGGGAAGTCATCACAGTGTCTTTGTTGGGACAGTCCTAAAATGTTTCAGTTTTGGCCTCATATTTTAAGGATATTTTTGTTTGCAAAAAAATAATTTGATAGAAGCCTCTTATAGGAGCTTTTTATTTAATAGAATAACATTCCAGAATATTTTATTTA
Source organism: Diadophis punctatus similis (assembly GCA_023053685.1). Classification (NCBI taxonomy): domain Eukaryota; kingdom Metazoa; phylum Chordata; class Lepidosauria; order Squamata; family Dipsadidae; genus Diadophis; species Diadophis punctatus. Next base: position 34,095,966 of record JALIGW010000005.1, on the reverse strand, counting down.
CTGTTGTGCTTTACGGTATTTGCAAGATTACAATTTCCAAAATACTGTAATGTAACAATTTAATAACTTCACATAAATTCTTAAGAAAAAGTAGATGGAACAATGCATAGTAATTTTGGAGAACATCATATGAAAGAATCCAGTGGTGAAATCCAATTTTTTTTACTACCGGTTCTGTGGGCGTGGCTTGGTGGGCATGGTGTGGCTTGGTGGGCGTGGCTTGATGGGCATAGCAGGGGAAGGATACTGCAAAATCTCCATTCCCACCCCACTCCAGGGGAAGGATACTGCAAAATCCCCATTTCCTCCTCACTCCTGAGGGAAGGATATTGCAAAATCTCCATTCGCACCCCACTCTGGGGCCAGCCAGAGGTGGTATTTGCCGGTTCTCTGAACTACTCAAAATTTCCGCTACCGGTTCTCCAGAACCTGTGAGAACCTGCTGGATTTCACCCCTGAAAGAATCCCTGAGTGATCTAGAAAATGTTTTGTAGGTGGTATTGTAAGCTTAGGTGTATGTGAAGAAACTACTTTCATTCAAAATGTTCTTCTGTTTTTAAAGTAAATTGTAGGTATACAGAAATAAAAACAACTGATTTCCTAGAAGCTGAATCAAAAAAGTCGTATTTTTCACCATCGTGGGAACAAGATGATGTATTTACGGAGCTCAACATTCCACTAGGTTTGTCTGATTAGAAGTGATTCACATATAATGTTACTTTTTACAATATCTTTATCTTATAGAACAATGTATCTTGAGTTTATTCAGAGAGGTTTTCTATCTTCAGAATCTGAAAAATCACAGATATCCAGTTGCTTCAATATGTAATGTCATGTATCCAGTTCTGAACAGACTTAATTTTCATTAATCAAGATGAGCATGGACCACTTTTCTTTAATGAAACTGAGAGAAATCAGTTGATTTTTGCTAATTAAATTCAGGGAAGCAGCCTGCTTCAAGTGAATGAATAAACAAAATATAAACAAATCTTTCTGCTTAACTGTTAGAATGGATAATGCTGATAATGATAGTACTGATATTATATATGGAAATTATGATAATCAAGGAAAAGAAAGATGAGAAGTTCAACTTTCTGCATATTACATATTTAAATTGAAATGTTAAAAATTTAATTGGAAACACCAATCCTGGTAAAGTAAACAGGATTAAATGAGTATGGGTGAATGGTACTGACTGGATTTTATTACTAGCTGCAGACAGCATATCAAGAGCAAACTTTTAAAGAACCTCAATACAAAAACCAAAAGGAGAGAAAAATGTTGAAAGCACTGAACACTCACTTTAAAATGTTAAGTAACCATGGGTTTGATTGCTTGTTTAACTGCTGCATTTCCATCTGTTTCCCCAGGTCAGAGCTACTATAAAAGAGAAAGAATCCCAGAAAGGAAATGGAATTTCTCACTCCTTTTTTCCCTTCCATTCTTTAGAAACAGAGGATAAATTTAGTTTATTTTCAACTGTAAGCCGTCCTTCTAACATTTGGATTTAAAAACCCTCTTTTCTCTAAAAGGAAGAAAAAATAGACAAGGAATGAAAAGGGCTAATATGCTTTGTCCAGATTTTTTTTTTTTTAAGAATTGCAGATCTGGCATGTGGAATCTTCTTGCTCCAATTTTATAAATTGGTCAAGTAAAAAATAACAATGAATGTTTACATATTTCTTTGGTTTTTAATTGATGTAAATGGCTCAAATGTTCTGTTGAATTTAAAATGTAATAATTGCAAGATGAAAATAATTAGATATGTTTACTCATTGAAATAATTAGAAGTGGAAACATGAAAAATACTACTATTAGGCAGGCTATCTGTTAAATGGTATTGGCTATACTATACAGGTAGTCCTCAACTTATGACCACAATTGAGCCCAAAATTTATGTTGCTCAATGAAACATTTGTTAAGTGAGTTTTGCTCCATTTTACAACCTTTCTTGCCACAGTTGTTAAGTGAGCCAATGAAGCTGTTAATTTAATAACACGGATTAAGTGAATCTGGTTTCCTCATTGTCTTTGCTTGTCAGAAGTTTGCAAAAGGGGATCACATGACCCTGGGACACAGCAATGGTCATAAATATGAACCAGTTGCCAAGCATCTGAAGTTTGATAACATGATCACAGGGATACTGTGTGAAAGTGTGAAAAAAATGTCATAAATCCCTTTTTTCAGCACCATTGTAACTTTGAATGGTTACTAAATGAACTATTGTAAGTCAAGGACTACCTGTAGTTCATTAGATTCAAATTGACAACAAGCTGAATTCAACATTTTTTTTCTCCTATGCATGTTTTTAAAAAATTATTCCTAATCGTTATAATTCATTTTTTAATAGGTGTGGAATTTGTTGTTCCCAGAACTGGCTACTACTGCAAACTTTGTGGACTTTTTTACACAAATGAAGATGCAGCAAAGATTCATCATTGTAGAAGTACTGTTCACTATAAAAATCTGCAGGTAACAAATTATTATTTCATTCAGATTATTAAATTATCAAAACTGCTTACAGCATATGCAAGATCTTTAGCCTGAATATGTATTCTACTGTGGTATATGCATCATCATTATTCATTACAGTGTTGTGTTTCCCCTCCAAGCTCAATTTTATCATAGTATTGGTGGACGAGGAAGAATATTGTAGAAAGTGCTCTCCACTATAGTAGAATAGAAAACTGCATGATATAGGATATAAATTATATTACTTCAATAGTACACAATCTTTTTAAGTATGTGTGGGTTAAGTAGTTAAATACCAAGGTCAATATCAAATCTTTTGTGGAAGAAAATGATAACTATGCTGTATCATTTACCAAATAATATAAAAGTATAAGCCCCAAAGACATCCCAAGAGAAGATAATATGGTTGGTATCCAGCAGATTAATACCATGAAGCAACAAATTGGTTGCAGCTTCTGAACCATAAAAAATACTGTTCAGTCTCAAGGCATGATTGTCTGAATTGGTTAAGGAAACAATATCAGACTGAAGATCATCACTGTTTCATTCAGTGACAGACAGTGAAATAAAACTTAGATTTTCATAGTGAAATACAACAGCTTTGTATGTAATACCTTCTTGTAACAAGGAGCTTCTTATGATGCTTAAAACCAATCTTCCAGTCAACCCCTGTCTATATATAATAGTTCTAGCAATAGAAGCAGCCAACTTTGCATTTTCTAAATTCAGCTTCAGAGATCCAATCATTACTTTTACTTGAAGTAATGGTTCATAACTGTAGCAGTAAACTTGATAGATTGCCTTCACTTTTTTCCCCTTCAATGGGGATTAAAAACTAATTAACTTTAGGTTTTTATTACAATAAACAGAGCTATGCCTTCAAGTTCCAGGGGCCTTCACAATACTGTGCTGTTGTTATTTCTCCCCCACCCCCATCTTGCAAACCAAAGTAACCACTCTGTCGTGCAAAGGAAGAATAGATGTCCTGCCTCTATTTGAGATAGAAGGGGAGGTTTACTCCTGTAATTTCACAACTTGAAACAAAACCGTATCTTCACACTGATTCTTCATCCCATTGATTTCAAGTGTTCTCACCTTTAATAGCTACCAGTTTACATGACTGATACATCCATACAATGAATCTGGACAGACTATCACCAGTGCCTTCATTTATTACTAGAGAGTATCTGTTTCAGTTCAAGATGCTTCTCTTTGATCTTTCAACTCCAGCAAGAGAGTATTAAATGCAACAGGATTGTGTGAGTCCACTTAATACTTTCAAGTGAGATAAGTTTTTCATTACTTTGGTAATTACCTTCTGGCAGCTCCTTCAAAGGAAGAAGTAGTTGCTAATGGCAGAGCAGTATTAGATCTAGCCTGCTTGCACTTTTGTGTCAACCACAAGAAATCTCACTTAATTTGTTCTCACTTCTTGAGATTTCTGGGACTTATGCTGGATTTTCCAGTACTTTTTACTAGCAGGCAAGATTACCTCACACTCTATCTTGGCATTTTAGCCTACAGCAGCAGTATCTGCTTGCATCCTCCAGAGTCTGTTGGGTTATGTGGCTACTTTAAGCTTGCAGTAGATCACATTGAAGTTTTCCCGAGAGAATTAGCACCTCTTCACTTCAACCCTCTATTTATAACCTTTCACAAACACAAGGCAGAATTACATCCTGATATCCAGTTTCTTCCTCAGATTGTTCCTTTTTCTTCATTTTAATCATGATATTATTTTATCAGGTTTTTTTCAAGCTTCAACAAAATATAAATCATATACTGCTATATAATAATAATAATAATAATAATAATAATAATAATAATAATAATAATAATAATAATAATAATAATAATAATAATAATAATAATAATAATAATAATAATAATAATAATAATTTATTGCCATTGTACGTATATACACAGTACACCCATACAACGAAATTCACATAACGCTCCAAGACCAGTCCCAACACACATAGCAATCCCCACCGCCATGAATTCCCCACCCTGAACCACTCAAACATCCATACAACAGACCAAGTAATACTATCCGACAGCTCACTGATGGTGACCCTTCAATTCATTATTAAGTGCAATTATAGCTCTAGGATAAAACTATTCAGAAAGCGTGTGGTCCGAGTTTTAATTGTTCTATATCTTCTGCCAGAAGGCAACAGTTCAAAAAGATTGTAAGCAGGATGAGAAGTGTCTCTGAGAATATTGTGCAACTTCCTAGAACAGCGAGATGCAGAGATATCGTCCAGGGCTGGTAGCTGGAGCCCAGTGATATTCTGGACAGTTGTAATTATTCTCTGTAGAGCTTTTTTGTCTACTGCAGAGCTGCTTCCATGCCATGCTAGAATACCATATGTCAGGACACTCTCAATGGTGCTGCGATAGTAGGACAACAGTAGATGCTGAGATAGATTTATCTTCCTGAGCATTCTCAGGAAGTACAGCCTCTTCTGGGCCTTCTTCACGAGCATGTTTTACATTCATAGTTCATGAGAGGTCCTCTGAGATATAAATACCCAGAAATTTAAAACTACTAACCCTCTCCACCTCCTTGCCATCTATGTGCAATGGTAAATGTGCATCTCTCTTTTTCCTAAAGTCAATTATCAGTTATTTAGTTTTTTTGGTATTAAGTATAAGATTATTCTCTTTGCACCACAATATCAACCCTTGTACTTCCTTTCTATAAGCAGACTCATTGTTCTTGTTAATGAGCCCCACCACTGTCGTATTGTCTGCAAACTTAATAATTGTGTTAGTATTATACAATGGGGTGCAGTCATATGTATACAAGGAATATAGGAAAGGCCTTAGCACACAACCCTGGGGGATTCCTGTGCTTAATGTCAGAATGGAAGAATGATGAGATCCTATCCTTACTGACTGTGGCCTATCTGTCAAAAAATCCTTTATCCACAAACAAATCCTCTGATCTATACCCAAATTTGACATTTTAAGAAACAACCTATTGGGTAGAATGGTGTTAAAGGCAGAGCTATAACCACAAATAACAGCCTTACATAAGTTCCCTGTTGTTCCAAATATTCAATACAGTATGAATAACAATAGACATAGCATCATCAGTTGATCTATTGCTTCTATATGCAAATTGATATGGATCCAAAGCAGATGGAAGACCAACCTTAATATAGTTCAATACCAGTTTCTCAAAACATTTCATGACAACAGATGTCAAAGCTACTGGTCTATAATCATTAAGGGATGCTACTGCTGTCTGCTTGGGGACTGGCACTATAATGGATGTCTTCAGGCAGGTAGGGATAGAGCACCACAATAGGGATAGATTGAAAATATCTGTGAACACTCCAGCTAGCTCTGCAGCACAATCCCTAACAACTCAACCCTTGATTCCATCAGGCCCAGCTGCCTTCCGGATATTAACATTCTGGAAAGCGCGTCTCACGTCAGATATCTGCAGTAGAAGTGGTTGTCTATTAGTGGCAGATGTTAGTGATGTTCTATCAGTGGTGAATGCTGGAATGATGGTCGTTTCCTGTTTCAAAACGACTGAAGAATTGATTTAGCTGCTCAGCCAAAAAATCACTACCACTGGACAAGCTGTTTTTATTTCTTTGCCCCGTGATTTGTCTCAGGCCTTGCCATACCCGACGAGAGTCTGAGTTCTCAAAAAGATGTTCAATTCTCTGTCCGTATGTAGCTTTAGCGTCCCTGATACCCTTTTTCAATTTAGCTCTTGCCTCACTATACTGTAGCACATCATCAGAATGGAAAGCAGCATTTCTAGCTTTCAATAAAAGATGCACTTCTCTATTTATCCAGGGCTTGTTGTTAGGGAACACCCGTACTTGTCTGGTGGTAGTGACAACATCAATACAGCATTTGATATAAAACAGTACTGTTGAAGTGTAATTATCAATATTGTCCTCCTCAAACAGTGCCCAAATAGTGCTCCCAAAGGAATCTAGAAGTTGCTCCGATGCACCCGCTGGCCACACCTGTATTTCTCTAATTGATGGTCTACTTCTCTTGACACTAGGTCTATATGATGGAATCAAGAACAGAGATATATGATTTGACTGCCCCAGGTAGGGTAAAGGCATAGTCCGGTATCCATGCATGATGTTACTATATACCTGATCCAAGGTATTTTTCTCCCTAGTGGGACAGTCTACATACTGATAGAACTTGGGAAGGACAATCTTCAAATTAGTCTGATTAAAATTACCTGCAAGCACCAGCACTCCATCTGGGTAGGCCTGTTGCTGTTTATTAATAGCAGTTAACAGGTAACTCATGGCTGTAGTCGTATTAGCATCAGGAGGTATATATACTGCAGTTATTATTACAATATTAAACTCACGAGGCAGATTATTTACCCTAAGAGCTTTGAAGAATGTTGTCCTTCATATATATGTCCTTGTTGTAAAATAAATGAAACAAAATAAAACAAATTTAGGAAGGTATGTAAAACAGTGATTTAGAAATGCCAAGAATACTAGGCAACTGTAATGTGCTGGGACATCATTTCAGATTTCTTCCTTCTCCTGTGCACTGCTTGGAGAGTCCAACCATGAGTTTCAAATAGTCTGATTGGCAGAAACCGAGTTGAAAATTCTTTGGCCACACCTCTTCCTCTGGCCGATTGTCAGTTTTTTCAACTCACCAACACCCAAGTGGATTGGCTGAACAGAACAACTCTCGACCAGTCTGAGTGGCAACTTCACCCAGCTCTATTCCTCCAAATCACAGAGAGGTTCGGACTTCCAACACTGAACTTATTCACCAGCCCTCAGAATGCTCAAATGCCGAGGTTTTTCTCCCGCTTCCTCACACCAGCGGCTGAAGGGGCCAATGCCCTACGTTGTTCATGGCCGGCCGAACTGTTATACACCTTCCCTCCGACTCCACTAATACCGAAGGTCGTCAGAAAGATGGAGGATCAGGCGGAGGTGATTCTAGTGGCAACTCACTGGCCAGGGCGCCCGTGGTTTGCGGCCCTGATGACACTTTCCATCTCATGTCCATGGAAAATCCCTCCTCACAAGATCTCCCTCCACCAAGGAGCCGTACAACATCCAGACCCCCAGTAGCTCAAGTTAGCCGTTTGGTGCTTGAGCGGGAGATCCTCAGGAAGGGACAATTTTCAGCCAAAGTAATTTCAACTATTCTGGCTTCCAGAAGAGCGTCTATGACTAGGATAAATGAGGCCACCTGGACTTTATTTAGTCGCTGGAGTGCTATGCAGGAACTGCTCCCTATGGCAGCAACAGTCCCTCAGGTTTTGGACTTTTTGCAGATAGGCCTTGACAACGGTCTATCCACAAATACTCTCCGCAGGCAGGAGGTAGCATTGGCCACCGTCCTACAAGGAGAAGGAGTTACCCCACTTTCACAACACCCGAGGGTACGCAGTTTCCTGAAAGGGGTATCCAACTTGTTGCCTCCTACGGTCCACAGATACCCTACCTGGGATCCGTCAGTTGTCCTGCAATTGCTCACATCTTCTCCGTTCGAGCCTCTGTGGTCAACCAGCATCAGACTATTGACTCTCAAGGTTGCCTTTCTAGTAGCAATCACGTCAATGCTCAGGATCTCAGAACTAGCAGCCCTCTCGGTGCGACAGGACTTATGTATTTTTCATACGGACAGAGTGATCCTCTGTATAGACCCAACGTTTGTACCAAAGATTAATACCTGGTTTCACAGGGCACAGGTGGTTATTCTACCAGACTTTTGTCCGAATCCCAGACATCCACGTGAAAGACGCTGGCATACCCTGGATGTCTGCAGGGCTCTGCGCAAATACATAAAACATACAGCTCATTTCAGATGATCGGAGGCTCTCTTCGTATCATTTCAGCCCAGGTCTATGGGCAAGAAGATGTCACCATCTACCATTGGTCGCTGGCTGAAGGCCTCCATAGCGCTGGCCTATGAGCATCAGGCCCGGCCCGCTCCATGCCGCATTATGGCGCACTTAACCAGGAGTGCGGCACCACGGCAGCATGGGCTACGCAGGCCTCAATCCTTGAAATTTGCAGGGTGGCCACGTGGGCCTCACCTTCACTGTTTGTGAGGAATTACAAAATTGACATGTTTGCCTCGGCGGAGGCAGCTTTCGGGAGACGAGTGTTGCAACGTGTCCTACCGGCCAAGGGGACCCTGGACCAATCTGTTTCCCGCCCGACTACTATTTAGCTTGGGTATATCCCATGCTTGGACTCTTCAAGCAGTGCACAGAAGAATGAATGTTGGACTTACCTGAATGTTCGTTCTATGTGCGCTGCAGGAGAGTCCAATCCCACCCTGGTTCTGGTATGGTCCAGGGTCCAGGAGTGGTCAATTTCATCAGATGGGCTACATCCTCTCCAGTTCCGGGTCTTCGTTGAAAAAACTGATGATCGGCCAGAGGAAGAGCTGTGGCCAAAGAATTTGCAACTCAGTTTCTGCCCAATCAGACGATTTGAAACCCATGCTTGGACTCTCCTGCAGCGCACATAGAACGAACGTTCAGGTAAGTCCAATGTTTATTGGACACCCCCAACATGCTTTTTCTGACTCTTGCTCTGCCTCCCTCACATTCCTGCACATTCTCCCTGACCCATATCCTCATTACCCTCCCCAATCTGTGCTCCATCCTCACAGACCCTCCCTGAGCCTTGTCACACCACTTGGGCATCCTCCTCAACTTACACCCTCAGGCATCTTCCCTGATCTATGCCATGCCTCTCATGCACTTCTGTGCACTTTCCTGAACCTTGTTATGCCTCTCTCTTACTCACTCTCTTCCTCCCTCACCTGACAGCAGCCACTTATTTGCCTACATTTCTTCCCCAAGCCCCCAAAACTTTAACCTTAGACTGCCTACTATAGACCTCACCCCATTCCTAAAAGGTGTTTAAGGGGCGTGCCTAAGCGCACCAGCGTGCCTACCGTCCTGTCCTAATGTTCCCTTTTATTGATATCCATTTCATGTATTCATAATCATGTTTATACTTGTATCTGTTTTCTAATAGATGCTTGACAAAAGTAATAAATAAATAAATAAATAAATAAATAAATAAATAAATAAATAAATAAATAAATAAATAAATAAATAAATAAATAAATAAATAAAAATATCACTGAAGCAGACACAACCTTTCCAACTTTCAATCCCACAGGAGTCATGGGTTCCAAATTTTTGATGCAATATTTAAGTTAGTCCATTTGAGATACGTTGATTAAAAAATTGTTGCTTTATGATGCACTATTTTGCCCAATGAATGTTATAAACAATCAGATACAAGAGTTTTAGTAGTGTATAGATATCATTATTCAGTGTTGCGTTTTTCTGTTTTGAACGACTTGCCTCCAGAAGTTGTGGGTGCTCCAACATGGAGGTTTTTAAGGGGAGATTGGACAACTACCGTATTTTTTGGAGTATAAGACGCACCTTCCCCCCCCAAAAGAGGGTGAAAACTTGGGTGCGTCTTATACACTGAATGTAGTCCCACCCAGCCACCCCTACCCTTTGGCCTCTGCCTCCCAGCAATTTACCTCTTTGCAGCAAACAGCGCAGAGCCTGATTAGCACAAGGAAGTGATTATCTGCCTCCTGACTCTCAGCTGAGAGGCTGCAGCCACCTGCTAAAATGAAAGTGAAACTACAGTAGCTGCAAGGAGGCAAATTGCTGGGAGGTGAACTGCTGGCAATGTTGGACTGCTGAAACTGCAAGGAGGTAAGTCAATAACTATAAATGTCTATAGAATGTTCAAATTATTAGACTTATTTTTTAAAGACTGCTTTATTATTGTTCTAGACAACTTAACAAAATGAAGAAGCTTTTTAAAATAAATGTAGAGGTCCAGTGCTATTGTATCTTCTTTTAAATAGCAGAGAATAACTATACTTCCAGAAAGCCACATCAAATTTAAAGATCTGTAAAAGTATAATCTGAAATGTAACAGTGTCCTGTTTAGTATTAAGATAAGGCAGCTGAGTTAAACCCTGACTTAGTCATGTTTGGAGTAGATCTATTAAAATAATTGGGAGGAGTTAGTGTGACTACATTTAAGAAAACTTTCTGGCATTAATATACTTCCATAATTAATGTACATTTCTCCGATTCTTTGCTATTTCTATGGGTCAGACACACATGCACAGAAATACACAGCAAACAGTGTATATCATCTGTACTGTTTGCTGCTTGCTGTTTGGCAAATTGCTGGGAGGCAGAGGCCTTTTTTCCTTGTTTTCCTCCCCCAAAACTAAGGTGCGTCTTATACTCCGGTGCGTCTTATACTCCGAAAAATACGGTATTTGTCTGAAATGGTATAGGAATTCCTGCTTGAGTAGGAAGTTGGACTACAAGACCTTCAAGATCCCTTCCAACTCTGTTATTCTGAACAAATTATGTTTGGGATAAAATAAGTTGTAAAATTTTAAAAAGTGAAGCTAGCAGAAAGAAGGCAAAAATGTTTTTTGCACTTTCAAATGTACTTTTCCATGTAATATTGAAGCTCATATTATCATTGCCATATGTTATGAGAATGATGGTCATGCCATACTTCTGAGTTAAATCTAAAATGAACTAATTAGAACCATGTTTCTTAAACTTTGCAAGTCCACCAAGCAATTTGGATCACAAAACTGCTCTTTATAAGGAATACCTACCTGTCTGTTTCAATCAGTTGGTCAATGAAAGGAACATTGAAGTAAACATGGTTTAATAATAACTTTCCCCCCTTTTACTCCTCAACTTAAAAAAGGGGGGATGTATAAGAATGCATACATTGGTGTGTCACTGTGTACCTTCTGGAATAACATTTGTGAATTTTAGAATCAATTTGACACTGAGTCTGTTTCAATATTTGACCTCCATTGTAGCGAGTGCTGAATACCCTCTTTTACAGTGCTGAAAAAAAGGGTAGTAGGATTCCCAATGCCTTTTCACTTAAAAGCATGCACTCTTTTTAAACAATGATTTTTCCCAATTATTTCAGTATGTTTGGAGGGGGGGCTCAAAAATGTTATAGTCATTGTTTGGTTAGTGGGAGCCTCAAAAATGTTCTAGGTGCTTGTTTGGTTAGTGAAAGCTGAATAGATTCAGACAACTCACATAATACATTTACACTGTTTGGGGAACATAGGCGTTTTATTTATTTATATTTATATTTTGTATTTCTTAACCCTCCATCTCTCTCACTGTTTTGTAGATTGTAGGTTAGGAAGCACTAAACTAAATGCTAAAATACTTCAATTTAATTCTCTAGTTGCACATCTGAAGAATTTTTACACGTCATATCATTAGAGATCAAGAGAAGATTGTCACCTCACATTGGCCTTTCTTTAGAGCAAGAAGTGAGATTATGGTAATAAGTCATGCACAAGCTTAACTGAAAAGGGAGATGGGAACAGGTGAAAGGCTTGCCTTTACGATTCTTGGTGTTCTGTTAGCATAGCACTAAATCTAAGACCAAAGCAGTTTTACATAGCCGGAAAAATGTGCACTTGCTTATTAAGTTCTGGACATATTAATGGTTTTAGTAAACCTAAGCAACAGATGAATCTGTTTTTAAGAGTGTGAAGTAAGTGGCATTGGTTTGGCAGGGCTTCTTTACAAGAAGGACTAAGAGTATCAGCTTCTTGTATGTGTGTGTGTTGTGCATATATGCATGTCTACTGAATTTAACTTCTAATTAAGTGCACAGCTGTTCCAAAGGCAATACTTTGCAACAGTAGTATTGCCCTGCCGTTTGGCTCCCACCCAGACCTGGCTTTAAAGAGTCTTCAAAACCTGGCTCTGCTCCCAGGCGTTAGGCTAGAGTGAGCGACCAGTCCCTTGGGTGTTATGTGGCTCCGTTTGGAGGCTGATATTTCTCCCTAAACATCTGTTGTTATTTTGTTTGTAATTTGGAATTGTTTTAATATTGTATACTATCAAGAGTCACAGAGGAGTTAGGCAGCCATAGACATTCAATAAACAGACAAACAAATGAATAAGCAAGGAAGCCTTAGGATTGAGTAGTTCCTGAATGTTGAAGAGGGATCATACTAAAAAATAAGAGAGATGATACTACATAATGCCCCATATATGGCTGTTGCTTTTCTTTTGATCTGCAATTTTAACAATAAGTGAATTGGAAACTTTCCAGAAAATCAGATGAAAATGCTTTCTGTTCACTATTGATTTGGGGCTGCTTTCAGCACCAAAGATTAGAGTTTGTTCTCAATTTATGACTATAATTGGGACTGCAAAATTTGTCATTAAGTGATACAGTTGTTAAGTGAGGCATCATGTGACTGCACTCGATTTTTACAATGTTTTTTTGCCATAGTTGCCACCTGCCATCTTCCTGGCTGCTTTCCCTATTGACTTTGCTTGTGAAGGCCAGGGAAGGTTGCAAATGGTGATCAGGTGACTGTAGGACACTGTAACTATCATAACTATCATAAGTACAAGCAGTTTGCCAAGGGTCTAGATCACGGGTGTCAAACTCGCTGTGTCACGATGTCACGTGACGTATCGTAATGTTTTTTGCCTTAGCGGAGCTGGGGTGGGCGCAGCCTGCATGTGATGCATCCGGCCCATGGCCGCCACTTTGACACCTCTGGTCTAGATCATGCAATCACAGGGACACTGAGATAGTTGTAAAGGTAAGTCACTTTTTTCAGTGCCATTGTAACTTCAAATAATTACTAATGAATAGTTGTAAGTCAAGAGCTACTTGTATAGACATTACTTGTGTTCCCTTCCTATTAGTTTTTTTAAAAAAAAATTTAAATATACATCAACATCAATACATCAACAGTGTGGCATCTGGGTATTGTTCATTTTAATACGAATAACAATAATGATATTAATAATATTTGTTATATTAGTCAAGCTTTTGTAATCTTAGTGTTGATACACATTTTTCTATTAAGATATAATCCTTCATTATTTAATTGTTCAGTTTTTCAGTGTGCCATTCTAATGCCAATCACAATATTAGTTGAGCATATATAGCTGTGATGGTGAACCTATGGCATGCGTGCCACAGATGGCATGCAGCGCCCTCTCTGTGGGCACGCAAGCTGTCACCCTAGTTCACCTTCACCGCGCATACACATGCGCCTCCCACCGGCCAACTGGTTGTCGGGTCTCTGCCACGCATGCCTGGGGGGCGGGGGCACATGTGGGGGCCCCATGTGTGCATGCGTGGGGGTGGGGCACATGTGGGGGCCATGCGCACATGCATGGGGGTGGGGCGCATACAGGGGGACGCACATGCTCAGGGGCTGCACACCCATTGCATTTTGGGGGTTTGGGCACACGCGCACGCACACGCTTTGGGCACTCGCTCCGGAAAGCCATCACATATATAGTAATAACATCTTTCAACCTCTAATCTTTCCATCTGGTTATTGCTTTTATTCTATTATATAAAAATGTGTATACTAATATTCCCCCTATTTCTTATTTCTAACTCTATTCTAACTTTTATTTAGGCCACCATTACCAGTCCTAGTCCTAGTTGCTAGTCCTAGTGTTGATACATGTGTTTGTATTGGGATATAATCCTTCATTATTTAGTTGTTCAATGTTTCAATGCGCCATTCTAATGCCAATCACCATATTATTTAAACATCAGTGGTGGGATTCAGCCGGTTCGGGCTAGTTGGGGCGAACTGGTAGTTAAATTGCTGGCTAGCCCCGCCCCTTCCTGTCCAGCCCCTTCCAGGAGTCTCCACACGTTCCATTTTGGCTCCCAGGTAAGTGCATGCATCCCTCCTAGGCCCAAAATGGGGCACAGAGGGCAGGGGGAGGGGTGGTGCGGGGGGACGTCCCTGGCCACGCCCACCATGGTCACATCCACCCAATCACATGACCACAAAGCCACGCCCACAGAACCAGTAGTAAAAAAAATTGAACCCCACCACTGTAATAAACATACATAATACCATCTTTCAACCTCTAATCTTTCCGTGTAGCTATTGCTTTGATTCTATTATATAAAAGTGTGTATTCTTATTTTTACCTCTATTCTGACTTTTAGTCAGGCCACCATTATATTAAAAGGCATTTCCTTTCTATCCATCATCTCTTGTCCGTTTTAATACTTCAATTCTTATTTGTTTTTTGGCTTGCCTCCCATACTCCTCTTTTGGATCTTTATCTCTATCTACATCTACACTATTCAGTCTAAATATTTCTCCCATCTCTGCCATCTTATGCTGCCAGGCCTCCAAGGTGTCTACCCAAGCCCCTATCTCCCTTTTGAAAGTATCTTCCTGCTTATCTAATTTCATTTTAAATCTCTTAAAATACTTTTTGATTTGTTTCATCAGTCATTATTATCCTTATTGTCGGGGATTTTTCTTTAAGTAGTTTTTCACTGCTTTAACAGATAGATCTAAGAGTCTCTTTTCCTGGATTTTTTTTTCCTTTTAGGGTTAAGTTCGAGGTAAAAAAAAAATCATCTCACCCAGTTCCAATCACTGTTCATCTGCACCGCTCCTGCACTTTCTTTGTTGCCTTGCCTGTCCCAGCTTCAGGGCAGCCATAATGGCTGCCTCTTCTTCTCATTGTGGATGAGAGGTGTGGGGGGGAAAGCCCTGGGTCAAGCAGGAGAGTTGCGACTCTCCGTGACCTGCAGGGTGCCCCTCTTTTCTTCACCACCCCTCCAGGGTGGCTTTAGCTCCTTTTGGAGCCCTCCAATGGTGAGAATTCGGCGTGGGAGCGCGGAGACCTGCTCCTCACGTCTGATCTTGCTGCGATGTCAGCCGGAAGTCCATAAATTTATTGTTTTGATTAAGTCTTGCTTATATTTATCTTTCATATTTTGCATTCTAAGGAGAGGGTACTAGGTATGTATAAAACTGGAACCAAATCTGCACTTAATATATAATTTTAAAGCATTCCTAAGTAATCTTTTAGCAACATTGATTCAAAAGAGGTTTAAGAATTATATGAAACGATCACCAACTTTTTAATAGATATGTTCAAATCATTCTTCTCCAGAGAACATTTCATATTATTTAGCCTAAAAGAAACTCATTACAGGTAGACCTCAAGATAGAACTGGTCACTTAATGGTTGTTTGAAGTTATGACAAACCCTCCCCCCCCCAAAGTTACATATAATTCTGTTTCAAACTTATGGCAGCTGCAGCGATCATGGCGACACATGCCCTTACACTGGACCACAGGGATATTTCAGTGCTCCCTGAATCTCTCCCCAACATCCTGCCCCAAATGGGACCCTGCAGTACTTGAGCCTTCTCCTGGAAACAGTCACCATTTTCAGCATTCCCAACAATTCCTTGCAGAAATGGTGGCTGCTTTTAGAGCTTTTTTGCCCTACATTACCTTTTCAGCTAACTTAGGTTTTGGGGAAGTCAAAGCCACCTGCATGCAAAGATGCTAACTTCAGGATGAGCCTCTCCCAAACTTTCCCTTGCTTTAACCCTGTTTCTCCTGCAAAAAACTACAGTTCTTCAATAAAGAAAATACAAAAAGCTGTGAGGAACAGAGTTGTTGATTTTTCTCCCCCCACCCCCACCCCCCAGCCATTAGGTGCTGAAACTAAACTCTCACCTTCTGCCCTCTGATCTCAATCCCCTTTAACCATTTAATTTGCTAAATTTCCTGGATGCAAGGAAAAAGGGTGACAAAATCTATATGTTATTTACCTTGGCTCAGTCACTGCCAGAACCAAACAGTAGGGGAAAGGAAGAAAGGAATCAAATAAAATATTTCTGTAGCTTGTTTGCCTTGAAGAGCTGAAGAAAAAGTTCAGCTCTAAAGAAAAAGCAGCTAAAGCATAAAATGCACCACACAGTTATGGCAGAGTCACATGGTTATGGCTGGGTCCTAAAGTGAGTTAGACAGATAACAAAAAACTTTCCAAACATTTCCATGCTTGGTAGCAGGCCTCCTAGAGCCTTCCCACTCGAGATACCCCATGCTTGTTTAACGACCCGTCCGTTCATTTAACGGTGGCATCTAGGAGATTGGGGGGTGGGATTGTTAAGCAAGGCTATATCACATAATGGTTGTCATTACTTGCAACTGTAATGGACAGGCTCCTTTATGGTCATTATATTGAGGACTATCTGTGATCCTACTATTAAACGTTTCAGTGCAAACTGTAACTTTTTCACCACTGTAAAACACATTATCAAAATTATATTGCACAAGGATTTCTCAGCAACTCATGCTAGGTACTTGGAAGCATTTTGAATTTTTGCTTTAAGTTTGGAAAAAAGTGCTAACTTGTGTTAAACATATCCACACATGCTCACCATAACATCATTGGTTAAAGAGTAAACCAAGGAAGACTGGCAAAGAAGAGAAGCTGAGGTGAGTTGATACATGTATAGTCATACTGCCACTGGGACCAATAGGTTTGTACTTCTTTTTTGATCTTTTGGCATTATTAAATGCCTATATGGGAATACATGGTGTACTTTAGACAATTTAATTGTTCATTACTTTAAAAGCAATTTCTTTGTCCCACATAGAAATACCTATCACAGCTTGCAGAAGAGAATCTGAAGATGAATGAAAAAGAAAACAGCTCAGCCCAAGATGATACAGGGATTGTCCCACACTTTGAGGAGAAAAAGCTATGATTTTTTTTATCAAATTGGAAACTTGCTGATTTGTTTGCTGTTCTCAATGATGCACCTTTAGTTTGCACTTTGCTAAAGAAAGTAAATCATAATTAACTTTTTCTGGCAGCCACACTGAGAGCACCGTTAAAAATATAATCCCTGCAATATAATAAAGCACAAGTGACATATCTATAAGTAGTAGCATCCATCTCTCCATAATGGATACTGTTCTCTTTAATCAGAATTCTCAGGGATTTTCTCCATGTTACTTGTGTTACAACCTCAGTTGGTCCGTGAATGAGGCTTATCTGAAAAAGAAATGATCTAAATGAAAACTTTGCATTAGTAGTTTTGTTCAATAATCATGCTCAGTAATATACTACAGCTTACATTACATTACAGGTGGCCCTTGACCTACAACCATTCATTTATGACTGTTGAAAGTCACTGAATGGCACTGAAAAAAGTGACTTATGACTGGTTCTCAAACCTATGACCATCATAGCATCGCATTGTTATGCGACAAAATTCAGGTGCTTGGCAACAGGCATGTGTTTATGACGGTTGCAGCATCCTTGATCATGTGATCACCATTTGTGACTTTTCTAGCCAGCTTCCAACAAGCAAAGTCAATGGGGGGAGCTAGATTCACTTAACGACCACATGATTCACTTAACTGCAGTGATAGCAGAACAGCCATGACCAAAAAGGTTGTAAAATTGGACATGAGTCACTTGCTTAGCAATGGATATTCTGGTCCAAACTGTAGTTGTAAGTCAAGGACTACCAGTACAGTTAAGATATTATGTTACTGCTGATAATTGGGCAATGCTGTCCTTGTCAGGTATAAGGCAGTTCATGATATATATTTTCAAAGAGAGTTTGTAATTTGTGCTGAAATGGACAGAATTAAAGAAACCCTTCTATTTTCAATTTGTGAACATATGTAGAATTCTAAATTTTTGCAAGTCTAGCATACTATGACTCATGTTTTCCCTGCTAGTCTTATTTTCTACTTTCTTCCATGTTTCTTAAAGCTAATTTCTTTTAAAGCCATTGTTTGTTAAGTCCTAATATATTTGCACAGGAATAGTACTTCTAGATGAGAAGCCGTTCAAAAGCCTATCTATGCTGCTGTAAGTGCCATGACGGGACTGGCACATACATAATACACATTTTTAATTACTTCAGTAAATCAAACATATTTTAACAAATCAAGTGTTCTGATATGAATCAACTAAATATTTCAATCCTCATTAGAATTGTCTTAAAATTTAATGTTCATAAATTTTACATTAATTATATAGCTGCCCAACACATTATGTGTGTGTGAAAAGTTCAGACAGATTTCACTAAATTAAGCACGTATTTATTTGCTTAAGTGGATATAATAACTGCTGGTAACTGGCATCATAAAAAGGTTACTATAAAATATACTAGATAACGGTCCTGAACCATATTGCAAGAGCAAGTATAATTGCTCTAGAGCCTTGTTTAGGTAGTTTAACAATTTACAGAAAATATTTCCACCATTTGCTACTTCTAAAGTCAAATTATCCCATGAAATCTTATTTTTTTTATAATTAAAAAAATCTTTAGTTTCAAGATCTCCCAACCAAAATCTGATTTTATAACCTGCTTCAATATCATCCTTTTTTTAATTGTAAGGCAGAGGAACCAATATTTTCATTGTTTTATTTTTAATAAGTCTGTGCCATTAAAGAATTCATTAAAGATCCACATTCCTGTCTCAACTTTAATATAACAAGAGACATAACGTGTTTCAGAATCATAAACTTAAGAAGTTTTGAGATCCTAGCCTTTGGCTTGACTTTGTAAAATAAAGGCAGGCATATTCTTAAAGCATATACCACATTTCTTATATTTCAGTAATATTGGTCAGTTAAAACATTTTATCCCAAGTTTAAGTTTAAAACTGTCTAAGGCAGCTGACAAAAATATTAAAATAGGGAATAATAACAAGGAAAACTAATATATCTTTACTTCTGGTATTACAGAAAAGGCACAGTTGGTCTGTAGGGGGAACATAACTATATTTGTTTTTTTAATGTAGATCTTAGTGAAAATAAACTCACAGACAGTGAAGAATACATATTCCAGCAGCAGAAGATAGAAAGATATGGAATTGCTTATGCAACCAAAATGGCAAACTTGCTTTGGAATTGTTATGCTAAAAACCTGAAATTTTAAAACACTTGCTTTCCCCCTTGCCTTATTCTTTATGATTGTATTTATTGGGAGGGCATGCACAGGGTAGCTTGAAGAGAATCTAAAGACTTTATTATAAGTATGTAAAAAGCTTATTTATAAACAATTGCAAAATATTTTAAATATATTAAAATCTTTAGATCTTGCAACACCTTATTTGTCTCAACCTATTACTTTTTATGGTTTCATATCACATACCTTGCATTTTAAAACTAAGGAATCTAAACCATGAGGCATAAAATTTGATAATTTTTTTTACTGACTGCAACTCATAAATAGTATTAGGCTTTCAGGGTTTCTATATCAAGTTTGATGTATTGATAGATACTTGAACTGGACCAGATGTTATTATTTATTAATTATATAGTCTTGTTTAATTACTGGCTTGTAAACATTTGAGATGTGTCAGAAGTTTAATCAGGAAGAAGCACACATTTTTATTGTCTATATATCTTGATCTATTGATGCAATTGATTTCAAATTGCATTTGTAAAAATGAATGAATGGTTGTAATAAAGATAATTTTTAATGACTGGTGAGCTTTGGTATCTGCAGTAACTTTCCTCTGGGTTCCTGTTCTTGTGCAACCTTTATTCAGCTTTCAATTACTCTGACAAATGCTTGGATTGGCTGTGGCCAGACTACAATGTGCACAAAAGAACTTTGGACTGGAGTTTAACCTTCAACATGAAATCATAATTAAATGCTAGCTTCTGTTTATCAACTGGAGTGATGATTTATGTAGAAGAGGGCTGATGTGGTATAATTTTTTCTCTTGCATTTTAGACTTGGAGGCAAGCGTCAGGATGATTTTATGTTCTGTTTCAACCTTCCTGTATTTACCACCAATTCTAAATAGGGAAAAGCAATTGCTGGCAGAATTTTTTACTTATAACACTGGAGCCATCAGCAAAAGCACCCTAAAAATTACTTGTAGGAGGAGGAAGACCAAACTTCAGTAATATTGTTATTTATTTTTGCAGAAAGCTCAAATCACACTGTTAAGTTACTTCCAAAGAAATTCATCATTTGAATTATGTTCTTGTCCCAAAGATTAAATCTTTTTAAAGCATTACTCAAGCTAGTTCCATTTTTCTGTTTTAAATCTATCATTTCTGTTGTGAATGGTCTGCCCCCTACTGGCTAGTTTATTTATTACTCATTCATTTATTATTATTCATTTATGAGGACCCAGATTGTTGGGGGCAATATGCTGACTCTAAACTGCTTAGAGAGGGCTGTAAAGCACGGTGAAGCGGTATATAAATCTAAGTACTATTGTTATTGCTATTAGAGCAACAGTATTAATTTTTCTTTGAACATGTATAAAAATATCAGTAATATATTGTTTTACATAGCCCTGTAATAAAATTACCATTTTAAATTCAATTTATAATAAATTATTACCAGTACATGTTACATATTCAGTAAAGGATTACTGATTTAGAAACTGATGCTCATTATATGCAGGTATGCATTAAATTATGTACAGTGAAACATTTCATATTATGTATTCTGGGTTTTAGATTTGTGGGAATTGTGTTTCTCTTTTGCATCTGTATCTTTTTTAGAGATAAAGAATTTTGAAATTATTGTGCAAATTGTAAGCATTTCAAACTTTTGTATAGTTTTAATTTTTAACACCATATTGCTCTTCAAATCATCTTCATATTTAACCAGTTATACGGTTACATATAGTTAATGTGGATATTCTTCAGTCATACCTTTTATCATTTTCCTCTTTTATCACATTAAAAAACACACTTTGTTCATAATATCTGGGAAAAGAGTTAAAAGGGATCAGCCTAGAATCCCTATATAGCCATAATAAGCAAAATAAGTCCAACCCAGGGGTGAAATTCAGCAGGTTCTGACAGGTACTGGAGAACTGGTAGCGGAAATTTTGAATAGTTCGGAGAACCGGCAAATACCACCTCTGGCTGACCCCAGAGTGGGGTGGGAATGGAGATTTTGCAATATCCTTCCCCCAGGAGTGGGGAGGGAATGAGGATTTTGCAGTATCCTTCCCCTGCCATGCCAACCAAGCCACGCCCACAGAACTGGTGGGGAAACATTTTGAATTTCACCCCTGGTCCAACCCCCCTTTGAATGCCATTGACCCTTTTCTAACTCTTGAGTTAATTGGTAAGATTCCTGTGCATAGGCATAATTAGCAATAAATTAGTTTAATAGGATTTTCACTTGTGGACCTGATCTTTCATGCCTGAGAAGTTTAGAGGTAAGTCACAAATCTCTGCATACATACAAAGATTATTTACATACTGATTATTAGAAAAAATAGGGGCTGGGGCTGGTAACCTTAGGTTTAGCTGGTAATAAATAGTACATTGCACAGGATGTATATGTAATTTCAGCCTTTAAGGGGAAGATTGATTTAAATGTAAGAATATCTGTTTTCAAGAAAATATAGCAAAATACACCACAAAAAGAAAAGAAAAAGAAAAAAGTGGGGGGGGGGAGGTAAATAAGCAAATTTAGTGCTGAGCTGCTCATGCTGCTACATAAAGAAGCAACATAAAATAAAGAGACAGTTTGGTCTAGTGGTTAAGGCACCAGACTAGAAATCAGGAAATGGTGAATTCTGGTCTTGCCTAAGCATGCACGTTATCTGGGTGACTTTGGGCCAGCCAGTCTCTCTCGGTTCAGCTTGCCTCACAGGGTTGTTGTGGGGACAAGAGGAGGAGGAGGAAAGAATATTTGATATATTCGCTACGAGTTATTTATAAAAAATAAAGGGATAAAAATAATTTTAAAATCTATAAAATACATGGCTGTACACAATTCACACATCTGTGCCAGATGGAGAATGAAGTTTTAAAATACATACTTTTGAAAAAATATACAGTATTAATGAGCTGATCATGAAGAGCCCATTTCCTGTAAATTCTAAACTTACCTGACTTGCTGGATGAGCATAAGAAGTTTTGCTGCCTGAGGCAGAGAACAAAATGCTCTCCTGCTCTGTTTTACTTTGGCTGCATTACACACCCATAGTTAACAATCATGTTGACTTAATTAATCCAATTCTCTTGGTTCACATAACTTCTTCACATGATTCATACATATTGATTCTGTTGTATAGGTTGGAATATTCCAGAGTTTAAAATGTTTGGTGGGAACACTATAGATAGTAGCATTTCCTATGTAACAGCCTCAGGAAACCATCTCAGTTTTCTATTTGCCACAGCAATAATAGGTTGATCTAATGTCTAATATTTCAGAATGATTCCAACCAATTTTGTTGGTTTTGTGGCTTCCCAGGTCCCTTAAAAAGCGTTAATGTATCAGATTAACTACAATAAGCTTTTGTTTAATTCAAAAAATTTCCAGTAGGCTTAGCATTGGTTAGCTATCATTTTTTAAAAAAATAATTGGCAAAAATCTATGGTGGGACAATCTGTGACTGAGCCATCCCCCCACTCTTTTTTGCCCCTATAAATTCTAATAGGGAGTAAAAAGGGGAAAAAAACCCTCTCAAAAGTGGTATAGTTGGAGTAGCCCAATTCTTTAGTGTACTCTTAGGCTCTTTATTTTCACGGTAGAAGAAAGGGTTGGCCTCAGGTTTGGATAGCATGAGAATTCCTGGGTATGGTTTGTTAATTTATCATTACCTTGGGTACTCTGTGTTTACTGAGTTATCTTGACCCAGAAATTACTGAGTTACAAGGTTCACATATCATGCTGATCCTAACAAACAGATTAAACATATTAAGTGAATACAGGCATTTATAAAAGGTAATTTAAAGTCTTTGATCTAAACTTTAGAAAGAAGTGAAATTAAAAGACTGACTGTATAGGTAGTCCTCGACTGAGTGACCATAATTTAGCCCAAAATTCCTATTGCTAAGTGAAACATTTGTTAAGTGAGTTTTGCCTCATTTTACAATCTTTCTTACCGCAGTTGTTAAGTGAATCACTGCAGTTGTTAAGTTAGTAATACAGTTGTTAAATGAAATTGGCTTTCCCATTCACTTTGCTTCTCAGAAAGTGACAAAAGATGATCACATGACTCCGGGACACTGCAACCATTCCTAAATGTGAAGCAGTTGCCAAGGATTCAAATTTTGATTGTGACCATGGGGATGCTGCAATGGTCGTAAGTGTGAACAATGTTCATAAGTCACTTTTTAAAGTGCCATTGTAACTTCAAATAATTATTAAAAAAACTGTTGTACGTTGAAGATTATCTGTATTATATCCTGTAGCTTATCTGTAGTTAAGTGTACTCAATTTAGTTTTCTATAGCTGCTTAACACACTGAACAATAAACTAGTCTGACTGAGTTTCAATGGCATGCTAGGTTAAAATGAGGATGGCTAATGTTAGTTTTATATCCTACCTTTCCTTCAAGGCAGCATCCATAATACACTTTGCTCCTACTGTGAAGTAGATTGGGTTGAGAGTGACCAACTGGTCTAAAGCCACCAAGCAAGCTTATTGGACTCAGGGTGCATTTGAATCAGGGGTTTCCCAGGTCCAGTATCTTAAGTACTATACCACAATGGTTCTCACATGGTTCAATATATTATGAGAACTCTCTTGATGTGAAGAGTGTTTCCCATAACAAAAGCAGAATCTACTTCTCAAAGACGACTTCCTCTTTTAGGATAAAATAATGTGAACCTCAAATCATAATCAGAATTTTGGAACTATCAAAATGCAACACTGGATATAAATAGTAATCCTGAGCAATATGTGTGTCTATTCCAAAGGTACATTTTCAGAAGGCAACTGGACTTTCTTGTTTTTTATTTGAAGACGTTTTGCTTCTCATCCAAAAAGCTTCTTCAGCTCTAACAGGATAGTGAGGAATGGAAGGATTTATATTCCTTGTAGACAGCTAGTCATTTGTATCCTTTTAGAGCAGAGGTTTTCAAACTTATCAACTTTAAGATTTGTGGACTTCAACTCCCAGAATTCTCCAGCCAGCATAGCCTCCATAGCTGGCTGGAGAATTCTGGGAGTTGTAGTTCACAAGTCTTAAAGTTGACAACTTTGAAGACCTCTGTTTTAGAGGGTCGTTGAAGCACTTGGAGATTTATCTGTGTTCTCAGGGTCGGTAGTACTGAGTAGCATTCCTGGTCCCTACAGTCTGCATATTTTTTTCTTTTTTCCCCTTTGAATGGTGTGTGTAGGAATGGATTTCCAGAGAAAAAGAAAAAATGCAGACTACAGGAACCAGGAGCACTACTCAGGTGACCCTGAGGACACATATAAACCTCCAAGTGCTTCAAGACCCTCTAAAAGATGCAAATGACCAGCTGTTTGCAAGGAATCTAAATCCTTCCATACCCCACTATCCTGTCAGAGTTGAAGAAGCTTCTTGGATGAGAAGTGAAACGTCTTCAAAAGAAAAAACAAAAAATCCAGTTGCCTCCTGAAAAAGCACCTTTGGGACAACCATGACCTGGATGACTGAGAATCTCTACAGATGTATGTCTATGATACTTTTTATGTGATGGTAAACATTTAGCATTATTCTGAGGGTAAGAAGCCAAAATGTTATAAAGTCTGTCTAATATGGTCTTTCTTTGAGCAGTCAATTAGTTTAGGGACTTATAAGTAGAAAATGACACATTTTTTGTGAGGTCTTTCAATTCGCTTCACTGAACATCTGTCATTTTGCTTCTCTATAAATAAGAGACAATGGTGTCATTATCAGATGAGAAATTAGTAAAATAAATGTTTAAACACTGGATAACTAAAGTGGTCATAGTCAAATGCAAAATGTGCATTTGATTTCTGAACTCTTTAAAATAACATGCAATGACTAATGATTATTATAAATTCATTTTTTTTACAATCACAGATTAGGAATAGATATCACCAGATAAATCAAAAAGTTAAAAGGGAAAAAGAAGATTGTCAGGATAAGTTTGATGTTAGGTTGTCTTATTTTAATTGCTACAACAATATATTTGGCTACTCTCTGGATGTAGTTAATACCTTTTCCAAAATCTAATTACCGACTACTTAAATATTTAGAAAATAACCTTTTCTTTTTCTTGTTCCTGTCTTGAACTTGGTAATATGGAACTACTGTTTGAAGTTTGGCATCAATTTGCAGTTATAAATAACAATCCTTGCCCTGGCCAAAGGTAATATTGATAATTAATCAGGTGATGTTCATTTGGCACAGACACGAGATCACATGCAGCTTCTTTCAATGGCATTAAATCTTTTCCAAACAGAGGGATCAGGGTTTCCTTTTAAGTTTAACTCTTCATTTGTAATTTGCTAGATGGACAAGGACATATAACAAAGACTGTTCTGTGCAATAACTTAGAAAAAATTATCTTAAATTCTGGTACATGATGTTACCTGCATATCTAACACTTCTTGTAACCTACTAATTTTGGCAGCCCAGCAAAAAACAAAATTATTGCAAATGGGATGAGCATGACTAAGTTCTTCAGACAAAGGCTGAGATGCTGGTTTATACAAAACTTAAAATTAGTCCAGTTGTACTAAATTCAGTTATATTCTTCACCAGTTACGTCTTGCAGAAAAGCCCTGTGAAATTCAAATTTATTTGGGGACGAGAAAGTTTTGTAATGTAAAGCTCAAAGGTTTTATTATTGCTTTAACACATTTAGTGTGTGCCATTATTAGCAGATTTATTGACTAACCAAGAAGTCTTAGAAGCTGGAAAAATGGAAGACGATAGAAATAAGTTTTTTTCCTACCAACATTCTCAGACTGATCAATGCATCTACATTTTTGGGATTTCCATGGCACAATATAAAATTATTTGCCATTTCCTTCTACAAAGTTTTTTTTCATTTTCAGACTATTTTATAGAAGTCCAGTTGGTTCCTCATGCAATACCGAGGGCAAAATAGTTTAAGGCCACAGTGAACATATTCTATCCAGCTGCCAGTATTCACATACATGTGTTCTATGTAAATATTTTATTAACAAACCCAGTCAAGATAAGCATGTACTTGATCAAGAAATACATGATAAACTAGTCACACTTTATTGTGTGTCAAATTGTGTGCCTGGATGTGGAACTGTTGTGAGGATTGAACTAAGGCTTTAAGTGATGCAGCATATGGACTATACGATTTGGTTGCTTTCCAAACAGATGGCTTAGAAATGAGTGGTACTACAATTCCACCCTTAACTAGACAATATTGTTAGAGCTGAAGGTTTTAGGTTGGAAAAGGTTGGAATAGAATTCCAGTACTTAGATCTATTTACAGTACTTTTTTTGGTTTTTTTTTTTCAAATAGTGCACTAAACCATAATATTTCAAACTTAAATAAAACTACACAGCCAGGGGTGAAATGCTCCCAGTTCGTACCGGTTCTTGCGTACCGGTAGCGACGGCCGCCCGTGGTTCGGAGAACTGGTAGCAATAGCTGGCTGGCCACGTCCCCGAACTGGTCCCCCGGTCGCCGCTCGCTCGCCCTGTCCCACCCAGTCTCTGCTCTGCAGCTTGCCTGCCTGAAGTGCTGCGCCCATGATCTGCCTGCTAGGTAAGCCTGCGAAGTCACGGCCTACCTAGCTGCCCCTCCCCCCAACCGTTGCAGCCTGCATTCCCTACTTCATTCCCCTGACATGCTTTCTTGCCTTCTACGTGGCCTTCCCAGTGTCCCCGTGGCCAGCTTGCGAAGGCAGGCAAGCGGAAGGCCACGTGGAAGGCAGGAAAGCATGTCAGGGTGGCAGGGAAGGGAGGTAGCAGCCTACTCCCTTCCCTGCAGCCCTGCCATGCTTGGCGGCCTTCCACGCAACCTTCCCGGTGGTCCTCCATGCCCGCTTGCCTTCCGAAGTCAGTGTCCAGCCTGTGACGGGAGACGCACTGCTTCTGACGCCAGGCCAGGCCCGGCCAGTGGGTGGGTGGGTGGCCCTTGGGGGAGACACAGCTGCTGTGGTGGAGCCAAGAGGGGCGGCGGCAGGAGAAGGAAGAAAGCGAACTGCGGCTGTGGTGCTCCGGGAGGGTGGGCAGTGAGGGTCCTTCACAGCCGCCTGCCGGCCGGGCAGCAACCCTCCATGCGGAAAGAGGGCCAGGCCTGCGCTTGGAAGCAGCTGCCGTTCTCACTGCCCGCTTTCTTCCTTCTGCCGCGAAACAAAAGCGAACGGCAGCAGTGCTGCTTTGAGAGGGCAGGTGGATGTCTGCAGCCAGTCAGGGAGGGACGGCAGTGAGAGCAGCAGTCCCTTCCAAGTGCAGGCCTAGCTCTCTCACCGCCTGGGGGGCTGCTGCCCGCCCGCCCGCCAGCAGCTTCCGCGCCGCACTTCTAGTTGCATGGCCGGCCGGATTAACAGGTGTGCTGGGGACACCTTGCCTGCCGCCTCCGTGCGCTGCTCTGTGCTTGGCAGGGGCCGCCGCCGCCTCTCGCGCTGCCCTCCCTCCCCGCCTGGCAGGAGGAGGGGGCAGGCGAGGCGGGAGGCAGAGGGGTACGCAGGACTCAGCTCGGCTGCTGAGCATGTGGGGTGCCCGTTTTGGCTCTTGGGCTGCTTCCCGCTGCTGTGCAAAGTTTGGCATGCCAGGCCAGTGGAGGAAGAGGCAGCGGCGGGTTACTTGTTGAGATTCAGAGCCGCGGCCCTTCCTGCCCGCCTGCTTGGCTGCCTCCCTTCCGGCTTGGCACGCTGAGGCCCGGAGCCTCAACAGGTAAACCACCGCTGCCTTGCAGTCTGGTTCCGGGATGACGGAGAGCTTTCTTGGCCTCTCCCAAGCAATCTCTGTCCCCGCCGCTGGCTCTCCCAAGCAAGCTCTCCGCCATCCTGAAACTGCGCTGCACCGGAAAACTCCCCCCCCACGCGACGTGGTTCCAGGATGGTGGAGAGCCCAGGCAAAATCTGCTCCCACCGCCGCCGCCACTGCTGCCGGGAGCGTCCGTACAGCAGAACTCTCCAGGAAGGGCTCCATCTATGTGCCCAGACCAGGTATGTGTGTGTGTGTGTGTGTGTGTGTCAGAGAGAGAGAGAGAAAGAAAGAGAGAGGAAGAAAGAGGAAAGGAGAGAGAGAGAGAGACAACAAAGAAAGAAGGAAAGAAGGAAGGAAAGGAAAGGAGGAAAGGAAAGGAGGAAAGAAGGAAAGGAAAGGAAAGAAGGAAAAGAAAGGAAAGAGGGAAGAGAAGGGGGGAAGGAAGGAAGAAAGAGAAAGAAAGAGAGAAAGAGAGAAAGAAAAAGGAAGGAAGAAAAGGAAGGAAAGAAAAAGAAAGAAAGAAAGAAAGAAAGAAAGAAAGAAAGAAAGAAAGAAAGAAAGAAAGAAAAACTTATGACCACAATTGAGCCCAAAATTTTGGTTGCTAAGCAAGAGCGTTGTTAAGTGAGTTTTACCACATTTTACAAGTTGGCCACGCCCACCTGGTCATGACCACCAAGCACGCCCAACGAGTCACTTGACCACCAAGCCATGCCCACCCAAAGCCACACCCACCTGACTGTCCAAGCCACGCCCACAGAACCAGTAGGGAAAATTTTTAGATTTCACCACTGTACACAGCCATAAATGAACAGTTTGGTTATAACTCCTCCCACATTATAATAACATAAACCATAAATGAAGCAGAGAAATTGAAAAGGTACTTGAATCAGTGAATATCTAACTGAAGGTGGCAGTACCGAGCTGATGCTGGTTAATCTCAAAAGCTAAGCAGGGTTGGTTATGGTTGGCATTTAGGGGAATCTTTTGAGAATAACAAGGCTCTAAACTGGATTACTAAACTGAAAATGTATCCTGAAAGAAGGTAATGGAACACTATTGTGATATAACCATCCATCTGTTAAACTACTGAAGTTTGCAGATGATACAACAGTGGTTGGTCTCATTCGAGACAACGATGAAACCGCATACAGACGGGAGGTCGAACAACTAGCCTCGTGGTGCGACTGGAACAATCTGGAACTGAACACACTCAAAACCGTAGAAATGGTAGTAGACTTTAGGAGAAACCCTCCCATACTACCACCTCTTACAATACTAGACAACACAGTATCAACAGTAGAGACCTTCAAATTTCTAGGTTTTATCATATCTCAAGACCTAAAATGGACACCTGGCATCAAAAACGTCATCAAAAACGTCATCAAAAAAGCACAACAAAGAATGTTCTTTCTGTTCCAACTCAGGAAGCTCAAGCTGCCCAAGGAGCTGCTGATACAGTTCTACAGAGGAATCATTGATTCTGTCATCTGCATCTCTATAGCTGTCTGGTTTGGTTCTGCAACCCAACAAGATAGACACAGACTTCAGAGGATAATTAGAACTGCAGAAAAAAAAATTACTACCAACCTGCCTTCCATTGAGGACCTGTATACTGCACGAGTCAAAAAGAGGGCTGTGAAAATATTTACAGACCCCTTCGCATCCTGGACATAAATTGTTTCAACTCCTACCCTCAAAACAACTCTATAGAGCACTGCACACAACTGGAACAGGTAGAACAACCAAGCTTAGGCATGATAATGAAGATATTGGTCAATACCTTATCTTTTAGATCTATGGAGATGTTAGTCCACTGTAACCCAACAGCTGTGATAATATATAGCAAAATTTCCAATTTTTAAACCTATATCTGACCTTGGGAAATCAAGTCTATGATTCAGTTCTTATTATGAAGCATATTATTGTAGCCTTCTAAAATTGGTATCCTCCATGCATTTTGTGATTGCAAGTCCCAGAAATATCAGCCAATATGGCTAAATCTGCAGGATGCCAGATTGAGAAGGTTTCAATAATTACATGTCATTTATTTCTTGTGATTTAAAGTTTTCTGTATGGCTTGCATTTTGTTAGCATCTTATCAGATCATTGTGGGATTCTTCCTGCATATTTTAAACTAAATGGCACTTTTGTTAGTGCAAAATGAACAGAGAAGCACAATAAACACAATCCTTAAGA
Organism: Diadophis punctatus similis; assembly: GCA_023053685.1. Lineage (NCBI taxonomy): Eukaryota > Metazoa > Chordata > Lepidosauria > Squamata > Dipsadidae > Diadophis > Diadophis punctatus. The sequence goes on along the minus strand of JALIGW010000005.1, from coordinate 34,065,816 downwards.
ACTTGCCTGGACTTGCAGATAATGCATTACAAAATACTGAGATTTTAAAAAATAAGTTATGAATGCATTTTAATTTTTTTCTGAGCTGAAAATATGACTGTCAAGCAAATATATCCAAAGACTAAATGTTAAATAAAATGCAGCTTTAATAGTTAAGATAGGAGACATTATTTCACATAAGTTCAGTTCTTTTTCAAAAATTAATTAATTTATGTGAGTTGTATCAGAGTCACTTTAAGTTCTTTCAGAGTGAGTTTAGTTTCCCATGTTCTGAGCTTATGAACAGTGAGAGATCAATAAAATACAATACAATACATATCCTCAGGAAACCACTGGAAATGTGGGGGCAGGGTATGTGTGATGTGCACTATCATTAGATACTACATACAGTAGTTCCTTTATTCTAATGTCAGAGAACTTGCTGCAATTCCGAACCATACAGAATTGGTTCAGAAAGCAGCAGTGGACTGGGGAAAGCTTAATTTTTTTCCTGCCAGGAAAGGAAATGGTGTATTAAGTTTTGGAAAGGATAAAATTCCCTTTAAAGAAACAGATTTGCACTATGTGGATGCTTCTGATCTCAGAATACTTAAAAAGGCACCATCTACTTTAGTCAGCTCTCTAAGGCACAGATCTGTGCATGAATTTTATTCTTATTCAAATGATTGATTTATTATGGCATATTTGGCATTGATAAAGCTTCACACCTTAAAAAAAGACAAAATAGTAATTTTTGAATAAATAACAAAAACACAGTTCGATGAAAAAAAAACCAAAAAGGTAATATTTTGCACAATCTGCATAGGGCAATGAAATTATCTGTAACTTTTAATGATCATGCAGGAATCTTTTTTTGAGATTATTCTGCACTTCTAATACCCTTCCTTAGATGTGCTTTGTGATTCAAAAGGCACTTCCAATGTTCAAATCAGATCATTTGCCTACATCAAACATACTCAATAACCTGCACATGAACTCTTGATATAGTCCTTAAGAGCTGTGATGGAACAGTAATTTATTATTGTTACTAGTAGTATTACAGTTTGGTGCTCTATTGGCCTACACACAGCAGCAGAAAAAACCCCCACTTTGCATAGAAAAGAAAGTTCAGTATCTTCGTTGATTTCATGGCTATTTAGCCTTGTTTATCAGACGCCGCGTTATGCGGGCTCCCCCCCCCCATGATTTCAGAATCCTCTGCCTAGAGGTAATTTCCATTGAACTTAATCAGCCTTTACTTCTTAGTAAATAACAGATAACTGCGGAAGAGAGAGCCGCGACTACTTCCGACACGCACAGGACAGCAACCTAAATCCAATAACTGGCCTTCAAATTCTTTATAAAATTAAGTGCGCAAAAGAAAATGGCAGTTGACGCGGTTTCAAAAAAACTTAAGAAAAGTTGCTTACACACGCTCCGCCCTGGAGGAAGAACTTATGGTAATTTTAAGGGCCGCCTCGCCAAATAGTTGCTTCTCTTGAGCCGTGTAGGCGGGCCTACATGTGGCTAAACGTGGAAAGAAACCCAAGACCTGTTTGAAAACAACCGCAAATGAGTGGAAGGAACTGAAACTGGTCGGCCGAGGAGAAAGGGCTAGAAATCTGCGATCAGGGACTTCTGAGGAAAAGGGTGACTTTTCAGCCTCTTCACTTTTAAGTTGCTTAAGTTCTTTTAATGTTCTTCCTCTCCTTATTGTCGCGCCGAAGAAATTAGAAGGATGAAGTCGCTCGTGCGCCAGGGCCGTCTTATTACCAGGAGGATTAAACCCAGTATGTTGGGTTTTCTCCATCTGAACAAACGCGAGCATGGTTCGCTCCGTTGTTTTAAAAAAAAAGTGCACGGGGACACATGTTTGAAGAAACTTGTAGAAAGGGAAAGTAGTTGACTTTCGTGTTTCAGTTGCACGAAACCAGATTCTGGTTACCAAATCAGCTCTTTGGACCAATCTGATCAGCGTGCGGTGTTTTCGGAAGTTAGTGCCGCTGCATTGGGTTAGAGTTAGACCTTGCTTTTCAAGCCTCTGAAAGATTGCAGGCTGAGATACAGCTACCGGACGCTGCGTACAATACTGAGTTCTACTCTGTTCGATAGATCTTCTCGCTACGGAATTGTGCATAAGCCTCAGATCTATAGCACGTGCACAGCATTGCAGCTTGAAGTCGAGGGCTGGGTGTTTTTTTTTTTTAAAAGCCTTGCTATAAATGCAGGAGGACATACTCTGAAGAAATACGTTTATAGAAGTCTTACAGATTAATCCTACTCGTATTTTATACTCATAATCAGCCTACTTGTTGATTTTCTGATGATTAGAAACGGGGTGTGAGTGCTGTTGCATAACGGGCTTGCTTTATACGGAGTGGAACTTTTGCATGCCCTGGCTGCAGTTCTTTAACGCGAATCTAAGACTTGCCAAGGTTCGAGACATGATAATCTGTGGAAGTAGATAGCGCTTCCATGCCTGGGCTGCAGATAATCTGGGCGAACGCTAGAAGGCAACAAAAACATTCAGAAAACTAGCAATCCTAAATTGTATGGTCCTATGGAAGATACCGTAGGTTAAAATCTTCTCGGTTTTTCAGTTACGGCCCTCTGAAGTTAGAAAGCGACAGACTGTCCCACATCCGAAACATTGTGAATATCTTTCCTAGATTGTAAATCACTCCACGCCCCCCCCCCCAGTTACTTGTAGTTTCTATAGGGCTTTGATTTTTCTCACTGCCTCCAATTATCTGTATATGAGTCTGAAAAAAAAAGGGTGGTAAGCAGTATCCCATGGATAATTTTGTTCATATTATTTATCTGACTGGAAAATAATATTTCTACCTAGTTTGAATAACTAATGCTATTGGATATGGTTTTTTTTTCTACATTTCATATCCTGATGTACTTGAAGATGTGGGTAATCATTGCCTAGTTGGAATATTTATATGTGAATACATTTATTTGGGGTTTTATACCTTTCAGTTCTCGCAAGCAATGAACAGGTTGTCATATAACATAGGGTTACAACTGGGGGAAAAAGAATACAATATAATTATTGAAAAACATCAAGTGCACAGCCTTTGGGCTAGTACAGGGGTGTCAAACTTGCGGCCCACGGGCCGGATGCATCACGTGCTGGCCACTCCCACCCCCATTTTAAGCGAAGGGGGAAAAACTCACGGTATGTCACATGACGACAATGTGATGCCACAAGTTTGACACCCCTGGGCTAGAATAATACTCATTTGGCCCTAGTCCTCTCTGGAACACCATGTTTTCAAGGCTCTTTAGAAGCAAATGAAGAAGGGGTCCAGATATCTGAATATAGGGGTTCATCATCAAGAATGCTCAGTTGCATTCCCTTTGGCAGTAGATCCCCAGGAAGCCTTCTTTTTCTCATCTTGTTGAGCAGACAGATTGAAACAGAGAAGATATCTCTGAGTTATCCTGAATCTTGAAAGGCTTTCAAGATAATAAGCAACACCTTCAGTTGTACCTGGACATTATCCAGCAACCAATTTATCACTTGGCAAGGGTGTTATATATAAAAAAACCTTGTTGAACAGTTGTGGCTTCTGACTAGTCTTCAAGAACTACTTATGTGCAGTAGCCCAGGCAGGAGGTGACAAGGGTATGAATAACTGTGCAAAGCCTCTAATTAGAAAAAAAAAGCCACAGCTTGTGCAGAGGATCTTTTAACCAAAGCCTCATCTAATGCATAGCAGGAACTATGAGTTGAAAAAGACTCCCAAACTGCACAGTTCTGTTTGGAGGAAGAGCAATCCGGGCCTGATGATAGACTCTTTCCATTCCATCTTGCTTAGATTTGGCCTAAGCCTATTTAACTTATCCAGACCCTATTAGAGTCTGCACCACGTCTTTTGTCCAGCCCAGAATGGAGATATCTGTTTGTAGCTCACTCTGTGCCAGATGACCTCTTCTAGCAGATTTGTATAGATGTTGAAAACAGGTAGGATAGACTAAACCTGCCACATTCTGCAATTCACTACTCATACCTCTCAGAAAGGAAGACCACTGAAAAACAGTGTCCCCACTTTCAACTAGCCTAAAAGAATGTCATGATTGGTGGTATCAAAGATACAGCAAAATGAGAAGGCTTGCATTCTCCTTATATTACTCCTACTAAAGATTATCAATAAGAACTATTAATGTAGTTTCAGCCTTTTATGCAAATTTATTTATCTATTTATTTGTGAGATTTATATACCGCCTCACAGTGCAAGCACTCTCTAAGCGGTTTACACCAGTAAGCAATGTATATTTATATTGCCCCCAACAATCTGGGTCCTCATTTTACCTACCTCGGAAGGATGGAAGGCTGAGTCAACCTTGAGCGGGTGAGATTTGAACCGCTGACCTGCGGATCACAGTCAGCTAAAGTGGCCTGCAGTACCCCACTCTAACCGCTGTGCCATCTCGGCTCATTATAAAATCTGAATCCCAACTGAAAAGGGTCCAGCTAATCAATTTTTTATAAAATGTGAAGATTGGAAACTGATAATTATTGAGGATAGGTACGTTCAGTACCTCCTTGGCAGCATTCACAAAACAGATGAAGGCAGGGATCTAGTCTTCATGCTGCAGAACTTACAGCACATAGAACCCTGCACATAGAACATAGCACATAGAATTCCTCAAGATTCACAGACTCAAACTGATCCCAAATAATCTTGGAAGACAATGTATCTATCTCAACTGGACCTACTCGGCTAATGTCCAACTCACAGCAAAAGCAGTTTTATCCTCCACATAACTTAAGAACTCTTCCAGCCTGGATTTATTCGACAGGGATAAACAATGCAGTCACCTGTACATTTATATGATGCTATTCTTACCACCATAAGTGTATTGAATTATTTTTTCTCTCCATGGAATTGTGTCTGATTCTTGGACACTTCCTGGACAAGTCCTTGCAGGGTTTTTTGGCAAGGTTTTTCATAAGTTGTTTGCTATAGCTTCCTTCCTAGGACTAAGAGAAAATGACTGTTCCAAGGTCACCCTGCTCATAGTGTTTTGCTATCTAGTCTGATGCCTTAACAACAATGAAGCAATGGAATTACAGTTCAACACATAGGGCATTAGCCAGCAGAAGCATGGACTAGATAACCTTTGTTTCTTCAAACAGGTTTTATGCTTTTTAAAGAAATAGCTCTCATTTTAGCTTCTTATGATTGTAATATAATGTATTGTACTAAATTATAGCCTGCAGTCTTCTGAATTTTTCTGCAGTGCTTTTAAGAAAAACATGGAAACTAGAAATGAAATGTTAAGACACTGCTGATGGGTTTAAAATATGCTCTTCCAAATTATAACAAGGATATTTCTTCAATCTCATTTATCTTAGAAAGGAAGACTTCAGTTAGTGATAGAAAGTAAAAGCATGCCTAATTTTTTAAAATTTTGGTATAAAAAGAATTAGCAATGTGCAGCTCATTTTGGCTGCAATTATAAAGGAACAGTGATAATAATTATCCTTATAGGTAATTGCAAAAATGAAGCGGGAAAGAATTACTGTATTTTTCGGAGTATAAGACACACCTTTTTACCCCCCAAAAGAGGGTGAAAACTTGGGTGCGTCTTATACACCGAATGTAGCTCCAGCCACCCCTACCCTTTGGCCTCTGTCTTCCAGCAATTTACCTGTTTGCAGCAAAAAGGGAAGAGCCTGTAAAGCCAAGCAAGTCAGTAGCAGTTTCCCGATCTACAGCTGATTAGGTTTGCCACTGGGAAAGTGAAAGTGAAACTAACTACAAAGAGGCAAATAGCTGGGAGAGACAGCAGATTTTTATTTTTTGCTGAACTGGATGGAAGGGGGTAAGTGAATAACTATAAATGTCTGTAGAATGTTCAAATTATTAGACTTATTTTTTAAAGATTGCTTTATTGTTCTAGAGCCAGGGGTCTGCAACCTTGGCAACTTTAAGACTTGTGGACTTCAACTCCCAGAATTCCACAGCCAGCTTTGTTACTTTGCTGGCTGTGGAATTCTGGGAGTTGAAGTCCACAAGTCTTAAAGTTGCCAAGATTGGAGATCCCTGTAAATCTAGACAACTTAACAAAATAAAGAAGCTTTTTAAAATAAATGCTTGCTCTGAAGAGGCCCAGTGCTATTGTATCTTCTTTTAAATAATAGAGAATAATGTATACTTCCAGAAATTTTAATTAATTTTAACAGCTCTGTACAAGTATAGTATGAAATGTAACAGTGTCCTGTTTAGTATTAGAGTTTAGTTACCTTGGAGTAGATCTATTTAAATAATTGGGAAGAGTTAGTGTGACTACATTTAAGAAAACTTTCTGGCATAATGTACATTTCTCCAATTCTTTGCTATTTCTATGGGTCAGGCACACATGCACAGAAATACACAGCAAACAGTGTATATCATCTGTGCTGTTTGCTGTTTGGCAAATTGCTTGGAGGCAGAGCCTTTTTTCTTTGTTTTCCTCCCCCAAAACTAAGGTGTGTCTTATACTTCGGTGCGTCTTATACTCCGAAAAATACGGTATGTTTTGCTTTTCAATGATTTTTTTCAAATCATTTGACATGTTTATGCAGAATCCTGTTGTAGAATAAACATAATTTCCATCATTCCTACCAAGATCTTTATTAAACAAATTTGTATGGCTGCTCGACTCACACATGACTCACTCATCCTTTGCAATTATTTTCTGATAAAAAGATTACTTGCTCTGATGTTGCAATGGCAAAGATGCTAAAATGTAGTTGAACTGTTTTGAAGAGTGTGTTTTTGAGGAAGAATATGTAAGATAATTTTTAGATTCTAAGTAATTTGCTCCAGCTATTTCCTAGTAAGAGAAGAGGCATGCTGGGGGAGTAAAGTCTAGTTTGACTTTTGGTAAAGCATCAATAATGGGGATACTTGACTGAATTTTTAGCATTGCTATTTTTAACTAATGACAGCTGCCAGCTATTCAAAAGTTACACTATGTAATTAAGGGGGAGGCTCAGTAGACACTAAAGCAGGCTAACTGGAAGGTCAGGGAGAGTCTTTTTTAAAGGGTGGGGTGAGGTTAATCATAAGCTGTAAGTGCACATTATTGTGTAATGGAAAAGTGAACCCAAATAAGATTTATGCCAGCCATTTCAGAGATGCAGTTCTGCCAGAAACATTTTAATACAATCTTAGATGACTTCCTTTGAAGTTTTTTTTAAGTTTGCATTTTACTGCACTTTTGACAGCATTCTTGGCTTCTTATAAGTGCACCTACTTTGGTTACTGAATAATAAATTAATGAACTGCAAAAGTGATCTAATACTTTTTTTTGAAAGTGCAAGTACTCTAGCAGGAGAGCAGCTGTTTATCATGTATCTGAAGTTCAAAACAGGCAGCTTATCGCTGTTCTTAAACAGTCCAGCAAGTTTACTTTAAGGACATAATCCTGTGTGTGTTCACTTAGAAGTCCTATTAAGTTTAAGCAATCTATTCAGAAAGTAAATTAGGGGCTTGAATTCTGGGATGGGAATAAGAATTACTGCTGACAAGCTGTTTCAAGGCCATACATTCACCAGTAATTCAGCCACAGCCTTTCTTATCGCTGTTTGGTTTTTTTTCCTGGGGGGAAAAAGCGGGTTGAATTTACCCTTACAGGACATGCATTGATAATGATCTTTTCTTTTGATGTTTTACCTTTGAACCTTAACCTGTTTGACCCATTTTCTGCAATTCCCCCCATCGCTGATATCTCAAAGTAATCTATCTCCTCTCCTTTTTTACTTGAGATGGTTTTGTCAACTTCTATCAGGGCGTCACACACCCTCTCCCTCCCCCCTTTGTTTTTGTTTAAGCACTCCGCCACAGGATCACCTGGCTTTTCTCCTTTTACATTGGTTGCATCGGCCAGGGCCAAACTGTCCAATCAGATTCGGGCGCTCGTGTTGGTGTTGCTGGGCAGAAGAAAAACAAACAGAAACCAAGGGAAAGCGAGCACCGGCGGGGGCGACTTAAGGGGAGGGGGGATAGAGGTGTGGCCGTCTGAGCAGCTCCGAGGCCTCCGCCTACGGTAATTCGACTCCCTCGCTGTCCTCGGGGAACGTGACGTTAAAAGCGGAGGACTCGCCTTTTGGGCGGCGCTGTGTGGGGAAGGGGCGCTGGTTTTTTTTATGTCTGAAGTGTGAGAGTATTTTTTTAATTATTTTTCACATTTCGGAACCGCCCCTCTCCCGCTTCTCAAACTGGTCAGGGGAAACTGCTGAGCCGTCTCTCCTGACACTGTTTGGTGTTTTCTGAGGAGGAGGTTAAGAGAGATCGCAGGTCTCGTGCGGTTTCCGCTTTCGGTCTCCTTCCCTTGCTCTTGGTCCCGTTTCACACTAACGACCATCCTGATAGTAACCCTGAGGCAGCTGGGGCTCTCCTCCCATAAAAGAGCGCGAAGTGCGCGATGAGAGCCGGCTCTTTTAAGTGCCCAGATCCGAGTGAAAATCACCACCTAGATAAAGTGGAGCGCATACCCATCCTTTGCTAACCGCGGTTGCTTTGAAAAGGAGACGGGGCTGAGGAAGAAGAGAAGGCAATAATGGGGTAGGTGTGTCCTCCAGCTTGCAGAAACAGAATCTTGCCCCTTTAATGGAGATTAAAGCAGTTGCTATCCAAGCAACTGCAGCTCTTTTATTGCTGTGACCAGCCTCCAGTCACTCTCGGAGTAGCCTTAGACTTTACAATTCTTTTCTTTGCCTTTCACATTATGGAGACTCCCCAAGTTTAGGGAGGGCAATCATGTGTCCCTGGGAAAAAATTTTTTTTGGGGCGGGTAGTTGTGCTTACAATTATTTAACTGATTTGAGGTACATTCGGTAGGTTGTGCTTGACTTGACCCTATTGCTGAACTGTAATGTCAACTGTAATTGTTGACTTCTGTTTCAAGTTACTGTGATTTGTAAACCTGGATTTAAGGCTTAGCATTTTGGATGAACCCTACAGTTGTGGTTATTCAGTAAACTATGTTAAAATCATTTATGGCTTACTGGGTTATACAAATTTAGCTTTAATTTACATGAAGCAAAGTGACAGCTGCCAAGCCTGGTTCTTTCTCTGGAAGATAAATCACTATTGAAAATGATACAACTGAATTCTGGAAAAAAAAGGACTGCTCTACTTTATGTGGCAAAAGCAGGTACTCTTTATGCAAGTTTGTGTCTGATTTCCCATTTGATTAATTTGTTGCTTTAAGGATAGGTATCAAATGCAACTACATTTTTTTCCTTCATTCCCTCAGCACCAATTATTTCTATTAAAACAGAACAAATTTGTATGCTTTCCAAAACTGTTATCTAAAGTTACCCAAAACATTGCTTTAGTAAAAGTTAGTGTTTCAGAATTTCTAGTCTGGAAAAGTTGATCATAAGTTATTCCCTTCTTTGAAATTAAGATAAATGGTGGGGTTCCGGTGGAGAGACAGGTTCTGTGAGATCCAATATTAAGAGATGGTTACTGGGTTTACGTATCACAGTAAACCATGTTTTACTTAGCATAGGTTCTTGAATTTAACCCATTTTATTCAGTTTATTGAGAGCCAGTTTGGTGTAATGGTTTAGACACAGGCTATAAATGGAAGACTGTGTAAGTTCTGTCTTAAGCACAAAACCAACTGGTGATCTTGAGTAAATCATGGCAAACTACTTTTGAAAATCTTGACGAGAACTGCAGGGGCTAATCCAGGCAGTTTCCAGCAGTCAACACTGACTTAAAGACAGACACATACAAACAAAATTAGTTTATTGCTCAGCTTACCATATGTCATGGATTTTAGTTTAGAATGGTAAGCTTCATCCTGAGCCACCCTTCCCCAAGCTGGAATGTTTCAGATGAATGGATTTTTAACACTCAGAATTCTCCAGCTAGGGTGGTCAGCTGATTCCCAAGTTAGGGAAGGCCACAACCTAATAAAAAGTATCATATTCATAAATTATTCATAAAAGCCCCCCATTCATAAACTCAAATTACAAATCTGAATTTAGGAATCATGACACCTTGTCTGAATATAGTGACTCAAATATATGTAAATGAAGTACTGTACATGGCCTGGCTTTGCATTACAAACCACAGTAATCAGATTCAGACATAATAGAACATCAGTGTTCAACAAGAGTATGCTGCAGTGATCCTCCTATTTATCAGAGAAGAAATTGATACTTTTTGTATTTATTTCATACATGCTAATCTGTAGCCCCAGAATGTCCAACTTCAGATTATTATATTGTAGTTTTTTTAAACAAGAAAAAGTAAGATTTTAAAGTTGTTTAAATCTTCCTTCCCACATATTTGACTAGTGCTGGAAAAAAAAGAAACAGCTGCTTTTCTTATATGAGGAAACAAAGTTGCTATGTTATAACTAATCAGGAACATTTTCTTAGATTAAAAAAATAAATAAAACATTGAATGCCAAGTAATAAAATGATTTTAAGTATTACATTTAATTTGAATTATGTTTTTATTTGATAATGAAGTTAATTTTCTATTCAGTATAAACAGACATTGGATACAAGATGGGTGGTAGCATATATAAATTTAATAATAAATAAAATCAATATTATTATATCCTGTGGAAATATACAAGTACATTCCACAATTTTTGGACCACAGCTACAGTCTCCGCATTCTTCCATTTAAGGTTGATGTTTTTCAGATTTTCCTGAAATGTTTGGAATCAGGTTTTCTTTGCCTTCTTTTTCTCTGAACATCTGGTGGTATCCAATTGATTGCGGTCTTTGCTGGATCACCAGTCCAGCAAAGCACATTCTACATTCTGTCACTATCTCAGAGAGTCTTTGGAAATTATTTCTTTGTAGAATTTATTTATTTATTTATTTATTTATTTATTTATTTATTTATTTATTTATTTATTTACTTACTTACTTACTTACTTACTTACTTACTTACTTACTTACTTACTTACTTACTTACTTACTTACTTACTTATTTAAATTTTTATGCCGCCCAACTCCCGAAGGACTCTGGGCAGCTCACAACATGTAAGAATTTCCTTATTTATGACATAGTCCCGATATGAGATACGAAGAATCCTTCTGAGACAAAGTTGTTGGAAGATGTTGATTTTATCAATAATTCTTGTTGTAGATTTCCAGGTCTCACTGACCAAGATGGCAGTTGGTAAGACAATGACATTAAATAATCTGATTTCGGTTGCTGTGTTTATAACAGATGTGGTCCAATTGAGCACGTTTGTTGGAAAGACAGCAGTTGCTTTACCTATTTGGCATTTCACATCTCCTTTCCCCATCTATATCCATGATGCCACCAAGGTAGTTAAATTGATCTACAAAGTTTAAGGCCTGTCCTCCTAATGTTGTCAGAGTGGTGTTTTGAACATTGCCAACATGCATCATCTTGGTCATGATTTCACTAATTTTTAAGCTCACTTGCCTCTGCTTCAAGTGCCAATGTCAGTCTTAGTGTTTTCAAGTAAAGCTATGCCATCAGCAAAATCTAGGTCAGTCAGTTTGCCTTGTTTATTCCATAGAATGCCAAAATCCAACTTACTAATTTTCTTTCCCATGGTATAGTCTATGATAATGAGAAATAAAAATGGGGATAGAATCACAACCGGCCGTATATACCGGTATTAATCACAAAGAAGTCAGTACTGCCATTTTCAATTTTTACACAGTACTTAGTGTTGTGAAAGTTTCTGAAGATGTTAACATATGTCTCTGTACCATATGTTTGTAAATAAAATAAATAGCGTATATACTAAACATTTGCAGCACTTTCAGAGCTATAAACTGATTGTATTTGTTACTGCTAAAAAGAGTGACAGTACATTCTGTGTGCTGTTCAAAGTACTGTAGATGGGAAAATAAACTTTGTTAAACAAGGTTTAGTTTATGCTTAAAAGAGCAAAAGGTATGCAGTGGCTCAGTGGTTAGGATGCTGTGTCTTAGACCATTAAAGGTCTACAACTCTGTAGTTCGAAACCCAAGTGCCGTGAGATGGAATGAGCTCCTGTTACTTGTTCCAGCTCCTGCCAACCTAGCAGTTTGAAAGAATACACATTCAACTAGATGAATAGGTACCACATTTAAGCATATGGGAAAGTAACTGTTCTGTGTTGTGCCATATGCTTTGTGCTGTGGCGTGATGTCATGTAAGCCACATGACCACAGAAACTTCTCCAGACAATGCTGGCTCTTTGGCTTAAGAAACAGAGATGAGCACTTCCCCCTAAAGTAGGTCATGAGTAGCAGGATAAAACCTTCAGGGACACTTTTAACTTTACCCATTAAAACAGCAAACTCAAAATATACGGTAAGCCATAGTTTTCTTAATATTTAAAGATCTAACAGCAGATATGACTTGATTTTAAAATGTCAGCTATTTATATTTTCTTTTTTTTATTTTTACATGTATTTAGCAGGTGGCAGACTTCCACTAATGGTCTATAATTCTTAACAGAAGTTGAATCTTGTCCTTCCTTTGATAATAATGCAATATTGGTTTCTCTTCACAATGCTGGCATTGGAATGCCCTGTAAAATAGAATTCAACACTGTCTAAAATGGTTGCAAAAGTTGATCTTCAAAACATTTATAATAAGAACATGGTAATCCATTTGTTCCTGGTGCCTTTCCTATTTTACTTTTTTTACAGCTTCTAATATCTGCCTAATAGTTATAAGGCTATTCATAATTAGTCTCTAAGATTGTGAAAATGTAGGTGAGTTCCATTTTAAAAATACTCCGCTATCTGTTCCAAGGAAATAGCTTATATGTTATACAAATTGGAAAGAAGTCATGAATTTTATAAATGTATATATGCATTATTCAATAATACAGTGTTGACATCCTAAATTTTCAATATTCTTTTTCCTTTTTCGATTGATAAGCAAACCATTTCCTTGGTTTACAGTGATCCCTCGCTATATCACGGTTCACCTTTCACGGTCTCGCTGCTTCACGGATTTGCATCATGCATTGTGTTCTGCATTCTGATTGGCTGATTGGTAAAACAGCTTGCCAAGAGCAGTGAAATTACACGTGAGGCCAGGGGTGAAATCCTCCCGGTTCGCTCTTACCTGTTGGTCGCCGCACAGCCCAACAACCTGGTGGCGTTTGCGGCGCGGGGCTTCCCCCGCCCACCTGGATGTCGGCATCTGCGTTCTTTTGCCCTCTGCGCATGCGCAAAGCGCATGGATACTACTTCACGGATTTCGCCTATCATGGGTTCTTTTTGGAATGTAACCCCCGCGAAAAACGAGGGTTCACTGTATTTGCAAACTCAAAATTCTTCTGTTTTGCATAGTTCAATTTAATCTGTTTTTCTTATATTTAACCTATCGTATTTTTCGGACTATAAGACGCACCTTTTTACCCCCCAAAAGAGGGTGAAAACTTGGGTCCGTCTTATACACTGAATGTAGCCCCACCCAGCCACCCCCACTCTTTGATCTTTGCCTGCCAGCAATTTACCTCCTTGCAGCAAACAGCAGCAGAGCCTGATCAGCACAAGCCACTGATTATCTGCCTCCCGACACTCAGCTGTTTGGTTGAAGTTGCGGGCAAGCCCACGTGCTAAAATGAAAGTGAAACTAAAGCTGCACGGAGGCAAATTGCTGGAGGGAGAGGCAAAGACAGAATTTTATTTTCTTGTGCTAACCAGACTCTGCTGAAACTGGCTGTTTGTTTTTTGCCGCAAGGAGATAAGTCAATAACTATAAATGCCTATAGAATGTTCAAATTATTAGACTTATTTTTAAAAACTGTTTTATTGTTCTCGACAACTTAACAAAATGAAGAAGCTTTTTAAAATAAATGCTTAATCTGAAGAGGCCCAGTGCTATTGTATCTTCTTTTAAATAGCAGAATACTTCCAGAAAGCCACATCAATTTTAAAGATCTGTAAAAGTATAATCTGAAATGTCCTGTTTTAGTATTAAGTATTAGTATTAAAATAAGGCAGCTGAGTTAAACCCTGACTTAGTCATGTTTGGAGTAGATCTATTTAAATAATTGGGAGGAGTTAGTGTGATTACATTTAAGAAAACTTTCTGGGATTAATATACTGCCATAATGTACATTTCTCCAATTCTTTGCTATTTCTATGGGTCAGACACACATGCACAGAAATACACAGCAAACAGTGTATATCATTTGTACTGTTTGCTGTTTGGCAAATTGCTTGGAGGCAGAGGTCTTTTTTCCTTGTTTTTCTCCCCCAAAACTAAGGTGTGTCTTATACTCCGGTGCGTCTTATACTCCGAAAAATACGATAGGTTAGTGTTGTAAAATGTTGATCTGATATACAATAATAGAATTTGCTAGTGTTTTTTGTAAACTATCTTTTTAAAAATTTCATCCAAAATAGCCTGCAATTTTTCTTGGGACTTCTTTTTTACATGCCATTATATTGAATAGAGTAAGTAACCTCCCAAAGAGGAAGCCTACAGAAAAGATGATAAAATGCTGTACAATCAGGCCAGAAATGTATTAACAAGGGAGATCAGAACAGCAAAAAGAAGCTACTCTGAAAAGCTAAAGAATCAGTTCTCAACAAATGAACCAGCAAAAATGTGGAAAACTCTTAAAATATCACAGGTTATGGCAAACCTCCTTCCCAGGCTGAAGGAAATCAACAACTGGCAGATGACCTGAACGTATTTTACTGCAAGTTTGAAAGGAAACTACAGCCACCTATCTCCACAACCCTCATCTCAGAAACAACAACAGCCAAGCCTCCTACAGCTGACCCCATACCATTGGGTTCACAACCCCTAGTGATCAGAAAAGGAAGTGCAAGACCTATTTCACAGACAAAAGCCAGGAAAAGCTCCAGGCCCAGACAAGATAACTCCTTGCTTAAAAGTCTGTGCTGACCAATTGGTCCCCATCTTCACCCGAATCTTCAATAAATCGCTAGAGATGTGCTATGTTCCTTCTTGCTTCAAACACTCTACTATCATCCCAGTGCCGAAGAAGCCCTCCATCAAGGAACTGAACGAATACAGACCAGTTGCTCTAACATCTGTAGTTATGAAAACCTTTGAAAGGCTAGTGCTGTCCCACTTGAAAACCATCACGGATCCACTGTTAAACCCCCTGCAATTTGCATACCGAGCAAACAGATCAGCAGATGATGCTGTTAATATGGCTCTGCACTACATCCTACAACATCTTGAATCTCCAAAGACCTACGCAATGATCCTCTTTGTAGACGTTAGTTCAGCATTCAATACCATTATTCCAGACACTCTTCTAACTAAGCTAAACTAGCTAGTGGTACCTGAACACACTTGTAAGTGGATCATAAGCTTCCTAACAAATGGAATCAGCAGGTGAAGCTAAGCAGAATCACATCAGATACCTGTACAATTAGCACAGGGTCCCCCAAGGCTGTGTGCTCTCTCCACTTCTCTCTCTATACCAATGACTGCATCTCTAACGATCCATCTGTTAAACTACTGAAGTTCGCAGATGACACAACAGTGGTTGGTCTCATTTGAAACAATGATGAATCCGCATACAGACGGGAGGTTGAACAACTAGCCTCATGGTGCGACCGGAACAATCTGGAACTGAATACACTCAAAACCGTAGAAATGGTGGTAGGCTTTAGGAGAAACCCTCCCATACTACCACCTCTTACAATACTAGACAACACAGTATCAACAGTAGAAACCTTCAAATTTCTAGGTTCTACCATATTGCAAGATCTAAAATGGACACCTAACATCAAAAACGTCATAAAAAAAACACAACAAAGAATGTTCTTTCTGCGCTAACTCAGAAAGCTCAAACTGCCCAAGGAGCTGCTGATTCAGTTCTACAGAGGAATCATTGAGTCTGTCATCTGCACCTCTATAACTGTCTGGTTTGGTTCTGCAACCCAACAAGACATACACAAACTTCAGATGATAATTAGAACTGCAGAAAAAACAATTGCTACCAACCTGCCTTCCATTGAGGACCTGTATACTGCATGAGTCAAAAAGAGGGCTGTGAAAATATTTACAGATCCCTCACATCCTGGACATAAACTGTTTTAACCCCTACCCTCAAAACGACGCTATAGACACTGCACACGAGAACAACTAGACACAAGAACAGTTTTTTCCTGAACGCCATCACTCTACTAAAGAAATAATTCCCTCAACACTGTCAAACTATTTACAAAGTCTGCACTACTATTAATCTTCTCATTGTTCCTATCACCCATCTCCCACTAATGACTGTATGACATGCAGCTGGTAGCTGATTCCGACAGCGAGGAGGCTGATGTGATCCGCCAGCGGCCTATGCAGCTGGCACCCGAGTCGGACAGTGAGGAGGCTGGAGAGGACTTGGTGCCAGAGGCGGAGATTCAGCCATGGCCTTCAGAACCTCCAGAAGCTCCCATCAGTGATGAGGAAGAAGAGGAGGAGCCTATTCTCAATACATGGGCATGCAGAGCTGCCAAAAGGCAGGAATGGTTCCTCAGGAGGACGTCTCCTCAGGAGTAAGGCTTGGGGCTAATTGGCCCCTAGCCTATTTAAGGGATGATGACGAAGGAGCCAATTTGCAGGAAACAACTTTGTTCATATTCCTTCGTGTCTTGAATCCAGAAACGTCTGATCGGCTCTTGTTTTCTCTCTTTGCATTTTTCCTGCAAATTGCTTCTGGGCATTTTGCCAACCACAGTAATATTGCTGTTATCTACAAGACTGTTTACTCAGAATTGAGTTATTATTTCGTGGACTCGTGCTGGCTGTTAATGAAGTTGAATTAACAGCCGGTGTTCAGAAAAGACTGCTTTAAACTGTATTTGTGTTTGATGTCTACTAAGAAAGCTCATTAGTAGTCCTTAATTAGTAAACTAAGGTTTGTACAGACTTTGTGTGTGCTGCGTTCTTTGTGGTCTGTAGCTGGGGCAGAACAGTATCCTACGATTTATATTGACTGGTTCCTAATATGATTTGATTGCTTATTTGTACACAGACTATCATTAAGTGTTGTACCTTATGATTCTTGATGAACGTATCTTTTCTTTTATGTACACTGAGAGCATATGCACCAAGACAAATTCCTTGTGTGTCCAATTACACCTGGCCAATAAAATTCTATTCTATTCTATTCTATTCTATTCTATTCTATTCTATTCTATTCTATTCTATTCTATTCTATTCTATTCTATTCTATTCTATTCTATTCTATTCTATTCTATTCTATTCTCCCATAAAGGCTTTAGTTGTATCCCAATCAATCCTTAAATCAATACCTTTATTTAAATAGTTATCAAAAATTAATTTATTTGTACAGTCATCTGCCATGAATTCTTTTTGTAATATCCCTTCATTTAATATCTCTACCAAAAAGTTGTAGATTTTCTCTTAAATATTAAATTGAGTTATGGTTAGAAAAGGTAAAATATCCCCCTTAGAAATCTTATTTGCTAAGTTTTTAAGAATCCATATCATGTCACATCTTGAAAACATCTGTGTCTTTCTGAAAAATAAGCATATTCTTTAGCAGTACTATTCATCTGTGTCTAAGTCTCTACCAAATCAGATTATTTATTAAATAATTAAAAAACTAATTTTAACTGTTGTCCTTTCTTTTGACATTTTAGTTTTAACTAATTACTATTATTGTCTCTCTGCCAAAGTCAAATAGCGAAATACAGTTTTACCTCAGTTTAGCTGACCCCAGTGGATTTCATATGCAACAGGTCAAACAATTCAGTGACTAATACAAACGAGGCAAATACTCCATTTGGATCAGTATTTGCAAATGATTTAATAATCAAAATAACATATTTTCCATATTTAAGTAACATTTGTGAAAAATTGTCACCCCTCTTCCCCAATCAATACATACTGTATGCCATTCTTTTGGGTGCTGTGATGTTTATCTATGGGTTTATTAGACAAGCTATGTATATTTATACACTGTATTTATTTTCCGCACAGAAGTAAGTTCCTTCAAGTTCAAGGCTTTTAGATGAGTGCTTATAAGTTCAGTCACAAGTATAAACATCTTAGAAATACGTTATTTTTCAGTTTTCAAGTCTATGCTAGTGGATGTTTTTCCTTCCTGGGGCGTGTGTGCATGTTCATTCCTTATTTAAATAAATAATGTGAACAAGATGTTATTTTCTATGTAAGTTGTTGTGATTATATTTGGGTGTAAAATCTTACTATCAAGGAAGGTTGATAGTCCCACATCCTGAGTTTGATTTAACTACTATAATAATGGTACACTTTGTATAACATACATTCAATTGATAAAATTCAACTATATAAAAATCATACTGGGTTCACAAAGCACTATTCTGTTGTTATTGATTTTGCTAGTTAATTTGTTTTTTCTTTTGCTTTCAAGGAGACTGACTTTATGTAATGGAAGACATTATCAAGAGGAAAGGAATTAATTTTACAAACTAATCAGTTACTTGGACAGCTTGAGTTTTTGAGAAAGATCTAAGTGAACTTTTCTAGCAAAAAGAAAATATATCAGCAACCTGTATAACTCGTGCATGATTGGCTGAGGTAATGCAGATATACTACTTGCTGTGAGGTATGAAGTAAGACATCTGATGTCATAATATGAGCCCTTAGCAATGCATGGTATTTACTTGTTAAAGGTGGAGGAAGAATGTGGAGAAAGAAGATATATTGGTCAAGTATTGACTGAAAACTTTACTGGGATTTCTTAATAGATAATAAAAGGCTCCCAGGTAAAATTTAAAATTCTGTTAGGATGGTTGTCTGCTTTTTCTCTGATATATGTATTGTTACCATGCTATCTAAACTCAATGTGATTAGAAATAAAACTTGTCAATGGTGCCAACTTATTTTAAAATATTATGTTAAAAATGTCATACAGCATAAGATTCAAAGTTGACAAGTGAACATAGAGTAATAGAAATTCCTGAAGTCCAATTATCTACTTTTAGGGTAAAATAATGCATACAAGCAAAATGGTATGATATGTATAATGTTTGAGAACTACAAAAGAGCTCCATATAGACAAATTAGGCAACTAGTATTGGTAATCAATTTCTACTAAAATAATTGTAATAAGATTCTATTCAGGTGTGCTAAACTATACATGTATGAGGTGCAGAGCCTACAATTGCTCTTACTTGTATTGAAGTGCACAAGTATGTGCAGATATTATTTTGGTTTGTTAAAAGATTATTCAACTGGTGAAATAAAAATATATTACCAATCCAAGTTTTAAACAGATAAGTGGCAAAATGAAATGATTTTAAATAATGAGAATGTATTCATCTTGCTAACTCACTATTAAATAACACTACAGTTATCTTAATTTAATATTCACTAAGTAGCTTTTGTCACTTTGTCAGGGAATATAGTTCTTTTTAGCAATCACAATTGGGACTAGCCAATTGGGATCGGTCATTAGGCAAAGCAGTCGCTAAGTGAAACTGTGACTGTGCTTGTGATCTTAAGCTCTTTGTTTATAGACCTGCGAAGGCTGTAAATGTGAGGATTGAAAGTGTTACTTTTCAGCCCCAATTTATTTATTTATTTAGTTTGTCAAACATGTACGAGATAACAGGTATAAGTATAAACATGGACATGAATACAGGAAATGAGTATAAATAAATGGGGACAGTAGTATAGGGATTTTCACGAGTTACTAAAACTGATGTAATTGTGCTAACATTTTCTTAATTCCCCTTTCCCTTAACTAGGTCAGAAACAAAAAGATAAAAACTTCATTTATATTCAGTGTAGTTGAAATACTGTTGAACAACTATGGAAGTAGAAAATGAACAGACAGACATCATCAATACAGCAACAGGTAAGAAACTAAAAGAAAGCACAGTTAAAAAGCAGAAAATATTATATTCACCTTTTGTACAAGTATCTATGAATATATTTTATTGTACATTTTAAGAAAAATGTATATATTCAGGAAGGGAACAGTGTAAAAAAGGGGGAAAGGGGAGGAAAAGTAAAAAAGGAATTCACAAGTACAAAGAAATTAAAGCTTTTCAACATTTCATTAATTGATTGTAACTAAACATATTTTAACATTTAAAAAACATGCAAATTGCTCTTAAACTCTATGTAGATTATAAATAATAGGAACAGTATTCAATACAATGTGAGTCATAAAATGAAATTGTAAACTATGATAAATCCTGTCCCTGCTATTAGAAATCCATTTTAATTTAAGAAATCCTATAAAATTGAATATTAACACTATATAAAGAGGACCTCGTATTTTGGATGTGATACAAATGCATATATAAAATTGTAATCTAGGAATGGTCTCTAAATTGAATTAAGTTCTTCTCCATATACCGTAATATTGACTGGACACATTTTCTATAGGATTTTTTGTTCTAACATTTTTTTCCACAATGGCATACCAGCTGTGTACGAGAAGCTCACAATCATCCAAAAAACCCTTTCAAGAAAAAAAAGAGATTTTGATGAGCTCCCTAGCATAATATATGATTTATACCTGAAAGTAGTAGATAATGCTTGCGGTAGAAATGTGTAAAATTTTTAGAATGCAAAATATTTCATGTATGAAATCCCACATTTTTAATTCAAAGCAATTGCTTCAAATTTGGAACATGCTATTTGAAATACACACACACATATGCACACACACACTTAAGCATAATTGCCCACCAATTGTTTTGAAGAACTCAACTAATAAAGAGCAGTTGGGATCTATCAGTGGACCATTCTCACTAGTCCTCTATTGTTGAAATAGCCTTCCATCCTTCCGAGGTCAGTAAAATGAGGACCCAGATTGTTGGGGGCAATATGCTGACTCTCTAAACTGCTTAGAGAGAGCTGTAAAGCACTGTGAAGTGGTATATAAGTCTTGCTATTGCTATTGCGTGGATCAAGGGGATCTGTGATCTATAGTTTGATGAGGAAGCAATTTGTCTGTGGCAAAATATTGATGTTAATGTCCTCCATGTTCAGGTCATGCCCCATGTACACAGAAGTAATGGTCCAAGTATTTAATTTGTTTCAGCTGTAACATAAAGTTAAAACCATCAAGAAAATCTAAATTTGCAACATAATTTTAAATATACTGTGCTGAATTGTATGCTCCATTATGACTATAATGTACTCCCCAGAACATTAGTATGTGTTTTCAGGTTTGTGTTCTTTTCAGAGGAATAGTTTATGTTGACAGCTAATATGTGTGTGCGTGTGTATGCGTGTGTTTCTTTTTTTAGAAGTGGATAATCTTAGTGATACTCCTTTTTCTGGTGATGAGGAAAATGTTGGACCTGATGAAATAAAAGTTGAAATCAATGGCAACTGGGTCCCTGCAACATCTATTAATGAAGCTAAAATCAATGCCAGAGCAAAGAGAAGATTGAGAAAAAATTCCTCTAGAGACTCTGGAAGAGGTGACTCAGTGAGTGATACTGGTGAAGCCCTGAAAAGTGGAGTCGTTGTGCCAACAAGTCCAAAGGGAAAATACCTAGATAGGCGGTCTCGTTCTGGCAAGGGAAGGGGCCTACCAAAGAAAGGTGAGTGCTCTTTGGTGTGTGTGTTTTTTTTTAGCAAATAGCAATAAGAGGGTGCTTTTTTCTTCATGTCAGTCCTTTGTTGCTTTTACTTATTTTAAGTAATAAGAAGATGAGCAGCAAAGAGATATGAAAATCTAGAACTCTTAAATTTAATATTTGCCTTAGAATTCTTTGAAAAAAAAATTAAGATTCCTAGTTTTAATATTGACAAATATTGATCCAGTTAATTTAAATGAAATGGTGATTTAAAACAAGCATATTTAATGTATTATAATTATGGCATGTCATCTTACCCCATTCCTTTGGCCAGGTGGTGCAGGAGGCAAAGGTGTTTGGGGAACACCAGGGCAAGTATATGATTTGGAGGAAGTGGATATTAAAGATCCCAACTATGATGATGATCAGGTAAAAAAATGCTTAGTTTGTTCCTTGATTGTTCAGAATGAGTCCATATAATCTGCTTCCCTATTATGTGCAATGCTACTGTGACCACTAATTTATGCTTATGCAGAGCTCTTCTGTGATTATTATATGTATAACTGGCTGTGCAGGGCTTCAGAATTGATTTTAAAGAGATTTTTGGAATGTGCAAGAATAAGAATATATTGTATTTTTTACTTTCTGCTTTGAAAGTAGCTCCCTTCCTTATCCACAACTTTTAAAATGTGAAGTCATTTTTGAGTCAGCTCTACTCCTGGTGATTTCATGGAAATATCCCTGTACATGTAGTCCTCCACTTACAACCATTTGTTTATTGACTACTAAAAATTATAATGGTGTTGGATGAAGAAACCAGGCCTGCAGTGTGCCCACCCTTAATGTGCATGGGAGTGCTGCACAGGGGTGGGTTCCGGTTTTCTTTGCTGCCGGTTCGCTCAGGGATGTGCCACGGGGGCGCGCACACGTTGCACAGTACTTTAAAAAAAGCTTCTCTGCATGCGCAGAAGCTAAAAACAAGATGGCGCCTGTGTCGCCTCCGGGAGAATCGGCTCGGGGGCGTGGCAAACCTGGGTCACTGCCGGTTCTAGTGACCCAGGCCGCCAAGTTACTACCGGTTATATATTACCGGTCCGAACCGGGAGGAACCCACCTCTGGTGCTGCAACTCCATCCTTTTCCACCATTGCCCATGAGGCTTTGGTTGATTAGATCCACTGATGTGCAGAAATCTGACTAGATCCACTGATGTGCTGGGCATAACTGACTCAGGCTGGAAGGCTTCAGTCGTTAAGGCCCAGCAATGTGCTGGCCTTCTCCCTCCCCCCAGCACTGCTTAGAAGTCTGGTCTTTTCCCTGCTCCACCACTCCTGGAAGGCCCACTGGTGCACAGGCCTCCTCCTTCCCCTCCCACTGCTTTTGAGAAGCCTCCCTTCTCCTTAACTTACCCATGCCTGGAAGGCCTCAGCCATGTAGGCCCAGCAGTACATGGACCTCCTTCCTCCCCCCTAACTCCTGTTCCAATCCAACCTTGCGAAAAATTGCTTCTCTAACCTTGAGGAAGATTGCCTTCGCTATCTTTCTAGCTGAGCCTCACATTGGCTGGCCGCACCTATCAGCACCTTCAGGAAAGGGAAGGTAAGTAGACCCATGTTTTATGGGGCAGGAATAAGGCCGGGCATTTTGGGAGTGGAGGGCAGGGATGAAGCCAACATGTTGCTGTGCCTAGCTGGCTGAGGCCTTATGGCCTGAGTCACGTTTCTATATGCTAGTGGGCTCTGATCCTCCAAAGACGTCCCTGATCCGCTTAATGATTGCAACAGGGAGAGCTGGGATTGTTAGTTGTGGATGTTTCACTTAACTACAATGATTTACAACTAAAATTACAGATTCAATTGTGGTCATAAGTTGAGGATTAACTATAGTTTTGGGGCAAACATATGAAAATGGTTTTCCATTCCCTTGTCCCAGGATGTTTCTTTGATTTCCCAGTTTAATTTATAGCCCTGATATTTGTTGGTTATCTCATATTTGAGTAATATTCTGTTGATGCCTGTTTGATTTTTGAGATCAGCTAAGCAAGGCTGTGTGCAATGCCCAAACACATTTAAAAAGTTTGTACAAATCCTTGACTCCAAAATAATTAACTACCATTGTTTTAAAATGTGTATATGTAGCTAGAGAGATATTCAGCACACTGAGGTTTATAAAGGCCTTTTTTCTGGCCCCAGAATTGTGATAATGTTCAGATATATTTGGTTGTCTACCTTCAGGACTTTAACTGTACATTTTGTTAATTTGCCAAAAGAGATTATGGTAGAAGAAACGCAAAATGGTGGCAGAAACCGCTAAATAGTAGCAAAATAAATATTCTTAATATCCAAATATGTTTGTTTAGTAAAGTATTTTGTCTTTGTTTGAAATAGGATAACTGTGTGTATGAAACTGTAGTTCTACCTTTGGATGAAAAAGCATGTGAAAAAACACTAACTCCAATAATTCAAGAATATTTTGAACATGGTGATACTAATGAAGTGGCGGTATGTCTAATTACTTTTCAAAGGCAGATGATGATCAATGAAGTTTAGAATGTGTCTAAAGAATGGATTCTCTTAATCACTTAAATTTTACTGTATAATTTTAGTATATGTATTAAGTACTAGTATAAATAAGATTTTTAAAAGAGTTTTGTCATGCTGTTTCCAATCATTTATACTTTAGAATATAGCCACCCAGTTGAATATGTTTGTTGTTACTATTAGATTTGAAATAGTTTATACCTGAAGTTGCACTTCAAATCCACTTCAAGTTCAGGACAATTAACTTATGGACCAGTGCCATTCTGAGTATTCCAAAGTGTTCTGAATTCAAAAGTGCCATGTTTTTAGTTTTAATCACCTTCTGTTTGTTCCCATCTAAAACATTCTATAAATTTTGAAGCAAAAATATTTTCTGTCCACTAAATAAATTGACTCACCAAAAGTTTTTCTGCACAAAATGGTCTTGTAAAAGAGGTAGCCTCATGTACTAATGTATTCCCTTGTGTTTATTATGTAGAATATTCAAATTATAACACCCAAAAATAAAATGACAGTTTACTTTCTACTCTTCTAGGAAATGCTGAAAGACCTCAATCTTGGTGAAATGAAATATAGTGTTCCAGTATTGGCTGTGTCATTGGCATTGGAGGGAAAGGCTAGTCACAGAGAAATGACTTCAAAACTTCTTGCTGACTTATGTGGGACAGTTATCTCCAAACATGATGTGGAAAAGTCATTTGACAGGCTTTTAAAAGACTTACCAGAATTGGTACTAGATACGCCTAGAGCTCCACAGGTTGGTTTAGTACATCTGTTTTTAACAGCTGCTTCAATCCTAATCTATATTGCTACTTGAAACAAAAGTATTTTAGATGTGAATATGAACAGTAGAATCATCTTCAACTAAAGGTTTGGTTTTTGAAATGGATGGATCAGCCAATCTGCCCAGTTTCAGAAGGTAAACTCTAGTGTATGAGCATAGATTGTATCTCAAATTTGTATTTTGTGATAGAAATTATATTGAATGTTCATTTCATTCTTATATAGACCACCTGCATATGTAACATTTTGAATACTCTTGCTACTTACAGTATCTCTTTGTCTCAGTATGTTTGGGTTGAAGATGTATTAGCTTGGGCTACCAAGGCTTACTGACAATTTACATTCTAACCACTCAGAACCAATATTTTAGTATTGTAAATATATGCATACCACTTTAAAAAAAACCATCAGAAAAATTACTTGTAACAGAATGAAATGGAATTTGCTACAGGTATATTTACTTGCAAACGTTTCCTAAACGAAGTGCTAATGATATTTTTAAGTGAAAAAGTGCATGAGTTAATTTGAAATGAAAATGTTTTCATTTGGCAACCTGGCTCTTGTTTTACACTGAATTCTCTGTACACATATTTTTTTCTGTTTTGTCCTATACAATTGAATTGGAGGGAAAATCCATGTTGGAATATGATCTGGAGTTAAGAGATGCGAGTAAAAGTAAACATACCGTATTTTTCGGAGTATAAGACGCACCGGAGTATAAGACGCACCTTAGTTTTTGGGGAGGAAAATAGGGGAAAACAATCTGCCTACCAGGTATTCATCTGGCTAGCATCCTTAGTCTGGTCAGCTTCAGCACATTATTTTATCCCCTGGTTAGGACTTAAAAAAACCTTCTTCTGAGAGAGTAACAATGAAAGAGCATGCAAGCCAGTAAGAGCTGGGAAGATTGTTAGCA
Organism: Diadophis punctatus similis; assembly: GCA_023053685.1. NCBI lineage: Eukaryota > Metazoa > Chordata > Lepidosauria > Squamata > Dipsadidae > Diadophis > Diadophis punctatus. Next base: position 34,040,118 of record JALIGW010000005.1, on the reverse strand, counting down.
CCTAGTTAGGGCTAGAAAAAAACTTATTTGGAGCAGCTTCAGCACATTATTTTATCTCCTGGTTAGGACTTAAAAAAATCTTCTTCTGAGAGAGTAACAATGAAAGAGCCTGCAAGCCAGTAAGAGCTGGGAAGATCTTTAGCACCTGGTTAGGGCTAGAAAAAAACTTCTTTGGAGCAAGTAGTGCAATGAAAAAAAAACCTGCAAAGACTTAGGGCTGGAAAAACATTCTTCTGAGAGAGTAACAATGAAAGAGCCTGCAAGCCAGTAAGAGCTGGGAAGATCGTTAGCACCTGGTTAGGGCTGGAAAAAACCTTCTTTGGAGCAAGTAGAGCAATGAAAAGAAACCCTGCAAAGACTTAGGGCTGGAAAAACATTCTTTGGGGAGAGTAACAATGAAAAAGCCTGCAAGGTAAGAGCTGGGAAGATCTGTTAGCACCTAGTTAGTGCTGAAAAAAAAGCTACATTAGAAGTATAAGACACACCCAAATTTTCAGCCACTTTTAGGAAGGAAAAAGGTGCGTCTTATACTCCGAAAAATACGGTACCTTTTTCCCTCTAGCCTGAGCATTTCCAAATATGTGTTAAGCAACATTTTATATACACCTTTTATACATTTTATATACACCTTTATTAGCAATCATATGATTTGTATTAAGAACATGTTCATCATCTCTTTTTGGTAAGTCCCTACTGTCCCTAAATTGTAGATGGAGAGGTGGAAGGGTGTTTACATTTATTTGTGGATCTACTAACATACAGTTATTATTCATCTTGTGCCTCTGTTAAGCTGTGACTTGTTTAATACTATAGTATATTGACTAAGTCACAGTTGATTAATTGCAGTGATTGAAGTGTATGCAAGCATGTGTATAAAATAGATGATGGTTTACAAATTATAATATCTGGTTTCAGACAACCTGTTAAGCTCAAACCAAACAAAATAGTGGCTTAGTTAGATATTTTACCTAGTCTTAAATAAACCAAAAGTAATTTACTTAAAATGTATATATTTACTTTTATTTTGAGAGGATAATGCTGAAAATGGAGGGGTTACCTTGAGTGAGAGATGCAAGCTACATGCTATCTTTGCCTATGCTGCTGCATATGCCCAGCAAGGAAAACCGGTCTCTGTTTATTACACTTCTCCCCCCCCCCCCCCCCATTTTATGGGTATACTCTTGTTTGGTACAGTATTGTATCTGTCTCAACTTTGGTCTGAAAAAATTGTTCCTTTTTCTTGGTAGCTGGTAGGTCAGTTTATTGCAAGATCAGTTGGAGATGGAATATTATGCAATACTTACATAGATGGTTACAAGGGTACTGTGGATTGTGTTCAGGCTCGGTAAGTGGTCTGCCTTTCATATTTCAGTCATGCAGTGCATACACTAGTTTTTAAATGCTTTATAATGTTAATTACAAAGAAAAAAAGGTAGTGATTATTTTTGTGATTTTGCAACAAAGTAAGTATTCCAAACAGAGCTAAAAAGACAAGATACAGGGAAAGGCATGAACTTAATGGAAGGGATAATGATAATGGGTTTTAAAATCCATTTATATTTATTAGATTTGTATGAAAATTATTGCAAAAATGTGGTGTAAGATATATTAATATGAAATTGTCAAATGAGAACAGAAAATTCAGAGTACAAAATAAAGTTCTAGCCTGGTTCAGACATATCATGCACTACAGTATGTTAAATATTTTTATTTTTATCTTGATTAAAGAATACAGAGATATTTTATCTTAATTTTCATTACTGCAAAACCCAAACTAAGCTGTTCAAACTTGTACCACAAACTAGTCAGGTTTGGCTTTAATCATGTTTTCTCAAAGAAGCCAGAACAGATTGGTTTTCACTTAAAGAACTTGGAGTTTGTGGTGGTTAGGATGTTGAATGGTAGTGGAAAGATTCAGGTTCAAATCCTTACTTGAACTGGAATTCATTGGACATGAACTTGGAACCAGCTATTACTTTTAATTTTCAGGATTGTATTTCTGAAAATAAAGTTGGGGAAAATTCTCATATGATGTCCATCTTTAAACTCTTGAGAAGAGACATTGATATTTTGGAAGGCAAATTATAACTAATTTAAAAGCTGAAAAAAAACCCTTTCTTAATGACTCCTTGCCATGCTGCAGCAATGTGTGATACTGAGAAGATTGCTAAATTATACTTTAATACTGTGTCTGACCGAATTGGTAATTTAAGATTTTCAGATAAAATTGTGATTATATTTAGCGTATTTTCGGAGTATAAGACGCACCTTTTTACCCCCCAAAAGAGGGTGAAAACTTGGGTGCATCTTATACACCGAATGTAGCCCCACCCACCCCCACCCTTTGGCCTCTGTCTTCCAGCAATTTACCTGTTTGCAGCAAAGAGGGAAGAGCCTGTAAAGCCAAGCAAGTCAGTAGCAGCTTCCCGACCTACAGCTGATTTGCCATGTGCTAAAATGAAACTGAAACTGAAACGAGGCAAATAGCTGGGAGAGACACCCAGATTTTTATTTTTTGCTGAACTGGATGGAAGGGGGTAAGTGAATATAAACGTCTGTAGAATGTTCAAATTATTAGACTTATTTTTTAAAGACTGCTTTATTATTGTTCTAGAGCCAGGGGTCTCCAACCTTGGCAATTTTAAGACTTGTGGACTTCAACTCCCAGAATTCCACAGCCAGCAAAGCTAACAAAGCTGGCTGTGGAATTCTGGGAGTTGAAGTCCACAAGTCTTAAAGTTGCCAAGGTTGGAGATCCCTGTAAATCTAGACAACTTAACAAAATAAAGAAGCTTTTTAAAATAAATGCTTGCTCTGAAGAGGCCCAGTGATATTGTATCTTCTTTTAAATAATGGAGAATAATGTATACTTCCAGAAATTTTAATTAATTTTAACAGCTCTGTACAAGTATAGTCTGAAATGTAACAGTGTCCTGTTTAGTATTAGAGTTTAGTTACCTTGGAGTAGATCTATTTAAATAATTGGGAGGAGTTAGTGTGACTACATTTAAGAAAACTTTCTGGCATAATGTACATTTCTCCAATTCTTTGCTATTTCTATGGGTCAAGCACACATGCACAGAAATACACAGCAAACAGTGTATATCATCTGTGCTGTTTGTTGTTTGGCAAATTGCTTGGAGGCAGAGGCCTTTTTTCCTTGTTTTCCTCCCCCAAAACTAAGGTGTGTCTTATACTTCGGTGCGTCTTATACTCCGAAAAATACGGGTATTTACAATTGCTTGCTCTGCATATTAAGAAACTCATTATAATCCATTTCTTTTATAGGGCTGCTTTGGATCGAGCTACTGTACTGCTGAGCATGAGCAAAGGTGGAAAACGCATAGACAATGTATGGGGCTCAGGTGGTGGGCAGCAGTCTGTGAAACATCTTGTTAAAGAGGTAATTAACACCCAATGGTTTGTAATTGGTTCCATATTTAATCATGGATTCAAGATAATTCTGGCCTCAAGCAACACATTTTTAAGCATTTCATTCTTCTCCACTCCTTGCCTAGGTTCTTACCTGACCATTCAGATAAAGAAAGCAAGTGGACAAATGTCTCCTACAATTTCTCATTTGTCCACTAATTCTTTAGGCAACATTACTTTGTGCAATTCTTCCTGCTGCCTCATTCAAAGAAAGTATTAAAAAGCAAAGAAGATAGTAGTTAATTGTTCCACTTCTCTGTTTTCTCAGAGGTTGGAGCTTATACAGTACTGTTGCAAAAAGTACAAGGGGAAAAGAACAGCAAGATGACATTTTAGGAAGTACAGTAGCTGCTGCTTCCTTTTTCTATATTTACTTAGTAACTTGGTCCTGCTGCCCAAAGAGACAAGTCAGGCAGCAGCTGAAGCCTCATTTTTGTTGCATGGTTCTATGAGAAAGATCTGTTGAATGTTTTTCTTTTTCTCTTATTAGTTTGCATTACCACAAAACCCATAGTAAACTGAACTTCAAATTTTGTTTGAAGTGTGTTAACTGGCTATAGATATGTGGTAATTGTTATTAAGAAAATCAGTTGCAGAATTGTTATAGACATTTTATATTTGTTTTTCTTGGTTACATTTTACTGTTACTGCAGCTTTAAGAAGAAAAACAGTAAGCAGAGGAAGCAGCAATAGTTCTGTGCTGCTTGCTGTGAATTGGGTGGTAGGGAAAGAACACAGCATGTATTTGTGATGTTGCATGAAGTAATTTTATAACTTGTAATGGTGCAACCAATCAAGGATTAGCATGGTGTGTTTGTGCCTTATTGATTCCTACATCAAAGTCAGATCTGACAATAGAGGGGGGGAAAACAACCCTGTGAAACATACAGGCAGTTCCCCGTGAAGAACAAGTTCCATTCTCAGTCTATCCTCAACTTTGCATTATATGTAAGTCAAAACTCATACTTAAGAATGGATAGCATTCCCTTCCTTTAACTGAGGAACCGCTGAAACTATGCAATTTGTTTATACTGTACACTGCTGAAAACAGGCTTTATATTAAAAATGTGTGGCATATACATACTATATATTTAATGTTGACTATATTTGTTAATTATATATTTTTATTGTTATTTAATTATTGTACACTTAAAGTCAGTTCTTGTGAGATGGGCAGCTATGCAAATTTGATTAATAATTTAAATTTTATATTTGATATAATTATATGCATGCATTTATACGAAGTATGTTCATAACCTATATAAAAATTATAATTTAAACTAGAAAATGATCCTCGTAATTTGAACTTCTAGCACCTCAGCTACTGACATTTTAAAAAGTATTAAAACACTAACAAGCATGGATTTTTTATGACTTCCTATTAACTATATATGGTATATCAAAAATCATGATCTATATATACACTCACATAAAAATACATTAAATGTTTGAATTGGTTGCTATTTTCTTCTAAACACTTGCTTATTCATTTGATGCATGACTTTTGAACATTCCTAAGTACATATATATATGGCAACATATATATCCTAAGTAATTTTGTCTCCTGGGCCTACCACCATTTAATTTTCAATTTTAACTCAAATCAACCACCATAGCTTAACTTTGAAAAAAACCCACATTGTCTCTTATGCCTCTTAATTTTAGGCCATATATTGCTCCCTCTCCTCACTTAATATCTTTACTCATCATTCTTTTTTTCTCTCTATCATTTCTAAATGCCATAGATTTCTAATTCCTTTTTCTCTTTCCTATCTCCCTTTCAGCTTTCTTATTCAGGTTTTTTCTGTTTTGGCTCATTTAAACAATTACTATCCTTCTGATTATTCTTCCATCCATTAGTTGGTAACTAGCTTCCCCTAAATTCAATATGTTAATTATTTAATTTTATATAAAAACCTTATAATAATGTTAATTATTTGTTATTAAAATATTTTTCTTTCCAGAGACATCAATAATCATCTAACTCCTTTCTATATTCCATCAATTTCATAAATTATACACATTTTCTATCAAACAAATCTTCTATACAAGGGTGATAATTATACAAATTATACATTTTTCCAGCAATTGACCCACTTTCATTCTTTCTTGTTCTTTGTTTTTTCTCTGTCAGTACAAATATTTAATTCAAATAATTCAAAATTTGATTTAACTCAAGCAGTCATATACCAATCTAATATAAAGTCATTAACCTCAAAGAAATGTAACTACCGTATGTTCCGGCGTATAAGATGACTTTTTAACCCAGGAAAATCATCTCGAAAGTCAGGGGTCGTCTTATATGCCGGGTATCGTCTTAACATCAGGCGGCCTCCCACTGGGAGCTGGGCTGCACCAAACGTTGGGCTTCGGGGGGGGAAACGGGGGGCTCGTAGGGAGGATTTTAAGGGGATTGGAGAGCTGTTCGCAGATGCAGCAACCGAGGAGGAGAAGCAACAGCGCAGCAGTTCCCATGGAGCAGAAAACCTTGCAAGGAAAGGCGGAGACTCGGAAGGGGAGGGGGCGCAACTGGGGAAACTTCACCTAGCTCTCCTTCCCTCCTGCACCTGGGGATTCCCCCTCCTCCTCCTTGCCCCCCCCGGTCCCCTCCCCCACTTGCAGCGTCCTTGCCTACCAGGCCCCTCTTGAGTGCCCATCCCCGAGAAGGGATCTCTGCAGCACTTAGCATAAGAGACGTTTGGAGACCACGAAGGGGGGCGGGAGGGGAAGGAAACTTGGTTCCCAACCCCCTCTTTCCCCTTTCCTACCTCCCCTCTAGGCGCAAAAGCTCTCTGCCCTTAACCTCTTCGTTGAAGCCGCTGCGGGAAGGGGGCGACTGGGGCGCTGCTGAGCAATGCAGAAATCAGGATTTCTGTTCACAGCTTGCTCGTAATTTAGGAACTCTACCGCTGCAAAACATGCCTTTAAAGCAGAGGTCTTCAAACTTGGCAACTCTAAGACTTGTGGACTTCAACTCTCAGAATTCTCCTGCCAGCTATGCTGGCTGGAGAATTCTGGGAATTGAAGTCCACAAGTCTTAAAGTTGTCAAGTTCGGGGACCCCTGCTTTAAAGCAAAAATAACAGGAGGAAAAAGTGGAATGGCTCCTTTACAAAGAAATCCAAAAAGGCCTATTAAATAAGCCTTTTGCTTGTTTATTCACAAGAAAGGAACCCATTCCCTTCCCATTCAGGCACTTTCCAGAAGGAATGGCATGATGAATTAAAACCTATCTGTACTTTTCAGCATTCATGATCCCATCAATATTGCCAACACCACTGGCAGAAATGCAGCCCCAAACAGGTCAGACGCTCCACGGTGTTCCCTTGAAGGCGACAAACACTCATTTGTCCATCTCTCTCCAACTCTTCTCACATAGGGTTTCAACAATTGGATCCAAAAATTTCAAACTTGGGTTCATCATTCCATAATACTCTTTTCCACTGATCATTAGTCCAATTTTTTTGAGCCTCAGCATATCTTAGCCTTTTCACTGTGTTCCCCTTCTGCAAGTGTGGTGCCTTGGCTGCTACCCATCCACAAAGACCATTCCTGATTGTGCTTCTTCAGACAGAAGAAAGGAAGGAAGGAAGGAAGGAAGGAAGGAAGACAGACAGACAGACAGACAGACAGAAAGAAAGAAAGGAAGAAAGGAAGAAAGGAAGAAAGAAAGAAAGAAAGAAAGAAAGAAAGAAAGAAAGAAAGAAAGAAAAAAAGAGAAAGGAAGAAAGAAAGAAAGAAAGAAAGATAGAAAGATGTTAGGAAGGAAGAAAGACAGAAAGAAAAAGAAAGATGGTAGGAGGGGTAGTCTTATACGGTGAGTATATACCAAACTATATTTTAACTGGGAAAGTTGGGGGTCGTCTTATACGCCCAGTCGTCTTATACGCCGGAACATACGGTAAATAATTATATAGATTATTTATGTAAAACTTAGACACAATTAATATTATCACAATTAAATATCATATGGTAATTCTAAAAATAAGAATAATTTCTATATCATTCCACCATCAATCAACTGTTTTCCTTTGCTCTTTCAACTCTTCCATTCTTATAGATGTTCCCCCTCCAACCCCATTTTCTTATCTTCTTCTTTTTCTTTCTTTTACTTTTGTACCAACAGCTTCTTTTCCCCCAAAACTCCTTTTCTCCCTTTTAAGTATATTATTTGTGTAGGTCTATTTTCAATTCCTCTTAATCTCTTGTCTTCCCCCCCCCCCATTTTAAATTGTTCTCTCTGATACCAATATTCCCCTCTTACTCTTACTCTTTTTTTGTCTCTATAAATCCCAGTATATCCATTATAAGTCTCAATATAGTCATCAGCCTGTCTTCCATTTTCTGTGTCTTTATCGCTGTAGATCGCAGTATAATCATCAATCTGTTTTTTCTCTTCAAGTCTCTTCTTCCCTTTATTATCTTCTTGTTGTCTACTCTCTTCATTTCCATCTCCTAGTATCATTATTTCTAAATGTTCATTATAATCCAGTTTTTTTTCTATTTCTTTTCCGCCTCCAATTTCCAGAAAGCACCTTTTCAAATCTTCAAGATGTTTAAAGAATCCAACCAATTCCTCATAGTCACATGCCTCCATATCGTCAAAAGCTCAATTCACAAATTCAGAAATTTAAAATCAGTCTTCAGCTGCTAGCATTAGCTTACTTCCACAACTTTTTATAATATGTCCTTTGGATATTAAATGATGTTCTCCAGTCTTCAGTTATTAACATTAATTTATTTCCACAGCCTTTTATAGTATTCTCTTTTAGGTAGTAAATAATGTTCTCAGTTCCAACTATAATGAGGCAGCTCTCTTAAGCAAATAAGTCTGTGTATTTTAAATCCACTAAGTACTTTAAGAGATATTTCCAAATTCACAAATTTTCCATTTAAGTTCCAGATCTAAATTGTCTCTTCATATTGAAATCTGGTCCAGTCCAATCCAATCCAAAATATAACTTCAGACACAATAACAAATAATACTCTGTTTTTTAAGTTTCTTCCAGACTCTAAGATAACTCTTTCTAATCAAGGTCAGTCTCAGCTGTCAACAGAGACATGTTCCCACAGTCTGTTGTAATATGTCTCTTAACCAGCAGATGGCGGCGTCTATTCCCAATGTCATAGATTCGCTCTTCTTACAGTATTTATTTCTGTATATTTCTGTATATTTTAAGTCCACTTAGCCATTCCAAAATATTCTCTTCAATTCTTAATTTTCCAATCCCTTAAGTTTCTAGCAAATCTCCGAAAACATCCTCAAAAATTGGGCTTTTAATCCAATTCCTCCAATGTCTCTATGATTTTTCAAGTTGCTAGATAGCCGCTTTCTCCATTTTAGAACTCTTTTGTCCTCCTTAATTTCTTCTTTTAATCTTCAAATCAGCCAAACACTCACCAGCTTCTGTTTCTCCCTCTGGCTCCAGCACTTACGCTTCGATCTAGTTGCCCAGATGACTCACGATCTTTCCAATCTATCCGTCCGTTTGTGGCCGCCGTAGCTAATGACGACAGCTGGTCGTCTTTCGCAACCGCTGGCTGAGAGGCCGGTGTCGGTTCCCTGGGGGGTTTGCACACACCCTCAGTCCACAAACAGGTGCCTCTCTTTGTCCCCGCCCCTCCAGGGCTTTGTCCCCGCCCCTCAGGGCTGTTCTGACCCGGTACCAACTTGTACTGGGTCTCCAAGCGGCTGGAATTCGGGGTTCCCCTGCGGAGCGCGGGGAATTCCATGCCGCTACGGTGCTGGCCATGCCCCTTCCTCCTCCTACGCCCTATATATTTATTTGTTTGCAAGTTGGGAATGAGAAATTCAAAGAAAATAGAAACCTGCAGCCGAAACATAATAAAAAATTATAATTTTATTTTATAGGCTGTGAAGGTATGTGTATAATGTGTAAATATTTCTCTGTGCTGTTCACATTTTATGATTCTGGTTTTTTATCTTTTGCATATGAAATGGAAATGTAGATTTACATCCTTATAGGTTTTAGAAAAACCTTAGTTTTCTTAGCCTAATATAGTGTTATGTTTTTAATTCAATAGATTGATATGCTGTTGAAGGAGTACCTTCTTTCAGGAGATGTTTCTGAAGCGGAACGCTGTCTTCAAGAATTAGAAGTACCTCATTTTCACCATGAACTTGTATATGAAGTAAGGCAGGAATAAAACATAAAAATTGGCACCGGAAATTTAATTGTTTAGTAATAAAACTTGTTTAGTAATAAAATACAAACATATAGGAACGATTACGACTTCTTATAGGTAGTTTATATAATTATACTATCTGTAATGGTTGTCAAGCTGCTTCTTGTAAGTAACCTAGGCTACATAATACTATTTTAAGAGGTTATTTTGATAAACAATACATTTTAAATAAGTTCCTTTCTGTAGTATTTGATCCTCCAAGCTCATTCATACAGTATGTAATAAAAACCCCAAACTCTAAGAATGCTGAATATCCTAGATTTAGCCTCTGGTATCTGCAAGTATGATGGAAATCATACTGCCTGAAATCATGGAGGGCAGCTGCCAGTAATGTTGGCATATTCTCAGTGGTCTGGTGAATATAACACAACAGGAATCTTGCCTGGATTCTTTTATATATTTTAAATGTTTATAAACATTTCATATATGCGTATATTTTACATACTTGAAGCAATTTTTTTTTTGCCAAAAGTGAACCTGAATAACAAAGTGTGATTGGATAGCACCAGCTTCTTGTACTCTAGCCTCTTTTTGACCTTGATGCAATGGCTAGAGCCCACCCTGTAGTGCAGCAATTTAAAAATAGGTTAATATTAATATTAAAAATTAACTTTGAGTTTACATTTTAGGCAGTTGTGATGGTTTTGGAATCAACTGGAGAAACAAACTTTAAAATGATGCTCAGTTTGTTGAAATCCCTCTGGAGATCTGCTGTCATCACTATGGACCAAATGAAAAGAGTAAATGTGCATTATACATTCCCAAGTATTTCCCATTAATATTTTAATATTAATGTTTGATAGATTGCACTTATTTGTATTCACCAAGTGACATTAATGGCTCTGTTCTAAATTAAGATAAAACAAAATGTTGGTTTTGTTACATAATTTGAAAGGGTACATTAAAAAAATTAATGGAAACTGCTTCGCAGATCAGTGTTAGAACATTTAAGTTTATTTTGATTGGGCAGAGAACTTTGCCATTATTTGCTACTTGACCTACTGTATTTATCTGAAAATGCTCTGTTTTAGAGCTTTATTTATTTATTGAAGTGAAAATTTAAAGGTAATATGAAGATAACTCTTCATACAGAATCGGTCTGAGATAAATCCTAAATATTTCCACCTAATATTGATGTTGCAGGGTTATGAACGTGTTTATCATGAAATCCCAGACATTAATCTTGATGTTCCACATTCATATTCTGTACTTGAGCGATTTGTAGAGGAATGCTTTAGTGCTGGAATAATTTCAAAACCATTAAGGGATCTCTGTCCTTCCAGGTAAACATTTAAGTATATGTGTATTTGTGTGTATATTTATGTTCATATGTTTCAGAAATAACTAATAAGTAAATTGCATAAGGTTCTTATTCAGTTTTTAATGTGAATATCTCAGAAATTTGAATAGCCCTTTTAAAGCTAGTATTTATATGTGTATAATGTAGACTTGTGCATATTTTGTGGTCAATTTTTGTGTCCAAAACTATGTTACTTAAAACTCTCTATAAAACCATATATAAGACTAATGACACACTGTTGCTGAAACACCAGCAGCATGCCAAATGATACTGTACAAAACTTTTATTACTGTTGCACTAGTTGTTCAATGACATATAGTAAAAACCTGCATTTCCTACAAAATAGGCAGAGAGTCTTATTTTCCCATATTGAATTTTTTGTATTTTGCTTTTATTTTGATTAATACTTTATCTGCACTGCTAGGTTGCAGCTAAGCACAATTTGCAGATAGCTAATTGTGGTTTCAATTGTGGTTTCAAACCACAAGGATACTAAATTTTTTACATTTGTGTTTAAATGTATTCATTTTTTGCATGACTTAGACATATTGCCAAATTTTCTTCTGAGCTCAGCCATATTTTTTGCCAAATATTTTTACAGAATATTTGAAATATTCTGTAATTAAATTAATGGTAAATTTAGTTTTTATTATTAAAACTATTCTGCTTTTCATTTCATTATGAAGAAAAGTGCTTCTTCTGGAATCTATGTTTAGAGATGCCCATGCCTGAGTTTCTTCATAGCTCAATGATGGCCATAGCTATTTATTTGCACTCACCAATCTTAATCTTACAAGCAGAAAACCTGGTAATTAAAGTCTGTATGTAGCTGGTGTCCACTTGATTAGATGTATACTTAATGTATAATTTTCCCAGATTGATAGATAACTCTCTGGCCAAATAAAAGAATAGTGGAGTTGCTGAAATGATATCTGTATTTTATTTTAGGGGAAGGAAACGCTTTGTAAGTGAAGGAGATGGAGGACGCCTGAAGTCTGAGAGCTACTGAATACGTGAATGAACTCTTGCAGCTGTAGATGTTTAAAGGGAATATATGTGTATATATTCTATAGTAATAGTTGCTTAGCACAGTTCATTTATTTTTAAAAGATGCACTTGTTTGGGGCACTAATAATTTCTGACGGTTATATAAACTTGTGTTCATGCAAGAAATCTTCCAACTTTCATTTCTCTGAACCTATAGTTGGACAGAACAAATAACCACATTTCTATGCAAATTTGCAGAAACAAGGCAATCTTTTATTAAGTGCCATAAATTCAATCCAATCATTCCATGTTTTGCATTAATGCCTGCTTGCCGCTCCTGTCTTTTGAGGACAGCGTTTTGTGATAAAATCACTGGTTTATTCAAAGCAATCGGTTATATTAAGCTGCTAGACCTCTATTTTGCTGCTACCAAGACAGAAAAAAGTTACTTGTTTTAAAGGAGCTAAGAAATTTAGTATGATCGAAACATATATTTTTCAGAGGAAGATCTTGGTCTTTAGATCAGCAAATGGTGGCTGGAACATCTATTCTTTTTCTATAAAACTGGAAAAAGGACAGTTATAGAGTGTATTGTAAAATAAATTTGTGGAGCAGATTCTTAACTTCTAGGTACCTGTTGATTTACATTGAAAACTATATCTAAATCTCTCACCTTGGTCCTAAAAGGAGCTACTTGTTCGTATATTACTTGATTTCATCAGTGAACTAAATTTGGGAATAAACAAGCACAATGCATGTATAATTACATTCTTCCTTTTTTTACATACTTTTAGTACGTTGGGAGTATGTTGTAAACTAGGTTCCATTGAGACTACAGTAATGCTATACAGTCATGATGTCTCTGATGTTCCTTTTTTCATAAACTGTTCCCTTTGCCTGAAGCTGCAATTTACTAATCTGAGCAATTGTGGAGCCATAAAAATTCTTCCAGTAATATGCCAGAAGGGTTGGGTTTGAACGTTTAGAGGTTTAAGTCTGGATCTGGGAAGAGGAAGCCTCTGGAAAGCATACTACTCCCTTTTCCACTAATAAATTTCAGTAGCATTTGAGTTTCCTGCAATGTCTTTGCATTTTAGAAATACCTTTGCTATATTCAGACCTGAAAGCCTACTAGCTAAGCTAATTTAATTACAATAATTGTAAGTGGGGACTGAATAGTCTTTCTAAAGCACCCTCTTACTCTCTTTATGCACAAAGAGTAGTGTTTTCCCCTGCTGCATAGTTTGTGTCTTGTGAGGATGACATTCCAGATGAATATTAGGACGACATTCCAGATGAATATGAAATACATCATAAGGCCTCTAATAGACTCTTGAACTTTCAAAATCTGGTTTACACGTTGCACTAAGTCATGATCAAGATCACGCGAAGTGTTAATACCACTTTATATGCCTTGGTAAGGCCACGCTTGGAATACTGCATTCAGTTTTGGTCATCATGATGTAAAAAGGATGTTGAGACTCTAGAAAGAGTGCAGAGAAGAGCAACAAAGATGATTAGGGGACTGGAAGCTAAAACATATGAAGAACGGTTGCAGGAACTGGGTATGTCTAGTTTAATGAAAAGAAGGACCAGGGGACACATGATAGCAGTGTTCCAATATCTCAGGGGTTGCCACAAAGAAGAGGGAGTCAAACTATTCTCCAAAGCACCTGAGGGTAGAAGAAGCAATGGGTGGAAACTAAACAAGGAGAGAAGTAACTTAGAACTAAGGAGAAATTTCCTGACAGAACAATTAATCAGTGGAACAGCTTGCCTCCAGAAGTTGTGAATGCTCCAACACTGGAAGTTTTTAAGATGTTTGACAACCATTTGTCTGAAGTAGTGTAGAGTTTCCTGCCTAAGCAGGGGGTTGGACTAGAAGACCTCCAAGGTCCCTTCCAACTCTGTTAATAATAATAATAATAATAATAATAATAATAATTATAATTATTATTATTATTATTATTATTATTATTATTATTATTATTATTATTATTATTATTATTATTATTATTATTATTATTATTATTATTATTATTATTATTATTTATTTTATTTATTTATTTATTTATTTAAAATTCATGTAACACATAAAGCCAAAATCAAGAAATTACTTGATGGTTCAGCATATATGAAACTTTGGTAGCATAACCGTTTATTTAGAAATTCCACTAATATTACAAGATATGCAGCTTGTACAGCAAGAAGCTGAATGTAACTTTGATAGTTTTCCAGATATTTGCAAAATTATAACACAAACATGTAAACATTTATCTAAAATGAATTTATAGCAATAGCACTTTTCTTATATACCGCTTCATAGTGCTTTACAGCCCTCTCTAAGCGGTTTACAGAGTTCAGCATATTGCCCCCAACAATCTGGGTCCTCATTTTACCGACCTTGGAAGGATGGAAGGCTGAGTCAACCTTGAGCCTAGTGAGATTTGAACAGCTGAACTGCTGAACTAGCAGTCAGCCTGCAGTGGCAGCCTTTAACCACTGCACCACTTCAGCTCTTATAAATTTGATAAAAATTTGATAAAAATACTTCACCTTGCTATCCATAAGTCATTGTATTGTTATATACACTAATATAGACCAGTAGGAAAATCATGTAGGTTTCTTATTGATCAAGAGCAGATGTTGAACACTGCTGTGCAGCTTGTTCCTGTTGTTGAATAATTTCCTGTGCGTCACGTTGCATTTTCTCAAGTTTTTCCAAAGTAACAGATTTTAATGGCAGCAGTTTGGGCTTGCACATTACCATGGTAGTTATGTCTTCTACTGCTAACATCCCTAAAACAATAAAAATAGGATGTCCAATAATGTCAAAGAATAAATTCAGATATATCGATTAAACAGATTCAAATATTACAGTTCCTATTTGGATTCCAATAAAAGTATCTGTGTGTATATCAGGGTATATGTAAATACTGCAAAATAGGATATGATTTTTCATACAAGACAATCTACACATTAAGTGATTTCAAATTTTATACTTTCCAACTTCACTCTCAAAATGGAATCACAGCATTTTACCTGGCAAAATCTACTTCAAAATTTAAAAGACAGAAGTCATCTGCGGAGCTGGAAAGATTGGTGATTGCTGCTTTAGGGCAAAAGGGAAAAGTAAGCTTGTTTCTGTAACTGATAAATTGGAAAATAGAAACCATCCAATCTACCTTTTGGCTATCTTTTGGTCTAACCAAGTTCTAGTAGGTGAATCTTGCTATTTGAACAAAATCACTCAGCTCTTTAGTCTGAAATAGGCTCCCATCTATGCCATATAGACTACTTTAAAAGGAAATGGTATTATTGCCAGGAAGGAAACATTACGAGAGTGTATTTTTCATATATATATAAAGTGACCAGATTTTTTTTTCTTCAAGCGGGACACCATTGACGGGGGTGGGTTTCTCCATTTGAGTTTTGCCCTCTGCGCATGCGCAGAACGCTGTGCATGCGCAGAGGGCAAAACAGCAAATGTCGGCGTCCAGGTGAGGTGGGGGGGAGGGGGGGAGGCGGGAGGGCGCTTGGATGCCTGCAGCTCGCGACAGGTAAGCTGCCGGCGGCCTCCTTTCCCCGTCTCCCGCCTCCCGTTCCTTGCTTGCCAGCCCGGCCGAAGGGAAGGCGGGAGGCGAGAAAAGGCCTCCCGAAAGGAGGGGAGGCTTCGGGAGCCCGCCTCCCTTTCGGCCCGAAAGGGAGGCGGGCTCCTGAAGCCTCCCCTCCTTTCGGGAGGCCTTTCCTCGCCTCCCGCCTTCCCTTCGGCCGGGCTGGCTCGCCTCCCCTCCTTTCGGGAGGCCTTTCCTCGCCTCCCGCCTTCCCTTCGGCCGGGCTGGCAAGCAACGAACGGGAGGCGGGAGACGGGGAAAGGAGGCAGCCGGCAGCTTACCTGCTCCAAGCATCCAAGCGCCGCGGTCTCCCGGTCGCCCGCCCGGCCCCAGGGCAACGGCGGCAGCGAGGCGATGGGGGGAAGAAAGGGGAGGGGGACGAGGAAGGGCTGTTTGCGCTGCTCGTAAGCTCAAAGCGGCGACGGCTCCTCGTCCCTCACCCCTCCCAACCGCAGTGGCGCCTCCAAGGGCGGGGCTAGGGATGGGGCGGGGGAAGGAGAGGAGGAGCAGCCTCCCTTCCCCCTCCCCCCAGCTTCCAGCGCCCGCCCGCCGCCAACGCCGGCCCGAGCTGAGAGGCCTGCTGCCTTTCAGGCCGATTTTTTGAAAGAATGCCCTAGTCGGGCATTGTTTTAAAAAATCGGGACTTTTTAAGAGGGCGGGCGGGACGCGGGACAAATGGTGAAAAAGCGGGTGTGTCCCGCCAAAATCGGGACGTCTGGTCACCTTATATATATATAATATAGAATGGTAAATTATACAGATACTACCGTATTTTTCGGAGTATAAGATGCACCGAAATATAAGATGCACCTTAGTTTTGGGGGAGTAAAACAAGGGAAAAAGGCCTCTGCCTCCAAGCAATTTGCCAAACAGCAAACAGCACAGATGATATACACTGTTTGCTGTGTATTTCTGTGCATGTGTGCCTGACCCATAGAAATAGCAAAGAATTGGAGAAATGGACATTATGCCAGAAAGTTTTCTTAAATGTAGTCACACTAACTCTTCCCAATTATTTAAATAGATCTACTCCAAGGTAACTAAACTCTAATACTAAACAGGACACGGTTACATTTCATACTATACTTGTACAGAGCTGTTAAAATTAATTAAAATTTCTGGAAGTATACATTATTCTCCATTATTTAAAAGAAGATACAATAGCATTGGGCCTCTTCAGAGCAAGCATTTATTTTAAAAAGCTTCTTTATTTTGTTAAGTTGTCTAGATTTACAGGGATCTCCAACCTTGGCAACTTTAAGACTTGTGGACTTCAACTCCCAGAATTCCACAGCCAGCAAAACTAACAAAGCTGGCTGTTGAATTCTGGGAGTTGAAGTCCACAAGTCTTAAAGTTGCCAAGGTTGGAGACCCCTGGCTCTAGAACAATAATAGTCTTTAAAAAATAAATCTAGTAATTTGAACATTCTACAGACATTTATAGTTATTCACTTACCCCTTTGCAGCCAGTTCAGCAAAAATAAAAATCTGTGTTTCTCTCCCAGCTATTTGCCTCTTTGTAGTTAGTTTCACTTTCATTTTCCCCACGTGGCAAACCTAATGAGCTGTACATCAGGAAACTGCTACTGACTTGCTTGGCTTTACAGGTTCTTTCCTCTTTCCTGCAAGCAGGTAAATTGCTGGAAGACAGAGGCCAAAGGGTGGGGGTGGCTGGGTGGGTGGGGCTACATTCGGTGTATAAGATGCACCCAAGTTTTCACCCTCTTTTGGGGGGTAAAGTTTTCACCCTCTTTTGGGGGGTAAAAAGATGCGTCTTATACTCCGAAAAATATGGTAGTTATCTGTAATTACTTTGTTACTTTATTATTTATTAAACTAATTTTTATAGCTTCCCAACTCACACACAGGTGATTCCGGATAGCTTACAACATTTAAAAATCCACCACATAAACCCCCCCCCGCCCTTAATTTAAAGTAAGAATAAGTGCAGAATTCTTACAAAGGACTCTGGAACATTAAGGGGGGGTTTTGCCTTTTTACCCATTCCTAGTAATAAATGCTGCTTACCGTGCTTGGGCAAAACCTCCCGAAACTTTGATTCAGACATTCTGAAGGTGACAAAGTATCATAAATTTCTGATTACAAATAAGGAAATTCCTGTAAAGATAAATTGTATTAGTTGCTCAACTTAGTACCATTATTAAAAATTAAATTCCATGATTCAGAACTTTACAAAAAATGCACCAATTAATCAGCTGAGCCTGGTATCTCACCATCTGAAAAATTACACAATTGAAATGCTTAGAAATGAGGCTTCAAGCTTATAGCAGCCAGAAACGCAAAACACTTTTCTTCGGCACTTCATATGGTCCGCCTGCCTGTGCCTTGGGGGGTTCCTCTCCTCACAGCTGCTCTGGCTCCGGTCTTCGGGCTCCCTTTTGGTGTGGAAAGCAGGAAACTTCTACTTCAATGGCAGCAAAGTGCTGTCATCCCCACCCCCACCCCCTCCTCTTTATTCGTTCTTGTCCCCTTATTATCTCATTCCACGATTCTTGGTCCGTCTTACTGGCTTTTCCCTCCGGGCACCGGGCTTGGCCTTGGAAACCACCTCCAAGTCGTTAACCGCAGACAGCGATCTCCCCACTTCGCGAATACCCGTGTCTCGCAGCGCGCTCTCCTTTTTCCTACCGGCTGCTTGTCAACGGAATTCCTTGCCAGCCAGGGGAACGATAGAGAGCTAGAGCGTCGGCGCGTCAAACTCAGCCAGGGCGCTGCCATATTGGCCAGAAGCGGAAAAGGCTTGGTTGCTCTTAGCAACAGATGAACACCACAGATGACTGAAACGCCGAGAGAAGAAAGGAGCGATCACATCTACATCGCGAGAAGACTGCAGTTTATCCTATTTTAGGATGATTAGAGCGCAGTTGGAGTACGATGTCCAGTCCGAGTACCGCATTACTGATTATAAGCGTGGAGAAGCGGGAGCGGACTTAGAAAATACCTACCAAGGCTTAGTTAAGGAAGCTGGAGATGTTTATCTTAACAAAAGAGAAAGTTAAAGGCAACATAGCCGCCGTGCTTTGTGCTTTGTATAGTTTGACTTCGATCAGTGTTCTTCAAACTTGGCCACTGAGGAATTCTGAGAGTTGAAATCCACACATCTTAAAATTGCCAAGTTTAAAAAGCACCGATTTAGATTATCCTCCGGTGCTATTGTTCTGTTATTAGATTGTTCATTATTATCTTTCTCCTTTTGTTGCTTTTAATTCTGTGCTTGGAAATGGACATATCTAATGGTCTAAACATTTTTAAAGAGCCATTTAGTGACCATGCCTGTAAGTAGATTTATATTTCATATTAATTCGTTAACATCTTGCAACTCTTTTTAGAATTCATATCTTTCATTTTCTCTCTCTAGAGAACAATGAGCAAGGAAGCAGGCTATTCCATACCTTTCAAGAAGCAAATATTTTACTACATGTTGTAGAAAAGTAGCTTGAATGAATTGCTATTTCAATTCAAATGAAACAAAAGCAAGCAACTTTTTTTCTTCCTATCCACAGTGGTATTGTAGACTTCTTCATGATTTGAAGAATAAAAAGTGATTGGGAATAGGCAAAAGCAAACAAAATATATGATACCATGGGAAAGATGGAATTGGATGTCCATGACAGGTACCTATGTATCTGCATAGCTTCCAAATCTAATTTTGCCCTTTGAATCTGGATCTTTGCATAGCCCTACAGTCTAATTGTTTTGGGCCATGTTATGGGCAAATTTAAAGCAGTGCTTACTCCCTCTCCCTTTGTAATCATTGTTTTTATTGACATCCTCTTACCAAAATGTTGAAGGAAAAAATACATAGGTGTGAATTTATATAGCTGTCAAACCTGCAATTACAACTCTGAGCCTTGATCTTTTCTAGAGGGATAATGGGATAAAGCTAAAGCTTGCAGACATTATACTGCATAAGTGCAGCAAAACATGATTACTTGCTAACGCTATCAAGCCAGTAATTGCTTTGTGTATGAAAACCTGTCCTATGCTATATGCATTTTGATTGTTATCTAGTAAGTGAAGCCTTTCAGTCTTATTAATAGATATAATTAAGAGTTATTCATAAAACATTAGAAATTAACCAGAAGAGGACCATAATGTAATAACTTGAGGATTTTTTTCCCTGAAAACATTTGTAGATACAAGTCAATTCAAGATATATAAACAGTTCATGTCCAAGATAGCAAAGTTAATATAGTCTCCCTAAGTTAGCTCAGAGAGGTATGAATGCCATGATTCTGAATCTCTTCTATTTTCAAAAGTCTTAGTTTTACTTAACAACCCCACCTCCTTTTTCATATACCTGTAAATATAAGAATAAAAATGCCAGGCTGAAGTCCTGTGCGTATTTGCTTGGGAGAAAGTATCTCTGAACTCAATAGAGATGCACAAATTTATGCTGTGAAAAATGTTTCTAGTGTTTGGAAATTGGGTTCTGAAGATCAGTTTATTTCTCATATTTCCCTATGGCAAAAAATATAAAATAATAAAAAAATAGTATAAAAGAAAATGTTTATACAATCTTCATGAATAGTATTTATCTATTTAAAATTGTTGGCAGCCCAACTCCAGTGGGTGAGGTACAAAACTAGACAAAAGACAATATTAAATGAAACATCCCAGACCAAAATATCCCAGAGAGCAACATCAACACAACGGACAAATAAACTAACAAAAAACGGGCCAATGAACAAACAATAAACCTTAATCTGGGCCTGGGACCAAATCCAGGTTTTCAAAAGAAATTAAAAAAGGTATATTAATCTGCATGAGTTTTTGTATGAGTCATAGAATTTAAAAATCCAGATGCAAACTAAGAGTCCACATGAATAATTTCATTGATAACCTCTGTATTTTAGGGTAGGGGTTATGGTCATGAATGCTGCATGATTAGTTCATCAGCCTAAAAAATTACAACAATGCAGTCTTTCCAGATAAGGAGAAGCTATGGTGGTGATGGTGGCAGGGGGAACAGGCAAGTGGGAAAAAAGAGATGCTGCCTTTGGGTCTAGTGGTGGTGCCTTGATGCAGGGGCCATCCTTCATCTTCCCTGGGGCAGAACCATGCTTTCTTCTTAGCTCGGAGTTGTTGGCCTCAGTGATTGATGAACCCAATGAATGTCACAGTGCCAGTTACCTCTTGCTCAACTATGTCCCCAGAGAGGATCAAGTTCTGATCATGACAGGCAACCTTCTGCTGCAATTCTGGCAGTTGCTCTCTTGCTATCTACAATGAGTGGGAGCTTTCTATTGTTCTGGGCCACAGATGATATTCTCCCCTTTCTTCCCTCTTTGTCTCTGTCTAAAGACCATCTGTCTACTTTGCTCTTGCTTCTCCCTACACCCACAGAAATGGGTAGGGAGCATGAAACCTCACCAGCCAAGAAAAGTATAGTCCAGAGGGCTTATCTTTCATTGTTGCTTGCCACCAAAATGTCATAAGCTGCACGTGGCATGCAAGTTTAACATCCCTGTGTTAGGGTAACAACACATTCATATTTCACTTCTTTTTATCTTTTGCTTCTACATATATCTTTGCAAAAGGAAACAACAAAGAAAGGCCAGCTGATAACTATATACTATAGGGAATCCATACTACTGGTAGTCCTCGACTTACAACAGTTCACTTAGTGACTGTTTGAAGTTACAACGGCACTTGAAAAAGTAACTTATGACCATTTTTCACACTTATGGCCATTTTTCACACTTATGGCCATTGCAGCACATCCATGGTCACCTGATTTACATTCGGATGCTTGACAACTGACTCACATTTATGATGGTTGCAGTGTCCGGGGGTCATGTGATCCCCTTTTGTGACATGACAAGCAAAGTCAGTGGGGAAACCAGATTCACTTAACAACTGTGTTACTAATTTAACAACTGCAGTGATTCACTTAACAAATATGGCGAGAAAAGTTGTAAAACGGGGCAAAACTCACTTAACAAATCTCACTTAGCAACATAAATTTTGGGCTCAGTTGTGGTCATAAGTTGAAGACCCCCTGTATATAATGTCTTATAAAATGCATGTTGTTTTGTAGCATTGGCATGCCATAAGTGTCACGTGCAGCACAATCCAAATGGTTCTACTTATGATAGATCCAAGTCTAACTAGTGTTTTCTAACAGCTGTGTAATAGCTACAGGAAGAGGCAGGCCACAGTTTGAAACTGACAGCAGATTTATCTGTTCTATAGATCCTGGTATATATTTATTTTAAATATGTGCTATATGTGGATCTCAGCTAAAATAAAAATACCGTATAAACATATACACTTTCTATAATTACAAATAATAATTTATACAGTTTTTAATCTGACATGTTCATAGTTATACTTTAATCATTCTACTTTAAGGTGTATAATAATGGACATGATATAGAAATATGTTAAATTCAACATTCACTATAGAAGGTGTTAAAAGTGGGAGAAGGCAGTTGCTTGTAACTTTCATACCTAAAGTCATTCTAACATGCCAGAGAATTCTAACCATATCTAGTAAAATCTAGACAATGGAGAGGGAGTGGGGAAAGCTCTTTCAAATGCAGACAGATAGAACCACCCTATAATTCAGTAAGTCCATTATGTACAGTACTGCAGTAAATTTGTTTTGGTCAAACCTGAATTTTGCCCAAGAAGCATGGAATTAGCAATAAGCTTCTTAAATAATGAAAGTACTCATTTTTTGTCTTTGGTTAAATGAACCCAACTAAAGGGAGTTCTTTGAAAAGGAATTAACTTGCTGCCAAGCCTTACAATATGCTTGAATGCTGATTAACTGCCTGCAGAATTAAGAACACTCTGATACAGGAAGCTTGCCCAAGAATCCAGCTTGGCTTCTGTCTTATGTTAAAAGTACTCTTCAAATGATACAGCCAGATACAGAGTAAAATTTAGCATTCTATTAAAACATGCAGCAAATGCTTATATAATCATCTACAGCACCGTTTCTATCTTAGTATTGATAAATCTTTTTGGCCCTGCAATATCCCAAAATATTTTGCTGTTTCAGTTTGTTTTCATTTTTATACAAAAATTACACCTTGCTGTCCTATGTAAATTATGGTTTTGTACTATATATGTGCAATGGTTAGAATGCAGTATTTCAGGCTAATTCTGCTGACTGCGGACTGCCAGCAGTTGGGCAGTTCGAATCTCACCAGCTCAAGGTTGACTCAACCTTCCATCTTTCCGAGGTCAGTAAAATGAGGACCCAGATTGTTGGAGGCAATATGCTGACTCTGTAAACTGCTTAGAGACGGTTGTAAAGCACTATGAAGTGGTATATAAGTCTCAGTGCTGTTGCTATATTCAAAATAAAAATCAAGTTAATAATAATTATGTTAATAATACATCAGATATTCTTCCATCAGTATTAGATTAAATAGTAATGCCCTAAGGCAGGGGTGAAATTCAAAAATTTTCCCTACCGGTTCTGTGGGCGTGGCTTGGTGGGCGTGGCAGGGGAAGGATACTGCAAAATCCCCATTCCCTCCCCCACTCCTGGGGGAAGAATATTGCAAAATCTCCATTCCCATCCCACTCTGGGGCCAGCCAGAGGTGGTATGTGCTGGTTCTCTGGTTCTCCAGAACCTGTCAGAACCTGCTGAATTTCACCCCTGCCCTAAGGTATTTGACACCTGGGCAAAAAAAATCCAAACATTCAAATTCATATACTCAGGAGTACAAATGTAATAAATTTATCAACTCTTTTAATATCACTTTTTTGTCTGTTTCCTCAGACAAGTCAATTGATAAGGCCAATTATAGAAATCTCATTTTCCCTTCTTAGTGTCTATTCAGTTCAGAATGATTCCATTTTACTTTTGAAGTTGCCCACAAAATCATTTGTGGCAGTCTAAGGCAATTTGGAAAAGGGTGAGGTCAAACATTTATTTCCTGTCTTTGTTCAGTTGGTGCTAAACTCAGGGTACACAAGAGAATATAAGATTAACCAACAGTGCCAACACCCACTTGCTATAAAATTTAAACATTCTTAACAGTTGTTTCAACAATATTTCTATACTTTCAAACTATTTATGGCAATGAAAACATAATGCTTTAGCTATGTCACAGGAACTTCTGGAGGTGCCTCTAAATTTTATTGCAATTTTCCCAGTAAGTCATTCAAAAAAGTTTTTTTTGCTAGTTCTTAACAAAGATTCTTAGGTATATTAGACAATGGCGTTTTTCCAGATTTTTTTCAGTTTTAGATCCTGGTGTACAACTTAAAACTCTCAATATTTCCAGCCAACATGTTGTCTGCAATCTATTAGAGTTCAGATACTGTTTATTTGATGCATACCAGACTATATGGAACCCCAGTAATAGTGGGCAATTTCTTTTTTAAACTAAGACATTACATTACACAGAGTTTCCGAGTAGGCAATAACAGTAAAAATCCTTCTACCAGTCTATACAGTAGAGCAAGGGTCGAACTGAGGAGCAAGCTTTTCTTCTTCCACAATCCAGGATGGAAACCAAAAGGATTGGTTGATAAGAAATGATAAAATCTGTTCCAGTTTCAGCAGTCAACATTTGTGAGAGGTCCTTTCATATTAACCAAACTAGGTAACTTCATCAGTGCTAGTCTGATGATGTTACCTAGTTTGGGTAATGAAACGTCTGCACTAAGCACCTTCATTTCACCCCTGAGTTACAAATAACCTCCTTTATTGGTACTACTCTTATGTAGCATTCTAATCATCTGTGACGTAAGGAACGCAGTGGCTCACGTGGTTAGAACGCTGGGTAGACAATCAGCAAGCCCACATTTAAGACCTGAGTGCTGCTGTGTGATGGGGTGAGCTCCCATCATTCACTCCAGCTCATGCCCACTTAACAGTTCAAAAGTATGCAAATGTGAGTAGATAAATAGGTACCACTTTGGTGGGCACATTAACAGGGACATGAAAAGAGCCCCCAACTGGGAGTCCCCCAGACAACGGTGATGTTACCGGCTAATTATTTCGACCTGGAAGCAACTTGGTGCTTCTGATGTATGGATTACCTATGGCAATCAGGTAAATTATTAAATATAAGTAAATTTTCAGTGCCACTTTCTTTATAACTCTAAAGGACCCTTTTATAACTCTGGTAGTATACAGTAAGTGCATTTATAATGCATTTCTGTAATGTATTAATTCTACATATTAATTGAATATTAGCTGGGATTTAACTAGTCTCAAACTGAAATATAATAGTTAAAGTGAAACGATTAAAGTCGATTAAACGATTAAACGAGTAAAGTCCTCTGAGTAAATGGGGCCATACATACTGTATATCTTTCCAAAGTTGCAATATCAGTTTAGCTATAATAAAGGCATGGAGAGAATTCATTTATGTTATCCAGTTGTCGAATTTCATGTACTAGGTATGTAATTCAAGAAAATATTTTCTGAAAATTTTAGCTTTTGTCATACAATCCTGTTTCTACTGTATAGTCCACTAGTTTCCTCCAAAACTTAACTAAGTATAGGACATAGCTCCAGATATGGAAAACCAAATCCTTCCTCATTAATTTGGAATTGCTTTTCTGTAAAGTTAATCTCAGAGTTAAAGAACCCCATAAAATGTTCTAAACAAATAATATATTTTCTAAAAATTTTAAAATATTAAACTAACGATTTTTAAAAACAACAAAAAAAACAAGGCTCATTAAAAAAATAGTATTAAGAGGAGAAAATCTAACTGACAATCTTAATCTACAAATGCCTGGGTTAATAGCACATTTTAAGTTATTTTCTTAAAAAAGACAGAACTTTGATGTCAAAGTTTTTTAAAGAGAGAATTATATAATAGGAGTACTGTAACTGAGTTGTATGAACCAGAGAATTGTATGAGAAACTAAGAGCCTTTCTGATTTTAGTGAACAGGTTGATGAAGTGATCTTTTAAGGAATTGGGTCTAAAGCCAATAGCATTAATACTTAATAATATTTTACATTTGCTGATAGCTGATAAAAGATTTTTTCTTGCCATGCAAATACACATAATGCAGGGACACATAAGCATACACACACACACACACACACACACACACACACAAACACAAACACACACACACAATCTACACCCAAATCTGAAGAGCTCTTATTACACTAAGAATTCCTGGAACAATATTGTGGCAAGGTATAATAAATTTGTTATTTCCTGGATGATAATTGCTTGTTTGATGCTAGAAAATCAAGGTTTTTTTTCAAAATGTAAGGAAAAATGGAATGTTAAAAAAAATATTTTCAGATATCTATTCATTTGTGCAAATTATTTATTTATTAAAATGAATTTGAGGTAGCTTATTTACATATCTGAATAATAAAAATATATTTCTTTAAAGATTGCTGTTAGTATTTAGATCCATCCATTCTCAAACATCAAGAATTTCCAGAATTAGTAATTCCTTCTGGCTTTATCCAAAGCCCTAATTTGTAAAAAGCTTGCTAACTAACACTGAATCATTTGATGTACTCTGCAGCAGTGGTGGGATTCAATTTTTTTACTACCGGTTCTGTGGGCGTGGCTTGGTGGACATGGTGTGGCTTGGTGGGCGTGGCTTGGTGGGTGAGGCATGGCTTGGTGGGCGTGGCAGGGGAAGGATACTGTAAAATCTCCATTCCCATCCCACTCCAGGGGAAGGATACTGCAAAATCCCCATTTCCTCCCAATCAGCTGGGACTCGGGAGGCAGAGAATAGATGGGGGCGCGGCCAGTCAGAGGCGGTATTTACCGGTTCTCTGAACTACTCAAAATTTCCGCTACTGGTTCTCCAGAACTGGTCAGAACCTGCTGAAACCCACCTCTGCTCTGCAGGCAGAAAAACAGTTATTTTACATTTCTTATTATATAGGGGTGGGGAATATATAAGAATCTTAGTTAAGCTCCGATGTATCTCTATCTATGTATCCTGCCCTCTTGTGGCCTCAGATACAATAGTTATCTATATATCACATTGAAGAATAATACAAGTTTTTAAAACAAGCAAGCAATCACAAAATAGTGTATAATAAGTTGTTTTGTTTTCAACTTTTTCTTTTCATTAAGAATTCCCTCCCTTTTTATTTAAAAAAGAAAGCATAAGAATGTTAATAATTGTGCAATTTTATACTACCGTATATACTCGAGTATAGGCCGACCCGAATATAAGCCGAGGCACCTAATTTTACCACAAAAAACTGGAAAAGTTATTGACTCGAGTATAAGCCTAGGGTGGGAAATGCAGCAGCTACCGGTAAATTTCAAAAATAAAAATAGATACCAATAATGTTTTTGAATATTTATTTCAAAGAAAAACAGTAAATATGTTCTTGTGTTTCTTCTTGTGCCTATAAAGTTTTGCATTTTCTTGACAATAAAGTGATCATCTGCCTGTATCTTTCAAAGATCTAGATATCCTCAAATATTTTTTCTGGAAATAATATTTTTTGGGTGATGTTCAATGACATTATACTTTCTTTGTTCTGATATCCTTATGTCCTTCATATCTTTCAATAATGAAATATCTATCTAGATTCTCAAACATGTACCTTCCTCCTCCTCCCTTAGATCAGTGTTTCCCAACCTTGGCAACTTGAAGATGTCTGGACTTCAACTCCCAGAATTCCCCAGCCAGCGAATGCTGGCTGGGGAATTCTGGGAGTTGAAGTCCAGACATCTTCAAGTTGCCAAGGTTGGGAAACACTGCCTTAGATAACTAGGGTTATGTGTTTATTTGTGTGTTGTGCAGAAAAACAGCAAGGAAGATTTTTTCTAAAAACATCATTTTAAAAATCTTTTCAGGTTTTTAATTTTCTGGTCTCTAATTGTTCGCCGCTGTTATTTGTGTGAAGCGATAGCCATTTTTCCGCTCCGCTTCACTTTTCTCCAAACTTTTTTTTTCAAAATTCTTCCTTAAAGGAGAACCGCTTTAAGAGTAGGGTTCTTTTTTTTCTCACCCAGATGTTTCACTCCGCTGTTCCTCACTTCTTCAGCGTGGTTTTGTGTGTGTGTGTGTGTGTGTAGGCTTTCTCCTCGCAACCACTTTGCTTGTTCTCTTCGCTTTTTGCCCTGCCTTCCTCATAAGGAAATCTAAAGTTAACCCTTTATTTGCACAACTCTGAAGCCGCCCTCTCCTACCGCATCTCGCTCTAAGGAGGTCCCTCCGTCCTCCTGCCTGGCCTGGGCGCTCCAAGGAGAGCCAGCCAGCCAGTCAGCCCTACTGCAGCCATCCGTTCGCTGTTCTTTGTCTGGGATTCACTCGAGCACCTGGAAGCGCGGCTGGGCAGGATGCGCGTCGGGACGGGGGTAGGCACGGCGCAGGGCGGCGAAGGTCTCGCGGAGCTGCCCATCGTGCAGGTGGGCGTCGAAGCGCGCGGGCGCCAGGTTGCAGAGCCGGGCTCCGGCGTGCAGCAGGTAAAGCAAGGCGCGCTTCAGCAGGGCGGTGCAAGGCGCGGCGGGCGGGCGTTGCAGAGCCAGATCCAGCTGGATTGCGCGCAGCTGGTCGGCCACGAAGGCGCAGCGCTCGGCCGGGGAGACCTCGCTGGCTTCGGCCACTGACCGGCCCAGCAGGTGATGCACCGTGGCCAGCAGCACCGCCGGGCGGAGGTCGCAAGGCGGCGGGGGAGGGTCCGGCTGGCGATCCGGGTCCAGCTCCAGCCGGTGCAGCCGCTTCTGCCGCCGCCACCGCCAGAACTCCCCCGCCGGGCACATCTTCTTGCAAAGGGCCGGCCGCGGAGGACCCTCCGCGATCGCCCCCCCCAAAAGGCATTAACTGGGAAACTAGTCCGGGCTCGGGGCGTTTTTCAAGCGGGCGAGAACCAGCCTCCGGGGTGGCGGCACGAACGAGGGCGAGGCGGAGGGTCCTCCGCGGCCAGCCCTTTGCAAGGAGATGTGCCCGCGGGGGAGTTCTGGCGGCGGCGGCGGCGGCAGAAGCGGCTGCACCGGCTGGAGCTGGACCCGGATCGCCAGCCGGACCCTCCCCCGCCGCCTTGCGACCTCCGCCCGGCGGTGCTGCTGGCCACGGTGCATCACCTGCTGGGCCGGTCGGTGGCCGAAGCCAGCGAGGTCTCCCCGGCGGAGCGCTGCGCCTTCGTGGCCGACCGGCCCAGCAGGTGATGCACCGTGGCCAGCAGCACCGCCGGGCGGAGGTCGCAAGGCGGCGGGGGAGGGTCCGGCTAGCGATCCGGGTCTAGCTCCAGCCGGTGCAGCCGCTTCTGCCGCCGCCGCCGCCAGAACTCCCCCGCCGGGCACATCTTCTTGCAAAGGGCCGACCGCGGAGGACCCTCCGCCTCGCCCTCGTTCATGCCGCCGCCTCGGAGGCTGGTTCTCGCCCGCTTGAAAAACGCCCCGAGCCCGGACTAGTTTCCCAGTTAATTTCAATGACTCGAGTATAAGCCGAGGCGGCTTTTTTCAGCCCAAAAAGTGGGCTGAAAAACTCGGCTTATACTCGAGTATATACGGTAATTTAGAAGTGCTTTTTAGAAGTGCATTTATAACTTTGCAAACATTGCTTCTACTGCTATGTTATTAAGATTTGTATCTTGTACAGCTCCAGACATATCAAATAACTCCTAAAATTACCACAAACATTCCTGCACATTTGTCCATTAAGCAACCAAGAGATTACCTAATCTTGTTTATTCCATTCTTCCAAGGTCAGTAAAATGAGAACTCAGATTGTTGGGGGCAATATGCTGACTCTGCAAACTGCTTAGAATGGGCTGTAAAGCACTGTGAAGCTGTATATAAGTCTAAGTGCTATTGCTATTCCCCGCTTGGTATTGACCATTCAATAAATATTTCATTTATTCTCACCAGAGGTGGGTTCCTGTCGGTTTGGACCGGTTCTATAGAACTGGTAGTAAAAATAGGGATTGGTTCTCTGAACCGGCAGTAACAGCAGCCTGGCCACACCCCTGAACTGATCCCCGCTGCTCACCCTGCCTGCCCGCCCCGCCACTACTTGCAGAATCTAGCTGCATACTTCTGCTCACCTCACCGCTGCTGGCAAAGGTAAGGCCAAAGGGCACAGGCCAGCGGGTGGGCGGGGGAGGGAGAGCTGGCAGGGGAGGGAGAGCTGGCAGAGGGGTGATACCAACGACAGGTGGACCGATGCGTGCGGGGAGGGAAGCACCCGGCAGATTGCGGCACCGGAGCCCTTCCCATGTGTTTCCCCCAGCTGGCCTGGCCTGCGAAGGAAGCACACAGCAGATCCTAGCTGCAGTTTACTCGTGAGCAACATTGGCCGGGACAGGTAGGGAGAAAGGCCAATGGTGCTCACAAGTAAACTGAGGATCCTAAGGGAGGTCGAGCCTCCCCGGTCACAACATTTGTGATCACTGAGGGCATTGCTGGCAGCCGCTTCTTGTGCCTCCTGTGCTCTTCCTGCTGCTCCTCGGCCTCCTCGATGCACGGAGGCAGGAGGCGACGGTTTCTTTCACTGCCTGGAGTTGCCAGTCTCTGGTAAGATGCGTGTCTCACAGTGGGGTGTAATTTGGGGGTGGCAGGTGGGGCAGGGCATGGGGCGGGACGGCCGTGAGATGTGTATCTTACCAGAGACTGGCAGCTCCAGATAGTGTGGCTTTTTCAGGGTTTTCTAAAAAAAAACCCCATCTCTCCAGCCGAGCTTGAAACCTTGCTTTGGGATGGGGCAGTTGGGCAGCGTTTCCCCCCACCTTCCGGGCGCCTGCAGCCTCGGAGCCTGCAGCCTTGGAGCAACTCTTGGCCCTTGCATAATAAATAAAAACTTCTCACGAGTGTGAGAAGTTAATTGCCTCACACTCACGAGAAGTTTTTATTTACTGTGCAAAGGCCAGGAATTGCTGCAGGCTCCGAGGCTGCAGGCGCCGAGGGAGAGGGGGGAACGCTGCCCAACTGCTCCCTCCCGAAGCAACCTCAGAAGTTTTCAAGCTCGTCTGGAGAGGCGTTTTTTTAAAGAAAATCCCCCAAAAGCCGCAAGATCCGGAGCTGCCAGTCGGACAGTGAGGAGGCTGGAGAGGACTCGATGCCATTGGCGGAGATTCAGCCAGGGCCTTCAGAACCCCCAGAAGCTCCCATCAGTGACGAGGAAGAAGAGGAGGAGCCTATTCTCAATGCACGGGCACACAGAGCTGCCAAAAGGCAGGAATGGTTCCTCAGGAGGAGGTCTCCTCGGGAGTAAGGCTTGGGGCTAATTGGCCACTCCCCTAGCTTATTTAAGGGATGACTACGAAGGAGCCAATTTGCAGGAAACAACTTCGTTCATATTCTTTCGTGTCTTTCCAGACCAGAAATGTCTGATCAGCTCTTGTTCTCTCTCTTGGCATTTTTCCTGCAAATTGCTTCTGGGCATTTTGCCAACCACCGTAAAATTGCTGTTATCTACAAGACTGTTTACTTAGAATTGAGTTATTATTTCGTGGACTCGTGCTGGTTGTTAATGAAGTTGAATTAACAGCCGGTGTTCAGAAAAGACTGCTTTAAACTGTATTTGTGTTTGACGACTACTAAGAAAGCTCATTAGTAGTCCTTAATTAGTAAACTAAGGTTTGTACAGACTTTGTGTGTGCTGCGTTCTTTGTGGTCCGTAGCTGGGGCAGAACAGTATCCTACGATTTATATTGACTGGTTCCTAATACGATTTGATTGCTTATTTGTACACAGACTATCATTAAGTATTGTACCTTATGATTCTTGACGAACGTATCTTTTCTTTTATGTACACTGAGAGCATATGCACCAAGACAAATTCCTTGTGTGTCCAATCACACTTGGCCAATAGAGAATTCTATCTATCTATCTAATGTACGATAAGTAGGAATTGTATTTGTTGTTATGTTACAATATGTATGGAAATGACAAAGCCAGGAAGGTCGCACTGTGTCCAATGTTTTAATATTTATTTAATAAAAATTATTTTTAAAAAAAATCTCATGTAAAGAGAAATGTAGAGATATACAGTTAGTCCTTGCCTTACAACAATTTATTTAGTGACCGCTCAAAGTTACAACAGGACTGGAAAAAGTGACATGACCATTTTTCAGTTACATCCTTTGCAGCATTCCCACGATCATGTGATCAAAATTCAGATGTTTGGCAATTGGTTTCATGTTTATGACAGTTGCTGTGTCCCAAGATCAGGTGATCACCTTTTGCAACCTGACAAGCAAAGTCAATGGGAAATCTAGATTCACTTATCAACTGCAGTGATTCACTTAACAACTGTGGTATAAAAGGTAGTAAAATGGGGCAAAATTAACTTAATAAATGTCTCACTGAACAACAGAAATTTTGGGCTCAATTGTAGTCCTAAGTTGAGGACTACCTGTACTCAATTGGAAGGGAGAGCCTACAACCTCTGCGTATTTAGAAAGCCTGAGGTGAGCTGAACTCGGCATCGTCGCCCACTTCTTTTGCAGGCGCTGCTTTAAGGTAAAACCGAATTCTTCATGACGTAGTGGTCACCACTACAAAAAAGATGTTGAGATGTTGTAAAAAAAGTTCAGAGAAGAGCAACTAAGATGATCAAAGTCCTGGAGACTAAAACATACAAAGAACGGTTGCAGGATTTGGGTTTGGCTAGTCTAGAGAAAAGAATTAGGGGTGACATAACAGTATCCCAATATTTGAGGGACTGCCACAAAGAAGAGGGGGTCAAATTATTCTCCATAGCACCAGAGGGCAGGACTAGAAAAAATGGTTGGAAGCTAATCAAAGAGAGAAGCAACCTGGAATTGAGGAGAAGCTTCCGAACACTGAGGGCAATTAACCAGTGGAACAACTTGCCTTCAGAAATCATGGGTGCTCCATCACTGGAGGGTTTTAAGAAGAAACCGGACAGCCACTTGTCTGAAATGGTATATGGTCTCCTGCTTGAGCAGGGGGCTGGTCTAGAAGACCTCCAAGGCCCCTTCCGGCTCTATTCTAAAGAATCGATTGGATGGGGGAATACAGCTCATCTGTCTGGAACCCACACCGCATATCGGACATAAATACATTAGAAAGTATCCAGAGATACTTTACAAGAAGAGTCCTCCACTCCTCTACTTGCAACAGAATACCATACGCAACCAGACTTGAAATCCTGGGCTTAGAAAGCTTAGAACTACGTCGCCTTCGGCACGACCTAAACATAACTCATAAAATTATCTGCTACAACGTCCTTCCTGTCAATGACTACTTCAGCTTCAACCACAACAATACACAAGCACACAACAGATACAAACTCAAAGTGAACCGCTCCAAACTTGACTGTAGAAAATATGACTTTAGCAACAGAGTGGTAAATGCCTGGAACTCACTACCTGACATTGTGGTTTCATCACCAAACCCCCAAAACTTTACCCTTAGACCAGTGGTGGCCAACCTGAAGCGTCCCATGCGCCAATTGGCCCAGGCGTCCTGGGTGGGCGGGCCCGCCTGGATGCCGCCATTTGAGTTTTGCCCTCTGCGCATGCGCAGACGGCAAAACAACGCAAATGGCAGCATCCAGGTGGGCGGCGGGGGGGGGAGGCGGGAGGGAGGCTCTGCCGGCCGCCTCCATTCCTTGCCTCCCACTGCTTTTCGGCTCTGCCGCCGCTGCTGCCTCCTCCTTTCCTCACCTCCCGCCGCAGGAAGCGAGGAAAGGAGGAGGCAGCAGCAGCGGCTGCAGAGCCGAAAAGCGGTGGGAGCCGAAGGGGAGGCTCCATCGCCGCAACAGCCCCGGACCTACAACAAAGAACGAGGCAGGGTCACCTTCGCACTCACGAAGGGCCCGCCTGCACCGCATTCACCTCCGGGACTGGGAATCCCCCGCTTTGGCTCTTCACGCAAACCCGGTGTTGCCAGAGAACCCCAAAGCTCCCCATTTGGCAGGGCTCCGTTCCTGAGCTTGGCTCCCTCCATCGGAGGGTGGCCAGCTGGCCGGGCGAGCGAGGCTCTGGGCGGGCGGCGGCCGGGCAGCGGGGCGAGCGAGGCTTCGGGCGGCGGGTGGCGGGGGAGCGAACGAGCGCTTGGCCGGATGCGGCCGCCGCGTGCCCGCCGCCCAAAGCCTCGCTCGCCCGGCCGCCCGCCGCCCGAAGCCTCGCTCGCCCCGCTGCCCGCCCGCCGCCCGCCCAGAGCCTCGCTCGCCCGGCCAGCCGGCCACCCTCCAATGGAGGGAGCCAAGCTCAGGAACGGAGCCCTGCCAAATGGGGAGCTTTGGGGTTCTCTGGCAACACCGGGTTTACGTGAAGAGCCAAAGCGGGGGATTCCCAGTCCTGGAGGTGAATGCAGTGCAGGCGGGCCCTTCGTGAGTGCGAAGATGACCCTGCCTCGTTTTTTGTTGTAGGTCCGGGGCTGTTGCGGCGATGGAGCCTCCCCTTCGGCTCCCACCGCTTTTCGGCTTTGGGCGACGGGCGGCGGCCGCATCCGGCCAAGCGCTCGCTCGCTCCCCCCGCCAGCCCTCCCAGAGCAGCTCCGGGGACATAAAGGAGGCAGATGGACCTCTTGGAAAGCTGCAGGCGGGGGAAGGGCGCCGAAGGAAGCACTACTTACGGTTGCTGAAGCCGCCTGGCAGAATGCGCGCCCGGGGAGGCGGGCATGGAAGAGCGGCGAAGGCGAGGCGCTCCGGCCCGGGAGAGGGACGGTCGCCGAGGAGGAAGGCCTGCGCCTCCGGAACTTGGCCCCAGCCCGCCGCTCCCCAAAGCCCACCGCTGCAAGTGCCTTCAGGAGCCCTGAAGCTCTGCCGGCCGCCTCCTTTCCTCGCCTCCCACCTCCCCTTCGGCTCTGCCGGCAGAGCTTCAGGGCTCCTGAAGGCACCTGCGGCGCTGGGCTTTGGGGAGCGGCGGGCTAGGGCCAAGTTCCGCACGCGGGAGGCGAGGAAAGGAGGCGGCCAGCAGAGCCTCCCCTTCGGCTCTGCCGGCCGCTTCCTTTCCTCGCCTCCCACCGCCCCTTTGGCTCTGCGCGTGGCGGAGAGACCTGCGAGACGCGCGTCCTACCTGGGACTTGTTCCGTCGCGTTCCTCGGTAGTGTGTCCAGGGCAGCCCATTCTAAAAGAGAAAGTCTCGCGAGTTCAAACTTCTCAAACTCACGAGACGGGCTGCCCTGGACACAATACTGAGGAACGCGACGGTGGATGCGCCACTTGAAATTGTGGAATGTGCCACGTTTGGCGCATGCGCCACGGTTTGGCCACCCCTGCCTTAGACTGTCCACTGTTGACCTCACCCGATTCCTAAGAGGTCAGTAAGGGGCGTGCATAAGTGCACCAGCGTGCCTACCGTCCCTGTCCTAATGTTCCCTCTTATCAGTACCCATCTTATGTATATAAACAATGTTATATCTATGTATATTACCAACATGTACTTGACAAAAATAAATAAATAAAATAAATAAAACCTATGAAATCGATTTATTTAGGAAGCCCGATCCAACCTGAAGTCGGCAGCGGCGGCCTATGTTCTTTTAGGGGCGCTGCTTCGAGGTAAAAGCGAACCCAGCATCTAGGCGAAGCGATACTGTTCGCTCCCCCCCCCCCCCCCGGCTCGACTCCCTGGTCCTTCCAAACCGGGCGACGAGCACGGGAGGAAGGAGGGCGCCCTGATCTGTCCTTTTCTAGAACGAGCCTAGGGCGTTTATCTATTTGCATTTGGCACGACAATCTTCGCGGCGTTGTGCGATAAATGTTTCTTTTTAGGGCGACCCAAGGGAGAAAAATTGCAGTCTTTTGGCGTTAGGTTGATCTTCAAGTTGAGTAATATTTTATTATGACTTTCCACTTTTGCCACTTCTTCTGGTGAAAAAGTTTCTTTCACGCATACATTTACCACCTTTCTTTTTTGACGTTTTCCCTCAGTAATCTCCGCAGTTGTGCTCGTCCGTTGCCACAAAGCAATTTACCTGTAAGTATTTTCCGCCCCTAACAAATATGGCGGCGCCCAGCTTTCAAATCCGACTCGCGGCTTCTCCAGCCCTCCTCCTTCTCTATGGTTCCGTGGAGGTCTGTGGGCAGGGAGTCCCGTGACGAGTGGCTGGGTACGCGGTGACGGTGGCCGGCAGGAAAAACCGGAGCCTTCTTGGTAAGGAGGGGTTGGACAGTGAGAAAGAGGCCTGCGGTAGGAGCGGACGCCGAAGGGAGTAGCTCTCCGGCTGCGGCTGGAATGTGAGGCGAGCGAGCCAGGGAGGAAACGCCGGAGAGAAGGCAGTCGGAGGGGGTAAGGCTGTTGGAAGAACTGGGATGTATGGAGGAGGCGGGCGGGCGGGCGACTGGCGGAGGAGAGGCGAGTCTGGCGGATTAACAGCTTGGGGAGGGCGGGAGGCGAGTGTGGGGGACGCCGCCAAGCGATTGCAGGAGACGGAGAGGGAGGTTTGGGCCCAGGCGCGGAGCAGAGGAATGTCTGGGTCGAGCCAGCGGAACCCGAGCCAGCGCGGCTGCGAAGGTCGGGCAAGAGAACTAAAGGAAAGCCGCGGGTGCGCGGGGAGCAAGCGATTCCTGGGTGCTGGAAGGGTCTCCGAGGCCTGGCCCGGAGATAAAGGAGACAATGGGCTCGGCCGTCGGCCGGGCTGGGGGGGGGGTTTAGACGGACGCGGCTCCGTTTAGGGCTGGGGGAGGAAAAAACAAAACAAAAGCGGGGCGATCTTCGAGCTGAAAAGGGGGAGAGCGCAAGCGAGGCAGGCGGTGCTGAGAGGCGGGGGGAGAGCAAAGGGACAGCGGGGCTCTTCTGCTTTCGGAAGGGGAGGCTCTCTGCACCTGTGCCCCGAGATGGAGCTCAGGTCGATGGGTCGGGCCTGCGGGAAAAAGTGGCGGTTGTTTCAGGGGGCAACCCGGGGCTGAAATTCAGGTTGTGGGGCCGAGTGTCGATGGAAAGGGCTGGCGAGGCGGCGGCCGTGGAGGAATGTAGTGGTTTTTTTGTTTTTCCCCGCGTGAGACCTGCCGTTTTGCGTTCCTGCCTGCTGCAAGTCTGTAGGTGGAGAAGCCTCTGATCGAGGCTGGGCGGAGAGGCGGTGGCTGCTGACAACCGAAGGCAGGGGCTGGGCTTCAGAGGCACAGGGCAGAACGAGTAGTAGCAATAACAACAACAACAATTGAGGTGGCTACGAGAAGAAGCAGGAAACCCCAAACGCAGGCTGCCCAGACCGTTGAGAGCTGGATTATTTGCGTTTAAACGGCACGTATAGTGTGAGGTACCTTGGTTAGGTTTCTCCATTCCCATCTTTCCTGTTGTGTTGGGCCGCTAGTAACTCTCAGGCCCTGCTGCCACCATGCCGATTGGAGGCCTCGGTGGTTGTAATTCCAGGCTTGACACTAAGGATAGGCAGGATTGGAGCTCAGTGGCAGTTTAGGATTTAAGAAAAGACGCTGCCACCAAGCACACATGGTCCTTACTGGTCAGGACAAGGTAAAGAGCATAAGGATGGTCTTTATTGGCAACGGGCATATATGAAGGCAGGGGCTGGAGGAGAGAAAACTGGGGAGGATGTTAGTGAATAGCAGATAGGTTCCAGGGATAAGCATGGAGACCTTGTGAGCAGGGTATCAGATTGAGGAAGAATAGTATAAATTGATAAGTTTATTCTTCAATTGTGGTAAAACATGGTTTATGCTAGCATTGTTGTTATTTATTCCCTATTTTTTGCAAGAAGTAGAAAGGCTTATTTTAATTTCCCCTCTAACGTCAGACATGCTATCTTACTTGTAGGAAGCTATATAAATCTTTATATTGCCTTTCTTTATCAACTTAATTTTCAGTTTTCCTAGCAAGCATGTTAATTGTTGTACTGGATTTCTGCAACATTTATTGGTTTATTATTGCAGATGGCTTTACTGATGAGTGCACTGTTTCATAATACATCCACCTATATTATATATAATTTCAGACACAGATACCAAAGCAAACTGGTGATAGTTTGTATCTCATCTTACAGAAGGCTGGAAAAAGAATACATTATTTTAGGGTTTTTGAATGGCAGTTGTTTAAAGAGAACAGTTTTGAACACCAACTCTCATCCTTTCAGAGATTTATAATTCTTTTTCAATTTTAATGTAGTTCTTTCATCAGTTTTGCTTGGGATACTTAGTAGTAGTTTTTGACATCTTTTAAATTTTGAAACGTATGCATATAGACTTAAATAACTAATAATTGAAATAATTAAGCATATATTTATAATATTACACAGGTTGCAATGTACGAATGCATGCTGTATATATAAATAAGCAAATATATTACACCTGTTGCAATCTATGAATGCATGCTGTATATATATTTAAAAATAATCATTTGTATGTAAAATTCAAGTTCAAAAGTTCAGTATCATATAAATTTCAAAATGTAACTTGAAGTGGACTTTGAAGTAATCATTTTTATTAAGTACTTACATACATAACCAATGGTGCTTTGCAGAAAATAGTAGTTACAGTATATTTTAAATTCACCTTATGGCCTGCTTTAGGAAAAATATTGATTAAAGATAATTTGGGGACTTCCAAAGTTGACAATTAGTTCTTTGTCATTTTCAATAGGAGAAAATGTTATTTCTGTTTTGTCTTGATTTTAATTTATATTAAATTCTAATATTAGATATTATACAACATATTTAGCCCTATCTTAAATATAAATACTTCAATGATATATTAATTTCTACTGAATTTTTGTCAAGGGCTCAAAAACATGCTTGTGATTGTATTTTAATGAATTTTGAAAATGTGTCAACTAACTACACAACTAAATGTGTTGCTATATCTTGAAAAATAAGCATGCAACAAAATAGCTAATATATGTACAGTATGTCAGATGAATTTGGTGGGAGGGGAGGTTGTTCCTTATATTTTGTTCCTATTCTAGTCCCTTTAGGGTTTTTTTGCAAGATTTTTTGGACATGATTGCCATTACCTTTTTCCCTTAGGGTTGAGAGAGTGACTGGCCCAAGGTCACCCAGCTGATTTGGAGCCTAAAACAGGACTAGAATTCACTATCTCCTGGTTTTTAATTACATTAACATGCAAATTGGTTTTATAGATTATTGATATTCTTTTGATTTAACAAGAGAAATGAACATGTGATCATCTATAAAGAATAGTTTGAAAAGCAACAGCTTTGGGGTAAGACTCTGCATTGAGTATTTTGCAATAAATTAAAAACAGAGAAACAATTTCCAAATTACAAGAATATGTATTTCTTATAGTTTATAAACATAATTATTTTTCTCATCTGTGAGTCAAGATCAGAAGTAAAGTTTGTTAATATGCTAAGATGCATGTAAAACTGGGCCTTGTTACAATTTTTTGATTTTGTAAATGTAGAATAAGAAATATTATGGTCTTAAGTTGGTTCTTTAAGATTGCAAGTGATCCTTCACATAAGCATATAATTTGTGAAACCATACTTCAGTGCATTAATCTGTGGAAAAATTCTATTTGTGAATATACATAATGTGAGTGTAGCTTTGTTTCATAATTCGTTTACTCTGTCTTTGTATGTAATTAATTTGATGGCTTATGTCAGATAAGGTAATTGCCAACAGTTAAGGTATACACTGTAATTTTCAACATCCTAAAAAAAGCTGTTGGAGACAATGGACCCAAATGGATAATCTTGTGAAAAGATCTTGATAATATCATAAATATGGTTCCAGTGTTCTCTCTTAAAATCTAAAATGAGATGAAAGGATCAACATCTCTGCTTTTTTTTAAAAAAAGGGAAAATTCCAGGTTTTTTAGCTATATTCCTACATCGAGCCTAATCTTAAAATATTAATGACAAATAGGCTTCTCTTGAACACCTCATGTTACCCTTAGATGGATGAGGAATGAACCTTTGATTTGGAAAATGGCTGAATATATCATCCATAAGTACAACAGTACTACTGCCTTGCTTCACAAACTTCAATACGTAACATGGTTCTTGCAGGTGTATTTAAAATAAGCTAGATGCAATAGTGTTATCATTTTGCAATCTACAAAAATCACTTAGCACTTGTATCTATAGTACACTTTTCCTGGGCAATACATAATATAGTTATTGCACTTGCATTTTATTATTGAAGAAGTCTTTAATTTTTTTCCTCATGATTATATTATTAGATTATTCTATTGTGTGAGGGACTACTTAAAATGACAAACATAACAGATCGTTGTTCAGAAATGCCTGAAGTCATATAAATGTACCTATTAATTCTGATGTGTTTTCAAATGGTTCAGCAGCAACTGTATTCTTGCAATGAAATTACTAGGATGTGCAACTTGCACATTTTTATTTGAGATGTGCTTTTGGTGTAGGACTGTAGGTGGTTTGTATACTCTGAGGAGGCTTCAAGTGGAATTGTAAGACAGCCTCCAGACAGAGAGCACTAATAATTTCCCCTACAATGTGCTGGGGTCAGCAGATAATCTTACTGCTGGCACTTACAGGGTTTTCACTTGTCAGTTATGACTCTATCATAATAGACTACATATTAGGAAAAAATGATGCCTTTTAAAAAGATTCATAGACATTTTTAAATGTCTTTATATTTGTGCCATCATAACATATTAAATCTTTGAGCAAGTTCTCTTTTGTGCTTGTTCTTAGTGCTAATTTTTTTGCTTTTAGAGATTTATTATCCTGGGAAGTAACTTTATCGTTTTATCCTCCAGCAGAGTGCTGCTGCAATGGAATACAAGGGTGCCTCATAATAAACTCAACTCATTATTTAGTTATAGACTAGGAAGTCAAGCCGACTCAACCCCAAATCTAGGTTTGAGTTTGAGAACTAGGAGCAGCTGGTGTTACCAAGCTGTACCTCCCAAGTTCTTGTTGTACACTAACAAAGGCTGAAAGGTTTAGCTGTGACTTTTTAATGTTTTTATATGGTTCATAGCAGTTTCAGTATTCTTGCTAAGATATAGCACCATCAAGGCTTTATTTTATAATATTCTAGTCTGCCTTTGCTCCATAATTTTAGGCAATATACTTGATACTTTATATTAGCTGAAGCTAAATACTTAAAAAGCAGTGTTTTTATGTTTTACCAAAGTTTTATGCAATAATTGAGCATATATTTTGTCTTACAATCTTAAACCTAGAAGAAATATGGGCAAATTCTCAATTACTCAAAAAGGCTGGAGGAAAAGATACCAAATTTATATCCCAGAGTAGACGTACATGCTTAGGTTCTGTAGAAGTCAGACATTTTGCTCATTTTGCCTTCTGTCTTTACAATTAAAGAGCAATAAGCAGGTTCCTGAATTTAGGGTGAAGTGTGTTAAGAGAGTAGACTTATTGCCACCTGGCATAAACTCTTAATATTTTCCCCACAACCAAGCAAGGTACAGTTTAAATACACTATCTAATCCAAAATCATTTAGTGAGTTTCCTTGTCTGAGTCTGGGTTTTCATGATCGCTTTTCAGTATCAATTGGTTTGAGGGCCTGCACATAGTAGCAATCCATAAGGACACTTGTGGGGAAATTGCTTGTGAATAAAATAATTAGTCCACATCTGTCTTCTAGCCAAAATGTCTTCAAGAATGATGCTTGAACATCAAAGATGCTTCTAGGACAGTGATGGCGAACCTTTTTTTCCTCGGGTGCCAAAATAGTGCACATGCACGCTACTGCACGCGCGTGCGTGCCCACACCCATAATTCAAAGCCCCTCACTTGCCCCACCCCCTGCACATACATGTGTGACCCCCCACTCCCCTGTTTCCCGACTTCCAGTGGGCCCAGTGGGCCCATTTTTTCGCCCTCCCCAGGCTCCAGAGGCTTTCTTGGAGCTTGGGGAGGGCGAAAACACTCCCCCCGCCACCCTGGAGGCCCTCCGGAGGCCGAAATCGCCCTCCCAGAGCCTCCACGTGAGCCAAAAATCAGCTGGCGGGCACGCACATGCGCACTGGAGCTGAGCTAGGGCAACGGCTCGCGTGCCGGCAGATATGGCTCCGCGTGCCACCTGTGGCACCCGTGCCATAGGTTCGCCATCACTGTTCTAGGAGCTTTTGCCATTTACATTGAGAATACTGTGATATCATGGTTCCATTGGTAACAAAGAGGCTGTCTTGAATCATCTTTGGACTATTTCACACATAAGACAAAACAAACTTTTGGCCGTTTACCTGTGTGTAAAGATGGTCT
This sequence comes from Diadophis punctatus similis, assembly GCA_023053685.1. Taxonomy (NCBI): domain Eukaryota; kingdom Metazoa; phylum Chordata; class Lepidosauria; order Squamata; family Dipsadidae; genus Diadophis; species Diadophis punctatus. The sequence goes on along the minus strand of JALIGW010000005.1, from coordinate 33,998,546 downwards.
GACGATAGAAAGTTCAAACAATGGTGAGATCATTCCTGATTAAATTTGAACTTAAGGCATCAGTAGCTTTATAATTTGAATTAGGTAGCTCTTTCCTAGGAAATATATGGAATCCAGTAAAATCTTAATGCATTGAGGGATTTTCCAATAATTAGAGTGTTGATGTCATTGTTCTTAAAGTACAGGTAGTCATCTACTCATGACAACAAAATTTTGATAGAGGCATAATGCGACTCGACTTGTTTTTACAATGGTTGTAAAACAAGAAACTATCTGTTAAGCGAATCACATGGTTGTTAAACGTAGCTATTTTTATGAATGGAAATGGTGTCTTCCATTGAAGCTGATTGGTGGGAATGTGTGCTTGATACTTTTAACTCATGAAACTCAAGCCAAAATCTCTTAAAACTGTTGAGATCAGGAACCATGCCCAGCCTGCCCTTTTGCAAAGAATAATAATAAAAAAGAAAGTTAAACTTTGTTTTTGGAACCTACGGTGCTCTGCTCAGCTTTGGAAGAGCTGTACTCTTCACAGAGCCTTGGGAAAGTGAGGGCACTACAAAGCCAGTTCCAGTACTTTAGCAACACCCAGGAGCATGGGAAAAGAGGTATTTCAAGACATTGTAGCTGAGTGAGTGGCTTTAGCATTTTCTTCTTCTTTATAAAGGGCACAAAGGTGGGTACAAGGGCACAAGGTTGGGCAACCTTGTGGGAGGAGGAAAATGGTGAAGGTCAGTTGACACGGAGCAGAGCAGTGAAGGTGGCTGGGATGGAGCTTCCAAGGTGTTTGGGGCTTTGTGGAAGAGGTGATTACTACTCACCCTTGGAGTCTCTCAGGAATTTGGAGCTTCTCACAAGGCAGCTGCTTTGTACACTCTGTGAAGCCTAAACCTAACCCATTTGAAGTTATTACTATGCTGAAAACACAACTTTATGGCTCATTTATGACCATTTATGGCCTTTGCAGTACCTCTTAGTCACATAATCGCCATTAACAGTTAGTGCATGTTGTTCCATGCCTGAATTGTGGTTTTTTTTCCCCTCCCCCCTCCCCTTGCAGAAAAAATTGATTGGAGAGAAAGGGTTACAAGAAAGTAAGCTGTGGGGTCCTTAGTGTTTTCTAAGCTTTCTCTTGATTTAACAAGAGAAATGAACATGTGATCATCTATAAAGTATAGCTTGCAAAACAACAGCTTCAGAGTAAGAATCTGAAGAATCAGTGAACTGGTTCCAATGCAGTGATGATGTTACCTAGTTTGATAATGAAATGTCTGCAAGAAAACCACCAAGCTCAGAAAGCACCAAGGATGCCACAGTTTAACCCTGAGCTACAAAACTTCTCTTCTGTCAGAGAGTAAGCTGCTTGATCTTCCACACCTAGAGATTGGGCTGGCAGCCCAAGGATTGGGAGCCATTGGTGAACTATGCAAACAGCTTACTGTATTCACTTGATATCTCTTTCTTTCCATTTGTCTCTGTTCTGTGGGGAAGGGGAGAGAAAAAGGCAAAAAGATAATCTCTCCTTTGCCTGATCCTTTGTGACCTATTTGGTGGCAGGGAATGCTGAACACGATCCTTTTCTGTTGTCGGTGTGATCACATTGCTCTTGATATACTCTCTTGAAATCTCTCTCTCTTCGTTCTTTCTGCTTTGCCTGAAGGGGGGGGGGGGAGAAACAAGCAAATTCTGTAGGCAAGTCTCTCTTTGACTACTTTGCTGCCTCTTCAGTGGCAGGGAAACCATGTTGGCAGCCCTATGACATTTGGAGTATTGCTAAAAGATCTGGTTTAGTATACTTCTAAAAGACCTTGCCTAGCCTTTTCGGAGGCACTAAACAAATGGGCATTTTAAGATATGGCTTTTGCCACACAATCTTGCAGAGTTTTAAAAAAAATCTAGGTTCCATTGAAACAATACTGCTGTAGTACATATTGTGAAGCATTTTTCTAGTCAGTAAGGTTCTTAGTTGGGCAAGGAAGGTAATGTTTAAGAAAGAATGTATGGTTTGACGCTATAAGATCCATACGGTTAAAATTATTGCGAAGGAATTTCAGTGAACAGTAATAGTTTTTCTGAGCCTTGCTTTCTCCCTTCAGGAAGAGTACCCAGGCCTGTACAATATGCAGCCTGTTGACCACAGACTGTCCACCAAGCGGCCTTCTGTATACTGCCAGCATTTTTTTTTAAAAAAAAAATCATTGCCATTAAACATTGCTGCCAGGAAGGATTTGCCACCACTCTAAAAAACATGGTGCCAAGATCCTCCAATGGTAGCTGCCAAACAGTTGATTGCTGTGGTAGAGATACGCCTTTGCAGCTCACAATTATTTTTAATTTATCAATGTGGTCCTTTCCCTTTACAAGTTTTACAGAGCTAACTTTTTTGTGTTAGACCATGAGGTCCAAAAAGTACTTCATAGTAATTCAGCCATAGTAAAAGTGAACTACTTTGAAAACTAAAGCTAGCAGTGCTCTTTCCAAGTCCATAATGTTGGAGGTCTGTTGATTTTCAAGTAATTCATTTAGGCAAACTCTTCAGTGATATCGAAGTTACTTTACAATCTAATTATAAATGTTTATCACTTGTGGCTGTAATTTGTGTATCTAAAGCTATAATGGGTTTAGTGGAAATACTGTTTATATTGAAATAGGAACAGTATATTTTCTTTCAAAATTTATAAAAGATGCTTAGAATTTCTGGAAAAGGACCTTTATGTCTAATAGTACGGGGAGCACTGCAAAAGAATACATTTGTTTATAAACCCATTTATCACTGATTACATGTCATGAAGTATTCCTGCTGTTACAGAACTATTTCAACTTAGACTAATCTGTACTGAAGAATGCAATGTTAATGTTGGATTTCTACCAGCCTGCAGTTGTAATTGTTTATGACACTTTTTTCTTGGAAATATATGTTCTGAGAACAATTAAAAGCAACTTTAAAATATTATAAGTTTTTCAAAACACGGAATTTGATTGCGGATCCCATGTAACAAAAAATAAATTGATACATGGAGAGCTATAACTTATCTTCAGTTTATAAAGGCACTTCCTCTTACTTTTTATAATAGTAATTTAAAAAAAGAGGGACCAGAGATTCATTTACATCCCAACATCACATTAATAGATTCTGCTAAATGGACAGCACCCAAACAGTAGAGTGGACCTTGTCCAATATATTGAGCCAATAGTCTTTGTTTGGAAAAAATATGTGAAGCCCAAGGATAACCATTTTTCTTATTATTTATTATTTGTATATTCACTTGCTGTTGGTATTGCAATAATACTTTAGTAAGTTCCTCTGCTGGCAGCGTGGTGCCTCAAGTATTTGATGCCGTCTCCATAACCAAAATAAGATTTGATGTCTCTCTGTTTAGAGTCTAGGATGGCTTTTCAAGATTAATGTCAATTCTTCAGGGTAGGTCAAGTCAGGAAATACCTAATAATAAAATCTTGAAAGCTTGACAGAGTTTCCTTTTACTTCTCTTATACCAAGCAGTATCAAGTTTCTTTTAACAATTTTTACGTTCTTTGTTCAAGATTGTCTCTGTACTTTACCTGTCAGGTTGGCAGGTAAATGTTTTCTCTGGCTGATAAAATTTCTTGTACTATATTCAAGCCCATGAAAGGCTTTCTGCAGTGTGTAAACATGTCTCTAGAGTGCCTGTTCCTCTTCAAGTCTTCACTGAGTCTTTGGATCTTTCCTAGCTCTGCATTTGTCTCTCTCATACCAACAAAACAGTGTATCACTGCACTGTTCAGTTTAGGTTTATTAGCCCACAGAGCTAAACAGTTGACTTAAACAGTTCCAGCTTTTGAAGATCAGTTATTTTAATAAGAATGAAAAGCATTGAGCTTCAAAAGCTGGAACTGCTTAAGTCAATCCTGCCAACCATTACCTCAGATGCAGTTCTCCTATCTCCTTCCCAGAGTCTTCTCTGTTGTCAATTCAACATCCATAACCCCTCTTGTCTTCGATCAGAAAGTTTCTTATGAAAACCAAACTATCTACACTCTTCTTTTTCAGCAAAGCTAGTTTAAAGTATTTGTTACATTTTGGCATGGAAGTTTGCGCATATGATGAGCCAACAGAGACAGGCATATCATATTGTGGTTCTGTCCAGTTGGCTGCTCTCTTTGATTATAACTATTGTTTTATTGTATAATGGTAAAGGTTTCCCCCGTGCAGTCACGTCCAACCCATGGGGTAGGTGCTCATCTTTGTTTCTTAGCTGAGAGAGCCAGCATCGTCCGAAGACTTTTCTGTGGTCATATGGCCAGCATGACCATACACCAAGTCTGTTACCTTCCCACCAAAGTGGTATCTATTTATCTACTTGCATTTGCATGCTTTCAAACTACGAGGTGGGCAGGAGCTGGGGAAGTGTAACAGGAGCTCACCCTTGAACCCAGGCTGTCAGCTTTCCTGCTAACAAGTTCAGTGTCTAACCAGTCACGGCTACCTCTGATTTATTGTATAACATCCTGAAATCTGAATTTGGCATATAGCATGAAGGTATTTCCATCAAACATGGAGTATTTCATCAGTTGTAACTACATTGTAGTTACATTGTAGAATCATTACAGCTGTCCAGAATATCATTGGGCTCCAACTACCAGCCCTGGACGATATCTTCGCATCTCGTTGTTCTAGGAAGTTGCACAATATTCTCAGAGACTCTTCTCATCCTGCTTACAATCTTTTTGGACTGTTGCCTTCTGGCAGAAGATACAGAACAATTAAAACTCGGACCACACGTTTTCTGAACAGTTTTTATCCCAGAACTATAATTGCACTTAATAATGAATTAAAGGGTTACCATCAGTGAGCTGTTGGATAGTATTACTTGGTCTGTTGTATGGATGTTTGAGTGGTTCAGGGTGGGGAATTTGTGGCGGGTGGGGCGTGTTTTTAGGGATTGCTATGTGTGTTGGGACTGGTCTTTAAGCGTTATGTGAATTTCGTTGTATGGGTGTACTGTGTATATACGTACAATGACAATAAATTATTATTATTATTATTATTATTGTATACATTTCAAACCTATAATACCTGAGATTGACTTTCATAGTATGTTATTTAAATCATAGTACGTTATTAAAAGTCAATCTGAGATTGAGTTTTCATTAGTATTTAAAAACTGCTATTACTTAGCACCTCCTGCAGTTTCTTTCTGCGCATCATACAAGATTTGGTTCTTTCTCTTTAAACCCTGTATTGTTTTAGATTGATTCCCAAAGGAATATGTTCTTGTGTTTACTTAGGGGTCTTTGGGAGAGGTGCCTCTCCTATCAAAGATGTGGTTAAGTGTTGATTGGTAAAATTGACTTTTCAATAGTGATATTCCACCTGAAGAATTCTGTTTCCAAAAGGCTCACTTATTCATTGTCTCTTTAATATTAAGTGAAGACAGAACTAGTATGTCATTTTAGAAGTCCTCTTCCATTGACAGCTCTTGGCTGAAAAGAGATGGCAACAAGAAGACCTTCATACACAGATTTATCTTATGTTCTAATTGTGCCCTTTCCCAGACTGCAAGTCTATTCTCATAGTCACTCATGCCATGACCACTTTGCATGTGAACTTTTGCAATGTGTTCTATGGAGGACTGTCCTTGAAGACCACTCCAAATCTACAGCATTGTGAATACAGGTAGTCCTCAGTTAGCAACCACTGTTTGAAATTACAATGGCATCCTCATGGTTTGGATCACCTAAATTCTGCAAGCCTTCAGACAATCTTTAAAAACTGGTATTTCTCCCAGGCTTTGGGATAGTTTGGGTTACACCTCCATGATGTACAATGTCTATTTTGTGTTAGGTTAATGGGGTAAATCCCCCTATTGTATTTATTCTGGGGAAGGGCAATTTTATAAATTAGTCAAAGCTGGAATCTAGTGACCTTAGTATTTTGGTTTGCATAAAATTTGAGAATCGCCAATATTCAGGATTATGAGGTTTGTAGACTCAAATATCTGAAGCATCAGATTATCTAAATGCGAAATAGGATGGTTTTCTTGACATAGAAGGTGCCCATTTCAGCAGAGATCAGAATCCTTTGAAAATAGTCTTACATGAATCTAAAAACCACGTGTCTGAATGCCTGTCGCACAGGGATATCAAACTGGTGGCCTGCAGGCTGGATGCATCACATGCAGGCCACACCAACCCCAGCTCTGTAAATGGGAAAAACGTAGCGAAACGTCACGTGACGGCAACGTGACGCGGCGAGTTTGACACCCGTGCTATAGTAGAAGAAAAACTAAATTATATTTTGTAATCTGTAAAGTAAATTGATCGGGCAACTGACAGATTTCATGGTCAGGTTTTCTTCTCTTTTCTTCTCTTTTCTTCTCATTCTTTAATAACAGACATTAACTTCTAAGATTTCAAGTTAGTGTCTAGCTCTTGTTTATGTAAAAAAATTCTGTATTTAGTTTGGAATCTGCTATCCACAAATGTTAGGCTCCAATCCTCTGTACTTTTAACTGGGAATGAGTTTCAATAGAATTTTTCAGGTAAACAATTATAAATCAAGTTGAAAGATTCTTGTAAGCAATAACATGTTTTCTGAACATATATACTGAGTTGTTAATCTCTCCCAAGTGTTATACAAGTATCTCTTCTGATTCTGCAGTCTCCTTAAGTTGTACTTTTAAAAGATACTTTTGATACTATTTATGAAGACTGCACCAGCAACATGGGAAACAAAGAATCTGGGAACAAACAGAACAATTTGTAAATAAAGGCCAGATGCAGTGTGAAAATGAAAAGTACCGTATTTTTCGGAGTATAAGATGCACCTTTTTACCCCCCAAAAGAGGGTGAAAACTTGGGTGCGTCTTATACACTGAATGTAGCCCCACCCAGCCACCCCCACCCTTTGGCCTCTACCTCCCAACAATTTACCTCTTTGCAGCAAACAGCAGCAGAGCCTGATTAGAACAAGAAACTGATTATTAGCCTCCCGACCTACAGCTGAGAGGCTGCAGCCATGCGGTAAAATGAAACTAACTACGGTGGCTGTAAGGAGACAAATTGTTGGGAGATGAACTGCTGGCAATGTTGGATTACTGAAACTGAAAGGAGGTAACAGCTCCTGTGGCCTAGAGGTGGAGCTCTTGCCTCACAATCAGGAGGTTGTGAATTTTAGGTAGAGGCAGTCTCCTGCTTGGGCAGGGGGTTGGACTAGATGACCTGCAAGGTCCCTTCCAATTCTGAGTGTTCAAATTATTAGACTTATTTTTTAAAGACTGCTTTATTATTGTTCTAGACAACTTAACAAAATGAAGAAGCTTTTTAAAATAAATGCTTGCTCTGAAGAGGCCCAGTGCTTTTGTATCTTCTTTTAAATAGCAGAGAATGTATACTTCCAGAAAGCCACATCAAATTTAAAGATCTGTAAAAGTATAATCTGAAATGTAACAGTGTCCTGTTTAGTATTAAGATAAGGCAGCTGAGTTAAACCCTCACTTAGTCATGTTTGGAGTAGATCTATTTAAATAATTGGGAGAAATTAGTGTGATTACATTTAAGAAAACTTTCTGGCATTATGTACATTTCTCCAATTCTTTGCTATTTCTATGGGTCAGGCACACATGCACAGAAATACACAGCAAACAGTGTATATCATATGTACTGTTTGCTGTTTGGCAAATTGCTGGGAGGCAGAGACCTTTTTTCCTTGTTTTCCTCCCCCAAAACTAAGGTGTGTCTTATACTCTGGTGCATCTTATATTCTGAAAAATACGGTAAGCAGTCTGTAATAAGTTGGCAAAGCAAAATTTGACTTTATGGCATTCAAATGTATGACACTAGATTTTTAGTGTACATTGGAAGCTACTCTTTAGCCTATTGAGAACAATTGTATGTCTAATGAAGAGTCATATATTAGCATTGTACCTAGCTTTGTAATGGGTAGGTTCCGTTATGGCCATAAGTTGAGGTCTATCTGTATACTGAAAACCATAAAACAACAGAAACTTTTCGAAAAGGCAGTTGCTTTGCTGGGTAAATGAATTGGGGAAGTTGCTTTTAACTGGGCATCTATTATTAATTTGCCACTTAAGTCCCCTCCCCATGTTCTGTCATATGTAAATCTATATAGTTTTAGTTATCTGATTTTTTGGATGAAAGCCATCATTATGTATTTTTAGTTTTTATTGGATTCTGTCCAATAGCATCATTACTTTAGTTCAAAATCTTTATCACATGTACAATTTCTGTGCCTAACTAAGCAAGTATCAAATCCAATGTTTTGATGCTATTTATGCAGGCTATCGTAGAAGCATTGCATAACACATGATGACTTCATCCCATTTTAGGTGGTATTTGTGTTAGCTACAATTGTTCTTAAACAGTACTTGTATGACTACTACTGGTGCATGTAACTTTTGAAGACAACTGTCCAGCTCTTTTTTCCCCTGGTAATATTATTTTTGGGTAAAAACTCTGGTTGTATAGATGCAAACATGAAATAATGATTATAGTTGTGGTCTTCCCAAAGTGGACGAAAATAATATTGTAATCCAGTGTATAAAAGTAACTGGGTTTTTCTTGTTACATATCTATAAACGTTGATAATAAGAATTCTTTAAAAATGTATAGATTGTCAATTTTTTCATTACATTGGATTCATTCAGGTGATGTTCTGGGACCTTTTTAGTTGAAATGTCTGTCAAAATACTTGCGTGTTCCTGGCATGTAGATTGTACAGAATTTTCTTCATTTTTTACATCAGTCAAATCTGAAATTAGCACTAATGAATAACACAGTGTGAATAATACAAGCTTAATTTATGAAGATACTTCATAATTGAGCAATCCAGATGTCTGCCCTTCATGTAAGACTAGAATGTGGCAGACTAGTTTTATATCAAATGTATTGAATTGTTTATAAGGATTATGCCCTCTTTATTTGTTTAGGTAGCATTTTAGGATAGTAATTTTTCTTTTTCTTTTTAATTTTTGTTTCTGCTTCTTCTGGCAAGCCTCCATTCTGTTTTGACTTATTAATCAGTGTGCTAAGCATACTTTCATAACAGATTTCCATTTTTTCAGATCTTTTATTATAAGTTGTTTAAATTGAAAGTTGATTTCTTATATTTTGATCTATATCCATTGTTATACGAGCAAATTTATATGTGGCAATGGATCTTGCTTTCTTTTTCATCCAATGCAGTGGTTAGGCAAAATCCTTGTAAAGTTAGTGCTGGGAGCGTCCACTTCCCAGTGCATTTTCAAGTCTCTGGCCCCACCCCAGTCCTATCCGACCGCCAACGCCCACCGGTAACCACCATCCAGTGGCTGGCTGCATTGGGGCTGTGTGTATCTGGCCACTGCTGCTGCCGCCCATCTGAAAGCACTCCTCGCCGCCACTCTTCAGCTGAGCAGCGCAGGTCGTCCGTTTTAGTCATCAGCCATCGGATGTTGGACAGCCTCCACCGCTCTCGTCACTTCCGTGGCATCCCCCCCCAGGTATGGCGAGCCCCAGGCCGGGGCTCGACAATATGAACTTCAGTGTTTCCAACTTATAGTTTCCTTGCGTGCCTTCAAACTGATGGCATGTGGGGTGCAAAAGATTGGATTGCAAGGTAATCTTTTGTTTAAAGATTCTAATTTGCATGGAACACAGAGAACATGCTTGGGATAAAACTACCGTATTTTTCGGAATATAAGACGCACCAGAGTATAAGACGCACCTTAATTTTGGGGGAGGAAAACAAGGGGAAAAATTCTGCTTCTGCCTACCAGCATCCTTAGCCTGGCCAGCTTCAGCACATTAGTTCGCTCTCAAATGGAGCATTTGGAGGCTGAAAACGGGAGGCACGGAGCCCAAAAATGCAAGCCATTGTCTGTGGCAATCTCTGCAGCCAGAAAGAGGACGAACAGAGGCCGAAGGGTGGGGGCCGGTGGGTGGGTGAGGCTACATTTGGAGTATAAGACGCACCCAAATTTTCAGCTTTTTTGGGGGGGAGTGCGTCTTATACTCCAAAAAATACAGTAGACTTTTGTTGAGCTTGTGGCATACTGGCCAAAATGTACGCAAATTGACAGGAATGTTTATTTTCTTTTCATGCCATTATCTCTGTCTATCTTCTCTATCTAAAGTCAGGTGTGGGTGACAAGCACTTGGGGAAAAAGCAATAAAAACAAAAACTATGCCTGCCTGCCTGCCCCCCCCCCTTTTTCCTTTTCCCTCCCTACCTCTGTAAAACTCCATAATATTCTGATAATGTTCATTTCTAAGAATACAAAAGAGCTGAACACTTTTTCACAAAAATGTGTGTGTTGTTCTGTTTGTAATCTTTCCCTCCTCCCTCCTCACCGGTTAACACATACTGACCAGCTATGACATCCAGCCTGATCAATCTCTTTTGGTTTCTGTATGATGAAGAACTTTTCTTTGACTGTTTGACAAGGACATTCACTATGTTTAATCAAAGGTACTGCAAAATAATTATGGTTGAGAAAATTGAAGGCTAACTAAAGTTCCTAGATGTGGTTGCCAATGAAGAGAAAGCACCACATACTATTTTAAGCATTAATATATTAGTCCCTTCTATTCTTTGTTTAATCAGTGACTTAACATGCTTGGCTAATTTGTGCATCTATGTGTTATATAAACCAAACTAATGACAATTTTAGTCAGTGTTTTGCAAATCCAGTCATTTAGTAAACCATGATGTGATGAGTTAATGAAGACATATGGAGGAATCTAATGAAGGAATTTATCATTCAGAACAACTCCTGTTTTCATTTTTTCAGAAATAACTGGACATGGAGTTACAAACACATATTTATTTTGCCATGATGATTCTGTGGTGTTTCCCTTTTTGAAACTGGTTAGTTATAATATAATTTAAAATATATAAAAATTCTGCTTTTAGTTCAGTGTATGTCACGGAGGTCTGATGGGAACATAGGGAAGTGTGCAAAGGTCTCCATGGTGATAAGCATCTTTGCTCACTTACTTAAAATGCCTATGTATAAGGTTGTTAGTTTCTTGAATTCTGAATGGATAACTTAGCTTCAAAAAAAGGCCATAAGTGCAAAAGATTTTGTTTGAAAAATACTAGTTCTTTAGAATTTTTGACAAGAAACGGAATTGAAATGAAAGTGGTGTGAAAGAAACATATGAAATGCAAAATGAGGAAGATTATTGCCAAATATCAGTGTATACTTATAGATAAATATGCTTATGATATTGGTTGAAGTTATGGAATTTTAAGGATTATTAAGAACTTGCATACAGATATAGGTAGTTCCTCCACTTACAACCACAGTTGGACTGAAGCAACCACAGTTTTGGTTGTTGAGTGAAGCAGTAGTTAAATTGCAATCCTGGCTGTTCCAGTTGCAGTCATTCAGCAGGCTAATTCTCCCCTACTGGGGAGAATGATCACAAGAACCCTGCTGTTAGTTAGCATTTTTGCCAGATTTAAGGTCTCCTTCAGGACGTAGAAGGATTTGCCCTCCCTGCATGGATGTGCTGGAGGAATGGACCTCAAATTCAGTATCCCCTTTATTTGCAACTTTCCCTTCTGGCTTTCCCTATTGACTTTCTGAGGAAGCTGACAGAGAAAATTGCAAATGGTGATCACATGATCATAGGGCACTTGGCACTTGGTCGTAAATGCGGACAGATTGCTAAGTGCCCAAAATGCAGTCATGTGACGGGCACCCTCAGCGTGACATTTTATGGTGGCTAGTAAAGCACCCATTCCGAGGCCATAGCCTATAACAGTGATGGTGAACCGTTTTTTGCTCGGGTGCCAAAAGGGCGCGCACACTCGCAATGGCGCGATAGCGCGTACCCACACCCATAATGCAATGCCCCCCCCCTCGTGCATGCGCACACAACCTCCCGCACTGCCCCTGCATTTCAGAACTTCCGGTTGGCCTGTTGGGCTGTTTTTTGCCATCCACAGGTTCCGGAGGCTTTCCTGGAGCCTGGGGAAGACGAAAAACAGCCCAACGGGTGAAAACGGCCTCCCCCCTTGCCCTCCAGAAGGCCGAAAATCAGCTGGCCAGCACGCACATGCGCGCTGGAGTTGACATAGGGCAAAGCCTTGCGTGCCCTCAGATAATAGCTCCGCGTGCCACCTGTGGCACCCGTGCCATAGGTTCGCCATCACTGGCCTATAATGTTTAAAATGTTATAATGTTTTCTCTAAGATGTTTTTAATGTTTATCTGCTGTTGTTAAGCCGCCCAGAGTCCTTTGGGAGTTGGGCGGCATACAAAAATAAATAAATGAATGAATGAATGAATGAATGAATGAATGAATGAATGAATGAATGAATGAATGACGATTACAAATGGTCATTAAATGACTGGCCATAAGTCAAAGACTACCTGTAATGTCTTTTAGGTTTGATATAAATGTTAAATACTAAAAGAAAAAAAGAACATCATCAGGTTTTTATTATCAGATTTATGTGCCGCTCATCTCGCAATTCAAAGCAACTCTCAGAATATGAAAGCAATAGCAGTAGCAGTAGCACTTAGACTTCTATACCACTTAGATTGTTTTACAGCGCACTCTAAGCGGTTTACAAATGTCAGCATATTGGGTCCAACAATCTGGATCCTCATTTTACTGATCTTGAAAGGATGGGAAGACTGAATCAACTTTGAGCCTGTCAAGATCGAACTGGCAGTGGGCAGACTTAGCCTGCAATACTTCATTTTAACTGCTGCGCCACCAAGGCTCCTCCCTATGAAACTTCTCAAAAAAAAAAAGAAACTTTGATTATACTCATAATTTTAAAGTAATGTTTTTTTGAAATCGTATTATTTTTATAACATAAGTCTGAATCACACTTTTTACTGTTCAGATTCATTACAAACAAATTGTATTGGAGAAGGGCATTACTCTCATTCTTGATGGCTTTCCCTCCTTGTGGAACAGGAAGGTGGAGTCTAGCTTCTAATTCAGTGCCATTGTTCTGTCTGTGTTCCTATGTTATTTAGAGACAGCAAGAATTGCCGTAGGAACTTACATTATATGGAAGAAATACATAAAATGAACTTGGCTTGAGAGAGTTATTTAGTAATTTGGTAATGCTGTGGAGTAGCACGTTGTGGTGTGCTTTAGTTGAAAAACCTGTGATATAATATACATTTATGCAAGTCATGAAATTCCAAGGGCCGAAATGCATTTCAGACAAGATACAAATCTTAATCTCTTTTTGTACTTAATGGAAATTATGTTGACATAGAGAAAATATAGCTTTTGAAGTATGCTTGGGTGTTTTTCTATGAAAATATACAAATTATAGATAAATGTCTAAGTACAAAGAATGAAAGTATGGTAATGATCAAATACACCTACTTATGAGCGAGTACAAAGATACAAATCTGTTTAATTGCAAATGAGTTTTTGCTGTTAAGTTAGTGATTGAAATCACTGACTTGTTTAATTTTGTTTTAGTTTCTGAGTAGTAGTAAGAAGATCTGGAAGTTTAATATCTTTCTCCAGTAAACTTGGTGCCTCTTTTCAATTAGTGTGGATATAGTAGAGTGAGGGAATTAGGATTCATTTGACTTTATGAGTTTTAATAATGTAGTCAATAAGCATGAGTTCTGTAGCCCTTTTCTATATTACAGGAGTTAGTTTTCGGTGTCTGAACAAGGATCTGTTAAAAGCCAAATGATTCTCTAATAAAAGAATCCTTTTTTCTTTTTTTTACTTTTTAGTAAATTAAGATGTTGACCTCATATGGAGACCTGGCAGGGCATGATGGGAGCAGTTGGATCCACATCATCAACTAGTTATTAGGTACATCAGTGAGAGGGGATGTTGCAATAGTTAATAAGGAAGCTATCTCTCTGCAACAGGTGTTCTTCAAATTGGTGTTGGCACATTCATGTTTGGCTATTTTGATAGATGCAGTTCAGGATCTCATAGCTTCCAAAGGCTTTTCTTGGACTATTTTGGTACCCACCCATGAGGCACATCATAATCTTGATCTGAGTTCTTTCCTATTATGTATAGGGACCCCATTGGATCAACCACTATCTCTTGAGTTCTGGACTCCTCTATAGGGTGAGGGCCAAATAAGGAAACTGGTAGATCCTGTTGAATTGTAAACTGTTCTATGGGGAATATTTTCTTCAAACTGTCTGACCACCTAGGTCTTGATAAGAAATTGCAACATCATCCAGGTGCTTATTATTGTGTTGCTCAATGTTCCTAGTCCATGTTAGAACATGTAGCACTTCGAGTTACTCATAGCAGTTGCAGATACTGAAATATGGCAAGCAACTTGAGTGAATGTGGAGCAAGTCTAGAGAAAATTTCTTGCAGAAAAATTGAGACATCATCATAACACCTTTACTCTTGAAATCAGGAGAAAAACCAATATATTTCTTGTCATCCAGGAAATTTAGGAAAGTGGCCCAACTTCTAATAGTTTAGCACAGTGATGGCGAACCTTTTTTTCCTCGGGTGCCGAAAGTGCATGCGTGTGTGCTATCACACATGCGTGAGTGCCCACACCCATAATTCACTGCCTGGGGAGGGCAAAAATGTCCTCCTTGCCCCCACCGGAGGCCCTCTGGAGGCCGGAAATGGCCGGTTTCCCAACTTCTGGTGGGCCCGGTAGGCCCATTTTTCACCCTCCCCAGGCTCCAGAGGTTTCCCTGGAGCCTGGGGAGGGCAAAAATGTTCTCCCTTGTCCACCCGGAGGGCCTCCAGAGCCAAAAACGCCCTCCCAGAGCCTCCGTGTGAGCCAAAAATCGGTTGGCCGGCGCGCACATGCGCGATGGAACTGAGCTAGGCAACGGCTCGCGTGCCGGCAGATATGGCTCCGCGTGCCACCTGTGGCACGCGTGCCATAGGTTCGCCATCACTGGTTTAGGACAATGATCTGAAATCATTTGAGCTCCACTGAGAGTAGTTTACATGTTTCTTTGCAGATGAAGTCACTCAGATTTGTACAAAGTTTGATGTTGCTTTCAACAAAACCATTTCCTACTATTTGTCTCAATCAGTTTCATTATTTACCCTATGAGAAAGTGGAAAATGTTTTTTGTGCTGTTACTTAGATCCACTTTAAAAAAGCTGTTTGAGGATCTAAGATTATTGGACTTGGCCAGATTATAAAGCTATTGGGCATTGATCAGTATTTTGTATTTATTTATGTTAATGGCTTAGATTGTGACCATGCAACTTGGATGGAATGATTTGGCTTGACACTTTCTAGGCAAATTAGACCTGGATTTGACTCCTTCTTTCATTGGAAAGAAATACCGTACAATGTGATGTTGTTATTTCTGACTGCAGCGCCTTGCATTACACCACCTGCGCAGTCTGAAAACGCAATGCTCTTTTTTTTGCCTCTGCACACCCCCTTTTTTGAATCTGGGAGGAAAAAGAGCATCGCGTTTTTGGGCTCTGTGCAGGAGGTGTAATGCAAGGCAGTGCCACCCAAAAATGCTGTTGCCGCGATCTCCGCTGCCTGGAACGCCTTCGTTTCAGATCCGTTTTTGGAATCGGGGAGGGAATCATGGCACTGCCGCCCGAAAACACTTTCCTTTCCAATTCCAAAAACCTTGCTTTTGGAAGGCTGCTTCGGCTCCTGTTGCCGAGTGTGGGCTTCATGGCCAAAGCGTTCCCCCCCTGTACTCTTTCCATTATGAAGTTTCCTGGCCGGAGAACCGCATGGATCGCTCCACTGGGAGCTGGCCTGCAAGGACTGCTTGATCAGGATTGGGGGGGATGGACCCCCCTTCCACGCTCTCTTTCCTCCCCCGCCTGGGATCCCCTCCAAGCCCTTCCCCACCACGCGCAGACAAAGGTGAAGCAGCCGGCAGCTGGGGAGGGGGGAAGGCATGGGGTGGGGGGTTCCTCCATGGCGCAGGGGGCTCCGCTCAACCTGCTGGAATCCGGCGGTGGCGGCTTTCCCATCCAGGTGGAGCACGATCGGAAGCGGAGGCAGTTGAATGGCTGCCATGATAAAGCTGCTCTGTTGTATGAATATGTAAGGAATATGAATATGTAGGGAAGAGGGTGGTGGATCTTCAACTAGGCGTGTGGAAGCCAAAAAAGTGCATTGCGTTTCAGGCGGCGGGCAGTTCCAGCCGGTGCTGCCACCCAAAAATGCTTTCCTATCTCAGTCCCCCAATGCACATCGCAGAGGCACGCGCCCTCCTCCTCCTGCTCCGCAGACTCACTTTCTCTTTCCTCCTGGCCAGATCCGTCTCCTGGACCAGGAGCAGAACCCGACCGCCCTCCGCCTGGGTCGTCTGGAGAAGGGGCAGGCAGAGCGGTGAGCCGCCTTGCCGTACGCCTCTCACGCAGCCCCCCCTTCGCCAAACGAGTCCTGACCTCCCGCTTCGGGAATCAGGCTCCAACTGAGGCAGCAAAGGTGCAGGGGGCTTGCTGGGAAGCCTGGCAACGTGTTTATGAGATGGCAGCATCCAGAAGGACTGAAGTGCTGCGTCTCTCTCGGGCCTTGCTGTGAGAAAGCCAGGCTTTCAACGCCTATGGCTACAGGTAGGAAGACGGGGGCGTCTCGGGAGCGGAGACTTCAGTGCCAAGTCCCTCTTCTGCTCCCATGAAAATCATACCCCACCCCACCCCACCCGCTCCAGTTAAATGCCCATAGGGTGATAGGGTTTGTTTTAAACCTCCGAGTGGAAGTGAGGATCCCCGCCGCCTGGAACTACCCGAAAATGCGATGTGCGGAGGCCGAAAACCTCTGAAGGGTGGGGGCCTACATTTGGAGGATAAGACGCACCCAAATTTTCACCCTCTTTTTTGGGAGGAAAAGGTGCGTCTTATACTCCGAACAATACGGTACATATTCTCAGATAACAAATAGAATTCTTTCCTGTCAAATGACATATATCTGTGTTTAAATGGTGTTTGTTGTCAGGTTTTTTTCTGGAAATTTTGATAAATCACAACTATATAACATGTATAGATTTTTGCAGTTTATACTGGTAGGGGAAGTATGCACAATAATATTCTGAGGTTCTGCTCAAATACCTCTCCTATAGGCTTTTGAAGAATTAGTACTTATTTTCTGTCTAGGGTTTATTTATTTATAAATCACATTTATAGGCTAACATATTCAAATGACTTTGAGCAGTGAATAATTTAAAAATATTTGATGTTAAAAAATGGTGATAACTGAATCTGGTCCATTTTTGAATGTGATCTTGCTTTTAGTGGCTGCCACCCCCACCCCCAAGTGGTCCCGTTCTGTTCAAATTTCAAAGGGTGATAATGATGAGAGAAAGTTTGTGAGCCCTTTGTATTTTTCTCATCAGTATATCTTGCTGATAGACAGATGGATGACAGAATTCTGACCCTTTTACATAATTAATTTCCAACATGCTGTTGACTTGTAGAGAATAAAAATAGAGAGAACTAAGTGTGATTGAAGAAAACTGATTCTGTGCCATTGAGCAGCTGTATTCACTGAGTGCTCATTAATGGACCAAACTGCTGAGAAGTCTCAGTGCTATACTATTTCTGCCTTAAGCCTCTACTGTTAAACATTGTTATAAATGCTTTTGATTCCATTTTAGAAAAATAATAATCAGGAGACCCAAAGCTGGATGGAATCAACATGTCTGCAATTTGTGCAGAGGAACACATACAAGGAGAAATGTGCAGATATGCATAATAAAGGATAAAGGAGTTTGACTCGGTGACAGTAAATAAGAAAACAATATAAGAACCTTAAAAGAAATAGCAGGAAACTAATTTTCAGCTAAACGCTGGAAGAGATATCCTTAGGGTAAGAGCTGTTTGAACAAGTGAAAGGACAGGAGGCAGCATGCAATTAAGACCTGGATGGACACCTGTCAGCAACGTTGTATTTATTACACCTTTCATTGCTTAACCATTATTAATGATTGAGGAAGGTTAGATTATTTCCTAGATCCCTTCAGAGTTCTTTTGATTGCAGAATGATATTCACATTTAACCTATATTATATTAAATTTATATTATTTATTTATTTTATTTATTTATTTGGTTTTCTTATATGCCGCCCAACTCCCGAGGGACTCAGGGCGGTGTACAACATAGGAAAAATACAAGGAAAACCAATAAACAGTTACATTAAAATCAAAATATAAAAATTAAAAATTACAGTATAAAAAACCATTCAACAACCAGACATACCATTAAAAGAAAGACTAAAGGTTTTGTTTCCCAATGACCCTACCTTTAAAATATGTGAAGAATCTAAATTCAGTGAGATACAGAAAAGCAGACAAATAGGTTTTGGTAAGACTTGGAAACAAATATGGTTTCATATGCATGCTTGTCTTAATTTCAGGTGAATACATTATGTTTATTTCAGAATGATGCACCTGAAATTAAGAATCATTGTTAAATTGTTATTTAACCTTTTCTTTAAAAAAAACTTTTTAGTTCCCTATTCCTGTACCCCTCCCTCCTGAAATTGGTGTGCAGGTCTGTCTTAGCGCAACTCATCTCACAGGCTGCTTGTGGGGAAAATAGGAGGAAAGTGTGTTGAATATGTTTGCTGCCTTGAGTATTTGTAAAAATAATAAAGGAGGATACAAATAAATAAATAACATTTTCTTTGGTTCTGTAACATATAGAATTTAAACTCTTAGTCATTTAGTTCTTAAGACCTGTGGCTCTTCTAAAGTCTGCTTATTTGGTTTCCACAGATGCCAGACATCATTTTATAAACACCAGATACAGGTAGTCCTCGACTTACAACAATTCACTTAGTGATTGTTTGAAGTTAACAACGGCACTGAAAAAAATGACTTATGACTTCACACTTATGACCATCGCAGCATCCCCATGATCATGTGATTTACAATCGGATGCTTCGTAACTGGTTCGTACTTATGACAGTTACAGTGACCCGGAGTCATGTGATTCCCTTTTGCAATCTTCTGACTGGAAAAGTCAATGGGGAAACCAGATTCTCTTAACAACCATGTTACTAATTTAACAACTGCAGTGATTCACTTAACAAATGTGGCAAGAAAAGTTGTAAAATGGGGTAAAATTCACTTAATAAATTTCTCACTTAGCAACATAAATCTTGGGCTCAATTGTGGTCGTAAGTTGAAGACTACTTGTAGAAAATGGCAAGTAAAATAAGAAAAATTCTATTTCAAAAGGAACATACTGAAGCTGATTGGCATTTTAAAATCTGGCATCATAATACTCAGTATTCAACTTTTAAAAATATCATTACCGAAACTCCTTGTTTACTGTACTAACAATGCCCCCTCTCATGAATCTTCATTTTTTGGATAGGTTTATTCAAAACAATTCATTATGCATTTTTTCCAGGGAAACAAATATAAGCCGAATTTATAGCTGAATTTGAATCATTTTTACTCTCACCATTTCATGTAGTAATAAATTTCATTACATAATAAAAAGCCTGCAAAGACATGCTTGCTTCAATTATATTCAAATTTTATTGTGTTCAGTATTTTTGTGAGGAACTATTTATTTATAAACAAATGGCTAGGCATCCCTCTTTTTATTTACAATATCTCTTATAAAGTTGTGATTCTTCTCATGGTCTTTGCATCTTTACATAGAAAAATTATGCAGTCAGGAATTCAAATATTGCACTTTTGTATGTTGCAATCTTATATTAAATTCTAAATTTTAAATGACAGTAATTGGCAGAGTGCATGTCTGTTTATGTGTCTTTTAAATGTCTGTCACTGATTGAATATGTTTTTATTGTAAAGGGATTTTAACTGTTTTTGTTACTTTATATAATTTGACAATAGTAACAAATTATTTGGACATTTATACATTAAAATTGCCTCTATAACAATACAGGAAAAATACCTGTGACTTCATGCGACAATAATAATGTTTTCGAAGTCTTATATGTTCTTTAATTCTGCACAGTGTCTAACATAACTTTCTCTATACAATGTGTATGTGTCATATATGGAGCAATACTAGCATGCAGATCACAGGTTGGATATCAGTGTTGTAAAGATACACATTTTCAAATAAGCTTAATAGTTGCTATATGTCTGTGATGGCGAACCTATGGCACGTATGCCAAAAGTGGCACATGGAGCCATGTCGCCTGGCACGTGCGGCATCGCCCGTTCCTCTTCTGGGTTTCTGGCGCGCATGCGCACGCGACAATCAGCTGGCCTATGCGCATGCATAGAGCTGGTCTTCCATTTTCCAGTGTGAGCATGTGCACCGGCCAGCTGATTGGTGTGTGCGCATGCCCGGCAGTAAACTTGGTGGCTGGCGCGCATGCGCGTGCCGGAAACCAGAAGTTCATATTCCGGTGCGCACATGCCCTCTGGGCAGCTCCTCTTCCTGGTCGCAGCCCAGACGAGCATGCACAAAGTTGCTCCCTTCTCAGCACTCGGTGCCAAAAAGGTTCGCCATCACTGCTATATGCTATAGGCCCGTGATGGCGAACCTATGGCACGGGTGCCACAAGTGGCACGTGGAGCCATATCGGTGGGCACGCGAGCTCGGGTCCGGTGTGCATGTGTGCACCAGCCGGCTGATTTTCGGGCCTTCTGGGCCCACTGGGAGTCGGGAAACAGGCTGTTTCCAGTCTCCAGAGAGGGTGGGGAAGGCCATTTTCGCCCTCCCTAGGCTCATAGAAAGGCTCTGGAGCCTGGGGAGAGTGAAAAATGGGCGTGCCATTGCATGCTGGGAGCAGGGGGGTCATGCGTGCATGTGCGGGGGTGCATGGAATTATGAGTGTGGGCACGCACACACGTGATCCCCCGCATTTCCCCCCCCCTTTTGGCACACGAACCAAACAAGGTTCGCCATCACTGCTATAGGCTCTTTTTTCTCTTGACATTTGTCCACTCCTTGTTGTGATGCATATCAACATTTTAACACTTCTATTTATTCACCATGACTGGTTGCTATGTAAAATGAACATTTAGAAAGAATAAAGATTTTATAATTTTATTTTGCTTTTATTCTTTTGGTTTTTATAAACAATATTTGTCCTGCAATTTAGTTAATGTTATTTTTTCCTCAAAAATGATAGTTATGTTGGTTTAGTGTAGCAAAAATTGAATAGCGTGTAAAAACCATGCTTTATTACAGATTATGATCCAAAAATTTCCTAGTAAGAAAATCGTACAGTATTTTTACTAATTTATGTTTCTATATAAGCTCTGTCCCTTTTTTAAAAAAGTATTCTTTGCATAGACCTGAATGGGCACAACTGTTAATTGTGTATCAGTTTAGGACTAGGTACTTGGCTTTATGCTAATAGAAGGAAATTGTCTTTCTCCCCTCCCCCCCCCCATTTGAACTGAAGGGTCTTTCTTATTTCTTGAAATAAAATCAATCTGTTTTCAGATTCTTTAGCAGTTACGGATATAATTTGTGGAGTGATGAAAGTATGAAGTTTTACATTGCTGAGGGGGCAGATCTGACATGCAGTTAAAAGCATTTTTTCACTGAAGCAGACAAATGGTAGCCAGTCAGCTAGAAAGGCAGTTAATGTGATTGATTACAACACAGTCCTTTGCATGTCCATGCATCTAAGATATAAATCTGAATTTGCTGAGCTTCACAGTAAGGTGCTGACTTGTGTGATTTTGTGGAAGTCTGAAGACAGAAACATTCCATTTCACTTTTGGCATCCATGATAATGGATTATTATTGGTTTGTTGCACTAGACTTCTTAATACGATGACAGCAATATGAGCCAGCTACATTAAAAAGAATTTCATTGATTGTAAGAAAGATGAGCTGAGTTAGAGACGAGATATTTTATTTGGGTTATCTAGTTTTAGAAATTTAGTTATTGAATTTTGATATCGTTGAATTTTGATGTCATGTACCATATATATTTTTGTACGGTTGTTTCTGTACCTGTTTGTTCTGTTTTTCTTTTTTTTGAAAAGGCCTTCGGGCTATTCAATAAATGTACTGGTCACTAGACTAAATGGTTACAACGCTCAAGAAATGGTATTTCATCAACTTTCTTCTAATGAGTCATGGCTTATTGAAACATGCTTCATGGTATGTTATCAACTCCTAAAACATCTCATAGTAACTTTATACAACCACCATCAGTCTTCAACCTTTCCTTTTCTAGGAAAGGTTCAGAAAGAGGTGAGACGTCAACCACAGAACATCCTGAAAGAAGTGGCGTATTTGCATCTTTTATCAGAGTTCAGGCATGGGATGGAAAGAGCTTTGGTTGCACAGTGGATAACCTTTGTAGACTTGGATGGAAGAAGTGCACCTATCCTGTTTCTTTTAGATACTTAAAGGTACTAAAATGTGGCCTTTAGAAGCATTGCTCATGGTAACCTTTTAGACCAGCTTGGGGTTGGAGATTGAAGACACTTTCTGCAGCGACTTTGCTCCTTCCTCAATTGAAAGTTCCCATCAATGGGAGTAGGAGAGGAGAAATTGGCTTGGAGGCAGTTTCCTTGTTGGATGCAAGAGGAGGCAGTCTTCTTTTCCTCCTGATTAATATATACACGAAGCCACTGAGAATGGTTACCTGGCAGTTCAGGGTTTGGTTCCATCAGTTTGGTACTTGATAAATTATTAATCTGGGCCAAACTGGTGGCGTTGTGGCCTTGCCGTTGTGCTTGGATGCTGAGAATGTGGATTGGAGAGAACAGGCTAAAATTCAATTCTAGCAAGAAAGAATTACTGCTTGTTCATTTTAGGGTTTCTTGGTGGCTCCAATGGTATCTTTGGATAGGTAAGCATTATCCCTGAAACAGGAAGTCCACAACTCCAGGGTCTTTTTGAAACAGTTGGCAGAAGCTGTTTGGCTTTTGTCTTTGCCTCAACTAGAGTGCCAGTTGTAACTCCACCTGGGATGAGACAACTTTGCTACAATGATTCATGCCTTTATTTATCATCAGCCACCTGGATTATTGCAACACAATCCACATGGCAATGCCTTTAAAGATCACTTGGAAGCCTAACTTGCAAGTGTTTCATGTAACATATTGGTTGAAAAGAAAGCAAGAGTTCATTGTGGTGTTCATTCCTTATTTTGTGGGCTTAATGTAGATACCTGGGTGTTAACTAGTTAGCTATAGAATATTGTGCTGGGTAAGTCTTTGCCCTGATCTAGTTTAGCTTTTTTATATTTATCTCCTTGGAATAAAGAGAAAAATGAAATCAGCTGTGCTGTATCCAGTAATCTAGAAATGCATGTTAAGGAAGAAGTCTCTTTGTGTGAGTCAGTTTTTCATTTTGCTAATCATATTCTTGAATGTGTCTCCTTTAAAAAACTCAAATTGGTGCAACTTGGCTTCCAGTCAACCTTTTCATGTACTCCCTTCCATCAACAAATATGTCACTAGTGCTAGCATTTTTGTAATGTGGGTGTTATCAGATGGTAGATAAGACCATCACTCATAGCAATTTATGGCTTTCAAGATTTAACAGATTATGCAAAATTGTAATGCAGCACAGATCACCATGACAACTGTGATAAAGAACTCGAAATGGTACGTGCTGAGAAACCACATGGGATGGTGTACAAACTGTTTCCAATCGCTGGAAACGAAGTAATGCAGAATAAAAGGATTGTGCTCTGAATACTTCACAGATTACCTAGTTCCTAAGTCTAAAGTGGAAATAAAATTTTTAGGACCCAGACTGTATACTTCCTTCTGTGACACATTCACTAAAACCGAAGACATAACTGTATTAAGTTTAAGTTTGGAATTGCAAATTCAGAAACAGAATTTGGACTGTAGTGTCTTGTGTGGCATGCATTAATTTAATGACCTGACCACCTTATTGAAGATGAAAAATAACTTGTTATATTCTAAGAAAAAAAAATACCAGGAAAAATCTTGCATTTTAGGTTAAAAACACAGAATGTGCTATGCGTGTGTTACATTGTAATGCCTAAATATGTTAATAATATGGTTCTGTCTTCTTGAAATGCTGGTCTGTATCTTTTTATTTGTGTCTTTATATTTTAAAAATAAAGTAAAATCATCTTCAAGTTGAATTACACTTCTGATGGGTGTTTCTCATACTGTAGGAGCTTACAGTGTCCTGTATCCCTACAAAGCTTTGAGATGAATACAAGACTATGATATCTGAAGCAATTCTATGGTAGCTCACAAAAGAACCTCTTTCAGAAATGATCACATAGATCCTCTGCTTTTCTAGTCTGCTTTTCTAACTTTTGTTATCCATTGCTTGGGTGTAGACCTTATTAAATATTATATCCAGTTCTATTTATCATATATATATAAGAACCCACATCCTTGCTTGTGATTTGAAATAATAGAAAATAATTATTGTTCTCCTGCCGTGGCTCTTTCAGATACATTACTTGCTGAAATTGTATTTGAGTTAAAATATTTTCAACAAGAAATGCACCATTCTCTATGGCATCCTCAGGAGAGTCCAGGATGGGTAGCTCTAGTTCTCTAGCTCTATGACTGAGTTGAATTTCTGAGGACTGCCTCCCTGTCAACGGTCCCCAGTTCTTCAACTCAGTCCGAGCTCTAAGGATGCTCTGGAAATCTCTCCTGACCTAGTTAGGTTTAGGCTTGACTGTTGTGTAGAAAGCTCCCTGGTTTCATCGTTGGGAAAAGACTAAAATTATCTTCTAGCCTCAGCTGTCACGATCAGCTTTTTAGCGGTGCTCTCTGCGGCAGTGGATCTAGCGAGGCGGCTGCCTTTACCGCTAGGATCTTTGGAGGCAAAGTGGCTAGCTCCGGGCTCAGAGCTAGCCGGATTGACTATTGCTGACTGTTCTTGAGTGCCTGCTGTCCGGCCATGGCCCCTTGGCTCTCTGCTGCGGTGGATTACAGCTTTGAGGGGGCGGTCGGCCATTTTGAATACAATTCATTACAGGAGGGAAAAAAGTGGTCATTTTAAAACAACAAGCCTGAGTTCCAGCAAAACTTGTGATTCACTGTTGGGTGCCTTAACTATCTAGCGTGGACTCTTGGTGAGCTTCTGGCCGGGTTCCCTTGGCTCCCTGACCTTGGCGGTTGGCAGCTTGGAGGGAGTGGCCATTTTCTTTTTTGGCACCAAAGCCTTTTCTGATTTCGGCTGTTTGCACCAATTGGCACCTAACCAATTTTGTTTGCCTCGGATTGCCCTTATGGTGGACCAATTTTGTTTGCCTCGGATTGCCCTTATGGTGGACAGATTGGCCATTTGGACTAGTTTGCCCAAATTTCTGGCCTTGCCCCCTTGGCTCTCCACTTGTGGATTGTAGCTTGGAGGGGATGGCCATTTTGTCTCAGGGTGACTATCAAGGTGGCCATTTTGTTTAGTTTACCCTGCATCAACTGCTTACAGCTTGTTTGAGAGGAGACTCTGCTTCATTTCCCCACTGTCAAGCCCAGTATACTCATTTGTCCCTTTTGAACCTACTCTCTTCCCCTTTTCGTTTCTTCTTTGCTTCTTTCCTCCCTTTCCATTTTCACCACTGCTAACCCCAGTATAATCATTAACCTTCTCCTTTCTTCTCTTTGTTTCCTTTTCTTAGTTACTTTTCTCCTAATCCTTCTCTTTCTTACATTATTACTTCCAATGTCAAAGTCAGTATTTTTTCCTTCAATGCTGAGTCTTTGCTTCTCTTTCGTGGTTTCTTTATTCACTAGGGTATATTCTAGCATATTTTTTGATTCATCAATCTTAAATAGTCCACGTGTCATTTTAATCATTTCTTTCAGTTCATTGATAATTTCAATTACTTCCTGGGACATTTTGTTATTTCCACAATAGTCTAACTTCAATTTAAAGTTCTGCAAGTCCACCACCTATTGCCGGGATCAAACTGCTAAAAAGAAAACAAGTCCTCCTTAAAACTTCTCACGATTTATAATCCAAGGACACTATGTGAAAAACAAAAGTGATCTTACAGCACCCAAGTTTTTTATTGCAATTCTTTTTCCTGCCAGTAGGTGTCTTCACTCTGCAGTTCCAATCAACAGAATAGCGAAAAAAAACCCCTTTCAATATAAATCCACGTTTTAAACCTTATTTTACACTTTTCTTTATTCTTCTTTCAATACTTCCAGTCTTCTTAAACAACTGCTTTCTTTCGGGTTCCTTCTCAAAATGCTTTGATAATCTCAGCCTCCATTTTAGGCTTGTGTTTAAACTTCCACTTCTTTCACTTTTCCCCCACGCCAAATTAGCTGCTAATTCTCCGCCGGGATAACGTCAAAGTTCTTTAAATATTTTTTTTCTTGAATATGTATTGGCCAATCACTCACCCGATGTCGATACTTTGCTCAATTCACTGCTCCTGCACAAAACTTATTCCGGTTGCCCCAGCTTGTGATGGCCATCATGGCCACCGCCGCCGGTTCGAAGAGCTTTTCCTCCAACCTCCAAGGGATTTGCCTACCCCTCTTGGTCTTCCGAGGTGCCTCTCCTTCTTCTCCGTCCCTACAGGACGGATCTGGTCCGAAGACCCCCCGACAGCGGCTTGTCAGCCTGAAATTTCGCTGGGCTCAATGGAGCCCGCTATTTCTAGACTGTATCGCCACGACACTACCGGTTTCTCCGGAATATTATTTCTGATCTAATAACAGAATGATCATTATGCAATGGAAGACTCCGCATCCAGTTTCTGTTTGGTTTGATTTGATGATTATGTGCCATCCACATAGATTTTCTCCATGATGATCTGTCCCTAACCTGGTCCTTCAGCTTTTTCAACTGTGCACTCATTGCTAATAGTATGGATTGTAGCTGATCATTCTCTTCTTCCCTTTCGTTCCATCTTTCTCAGCATTAAGAGCTGAGAAAGATGAGAGCTAGATCTTTGCATATATGTCCCAACTGGATTAATTTGACCCTAGGTCTACCAAATTAGATGATATTCTCAAGTTCCATTTTGTAGATACATTTCCAGAAGAAGTTGTTTATGAACAGGAAGGGGGAAAATGCGGGATCAATTAAAAAGTCTACTTCAGATTCTGTTTTCAGCAGTGTCTATGCATATCCTGGAAGTATCCCGGTAGCCTCGCAAGGTTCATAGGCCCAGACTAGGCTTATCAGTGCAGATTTGTTTTATGGAATATTCTCCACCTGCAAGTATGAAATGTCCACATTCTGCAGGCATTTTGAAAATTAGCCAAATGTAATTCCAGAAGGCATTCAGCAGCTGATTTCTGTTGTTTTTTTCACTAGTTATATATGATTTTTAGTACTTTGTTCTTTTAATTTATTGCAGATTGACCTGACTCTATCTGGGTTGTGGAAGATAAATAAATAGATGATAAATAAATGAATTTCAATATTAACATCTTTTTGGAGGAAATGGCAAAGGGTTTTTTTTTTTTGCAAAAGTTAACAATACATTGATGGCATATAATCCAAGTTTTTAAATGATGTTTATGATTCCTTTTAAACTGTAATTCACAATAATTTTTTTCTGTATCTTTAAGTTTGAATGCTAGAAATTGTAAGTGAACATTATAAAATCTCTCTGCTTGGTTTTGGAAGCGTCCCCCTGTCTCAATATATCTAAAGATGGAGATAACTCGTGCTATTCAGGTAGTCCTTGACTTACGACTACAATTGAGCCCAACATTTATGTTGCTTAGTGAGACATTTGTTAAGTGAGCTTTACGACTTTTTATGCCACAAGTTGTTAAGTGAATCACTGCAGTTGTTAAGTTAGTAACCCAGTTGTTAAGTCATCTGGCTTCCCCATTGATTTTGCTCGTCAGAAGATTTCAAAATTTGATCACATGACTCTGGGACACTGCAACTGTCATAAATATGAACCAATTGCCAAGCATCTGAATTTTGATCATATGACCATGGGGATGCTGCAATGGTCATAAGTGTGAAAAACGGTCACTTTTTCAGTGCTGTTGTAACTTTGAATGGTCACTAAATGAACTGTTGTAAGTCGAGGACTACCTTTACTCATGTAGGTGCTCCAACCTTCTAGAGCAGAGTCTCTCAACCAATACATATTCCCCATTGCTTGCTGGAAAATTCTGGGAATTGAAGTCCTCAGATTTTAAAATTGTGAAGGTTGAGAAACAATGCTCTACAGAATATAGGAAAACTGTGTGGACAGTGGGACAGAAAGCTAGAAAGGAAGAGTTGAATAAAACTAACTTGTTTTTTGTAGAGCTGGATAAAACCTAAGTGGGATTAGGGAATGCTAAGCTGTCAAGAGTATATTTAAAATAACACCTTTTTTTAGCTTTATAAATTTTCCATGCTTTTTTTTAATTACAAGAGTTATTGTGGGGCCCCAAATCTGCATTACTCTTCCAGATTTTCAATTTACGGTACTTTTAAAGTGATTGTTGTACAGCTACATTCCAGAATATCAGAGTATACTATCAAGTAAGACCAGTTTAGAGCAAGGCAGGGGAGCCTCATTCAGCTGATGATCTTGTCAGCTGATTACTTATGTTAAGATCTTTGTTTTTTATGCAATTAGAATAGCAATTCTAACTTATATTAGTGCAGTTTTGGGAAATATATCTTTCATTCCTTATAAACAATTAAAGGAGAATTGTTATGAACTGTGGTTTTATATCCTTTTTTTTGCAGAGCAAATCAACATGTGGTTTGAGAGCATCTATGCATTAATGTCTCTTTTCTCTCCTTATGTTACAGAACTTCTAATGAAGATTTTTTTGACTAAGCACCAGTAGCGGAGTTTTCTGATATTGAAGCTGTCTGGATCCAACATGTAGCAGATAATTACTATGCCGCTACACTTGTTACTTCTAGACCACACTTTTGTCTTTTAAACCTCCTTTTATATCAAGAGTGAATGAATCATCTTAATTCCTTTTTTGGATTTTGTTAACTAAAATTCAAGTTGGATTTCAAGTGGTATTAATTAAACTGAGGAACAATGAGTAGTAGTCTTGGAAAAGAAAAAGATTGTAAGGAGAAAGATCCCAAAGTGTCTTCAGCAAAAGAAAGGGAGAAAGAGGCCAAGGCCTCCGGTGGATTTGGGAAAGAAAGTAAAGACAGAGAATCTAAGACCAAAGGGAAGGAAGCCAAAGATGGGAAGAAGGACTCTAGTAGTTCACAGCCAGGCGTGGCTTTTTCACTAGACAACACAATAAAACGGCCCAACCCAGCTCCAGGTGCCCGTAAAAAATCCAGTAATGCTGAGGTGATCAAAGAGCTAAATAAATGTCGGGAAGAAAATTCAGTACGTTTGGACTTGGCTAAGAGGTCTATACATCTGCTCCCATCATCTATCAAAGAGTTAACCCAGTTGACAGAACTTTATTTATATGGAAATAAGTTACAGTCACTACCTGCTGAGGTAGGCTGTCTTGTGAATCTGGAAACTTTGGCCTTAAGTGAGAACTCACTCACCAGCCTTCCGGACTCTCTTGGTAACTTGAAACAGCTTCGTATGGTTGATCTACGGCATAACAAATTGAGAGAGATTCCTCCTGTGGTGTATAGGCTAACTTCGCTTACTACACTTTATCTGCGCTTTAATCGTATCACTTCAGTGGAAAAGGATATCAAGAACTTGTGCAATCTCACCATGCTAAGCATACGGGAGAACAAAATCAAACAACTTCCTGCAGAAATTGGTAAGACTTCTTAAAATCCTGTATGAAATGCTTATTTCTTGTCTACATTGGTATTATTGTATGTCTGCTATTAATGAGCAAAAGTTGTAGCAATTAAAACATATTGATCCTAATTAAGCCTTGGTGGCACAGTGGTTGGAATGCAGTATTGCAGGCTAACTCTGCCCACACTCTGGAGTTCGTCCTGATAGGGCACAAGGTTGAGTCAGCCTTCCATCCTTCTGAGATTGGTAAAATTTACCACATATTCAACGTTCTATTTATAATGAATGGTAATTTTTAACCACTGTCTCATAGATATATTTCACTTGAAATAATACACAAAAAGGTAAATGAAAAGGTTTTCACCGTCCAGTTGTATCCGATACTAGGGAGCCAGCATGGTTTCTTGGCCAAGGGAGCCAGCATTGTCCATAGACATTCTCCATCTTGGGAGGAGCCATCATTCAGGTTGGGTTGTCCTCGTCCATTCAGAGTGAGGACCGAGTCTGCTAGATTTATTTGCTGGATCTGCCCCCTGAATCCCAGATTTTACTCAGTCCTCAGTCTGGACACTCTGTGATCATGTGCCAGTGTGATTATACATTGATGTGCACGGAATGCCGTTATCTTCCCATCAGAGTGGTACCTATTTATTTACTTGCATTTATATGCTTTCGAACTACTACGTGGGCAGACGCTGGGGAATTAACAGAAGCTCAGCCCATTGTGCAGTACTCAAGTCTTGAACCCAGGATGTCAGTTTTCCAGCAGACAAGCTCAATATCTTTAACCACTGAGCCATTGTGTCCCCCCATGATACATATCCATTTTTAAAATTTTGATTTTAAAGCTGGTGTTTACTTCAGGATTGAACAATATGAATTAAAACTCGGATTTTTGGGGATTTGTCTCATTGCCATATATGTAGTTCAGTAGTGGGTTCTAAATTCCGTTGCTACTGGTTTGCGTGCGCACTTGTGCGCGCGCGCGATGCTTTTGTGCAGAAGTGTCCCGGGTGGGTGGGCAGAACATCCCAGGCGGATGGGCGGAGTAAGCAATGCTATGCCCATAAGCACAAGTCTGTTCTTATACACATCTTCAGCCCTCAGGTGACCCAACTTGCCCTGTTTATAATTTTAAAAAAATCCTTGCAATGGATTTGTTTCAAAGTGCAACTATAATTTCTAGTCATACCATCTTACGTTTGCACAATGTGTTTGGGAGTAGAGTGGAACTCGCCAAAGATTTAGAAGCACCAGGGAAAAAATTGTGCTGAAGGCAGGGTGCAGTTTGGGAAAAGATTACAGTGAACTAAGGAAATCTAGGTAGGAGGAGAAGAGAAATATTTCACAGAGGTAGAATATTTGGTTGAGAAATAAAGAAACCATTCTTAAAAACAGTAACATATTCTTACTGTACCAGCCAACTGTATGTGAGATAAGTTGCAAATCTTTAGATTGCTTGAGTAGTTTTGCTGCTGCCATTGGGAAAATAGATTTCATACTATCTAGCTAACTGTACTGTCTAATATATTCAATAGCATAGATAGCATAATTTTTCTCTTCTCTGTATAGTTTGGAGAATAGTTTAAAATGAAAAATCCTGACAATATGTTACAATAAAAATTGTGGGTTCTCCTGTGCGCTGCTTGGAGAGTCCAAGCATGGGTTATCTTCTCATCTGATTGGCCAGGGACTGAGTTGCAATTTGTTTGGTCACACCTCTTCCTCCGGCCGAGCTCCAGTTTTTTCAACTCAGTTAGCCTAAAAGGGACGCAGATTGAGTTGCTCCTGATTATTATCAGGGAATTGTTGCAATTAATCAAATTTTGTTAGGAATTAATTAGGACTTTAATTGGAAATTGTGTCAATTTTTTTTAAAAAAATTGTCAATTGGCTGGGAAATGACTGGTGTATTTGTGAGAGGCTTGTAGCGTATGTGCCCAGGGCGGCGTTCAGATCGCCGGCTAGCCGCCATTGCTCCATGTTGGCTCTGAGGAGCGGCTTGGATTTAAACTGCACAGCAGCATTCCACCTTTGAAGCCTCGACATCGTGACTCCTCAACTTCGCTAGGCTTTCCCAATTGGCTCACTGCGGGTGGCCATTTTGTGGGTGGTTTTTTTTTACTGCAGCTCCGATCGGCTCGGAGCCCAGGAGAGAGGAGTTTTAAACCTTTATAGCCCTTTTTTCTCTGAGCAGAAGCTATAAGTAAATCTCCCAGCTTGATTCCACGCGAGTGGCAGTATTGCTGGCTGGCAGTCGTGAGGCAGTTAGCGTTTCTAGCATAAGTGACCGTATTAATGATTTTGCGCCAAAACTGCTGCTGCTACTTTCGCTATTGCTGCTCCTGCTGATTCTGTTGCTGCTGCTGCTGCTGCTGCTACTGATCTTGCTAATTGCTCTTCCCCAGTTCTTGTGAGGCGCAGTGAGTACTACTGATCCCTACCAGGGACAGAATCCCCTGCTTGTGATTGAGAGCTAGAAGAGTGATTCATCATCTTTTTTAAAAATTGTTTAAAATTGTTTTTAATGATTTGTTTGATGTTCCCTAAAATGTTGTACGCCACCCTGAGTCCTGAGGGAGTAGGGTGGCATAGAAGAACCTCAAATAATAAATAAATAAATAAATAAATAAATAAATAATGCTACTGCAGCTATTATGGTTGAATGCAGAGATTCTATTAGCATTAGCTCTGCTGATTCTTCCACCTCTCATAGGATGGAGAAATGTTCCCAGCCCAAAAGGGCTAGAAAGGAAGTAGAGGGCCCTTCTACCAGGTCCAAATCCTCCCATTCTAAATCCAAATCATCTGCTTCTGATAAGGATGCCCTTAGAAGACAACGGGCTTTAGAGAAGCAGTTTGCTAATGCACAAAAGCAGGCCCAACTGGCTAGGAATTCTGATGAGGCTCTGCATCTGGCAATCCCAGAACCATGGATCTTTCATCTCAGCCCCAGATAGTTGACCAACTGGCATGGTCTCCTAATGTTTTGCCTGATCCTCAAGCCAGTTCCCTGGTTCCTATTTGGAAGGAAGGTTTATTGACCTCTGGCCATTCAGCCTTTGGGTCTCAGACTGGGGTTGCAGTCAGACCTTCAGTCCCTTCAGCCACCACTGGACTCCGCCCAGCTGAGCTTCCAGATCGGGGGTTACCTGTAGAGCTGAATAATGCTATATTCAATACAATTGCTATGGGGATTGATATAGCTCTGGCCCAAAGGGGCTTGTTAGGCCAGGTGTCCAGAGTTCCCCCTTAGAGTTACTTTCAGAGTGGAGATTGTATGAGAGAATCTCGTTCCCTAACTCCTTCAGGACATAGTGTAGCCTCTCGAGGGGAGGAGGAGTAAAAATTGGAGGATATTTATTTTTCTGAGGATGAGGTAACTCTCCAGGTAGACCTGCATATTCTGGTCTCTTTAACCCAGCCCAGTTTAGCACATTACTGTTTAATGCCAAAACCACTGCTAACTTAAGTGGTTCAGTTTCCACAGGGGATTGGCCTGTGGCCCCTCAGGACCTTTCCGCCAGCCTGTTTTCAGAGCAGATGTTGGAGCAAGAGGTGGTCCCTTCACCACAATATTTTGTGGATTCAATTACATGGCAGTGAGAACAACCAGGTTCTATACCGGCTCCTAGTGGCATGCATAGGCGCATGTATTCCACTGAGCAGCAGTTGGAGGAACTTTTGGAGCTCCCAGTCATAGATCCTCCTTTAGCCAGTTTGGCATCCTCGGCTTTTCTCCCTTCTGACATGGCAGAGGGACTTAAGGCTGAAGATAGAAAGGCGGAGCTGTCTGCTCGCAAAACTCATCAGGCAGCTGCTTGGGCCATTAAATCGGCCACAGCAGTATCTTTTTTTTTTACCAGGACCTCGCTTTTATGGCTCCATGAAATGCAGGATAGGGCTTCTCCGGATGATGTCCGGTTGCAGCAGGACATTTGCAAATTGATAGCTGCGGCTGAATATACAGCGGATGCGACCATCAATGCAGCAAAATTCGCCTCCAGGGCTCTGAATGTCACCTCCAGACACCTCTTGTGGCTTCGCCATTGGCAAGCCGATGTGAAATCCAAATGGTGTCTAGCATCAGCCCCGTTCAAAGGTTGTCATCTTTTTGGAGAAGTGCTAGACCCGATATTGGTGGAAGGGAAGGACAAAAGGAAGGTTTTGCCTCATTCATATAGACGGGCAGTGAGGATTCTGAACTTGCATAATTTCTCAGTTCAAAAGTTAAAGTTTTACAGCAAAACAATCTAATTTTATATGCCTGAATTGTTAAATTCAGGTTAGCTTGTAGAAAGGACAACAAAAGTTGACATGCTAATTAGCCTATATATTTCCCAAATGATAGAAAGATTGGTTTTTTCCCCAATATGCCAAGGGAAATTATATTTCAGTTCAGACTGAACTGAACATGGGTTCCAGTGTTGTATGTGCTGCCTCCTGAGCTTTTTAGCGCCCGGACATGACAGCATAGGAATAATAAAGTGTTACTGAGCCTTGCTCCTTTACCAGGAATAGCAAATTAATATAATACCTGGTACTTCATACATTTGAGGCAAAGGATACCGTGTTAAAAAGTTTGGGACTGTAAAAGTATTTCTGCTAATTCCTAAGCCTAATGTATTATAGAAAAATTGTTTCTGTTTTTTCCAGTCGTTGTGAAACTAATACACTTGGCTTAATTTCATATGTTTTTCTATCTACTTCAAGTTTGTGTTCATTTCTTTTGCTTCTGAAAACAGTCTGTATTTTCCCTATATGATTTAGTGCAGGCTTTATCATGAGGAACATTAAAATGTCAATCTGCTTAAAAAAATTTAAAATTAAGAAAAACAGACCAAATTAACAGTCAAACCAATACTATTGGCTATTTTACATATTGTTTATGAAGTTTTGAATTATTTTCCATCAAATAAACTGCTGCAGGAAGAAATTCTGTCTGTGAAGCCGATTTGTGTGGGGTGAATGTGAGAAAATGGGCACAGGGAGAAAAAGAGGAAGAGGAAGTAAATCAAGGCAAAATAAGAGCTAGTGACATGGAGAAGATTTCAGGTTCCAGAGTTCACTTTCCATTACCTTTCTACCTCAGCCTTTATTCAACTTTGATTCCTGGGTGGATCACTCATTAGACTTAGTGCTCACTTTGGAACAGATGGTGCATGATCTGAAAATGAGGAACAGTATAATTAGTCCCTTGCCATAGGTGTCAAATTGCACATTATTTTCTTTCCTGGCTTGGCTTATCCTGGGCAACTGATGGATTCCAGCTATTGTTCTGTTAGGTATAATTCTTACTGGTTTTCTGCAGAACAATTTTAAAAAGGCTAAATTATCATGTATTGGCAAGTGATTATTAGTTTTCTTGTTTGATAGCTGACACAGGACTAGTCTGTTTATTTTATTGATGCTCAGTATAGCTGAATATGAGTGGGTGTGTATAATTTCTAATTATATAACTTGCTTGTACTCTTGGTTGGATATCTTTTTAAGAATACCGTATGTGCCGGCGTATAAGACGACTTTTTACCCCTTGAAAATCTTCTCCAAAGTCGGGGGTCGTCTTATACGCCGGGTACTAAAACTTCCGAGCCAGGGGGAGCTCAAAAACGGCCGCAGCCACATCCCCGCCGTTCTCCAGCCAAGCGGCCGAAGGAGCCTCGGAGCCCCGATGCTGCCCTGCGTCTCAGTCGCCTGCTGGGAAGGCTGCAGCCGCCACCGTCAGCTGGCGGCTTAAGGCAAGAGGCAGGCTGGCGGGAGATGCAGGCAGGAGCTGGCGGCGGCTGCGGTCGCGCCGAGGGAGCGCGCGGCTGAGAGGCATCTCGCGCGGGGAGGAACCTTCATCTGGCTCCGCTTCCAGAGCGAGCGAGTGAGCGAGAGCAGCACAGCCACAGCGGGAAGGGAAGCGAAGGGAGACAAGCAGCCCGCTCTGCCACTCAAGCCAGCAGTTGCCGGAAGCAACAAGGGCATTAGGAAAAGAGAAGGAGGAGCGCCGCGACTGCCGCCAGCACTCTTTCCTTCACTTCTATCTTCTCCTTCTCTTCTCCTAACACCCTTGTTGCTTCCGGCGGCTGCTGGCTTGAGTGGCGGAGCGGGCTGCTTGCCTCCCTTCGCTTCCCTTCCCGCTGTGGCTGCGCTGCTCTCGCTCGCTCGCTCTGGAAGCGGAGCCAGATGAAGGTTCCTCCCCGCGCGAGATGCCTCTCAGCCGTGCACTCCCTCGGCGCGACCGCAGCCGCCACCAGCACTCTTTCCTTCACCTGGAAAAAAGGATCTTGCAGTGCTGAGGGCTAGGAAAGAGGGAAAAAGAGAAAAGGGAAGGAAGGAAGGAAGGGAGACCAGAGATGAAAGGAAGGAAGGAAGACCAGGAAGGAAGACCAGAGATGGAAGGAAGGAAGGAAGGAAGGAAGGAAGGAAGGGAGGAAGGAAGGAAGGAAGGAAGGAAGGAAGACCAGAGATGAAAGGAAGGAAGGAAGGAAGGAAGGGAAGAAGAGGAAGAAGATGAATGTTAGGTGGGAAGGTGGGAGGAAGGAAGAGAAAAAAGTGAGAGGGAAAGAAAGAAAGAAAGAAAGAAAGGAAAGAAAGAAGAAAGAAAGAAAGAAAGATGTTAGGAAGGAAGAAAGACAGAAGGAAAAAGAAAGATGGTAGGAGGGGTAGTCTTATACGGAGAGTATATCTCAAACTCTATATTTTAATTGGAAAAGTTGGGGGTCGTCTTATACGCCCAGTCGTCTTATACGCCGGAATATACGGTACTTTTTGGGATCATCTGAATTCTTCAAGCATTACTGCAAAAGAAAAGAACACTGCAAGATGCTTCTTTTTCAAATACGTCTTAGTTGTTCTTTTTAAAATCTTAAATGATAAAAAAATTACATAATAAAAATAAAATACAACAATAATACAACATAAAATAAGGCAGGTATTTGTTTTGTTAGGCCATTAATATGAATTACTTTAACTTTTAAAATTATACATTGAAAAGTGAAATATAAGTTGAATATGGCAGCATTCTAACCCAATATTTCCCTTTACCACAAATAATTTTAGAGAAATGTTAATTTTATTTATTTGTATACAACTTCCTCATTATTACAAGAATTTCTGAAACTATGGAGATATATCTTGGAACTCCAGGACACAATAACATGTTTTTTCCTGCAAAATTTCTCTGTAGTACAGAGTTTTAAAACTCAGTTGAAATGTTTGGGTTCAAACAACAACCTCTGCTGCATTGGATTTTTAAAAATAAATTCTAGTAATTCCTAATTATTTTATTTTATTCTAATAAAAATGAGCAAGCAAAACACAATGGAATGGGATGTTAAAAGTAAGCAATAATATTCAAGAATGTTAAAAAATGGTATTACATGATGTGTTTCTTTATATTGTTTGTGTTTTCTTAATCTTAGCCATAATCCTTTGTGATCCATCAGATGAAATGACAATATTAAACACTTAAGTTTATTTATTTAAATATTGAAAAAACTTTTATCCATTTTACTACAAAATCTTAAACAATGTGACTTTGTTCATTGTCAGGTGAGTTGTGTAACCTCATAACGCTGGATGTAGCCCACAATCAGCTTGAACATCTTCCAAAGGAGATTGGCAATTGCACACAGATCACCAAACTTGATCTACAGCACAATGAACTTTTGGACCTTCCAGACACTATAGGTAAGTAAAAATATCAGTAATTCATTTATTAGATTTATATTCTGCCTTTATTTTTACAACTCAAGGCATACTTCTCCCTTTTCCTATTTTCCCAACAGCAACAACCACAACCACAACCCTGAGTTGGGGGTTAGGCCAGTGTTTCTCAAATAGTGGGGCGTGCCCCCCTGGGAGTCCCAGAGCGATGCCAGGGGGGCGCGTGTGACCCCGGGGAACATCCATGGTCCCTCTCGATTGATTCCCCCGGACGGGAAGTGTTTTCCCAGTTGCACGTTGCTCTGAGTCTGGAAGAGAAGGCCAGGCGGGGCTGCGTGGGTTCTTGTTCTTGGCGGGCGCCGCGGTAGCCATGAATGGTGTGGCGAACCTGCTGCTGGACAAGGAGGAGCATCCTCTGCAGTTGGGCAAAAGCTTTGAACAGCACCCTAAAGCCTCCTTTCACACCATTCGCTGTGAGTGCCCGGCAGAGGCGGCGCTTATGGGCCAGGCCGGCTATCCCAAAACATCGGCTTGAAAGCTGGCCTGGCCCCATGTCAAAAGAGGGCCCTAACCACGGTAGCCTATGCCTGCCTAACCAAAAACAGGCTCCACTGAGTTCAGTGTGACTTACTCCCAGGTAAGTGGGTAAAGCAGGCTTCCCCAGCCAATAGTTTGCTTGCAGCTTATAATAAGTAAAATAATAAATATTAACACTAAAATTCCATTAGGGCCCAGATCGGAGAGTTGGGGGGGGGGGCACGCGAAATGTTTACTTCTTCCTAGGGTGTGTGTCAAGGTTCCAAATAGTAATCGAGCAAAAATCAGAGTCCAAGGCAAAAAGTTCACCAAAGTTCCAATTTATTGCAGACACCATGTTGGCAATGCATGGGAAAACCCAAATCTAATTTGTCTCCCAAGTTCCCTTTCAACAGGAAACGGGCACTCCTTGTTCCCCACCCCAGGTCACGTTGCCCACTAAACTTCTGCCAGCGTGGCAACCCCTCCTTGCAGGTGCTGGACAAAGATGACCTTGAAGAAGCCACAAAGAATGTGCTATCTGCCGCTTCTCATGCTCTCTGCTTTCCCCCTCCCCACTTCTCTGTAGAACGTTCTTCTATGTAGAACAGTAGCAAACGATGCTTTGACGTGGGGGGGGCGTAACAAAATTATTGAGAAGCACTGGGTTAGGTAAGAGAGCGACTGAAAGTTACACAGTGGATTTCCATGCCTTGAGATAGACTAGAACTCACTGTTGCCTGGTTTCTAGATCAATATTTTAACTACACCAAACTGGCTCTTTTCTAGGTTTAAAATTTATCTAAACTAACAATTCATATATGCCTATGATTATGTAAATGAGCAATTAGATCATAGGTGTCCTGTTGATCACTTGCAATAAGTTCATTTAAAATTTGGTTATTATTGTAGACATGCATGGATTTGCATTATAAGATCCATTTAAAATATTGCAGTTTTCATATATGAAAAAGCAATTAATGTAGTAAAATCTATAAATTATATAGTAAGGCATAGTGATTGCAAAATAGGATTGGAAAGTACTATCAAATTCAATTCCTAATTTCTGGATATTTTTTCTTTACTTAAAATATTTTCATTTCATTTCACATGAGGTTGATGGAGTATTTTTGTTTGTTTTGAGGAAAAAAAATGCACATTTATATAAAATATTGCCAAATAGATTCATTTCTTGCCAACGGTGAGGAATGGAGAATTTATATCTCAGTATTTTCAAACTGGTGAATACAAAAAAATACATTGTTTTTGTTTGAAGTTTGGCCTGGACATAGAAGTTTTTAGCAGTTACTGTATGTATACGAATTGTGATCTCAGAAGCCATGCAGGGTTAGTCTTAGTATTCGAAGCGAGCTCCTGAAAATTAGGGCTTTTGACTGAAGTAGGACTTGGAAAAACCTTCTCAAAAGTAGTTGAAGGCAAAACTGTTGCCTTATATGTCAAGAAAACATGTAGTTCAGTCATCAAGAGTTGAGCTTGATTCCAAATTATACAAAAGAGCTCTTTATTTCAGAACAAATCCAGGCCAAATAGGAAAGAGGTACCTCTTAAACCACTTGAGCAAAATCTTGCTTTGGCCTCATTGTTATTTTAGTACCTAGTCTCTTTCTGGATTACTAATGCTATGCTAGATAGCCAAATAAAATTTTTAATTTTGTATGAGCAATTCCTTGTCCTCAGCAGTAGCTTAGCTTGTTTGTTATGACTATCCTGCCAATATCAGGATTTTCTGGTTTCCCTCCCCCCACCCCTTAAATCCTAAAACAATACAGAGGATAGATAGGTCACAGGTATTTTCCCTTTAAATAATACTTTGCCTGAGTATTCCTAGAAAATAACTACCAAGATACTAATGGACACATCTCTCAGCCTGAGAGAGATATGAAAAAATATTTTCAGCAACATGCTGAGATTTAGAAACCAGTTGACAAGGATTTGCATTTCTTTTTCAGCAACAAACATTTATAGTCATAGTAAGAATGCTTCATGCTCTGATTCTCAAAGTATCCATAATACGATAAACAAGACCAGACTCGACAGATTGTTGCTGAGTCTGTAAAAGTAGAAGTGGCTGGTTTTTGTGTTTGAAGTGCTATTTAATGTGAAGAATTATTATGATTGTATCTAAAGATAGATAAGCAACATGTACAGGTAGTCTTCGACTTACAACAGTTCATTTAGTGACTTCAAAGTTACAACGGCACTGACAAAAATGACATGACCATTTTTCACATTTACAACCTTTGTACCATCGCCATGATCATATGATCAAAATTCAGATGCTTGGCAACTGGTTCATACTTATGCAGTGTTCCAAGGTCATGTGATCATCTGTTGCAACCTTCTGTCAAACAAAGTCGATGGGGAAGCCAGATCCACTTAAGAACCAGGTTATTAACTTAACACCTTCACTGATTTACTTCACTAACTGTGGCAAGAAAGGTTGTAAAATGGGGCAAAACCAGGGGTGAAATCCTCCTGGTTCGCTCTTACTTGTCGGTTGCCGCAGAGCTGAAGAAGCTGGTGGTGTTCGCGGTGCGGGGCTGCCCCCGGCTGCTTCCCCCGCCCGCCTGGATGCCGCCATTGGCGTTCTTTTGCCCTCTGTGCATGCGCAAAGCGTTCTGCATGCACAGAGGGCAAAAGAACGCCAATGGCGGCATCCAGGCAGGTGGGGGAAGTGGCCGGGGGCAGCCCCGTGCCGCGAACGCCACCAGCTTCTTCGGCTCTGCGGCGACCGACAGGTAAGAGCAAACCGGGAGGATTTCACCCCTGGGCAAAACTCACTTAACAAATGTCTCACTTAACAACAAAAATGTTGGGCTCAATTGTGGCTGTAAGTCGAGCAATACCTGTATTGCTTACTATATTTTAAGGAACGATAAGCCACTTTGCAGCCTTAGTGAAGTTATCACAGATAGTATGTAGTAAACATAAGGCGTTGAGAAGCTAATAACATGAAGTGTCATTTAGGCACCCTCTCTTTTTTCAATATAGAAAGATCGTTTTGTTGGTTAGAATTGCTAAATTCAGATATACCCAAAGTTAGGATTTGGGTATATAAGTTAGGGTGATACTACTCAGTTTTTAAAGTATTACTCTGGTGTTTTGTTTTTCTTGTTTTGTTTTAGATACTTACCTGTTTTATACTTTATCATTCCTCCCTTTCATTCTTAACAATAATTCAATCAATTTATTTTTGTATTTATAATAAATATATACCGTATTTTTCGGAGTATAAGACACACCGGAGTATAAGACGCACCTTAGTTTTGGGGGAGGAAAACAAGGAAAAAATGCCTCTGCCTCCCAGCAATTTGCCAAACAGCAAACAGTACAGATGATATACACTGTTTGCTGTGTATTTCTGTGCATGTATGCCTGACCCATAGAAATAGCAAAGAATTGGAGAAATGTACATAATGCCAGAAAGTTTTCTTAAATGTAATCACACCAACTCCTCCAATAATAACAGAGCTGGAAGGGACCTTGGAGGTCTTCTAGTCCAACCCCTGCTTAGGCAGGAACTCTACACCACTTCAGTTCTAACTTCAGTTCTAATTGTCCTAACTGTCAAGAAATTTACTGAATAGGACACTATTACATTTCAGATTATACTTTTACAGATCTTTAAATTTTATGTGGCTTTCTGGAAGTATACATTCTCTGCTATTTAAAAGAAGATACAAAAGCACTGGGCCTCTTCAGAGCAAGCATTTATTTTAAAAAGCTTCTTCATTTTGTTAAGTTGTCCAGAACAATAATAAAGCAGTCTTTAAAAAATAAGTCTAATAATTTGAACACTCTACAAACATTTAACAAAGTAACAGAATCTGCCTCTACCTAGGATAGAACTCACAACCTCCAGATTGTGAGGCAAGAGCTGTTTCCTCTAGGCCCGTGGTGGCGAACCTATGGCACGCGTGCCAGAGGTGGCACGCGGAGCCATAGAAGCTGGCACGCGAGGGTTCCCACCGGCAAACCGGAAGTGCGAAAAAACGCACTTCCGGTTTGCCGGTGTGCTGTTTTTTGCACTCCGGAGGGTTCAGGGAAGCTCCCTGAAGCTCCGGAATGCAAAAAACTACAAAACGGACAAACAGACAAATGGTGTGCACTTTTCCGCACTTCCGGTTTGTCCGTTTTGTAGTTTTTTGCATTCCGGAGCTTCAGGGAGCTTCCCTGAACCCTCCGGAGTGCAAAAAACAGCATACCGGCAAACCGGAAGTGCGTTTTTTTCGCACTTCCGGTTTGCCGGTTTCGTCGTTCCAGGCTCCGGTAAGCCTTTGTGCGGGGGTGGGGGGTGTGCGCATGCGCAGGGGGCAGCATGGGGGGGTGTTGTGCGCATGCGTGGGGGGGAGGGAATGGGTGTGGGCACACGAGCACGCGCGAGCGCCCCCCCCCCTTTTTGGCACGCGAGCCGAAAAAGGTTCGCCACCACTTCTCTAGGCCAAAGCAGCTTGCAGCTTCCTTTCAATTTCAGCAGTCAAACATTGCCAGCAGTCTATTTCAATTTGTCTCCTCACAGCCACCATAGTTAGC
Source organism: Diadophis punctatus similis (assembly GCA_023053685.1). Classification (NCBI taxonomy): domain Eukaryota; kingdom Metazoa; phylum Chordata; class Lepidosauria; order Squamata; family Dipsadidae; genus Diadophis; species Diadophis punctatus. The sequence continues at coordinate 33,956,321 of JALIGW010000005.1, read as the reverse complement.
TTCATTTTACCACGTGGCTTCTGAGTCAGCTGTGTGTTGGGAGGCAGATACTTTCTTCTTGTGCTAATCAGGCTTTGCCCTGTTTGCTGTAAGAGGTAAATTGCTGGCAGGCAGAGGCCAAAGGGTGGGGGTGACTGGGTGGGTGGGGCTACATTCAGTGTATAAGACGCACCCAAGTTTTCACCCTCCTTTTGAGGGTTAAAAGGTGCGTCTTATACTCCGAAAAATACGATAGATCCGGTATTCATACCCATGTATTGCACATATGGTAATAGTTGATACAATTAATATAGTAATGGTAATAAAATTACTTGATATTTTATGTAAATTATTTCAAAATTGTATTGTTACTTGTATTTTTAAAAATGTATGTTTCTGTCACATGTCTCTTTTCTTTGAGGTAGAAACCTCTCCTTGGTGATGGCTTCTTTGTAATTATGTTAAGACTTTAGTGAAAGAAAGATTAGTTTTCATGAGCAGAAAAGCATATGCTTCCAGGAAAGTGAGGAATGTCAAACTCAAAGAGTGATTTTACTTATGTATTTTTTTTAAAAAAAAAACCTTAAAACTGATGTTCTCTGGTTGGTTTACAGTAAACACACTAAAAATGCAATCTGAATGAAATAATAAAAATAAAATAAAATAAAAACACAAAAAAACATAACTGAGAAAGTTCCTTGGATATATCTTCTGAAGAATGGGGCCTCAGAGAATGACTGTCCATTGGCTCATTTTGAACAAGAATATACTACATGGAGTAGATGATCTTGAAGATGCCCAAGAACTAAGCCTTCTAGTTGCTCTCATTTTTCACCATTTATGGTATATATAACTTTCAAATATATACTTTCAATTATACTATATTTCTCTTTCAAACATTTCTCTTTCTCACATTCATACATTTGTCACAAATAGTAATGACTACAAAAATCTGATCTACATATCCCCTCCATAGAATAAGTCTTCAATGAATTTTCCAAATTGTTGCTTGTTGTTAGGTATCATAGATTTTTGGTGAGAATTCTACCAAATACCTTCCTTAGCACATACAAGATTAATTCATCTGTAAGTTTTCTGTTCCGTTATTATTTTTTCTTTGTATGAGAACAGTAACTATATTCTTCCCATTCCGGGCATAGGAGAAGGCTTTACAATCATGTTAAATAAGCATCACAACCACTATAAACAAACCACATTCCTATTTTAACATTTTGCCAGGTAGCCCATCTATAACTGCAATTAGCATTTTTCAGGGTTTTAGCAGCATTTCTAACTTTCTTTTTGTAAAGGAAAGTAACTTTGATTTTTTTTATTTTGATTCCACTCTGCAAATCATCCTTTTATGCAAATCTCTACAATACTCTTTCCAGCATTACATATCAGTGTAACCCCAAGTCATCTCATAATTTTAATTTGTCATTCCATTCATTATATTGGAGCCTTCTCATTTGGCTGTTTTCCTCCATTTCTGAAACTTTTAAAACTCCCATCAAACTTTCTTGGTATTGTTGTGCCTTTTAAAATCGTTCCTTGTTTTTTGACTACTTTGCACTTATCTTTTTCTCTGTATACATAGCATAGAGTATCTTTCATCATACTTTTACAAACAGTTGTTTTCTTACATGGAGTTATCTATTCCTGTGGCTGTTCTTTTTCACTCTTGTTTCTTTCACTTTTCTTTGTCCAAATCTATCCTTCATTCAGAAATTAACATCACTCTTGTATTTTCCACTGAATTTTTTCATCAAGAGTGTGTTTATCAGTCCATTAGATCTGAACATTGTTAGTTATATCATTTTTTAAAATTCTCAAGCTAAGACATAACTGCATTTCTTTCAATACAGATTAATTCAATTCATTCATTCAATCATGCATGCATGCATTGATTCATTTTAGCATTTACTTCTCTTACATTCTAAATAGGTTTTCCATATATTTATGGGCCCATAAATATTGATAACTGTTGCCATCATTGTTTGGTGAATTGAATCATTCAGAGTTAGTAAAATAAGAAGGAAAACCTTCTATACTAGCTTTAATTTTAAATTTTAATTTACTACCCATACTCTGTGCAGCATTCCCTGTTAACAGAAAGAGTTAGTTAAGGCATAAACAATACAACCAAATGTTGATTTAGCAGACCTTCTCATGCAATGGACCAGGTTATGGCATTTGGGTAATTATTTCATTATGCAAATAATTAAAAGGACACAATTTGAATATTGTATTTAACAGATGTACGTTCCTGCAATGATGTACTTTCATATTTAGCGCACATTTATGAACAACAAACTATTTCTCCCCATTAGTCTGTTAAAATGAAGTTCCACTGTATACATGTATATGTGGTTTAGTTCATTTGTAGTACTAGACTTTTATCTGTGATCTTGGTAGACAACCCAGTAATAAATAAAGGCAAGGTCTGTATGTCATGAGCATCTTTTTGCTAAGATTCTGGGTGTGTTTTTCCTTTTTTTGTCTTTTCTCCAACTCCCCCTTGTTTTGGGGGAGGGGATTTACTAATACTTATTCTGTTATCTAATTCTGAAATTACCTTGAAGGACAGATCTGTGCTATAGTGCAGCTTTTATCTACAGACACATTTTAAAGTTAGAGTTGTGCTATGAGCTGGCAGGTCTAATTTTTTCTCCTACTTTTAGCTGTGCTTCCAGAATTTGCAGTTTTTTTAGGTAGTATGACTAAATGTACTTGCATTAGTACACTTTTTAAAGCCGATTAATATCTTGAGTTTTTATTACCTGAGTCACATGAGTGAAACTAAGGTTTTTGTACATATAATAGTTTACCTTGACAGTGTTTCCCCAGTACTCATTATTGCACTAAATAATATCTATACACTCAGAAGTAATTTTCTGTGTATGCAAAAAATTTCAGGAGACGTCGGAAGATCTTTCATTAATTAGCTTTTGGCATGAAGTTCACTTGCAAGGTTTTTTGTCTCACTGCTTTTGAAAGCTATTAATGTTGCCCCTCCTCTCATAAGGAAATGCTTATCGTTGTAATCTAAAAATGTGTAAATTGCTCTAAAGTATTGTGGTGATGACAGCCAGTAATGATTAAAAAGAAACAAAGCATTTAGATTTACGCATTTAAAATATTGCTGGGAAGCCAGAAATGAAAGCAAAGCACAGTGGTGGAAAATTATCTTGACTAATGGAATATTGTTGAAATATTGATGAATTTGTTAGAGTTGTATATTTATATGTTGGAAAATTATCCTAATGCTCAAGGTGTTTATATATTTGTGTGAAAAGTGTATGCCTTTTCCAATAAACAGTAATAAAAGAGAAAGAGGGACCCTTTCCCAAGAATAAATACAGGTTAGTAGAAGTTTCTAAACATAAGATTCTTAAACATTTTGTTTTGTTTTCAGGAAATCTATCTACTTTGAAAAGCCTTGGTCTGAGATATAACCGTCTCTCAGCAATACCCAGGACTCTAGCACAGTGCAGTAAACTTGATGAGTTAAATTTGGAAAATAACATTATTTCTACTTTGCCGGAGGTAAGACACTTGAGAAGTAGGAGTCCCTACTTTTGAATAAATTATTCAATTTGAGTAAAGTAAAATAAGAAAAGCTTCTTCATCATAAATTTTATAATACTAAACAAAAGTCTTGAGGACAGAATTTGCTTATTTATTTTATTAAATGTAGAAACCACTTGATTCTATTCTGGCTTCATTATGTTAGTTTAATTTTGAAAAGTAAACAGGAGTGTGTGCGAGAGAAAGAAAGAAGCTTTTGATTTATTTAACATTGCCAAATGACACACTGAATGATTTAACCCTAAAGATTTATACTGCTTAAGGTTGGTCTGTTAGGAAGATAGGTAGTTTCTAAATGTGATAAATGAAACTAAATCAAATTTACAAAAATTTTCAAATTTAGTAGCCATTATAATCATCTTCATGAGTTGACCTCGACTTCATGCAGATTTCTTGACAATGTACAAATGCATTAAAATCATTTAAAAGGCAATATTAAATGCTTGTTAAAATAAACCAAGATAATCAACAAATACTTCCAAATTATAAACCAAGATTTGGAATATTATTATTCCAAATTAGTTTTTGGAATATTATTATTACAAACAATACAGCTTTATTCTGGCTATTGGAGATGTCCCCCATCATCTTCACTTCAAAGCACTTCTCATATTAAATTTTAAAATAAAAATATGTAAGAATTCACTAGGTCAGTGATGGTGAATCTTTTCCGGACCGAGTGCCCAAAGCACACATGCATGTGAACCCCCAAAATGAAATGTGTGTGCCCCCCATGCATGCGCCCTGCCCCCGTGCATGTGCCCCCACATGCGCCCCGTGAATGCACGCACAGCCCCCCACATGCGCCTCCCGCACAGACCTAAAGATCAGCTGGCTGTCGGGAGGCATGCGCGGCACAGCTGAGCTGGGGCGACGGCTCGCATGCCCATAGAGAAGGCGTTGCATGCCACCTCTGGCATGCGTGCCATAGGTTCGCCATCACTGCTGTAGGTTATTAAGCAAATGCATTAGGAGCTCTGTGTTGTTGACCCTAGGTATAATTTTCTGTTTCTTAGTTACAAACATATTATTCTTTGAGTGGAACTGGTAATTGTTCAGTTTATGGGTGTTCAATTGCATAGAATCAGAAAGTACAAAAATGTGAATTTACTTATTTGCATTCAAATTCCAAAAAAAATAATGTGGAGGAAGAAATCTGACACGATGACTATAAAGTTACTTACACATCTATATAACGCAAATAAATGTGGATTAATATTTCAGTTTAAAGTGATATATAATGTTGATATGAATGATTGGAATTGGCATTGAATAAGAAATGATCTAGAAATAAGGCACTGAAATTCATCAAATGTCATATAAATTATTAATACTAAAACTGATTGGGAATGAGTAAATATTGGTTGTAGACTTTGCTAATGGGAGAAAGTTGCTTAGTAATTAATCTCCCCTCCCAAGAACATTATGGAAGTTTCTTAAGTGTATGTAATTAAACATACAAAAGAAACTGACTGGAAATCAGATTGCTTTATAAATGGGCTCCCAGTCTAAAGCATTCTTAACAAATAGAATTTTGCATTTTTAAGTGCTGATCTATATATAATTTATAACTGTTGCTGAAAAGAGCCACTTATTAGCGAAGTAGTGTAATCCATTAAAGCATATCACTTTGGCTGCAGAAGAAAGAAAATGCATTTCTAAAGAAAACTGCAGAATTGCAAAACACATAGTTTTTAATGATGAAATGCCCGCCGAGTAAACATGTCTTAAAATATTAGCTAGAAAAAGTGGTTGTCCAACTCTATTCATAAATTGTTTATATTGGGATTCTTTTAACAATAATACATTCAACTTTTAATTCTCCCTCATGGTGGATATATCATCCAGGCATGGGATATTTCCTTCTGCTCTCTGATTGGACTGAGTCTGTCAAAGCTGTTCAGGTCACGCCCCTGTTGCTATGCTTGATAGCTTTTTCACTCAGTCGCTCAGCGAGGACGGTTGTGCTTTAGGTTTCTCCTGTAGAAATTGACTGGTGACTGGAAGCTATAACACCTGTGCAGCTTTAAATTTCTTTGAACTATATTACAGTCTACAGACTACGAACTGTAAGTTTTGAAGTTTTATTTAGAGGCTAAGGGGTGGCTCTTGCCCCCCTCAGGCAGCCTGTCATTGCTGTGAGCCTCTGAGAGCTGTTAGAGGCTTGGATTCAAGCATTTAAACATCACAGCTTGAAGTACTGATTAACATTGCCTGATTAACATCGCGGCTTTCTTTATCGCTTTGGGTAACCTGCTTGTCATTGCGAATTGCTCTATCGCTTCGGATTGACTGCTTAAAAGCTTTTAAATAGCTGGAAGGCTTTGGCCTTTTATTTGGCAGCCATTTGAAATATCGTAGGCTGGAATTCAAGCCTCTATTGAAATCGGCAGTTGCGGCGGCCATTTTAAAATTGCCGGCCGCCATTTTAGGTGCTCTAGAGATTCGGAGCGTTCTATTCTGGCCGAAAGGGGACTGCTAGTACTTTAAAATGAATTGCAGCAACAAGGAAAGGTTCTGGGAGTAATATTCCTCCCTGTAAAACACACGAGCACCGGTGTGCTTAAGTGAGTGATTGATTCCTCCTATACAAGCTAAAGCTACTACAACTGCCAATTTACATAAAGTATTAGTGGAGCTATTACGCCCCCAAAATTGGCAGCTTATGATGCCCCACCAGGGCACGGCAATTGAGTACAGGCTCTGCCAAGTTCCTGGACAGGACAAGGCAAAATCGAAGGCCCATGCCCCACCAGGGCACGGCTACAAGGCCAGTAGCATATCAAACAATATTTACCACGCTCCTGACAGGAGCACGGCAATAATTACTGGTAAAGCCACACCCCAAAAGGGCAAGGCAAGACAACAGTAGGCCACGCTCCAACAGAGCATGGCCAAACTAAATTGAAGCCAATACGTAATAAGGCCACGCCCCACAAGGGCACGGCATTTACCTGTCAGGAGATTAATATCTTAAGACAGTTCATCTATCAGGATAGTGACAGTCACTAAGTGAATACTTTGACCAATTAAATCCTATCCTTAATCAATTTCTGCTGCAACTGACCCTACAGGGTGTCAATGGTCATGGAATCCAGGGATTCTACATCGGTCTCCTCGGACCACCGTAAGGGTCACAAAGGCCAACATAGGTCAGATGACCAAGAACTCCCCTTGAGGTCATCAAAAGAGGAGACTTCTTTAGCTAAGGCTTCAAAGGTGCCGAGTGCTGACGAGCAATGCCGTCACAAGGCGCTAGACAAAATATTTGATAAGGCGGTCACCAGGGGACAGGCCCAGATGACAGCATCATCGGTACTGCAAGACAGGCCACTGGTACAGATGCCTGGCTCATCAGGTGGCACCAATTCTGCCCTGGATTCTATTGTGCCTAATTCTGATTGCCAACTATGGGGCTCAGAGGCAATTTTTTTACCTCTCTCTGAGGTGACTATTATCGATAGGCCAAATCGCACTACACAGCCTGAGGCCACCTTCACTCCGACGGCTGCGGGTCTTAGGACCATGGAAGATTCCAGATCAATTATACCTGATCACATGCAGGCCATAATGACGGAGGCTATTCGCCAGGGCATTGCGGCGGGCCTCCAGCAGTCGAGATAGCAAGGCCAAGGGATCTCTGGTGGTATGCGCGATATCAGAGGAGGTACGGAGTATCTTCCTTCTCAGGAATGGGATATGGACCAGGGGTCCGAACACTCTGATCGAGATGATAGGTCTCAACATTCTGCAGCAGAGGAAAACCCCGATATGGAGCTGTCAGAGGACGAAAGCGTTCTACCTGAGCAGACTTCAGTCACGGCTCTGTTTCCCATTCACCTGTTCAGGCCCTTGCTACATAAAGCAAAGATGACCGCTGGGCTGGCACCAATACCGCCTGACCCTGACCAACAGGTGGTTAAAGGCTCCTGTTTTTGGAGCAAACATCAGAAGCAACGGTGGTTCCTTCGCCTAAGATGTTTGTTGACCTCATCACCCGTCAATGGTCTTCTCCAGGATTGGGTCCCAACCCATCCTCAGCGGAGAAAACCATATATAATGTGGCAGCAGATTTAGCAAAATCTATTCAGCTGCCTTCCATTGACGCGCCAGTAGCAGCACTTCATTCATTGTCTAGCTTACCTGGGGATCCAGCTGAATCTTTACGCCTGGAGGATCATTGCTCTGAACAATCACTACAACGGGCCCACCAGGCGGCGGCATGGGTGATTCACGCGTCAACTATGGCGTCATTTTTCTCCAGAACATCGCTTATCTGGCTTCGCCAGCTGCAGGAGCGGACACCTCCGGAAGATGCACGACTGCGACAGGACATAAATAAGTTAATTGCAGCAGCCCAATTAACGGCGGACACCACCTTGAACTCTGCAAGGTTTGCAGCTAAATCCATCGGCGCTTCAGTGGCTGCTCGCCGTCTTCTATGGCTTAAAAATTGGCAAGCAGATGCCCGCCATAAGTGGCAATTAGCTACATCTGCCTTTGCGGGACATCATCTATTTGGAGAATGTTTGGAACCTCTCCTGACTGAAACTAAGGACCATAGGAAAATCCTCCCTTTTGTTACCAGGCGTCCTGATTATAGACCATCGCCTTACTCCAGACGTCCAAACTACTGATCGTATGGTTCAGGTGGGATGTCACAACAGTCACAAGGGTTTTATGGGCAGAGGCCTCGCAAATGCCAAGACCGGCCTGAAAGGGGCCACCCATTTAGAACTAAACAGTCCTTTCGAGGAGGAGGAGGTCGTTCATCCCGACGCCCCCAGTGAATGCGTTCCCGAGCACCCCATTGGAGGCCGATTGGCCTACTATGCGGACCGATGGGTCGAGTTCACTACGGACACTTGGGTGTGAGAGACCATTACATCAGGTCTCTCTATTGAATTCCAATCCATTCCCCTGAGGTTTTGTATCTGCTGTCCGGTCTCTAGAGTTCTGGCCAAGAGGATCCTCATGGAGACAGCTATTCAGCACTTGTTGGATAGCCATGCCATCGAGGCTGTCCCTGAGGATCAACGCAGACAGGGCTTCTACTCGATTTTGTTTCTCGTCCCAAAGACCTCGGGGGGATGGAGAGTGGTTCTCGATCTTAAATGACTTAACCATTACATCATATATAAATGGTTGAAGATGCATTCACTGTCATCCATCTTGGAGGCTGTTAGGGAGGGCGACTTCCTCTCTTCTATTGACCTTATGGAGACATATTTACATGTGCACATTTCACCGCATCACAGACAATACCTGAGATTTCAGTTCGCTGGATCTCATTTTCAGTATAGGGCGATGCCATTTGGACTTTCATTGGCTCCCAGGGTTTTCACCAAATTGTTGGTGGCTATAGCAGCTGTATTAAGGGCCTTACCCGTGCGTATCCAGTGCTACCTGGATGATATATTAATTCAATTATCATCCCTTACCGAAGCTCAGGCGGATGTACAGACAACGCCGCCCTGAGTCCCTCGGGAGTTGGGCGGCATATAAGAAAACCAAATAAATAAATAAATAAATAAATAAATCCAGGTCCTGCGACAACACGGGTTCTCCGTTAATCTGGAAAAGAGCCATCTATCTCCATCTCACAGATTACTGCATTTAGGGGCTATAATTGACTCGGTTCAGGGTAGGGTGTATCTCTCCCCAGACCATCAGAGTAGCATTCAACAAATGATTATTACCATTCAGAAAGATCGCTCTGTGCCAATATCTGTCTTAGCGAAGCTACTTGGCAAGATGGTATCCACCTTTGCCATAGTCCCCTGGGCTCGAGTTCACTCACGAGACCTTCAATGATTTCTGTTGCCTTTTCAGAAGTACGGCAGAGGCACATCTCCGGCCAGGGTGCATATTCCACCACGGTCATCGCCTCGCTCACATGGTGGGGATCTCTGGCTCTATCCCGGGGCAACCAGTTTTGGGAACCAAAACGCATGATCCTGACAACAGATGCCAGTTTATCGGGTTGGGGCGCCCACACATCTTCAAGCATGGTTTAAGGTCAGTGGAATCGCCAAGACTGCAAAAGTAGTATAAATTGGCTGGAGCTGCAGGCAATATACCTAGCCCTTCGTCACTTCCACTCAGTACTGGTAGGCCATCATGTTTTAGTGATGACGGACAACATTGCTGCCAAGGCGCATGTGAACTGCCAGGGCAGAACGAAATCAAAGACCTTGATGCTGGAGGCTCATCAATTGATACTTTGGGCAGAGCAAAATCTTCTGTCTATTCGAGCAGATCACATTTCGGGTGCTGCCAGTGTTCAGGCAGATTGGCTCAGCCGGACAGCTGTAGATCAGGCCGAGTAGAGACTTCACCCGGATATATTCCGGATCTGAAAAAGAGATTTGGTATGCCGCTGGTGGATCTTTTTGTGACGCCGTAAAATGCACTGATCGACCAATATATAACTCGATTCAAGACACTGGGTGCTCTGGCGACCAACACGCTCCAGATTGCATGGCCCAGAGGACTGTTATACACGTTTCCTCCTCTTCCGTTAATACCTCGAGTAATCAGGAAATTATTGGAAGAGAAGGCGGAGATTATACTCATAGCACCATATTGGCCACACAGACCTTGGTTTGCAGATCTCCTGGGTCTATCAGTGGAGGTGCCCTGGAGGATACCACCGAGCAGAGTGTCCCTCAGCCAGGGGTCACTACTACATCCAGACCCGCAGTGGCTCAAAATGACCGCATGGCACTTGAGCGGATTGCTCTAAGGCAGGACAATTTACCATCTGATGTCATTGACACAATACAAGCATCTCGTAGAAAGTCAACAACACGCATCTACGATGCCACTTGTCGCATTTTTTGTAGCTGGTGCGAGAAGGCTAACGTTGTACCATCGCAGGCATCAATGACTCACGTTCTTATGTTCCTACAGGCAGGTTTGGACAGAGGACAGACCAAATACTTTGCGCCGTCTGGTGGCGGCATTGTCATCTGTATTGTCTTGCGGACGTAACGAATCTTTGATGACTCACCTCAATATACGCAGTTTCTTGCGGGGGGCTTCTAACATAGCACCACCCGTCATCCACCATTACCCGACGTGGGATCTTCCAAAGGTCTTACAATCACTCATGGAAACTCCATATGAACCATTGAGGAAGGCTGCTTTGAGTCACCTTACATGTAAGGTGGCATTTTTGGTTGCCATTACATCGGCCAGTAGAGTGTCTGAATTAGCGGCATTATCGGTCAGGTCGGACTTGTGCATATTCCATTCAGACAGAGTGATTCTAAGATTGGATCCAGCATTTTTTCCGAAGGTCAATACATGGTTCCATCGTGCATAGGAGATTGTTCTCTCTGATTTTTGTCCACGCCCCATTCATACGTCGGAGAAACGTTGGCATACATGGGATGTAAGACGTGCCTTATGGATTTATATCAAAAGAACGGAGGTGTTTCGAAAGTCTGAGTCACTGTTTTTGTTGTTTCATCCATCTTCGATGGGACTCAAAGTTATGCCTTCAACAGTGGGACGCTGGATTCGATCTACGATAACCAGAGCGTATGAACTTCCATCAAGGCAGGCGCCCAACAATATCACGGCACATTCAACACGGAGTGCTGCCACTTCTGCGGCATGTGTGACACAAGTGTCCATTGAAGAAGTTTGTTACGCAACGACATCGTCACCATCTCCATTTTTGTGACACTATAAACTAGATGTGTATGCTTCTACAGAAGCATCCTTTGGTAGGAGAGTGCTGCAACATGTGGTTCAGGACTAAAACCTCAGCTCCAGTCTACCTAAAATTGTCACTCGCCCGGTTGGACAGCCAGCTTTGGTATGTCCCATGCCTGGATGCTATATCCACCATGAGGGAGAAGGGGAGTTGGTCTTACCAGATACGCCTCTTCTCCGAGATGTGGATATAGCATCCAGCCCCACCCATTGTAGTCAAAGTACACTGGGCTTCAATCAGGAGAAACATGTTTACATTAAGGGTATATAGCACAACGGAGTCTGGGCTTCACTTCATTTCAAGCTATTAATTTAATTAATTTAATTTAATTTAATTTAATTTAATTTAATTATTACTTTAATTTAATTTAATTTAATTTAATTAATTTAATTAATTTAATTAATTTAATTTAATTTAATTATTATTTAATTTATTGTTCTTATAAGCCGCCCAATCCCGTAGGACTCAGGGCGGCGTACAACATAGTAAAGAACAATCAGAAAATACAGTAAAACAAGTAAAAAAAATTACAAAAGTTAAAATCAGTCATCCATGGGGGACTTAAGATCTATTTCACCCCACCTGCAGGAAGAGCCATGTTTTCACGGCTTTGCGGAAGGCCAGCAGGGTGGGGATAATCCGGATCTCTGGTGGGAGTTGGTTCCAGAGAGACGGAGCTCCCACTTAGAAGGCTCTCCCCCATGGTCTCACCAACCGGCATTGCTTGGTTGATGGGACCTGGAGGAGACCAACTCTGTGGGATCTAACCGGTCGTAGGGAGGTATGTGGTAGGATGCGGTCCCGGAGGTAACCTGGACCTGAGCCATGTAGGGCTTTAAAGGTTAAAACCAACACCATCAAGCATAGCAACAGGGGCGTGACCTGAACAGCTTTGACAGACTCAGTCCAATCAAAGAGCAGACGGAAATATCCCATGCCTGGATGCTATATCCACATCTCGAAGAGGCATATCAGGTAAGACCAACGCCCCTTCTTAAAATACTGGTGCATTTCAAAATGTATTATGATAACCTTGAGCTAGTTTTGGGAAACATTCAAGATCTCCTGAAAAGTCAGCTATGCAAAATCTTCACTGTAGTTTTGGAATGAACAGCTGGATATCCTACCCTGCATTTAGAGTGAATAATATTTTCTCCTTAAAAATGACATAAATAAATGATTACTGTAGTGTTTCATGTGCTTAATATCTCTGCATCCTTTATAGTTATACATTTTAAAATTCAAGCAAAGATCTGTTTTCCTTGGCTAAAGGTTTAAATCTTCCGTAGTAGCCTCAGTTTTCTTAGAATTAGAACAAGAATCCCGTGACAATATGGCAATTCAAAAGAGTGGCAAGTTTGTCTGTCACCTCTTCTTTTTTTATATGGGACATTGAAGCTTAACTTTCTTCTGTTTTATAAAACTTTACCTGTCTGCATGGGGGTAAAATAAACTCTCCCAGAGACTGGGCTGTCTTTTTAAATACTTAACAAATGGCTCACATATGGTAAGACTTGTCAAAAATGCAAACATTACAGCTATTAAAAGTATTATCAAAAGCAGAAAGCATCACACTTAAAGACATTTCTTTTTGAACAGACCATGATAGCTAGGTTGTATATAAGAGAAAAGTATCTATTCAAGTACAAGGAGATTAGAGTACATAAAGTATATAATTTGATTTGTTCACTTTGCTCTCGCAGGGTCTCTTATCCAGTCTTGTGAATCTGACTAGTCTAACTCTGGCAAGGAACTGTTTTCAATCTTACCCTGTGGGTGGCCCTTCACAGTTCTCTACTATCTACGCACTCAATATGGAACATAACCGCATTAACAAAATTCCTTTTGGAATTTTTTCTAGAGCAAAAGTATTAAGTAAGCTGAACATGAAGGTGAGGCTTTGTTTCAGGAATATGAATTTTCTAGTGTAAAATAAAATATTGTATGAAAGTTCAGCCAAAGAGAATTGTGGCAGATACCATGGATACCTGATATTGTAGGATAACTATCCTAGGTTTGTTTATAAAACTAGTATCTGCTTGCTTATGTAGTAACGTAAGTGATAAATGATGTTGAAATTAGGGAGTTGCAAACAGAGGAGTATTTTCCATAAAAGTACAAAGCTTAGACTGCTCTTTTGGAAAATGTCTGTTGGTTAAAACTAAAAACAAATAAATTAATCATTAAAGTGCTATTTAGGTCATGTATTAGTTAAATCTAGCTAAAAGTTGTTGCAGCACATATTTAATTTAAATTGTTGATGGTTTAAAATAGAAAAGCTAACAGACAACTTGCAGTTATATGGGTGATAAGACTACAATTATACTAAACTGGTATTTTCTCAGAATCAATAGGACATTCAATTAACATTGATACTCCTCATGCCTTCTTTTTTGAAGATGTAGAATGCATCCTGTCCTGCATTGTGAATATTTCTTTAAAAAACAACTCCAAGCCCTTGTAATGATTATTTATTTGTGAGAATATAGTGACATTTATGTTCTTTATCTGTTTAACTGAATATCATTTACAATTTATTATCCTTAATTTTAAAAACAAACAAACCCTAAACTTTATTTATATTAAATTGCAGGACAATCAGCTGACATCACTTCCCCTGGATTTTGGGACATGGACCAGTATGGTGGAACTCAATTTAGCTACAAATCAGCTCAACAAAATTCCTGAAGATGTATCTGGACTTGTTTCTCTTGAGGTGGTAGAAAGTAGAATATAGAAGACCAGCTAAACAAATTCTAAGAAACCTGACCAGTCTTGATATATTTATTGATAATTGATGAAACTAAGAAATATACTCTGAAACAACCTAATTTTGGAAGATTATTTAAACAAACTTTATACCAGATTTGTCTCACGTTAGAGTACTTATGCTGTGCACATTATGACTTAGTTTTATGTGAGGACAGAGAAGATATAGCTATTATATTATCTTAATCTGCAAGTTTTTATTTCCCTGTATGGTGAATATATAATGATATACAGGTGGTCCTCAATTTATGATTGTAATTGAGAATTTTGTTTTTAAAGCATGGTGGTCATTAAGCTTAATTTTATGACATTTTTTTGCTGTGGTCATTCAATGACCACAGTGTTCATTAAGCAAATTCATTGTACCCACTCAGCTTTTCTTTTCTTTTTTGCTGGAAACTGAAAGTAAACATCCTGCAAAAAAAAATTGTGGTAATGTGACCATGGAACCCTGCAAATAGCTGTAAATATAGGCCAGTTGCCAAGTGTCTAAAATGTGATCACATGACCACAGGGGTAGGGTCAGCTGGCAAAACATGAAAACCATATTTTAAATAACTCTGGGAGGTCCATATAATGTCAAATGGTCACTAGGCCAGGGGTCTGCAACCTTGGCAACTTTAAGACTTGTGGACTTCAACTCCCAGAATTCCACAGCCAGCAAAGCTAACAAAGCTGGCTGTGGAATTCTGGGAGTTGAAGTCCACAAGTCTTAAAGTTGCCAAGGTTGCAGACCCCTGAACTAGGCAATGTAAGTCGAGAACTCCCCATATATTCAGTTGGGTGTCTTCTTGGTAAAACTATAAAATGCATGTGTTGTATGGCTTTCTATATGAATTCTAATAGAAAGAATTCAAGCTTGAGAGAGTAAGTATGGGAAGTGTTTGATAGAGGGAATCTTTTTATCTAATCTCTCATTTTCCATTCAACACATAAAAGATATAGCATTCCTTGTAATTGGCATGTATAGTTAACCTATATAAACACTTGCCTTCCTTTCTCATCTTTACATGTCTTTGCCCTGCCCTTTTTTTTACTATTCCTCTCCATTTCTGAAGTTTAAAAGAATATACATAAAAAATTCTTTACTACATGCACAAAATAATTTAAATGCTTTTGTAATTAAATTATTCATGGAAAACCATTCCTATAAAATTAAAAATCTGTTGACAGAAATGTGAAAATCTAGATTTTTCCACAGATTTTTTTATCAGAAAAATGTGAAAATCTAGATTTTTCCACAGATCTTTTACAGAAAAATGTTTCCTTCATTCTTGCCAAAAAAAGAATATTTATTTATTTCACAAGTCATATTTGCTGGAGCCAATATGGTATTAAAGTTTAATAGTGAACAGTCTCTAGCTCTTTTTATTTTAAAAAAATATTTAGGTAATTCTGCCATTACTTAATGTATAGCTGCCAATTCATTAAATGTTCTGATAATTTTATTTTAGGTTCTTGTTTTGTCAAATAATCTCCTAAGAAACCTGCCACACGGCATTGGAAATTTGAGGAAACTGAGAGAATTGGATCTAGAGGAAAATAAGCTGGAATTGTTGCCAAATGAAATAGCATACCTTAGGGATCTACAGGTAAAATAATTACATGGTATAGCATGTTTTGTCCAATTCAAAGTGTATATAAATACCTTCCTGCCTTCTTGATTGAGTGATTGATTGCCTTTGTGTCACTTTTTTTTTTGCTTGGTGTCCTTGGCCACTATACCATACTGGATTTCATGTCTTTTTTTTTTAACTGCCATGTATAAATTAGTTGCCACTTGGATGCTGAGCACTCTCTGTTGTGTTATGTGGGAATGCCTACTGACACATAAGGAAGAGAAATTAAGAAAGACGCTCAATTGCTCCCTAGCTATAGAATCAGTGGTGGGTTGCTGCCGGTTCGGACCGGTTCTTTAGAATCGGTAGCGCTGACTCCAAGCCGAGAGAGAACCGGTTCTCTGTATCCGTGAAAGTGGGCCCACCCGCCTGCCCCTGGATTATTCTGATCTTTATCTCTGCTTCCGAAGCCCAGCTGATCAGGGGCTGCAGATTGAATTGCCACTCTGCAGCTGTTTTCCGTGCTCCTTGCCTAGTTTGCAACGTGGAAGTGCTATTCCCTCTGAACTGTGCACGCGCAGCAAAGCGCGCACTCAGCGAACCGACAGCGACGAAAAGCAGAACCCACTCCTGTATAGAATGTATTGAATGCATTTACTGTATAAATTTTTAAAAAATATTTTAAAAAATAGAATGGCATAAAATGTAATCCCAGCCTTTTTAGCCTTACAAAAGAAGTTAAAGCCTAACTCTTCAGTCAGAACTTTTAGCAGGTTTTTCTAATTTCTGTTACTTTCATGTTTAGTGTTTTTGTAAACTTAGCTGCTTTGAGTGCCCTATAGTTGAAAAAGTGAGAATTTATACTGAGTAATAAATAAAGTAATAAATAAAAAATGAGAAAGATTACTTTACAGAACATTTGACAGTTCTGATTCGTATGTCATGTTCAATAATATTTTGGAGTAATGCAGCCCCAAGTCCAGCCATTATTTGTTGAAAGTTGGAGAAAAGGGTTGTTGTTTTAATGATAAAAAGATACCTGCTTTTGTTAATTCTTTGGTGGAAGATATTAATTTTATGATTACATTATATATTCCTTAAACAGAGACTGATCCTAACAAATAATCAATTGAGCACTCTTCCTAGAGGAATTGGTCACCTTATCAATCTGACACATCTTGGGCTGGGAGAAAACTTTCTTACACAACTTCCTGAGGAAATTGGTAAGATATGATCCATAAATTCATGGACTGGTATTGATAAGATACTTCTGATATGGTGTTTCTCAACCTCAGCAACTTTTTATTTATTTATTTGTTTGTTTGTTTGTTTGTTTGTTCTTCTATGCTGCCCTACTCCTTGAGGACTCAGGGTGGCGTACAACATTTTAAGGAACAACTAAACAATAAAATTATTAAAAACAATTTTAAAAAAGTTTTAAAAAGACATACACCACCATGCATTCATGGGGGAAAGTTGTCTCAAAATCACCCCGCCTGCAGGAAGAGCCACGTCTTAATGGCTTTTCGGAAGGCCAGCAAGGTGGGGATAATTCGGATCTCTGGGGGTAGTTGGTTCCAGAGAGCAGGGGCCCCTACAGAGAAGGCCCTCCCCCTAGGCCCTGCCAGCCGGCATTGTTTGGCTAACGGGACCCGGAGAAGACCCACTCTGTGGGACCTAACCGGTTGAACTGAAGTATGAGGTAGGATGCAGTCCCGGAGGTAACCTGGACCTAAGCCATGTAGGGCTTTAAAGATGATGATCAACACCTTGAATTGCACCCGGAGACCAATGGACAACCAATGCAGCTGGCGGAGTATGGGTGTTACGTGGGTGTATCTTGAGACACCCACCACGGCACACGCAGCCGCATTTTGCACCAATTGAAGTCTCCGGATACTCTTCAAGGGTAGCCCCATGTAGAGCGCATTACAGTAGTCCAATCTAGAGGTGACAAGGGCATGAGTGACCAAGTATGGTCGCAATTGATGCACCAGGCGAACCTGTGCAAAGGCTCCCCTAGCCACAGCTGTGAGATGTTGATCTAATTTTAGCTGTGGATCTAGGAGAACTCCCAAATTGCGGACCCGTTCTGAGGGAGTTAATTTTTCTCTCCCAAGAACCAAGGAGGAACAGTCGGAGTAGTCCTTAGGAGGCAATATCCAGAGCCACTCAGTCTTGTCGGGGTTAAGCTTGAGCCTGTTCCTCCCCATCCAGATCTTGACTTTAAGCTTTGTTGACTTCAACTGTCAGAATTCCCCAGTCAACACTGAGCGATGGTTAGGGAATCCTGAAAGTTGAAATCCACATTTGGCTGAGGTTGAGAAATATTGCTGAAATGAGATATTCAATGTAAGTCAGCATCTGGCAGTATTTATTATATTTAAGTTATTTTCCACTCATAAGATCAATCTTGGGAATGTAAGAACTACAAAGGTAGTATTTTAAAGTTCTACCATGCCTGCCAAGCTGTTTTTCCTCCCACTTTGCATATGACTAGTTTTGCTAATAACTTGCTAATTTGCTAATAATTTGTAGTAGTCTTCAGGAAAAAAAAAACCCCATCGATATTGCCGGACCTCTATCCTTATCATGCATCGTCAATTAACAGAGAGTTCTTGAAAAAAAATTGAGCTTCCCACACAGAATGGGAAATAATCATGATATTTAAGATTCATTTAATATCAGTTCTGACATTTAGCACAGCATAATATACTCAGGTTTCCCAAACACAGGCATGATTTTATTTCATTGCAATATTTTGAAAATGTAAGTTAGAATTTGCAACTCTGAAAATTTTTGTCATTTGTTTTAATGTGGTCTCTTAAAATAAGGTTTTGGAGTTGGGATGTCAGTAAGGAAAGAAAGAAAGATACTTTTCTAGCTGAAAGTGGCCTTAGGTTTTTGAAGAAACTTAATAAGGGTTTTATCCAGTAGTATGCTGGTAAATGTTTTAAAACCAACTTTGCCAGGTCCATTGGTATTGTTGCACTGCGCCACTAACTGTGAAACAACTGATCGGCACACTAGTTGTTATAGCTCACGTCTGCTGTCAAGTGTTTTGCAAATTCACCAAAATTTAACAATCTGCTCTCATGAGCCAGTATAAGCCAACTCCAGCACACCATTGGCTTTATCCCTTCTAAATTCATATTAATTTTTCTTTTCATACCAGCACTAAAAACTGCTGTTACTGCAAACTTAGAAATGTGATTTGAATTCAGTGAACCTGTTTAGATGCAAAGGATGATATGTTTGCTGTTCTTGGTAACGGACAGAAGAACAAGTTAGCCAGTAGTAGTTTCTATGTCACTTATTGTTATTTTATGACTGGTATATTTGGTTTCAAAAATGCTCATTATTTTGCAGGTACACTGGAGAATCTGGAAGAACTGTATCTAAATGACAACCCACATCTAAACAGCCTTCCTTTTGAACTGGCTCTTTGCAGCAAACTATCTATAATGAGCATTGAGAACTGTCCACTCAGTACCCTTCCAGCTCAGATTGTTGCAGGTGGACCTTCCTTTATCATCCAGTTTCTCAAAATGCAAGGACCCTATCGAGCCATGGTTTGACTGATAACTTCCACGATGATGTACAAAATATAAATGGCTTTTGTGGTGTCATTCTGTATATAGTATCTAGGCTACATGGTGCCCAGTTTGGATAAAAGATGGATTGTCCCATACACTCTACTAAATGCAAACTGCACTGTTAGTATTGTGTATGTGTGTATATATAATATAATATATAGATTGTATATTATATTATAAAACATAAATAATATAAAACAGGCAAATTTCAGACCACACAGATATGTTCCTGCTCATAGAGGAAACATAGCCATTTAGATTTTCCCCCCCATTATAAATGCTTGTTAAAGTTTTCTTTAGAGAATTTGATGGTTATCTGGATAATTTGGGGTACCAGTTCACTGAAAACAATGTCAATTAACTGCTGATCAATTTAAGGGAAACTATTTTTAAACCAAGCCTTTTCCTGTTGGATAAAAAGCAACTTAGTCACACAAATTATTTTGTCATTCCTTGTGGATCATATTTTGTGACAAAAAAAATATTGGAATTATTTGTATTTTCCTTTATTCTGGAAAATCTTTTAACTTATTTTAAGTTTTAAAACAAATGATCTTGTATGTTTACAGTCAGGGTATGTCACTGGATTGGGGGTGGGGTGGGATTTACTCTGTTTTATTGAATCTAGAAGTTGTATTCTTCTGCTGAGGGCTTTTTATCGACTGATTCGTATTATTGCAAAAATATAAGCAACTAGTTAGTGAAAAAAAATAAGTCCAACAGAAGCTTGAGTTCCTTTGAATTTATCAGTTATAAGCATATCATACTGAAGAAGCAATTATTTTATGGTTGCCTCATTTAGCATAAGCAACATTTTACACTTAAAGAAGTGACAAATTTGTAGAAAAGTATCATGTTCTGTTAAGATTTAGTATTGCGTCAATGATGGAACAACAGATAATTGTAAGGGTTTTTCCTGGTCTTTGTGCAATTAATGAATGTGTCTTTTTTTGAAACCCTGCAGTATACGTAAAATTTATGGTCGGTTGACAATGTTACTCTGGTTTTATATCTTGCCTTGCCTTGTACATCCTCCCATGATTATGGAGTGTCTGCGTCAAAGCACAATATCTTCATGCTGTGCTGTTTTGCTGCTGAACTAAATGCACTTTTCCCTGTAAAGATGGGACACTTGCTTCAAAATAATCAGTTCAGTACCATGATTTATTCTTTTAACCTAATCCTATCAATCTCAGTATTAAAGACTGGTCTGTTTGGAAAAAAAAGGACACTTTTTCATTTGTATTTAGAATGTGATTGCTCAGTAGAAAACCATTAAGTGATTGAATAGAAAACATGCGGTTTATTGTCTTTTTCAGGGCTGTACAAAGGGCTAATGATGCTGCAGTGATTTTTGCTCCTGCACTTGATTGCTACTGTCATTTTGAATTGGATGCTCACATAGCAATTACATTTGAGATAAATTTATTTTCAGTGTAAATTGATTATGATGGGTTTGCTTAAGGGATACTAGAATTAAAAAGGGGGCGTTCTTTAAATTATATATCAGATGTCAGAGAATTTTTTCATCTATGGAAAAAGGTTTTGTATTTTTTATTTTGATATTAATGTCTATTTGATAGGCACAATCCAGAGATAATTAGATATACTTACTTATCTTGTTGAAATCAACACAATTCACTGAAGGTTTCACTTATAAACACCAATAAGCTCTGAGTAAATATTTCTCAAGATTGTTTTGTAAGAGCCATTGATTTTAGTGGTTGTGGATGTTCCTTTAGATTGAGTCAGCATAATTTACTGCCTTCATCTGTGACGTGAATTTTAGCATTCATTAATTTTATCTCTGGCAAGGAAGAAATCCTTTAAGAAAGGCAGGTACAGATATAAAACCTTAAAGGGCTATTTTAGATGTCAGTGGATTTGCAAAATATTATTGGGTTGGATCCAGGCTGAACACATATCTAATTGGGCTGATAGAAGCAGGTTTAAAAGGATCTCATCAAGGGAATTGCTGAATTTGACAAGACTTTGGGATTGTTTGCTAAAAAAGAAGATAATTGATAACAGTGTCTTTCGTAAGAGTGTCCCTCTTTGTCTCTCAGAAATTGGGAAATTCCGTGGAGAAACTCAGACCATAGGTCAACAGAAAACTAATGTGGAGAAAGGAATCCAGTCTTATCAGTTCTATTAACCAGGATAGCTGAATTCATACCATCGATTTTCCACCACTTACTTTAAAGTAAATATATGAATATCTAATTAATCTAGATAGTTGTTGATAATGATGTATAGTTGCAGCTGACTACAAGCAATCTGTCTGAATACTGAAGTGTTAAAATACAAAGATGCTTATAGTGGTGGTTAAAAGATTAAAATCTACTTTTTGCTGAAGCTGTAAACTTGTTCCATTTTATTTAGTATGTGTATATTTAATATGTTGCCCACATGCACTTTTATTTTAGGTGGAAATAATCATTTTCCAATGAATTGTTTCTTTTACTTTGTAAAGTCAGAGTTTAGCCATGTGTTAAAAATTGTTCTAGGAAAGATTACAGAGTTAAAGTAGGATAGTAATCTCATAGTAGGCAGGATTCACCTACCACTTAGTGGAATTGTGGCAGATTAAATGTATAATTTAATCTGTAAATATATCGATGTAATTGTTCATGTTGAAATGATTACTTGACTATTTTTCTTTAAAAAATCACTTGCATGTTAGAAACTCTTTTTACTTATTCACTGATTTAAAAAAAAAAGCTGAAAAAAGCAGTGAAACTGAAAAACCTGCTTCAGCATAGTAGGATTTATTAATATCAGTCATATTATTAGAATATATTGTGAAATATATTCTGATAGTTGGAACAGAAATCATAATACTCCCAATTCCTTGTTAGATTTAGTTTTTGTCAAATGAGAATAAATTTACAAGAAAATATAATTATTGGCTAAGCAGCATTATATATATTGCAGAAAATTTTAATTTTTACTTTAAAAATTGAATTTATGATTCCTGAAAAGTATGTAGCTTCTTGTATTGGTGCCATCAGATTTGAGAGAAAATTCTATGATTATTTAATTTTTACTTAAACATTTAAGGCTATATCTGTAGAGAATTTTACTTTCCCCTGTTTATTATACAGGTAGTCCTCAACGTACAACCACAATAGAGACTTGAAAATGTGTTGTTAAGCAGTGTGGTTGTTAAGTGAGGCATCACACGACTGCACCCAATTTTCTGATTTTTTTGCTGCAGTTGTTAAGCAAATTACCTGTATTCATTAAGCAAGACATCATATGACCATAACTTGCAACCTCCATCCAGCTATCCCATTGATTTTGGTTGTCATAAATCAGATAGGAAGCTCACAAATGGTGATCACATGATTGCAGGATGCTGTGACTGTGGTAAATGTGTGACAGTTGCTAAGCACCTGAATCATCATGTAACGCAGAGATTCTGCAGTGGTCATAAGTGTGACAACTAGTCATCAATCATTTTTTCCCTTGTAATTGAACAGTCATTAAATGAATGGTCGCTAAGCAGGGACTACCTGTAGATGTTGTAATAATACTCATCCACCTTTTGGTAAAACATTAGGATGTATTCAATCAAGTCTCTCTGAAAGATTCTGATAGCAGACAAATACATATCTTCCAATAATGAAGATTAGTTAAACTTGTTTAAGAAGGTTTGTATATAATAATAAGCTTTGTAGCTGGATTTAATTTTTGATTTAGTAAATCCATCTCAATTAAGACAGTAACTTTCTTTTTCCACAAAATGCAATTTGAAATTGAACTTGAGTTTAAAGCCCACACCTCCTATGGCTTGCCTTTGTTTTTGTGGTTTACCCATTTTTCTGGTTATTGGAAAGAAGTTGGCCAAAGAAACCAACTGGACTCATAAAATACTGACTACGTTTTGTCTCTGTTCAACAACCCCTAATCCAAATAAATCATGGCTTAATATTTATGAATATTAATGAAATTTATGAATTCTGGTCACGAACCCTTCTGACCACGACCAAATCTGGTTCCGAACAAAAATTTCACATTTTTTTCCGTCGCCAATTTCCCCTTCTGCACCATTTTTTTTGTAAGCACCAAATTTCCAAAATTAGGTTTGGGTCATGACCAAATCGGGTCGCGACCAAAGTTATGGAATGAATTATGGTCGTGACCAGAGGTTCTACTGTACAGCTATACATTTATTCAGAATGTCTAAGTAAATTTCTTAATATATCTGGAAAAATCCTCAGCCCTGTTTCAACAGTTGCTATCAAATTTTAATATTGCAGAAGGAGATTATTAAATACATGAGAAATGATCATATCAAAAATCTTTAAATATATTAAATCTAAGTTTTGTTTTGGCTTCAATTTTGGAGTAATGTCTTCCACATGTTCAAAGGTCAAGTACAGCTCTTAGATTAAATAGGTTCCACACCTTTCCACACCTTTGGAACAAAACAAGGTCTCCCCTAATTGCATGTAATTGCATAGTCAATATCATATACAGTACTTTGTCGGATGAGTCTTAAGTTGGTGTGCTATAGTAGCTAATAGGATTTTAATGGCAAATAGAACAGAAAGGAAATGTCAATTTCACTTGCACTATTATAATAGCCTATTCCAATTATAAACATGGTTATTTTCTTCATGATACTTTGAGAAATATAAAATTCAATCCTACTACCTAGGAATAAATTAAAACATTGAAATACTAATTGGAACTATTTGTCTTTTCAAAATGAGTTTATATATCTTTGTTGTAGCTCATACTTAGAATTTTAATAAAAACTAATAGGCTACATACAGGAACAAGTTAAAGAAAAAGAATTAAACAGTGTCATTGTCTTAAAAGGTTTTCCTAAAGTTCCTTGATGGCTATTTAAACATTTGGTTAATAATTTGAAGTTCTTAAAATTTATCTTTGCAAATCTGATACTGTATGATTATGAATGAATTTTTGCTGGAAAAACAGGATTTTCTCCACTGCTGTCGCCAATCTCCACCAGAATTCCCATTGCTCCTCTGGAGTGCATCCCCATCTCAGGACATTTTGACTATGAGGTGAAATCTTCAAGGTAATGAATCACTCTCCCCTAATTCTGGAGGACAGCCATCAGCAGAAAAACAGCATTGAATTCCACCACTGGGTTTGGAAGATAATTTTTCACCCTAAAATAGTTTGCTAGACATTTCTAAGAAGAGAGAGCTTCTTGCAATCAAGACAAGCAAAATTTAAAATGGAATGTTTTACTTGGGCAATTTTTGAAACTGAACCTTGGAATGGTTTTATATTCTTCACATATGTAGGGGGGAACACGGGACTTTTTTTTCCTGATTATTCAAAATCCTGAATGCAAAAGACCATTTATAAAGCCTATATTGCACTAGCTTTGAATCTTTAATCAGTATGTCAGAATTTGCTTTTAATTAGGTATACACTTGGCAGTAATTTGCACAATATACCAACATTAAAAGGCACACTTAGGACAATTGCTGATGATAATATCTGCAAGAAAAACCTGATGGCTTTTTTTTTTATTCAGTAAAGATCTGAAAATTCTGTTTATTGTTTCAATGTTGCAGTCTTAAGCAGAAAGATACATAATTCTGCCTGATTCTAAGTCCACAATAATTTGTGAATTGATAATAAAAGCGTGTAAAACAGCCAACACAAATGTACTTTCTGAATTATTGTAATGTTGATTGCTATGTCTATAAAATATTGCCTTGCTTTTTTTATAAGTCATTCTGTATCAATGTATTCATTATAAATAGTATGTTTGTAAAGGAGCCACTGCTGAGTCTTTCGGACATTTTCTACCAATCAAGTCTAATTTTGTCTTAAAACTGCAGCATTGCAGTTGATTGATACTTTAGAGTCATTTTTTCAGAATTCTTTGTAACCTGCAAACCTTTCCTTCTTGTCTGAAATAAGCACGAGAGATAAAAAGCTGAACTTTTATAAAGGAACTCTTGGTTTAAAACCTTTATTTCCTGTTTTCTCTCCCTGTCCCCTCCACACAACGTATGCTGGTGGATTGAAAGCATGGAAAGAATGGCAATATTGCAATATTTGATAGATGGAATAATACCTTTGATATCTGGCGCACACTGCATTTTATATTTCATATGCTGCAAATATGGGGCATCTTTTCCTGGAGGTAACCAAACATATAAAAAAACATACAAAACTCCCCCCCCCCCAAAGCATTGTGGATTATATGCATTCCAAGCTACTTGAGTGAAATACATGTTACATTTTGGAGGTTTTATTTTGTAATAGAAAATAATTGATATGATCTTTAAAGTGCTTAACCTTACTTCAAGGTTAAATAAGAACATGATAGAAGATAGTACAATTTATTTGAAAAAAAATTCCAGTATTATAGATCTATAAATAAGCCCTTCACAGCTTTTCTTGCAACACTTTCTGAGAATTCAAAAGTTTATTTGCTTTTTAGATAATATCTTCATTTACTTCTCATGGTCACTTCCAAATGCAGACTAGTTTTAACTTTTATAGCTGCTGAAGTATAAAATAAACCAAGAATACCTGCCGTTCATTATGACATTTTTGTCTGTATACTATTCCAGTTCTGAATTGTACCTTCTGCCCTATGGCAACTTAATTCTTTAATTTTTTCTGCTGTTACTGATATATAATTAAGATAACGCAGGAGTACTGTGGGGGTTTATTAAAGTGTGGTGAAGTCTGGTAAGAACAGTGCTAAATGCAAAGGAATTATGATTAGAAAATATATAATTATAACTTGGGATAAAAATGAGAAATCGGCTTATTTTTTCATGATTAAATTAATTATAAATTATATTACTTTGGCCAGCATGCTGCTTTTAATGTGATAATTGAATAAGCTACGAGAAACCTAAATTTAGCTGCTGCTTTCCAATAATTTTTAACAAGGGTTGAAGCTTTTAGCATTGTAGTTCAACAGTTCCTTTCTTTTATTCTGTTCCAGCTTATACTTAGATAAATACGGTACCTTAATATGAACTATTCTGCATGATGCTGCAAATTTGGTTTGGAGTGAAATAATTAATTCTAATGTTCCAAACTCTTGAGGTTTTGTTTGTGAATGATAACAGACTTTGTACATGATATCCTGGCTAATAGTATAGACCTTGAATAATTTGTGGCAAAGTTTAATATCTACATTCCTTCAAAGTCTAGCTGTTAGATAAGAATAAGGTAGGAACAAGGAACTTATTGTTCCTACCATGGGAGATTGATTTGCAAGTTTTAGCCCCATTGAGAGTTATTTCAGATCTGAACAAAAGATCCTAATTAATTATCTCTTTCATTTCTAAGTTTCAAATATACAGCATTTGAAAAGAAGTCTGCATGTAAGTGTTTTTATCACCATTGGTATGGAATAAATATAATTTGGCGATGGTTCCCTTGAATACCATGCAGTTCATTGTCCTTGCGTCTACATTTTCTTTGGGATCTCAATCTGCAACTAGCTATCTGTACGTGCAAATTTCCTCACTGTTGTGAATATGTTTAGAAATCATGCTGAGGCATACATTCATTTATGGTCTTTGATATTATTTAATAGCTACTGTGCTGAACTTGGTGCCACTAGGACAAAGTAATTTGTATTTATTTTAAGGCTTAATATGTTAGCTGAATATGAGAACTGCTACTTTAGCCACAGCTATGAACCTTCAGAAAACAGCTATGACTTTATGATTTTGGTCAATGCTGAATATATTGTCTTTTCTTAGAAAGCAATAGTGAACGTAACACATATGAACCTATGGTATGGAAAAAATATCGAAAAATTCTGGCATGTGAAACATGAGAGACTGCCTTTCTCTGCTTACATAAGTCCACCCCATCTGATCTGGCAGAGAAGGAAAGCTGTGGGTACCTTCAGCTAAGGATCTACATTTAATTGGTCCCAGAAGATGTGCCTTCTCTTTTATGGTGCCTGCCTTGTGGAATATTCCTCCCCAAAAGTTAGATTTGATCCCCCCCATTCCTTTTGATATTCTGAAGGCCCTTTAGACTTGGTGATGTAACCAGCTGTGGGACTGCCATAGAAACTAGAGACCTATCTAGATGACTCCATTGTTGAGATCATTTTATGTTTTTCTATGGGTTGTATTTTCATGTTTCAGGATATTTATTATTATGGTCTTTTATATTTATTGTTTTTATATTCTTGCTTTTTATTTATTCTGTGCTGTCCAGTTACCTAGAGGTGAGATGAGTGGCTATATAAATTTGATTAATAAAGCAATATATCATGGGTAATTAATATTCATGACCTATCTATCGACTCGGCCACCTTGTATTTTATCATTTAAATGTCATATGTTGGAAACTAAAAGGACAAAGTCTTTACAAATCTGAAGTTTTCTTATATTCTCTCTCTCTCTCTCTCTCTCATATCTATATAATGAGGGGGAATGCATGATATATGTATGATATATGACTACAATGACTCAACCAACCCACACAGGGCCCTCCCCACCTGTTCACCTCCCAATGACCCTCACCTGATGTAACCTCCCCACCACAAGACTCACTAATGACTCACACCTGACCCATCACAAGATCCTTACTTGACACACCCACACCTGAAGCCTTTATAAACAGAAGAATACTGCCATCCCCTGAAGTCTGCTGAAGATGTTAGCTAGCCTGGTAATGAAATGTCCAGAAACCAACCACAAGCTTAGAGAACGAACCTTCACCCTTATCCTACACCCTAGCTACTGATATTCACCACTATTGCATGACTATAATTGCTATACTAAGCAGGCAATGCATTTGGGTATAAGAGTGCAAAATAGCAATAGCACTTAGACTTATATACCACTTCATAGGGCAGTGATGGCGAACCTATGGCACGGGTGCCACAGGTGGCACGCGGAGGCATATCTGCCGGCACACGAGCCATTGCCTAGCTCAGCTCCAGCGCGCATGTGCGCGCCGGCCAGCTGATTTTTGGCTCGCACGGAGGCTCTGGGAGGGTGTTTTCGGCTTCCGGAGGGCCTCCGGGGGGACTGGGAAGGGTGTTTTTGCCCTCCCCAGGCTCCCGGGAAGCCTCTGGAGCCTGGGGAGGATGAAAAATGGGCCTACCAGGCCCACCAGAAGTTGGGAAATGGGCCATTTCTGGCCTCCAGAGGGCCTCCAGGGGAGCGGGGGGGCGTTTTCGCCCTCCCCAGGCATTGAGTTATGGGTTTGGGCACTCGCGCATGCGCGATAACACGCGTGCATGCACTTTCGGCACCCGAGGGAAAAAAGGTTCGCCATCACTGTCATAGGGCTTTACAGCCCTCTAAGTGGTTTACAGAGTTAGCATATTGCCCCCAACAATCTGGGTCCTCATTTTACCGACCTCATTTTACCGAAGGATGAAACGCTGAGTCAACCTTGTGTTGGTGAGAATTGAACTGCCAAACTGCTGGCAGTCAGCAGAAGTAGCCTGGAGTACTGCATTCTAACCACTGCACCACCATGCTAACTTTGGCATTCTTTGAATGAATAGTATGTGAGGAAATGTCATATTTTAAAATCTCTTCCCTTTTTTTCTTTCTTAGCTTTATCAGGTATGCTTGTGTGCCTACCATTCCCCAGGACAAAAAAGTGGAATGGTGCCAGCAGTCTGGCTGAATCAGGAAGTATGTTTCTAACACTGCTTAATTTAAAATTATACTTGTTGCTGGAAAAATTACAGGTTAGGGATGAAAAGATTCTGGAATGTTTAATAAGTTTGAGAAAAGAAAAAGGTACATTACCAGGAGTACATAAACGACTAACTTCCTTGTAGTGGCAAGATAAATTGAGCAATTTAATTATTGTGACTCTTGTTCTCCCTGGAAGGACAACTTCCAAAGGCTTGAAGTTCAAACAGACATGCTTAATTCAAATCAACAAACACTATAAGATTACTTGGTATTTCAAGATGTTTCAACTTTGATAGACTTTTATCGAGACATCCTAGAATAGGCAATGTGCACTTTTTTTTATTTCAGCATACTTCTTTACATCTGCTTGTGGTTTTCAGTGTTACTTTTTTAAAAAAAAAAACCTTTACTGAAGAGTTTATAATAAAAGATAATACAAACTGAAATCAGAAAGAGAGAAGAGTGTAAAAGAAATAATATAGAAAAAGTATATTAAAGATTTAAATATTCCTGATTAAATGAATTAATTAAATATTCCTGATCTTCCTTATAACAAATACAGGCAGATTTAAAATTTCCCTACCCTAACCCTAACCCCACCCCTTATAAGATTACATATATAATTCACTTCTTCTCTTACTCATTCAACAAATCCAAAAATTGTTATTCATGTCCAAGTATTGGCGAAAAAGTCCATAAAATTCCAGAATTTTATAGAAATATTCCTTATTTTAACCTTGATCAAACAAAACAACTTTATAATCCTTTGCTTTGCTTGTGGCTATCTTGATTTTTAATTCATCAATTTGCTGAATCTCATTCAAACTTACTTTCTTGTGTCTCCAAGATTTCTTCAAGGCAAAGCTTTAAGAAATCACATTTTGTAAATCGAATGATAAATGTTTGTCCATCATTATATCTTGACATTATTTGTATTTCCAGTTTGATTGTCATCTCTGTTCATAATTTCTTTGTTTTTCTGGTATGTCTACATCAACTGGAATTAGTTTCACCTTTTCATCCCATCAGTCTACTAAACAGCTCATGACCTGTTTGGCCATAATTTCAGAGATATTTCCTTGCCTAAACAGACTTTTGTTATAAGTCCACAAATTTTGAATGAATTAGATGGAGAACCCTGCAAATGTGCCAATGGTGCACATTTTTGTAAACATTTTTGATAGAATTAGATTTTGCTTCTGAGTTAATGATGGAAGAAAAGTGCTATTTCAGAAACCAGTTGTCTTTTTATGTTCAGAAATATCTTCCTATTGATTTGTGCCTTTGTGAAGCAATAAACATTTTAAGGGACTAATAGCTTCAGCCAAGCCCCAAGCAGTGACTCAGCCGCTAATGTTCATTATGAGAGAAAATGGTGTGGTAAAGCTAAAATTATTCTTTCCTACATACCGTATTTTTCGGAGTATAAGACGCACCGAAGTATAAGACGCACCTTAGTTTTGGGGGAGGAAAACAAGGAAAAAAGGCCTGCCTCCAAGCAATTTGCCAAACAGCAAATAGCAAACAGCACAAATGATATACACTGTTTGCTGTGTATTTCTGTGCATGTGTGCCTGACCCATAGAAATAGCAAAAAATTGGAGAAATGTACATTATGCCAGAAAGTTTTCTTAAATGTAGTCACACTAACTCCTCCCAATTATTTAAATAGATCTATTCCAAGATAAGTCAGGATTTAACTCTAATACTAAACAGGACACTGTTACATTTCAGACTATACTTGTACAGAGCTGTTAAAATTAATTAAAATTTCTGGAAGTATACATTATTCTCTATTATTTAAAAGAAGATACAATAGCACTGGGCCTCTTCAGAGCAAGCATTTATTTTAAAAAGCTTTATTTTGTTAAGTTGTCTAGATTTACAGGGGTCTCCAACCTTGGCAACTTTAAGACTTGTGGACTTCAACTCCCAGAATTCCACAGCCAGCAAAGCTAACAAAACTGGCTGTGGAATTCTGGGAGTTGAAGTCCACAAGTCTTAAAATTGCTAAGGTTGGAGACCCCTGGCTCTAGAACAATAATAAAGCAGTCTTTAAAAAATAAGTCTAATAATTTGAACATTCTACAGACATTTATAGTTATTCACTTACCCCCTTCCATCCATTTCAGCAGAAAATAAAAATCTGCGTGTCTCTCCCAGCTATTTGTCTCTGCAGTTTTAGTTTCACTTTCATTTTAGCACATGGCAAATCAGCTGTAGGTCGGGAAGCTGCTAGTGACTTGCTTGGCTTTACAGGCTCTTCCCTGTTTGCTGCAAACAGGTAAATTGCTGGAAGACAGAGGCCAAAGGTTGGGGGTGGCTGAGTGGGTGGGGCTACATTCGGTGTATAAGATGCACCCAAATTTTCACCCTCTTTTGGGGGGTAAAAAGGTGCGTCTTATACTCCGAAAAATACGGTAAGTGTGAACGCTTTCTATATTCAGTCTCCAGAATGAGGAATATTTCTGCTATTAGTAGGGAATTAATAGGGAGGGTCATTCATATTCCCCCCCTAATTAGCAGTGATTGGTATTGCTCACATAGGAAGACCTAATGCAAATGCTATATTCACTTGGATTAAACCAAGAGTGAACATTATGCATTACCTCATCACTTAGAAATGAAAAGACTATTCTAATATTTGTGTTATAATATAAATAATATATTTTAATAACAGAATAACAGAACAGAATGTTATTGGAAGGGACCTTGGAGGTCTTCTAGTCCAACTCCCTGCTCAGGCAGGAAACCCTATACCATTTCAAACAAATCTCTTCCTAGAAACTTCGAATTTTGGAGCATTCACAACTACTGGCGGCAAATTGTTCCACTGATTAATTGTTCTAATTGTCAGGAAATTTCTCCTTAGTTCTAGGTTGCTTCTCTTCTTGATTAGTTTCCATCCATTGTTTTTTTGTCCTGCCTTCAGATGCTTTGGAGAATAGTGTTTCTAGGTTCTTTATTTTTGGAAGAAGGGGAAAGCAAACATGTTTTCTGTTTGTCAATTCGTTGTGTGAGAGTAATGCTTAGTGTCAATGGTACCTACTTAGGTACTAGCATGATATGGATATTGTGAGCAGACATAGGGGTAGGGTAATCTATGCATACTCTTTTTGATTAAACTTTTGCTCATGAAAGGAAGCAGTGCCAATTTTGCATTTTTACTTCACAGATTTTAGGATCCCAAATCAGTGGTGGAACGTATTTTATGCCGTATTACCCCAGATTCAATTCTCGATAGCCATTGTTACAACTGGAAAAAATCTGAAGATTTAATGTCAGTGACCATACACTGTTTGTATCATTTAACAAATCGCTTAAAAGCCCAGAAGAATTATTGCATCTAAAGATGATACTAGATATTGATGTTTTGCAGCAAAGTTTTAAATTAGAATAATCATTTAAATAGGAAGGCAAGTGGGACAGAATGTCACTGTGATACTCAGGAGTACCGTATTTCCTGCCCTGCTGTGGATAGTACTGATGAATTGATGATGAATGCCTTTTTGTAAGAAATGTCCTTTCTGGGTTTGGTTCCAAGTGGGGAAAAAGACACTGGAAGCATGGAGGCTGTTTGGAAAGATGGTTTTAATGGTGGACAACAGGACCACCTGGTTTGAGGTCCTGGGACAAAGGGGGATCACATGCCTTGAAGATGTTGAAGAAGAGGAAAAGGGAGGAGATGCTGAAAGTGCCTGAGTTTTATACCCTCTGTTGGGCCCCACCTTAAGAGTTTCCTGTTCCTGTGTAAGAAGTGTATCCCATTGGCTGTCAGACTCCCAGGGGGTGGGGGCATTAGCTAACTTTGTAGGCTTTTGTCTATATCCCACCAGGCTTGGCTGATGTAATCTCAGGTGAGATGGCTTTGGGATTCCATTATGGTTCTTCCTGTAGATGCTTGTTATGTAGAATACACTGCCCATTGACAAAGGTGGGGGGGAAATGAGTGAGCTGGGCTCATTCCTTAATGGCACATTGACAAAGGTGGGGGCTACTAGGAGTGAGTCTTTTTCCTGCCTAAAACATGTTTCTCCATTTTCTCACCCACGGAAATATAATATTCTGCCTTTTTAATATTTCTTGAAATATTTCATTCCTCTAGGAGGGGGGTAGGTGCTAACTTCCTACAGCCTTATACATTTTCCCTCTTTTTTGCGGTTTCCCAGTAGGTGTTACAGCTTTGATGCTTCTTCTTCTGAACTCTACCTCAAGCCTCACTTATCCATCCTGCTTGCTGGTTTCTCTCAGCATTGCTTACTCAGACTGAGGCAATAATGCACTTGCCATCAGCCCACTTCAAGCTCAAAATGTACCACCTGTGTATTAACCTTCATGAACATTTTTGTGCACCTTCAAGTCAGTTTTGATTCCTGGTAACTGCATGGAGAGGTCCCTGCAGTTTTCTTGGCAAACTCCTTTCAGAAGTGGCATGCCACTGCCGCCTTCTTAGGTGAGAGAAAGTGCCTGGCTGAAAGTCATCCAGCTGGCTTTGTGCCTAAAGCAGGACTAGAACTTACATCTCCCTAATTTCTGGCCCACTGCCTTCAACCATTACAGCTTTTTGTGCATAAATGGGAGTTGCAGCTGTAAAGCCATGATGAACTCTCTGAAAGCCACACTTGTAACAATATGAGAAGCAAATCTAAAGTAGACTTTAGGCACTGCCCCAAATCTATTTAAAATATTTTCCTATGAGATCTAAAGAGAAGAAGATTCAAAAACAATATTTTTATGATCTCTCAGCTCTGTTTTGCAGAGTGGGGCTGCATCTACAGGTCCATGTGTTCAAATGGGAAAATAACAAGGTTCCAGAATGGAAGGCCAAATTATTCTAATTTCATTAGTTTTACCACTAGGTGACGAAATCAATAATAACTAAGTACTTTGAAACTAGTTGTAACACGCTGTTGTATCATCCATTTGATTTCTGAAATGGCTTCAGAACTGTGCTAATGTGAAGAAATTTAAATACTACTACTTCATTGCAAAATGTCAAGGTTGGAAAGACCAGAATATTAGAAAAGGTGACTCATGACTAAACTACAGCTACGGTATATATATATTAAATACATACTGCCTAGCTGTTTTCTGTTTTTTATTTTATGACAAAAGATGCACATGCAATTTATCCTGAATTTTTCATGCCATTTTAAATAAACCCTTCTCAACCCCAGTGACTTTAAGATGTATGGATTTTAAATCCTGTTCCTACAGTCTTTCGCCAGATAGTATTATGGGAGCTGAAGACCAGGCTTCTTAAATTTGCTGAGAAATACAGCACTAGAGAGCCCAATAGTTATATAATTATACCATTAGCTTATGCTTGCTTTTTTAGGCTTTAGCTTAGCATTTACTTTGCATCAGCAACCTAGTCCAAAAAACTCTGGATGTAAACCATCCATAAAGAATATTTGTCTCTGTGCTGTTTTATTTATTTAAATTTATTATAGGTATCCAAATCCAGTGGAGTCTGGCTGGTGAATATGTGTTGCACTGGGATGTGTATTTGAATAAGCAAGCTTTCCTCCATGGCAGCCATTTTGTTTATGAGCCCATGGTACGCTAGCAAAATTCTGATTTTAGCTATCCGCTGCAAAGATCAGCGAGCCCTATTTTATCTCTCATCAAAGAGCTGTGAACATTTGTTCCGAGAGTGACATTCTGGGTACACGTGAAGAAGCATCAGTTTTATTGGTTTGGTTCAATTTACATAACTGAACACATAAGCACAAAGCAAAGCAGATCTTATTTTATCTCTATATGTACCTACTCATTCAAGTTGAACTCCATATGATTCTCAGAGTCTAACTACAATAGGAGTAACAAAAGAAAGAACCAGAACAAGTACAAAAGTAACTAGAAAATTAATGATATGGCAATGCTAACAACAGAGCAAACATAGTCAGGTTCTTAAGGTGGCTTGGAACATCATCAGGATGGGAACCTTATATTGTAGATTTTAGGGGCACCTCATTCTAGAGAGCAGGTACTGGGATAGAAGGAGGTTCCTGCATCCCAAAATATGACACTGTCTAAGATGACTTGAAGCATAACCACTTTACTGGATGGGCAGAAATCCCAGAAAGTCCCTCAAATAGTTGGTCCTATGCCATCTAGGGATTTATAGGTAATAATTAGCACCTTGAATTGCACCAGAAAGCAGTCCCAATGACTGAAATTCATGAAGCAGAGGTGTCATGCGGCATGCTGAGACAAGCTCATCAAACTTGTTCCATGACATTCTGGACCAGTTGAAGCTTCCCAATAGCTTTCAAGGGCATCTCCGCATAGAGCACATTTCAGTAGTCCAGCCATGAGGTGTGAGTGACTGAACAATCAACTGGTCCTGGAAAAGGTGCAACTGGCACATCAAGTGGAGCTCTGCAAAGATCTTAGTCATGGCTGCCATCTGCTCTTACGGCTACTGTAGCGATGCTATTTAAGTAGAGCATCATGATTGAGGATTTTCTGTGTTTTGCATATCTGTGTGACCATTTTCTCTCCTTTAAACTAACATATTAGTAGTTAATACTGAAATGGCAGGACTTGAGGCCAGATATTCTACAGCATATGAATACACATATAGTAATACAGTACTTACATTAATTTCTTTACGGAATTTCAACCCTGCCTGCAGCTTTTGCTTTAGGCAACTAATATGGACATTTTTTTGCTTCTTCTTACTAACTTACTTTACTTATTGTACTTCTCAATTAAAGCTTTCAGTCTGTCTAGCAAGAAATGTGTGATCCTCCAAATTAACACATAAAATCCAATTGTGCGTGCAGCTGGAGGGCTGCTAAAGGCATTTTCCCTGTATACAAGTGAATGCAAATTTATTTTCCTTGCTCCACATGACCAGGTGTGACAACAAAAGGATGAGACTGGCCCCCTCTGTGTTTTTCACTGCATGCACTGAAAGGCTTTTGGGAACTGAAATATCTGTACAGGAAGAAAAGGGCCACACTTTATAAAAGCATCATTAAAAGATTAACATTTCACAATACCCATTGTACAAATACGATTTGCTGAGGTTTAAAGATTTTGCTCAATGTCAGAACTGCAGTTGTTTGTAGGGATTGTTAACATGTGCTATCTTTTTTTAATTACACTTAAGCCTTAATTACACTTAAGTGGAGACTTATATTTTGTTTAAAGGCAACTTTATTCACCCTTCATATCCTGGGAATCATCCCTTTGGTCGTAATAATTGATGGAGCAGAAAAAAGCCTCACTTAAAGAATTAAGCCATGAAAATGAAAAGAGTGACATATATAGGGGTCACTTTTCAGATTAAAAGCAACGGCATAAAAATGAAATAAATAAATAAATAACCTGTTTCCCCCCCAAATAAGACATCCCCTGATAATAAGCCAGTCGGGCTTTTGAGTGCATGGCAATAAGGCCAAGCACTTATTTCAGGGTTCAAAAAAAATATAAGACAGGATCTTATTTTCGGGGAAATTTAATTTAATTTAATTTAATTTCCCTGAAAATAAGATCCTGTCTTATATTTTTATAAATAATATAAAATGTACATTGCATTTTTCTGTGTGTATGTCTGGGGATGGGTGAGTGGGAAGGATAAATTGTTTCCTCCTTTGTAATGATAAGGGTATAAGCTTCAAATTTTGTTTAGATCATTGTATTGTACCAGCAAATCTATTACAGGCTGTCTTGTTGAATGAAATGAGATAGCACTCTTTTTCATTGTGCTTGTAATTAAAGCATGCCACAGCTATCAATAGTCATTTAAGAAATATCTTCATGAAAGAAGCAACTGCACGGCAATGTTTATTATTTTACTGCTGCTTCCCGCTCTGACTTTACAAGGCTATGTACACAGATGCGGAAACAAGACTGACAAGCGTTGGTAACAGAAATGAAAGAAGGGTGCGGCTTTCAGTTAAAAGGTTTCATTTTGAAACGTTTTGGGCTTGGGTTAAGGAGAATCTTCTTGTTGCAGCATATTCTCTGATATCTTAGGTCAAAGAGAAGTTTTTGAGCGTCTCTATTTTTTTGTAAAGCCTCAGGCAAATTGCTGCTGGAAAATCAAAGCTTAAATGTGCATGCTTATAAAATAGGAATGTGTTGGTGTCTGTGTGCATGCAAAATGTGTAATAGATTTAGACACTGCATTGAAGCTTCTTGGATCTCTGATAGTCAGATGCCTTTGAAATCAGGGGCACTGAGAGCATCAAAAAACATGGGAGCAATACTTAGTCCCAGTTCTCTATGTATAAAAACATGGAAAATCAGAAGCAGGGAAATATCAGTAGATGAAAGGGCAGAATATTGAATGTTCCTCTCAAGTATATTTTTTCCTCTAAATTTGTTATTCCGCTTTCCTCCCCTCTTGCTAGATTTGATTCTCATTTCAGACATTCTATATGAGAAAGAGATAGGAAAATAGTATAGAATATTTAAAAATGACAGAAAAAAGTATTTGGAGAATAAAGTGGATGAAAAGGATTTCCATTGAACAATTGCTTTTTGAATATTCACATTCCTAACACAAGTGAAAAAAGCCTGTAATCTATAATTCTAGTCTTACTTGTTCAAAATCATACAACTTATTAGCTCTCAGATGTTGAGAACTTTCATGTACTAAGTTCTGAGATCCACATTTTGGAATTCAAATGCTTTGAGAGTTAAATTTATTTTTATTTTATGTATTTATGTTGTCAACACGTGTATAAGATAACAGGTATGATATAAACATAATCAAAAGCAAAGTATGTATAGGTAAAAATTAGACAATAGGACAGAAGGACAGGGACGGTAGGCACGATGGTGTGCTTATGCACGCCCCTTACAGACCTTTTAGGAATGGAGTGAGATCAACTGTAGACAGTCTAAGGTTAAAATTTTTTGGGTTTGGGGAAGAAACCACAGAGTCAGGTAGTGCATTCCAGGCACTGATTACTCTGTTGCTGAAGTCGTATTTTCTGCACTCGAGTTTCGAGCGGTTTACATTGAGTTTGAATCTATTGTGTGCTCTTGTATTGTTGCGGTTGAAGCTGAAGTATTCATTGACAGGTAGGACATTGTGGCAGATGATTTTATGAACTACAATTAGATCAGATCGAAGGCGACGTAGCTCTAAGTTGTCTAAGCCTAAAATTTCAAGTCTAAAGCTCAAAGTGAGAATGTAAACAAATCGCCATTTGAAACTATTGAAAAAGAAATGCTGTTTATTAGACTTCACTAGAAAAAATTTTAAATTAGACATACTGTGGGTTAAATTATTTCATTCAATTTTATTTCTAATCTATAACATTTACTATATCTGTTAAACTAAAGTAAAAATGAATACTTACCGGTATATTTGTGAGCAAATGCTTCCTTTTACTTTTTCTTTGAAGTATGACCATGTAATCCTTTTATAACATTCTAGATTTTTTAAAATACTTGTTGCCTTAAAAAAAGGACAATAACTACAAGGAAGGTTCAGTGTGATTTATAGTCTTTTGTTGCTCAGCTCAATATCCAAGTGGAATACAATTTTCTAAGACTATTTAAAAAAATACACTTAAAAGAAAAAATTAAAAAATAAAACATCCCAAATAAGAGAGATGATTGTGGGATTATTAAAAGGCATGACCGTCAAGATTGTACAACGTCCTCTATTTCATTTGGCAACTATTATGAACACACTGGAGACAGAGGCAAAGAATGGCACTGGATAATATGAACTGACCTCAGAAGGAAGAGTTGGAGGAGTGCACCAATGACTGCATGGAAAATGATCATATTTTTTCTTTGGGTTGGGGCTTCCACTGAAAGTAAGTCTCTCCAGAGTAATAGCTGGTGAATGGTAGTTTTGTCTTGTGGTTAAGGCACAAGGCTAGAAAGAGGAGAGTGAGAGTTCAAATCCTCTCTTGGCCATGAAAGTCAGCTGGGTGACTTTGGGCCGGTCATTCTCTCTGAGCCCAATTCAACTCTCAGAGGAGTTGTTGTGGGGAAAAGGAGTAAGGTGTTGAACATTTTTGCACTTTTAGTTATTTGTAAAAATAAAGTAGCATGCACACACACACAAATTTTGCTTTCCCTTGTAGGGTACATTTACATATTTGAATCAAAAGAAGCAGTGAAGCACAATCTTTGAAAGAACATTATTTGTCTTGACCAAGGTCATTCTAGAAAAGTTGTGTGCAACTTCCAACTGGATTGGATGAGCCAATCCAAAGTCATGGTGTAGCAGGGGTGAAATGCTACCGGTTCGGGCTGGTTCACCTGAACTGGTAATAAAAAATGCTACTGGTTTGCAGAACCGGTAGTAAAAAATACTAAAAAAAAGTTTTTTAAAAAAAGTTCTGACGATTGCGTGTCGCACAGCTGATCTTCAGAACTCCCTCCCCTGAAGCCTACTAGGCGAAAACTGGGATGGGGTGGGGGTGGTCTGTTTTTGCTCCCTAGGCCAATAAAGGGTGTAGGCCAAAAACGGGAGGGTGGTCCCTTTTTGCTCCCAGCAGGTTTTCCTGAAGGCCAAAAATGGGGTGTGTGTGTCAGTTTTTTCTCCCAGCAGGCTTTCCTGAAGCTTGCTAGGCCAAAAATGGGGGTGTAGGCAAAAAATAGTGGGGTGGGATGGTGGGAAAAAAGAAAGAAAGAAAGGAGGGAGCGAGCGAGCGAGCGAGCGAGGGAGGAAAAAAGGAGAGGAAGGAAGGACTACAAACCTGGCACTAGACGCAGCTTCAGAGGATAATCCAGGGCTGGAAGGGACATGGAGGTCATCTAGTCCAACCCTGCTCCAGCAGGACATTGTTAAAGTGAGCTTCTGTTTTTTGATCCCCAGTCACATGACTGCATAGTCACAGCCACCCAGTCACATGATCCCACCAAGCCATGCCCACAGAACCGATAGGAATTTTTTTTAGATTTCACCACTGTCAGGTGTAGTGTCCCCTCTGCAGCCAATCAGTTGCAGATTTTTGTGTGATTTTTTAAAAAAAGAGTTAAAGTAAGTGGCATGAAAAACACAACAAAAGAATTCCATATGGGAGATCATGGACAAATTATCTTGGCCATAAAATTCCATAAACATGGCAGGGATCTTTCCTATTTAGAATCTGGCTGAAATCATCTTTTCCTCAGTGCTCCCAATAAAGATTTTGCAGACCTTTAAACCATTAAGGTGGTTAAGGAACCATTAAGGCTGAAAGTCCTTTATTAATTCTCCATCAGGAACTATTTTGTGGATA
Source organism: Diadophis punctatus similis (assembly GCA_023053685.1). NCBI lineage: Eukaryota > Metazoa > Chordata > Lepidosauria > Squamata > Dipsadidae > Diadophis > Diadophis punctatus. The sequence goes on along the minus strand of JALIGW010000005.1, from coordinate 33,916,271 downwards.
CAGGTTGCATTTACTTTTATATGTTCAGGCAACCAAAGTACTTAAGCTTCAATTCTAGCTCAAGATTCTTTATTGCCTGAAATACTTTATCATCTAAGGCTTCCAAATGGAGCTGTATATTTAAAAAAATAATGCATTTTTGCTTTTATAACAATAAACCTGCCGATTGCTGTCAGCCTGCTTTTAAGAAACAGAAAGAACTACTGACTAAATTATTACTTCCATATGATGAGACTGTCAGCAACCCTTAGTTGCAGATGGATGTAACAGGATCTCTATGTTCTCACCACAACACAAGCAGCAAGATCAGAATTTCTTTTTTCAAAGAAATTGGATGGCAAACTGACCTGCAGTAACTTGACAGAGTCACTAGGTGTCGTTGTATACTTATTCTCATCATTTTTCTTTCCAATTCAGTTAAAGAAAAACTTTCTTCATATTTGACACTGGCTAACTACGGGAGGAAAAATTCTTTAGCAAAAAATGCTCAAGCACAGATTGATGAGAGCAGAGATTATGGCTATTGAACAATCTGTGAAGAGACTTCAGTTTAGTCAATCTGATCTAAGAAAGTTTCTTGCTTATGGTATAGATGGTAAATTGGGACTGTAGTAATTTCTAATCCTGTATTTTTTCCTGGGAAAATGTTTCCATTTAATTAAACAAAGCTTACTTTTTTCAATTGACCTGAATGGCAAGCAACCCCAAATAAGAAGAAAACTGCAGCAGACAAGCAGGGAAGCAAATAAATCTTAATTAAGGAATCATAAAGGAGGCAATCACACCTCAACCACAACTAGCAGAGCAAGTACTGAACATAAAGAGCTATCAATCAAACCCCACTCCACTTTGCATATTATCCTGCCTGGTTATAAAATGTCTGCAAGGCAACAACCAAGCCTAGAGAATATAAAAATACAAGCCAAGAAAAATGGACATTTAGAGCTGTGCTGGCGCAGTGGTTAAAATGCAATATTGCAGGCTAACTCATTGCTCACTCCAGGAGTTCGATTCTGAGCAGCTCAAGCAGTTCACTCAACTTTCCATTCTTCTGAGGTCAGTAAAATGAGGACCCAGATTGTTTGGGGGAATATGCTGGCTCTGTAAACTGCTTAGAGAGGGCTGGAAAGCGCTGTGAAGCGGTATATAAGTCTAAGTGCTATTGCTTTATTTCTGGATAGGTTTATGACAGAATTGGATCTTGTTGAGGTTGAGGTTGTTATTGATGATGATTGGAATTGGCTAAAGGACTTAAAGTGCTCTTCTAGCTTTGTGGTTTCTATAATTGTTATGTACTAGGCAACAGAAGAATTACTTAAGTAATAAAACCTCCAAGATATTTGGTAAAGTACTAATGAAGGGGGGGGGGAAGGGAAAGGAAATATAAAGATACTACTCAATGCAGATAGATTCTTTTGAACAGAGACTTTGGGATTTAGATTTCATTGGAGGCTATGTCTAGGAAGTCCTTGGTGCTCTCTGAGTTTGAGAGCACCAAGGACTCCACAATTCAATCCTGAGCTAGATATGTTCTCTTCCATTGATTATGGAAGAGGTCTCTAAATAACAGGGAAGAAAATGCTAATTTTTGAGTAATAGCAATAGCACTTAGACTTATATACCGCTTCATAGTGCTTTATAGCCCTCCCTAAGCGGTTTACAGAGTTCAGCCTATTGCCCCCAACAATCTGGGTCCTCATTTTACCGACCTCGGAAGGATGGAAGGCTGAGTCAACCTTGAGCCGGTGAGATTTGAACAGCTGAACTGAACTGCAGTGCTGCATTTTAACCACTGCGCCACCTTGGCTCTTGGAAGGTGGTCAGGAATTGGGTGAAGGTGAGAATGCTTAGCAATGAAGTCTAAATTGGAATTTGGAAAGTCTGTCTAGGATGACACTCCTTGAAATTATGGTGTACTAAGATATATTTTAGGACTAAGGTGAAGAGTTGCATGTTATACACCATTTATAGATATGTTGAAATAAGTAATTAAAATGTCATAACTTTAAAATAATCCAAAGAGACCATGTCCTGCATTGAGATTTTATCACTTAAAAAACCATTGTAGGTTCAAAATTGTAAAAACTGTGCATTTGACAAATCATTGCTATCCTCATGATCCTTTATGAAGTGTTGTAATTAATATTCAAGTGTTACCATAAATAGTGCACTGTGCACACTAAGAAAACAATTTGGAAGAATTGTTTTGGAACTTGCATAAGTGCAGCAGGTCTCTGCTCTTCATTAAAGCAGAATGGTTTCTGTTTGTTGGACTTTCACAAAAGCTTGAAAAAAATGGTGCTGCTGCTATAAAACTCTCGCAATGATTTGATTCATTATAGTGGAAGCATTGTTTTGCAGGCTTATGTGAGATACAAAACACTTCATCTGAAACGTTTTCACTGTACACAGCTCTAGTGATTAGTCATTATTTTTTATTATTATCAAAATAATACCTAATGCCATCTGTATGCTTGGTGGCTATAAAAGTGTCATTCTACTACCTCCAAAGGTCTCTGCTTACTTACCTCTAAAAGGGAGTCAAGTGGAATCAGGAAAAGATTTAAAGTGCTATTTGATCTGGTTTACTTAATCTATATATATAAAAGCGAAAACCACTCACACATTAATCACAAAATCTCCAGAACCGTAAAGCCTACAAACTTGAAATTTGCCACGTATGGCATCTAGGTGCTCACTAAGAAAGAATTTTTCAAAATGGCCATCGGAGCATGAGTATTTCTTATATTAACAAGCTGTGATGCTAAGGAGTTCTACTCCCCCCTCCCCACCTGAAAAGAAATCTGATCCAAATGCAAAACACAAGCAGAAGTTTCAGTTTCCCTTTTGCTTTCACAGCAAGCAGCTTTACTACAGAACAGTTGAGCTAAGCCACACACAGACTCCTTCCTGTCTCCTTCTTGCTCACACAGCAAATACTGTTTGAGTTTCCAAACACCCTTCAACTCTCTCACACACTAACAGGACGCTAGCCAGATGAATACCAATGGATGCTGGTAGGCAGAGACAGATTTCCCCCCCCCTTATTTTCTTCCTCAGTTCAGATGAATCTGTTCCTTCTACTGTAACACCAGTTAAAGGGAAAAGAGGCAAAAAACGCAGGAAAAGATTTACAAATGCGATTAGGAAAACACAAGTAAGGGAAGCTGCCTGTTTCTCCTATGGCCAGTACTATGTGGCATGCTCCAGAGTCAGTTCACCTGACAGCCTGGTCATCCTCCAGCCAGACAGCAAAACCAGGAATGTTGTTTACAGGGAGGTCCTGAGCAATTCATCTGAGCGATGAATTGAAAGTTGATGCTAGTATATTTCTATGGTTCCAACGTCTCAATATTTAAAAACTCCTGCTTAACAAAATTTCATCAATCCCATAATTATACCTCTAAAACCCCTAAATTTATATTTAATGCTATGCCATATATCACGAGTGTCAAACTAGATCGCCTCACGTGACGTATTGTGATGTATCATGATGTTTTTTGCCTTTGCGGAGCCAGGGTGGGCATGGCCTGGGCGTGACACATCTGGCCCATGGGCCACCACTTTGACACCCCTGCTATATGGTTCCAGGGAGAGGAATGACAACATCCCCACCGCAAGACTCAATTTTCCCTTGTCATTTAGATGGGGAGAACTGAAGCTAATGACTTCTCATTTATAAAGCCAACTAATGGGATAGAGTTGAAATGGAGCTGAATGCTTTTCAGTTTCTGGTACTTCAAATGCAAGAGTGAAAGCTACACTACTGTTTAAAATTGGGCTGTTTTTCTATCTTAACACTATTAATAAAGTTTTGCATTCCAAATGAAAGAGAATTATGATTATGAATGTTTTCAATGTCTACTCTAACTTTATATCCACATGACAAACAAAGTGACTTATCGCCTTAAAAGACAATTCAAAGTAAGTGAAAACCAAATGTAAAATCATTATTAATACCACTCAAAAGCCAAGGTTGAAAAGAAAACCATTGAGTTTGTAAATACAGCTTCTGAGTGACTGCATCTCATAGCTTGGAAAATGATGTTAAAAATGTTCATAGGGTTATGAATGTTTTGCTTACAATGTATTGGCTGTTATCCACAGATGACTTGCTAAATCCATTAAGCACATGATTTAGAAAATGAAACCTGCTTCTGATTTTAGTGCTGCTTCTTGTGGTTGTGACTGATAGTGTAGAAAGAGGTTTGAGCATATCTGTTCTGACTGGGAGAGAAAGTAAACAAGTAATGCCAATGGACAGATACAGTGACAACATTCACTGTGGAGCTTAGACCAGTGGCAAAAGGTAAGGTAATCATTGTTAGCATGTATATGCTATACATAATGCTTGAAAAAAGCATCCAGAAGGACCCAAATATGCACTACCTTGAATAACTGGGAATTTTTCAATGATGTATATGGGAAAAGACATAAATACATTTTGATGGTTACCACTTGGTAGATCATAGACAGATTCTCAAAAGAACAGTTTAAACATTTGAAACCAAATTCCCCTAGCTTTCTATTTGAGAGAATGCTTGTTTGAGAAGATGGAACATTTCATCCTAATGCAAACAATCCTGGCAAACAAAGATTTTTCTTTCAGGAATCTCAACAAGACAGTTACTGAATTTGCTTTATTTTCCTGAAGATCAAACAAAGAAGTGAAAGATCTTGCTCGCCACCCCCTTCTTCCTCTTCCTCTTTCATACAAAGTTACAGAAATTAGATTTTTTTTTTTAGTCCTCCCACCCCCTTAGATTTTAGAGTAAAAAATGACCATACTTAGTTTTCAAGCAGATGCATTAGAAATCTAACTTGTTTTTAATTTCAAGATTGTGTGCAGAGGACCATTCATGGACAGTTTGGCACAACTTTCCATCCATATGTGTCCCCTTTCCTATTCTATATTGTGTGTGTGATTACAGTGCCAACATTTGAAGTAGACATTATAAAGCCAGTTCAGCTTTCCCAACAATGACATTTCTGGAGACCAACTCCTGTTGACTTTAGGGAACATGGCCAATAATGATAACATCTATGGATTAAAACATATGGAGGGAAACAGATTGGGGAAAGTTAATCTAGTTTTTTTTGAGTGGGGTCAATTTTCTACCACCCCATGTATATGTGTTTATGTGATGGTGATATATCGCAGAACAATAATTTGGATCAATTTTTAAAAATATATATTGATGTTTTTAATTTTATTTCAGTTTGAAGGAATTATAACATTCTAAAGCCAACAATATCTACCTGCTACATATTACATGTACACACATATAGATATTGAAGGTATTTGAAGCAAAGTTACAATCTCTCTCTAGTTAGGCAACGATAAAACAGAATTCCTTGCTCCAAAGGCTATTGCAAAAAAAATAATAATAATCTTACCTTTGCAGTCATCAGCCTTAGCTTCTTTCTCTCTCCCCCCCACCCACGGCTTTTGATGAAAATAAGATCTTTTGAGCAAGCTTATATACCACCATGGCTCAAAGCATATGTCTAGAAGTAAGAATTAGCACTCTGAAAACCAATGAAGCTTTATATGAAATCATAATTATTTTTGTGTTTGGATTCAATAATTGGAATCTAAACTTAGTCATGTTTAAGAGCAGGGCCAACATTAACAATGGGATAACACACAAAAACAGTTTGCGCTGCTTCATTTTGCTCATACAAAAGAAAATGTGTGGAGAGAAAGTAAACCCCATCTCTGACATACATGGAGAGGTTTTACTGATCCCCAAGTATGTAAACCTCTCCTCCCACCTTCTACAAAAAAATAACAATCAAAATGTCCAAAAGGGTTTTGTTAGGTGAAACAGAGCAATAAATGGTTTGAAAATCATGATGTATACATTTCATAGTTGGATTTTCTGTTTTTCAGACATTTGAGTCATAATGTACCCAAGTAACTTTCCTATTGCCAAGAAATCAACAAATAAGCCTTTGCTGTTCTGTGAGTGCAATTCTATGAAATTTTTCAGAATATACTGCAGCATCTGGTAGAGGCTGAATTAGCCAATGTGAAAGATGTAAATGATTAGGCAATAATGAGGTTTTCAAGTTGTATTATTATTTTGAAACACTACCATAGGCAATAGGTGAAAATATTTTACAGACAGTCTTTTTTTCTGAAGACCAAAGGCAGTATCTGAGGCTTTGGGATAATAATATAAAAATGGAAAGGACCAAGACATTAACAAGAAATGTTAAAGTAGTACTAAAATGTAAAAGTTAAACAAACTATTGGCACCTGAGAAAGATTGCACTGACTTAAATCACTGCAGGTCATAAAATAGCTAATACAGACTCTTCCCTGTAATGCAACAAAGCTGGAATTGTACAGCAGCAAAGTAATTTGCCTTTGTCTGATATGTAGAAAGTGTAAAAAAAAAAGAGAACATTATATCAACTACAGTCTTCGTTTTCTTTAAAGCCGCTCTTATTTGGGGCTACAATTTTCAGTCTTTGCAAAGCCGGTTTTGGTTAAACCCATCAGTTCTAATAATAGACAATTGTTCAAGCTCATTGCACTTTGCAACCTCAACTGTGCAATAAACAGAGAAACCCACCGAGTTCACTGAAGCTTGCGCCTAGAAAACTGCCTGGGAATGGAGTCTGTATTGTAAACACAGATGCTCTCATGTATGCATACGCATGGGTATGCTTAGGTATCTGTATCTGGACATATTAAACTTATTGGACATGGAGGGATTTACTATGGCATCTCATAAGACTAAACAGGAGCTGCTAGATCTCTAATGTAAAGTAATATCGCTACGTTACTATTATGACTTGAATGTACATTAACTATCTGTAGATACTTTCCTTGAAGATACTATATCAAGTTTGCCTAATGATACTACTATTACCCCTTAAATATATTTTAAATAAAAAACTGTGGATATTGAATGCACATTTCTGATGTTATAACGTGATGCTCAATACCTTATCACATAAAAGGAATCAAAATTAGAAGCTGAGCCACAGTACAAAAACAGTTGGCTGTTAACTATGTTAGCTGGAATTTCTCTGGCTTGCAGTCCCAATATGTATGTCTAAAGGGCTCCAGCTTCGAAAGGTGTTCTAAAATGTTGATGGGAGTCTGAAAAAAAGAAGAAGTATCTTTGAAATTCAGTAATGAAAATCACCACATAATGTCATAAGATTACAAAAAATGAATGAGTACTGAAGAAATGGGGACTGGATTAAAAAAATGAGTGACCACATTGGAAGAAGTACATTGAAATGTTCTGGTACATAGACAGAAAATGAATAATGATTTAATCACAACTATATGAAGGAAGAATGAATGGATCTAATCAAAAGAGGAAGCCAAGAAAGTTGTGATTGGATGAAACTGGGATCTATAAAAATAAAGAAGTTTAAAGAACAATAGAAAAATTATGACATTTATGTGAGATGCCTAGGGTGATCCCATGTTAATATTAATTATACCATTAATTTGTTATATCCAAACATTAAACATATATAAATCTAAGAGCAAAGGCAAAGGCAAAAAAAGAAAGAAGAAGAAGAAGAGGGAGTGGGGAAACCTATCCATAAAAAAATGGAAACTTGTGGTTGTAGAATCTATTTTGATATACACCTGTAGAAAATGCAGCTTGAATTGCTAATAATATAACAGAAAATTGCTAAGAGGGCAATAAGGTAAGGACACAGGAAAATAACCCAATGCTCCCTGACTACTATAAGAACTGAGGACAGGGTAGTGGGAGTTACACAAACTGTGGGAGAGATCCAGATATCCTTCATCTCTACCCTGGTCTGTTTTTCATTGGGCGTTCACATATCGGGCACGGACCCAGGATTTTCTAGGACAACATAAAAATAGCTATAGCAATGGCACTTAGACTTATATACCACTCTATATGCTTTACAGCACTTTCTGAGCAGTTTACAATGTCAGCATATTGCCCCCAACAATCTGGATCTTCATTTTACTTGACCTCAGAAGGATGAAAGGCTGAGTCAACCCTGAGCTGGTCAGGATTGAACATTCAACAGATGGATATGGTGTAAGTGCAGAATTATATAGGGGTACAGACAGTCCTCGATTTGCAACCACAATTCAGCCTAAAATTTCTGTCGCTAAGTGAGACAGTTGTTTAGCAAATTTTGCCTCATTTTATGATCTTTCTTTTCACAGTTGTTAAGTGACACGGCAGTTGTCAAATTAGTAACAGGTTGTTAAGTGAATCCGGATTTCTTGTTGACTTTGTTTATTTATTTATTTATTTATTTGGTAGCTTTTCTATGCCGCCCTACTCCCGCAGGACTCAGGGCGGCGTACAACATTTTATACAAAAACTCCAAACAAAATTATTAAAAGCACTTAAAAACAATTAAAAATATAAATATACACACATCATACATACATGGGGGAGACATCAGGAATAAATCGTCTCAACTCACCCCTGCCTGCAGGAAGAGCCATGTCTTAATGGCTTTTCGGAAGGCCAGCAAGGTGGGGATGGTTCGGATCTCTGGGGGAAGTTGGTTCCAGAGAGCAGGGGCCCCCACAGAGAAGGCCCTCCCCCTATCAGAAGGTTGCAAAAGGTGTCTGAATTTTGATCCCATGAGGATGCTGCAATGGTTGTGTGAAAAACGGTCATAAGTCACTTTTTCTCAGTGCCGTTGTAACTTCAGTCACTAAATGAACTGTTGTAAGTCAAGGATTGCCTGTATAATAAATTGCACGGATGTAAAAAAAAATTTAAATATCTTTTTCTCTTATGGTCTTAAAATGTTTTTTGCTCATTATTACTTATTGGGTTTTTTTGGGTTTTATATAAAGATGCTTACTCTCAAAGAGAACTGAATGATGGATATGTATGTATGCTTGAGAATAATTATGGCATGACAAGTAGTTCTGAAAGGTATTGAATCCCTTGATTTCACAAAGACTATAATCCAAAGAAAGTTAAGCAGGCTCACATTTTATAAAATTCAGCAAGTTATCATCAAATAAATTATTTTAGCTTTTCCAAGGTAGCTGCATAACTGGAAAAGCTTTCTGAAGCTGGTACTATACAACTCAACGGTGATAATCTGTATCAAAACAAAACTGTGTGATTTACAATACTAGTAAAATTTTCAATCAACTGCACCATGCTCATATGTGCATAAAATGTTATGATCTTATTATTGAAGTATAATATGCCTATAAATTCAGAGATCTTGTTAATGTGAATATACAGTATATATAGCTCAGAACTGAACTGTGGAATCATTGAGGCCCTCCTAGCTTGATTGTTTGCTAGCATATGTTTCATTAGTTGACTAGGGTTAGAGTTAGGGTGAAGGTTATTGAGTGTGAGATTTGCTCCTTGTTTACATATAATAGCTTGCCCTGCCAGTGTTGATGGGAGTGTAGTTTTCTCCTTGGTAGTTATTTGATTAGGAACTACTTAATATTGTCTTCTGCTTGGTTGTTTGTCTGGTGTTAATCCCTGTTTATCTGGGTGTTGGTTTCTGGAGAAGATGTTCTGGTTTCTTCTTCTTAACTGGTTTATTGTCTCTTTTGAATGGTGTTCAAATATGGTTTATTTTTATATGCCTATTGATGACTGATTTGTCTGAATGCCAAGCATTCATGAGAGTTAAATATATATATTTTCTGGGAGTGTTAAATTATGGTCCATCTCCTTGGTACTGGCTGCAAGGAATCATGACATTTCGTCGAAGGAAATAGTGAGTCGTATACTGTACAGTGCAAGTAACCTTTTGAGGGAGTACACTTACTGGTCATTATCTAGGTGAGGTACAATCCACAGCTGATGATTGATGGAATTACTGGCAAGATGCTTCATAGCACAACCTTGCACGTCTCCTCAGGCCAGTCCCAGTGAATACTGTACTGTGATGCATCGGGAAACATATATATGTTACTAGAGAGATTAGCCTGTTCAACGACTGAAGAAAAACACGCAAACACTGAAATTAATAGCGCCCAACGCATTCATATATGTACACTATGTATCTGTGCAATTGCACCCTGAATTCATGTTATTAACAAAGTGCTAAGAACCTCTTTCTTCAACCTAAAAGTTTTCCAGTGTGATTTGCCAAGAAAGGAAACAACTCCTTATCCTTAAGAGTTAAAATATATGAAAATAACTAAAATAAAATTGAAGGGGGAGGGGAGGGGAGAGAAGAAGAGGATGGCGATAGATGCGATGCACCATATGCCCGATTAGTGGGCGACACGTGCGTGCAATGCTCAAACACGGCTAACAAATTATGGTCGGGGGTTCAACAGCAGGGGAGGCTGGGCGCCCGTTCAACTGCATGCTCGGACGCCTCCCCGCCCTCCCGCTTCGGTACTAACTGGGCTTTGACTTCCACGTAGGGGAAGCGGGTCGAGTAGACAGGAAAAGACTTGGTGTAAATACCGGGAAGGAGGATCAGAGAAGTTGCGTGTGTGCAACTCGACCCCTTCCAGCGAGGCGGCGGAACGGAGGGAGGCGTGCCGCGTTAGGTGGAGGTGCGAGCGAGCGAGCCGTTTGAGAAGTTGGCGTGTGGGCGTGGGCACCACGCAGGACTTCTCCCCGAGGGAGGCCGAGCGAGGGGACGGCTGCTTTCAGGGAAACAAAAAAACCGGAGCCTCAGGCGACCGGCTGAAAAGCTCCTCTCTGCCGGAGGTGCGGCTGCAAGACAGAGGCGGGGAAGAGCGCCGGGGGCTGCTTCCCACGTGGCGTTGACGCTGAGCCACTGAACCGCCGAGCCGATCGGGGGCTATAAAGTGAACCGGCAGCCCAGAAGGGCTGAGCTTCAAGCCAGAGAGCGAGCGCTGCCTTCCTGGAGGAGGAGACTTTGCATCCCGTTTCCAACCCTGAGCCCCAAACCTGCTCCGCGTTTGCGGTCCTTTGTATCCGTAGAGCAGCGGCGCCCGGTTGAGAGTGTGCGGCGGGGACCCTCCGCTGCCTCCTGGCGTTTCTTCGCGCGGTTTATTAGCGAGAACGGCGCCCTTCGACGCCCCCATGCAGGAGCTGCTCCGCCGGGAGAAGCCAGGCTCCCTCTCCGCCGCCTGTCTCCCGCGGAGGTCCCGTCCTCGCCTTTCCTCTCGCGGGGTGAAGGTAAGAAGCAACTTTTGACTCCCGCTCCGCCTGCCGCGAATAGCCTCTTGAGGAGCCCCACCCCACCCTCCCGTCTCGGCTGGACTTTGTAGGGAAAATCGGGGGCACTGGGGGAAAGAAGGAAGGATAGACCCAGTCGCCCTGCCGGTCGGCGATGACTGAAACGGAGGCGGGGGGGGCAGTGATGGAAGCTGAGCCAAGCCGTTTCTCTTGCTCCTGATTGGAATCGGTGGCTTTCCGGTGCCTGCAGAAAGGACCAGCCCCGCTGGAGACAGGTGCGGGATCTCCTCCTCCTCCTCCTCCTCGCAGGGTGTGCCTGTCTTAAGTGACGTCCATGAAGCTGGGTTAATGTTGAAGCTGAAGAGCCCATACCCAGAGCAAGAGGGATTCGCTTCCCTGGCCCACCTGCCCTCTTTCCAGCTGGAGCCCGGCTACCCACAGCACATGGATGGCAATGGGAGCTTGAATGGAAGTGAGGGCGGGCAGAAAGAGGGCCTTCCTTACCCCTTGCCCACTACCTTAGCCCTCATCTTCCTGGCCACGCTGCTCATGATCGTCACCATCTTTGGCAACGTATTAGTCATTATTGCTATCTTCACCAGCCGGATGCTGAAGGCCCCTCAGAACCTCTTTTTGGTTTCCTTGGCCTCAGCAGACATCCTGGTGGCCACCTTGGTCATTCCCTTCTCTCTTGCCAATGAGGTGATGGGCCAGTGGTATTTTGGCAAGGTGTGGTGCGAGATCTACCTGGCTTTGGATGTACTCTTCTGCACCTCTTCCATTGTGCATCTCTGTGCCATCAGCTTGGATCGCTACTGGTCCATTACACAGGCCATTGAGTACAACCTCAAGCGCACACCACGCCGCATCAAAAGCATCATCTTCCTGGTTTGGATCATCTCCGCGGTCATCTCTTTCCCACCACTTATCTCCATTATGAAGCAGGGTGAGCCCGAGGGTCAGCTCCACAAACAAACAGAATTGAAACCTGAGAACAAATTGCCCAGCTGCAGTATCAACAAGGAGACCTGGTACATCATCTGTTCCAGCATTGGCTCCTTCTTTGCTCCTTGCCTTATCATGATCCTGGTCTATATCCGTATCTACCAGATTGCAAAAAGGAGGTCTAGAGTGCCTCTCAACAAGCAAGGGGAGACTGTAGAGAGCAGGCAGAATGGGTTGGATAACAAAGACGATATGCCTGCGATAACCAAGCTCAATGGAGGGAAGACAGCATTGGCAGGAGGATGCCAAGAAACAGACGCCAATGGTATAGACCTGGAGGACACATCATCTTCAGAGCACAATGACACTCCTCAGCCTAGGAAAGGAGAAAGGCTCCCCAGAAGTAAGGGCAAAACCAAACTCTGCCAGATTAAGCCTGGAGACCATTTGCCTAATCAAGTAGAAGAGGATAGGAATGCCAAAGCTTCACGCTGGAGGGGGAGGCAGAACAGAGAAAAGCGCTTCACCTTTGTACTTGCAGTAGTGATTGGAGTTTTTGTTGTCTGCTGGTTTCCCTTCTTCTTCACTTACACATTGACTGCTGTTTGTAGCAGCTGCTATGTTCCCGATACCCTCTTCAAGTTCTTCTTCTGGTTTGGTTATTGCAATAGTTCCCTGAATCCTGTCATCTATACTATCTTCAACCATGACTTTCGGAGGTCCTTTAAAAAAATTCTTTGCAGAATAAACCGGAAAAGAATTGGGTGAAGCGGGGATCTGTTTGCAAGGCAAGTCTTAGGTTCAGCTCTGGTGGGATATTGGAAGTGGGTGGTACCTTGTCTGATTACTGAGCCTTGACTCTTCAAAGGCTTCAGGTGAGATAAAACAATTAAAATATTAGTGCACAACCAGAACCCAAGAGGATACGTGCCCAGGGATGGATCAAAAGTCTTATTTTAGTGTGTTCTTTCTATGTATTTCAGCACATTGAACAAATGAGGCTGGGAAAGGAAAATGTAAGTCATATCTTTCAGAAGCACTTTCTTTCTATTTTCCATCTAAGGTACCTGATGTTATGATATTGCATCTTTGAGATCTGTGCATCTTTAACTTTTGTAGGAAAATTAGCTTTAAACTGTTTAAATACTTCTTGAGGACACACATTCTATATGAAAAGCAAAAGAAAGACACACATTTGAGTGGACCCCTGCTGCCATCTCATCGATTTCAAATATTATAGTATTAAATTCCAAAATTTCCAAAATGTTTCTGGATGTTGGGATATAACAACTGGTAAATATAAGCTTTGACACAATGGCCAGTGTTTGATTGTATTCACTATCTATTTGTTTTTTCAAAAAATCATGTTTGTCTTGTCTTTTTAAAATGCAGTATTGTTAAAAGGCTGTATCTCTTATTCTGTACCAATTGAGAGAATCAAATATGAAGGATTTCACACTTAGAAATTTTTGACTCAGCTGTCAGAAATGCTGAGCTTTCTAAGACCTCAGAGGTTTAAGGCAAAGTATTCTTTCTTTGTGATCCTTTCATTGAGATCTGTTCAGTGCAACTTACTTCTTTCTCTAGTTGTAGATACCATATATGAAATTCTCTGTTTACTTTACAATGCTATTTGATTCACACTGATTTTTTTTAACATTTTCATTTGTGCTAGCTCTCCTGTACAAAAACATATTTTCATGTACAAGTTCATTTTTACCTTTTTACCTAATATGAAACCATACAAATCTTTTCTTCCAACTGCAAAATTGGATTATAGAATTCTTTTGATTAGTCACATAAGGAGAAAGAAAATGAACAGAATAATTGTAAAATGTAAAAAATCATGTTGGCATAGGATAAAATATCTTTGTTAACTATCTTGTTTGTTTTCCCAGAAATACCTATTGCAAGTTAACTTTCTCAGCTCATCAAATAAATATACTGAGTACTATTAAAAGGGAAGCGGAAAATACCAGAATTTTATTTTCAATATTATAACAACATATTGTTAAATTTACAATCTGATTAAGTACTTTGTATTTGATGATGCTGGAAAAACTCTTTTCTTTTAAAGCTGTAAAGTCAATACATTCTTGCTTTATGTGCAAATTTTTATATGGATGACAGGGCCTTCTTTAAAAAATGCCACCCTACTCTATGGAACACTATGGATATCCAGTCTTCAGACTTGTATGCTTCATTTTGTAAGGATACATATCCAATCTCTTAAATAATAATAAAATGAATCTGACACTCCTAGTCAGTCTAAAACTATTATGCTAATAGAGAAGGGAAAAGAAAATAAGTTATTAGCAACAAAGATATTACTTGTCTAAAAGCTCATTTTTTAAAAAGGTTAAAGAGTTAATTACAAATGTTTGCATAAAGTGTTTTTAACCCAGACTTTAAAATTTCTTTTTTTAAAGACTCATTTTCCAGTGCAAGGAAATTCATACTATTTATATGGAGCTGTTTCTAAAATGTGTATTAGTATCCAAGGGCTCAAACAATGGGGGTGTGATGGGGACATAGGGATGAATACACCAGCACACAGTCAAAAATAATGCTGCCATTATACAGTAAGTCTGTTGCAAAGGTATTGCAATTTAGCAAGATTGAGGCCAGGCCTTACAGTATATATGAATCAGCCTGCTGGTTTTTCAGTTTTACCTTGCATTCAGTTTAAAATGAGAGAGTCACTTTCTCCCTGTTGCAGTAAAACAAGATAATAAAAGTGCAAAGCCCGTGTGACTTCCCCTATTTGTAATTGGCATTTGAAATGCTGGAATTTTAATACCCACTTTCTTACCAGAAAAATCAGAACACATAGATAAGGAGAATTTTTTCTTTTGATGGAGGCAATCTGTCTGCATTGTGTTGTATCTTGTATGTCCCCAATTTCATGTTTTCCTGCTATATTTGGGCTGAAATTTGCAGAGTTGTTCATGAAGGCTGGGAATTCCAGAGATAAGCCAACACATTTGGAGATCCCAATTTGGGGAAGGTTGATGTATTTCTATTGCCATGAAGGAGCTGAATAACAGATTTCAGTTAGAGACATAGCAAACCATTTAGCTGGCTTTTCCAACCTTACAGATTGGTCCTATGGTTTGTAACAAGGAATTCAACTGCTAAATTATTTTACACAGTAATCAGGTAGCAGTGATACAAATTTACATAGGAAATTGAGAACCATGTTTTCAATATGTTTCCAAATAATACCTTTGCAAATGGTCTATCCATAATAGGAAGGGAAATATTTTGAAATGGCTTTTTTATGATATAAAAGAATAGCTTAAAACTCAGGCCAGAGGGAAAGGCCAGAATCAATGGCTTAAAACTATGAGGAACTACAGTAGGTTCAGATTAGATGTCAGGTGAACATCCTCACTATATGAGCTGTAGGTGAGTGGAATAAGATGCATGGAAAGTGATAGAATGTGGTATATAAACAGGATGGCCTTGAAGGACAAAAGGAAGATCTTCAGATAAATGAAACCTGAGCCCAGCCCAAGAAAGTACTTTGAGAAAGTGTCCCAGACAGTGCTCCCCTCTCATTAATTTTTATCAAGATGAAAAAGGAAGGCAGCACATTCAGACTTACAAGGTAAGCTACTTTATTGGAACAAGATCTGGGTGGTGTCTGTTTCTTAAGTCGAGTCTATCTGATAGGGTTGCCATCATTTCTTCTTTGCCAAAAGTCTTCAAACAGAAGCTAGATAGTATTCTCTCAGAGAAGTTCTAGAGCAGAACTGTCAAACTCCAGGCCCATGGGCCGGATGCGTCACGCGTTGGCCACGCCTATGCACAGTTTAACAAAGGGAAAAAAAGTCCTGATATGTCATGTGACGCCGCCGTGACACCCTGAGTTTGACACCCCTGTTCTAGAGGATCATATATGCAGCAGAGTGTTGAATTAGATGTGATGCTTCGATGACTCTTTGAACTGTTAACAATTTTATGATAAGTAAATACAGAGAAAATGAAATATACTCAACTCTTATTTAGATGGCTGTGTTAATGAAATTCCTTGATCACACACTGAGCTATTAGACAGAAAAATGGCTTCTGTACTGCCAGCACTGGGGTGACCCTTTCACTCAGTTAGATGAATGGGATTGGCTGTCTCCAGAAACTCATCAGAAAGAAAACCAGAGAGCCTTCTTATCATCTGAAAAATGACTTAAGGTGGAATAAACTGTAAATTTTAGCCATTTGGTCTGAAATAGCACAAGGGAAAAGTTAATTGGCCTTGTAAAAGATCTTGGCTTGAGAATGTGGATTGCATATTTTTAGGGTTCTGGTATTAAATGTACTGTATGAAACAAGTAAACAAATGCCTTACACTGGAAAAATAAAGTGGTTTCTGGAATATCTTTCTAAATCAAAGTTGTATCTGGTATAACAATCCCTGAATACCGTGCCATTTGACCTTTTTAAGAAAATGTAACATGTAAACAGAAATAGCCATAATGGATTTATAAATAAATGAATAAAATTGACACCTCTAAAGCATGGTAGATCTTTGTCATCTCTGTGTTTGGTTTCAAGACTTCATCAGCAAATGGGAACTGACCTTTTCCAGCACTTATTGCCATGGTCCCTTGTATTTAATCATTGTTACGCCACATGTTAAACAGAACAATGGCCTGCTTTATTATGCTCTAAGAAGCTTTTGATACGATTGTGCTTTCTTATAGCAGAGCAAATCCATTCATGCACCCCTTTAAGGCCAAGAATTTGGGCAAAATCATGTTTGAAGGTTTTGATATTTTTCCCTTTCTAGTTCTCTCCCTTTTTATCATCTCATGCAATACTGTTCTAATCGGGAGTGTACAAATTGCTGAAGGACTGCTGACTAATTAAGTCAAGTGCAAACAGAGATTATTGGAGTAAAGCAATGCCTGTGTCCAGCTAAACTGCCTGATAGTGTTTAGAAAAGGTAGAACTGCGGAACAGATCGGTTATTTCAGTTAGACACCCCCAACTCTGTTTGGGTTGTAAGATTTAGCCCGGAAACATTTTATTTGCATGAAAAATGGATAACAACATTATGGACAGTAATTTTTACAATCTGTACTATGTGCTGTCTGTTCCTTGTAGTCCCTAGATGACACAGTGTTACTGGTACTAAACTAATACTTGATTTCTTAATAAGACTTCAGATTTAATTAATTAACTGCAAGGAAATGATAGTTCTGTGAAGGGAGCTAGGGAACATATATCCTTAAATCTTAATTCCCAATTTACTCATTTATTTAAAACATTTTTACTCTCTTATTCAGCTGAGAAAGGTTTCCAGAACAGCTTATAAAGGTCATTAAGAGAAAAAAAAATCCTGGTTTCAAGCTTGCAGTCTAAAAGTCATCATGCAAAAATAAAAGGCCTTGAGTAAAAATAGAGGGAAAAGCTATCTCTTACCTATATATCAGTTTTATAATTTACAAAAGACATAAATCAATCAACTGGAATAAAAAGTGTTCAGTGAAAAGAGGAACAAAAATCTGTAAAAAAGGAACTTCTGAATTTATTTCTCTTCTGTTTACAACTTCAGGTTTTTCTCTGTTCTCAAGTGATCCAAGCTGAGGTTCATTGTCTACTCAAGCAGTACATCAGAGTCCTTTAATCTGCAAATATTTATTACAGGTTTGCAAAGCCAGATCAAGCTCACGTGGGCATGTTCAGTATCATTCCATGGGCAAGGTCGAAACAAAGAAAACAGGAAATAGTTATAATCAAGGGACAAGGAACTACAGGATTATAAAAGGATTGGTTAGAACTTAATTATCACATTTATTAAAATACTACCATGGACTGACTATGCTGCCCTTATTAAATGTCACATCCCAATGTGAGAAACAGACTCACCAGTCAGAAATTTGACAGCGTCATAAAGTGAAGCAGCAAGCAGTTTATTGCATGTAAAATACGTTCTTGCAAGAGCAGGTGGCTAACAAGTAGGCACACAGAGGAATACATTTCTTCAACTTTTTATTCCTTCCGCCTGAACCACAAATCCTTCCCTGCAGCCCCCTTTGACAAAGACCACAGGGTTGCAATCTTCCCGGAATGCCTGTTTATCCATGAATTTCCCCATGCTTAATCTGTTTCCCTACCTTTGCACAGTTCCCCTTTTTCCATACTACCTTTTGTCCCTTTTTTAATTTCTTAACTTATATTTCTTGTTTCCTTACAATCCTTGCACATAAGCATAATAAATTGAAGCAAGTGATTAATTTCTTCACTATAGTACTAGACTGTGTGGTTAAAACTGTTAATCTGTTAACTGATCTGCTTGACCAAGCTGACTCACTTATCAGAATAACAGTTTCTTCCCGTTTTCCAGTTTTGAACTTTTTACCTAAATGTCTCAATGTCCTACTGAACTTTTATACCCACAATTCTTAAAAATTGCTTTCTTTGCAAAAACAGCATTTCCAGCAAAAACAACATTTCCATTGCACCATCTTCCCTAATTCTGAAGTCTAACTAATGTTGTCTTGAACCCTAACTGCAAGGCTCAACTACTCTAATACACAGCAGAAGCCATTCTTAAAAGCTAGGTAGTTAATGGTGGCTGTGCTTAAAACTCTGGCTATACTCAGGAGCCCTGTGCTAAAACATCTATAATGTTCAAATTGCTTAAATGCTTCCAAGCTGCTCTTTCAGTTGAGCTGATGGAGTCTCTTCCTTCACTGAGCGCTCTCCAAAGAGTTGTGTCTGGTAAATCAGTGTAAAACCACATACTCAGTTGTGGTATAATTATCGTAAAGCTCTGCCAGTGAATTTCAGCAAGGGGATTCAGAAGATATTTCTGCCACTCAGAAAATAAAACCTACTTGCCAAATTACTGTACCCAAGAAGAAAGTCAGCAGCTGCAATGTACATGTACAATCCTTGTAAAGTCATCAAAGATTTATGCACTGAGCCCCATGCTCTGGATTCAGCAGACTCCATCCAGCCAAAATCCACTTAAATCATTGGAATGATTTTGTAACCAAGGCTGGAGGGTAGCCTTTGAGTTCTAAGCAGGTATAGCCATTGGGGCAGGAACGTAGGCTTAGATTTGCACTGCTAAGTGGTAGGTTTGCAGAATTATAAAAGTCCACTAAAAGCAAAAGCAATGAGACCCACTTTGAAGAAGGAAGGCCATCTCATCTCCATGCTCCTTTATCTCTTTAGGAAAGATAGAGGAGAGTTAGCAATAGCAATAGCACTTAGACTTCTATACCGCTTCATAGTGCTTTACAGCCCTCTCTAAGCTGTTTACAGAGTTCAGCATATTGCCCCCAACAATCTGGGTCCTCATTTTACTGACCTCAGAAGGATGGAAGGCTGAGTCAACCTTGAGCCGGTGAGATTTGAACAGCTGAACTGCAGCTAGCAGTCAGCTGAAGTAGCTTGCAGTGATTCACTCTAACCACTGCGCCACCTCGGCTCCTAGGGGTACAATTCAATTTTTGGAGGCCATCAGGTGAGGTAATTGTATTACCAAAATAGATGTGGGGTTAAACAATTTTTGGGGTCTTTATTTTGGAATCTTTTCCAAAGTTTTCTATATGGTAATCCCAGTACTATTCCCACTGATAAAAGCCCCCCAAACCTCAAAAAATGACTGAAATTAGCTTGAATAACATTTTCGGCTATTTGAGAGATAAAGGTCTCCTCATTTCCACTTACACTAATCTGACTGCTAAAATTTGTCAGTGCAACGTTATGGCACTGTTAAATGAATTAAAATGTGGGGATATGATTAAATCAAAGTAGCTTTGAAGCTAAAGATTGCTACAAGGAAATAAAACAGCTATGTTTAATAAGTCACTCCAAACAGTAGTCAGAAACATAGTTTCAGCAATCATCAGATTAAAAAAAATCTGCTTGGGAAAGGGGGAAATGTAACCAATTTAAACATGTAAGGTGCCATATGCTTAATAAAACAAAATAAACATATAAGGAAAGGATAAATGGGAGAATAAACAAATCCTTTTATTCCAATCCTACTTGAATCTGCAGGTTTCACAATTCAAAAGATCCTCCTCCCTCTCTCACTCTCACTCTCACAGAGAGCAAAACAACAACAACATACTTTACTATAACTGAGTGTTTTGAAGAGACACCTCTTTGTCAGGGAAATAGTACAGGCAGGATGGAAATGCTGAAATTACATTTCAGGCTCAGTAAGAATAAAGTTTCTCTCCTACAGTTTTATTTCTGGTGTAACTTTATCTTGCCTCTCTCTACTTTGTTTCACCAACTTTACCTCTGCTGGCACAGACTTCAAGTAGGAACATCTAGGAACATCCCATGTTTATGTAGTTGTAGGCCATTTAGAAATAAAAAAGATGAAGCCAGCATGCTATACTGGTATCGGAAATCAGTATATTTGGAGCAATTTTGTCCTAAATTGTCAGACATTACAGCACTTTAGTGATTTTGGACAATCACCTTATGTGCTGACTTACGTTATAATGAGAGCAATCTCATGCTTTAGGGGCTGGTATGACTGCTATGATGTGTACATTTTCACTTACCAACATAACACAGTGAAGAATCTGGCAGTGGCTTTGTTCATGGCAAACTGGATAAGCTTAGCTGGCCCTTGAGAGAATGAATTGAGTTCTAAGAATAATCCATTGTTTTTCTTGTTTATTCATCTTTTGGAAAGTTCAAAGTCCCTGCAGATAAGTTCTTTATTACAGTCAGTAACATGGCAGGATTCTCAGTTACTGTTTCATTTAATTTTCCACTGAACATCTTATCCATACACTTAATACTTTCCTGGATTAAAGTTGAAACTTCCCTTTCCCTTTCCCTTTCCCTTTCCCTTTCCCTTTCCCCTTCCCCTTCCCCCCTTCCTTCCTTCCTCCCTCCCTCCCTCCCTCCCTCCCTCCCTCCCTCCCTCCCTCCCTCCTTCCTTCCTTCCTTCCTTCCTTCCTTCCTTCCTTCCTTCCTTCCTTCCTTCCTTCCTTCCTTCCTTCCTTCCTTCCTTCCTTCCTTCCTTCCTTCCTTCCTTCCCCTCAAGCACTTGAGAATAAGTGCTTCTCAATTATTTTCTGTTAACCCCCCAGGAAGAAGTAAACATTTCGCGCCCCCCGAATTCTCCGCCGGGATGATTGTTTGCAATATTCGGCACGTTTTCGCTGAAAAAACCCAAGCGGCTTATCAGCATGATTGGGGTGTAATGTGTTTAAGTGACACCTTAATTTATTTGGCTTCATGCTGTCCGCTGCCAACATTTTTAGACACAGTAAACATACCGGTCTTTCCTCATCTCCTACCGTAGTCACAGTGAAGCCAAGTGGATCGCTCTGCGCCCCCCCCAGGGGGCCCCACCCCACTATTTGAGAAGCACTGGCCTAGACAAACATCAGACTGTAGGCAAATGATAGGGGAAAATCTTGCTTCCTCCTTAACTGCATTTGTTCTTGACATGAAATTGAATATCAGCAGTAACCAAATGCATCATTGAAACTTCATGGGTTTGCTCACTTAGAGTGTTCCCTCCAGATAGCTTTGAGCTACCCTTTGTACAAACACTACAGTTGCATGTGAGGTTACGGATTTTTGGATTTTACCTGATTCTCCTTGGTACAGTTTATTTATTCTTAATCATATGCTACTTGGATCCAGGAATGTGAAAAGCTACTAGGCATTGATGGTATTTTTTTTAATCACTCCACAGAGCAAAAAAAGATTTTTAGCAACAGATACTCATTTTATGAGCCAGCTTGCTGTAATGGTTAAGGCATCAGGCTAGAAACCGAGAGATCCTGAGTTCTAATTCAGCCTTAGGCATAAAGCCAATTGGGTGACCTTGGGCCAGTCACTTTCAGCCCTAAGAAGATGGAAAGAGCAAATCACTTCTAAAAAACTAGGTATGACGCTTTTATTGGTGGAGTTTAAAGTGGTGTTAAAAGGGACAAGTATAATGCATAAGCTATAATTCATTAGCTTGTGCAATAAGAATTTGCCTCTATATCATAAGCCTCAAGATTTTATTTGATTCTAACTGATCTTGGTTAGGGTTCTAGAAACAAACAAGCAAACTGTAATATTTTCTGCAAGTCTTTGCACCCATCACAGAAGAGAGGAGAAGAAAAGGAGTTTCTCCTTGTTAAAAGGATGTGAACAATTTCTACATGTTGAAACATTTATACATTTCTCCCAAAACATCTGATAGATTGGTCCCTGCTGGGAAGTAGATCAGAGTTCACCTTTTCTTTTTTAATATACATTTAGTACATACATTCTTTCATACCACCTAGTATGTTAGCCTTTTATCAGCTAAATGGGATTTGATGACTAGATTTCTAATGTTATAGATGGAGTATACAACAACATTAACACTCTTGTTTATTTATGTAATTTTTATGGTTGCTCTTTTCATTTCCACAATTCTGTGTCGTGAACAATAAATTAAAGTCATAACAATAACCCTCCCAAAAGTCCAACTCTTGAATTCCATTGACCCTTCTCTGGTGCACTTAATATATAATTTTAGTTGACTAGATTAATGTCAAGTGCAAAGGATCAGGATCATATGCAAAACACAGAAGATATAGTCAAGCCTGTACTCAAGAATCTAGTCAACTAAAGTTCAATACTAAATTGGCCAGATAAGGTTAAATGGAATTCAATAGGAGTTGGGCTTAGAAAGTTTACGAGGACATAATGACTCTAGGCTTATTACTCATTTAACTCCATCCCCAGCTCCACCTGCTCTTCTCCTACAAATAGTCACCATAATAACATTAATAAATGTAGCCAAGATCCTTTAAAAATTTATGTATTCATCAAATATTGAAACTGCCCATCTCCCACACAGAGGGACTCTGGGAGGTGTACAAGTAAAATATATCCAAATGCCATATAGCCAAACTCATCTAACATCCTAGCCCTATTCTTGAGGGAATAGCTAAATTTTAAAGCTTTTCAGATTTCCAACAGGATGGGACTTTCCAAATCTCAGGAGAAAGATGTTCCACAGAACAGGTGCTGTGAAAGATAACAGTAATGCACTCCCCTTCTCCCTCTGGTTTTTTTTTTTTTGTGAGAGCTAGGGTGGAGCTTGTTGAGATGTTTACTCAGGTTACATCCTGCCTTGGATTCTACTCTTTTATCTGATCATTGTCTTGGTAGCGGCCCTTCCCTGAAGGCTATTCTCTCTCCTTCTACCCTGGACAGTCTGGGATATGTCAGCCTGATAACAGCAATTGCTCCTGCCTTCCCCATTTTTACCAAATAACCTTTGGAAAAAATCTTCTTCCTGGAGTGGTGACAGAGAGACATAAGTACTGATTCTTGCCGACATTCTGCAAATCAGCCTTAACAGAAGTTAATCTCAATGGCAACATTCACTACTGTCCCAATAAAATAAAATAAATGGCCTGGTCATCATTTTGGTTGTAGGAGAAAGGTAGATATTTTTATATATTTTACTAATATATAAAAATATTTATATATTTTACTAATAAATTTTTCCTCTGTTCCTTGTATAATTTTGTCCAGTTCTTGTTGATCCTTTTGTATTTCATATATTTTTTTATCCTCTTTGTATTTAGACTGGATTTGTATATATGTCCACCAATCAATCCCCCTACCTAGGTCATGTTCCAATTCTTGTTTTGTTTTCAAGTTTCCTTGTTTGTTTAACAAATCCTTATATCTAATTATCTTATCTATATCAGTTAAATTTGGATGTTTCACTGCTTCTATTGAGGATAACCACATTGGGATTTTTATATAATGCTTTTTATTTTTTATTTTTTCCCAAATCTGTAAGAGTGCATTCCTTACTATATGCCTTTGGAAATAGCTATGCGTTTTATACTTTTTATCCCATAGGAATATATGCCATCCCACTTACAGGTCGTGTCCTTCTATAACTAAAATCCTTTTGTTTCTTAATTCCATCCAATCTTTTAACCAAGTTAAGATAGATGCATGATAATATATTTCCCACTCAGGTAATGCCAAACCCCCTTTATCTTTTGTATCTTGCAAAAGTTTTAGTTTAATCCTAGGCTTTTTCCCTTGCCATATAAATTTGGTAACTAATTTATTTAAATCTTCAAAGAATGTTTTCCCTAATTTAATTGGAATGACTTGAAACAAAAACAATATTTTTGGCAATATATTCATTTTGACCGTAGCAATCCTCCCTAAAAATGAAATCTGTTTTTCCAATTTTCTAGATCTTTTTTTATTTGCTGCAGTATTTTATCATAATTATCCTCTTTAATTGATGAGCACTTTGTTGTAAGCCAAATCCCTAAATATTTTATTTTCTTAGTTATTTGAATTTTTATTTTCTCTTCCAATTCAATTTCTTGTCTCTTTGTAAGATTTTTGGTTATTAATTTGGATTTATTTTTGTTGATCTTAAGTCCTGCTACCTCGCCAAATTCTTCTACTTTTTGAATCAGTTTAGGGTCCAGTTTCTAATGGGTCTTTCAATATAAATACAAAATCATCAGCGAAGGCTTGGACATTATATTCTTCTTTCCTAATTTTTAAACCTTTTATTTCTTGATGATCTCTGATTTTTGTCAAAAGTGTTTCTAATGATAAAATAAATAGAAGTAGAAAGAGTGGGCATCCTTGTCTTACCCCTTTAGTTATTTCAAATTTTTCTGTAATATCATCATTCATAATTACCAGAGCTGTTTGTTTAGTATACATTTTTTTCAATCATCCTTTCAAATTTTGTCCCAAATTCCATATATTTCAATTGCATTGTAATAAATTTCGAATTCAAATTATTGAAAGCTTTTTGGGCATCAAGGAAAACCAGTGTAGCTTACTTTTCAGGATGCACTTCTTAGAATTCCAAAGTATTCATTATGATTCTCATATTAACAACAACAACAACAACAACAACAACAACAACAACAACAACAACAACAACAGAGTTGGAAGGGACCTTGGAGGTCTTCTAGTCCAACCCCCTGCCTAGGCAGGAAACCCTACACTACTTCAGACAAATGGTTATCCAACATCTTAAAAACTTCCAGTGTTG
Source organism: Diadophis punctatus similis (assembly GCA_023053685.1). Lineage (NCBI taxonomy): Eukaryota > Metazoa > Chordata > Lepidosauria > Squamata > Dipsadidae > Diadophis > Diadophis punctatus. The sequence goes on along the minus strand of JALIGW010000005.1, from coordinate 33,891,197 downwards.
GAGCATTCACAACTTCTAGAGGCAAGCTGTTCCACGGATTAATTGTTCTAACTGTCAGGAAATTTCTCCTTAGTTCTAAGTTACTTCTCTCCTTGTTTAGTTTCCACCCTTTACTTCTTGTTCTACCTTCAGGTGCTTTGGAGAATAGTTTGACTCCCTCTTCTTTGTGGCAACCCCTGAGATATTGGAACACTGCTATCATGTCTCCCCTGATCCTTCTTTTCATTAAATTAGACATACCCAGTTCCTGCAACCGTTCTTCATATGTTTTAGCCTCCAGTCCCCTAATCATCTTTGTTGCTCTTCTCTGCACTCTTTCTAGAGTCTCAACATCCTTTTTACATTGTGGCGACCAAACCTGAATGCAGTATTCCAAATGTGGCCTTACCAAGGCATTATAAAGTGGTATTAACACTTCGCGTGATCTTGATTCTATCCGTCTGTTAATGCAGCCTAGAACTGTGTTGGCTTTTTTGGCAGCTGCTGCAAACTGCTGGATCATATTTAAATGGTTGTCCACTAGGACTCCAAGATCCCTCTCACAGTTACTACTGTTGAGCAAGGTACCACATATACTGTACCTGTGCATTTTGTTTTTCTTGCCTAAATGTAGAACCTTACTTTTTTCACCATTGAATTTCATTTTGTTTGATAGCGCCCAATGTTCAAGTCTGTCAAGATCCTTCTGTATCTTGAGCCTATCTTCTGGAGAGTTGGCTATTCATGCCAGTTTGGTGTCATCTGCAAATTTGATGAGTTCCCCATCTATCCCCTCGTCCAAGTCATTGATGAAGATGTTGAAGAGTACTGGGCTTAAAACAGAGCCTTGGGGTACTCCACTGCATACTTCCCTCCATGTAGATGCAGTTCCATTGAGCACTACGCGTTGAGTGCAATTGGTTAGCCAGTTTTGAATCCATCTGGTGGTGTTGCTGTCCATCCCACATTTTTCTACTTTATCTAGTAGTAGGTTATGGTCTACTTTATCAAATGCCTTACTGAAGTCCAAGTAAACCATATCGACAGCATTCCTCTGGTCCACTAATTTTGTCACTTTGTCAAAGAATGCAATAAAATTAGTCTGGTATGATCTGTTTTTGACAAACCCATGTTGACTTTTGGTTATTACTGTCTTTGCTTCTATGTGTTCGTTGATTCGTTGCTTGATTATCTTTTCCAAAATCTTCCCTGGTATTGAGGTCAGGCTGACCTCAATATTGTTTTTTATCTGTCATCCTGTTAGAAATCCATTTTGGTCTGTATGAATATATTTGTTCAAAATTCTTTTAATTCTCTCTGCTACTATTGATGCGAATATCTTGTAATCTGTGTTTTATAGTGATATCAGTCTATAGTTTTGAATTTGTTGATGATTCATGTCCTCCTTGGGGATAAGAGTAATGATCGCTTCTGACCAGGTTATTGGTATCTTCACCTCCTCAAGAGCGTCATTACATATCTCCAACATTATCCATTCTAATGATTCTTGTACGTTCTTATATAGCTCAACAGGGAGCACGTCTGGGCCTGGCGTTTTATTGTTTTTTGTTTTATTCAATACAGCTTCAAATTATGTTGTAGTTATTGGTCTGTTTAACATTTCCCTTTGCTCCTCGGTAATTTTACTCATATTTGTTGTCTCTATATATTGCTTGACTTTATCTTCAACTATATCCTCTTGACAATATAGCTTTGAAAAGAATTTTTGTATTTCCCCCCTTCCCTTCTATATTGAACTGTGCCATTATCATCTTATAGTTGGTGTATTATCCTTTATCCTTTTTCCTTTTTTAATTTGTACGCTAACCATCAACCAGTTTTATTTGCATTCTCAAAATAATTTTGTTTCACCATCTTAATTTTCTGTGCTATTTCTTTTTGTGTTATCAAATTAATCTTACGTTTTATAATATTCCATTTTTCTTTTATCTTATTATTTTGAGGTTCTTTCTGTAGTTCATATTCTATTTTTTTGAATTTTGAATTTGAATTTATTAAAATTTCTATGCCGCCCAACTCCCAGGGGGACTCTGGGCGACTCACAACAGGGCATAGAAACAGCAATCAGTAAAAACAATTTTAAAACATATCAAAATACAAGCAATATTTAAAAAGAACTTTCACTCCAACATGCATACATGGGCCGATCTAACAAGACCACATCTTAGGGTCATTGGCCTCATGCCTGCCGGAAAAGCCAGGTCTTAAGCTCTTTCCGGAAGGCCAGTAAGGTAGGGATAGTACGGATCTTGGGAGGCAATTGGTTCCAAAGAATCAGAGCCGCTACAGAGAATGTTAGCGGAAGAATCAATCCTCCTGAGGTCGACCTGTGCGATCTTACAGGGCGCTGGGAGGAATGCAGTAGCAGACGGTCACGCAGATAAACTGGTCCTGAGCCATATAGGGCTTTAAAGGTAAGAACCAACACCTTAAATTGGGCCGGAGACCAATCAGAAGCCAGTGCAGCTGGCGAAGGATGGGCTTAGTGTGGTTGTATCTTGAGGCACCCACAACAGCTCACGCAGCTGCATTCTGGACTAACTGCAGTCTCTGAACATTCTTCAAGGGTAGCCCCATGTAGAGCGCATTGCAGTAATCAAGCCGTGAGGTGATAAGGGCATGAGTGACTGTGAGTAGAGCCTCTTGATCCAAATAGGGCCGCAATTGGTGCACTAGGCGAACCTGTGCAAAGGTCCCCCTAGCCACAGCTGTCAGGTGGTGGTCTAATCTCAGCTGTGGGTCTAGAAGGACACCCAAATTGCGAACCCGTTCTGCAGGGATTAAATTTTCTCCCCCCAGAACTATGGAGGGACGATCTACCTGGTCCTTCGGAGGCAATATCCACATCCACTCAGTCTTGTCTGGATTTAGTTTGAGCCTGTTGACTCCCATCCAGACCCTTACATCTTCCAGGCACTGACCCATCACATCCACTGCTTCACTGAATTGACATGGGGTGGAGATGTACAATTGGGTGTCATCAGAATATTACTGGAACCTCACCCCATGCTGTCAGATGATCTCACCCAGTGGTTTCATGTAGATGTTAAATAAGAGGCGGGAGAGAACCGAACCCTGAGGCACCCCACAGATGAGGGGCCTAGGGGTCGATCTCTGTCCCCCTGCCAACACTGACTGTGACTGACCAGAGAGATAGGAGGAGAACCACCATAGAACGGTTCCACCCACTCCCAACTCCCTTAGTTGGCACAGAAAGATACCGTGGTCAATGGTATCGAAAGCAGCTGAGAGGTCAAGTAATAGCAATAGCACTTTTCTTATATACCGCTTCATAGTGCTTTACAGCCCTCTCTAAGCGGTTTACAGAGTTCAGCATATTGCCCCCAACAATCTGGGTCCTCATTTTACCGACCTCGGAAGGATGGAAGGCTGAGTCAACCTTGAGCCTAGTGAGATTTGAACAGCTGAACTGTTGAACTAGCAGTCAGCCTGCAATGGCTGCATTTAACCACTGCACCACTTCAGCTCTTGTAGCACCAAGATGGAGGAAAAAACCCCATATCGGGCTCGCCAGAGATCACCCATCAGCGCGATCAAAGCAGTTTCCGTGCTGTAGCCGGGCCTGAAACCCGATTGAAAAGGGTCTAGATAATCCGTTTCCTCCAACAACCGTTTTAAGTTCTTCTTGTAATCTCTCTTGTTGAAGTTTCTTTACCTTATTTTTCCTGGCTGTATATGCAATTGTCAATTCCCAAATGTAAGCTTTTACAGTATCCCATAGATTTTGTGTAGAAGTGTCTTCCTTTTTATTTACCTAAAAAAATACTGTCAACTCTTTTTCTAGCATCTGTCTATATTTTTTGTCTTTGCACAGGCTTTGGTTCATTAGCCATCTCTTTTCTATTTGTGGCCTTTCCATTTTATTATTATTGGGTTATGGTCTGCCCAATCATTAATTCCTATTTCAATTTCATCTATCCCATTTGGTAGTTCGGCTGTTATCCAGGCTATATCAATCCTGGACCAAGATTGATGTGGATATGAGTAGAATGCATATTGATTATCTATCCTGTGTCTCTCTCTCCATACATCCTGAAGGTTATATTCTGATGCCATATCAAAAAACGATTTTGGTAATATATTTTTCTTATTATTATTCTTTTTATTACTTTTATAATCTTTTTTGACTTCAACTATTGCGTTGAAATCCCCAATTAAACAAATATTTTCATATTCCAAATCTGCTATTTTATTGTGTACCTTTAAAAAAAATTATTGTTGCTTTTTGTTAGGTGCGTATATTACCATAAGTAAAATTTGTTTTTGCTCCACTTCTAATTCCAGCATTAAAATTCTGCTCTCTTCATCCAAATAAATTAATTTTGATTTTATTCTTTCTTTAACATATATAGCAATTCCTCTTTTCTTTTTTTGTGCAAGTGTTGTGTGTAGTGTCCCTAGTTTTATGTTCTTTAACAATTTTCTATATTTCTTTTTAATGTGGACTTCCTGTAGACATATCACATCCAAAGTTTAACAAACGTTTGTGTTCTTCTCCTTGGTATGTTTAAACCATTAATGTTTACAGAAAAGAGTTTAATTGCCTCTCCCATTTTTTACTTAAACTGTTTTTTTGTGTTTCTTGTCTCTCTTAATACCCTTCCTTTTGTGCCTTGTCTTTCTTCTTGTTCTTGTTCTTTTTCTTGTATCTTTTGTACTTCTCTTTCTCATTCTATTTCCTCTGTTTAGTCTTCTTCCTCACTTCTACTGTCCAGCTCTTCTCTACTTTCTTGGTTTTCTTCCAATGTAAAATGGTGTTCATAAAACTCCTTCGCTTTCTCTAATGTATCTACTTCTTTTTCCCTGCCAAGATATAAATACCGTATTTTTCGGAGTATAGGACGCACCGGAGTATATAGGACCCACCTAGATTTTAGAGGAGGAAAACAAGGAAAAAAGTATTCTGAACCAAATGGTGTAGTAGTATATTATTTAATAAAATACCAGTGTAGCAGAACACTTTTTACAACCATGTATACTTTTTACAACCATATACACTTTTTACAACCATGTACACTTTTTACACTTTTTGGCTTTGACATTTTTCTGCAAAATGGCTGCTTTGGAGCCACAAGTGCCGCGGAGCCGGCATGGGTGGAAGACAGCCTTTTCTGCAGCATCCCCCTCCACTCTTTGGATTGCCCTGCAAAGGGGGGTTTCTGCCTTTGCAGAAACAGGGCGGGCACATGTGCAGCAGCCCCTCTTAGCGTCTGCATTTCCAAGGGCTGCCCCCACCCACCCACTGGCCGGGCCGGGCTGGACGCCGACCTCGGAAGGCAAGTGAGCATGGGAGACTGCCAGGAAGGCTGCATAGAACACTGCCAAGCATGGCAGGGCCACGAGGAATGGAGTAGGAAAGGCAGGCTAGGACGGTGGGGGGTTGCAGGGGCAGCTAGGTAGGCCACGACTTTGCAGGCAGATCAGGGGCGCAGCGCTTCAGGCAGGCAAGCTGCAGAGCAGAGATTGGGTGGGGCAGGGCGAACGGGCAGCGACTGGGGCGTTGGTGAGGTGAGGCATAGACGAGGTGAGGTGTCAGCGAAGCGAGTGCCCGTATGGCAAAGGGGAACAACTTGTATAGGCCGGGGGTGGGTGAATGGGCCAGAAGCACCGCGTGGCGGGGAAAGAGTCAAGCGGGTGATTGGATGGACATGTGTGGCAGGGGCGCAGGGACAGGACTGGTTTGGGGGCGTGGCCAGCCAGTTGTCGCTACCGGTATGGCAAACCACCTGCTGCTCCCCTTGCCCCTCTTAGCGCCCCCTGCCACCACCCTTGCCTCTTAGCGCCCCCCTAAGTCATCCCACCACCCCCCAGGGGGCGGTACTGCCCACTTCAGGAACCACTGCTGTACATGGATCTCTCTCGCCAACTTATGTGTTCGTGCATAATTTGTATGTAGTCGGTAAATTTCATCTATGTCTCTTCTTATTTTTTGTTTGTCCTTTTGGAGTATTTTCGCCAATATCTCCACCATTTTATTTATTTATTTATTTTGTTATTCTTATATGCCGCCCAACTCCCGAAGGATTTTCTCTCCCAAGTCCTCTTCTTTTTCTTCCAGGATATTTTGAAATTGTAAATAATACGATGCTTTTTCCATTTCGAGGAATGCAGTCGACTCGACCAGCTCTCTGTTCAATTGCATAGACTTTTGTTCCATCATTTCCATTTTACCATCAACCTGGTCCATTTTTGTTTCCACGTTTTTAATTCTCTGGTCATTTTCTATCATTGCTTGTTCAATAGTCCCCATTTTGTCATTCATGTTCTTAATTTCATCTTTCATTTTTCCAATTTCATTTTTAATTTCTTTATGGTGCATTTTCGCCTCTTCATGGTTGTCTGCTATTGCCTCTTGGGTTTACATCATTGTTTCTTGGATCATTTGCAGTATAGTCTACATACTTTGCAGGTTCAATGCTGATTCTGATTTTTCTTTCCCCAGCATGGTCTCTATTGTTCTGTCATTTGAATGTGACGCTGTTGTAGGTTTGGGATTTATGTTTGTTTTTTCCTACTTTTGTTATACAGTACTTGTCATTTCTATTGCCTGGGTGATCTTTCTCCACAATAGCATATAACAAGTAATAGCAGATTAATATTCTAGTTCAAATTATTTTTATTTATTTATTTATTTTGTGAAATTTATATACTGCCTCACAGTGCAAGCACTCTCTAAGTGGTTTACACCAGTAAGCAATGTATATTTATATTTTCCCTTAATATACTCTAAAGTTATATGTATATATATATTTCTAATTATTTTACAATATCTAAATTCTATATATAAAGTTATATCTTTTCTTATCCCAAAATTATATAATGTAATTTGTAATATTCTTAAGATAACTTGTATAAAGTACTATCCCTATGACCACAATACATATATGCATGTACATATAGATATACAATTCTCAAATCTTAAGATTTTATCACCACTCTAACTCTCAGTCAATATCAATCCTAATATATGATTATAGATTTAATTAGATATTCAACTTTATCTATATTTCACTACTATATTATAATTACTTCTCAATTCAGTTACTTGTAATTCTTCAAAAATATTAATTCATTCCCTTCAATCACGCCAATTTTGTATTTACAAAAGCTTCCCCCCCAAACCTTTTCTTCTTGTCACTCAGTCTCTGCTTTTATCTATGTTACAATATTGCATCAGTCTTTTTTCTTGACACTCAGTTAAGTCCACTAATCCACCAGATGGCGCCTCTTTTTTCCTTCTTTTTTCTGGCTTCTATATTTCCAATATGTTCAATAGTCCATTTTTCTCGATTGTAGCGATCCACAAATATATATCAGTTAAAGTTATAATAAATGTTCTATCTTCAGCAACAAAAAAGGTTTCAGTAATAAATGTTAAATTTCTCTGTTTTATCCATTTTCTAGGGTTTATTTTTCATCCTTATAATAAGTTACAGTAAATTTTTAAAAATTTAGTCACTGGCTGTTGTCTCCCGCTGTTGATCTTCATATTCTCCAATGTCCACTTCTTACAATCTTTAATGTTCTGTCACAATTATTATTAATTATAGTTATTGTTAATCCTTCACATTTTTGTAAAATCCACAGTTTGGGCTCTCACTTCTTTGCGCTAATCCTGCTCCAGTCTATTGCTCCACACACAGCTCTACTCCATTTTGATCGCCACTTTTTCCAAACATGCTCTGTCCTTCTCCTTAGCGCCTTATTTTTTTCTGTGCCTCCACTTTGTGCAACACACCTCACCTCCTTCTGGGGTTTTCTCATCCACCAAATGAAACTGTTGTTTTCCACTTTTTGCTTCCCACTTATACAGCAATCATTGCTCCAGATCAGCCTTAAAGACTGATTCCTTCTCCACTTTAAGAGTGCTGCCCCTATCCGTTTGAGTGATTGTGATTCACCCAGCGTCTTCAGAGCTTCCTCTTTATTTTACTGATCTCTGTGGGATCAGTAATGCCCTCAAGAGGCTCCTAGTGAAGAATTTTCGGGGTTCGGGAATGGAGCTTCACTCCCTTGCCTATTCCACAATGAAGTCACCACCAGAAGTCTGTCTGTCTGTCTGTCTGTCTGTCTGCCTGCCTGCCTGCCTGCCTGCCTGCCTGCCTGCCTGCCTGCCTGCCTGCCTGCCTGCCTGCCTGCCTGCCTGCCTGCCTGCCTGCCTGCCTATCTATCTATCTATCTATCTATCTATCTATCTATCTATCTATCTATCTATCTATCTATCTATCTATCTATCTATCTATCTATCTATCTATTGATCAATCGATCAATCAATCGATCTATTGATCTATCTATCTCTATCTATCCTTTTAAAAATAATCTCAGTTTACAATTTTTACAAATAGATATGCCATTTTGTGAAGTGTCCTTTGGTATTAATGTAGAGTTGAACTAATCACTGGAGTTATAATTAATATATTAATGTGATGTATAAACTAGCTTTCTCCAGAGACTCTAAGTGCTGCATAAAATCAAAAGCATATCTAAAAGTTTTTGAACCTAATTGCTTATATGCAACTAGATATAAGCTCCTTTGAACTCAATGGCATTTAACATTCAGAAATGAGAAATTATTTATTTATTAAACAAATTTATAAGGCTGCCCAAATCAAACATGAGGGCTCCTGATGGCTTACAGAATTAAAATCCAAAACAAATCCAAGATGAACAGCGGGAGGAGGAAAAAGTATCAGACCAAGAAGAGATAGAAAAGATAGAAACAGGAGGTCAGGAAAGAGAAGGGGTAAAGACAAGAAATCAAGGAGGAGCAAAATCGAAGATAGGAAAAAGGGCAACAACCAAACAATAAAAAATGGAAAAAGAACTCAAATTAATATCCATTAACATAAATGGATTAAATTATCCAGCTAAAAGAAGACAAATATTTACTAAACTTACAAAGCAAAATATGGACATTATATGCCTACAAGACAGTGGTGAAATCTAAAAATTTTCCCTACCAGTTCATGCTTGGTGGGCATGGCTTGGTGATCATGACTGGGTGGGCATGGCCAGGTTGTCATGTGACTGGGTGGCTGTGGCCAATTTAGCAGTTCATTTTGCCAGGGAGCAGGGATTGGACTAGATGAGCTCTGAGGTCCCTTCCAGCCTTTGCTGTGCTGTTTCAAAGCATCCTCTGAAGCTGTGTCTAGTGCCAGCCAGGTTTGTGGTCCTCCCAACCTCCCTCCCTCCCTCCTTCTTTCCTTCCTTTCTCTTTCTTCTGTGAGAAGCAACCCTCCCCCCAAATAAAATATTACTCATAAGAAAAGGCTCCCAGAAAAACAAGGAAAAATCAAGCTGCTAACAAAGAACCTGCCTGAAGCTCATTCCACATTCCTGCCCGATAGAGATAATGAGATACTGACCATATAGAAAGTGGAAGTGGACTTTTGGCTCCATTCACACAGGCAGGCAAACAGATCCCTAGAAAACCCATTCAAGACGGGATATTTTGAAATTTTCCCATGGCAAGATTTGGCAGCTAACAAAACAGAGTAGTATAATCAGAATAAGCAGCCCCACACTCAAGACCCGACACAGGACGAAAGTAATTTAGCCACAATGGGAATCACCCAAACCCTTTTAGAAACACAAAGCCCATATTGCACAAACCCCAAAACTTCAAAAACATAGAACCATATAAGAATTCTTCCTTTTATCCAGTTTGTTATTCAGCTGACCCAGAAATGATCTGCTGAATGTCACTTTGCTTCTGCAATTAAAAATCTCCTTCTGAGCTTTTCCGAAGGCTTTTCAATTTAAAGCAGGAGTCTCCAAAGTTTGCAACATTAAGACTTGTGGACTTCAACTCCCAGAATTCCTCAGCCAGCCATGCAGCTAGTTTGGAGACTCCTGATTAAGCGACAGCATTTGTTTTTCTTCATTGCTAAGCTATCTCCCAGCTGAAAAGTGAGTCCTGATTTTTTCCTTCTAACACCTCCTTCCCTCTTTCTTTCTTTCTTTCTTTCTTTCTTTCTTTCTTTCTTTCTTTCTTTCTTTCTTTCTTTCTTTCTTTCTTTCTTTCTTTCTTTCTTTCTTTCTTTCTTTCTTTCTTTCTTTCTTTCTTTCTTTCCTTTCTCCCTTCCCTTCCCCCCCTCTCTTCCTTTTTTTCAGGTGAAATAGGAATAAAAAGAAACAATATACAGAGTTTCAGGAGAAATTAGAGTCCAAAATGCAAAAAGAACCTCAGAATCAGGAAATTAAGGCTGAAAAAGATATAATTAAACATAAATTGAATTTAATTTAATTACGCAAGTAGTATTACAAAAATTAGATTACATAGACAAAATTACTTTGAAAATGCTAATAAACCAGGGAGATGGCTGGCATATAAACTTAAAAAAAGAGAAAAGAAATTAATATTGAAATTAGAGGACGAAGAAGGAGCGATACAACATCAAAATGAAGAGAAAAATTATATAGCACTAAGATATTTCCAAAAATTGTACAATCGGGAAAATATAGGAGAAGAGGTTATTGAAAGATATTTATGGGAAACCAATCTTCCTATACTACCCGAATTAACAAAAGATGAATTAAATGATAAGATAACAACATTAGAATTAAAAAGGGCAATTCAAAAATAAAAAAATAATAAAACCCCAGGGCCAGATGGAATACCGGCGGAATTCTACAAAGGAAACAAAAAATTGTTAGAAAACTTAATGTTAGAGGTATACAATGAAGCCTTAGAGCAAGGCAAAATACCAACAATCTGGATAGAATCATTAATAACATTCATACCCAAAGAAGATCAGGATACACAAAAGATTAAACATTACAGGCCAATCTCGCTGTTAAATGCTGATTATAAAATACTCGCGGAATGATAGCAGAAAGGATGAAAAACATACTTGTTAAAATTATACATTTGGATCTTCCTAATAGGCACATTAAAAACAATTTACAAATTATAATGAATGTTTTGGAATACTATGAGGCACATCCAGGTAAGCAGGCAGCTCTGATATTTATTGATGCACAAAAAACATTTGATAATCTAAATTGGGATTTTCTTATAAAACAGTTGACAGTAATGAATTTCAGTGAAAAATTTATTGAAATGATTAAAGCAATCTATACAAATCAGGTGGCAAGGATAATACTAAATAGAGAACAAACAAAAGGTTTTAATATAATGAAATGGGTGAGACAGGGTTGCCCCCTATCCCCATTACTGTATATACTCTCAATGGAGGCATTAATGATACAAATTAGACATAATCAGGAAATAAAAGGTTTAAAAGTTAAAAAGGAGGAATACAAAATGCAAGCATTTGCAGATGATTTGGTGTTTATTGTAGAAGACCCACTTGAATGTGGGCAAATATTATTAAAGGAAATAGAACAATTTGGTAGTGAAAATTGAAAATAAATAAAGAAAAAACAAAAATGTTGACTAAAAACCTCACCAATAAACAAATTGAAGAACTGGAAAGAAATTGGGGATTTTAAGAGCAAAATACCTGGGAATATTTGGCTAACAGCAAAATGTACCACCATAAAGGAAGATAACTATAATAAACTGCTTAAGGAAATATAAAAAGATTTGGAAAATTGGACCAAATTACAAATATTGTGAATTTGCAGAATTTAAAAGATCAAAATGAATATACTTCCCAAATTATTATACTTATTCCAAACAATACCAGTAAAATTAGAGAATTTTTAAAAAATCAATTAAACAGAATGGTACTTAAATTCATATGGGCAGGGAAAAAAACACGTATAAAACTCAAATTATTGCAAGACAGCAGGAAGAAAGGAGGATTTGGCCTCCCAGACTGGGAGCTGTACTTTCAAGCTGCAGCCATGACGTTAGTAAAAGATTGGATCCAGCTGAAAAACAAAAGAATATTAGCGATTGAAGGTCACGATCTCCAACTCGGCTGGCATGCCTTCCTTTGGGAAGGAAAGAATAAATGCCACTCGTATTTTCAGAGACATTTCATAAGAAACCCTTTGTTATCCACCTGGGAAAGAATAAAAAGGAATCATTATATGAAAATCCCAATTTGGTTATCGACCATGGAAGCAATGACATATCCAAATACCACAGATTTAAATAAAATGGTGAGCTACGCAGTGCTACCTGATGAAAAAGGTGAATTAAAATTGGCCCAAGATCTAAAGAAACAGGGAATCGTAATATAGTGGTGGCCATACCTGCAAATTAAAACAAGATTTAAAAAAGATGAGAAATTTGGCATTCAAGAAAAACAATTGGAATTAGATAAAATATTACAAGGAACGGATACAAAAATTAAATACAAAAATATATAAATTCCTTTTAAGATATAAATTAGAAGAAGAAACAGTTAAGGAAACAACAATTAGTTGGGCTAGAAATTTTGGATATAATATTGAATTGGACCAATGGGATAAATTATGGGAAATTAATTATAAACTTACAATGGCAGTGGCCTATAAGGAAAATTTATATAAAATGTTTTACCGATGGCATTTACCACCAGCGAGATTGCCCAAAATGTTTCCAAATTTGTCCCCAGAATGTTGGAAATGCAGTCACAAATCGGGAACATTCTACCACATGTGGTGGACTTGTTCACATGCAAGGAAATACTGGCAAAAAGTTATGAAATGGTTAGAAGGAATGATGGAATATAAAATTCAAATGAAACCAGAACTGTGCTTATTGGGAATATTGGACCCGAAAATGGAAAAAGACAAACAATATTTAACATTTCACATACTAACTGCTGCCAGAATTACCTTTGCACAATACTGGAAGCAAAAAAGGTTCCCCTGGACAAAATGGTGATTAGTAAGATTTTAGAATGTGTTGAACTATGGAACTAGTTCCAATGTGTTGACTATGGAACTAGAAGAAAAAGAGGAATCGGACTACTATAGAATTTGGAATAGATTTTATAATTGGCTAGAAAGTAGGAACCAAAATAAGAAAGAGAAAAAAAAAATCAAAAATTGAATGACAAAATATCTCTCTATATATGTAACTATAGGTTAAGATATTAACGGCATAAATAGTATTATAATATTATAATAAGTATTATATTATGAAAGTAGCATATATGTTTTGACACGAAATACTGTAAAATATATTGTATAGTGTTCTTAATGTTTATAACTGTTTGTATTTTGTATTTGTTCTATTTGATGTTTGTCTTATTTTTTATTGTTATTGTTATTTTTCTTTTTTGTATTTGTATTTTGTATTTGTGTTTTTTAATGTTGGAAAATCTTTAATAAAAATTATTTTTTAAAAAATCCAAAACATAATTCCCCACCACCACACTGTTGCAGTGATAACAGATATATTTACATCGATCACTTCATTGGCTCTGTATCAATCTGGGATCCCCAGGCCTGCTAACATCTTCAGAGCCTTCCATAAAAGTAACAATATAGGGGCTAATTTTATTTCTAAGTGAATGATATTCCATAGGGAGGAAGCCATCATTGAGAAGGACCTTTTTCTTGGTCCCAGCAGGTGTACTTCCTTAATGGATACTTCCACAATATGCTTTGCATTTCCACCCTGGTGGGCTGGATAGATATAACTAGGGAGAGGCAGTCCTTCAAATAACCTGACTCCAAGCCATATATGGCTTTAAAAGAACATTAACTGGTGTTCAGAAGCAAATCAGTAAGCAATGAAGTTCTCAAAAGGGGTGACACAGGCGCAAATCTAGGCTTGTGTGAAACTCTGGGTGCTGCATTTTGAACCAACTGAAACACCTGGATACTCTTCTAGTGCAGTCCCATGTAGAATGCATTGCAATAGTCCAAAAGGAGATGACCAGGGTGTTGGTGACTGGTCCAAATGGGAGATGACCAGGGCATTGTTGATCCAGGAATGGGTATAACTGGTGCAAAACCACCCAGTTGGGCAAAGGCCCTGTTGGCCACAACTGCCATTTATGCCTAGAGCTGGCCTCATGAATACAAGAGAACCCTCACTGGATCTGTCTGGGGCAGTGCAACCCTATCCATGACAGGAGATGGTAATTCACCAAGAACCAAGGAGCCCTGAAACAAGGACCTCTATGTTTCCAGGGTTCAGTTTTAATCTGTTACTCCCCAATTTTAGCCTGTTGCTCCCTATCCAGACCTCAACAGCAGGGGGGCAGTTATGTCATCATTTAACTCACCACAGGCAGAGATGTACAATTGAGTATCATTAGCATAATGATGATATTTCACCCTGTACACATGATCTACCCTAGTGGTTTCATGTAATTGTTAAACAGGAATTCAGACAGCTCTGACCCTTGTGGGATTCTGCAAAAAGGGGCCAATGATTGAACTTCTTGTTCCCAATCAATACTGAATGAAAACATTCTTGGACAACACAGTGCTCTCAACTCCCAGCCCCCAGAGCCATCCCAGAAGGATACAAAAGTTGATAGTATCAAAAGTTGCTGAGAGGTCACTTTAGAGCAAGGGCAGGACAGATGCAAGAAGATGCATGATCTCCATCCTGCTCCTGCCAACGATCATTGAAAAGCATAACCAATGTCATTTTCAACCCATAACTAGGCTTGAATTCCAGTTTGAGAAGGTCCAGGTAATCTGTTTCATCCAGGAGCATCTGAAGTTGCAGTGAGACCACTTTCTCAATAACTTTCCTGAAAAGAGGAAGTTGGAGAAAGCACAGAAATGGCCTATGATGGTGGCATGTGGTGATGATTTTTTAAGAAGGAGGCAAACCACAGTTTCCTTAAAGCCGTGGCACCATTTCCTCATTCAAAGTAGCATTTTGGAAGGCTTTTATCAACTGGGGGAGGGGCCATGGGTCTAAAACACAGGTGGCTGAGCTCTCATTCCCTAGGATCCTGTCCATAGGAGCTTCATAGGTGAACAATTTTAACCGTCTTAACCAAGTCATAATAGATTATTAAGCAAGACTCCATGTGACTGCAACTTGCAATTTTCCTGTCTATGGAGATTCTCAGTAATCCAGGTCATGGTTGTCCCAAAAGGTACTTCTTCAGAGCTGAAGAAGCATCTTGGATGAGAAACAAAACGTCTTCAAAGAAAAAAACCAGAAGGTCCAGTTGCCTCTTGAGGAAACACTTTTGGGATTGCAATTTTCCTACTGACTTCTAGATTGATTCTGCTTGTCAAAAGCTGGTTGTGAAGGGCACAAATAGTGATCATGTGTCTGCAGGACAATGCAGTGGTCATAAATACCTGCTGGTTGTAAAGTAACATGGCTGCATATATTACAAATATGAGGAATGGTTGCAAAGCTGTTTTTTCTTTACTATTGTAACTTAAGTCGCTAAACAAGGGAGTTGGTAAGAGAAGGCCACCTGCATTGTGAGACTCCACTCATATGTGGAATTAATTTTACAAAACAAATGAATCTGCTGAAATTGTCAAGAATTAATTAACATATCCTTTACAAACTGGGGTACCATTTTCCCTGAAGAGGGAGACATATAACACTTCAATACATCTGTCCTTAACACTAGGGATATTTAATAATTTAATAATTTAATAATTTAATAATTTAATAATTTAATAATTTAATAATTTAATAATTTAATAATTTAATAATTTAATAATTTAATAATTTAATAATTTAATAATTTAATAATTTAATAATTTAATAATTTAATAATTTAATAATTTAATAATTTAATAATTTAATAATAATTTAATAAAATATCTACAGACCCCTCACATCCTGGGCATAAATTGTTTCAACTTCTACCCTCAAAAAGATGCTATAGGGCACTGCACACCAAAACAACTAGACACAAGGACATTTTCCCCGAATGCTATCACTCTGCTTAACAACTAATTCCCACAACACTGTCAAATAATTTACTAAGACTGTATTACTATTATTCTTCTCTTCCTTACTAGTATCTATTTCTTCCCACTTATTACTATAACCATGTTGCTTGTATCTTTCAATTATATTGTTTTTATTTGTTTCCTAGTACATTTTGATAGCTTATTAGTAACCTTGACTATCACTGTGTTGTATTTTTTTATTCTTGATGAATGTATTTTATTCTCCTTATGTACACTGAGAGCATAGACACCTAGACAAATTCCTTGTGTGTCCAATCACACTTGGCCAATAAAGAATTCTATTCTATTCTATTCTATTCTATTCTATTCTATTCTATTCTATTCTATTCTATTCTATTCTATTCTATTCTATTCTATTCTATTTATTTATTTATTTATTTATTTATTTATTTTTATTTTTGTGAGATTTATATACCGCCTCACAGTGCAAGCGCTCTCTAAGCGGTTGATACGCTTAGATACGCTACGCTACGCTACGCTACGCTACGCTACGCTACGCTACTCTACTCTACGCTATGCTATTCATATGTTTTACTGATCGAATGTCTATGGCCATTCTTGCACAAGCATAACCTGACCACCTGTACTTGTATCTTCCTGTCTTACAGTAAATGAACTCTATGTGAGGCTGCCCTTGAAGATAATAGGAAGTCTGAATAGAAATGCAATATTTTCATCCCTGCACTTCAGTAAACACATTAAGGCAATTGGACCCTGTCCTTGGGTTATCTTTTTCTCCTTTAAATTTAATTTTATTTTATGCTGAGGTTTTCCATAATGTATTTAAGTCATGTACATGCTTTAGAAATGACTGTGGTATTTGCAAGGTTATTGTATTCCATGTATTCAGAGTATAAAGAGGAGTGGTTCTGTAGGAGGAAAAACAATAAGGATAACAATAAGAAGGCAACAGTCAGCAACCTTTTCTTGGGGGAAGTAATCAAGTGTTTTGTTTGTTTAAATATCAAAACTAAATTTAACTTGCACACAAAAGTTGCCTGTATCCTCAGTCAAGTAGGCTTCTTGGAAAATCTTCCCCTGAAGATTTTCTACCTACCGTCCCTGTCCTACTGTCCCTATTCATTTGTATCCATTTCCTGTATTCATAATAATGTTTATACTTATATCTGTTAAGCTTGACAAATAAAATAAAATAAATACAATACAATAAAATAATTTTCCCCCTCTGTCTACAGGGATCTATTGTCTCCTTCTACCTTGCTGCATAGAAGCAGTCTGATTACTTTATACTATTTGCATATTTATGATTACAGATAGTCCTTGACTTACAACAATTCATTTAGTGACTGTTCAAAGTTACAACAGCACTGAAAAAATGACAGTTTTTCACATTTATGACCGTTGTGGCATTGCCATGGTCATGTGATAAAAATTCAGACACCTGGAAACTGATTCATATTTATTGATTATTTACTGATTATATATTTATTTATTATTTATTGCTGTGTCATGTGTTCTCCTTTTGCAACTTTCTGACAAGCAAAGTAAATGCGGAAGTCAGATTCATTCATTCATTCATTTATTCATTCATTTATTTATTTATAATTAAATTTATATACGGCCCTTCTCCAGGGGACTCAGGGCGGTGAACAGCCAAGTAAAAACACAATATAAACATTAAAATATGTATACATTTAAAAGAAAATATGAGATGTGGCCCTGATTTAAGACAATACAATTAAAATTTGATAAAATCTTAAAAACCCCAAAAACTTTTTCACGCTAGCCCGGCTTGATAGAAATAGTACGTCTTGAGGGCATGGAGGAAGGTGGCCAGGTCATGAGTAGTTTTTAAATCTAAAGGAAGCTGGTTCCAGAGGGTGGGTGCTCCCACAGAGAAGGCCCTTCCCCTAGGTGTCACCAGCCTACACTGCTTGGCTGATGGCACCCCGAGGAGGCCCTCTCTGTGGGAGCGCACTGGTCGATGGGAGGCAGTTTGTGGCAGCAGGCGGTCTCGGAGTTACCAAGGTCCAATGCCATGGAGCGCTTTAAAGGTAGTAACTAGCACCTTGAAGCGCACCTGGTAGACCACCGGAAGCCAGTGCAGCTCGCGCAGGAGGGGTGTTATATGGGAGAGCCAATTAGGCTCCGAAACCACCCATGCGGCTGCATTCTGGACCAGTTGGAGTCTCCGGGTGCTCTTCATGGGGAGCCCCATGTAGAGAGCATTGCAGTAGTCCAGACGGGACGTGACGAGGGCGTGAGTGACTGTGCACAGGGAGTCCCGATCCAGAAAGGGCCGCAACTGGCGTATCAGGCGGACCTGATAAAAGGCCGCCCTGGTCACAGCTGTCAGATGGTCCTCTAAGGACAGCTGTGAATCCAGGAGGACACCCAGATTGTGAGCCCTTTCGGCGGGGGCTAGAGACTCGCCCCCGATAGAGATGGAATCATCTGACTATATCAAAATGCTGGGAACCACAGCCACTCCGTCTTGGAAGGGTTGAGCCTGAGTCGGTTTCTCCCCATCCAGATCCGCACAGCTTCCAGACACTGGGACATCACTTCACGGGCATCATTGGGGTGGCCTGCGGTGAAAATGTATAGCTGTGTATCATTGGCATACTGATGGTACTTCACCCCAAAGCCACGGATGATCTCACTCAGCGGCTTCACATAGATATTGAACAGAAGGGGCGAGAGAATCGACCCCTGGGGCACTCCATATGTGAGAGGCCTCGAGGACGACCTCCGCCCCCCTGCCAATACAAACTGCGACCGATTGGAGAGAAAGGAGGAGAACCAACGAAAGACTGTGCCCCCTATCCGCAACTCTTCCAACCGGTGCAGCATGATACCATGGTCGATGGTATCAAAAGCCGCTGAGAGGTCTAATAGGACCAGGACAGAGGAACAACTCCTGTCCCGAGCCCTCCAGAGATCATCAACTAATGCGACCAATGAGTGTTACTAACAACTGCAGTGATTCACTTAGCAAATGCGGCAAGAAAGGTTGTAAAATCAGGCAAAATTCACTTAACAAATGTCTCACTTAGCAACAGAAATTTTGGGGTCAATTATGGTCGTTAGGTCAAGGACCATCTGTATACTTGATGGAGTCAATGAAGAAACAATTACAGAATCCATTGAAGGATAATTTCCAGGTCTTTCAAGGCAACATCGAATATGCAGCATAAATATAAATTTATGAAACGGAATTCACTGCTAAGAAGGATTGTTTCAAGTAGATTAACATTTGGAGCTTGCTTTTTCAAGGAGCAAAGAGACTCCATGCGTACGTGCCTTGTGCTTTACTCGTGCCTTGAAGCACCTCCAGCTGGTGCCTGACATTTGAAGATGTTCAGAATAATACAGACTTTTGAAGCCTCTTTTGGTTGTGCCAGATGTGAAGCTATTTAGGAATGTTGGGAGTGAGAGAATTAACAAAGCTGTCACCCTCACCATTAGATATTCTTCTTTAACCCTCAGGCTTAAATTAATGCAACATAACATGCCAGTCCTCTTTATCATCATTAGGAAAAAGAGATGCTGCCAAAAATCACTGCACTGGCAGCATCTTTACTTAGTTCGGGCTTAGGAGTCTGTGGGTTTGGTTTTTTTTAAAGGACTTATGCATGATAAGGGATCTTCCTTTTTGGAAGTGACTCTCAATACATGAGATATGCAAGATCCCTAAGCAGTAGAACTATTTCACAACAATATTGTAAGATATTGTGCAGTACTACACACTGTTGTTGAAACTGTGCCACAGCCGAGAAAGAAACAGCTAACGTTACACCTAACTCAAGAGGCACATGGAGGAAAAAAACCCCTATGCTAGGAATATAGTGTGCTCTTTTTTTTAGTTCTATCTTCTATATCCATTCCAGGGTCCTTCATGGATGTAATTTTTCTTTTCATTGGTTTTTGTTTTTGTTTTGTCAACTGAATTGACTTTCTGCTTGGCCCATCTCACCAGTTCCTGAGTGCAGAATGAGTGATATTGTTCTCTTACTCTCAGTTCATTGTAATATATAAATTTCTCTCCCTTTCCCTCTCCGTCCCCCCCCCCCCATGATACAGAGAGAAACCTTAATTAATCTTTCTGTGGTGCTCAGACAAAAAGGACATTTCTACACATTGACTTTGCACTGGTACACAACCAACTCCAGACATGTCTGATCACAAAATAGTTGGTTATGAAATCTGTTAAGAATTTTTTAATGCTTTGGCTTAAATATGATTTATTTCATACCCAATCAATCATATCCAATATATTGCTTTTCTTTAATTTCTTATTTAAAAAAGAAATGAAGATCTTACTGTAGTGCAAATGTTCTATCAAACAAGCAAGACAATGTGTATTCATCTATATTGCTGGATTAAGAAAGGAAACATACAGGAAAAGCTTATAAAGTCAGACATCTGACATACTCATTATATTAAATCATGTAAAATCAGAGACAGCAAATAATCTTACACCAAGGTCTTTTGCTTGGTGTATTAGCAATAAAGAGACCTTGCAAAAATATTATTTATATTTTCCATGTTTGCCTTTCCAAACAGTGCAGTTAGAGAGTATGTGTTTATTTTGCATTCTGGAAATGATATAATTTCATTAAGTGTACAGTTTATTAATATGCACAGGAAAGTAGTTGGAAGTTCATCCAGTGAAATGCTTTGCACTGGTTAGTCCTTCCAAAGAAGTTTATGAGACAGATACAGAGATTTATTAAGGAGTATGTTTTGAATGAAAAATATACCATGCTTTGTTGAGCATATGGTTTCACCTGAACAATTCTATTGCATTTCTTTGAAAGCTATAGATGCTGCATGAAAAATGACACTGACTATGCTGCATAATCTAGCAAACTGAATGCAACTTCTTATTTTCTAGCAGATTCCTAGGAGACCAGGCTCTGATAATAAAATAATAAGATAAGATAAAATGTACTCTTCCATAAAAAGATGATTGGAGAAACTAAGAAAACCTTGTAAGAGAACATCTAGTAAAATCTAGTAAGATAAGTAATACATAAATTGTATGCCATATACCATGTGTGTTATATTAATTTCTTTTCAAGGATAATCAGAGGCACAAGAATTTTCCCTACAATGAAGTCAACAGATTACTTTTGCAACTGATCGGATGCCCAGTTCATGGTTAAGTAGAACAACTGCAGAAATATTTAAAAAGCATGTGTTAGATTTGTGTGTAAATGAAGAGTCGAGCCACAGGAACAGTTCAGCACCTTTATTGTCTATTAGCTAGAACTAATGCAGACTGCCGGCAGGCTGCAGGGAAGCCGCTTTTAAGGAAATAAACTGACAGCAGTTTATTTCTCCCGCTGCTAGATTAGCCAATCAGCAGCGGTTATGCAAATCGATACTCCGTACGTCCGTACATAACACCCCTCCCCTCTTATTTTCTGGAATGTCCAATCAGAAGCTTACGAAAGTCACGTAGTCATGTAAGTAAACAGGGCGCCTGATAGTCCTACTGGGCCTGAGTGCTTCAGTTCCTCGGGAGTCTTTGACTGGATCGGACATGCCTGTTGCTGCTCCTCATTCGCTCTGTGGAAATATCTGGAATCGGCCTCCAGGTGTGGTGGCTAAAGTCTGTGCATCATTGTGCTCCGGTCCCGGGTGACTTTGCTGGACTCCGGCAATGGCAGGTAGGTGTTCGCGCTCCCTCTCCGGGCTTGAGAATAGGGTTCTTCTGTGTCTTTCATTAGGGCCTGGTTCTTGCTGTGTGTTTCTGACTGACTTGTATTGGATGGCCTGCGGGGTGGAGACTTGTGTTGCTCCTGGCTTTCCGCTGCTGCTCCGGGTGTTGTCATAGTCTCAGGTTGGCGAAGCCAGCAGTCTCCCAACCTGCTTCTGAGTTGGTCGATATGTCTTCGCTACTATCGCCCATTGTCCAATTTTACCTTATAGGATTTTGGGCTGGTGATTTCAATCACAGTGGCACTAACCCACTTGGGGTCCCCTGCAAAGTTTTGTGCAAACACCAAATCACCCATAGCTAGTGTCCTTGTTGGCTTGTTGGCCGAGCACACGAATGGGGTTGCCCTGGAAATCATTTAATCTTATATTGTGTGGTTTTAGCTGTTGCCTTGTGATGGTGGGCATGAGCTGCTTCAGGGCTCCCCAGGCCATGATAGTAAATGCGGAGCTGATGTCCAGTTCCATGTCGCATGGCAGTCCCTCTATTGTCGCAGTTATATGGAACTTTTCCCCTTGATCGGTGTCGGAATGACCCATGGTGTGGCATAGTCCCCTGGTGTTCTGGTAATTAAAATCATCCCTTCACCTGCCCTGTTGTCCCCCTGGACGGTTTTGGCCTTGTCTCCCGGGTCCCATGGCTGATCTGGATGGGAATGGGGCAGGCTGGTAGGGGGAGGGTTGAGTGGCTCTGCAAGCCTCAGCAATATGGCCCCCTTTTTGCAATGGCGGCAAATGGTATCTCTAAATTTGCAGGCTGCCCTGGTGTGGCCGGAACAATGGGGCTGCCTTTGGTCAAAATCTCTGTGGCTCACCCTCCTTTCTTGTTGGATTCAGTGCACATAGTCTTCATCGTATTCCTCCTCTTCCTCCGGGACCTCGGTCATCCAATCGGTCTGTGGGTGGGTGCGATAGATTCCGCTGGTTCTTCGTATGTCGGCTGCAGAGTTTACCAATGATTTTGTGGCTCTTGCTTCTTCAAGCACATCTTTAAAGGTTGCTCCCCTCAGGATCAGCAATTTCTTTTGCAAGTTGAAGTTCCTCATGCCTAAGATAATCCTATCCTTCATCATCTCCTCCGGGTTTATGAACTCGCACTTGGATGCAATTTTCCAGAATTTAGCCATGAAGTCATTGATGAATTTGCCTTGGCGCCGATGTGTTGGCGCCGATGGTAAAACTCATTTCTGCTGACCATTGGAGGGGCTGAGGGTTCGTAGTGTTCTGTTAGCTTGGTCTGTAGGGTTAACCAGGAGATGGACTCAATGTCCGTTGGTGCCACCAGGGTCTGTGCCATCTTGTATGTTTATGAGTCAGTGAGGAAGAGAGCCCTCTTCCTGTTGTCTGGTAGATCCTGGAAGTTGTTTGTGGAACATGCGGAAACGAGACACATAAGTTTGCCATTCTTTTGTCTTTGGATCGAAGAAGGCTGGAGCTGGAGATGTTTGTGTAGTCATCCTCTTGTTTGGAGGGAGCAGGTTGGTGCTTGCTTCTTAAGATGGCTGCGGATGCCATGAGGTGCCTTTGTTCTGTAGTCTTCTTCAACCACCTTCGTCGCCAGTGTTAGATTCGCGTGTAAATGAAGAGGCGAGCCACAGGAACAGTTCAGCACCTTTATTATCTATTAGGTAGAACTAATATGGACTGCCGGCCGGCTGCAGGGAAGCCGCTTTTAAGGGCTTCCCTAGCCACTGACAGCAGTTTATTTCTCCCACCACTAGATTAGCCAATCAGCGGCAGTTATGCAAATCGATACTCCATACGTCCATATGTAACAGCATGCACAATTGAAACACAGTGAATCTGAAGCTGGCTATAGCTTCAAATTCAGTGCATTTCAATTGTGCATGCTTTCAAATATTTATATTAGCAAAATGCTTAGAATATGCTTAGAATCTGCAAGAAAACAACCACCACCAAAAGTCTGTAATTATTTCAGTGCATTTATATATCCATATTAAACAAATACTTACTGTGTAAGCGGGAAAATATCCCAGTGTTATGGCTATTAATATAAGGGCCGAGGTGGCACAGCGGTTAGAGGCAGGTACTGCAGGCCACTTTAGCTGACACTGATCTGCAGGTCAGCGGTTCAAATCTCACCCGCTCAAGGTTGACTCAGCCTTCCATCCTTCCGAGATAGGTAAAATGAGGACCCAGATTGTTGGGGGCAAAATATATATACATTGCTTACTGGTGTAAACCACTTAGAGAGTGCTTGCACTGTGAGGCGGTATATAAAATCTCACAAAATAAATAAAATAAATAACATAATATTATACAGTGTCTTGTAAGTATACTTTATACAGTATGTATATGTATCTGTTTATCTGCATGTTTCTCTTTCTCTGTGTGTGTCTATATGTATTTATATATGTGTGTGTATGTGTGTGATCATATATGCATGGCTGTTTTATTTCTAAGTTCAGGCTATTGGGATTTTCATCATGGTTTTGCGCTCAGTTGAACATTGAGAACTTTTTGCATTTGTAATGATAATTGTGATGATATTTTCATCAACTCCAAAAAGCTCTCAGTGTTTTTCTTTGTAATATTTTGCTAGACAATATAAAGCTTCCTGGTGCATTCATTATTCAGCCCTGGAATGTTTAGTAGAAAGTACATTTGGTTATCAAGTTTTCTGGCAGACAGTTCAATTGCATAGAAGGAGATAAAAAGTCTATTCTTCATAAATTACACATTTTTCTCAGAAATGCTGCAGTTTTGTCCCTTAAGTCATAAGAGCTCAGCATCACTTTTAGAATGTAGAGGCGGCAGATCTAAAACAAGCAAACAAATCAATTGAACTCTCATATTGCGAGATAAATGTTTCCATTCTTATCAAAAAGATTTTTGTATTTTGGGGGTTGAGAAGACAAAAGAACCAAAATTATTTATTTTATCTGAGTTTACAAGCTCCAGGAATGAAATCTATAGATTCAAGAAAAGCTATGTAGCTTCATATCTTTTTCTGTCTCCGTCTTCTTGCTGTTATGGCTTCCTAGAAAGGGAGATAAATGTATTTTCTATGTGTTTTCCCTCCAACATAATCTCTTAATAGCTAGGCTTTTCATCAGATTCCTTTATTACCATTCAAGTTTCATAGTTCAGTTGAAAATAAGCCATGGTGAATTCATTCATTTATTCATTTAGCATATTTATGTAGCTGTCCATCTCACTAATATGACTCTGAGTAGCAGCTAGCCAACAAACAATGAAAAACAAATATAACAATCATTCAGAAACAATTACATATAAATTAAAACCAAGATTAAGACAGAATAACAACATCCTAAACAGCCACCTCACTGTCTCCCCATGAGATCCCAAAGGTTGTTGAAAAAAACGTATTTCAAGGGCTTTTCAGAAGGCTAATATGGATGGGCTAACCTCACTTGTTCCTGAGAGTGGGAGATATAGCAGAAAATGTATGCCTCCTTGGTTCCATCAGATTGAATTTTTTAGTGAATAGGATCTATGACATACAGTATCTCTCCTGTTGGACCTGTTGGGATGGGTAGATTTAACCAAGTAAAGGTGGCCACCTCAGCTAACCTGATCCCATGATAACCATAGGATCAGATAACCATGCTATGTAGGTCTTTAAAGGTCAAAAACCAGCACCTCGAATTTCATCTGGAAGTAAACTGGCAGCCACTGCAGCTCAAGTAATAGAGGTGTACCATACCTGTCCATGCAGCTGCACTTTGCACCAGTTGAAGCCCCAGAGCCTCTTCAAAAGCAAAAAGGTGTGTCGGAATCACTTTTTGGTTTAGTCTATCAAAAGGAGTTTAATTGCCTGTTTATATTTTGGTCTATAGAATGGTTTGGGATGTGCAACCACTGAACTCCCTCAATAGATTGTTAGTATATAAAATCAGATCTCCCTATTTTTATATGGTTTTTGATTTTTTTCTTTTTGTTTTTTTATAGGGAGGTTGTTTTTGAATTAATATACAAAACCAGTGAATGTTCTCAATGGTGGGAGTGCATTGAATGCAGTATATTCTTCCATACAATTCCTGATTCTTTGAAATATAGCTTTATGTTTATATATGTTATAATGCAGGCATTCCAAATGGAAAGGAAACAATTATTTGGAAAGGAAACAGCATGCCATAATTTCTTTTTCTTTGACATGATTAGCCCATGATTAGTTCTTACATGCTAATCAGTGGTCTGGTTCTACAATACTGTTAGCAAGAGAGCTATTAAAAGGAGCTTTATTCAGCCTTTATAAACCTTACAAAAAACATAGATGCAGATGCCAAATTAGGAATGCTGACTTTCGAAGTTGTTGGGGGATGGAAAGCATATGGCTTCTGAAAGCTTTAGATATTTCCCCAAAGTCATTGTAATACTTGTCATCGAACTGTCAATTTAAATGTAATGGAAGATAAACTAATTTAGACAACAAGGAAGACTCTTGTTCACTGCATTTAATTGATTGATTAGTCACTAAGTGAGGAGGAAATGTATATGAATTTGAAGAAGTAATTTTTACCCAAAGAAACACATAAACACATAAAGGAGTCGCGGTGGCATAGTGGTTAGAGTGCAGTACTGCAGGCTATTTCTGCTGATCACCGGCTGCCAGCAGTTTGGCAGATCGAATCTCACCAGGCTCAAGGTTGACTCAGCCTTCCATCCTTCCGAGGTGGGTAAAATGAGGACCCAGATTGTTGGGGGCAATATGCTGACTCTGTAAAACGACTTAGAGAGGGCTGTAAAGCACTGGTATATAAGTCTAAGTGTTATTGCTATATGTATAACAAAAATACAGGTCTGTCTCTTCCTAATGATGTTTGCCTGACCTGTGAAATTCAACAGGAAAAGCATGTCCCATGTACTGTGGCAGGGCTCAAGAACAGATCCTTTTCTGTTTGGTACCTGTCCTTTGAAACATATATATATTTGGTTAATAACTACATTTGATAAGCAAATGAACAAATATCATTCTCCAAAGTTGCCCCAAATTTTCTGGCCTTTTGAAAGGCATAGAAAAACTGGTTTATCCATCAAACCTGGTGCCCTGATAGAATAGGTGGGCCCATTTCTTGATCATAGTTGTGTAAAATGAGGGTTCCCTGTTGCTATGTTACTTTATTTAAGTAGTTTTTATTTTGGTTGTTTTTACTCTGTTTTCAACTACTCATTTTTAGCCACTCATAGTCATACAGACAAGATGGGTGGCTATATAAATAAGCAAAACTGTGTATGTGTATTCCAGCTTCATAAAGACAGGTTTTTCAGTTGCAATATTTTTCCAACAAATCTTTAATTTAAAGAACATATGCTAGTGATAAGATTGATTCCACAATGTGCTTTGCAAATTTTACTATAGAAACATAACACGAATCTTATGCTCTACAGACTACAGTGATCATAGATGTGAAGGGGATGTATTAAAGCCAAATGCTAGAAGCAGGAAATAAATAAAATAAAATAATGTATATCTAAACTGTCAAGTCTGGAAGAAAGAAGCTGACAATTTAGAAGGTCACAATGTACAAAAGTTTGAATGACTATTGTTGTGAAAATGGTCCATTTAAAAAAAAACACCAGGATATTCAAAAAGTCAGACGAAATTTAATTTTAAGGCTATGCCTGCCAATTGGACCACATGGGAACAAAAAGGAAGACATCTCTTCCTGGATATCTGGTACCCTAAGCTGATCTTACATTATCTTTATATTGGTAGAATATCCTTGCTTTTTTTGTAAGATGCTGCTCGATGTGAATTATGGTTACTGTGTCTGGGTGCGAAAATTCAGACATCCTGGAACACAGAAAAAAAAAACTTTCCTGTATTTCTTTGTTATCATGGTCATCCAAATTTTTGAAGATATGGTAGCTCTAATGGATCTCAGTAAAATTTTTACATCATGATAGTTGAAATATTGATTGGAAAAACTGGCAGTGAATATTATCTGCCTCAATTTAACTGTGACATATATATATATATATATATATATATATATATATATATATATATATATATATATATATATATATATATATATATATATATATATATATATATATATATATTTATATGTATGTATGTATGTATGTATGTATGTATGTATGTATGTATATATATATATATATATATATATATATATATATATATATATATATATATATATATATATATATATATATATATATATATATATATATATATAAACTTCAAGTAAAGAATAGAAGGCCTGAAGACATGTGGGATTAGATCCAGGACTTCCCTAGTCTTTCTCTGACCTTCAACAGCATACATGGATATTCTCTCTGGCTCTCTGAAAAGGATGTATTCATAAATACTACAGTTCAATAAATGAACTGCTGCCCAATCACATGATCTTTCAAACAGTGTCAAAGCCCCACTCTTGCAGATTCTAAATTCAAACTTTTATATGTGTCGCATTAAGGTAAAGTCTAATATATAGATTATTTTTCTTTTACTTGCTATGAAACTCTTATGGAAAATCAATTTTTTTTAATAGTGTGGCCAGGAAAATCATTTTCATTTCCTGCAAGCATGAGGATTTGTTAAAAGCCTTGCCATCTTTGTGCCTATAATTCAGAAAAGTCTTCCTACTTTAAAGTAGAAAAATCCTTTTTTTGTGTGGGAATTACAGTACAGTGAAATTTCCTGCAAGTATAATATCACTAAGGAAAACCTATGAGCTTGTTCTTTTTTTAAAAGAATGGGTCATGCTACACAATATAGGCAAAAGGCATGAGGTAATATAGCATGACACCCCCATTCAGCTTGTAATGCTTTTTCACTGTTGATGTCTAACTAATTATCCAGTGATATACAATGGGGAAAAAAAAACAATGACAGTCTTTCTGTCAAAGAGATCACTCACTCAGGAAATGGCTGAAGGATGCCCGTTTTGATAAAGAGAATAATGATGTCCTTGAAAACTGAGCAATGCTTAGAGGCAGATAACTGATGAACAACCAGCTGTTTCAAAAATGTCCTATTAGTTCCTGTGGAACTGGAATTGGAGGGTAAACAGATGGTGAGAGATCAATATGATTAGAGAAAACAATCCAATTATTTGAAATGCATAATAAACAGATAATAAATATCTCTCTGAAAAAATCATGTTAGACACCAATTTAAATTAGCACAGGATGGAAAGCTGTATCATTCCCATAATATTCTGATTTTACTTTGCGAAGAAGATTATTATGAAGCAATACACCCCCATCCTAGAAAAGAATAAAAACTAGAAGAATGCGCTTGTGCAACGACAATGTGTCAGTTAAAGACGAAGAAAATGTAACAACACTTACTCAGAAATAGATAGGAAGTTACAAGATTTGGCAACCAGAAGACAAGCAGCAGAAACTGCAAATGGGGATGAAGGACATGTAAAGCTTAAGCAAGATATACAGTATATCACAGAAGTGAGTACACCCCCTCACATTTTGTAAATATTTAAGTATATCTTTTCATGTGACAACACTGAAGAAATGACACTTGGCTACAATGTAAAGTAGTGTGTATATAGCTTGTATAACAGTGTAAATGTGCTGTCCCCTCAAAATAACGCAACACACAGCCATTAATGTCTTCTTTTTTTTGCAAAAAGTTTTTTATTTTTCTCCATCTTAAAAATACATACTTAATAACACATATACCATAAGTCCTGAGTCCTTCGGGAGTTGGGCGGCATATAAGAACACCATAATAAATAAATAAATAAATAAATAAATAAAAAATAACCATATATATATATATATATATATATATATATATATATATATATATATATATATATATATATATATATATATATATATATATATATATATATATATATATATATATATATATATATATAATATCCCTTACATAGAAATAATACAATCTAAATCACATTTCATAATGTCTACTGTTCATCCTACATCAATAATAAAAACAAAAATTATAACATTAATGATAAAACAGCAAACCAAACTAAATTCCTTATTTTTCTATTCTATTCTATTCCTTATTTTTCTATTCATATTAATAAATCCTAATTTCTATTTCCAATCTATTCTAATTTAATTTTCAGTATATGTCACATATTTCTCTAATGCTGCCTCCTTTTCTCTTTTTGCCTTCCGGGTTATCTAGATCATATTTCTCAATTTCTTTATTCCTTTATATTAAATTCACAATTAATATTCTATATATATCTATATATCTATAGTTTATCTCTTTTCTTTTTCCACCCATTCATAAAGTTTTCCCCATATTTTATAAAACTCCGAGACTTCTTTATCCTTAATTCTCATTTAAGTCTATTCATTTCCGCACAATCCATTATCTTTCTTAATACTTCTCACTCTGTTGGTATTCTATTCAATTTCCAGTTGTGCATATACAATTCTAGCGGTAGTCACTATGTGAATGATTAGATTTATTTCTTCTTTATTAATTTTTTCTGGCAATATGCCTAATAAAAATATTTCTGGTTTTAAATCAATGCTTTGCTTTAAAATCTTTTCAATCCATATTCGAACTTCTGTCCAGTATTTTGTGGCTTCAGTGCAAGTCCACCACATATGATAAAATGTGACAGTTCATCAATTTATTCTTAAACATTTTTGCTAATCTTTCCGGGACATATGCCATCTATAAAACATCTTATACATATTTTCTTTAAATGCTGTTGCCATTGTCGTTTTATAATTCCTTTCCCATAGCTGCTGCCACATATCCCTATCTATTGTATGTCCTATATGTCTCATAGCCATGTCTAAACTGCTGGCAACAAAAGTGAGTACACCCCTAAGTGATAATGTCCAAATGGGACCAAAGTAGCCATTTTCCCTCCCTGGTGTCATGTGACTCCCTGGTGTCATGTGGTACAAGGTCTCAGGTGTGAAGGGGGAGCAGGTGTGTTAAATTTGGTGTTATCACTCTCACTCTTTCATACTGGTCACTGGAAGTTCAACATGGCACTTCATGGAAATGAACTCTCTGAGGATCTGAAAAAATGAATTGTTGCTCTATATAAAGATGGCCTAGGCCAGGGGTAGGCAAAGTTGGCTCTTCTATGACTCGTGGACTTCAACTCCCAAAATTCCTGAGCCAATCATGCTAGCTCAGGAATTCTGGGAGTTGAAGTCCATGAGTCATAGAAGAGCCAACTTTGCCTACCCCTGGCCTAGGCTATAAGAAGATTGCTAAGACCCTGAAACTGAGCTG
This sequence comes from Diadophis punctatus similis, assembly GCA_023053685.1. NCBI lineage: Eukaryota > Metazoa > Chordata > Lepidosauria > Squamata > Dipsadidae > Diadophis > Diadophis punctatus. The sequence continues at coordinate 33,860,473 of JALIGW010000005.1, read as the reverse complement.
CAGCACAGTGGCCAAGACCATACAGTGGTTTAACAGGACAGGTTCCACTCGGAACAGGCCTCACCATGGTCGACCAAAGAAGTTGAGTGCCCGTGCTCAGCGTCATATCCAGAGGTTGGCTTTGGGAAATAGACGTATGAGTGCTACCAGCATTGCTGCAGAGGTTGAAGTGGTGGGAGGTCAGCCAGTCAGTGCTCAGACCATACGCCGCATGCTGCATCAAATTGGTCTGCAGGGCTGTCATAGAGAAGGAAGCCTCTTCTAAAGATGCTGCACAAGAAAGCCCACAAATGGTTTGCTGCAGACAAGCAGACTAAGGACATGGATTTCTGGAACCATGTCCTGTGGTCTAATGAGACCAAGATAAACTTATTTGGTTCTGATGGTGTCAAGCGTGTGTGGCTGCAACCAGGTGAGGAGTACAAAGACAAGTGTGTCTTGCCTACAGTCAAGCATGGTGGTGGGAATGTCATGGTCTGGGGCAGGGGTGGGTTCTAACTTACCTCACTGCCGGTTCGCTTCCTCCCGCACCGTGTGGGTGCGCCGTGTGGGCGTGCTGCTTGAGTCGCCGCATGGGCGTGCTGCGTGGGCAAGTGCAGTGCCGAAAAATTAAAAAATCCCACCCCCCAAAAAGACAAAAATAAGATGGTGACGCATGCGCAGTGCCGTAAACTCAGCTTCCGCGCATGCACAGAAGAAAAACCCGGGGAAAAATCCCCCCCCCAATTTTTTAAAAAAAAATCCAAAAAAATTCCCCAAAAAGATGGTGGCATCCATGGACTGGTACCAACAGAACCGGTTCCATGACATCATCGTGACATCACCAGAGGGTTGCTACCAGTTCAGGGGAACCGGTCCAAACCAGGAGGAACCCACCTCTGGTCTGGGGCTGCATGTGTGCTAATGGCACTGGCGAACTACAGTTCATTGAGGGAACCATGAATGCCAACATGTATTGTGACATACTGAAACAGAGCATGATCCCCTCCCTTTAGAGACTGGGCTGCAGGGCAGTATTACAACATGATAACGACCCCAAACTCACATCCAAAACGACCACTGCCTTGCTAAAGAATCTGAGGGTAAAGGTGATGGACTGGCCAAGCATGTCTCCAGACCTAAATGTAACAGCACTTACTCAGAAATAGATAGGAAGTTACAAGATTTGGCAACAAGAAGACAAGCAGCAGAAACCGCAAGTGGGGATGAAGGACATGTACAGCTTAAGCAAGATATACAGTAACTCTATAGGGGCAAAATGAAACGTAAGCTCAGGAGAGGTGCAACTCCAGGTTGGATTGGGGAGCCTGGCAAGTAAGATTAAATGCATTGGTTAGGGTGCCCCATCCCTAGCTTTGTGTTTATTATTGTTATGCTTTTTTATTTATATCTTTGGCATTCAACCCACCTGCCTCTGAACATTTTACTAGATTATAATTAGCTTAACCCAATTTTTTAAAAAATTTTTTTGCTGCATTTGCTGTATTTGAGCAATACATTTAAGAGTCTTTGAAATGAAATTAGGATTTTAAGAGTAATTTATATTGTAGCTATTTTACCGTGCAATATAAAACATATTCTGTAATCAAGACTTTTTAGTACTTTTATTTTTCTGTTTATTTAAAATAAGAGCTGAAGTACAGATAATACATACAGTCTCACATAGAAGGACTATGCCAATTAAGGAAGTCTTACAGTAAGTATATAATAGTAGACTTTTATTTTCTTATTAAACAAAAAAAAGACAATTAATTTACAGGACTCCTGGTGTGTGATATCATGCAGTGCTTGTTGAAAAAAAAATGACAGCTAGAATTTACCAAAGATACTTTTACTTTGTGACAAAGGAAGGGGGAATGGAAGGATTAGTAAGTTTTAGACTCTCTTCAAATACTCTGAAAGTTGTATTCATATTAATAATCATGGAATGCTATTGTAAGTATATTAAGCAGTTGGTTTTCAGCCCTTGGAAGATTTTATCTTGAAAATATAGTTGTTGCAGAAATAATAATGATCTGGAGACTTTTCTTTTAAAAAATCTTTTCATTTTTCTTTTCTTTGTCTCCATCCCTCTTTCTGCATACTGAATGGCTTTGTCCCAACATAATAACATTTTGGAGAAATGTTATTAAACTTATGAAAGTTATTCAGAAGTGTTAGGACCACAGTTTTTGTGGTGTCATTATTAAGTTATCTGAAACATGCTGAAAGAAAAAAGACTCTGAGCTAATATGCAATCATTTAGCAAGTGCAATGTTGTAGCACAATTCTGAGGAAGAGAAAATAGCACGTCAGTATTTAGCTGAACAAGACAGGATAGTTTTGTGGGTACTTCAACAATGCCACAGAAATGGCATTTCTGTCTTAAAAGTGATGTACTCTTGTGAAAGCTGAACCCTATGGCCTAAATTATTAATTCATTAATAATTTAATATAACTCATTAATTATTTTATCTTTCTTTTCTTTTTTGTGGAGTCCTTAGTGCTCTCTGAGCTTGGCTGTTTGATTGCATATATTTTGTTCCCAGGCTAGGAAACATCTTCAGTGCTAGAAGGGAGAGAGGTTTGCTCTTTGTTTATATACAGTAGCTGTGCCAAATCCCTGTCAATGTTAGTGGGTGTGTTGTTTTCTCCTTGATAGTTCCTTATTTAGGTTGCTGTTTATTGCTTCATTGTTTATCAGAATTGATAATTCCTTAATTAGAGTATTGTTTACTGCTTGATTGTTTGTCTGGTGTTAATGCTTGCTTATCTGGGTGTTGATTGCTGGTGAGGTGTTTTGGTTTATTTGGTTTCCTTTTTTAGTTTTTTATTGTCTTTTTTGAATGGTGTGTAGATATTGTTATCTCTATGTGCTTGTTGATGGCTGATTTGCCTGAGTTCCAAGCTTCCAGGAATTCGCTAGCATTTTTTGATTGAGCTTGGTCTAGGGCAGTGATGGCGAACCTATAGCACGGGTGCCATATCTGCCGGCACGCGAGCCGTTGCCCTAACTCAGCTCCAGCGTGCATGTGCATGCCCGCCAGCTGTTTTTTGGCTCGCGCAGAGGCTCTGGGAGGGTGATTTCAGCTTCCAGAGGGCCTCTGGGGTGGCAGGGGGAAGCATTTTTGCCCTCCCCAAGCTCCAGGAAAGCCTCTGGAGCCTGGGGAGGGCAAAAAATGGGCCTACTGGGCCCACTGGAAGTCATGAAACGGGGGAGTGGGGGGTCACACATGCATGCGCAGGGGGGTGGGGCGAGTGGGGGGCTTTGAATTATGGGTGTGGGCACGCACGTGTGTGTGATAGCGCGTACAGACACTATTTCGGCACCCGAGGAAAAAAAGGTTCACCATCACTGGTCTAGGGTGTTCCCAGTTTCCCAGTTGAAACTATGGTTACATTTGTCCATGTATTGTGAAATTAAGGACTTTTCATTCTGTCTTCTGACTGCTAGTTGGAGTTCCTGGATGTGCTCTGCTAGTCTTCTTCCTCTCTGTTCTACATAATAGTTATTACAGTCCTTACATTGTTATGTTGTAGATAACTCCTGTTTTCTTCTTCTTGGGCTACTGTGTCTTTTGGTTTACTTAAGATGTTTTGGAAGGCTTTAGTTGGTTTGTGTTCTACAATGATGCCATGTGGTTGTAAGAATCTGTTAGATACTTCGGAGATGTTTTTGATTATGACAGTATAACCATGTCCTTTTCATAGCTGGTTGTGTTGTAGTGGGTTGAGTGGTCAGGTACTTTTGATAAAGTTGCGTGGGTATCCATTTTGTTAGAAGATGTTGTATAGGCACTCTGTTTCCTTTTCCTAGTAATCTGAATATATATATATAGCACTATATAGCACTTTACTTATATACCGCTTCATAGTGCTTTACAGCCCTCTCTAAGCAGTTTACAGAGTTCAGCATATTGCCCCCAACAATCTGGGTCCTCATTTTACCCACCTCGGAAGGATGGAAGGCTGAGTCAACCTTGAGCCTAGTGAGATTTGAACAGCTGAACTGCTGAACTAGCAGTCAGCCTGCAGGGAAGTCAGGTTGTTACTTGGTAATGTACTATGTCAACTGTCCCTCCTTGGTGTTCGAGGGAGCAAAACTGACTCCCTCGGATCAGGTCCGCAACTTGGGGGTCCTCCTAGATCCACAGCTAAAATTGGATCACCATCTTTCTGCTGTGGCTAGGGGGGCCTTTGCACAGGTTCGCCTGGTGCACCAGTTGCAGCCATACTTGGAGAAGGAGGCTCTACTCATGGTCACTCATGCCCTTGTCACCTTGCGCTTGGACTACTGCAACGCGCTCTACATGGGGCTACCCTTGAAGAGTATCTGGAGACTTCAGCTGGTGCAAAATGTGGCTGCGCGTGCTGTGGTGGGTGTGCCAAGGTACACCCACGTGACACCTATACTCCGCCAGCTGCATTGGTTGCCCATCGGTCTCCAGGTCCAATTCAAGGTGTTGATCACCATCTTTAAAGCCCTTCATGGCTTAGGACCAGGTTATCTCCGGGACCGCATTCTGCCTCATACTTCCCTTCGACCGGTTAGGCCCACAGAGTTGGCCTCCTCCAGGTCCCGTCGGCCAAGCAATGCCGCCTGGCGGGCCCTAGGGGGAGAGCCTTCTCTGTGGCAGGCCCCACGCTCTGGAACCAACTTCCCCCAGAGACCCGAACTATCCCCACTCTGCTGGCCTTCCGAAAAGCTGTCAAGACATGGCTTTTCCTGCAGGCTGGGGGTAGAGCCTAAACCACTCAAGCTCACCCCAAGTATGTATGGTTATTGAATGGGTATTGGATGATTTTAAATATTGTGTTTTTTAATTTTTATATATCTCGTTTTAATGTGTTATTTATAAATTGGTGTCCTGTATATTTTTTCTGTTGTACGCCGCCCTGAGTCCTTCGGGAGTTGGGCGGCATATAAGAACACCATAATAAATAAATAAATAAATAAATAAATAAATAAATAAATAAATAAATAAATAAATAAATAAATAAATAAATAAATAAATAAATAAATAAATAAATAAATAAATAAATAAATAAATAATGGAGGATTTGGTTAGTGTGGGTGGTTTTAAATTTTGAATGTTTCATTTTTATTGTTTGTAACATATATTAGTGATAAGATCAACTCCACAATGTGCTTTGTAATTTTTTACCATAGAAACATAACATGAACTTGTGATCAATAGACTACAGTGATCATAGATATGAAGGGGTGAACTGAAGCCAAATGCTCAAAGAATAGAATAGAATAGAATAGAATAGAATAGAATAGAATAGAATAGAATAGAATAGAATAGAATAGAATAGAATAGAATTTTTTATTGACCAAGTGTGATTGGACGCACAAGGAATTTGTCTTGGTGCATATGCTCTCAGTGTACATAAAAGAAAAGATATGTTCATCAAGAATCATAAGGTACAACACTTAATGATAGTCTGGGTACAAATAAGCAATCAAATCATATTAGGAACCAGTCAATATAAATTGTAAGTATACAAGCAACAAAGTTACAGTCATAAAGGGAGGAGATGGGTGATGGGAACGATGAGAAGATTAATAGTAGTGCAGTCTTAGTAAATAGTTTGATAGTGTTGAGGGAATTATTTGTTTAGCAGAGTGATGGCTGTTCTTGTGTCTAGTTATTCTGATGTGCAGTGTAGCGTCGTTTTGAGGGTAGGAGTTGAAACAGTTTGTGTCCAGGATGTGAGGGGTCTGTAAATGTTTTCACAGCCCTCTTTTTGACTCGTGCAGTATACAGGTCCTCAATACAGTTCCTCAAGCAGGAAATAAATTAAATAATGTATATCTAATGTAAATGTGTATCTAAGCTGTCGAGTCTGAAAGAAAGAAGCTGACATCTTTTTAAATTGTTAAATCGTAGACAGCTACTCAAACAGCGATGTTTGTATTTAAATCAATTTTTGATTAAGTGCTTTTGATTAAGCATCACTGAAATAAATCCCAAGTAGTTTGTTTTGTGCTGGAGTAACAGGGGAATGGACACCTTTGCAGTTCCTCCTTCCTGTGCTCTTTTAAAAGCTGCTGCAGAAGGTTGAAGAATAAACTGCAGCAACATAAGAGATAATACCAAGTGTTAAAGGAGAATGACGGCCTTTTTACCGCTGACTCTAGTAAGGAATCCATTGGATACAATGCCTTTTATGGATAGGAAAAGGCCTTCTATTTAATGAAGGGTAAGTTCGAATCCAATGCATTGCATTAACACAGTGTTCATCCAAACAATTATACTTCAAAATAAAAATAAAACTGAACTATCCCAAAAATTCTCCTTCCAAAGAATTGTGATGTATATGTTCTAACATACAGAGACTCATAGTTTCATTTAATGCCTTTAATCTTCACATCCCATAATCTTTTAATTGTCTATTCTTAAAAATATAAAGCTGTCGTAATTTTCTTTCATATTGAGAATATAGAATCTGCACTGATCATCCCCATGGTGCTTTAAAATCAAAACAGCAGTTTGAGAGCGTCTACTAGGTTTGACTCAGAAAAATCTGTTTTGGACCATGTTCAGCTCACACTGTTATCCCAACCTCCCCAACTCAGTAATTATCCTGATAAACATATCACCGTGTTCTCTCCATGTTAGCTGATAGAGTTTGTGAACTACGACAAACCATCAGTGATTCTCCTTGCTTTTCTCTAAAGCTCCATGATGGTTTCTGGCTGCTGATTGCTGGCTGTACTTACCGTATTTTTCGGAGTATAAGACGCACCTTAGTTTTTGGGGAGGAAAATAGGGGAAAACAATCTGCCTACCAGGTATTCATCTGGCTAGCATCCTTAGTCTGGTCAGCTTCAGCACATTATTTTATCCCCTGGTTACGACTTAAAAAACCCTTCTTCTGAGAGAATAACAATGAAAGAGCCTGCAAGCCAGTAAGAGCTGGGAAGATCGTTAGCACATGGTTAGGGCTAGAAAACAACTTCTTTGGAGCAAGTAGAGCAATGAAAAGAAACCCTGCAAAGACTTAGGGCTGGAAAAACATTCTTTGGGGAGAGTAACAATGAAAGAGCCTACAAGGTAAGAGCTGGGAAGATCTGTTAGCACCTAGTTAGGGCTGGAAAAAAAAAGCTACATTCGAAGTATAAGACGCACCTGAATTTTCAGCCACTTTTAGGGAGGAAAAAGGTGCGTCTTATACTCCAAAAATACGGTAGTTCTAAAGTTGTATCATTTAGATTTCAAATAGCAAAGCCTTGGATCTTTGTAGTACACAAACACTTGCATTAGAAAGTCTGTTTATTTGTATTTTGAATAAAAAGGGAGCAAAATGTCTTACTGAGTTATCCTCTAAGAGAAAACATTAGCAATTTGTGCTGTGTAATTATATTTGCCAGTTTCAATCAATTGCCTCTGATTTGTGCAGTTTACTAGCATAACTCTGTTTCTCTCTATGCTTAACAGCAGAGCAAGTCCCTTGGATGTAATGGAGATGATTACTGATTTACTCTGAAAGCAACAACAGGAATCTTTGGCTGGAATTTTGAATGATGTTTTATGAAAATGAAATCTCAGCAGAGATTTCCTACTGTGCACAGCTGGCAGGAAAGGAAAGCAACATTCTGAAATGAGAGCACAAAGTTATTTTGCCATGCCCACTATTTCATAGCAGTGATGTAAATAAATGCTGTACTGTCTTATCCTGGCCTAGGCTGTACTAAATCATTATGAGAGCATAGCTTTCCCCATGTAGATCAATCATGACCACCGCAAATAAAATCTCAGAACTCCTTTGCTATTCCTTTTCATATTAATCTTGTTCTAAAAATGAATGAATGGAACAGTTGAAATCTTTACTATGTGTACTCAGATTGTGTACTGCATATATTTCATCTTGCTAAGCGGCTGAAAATAATAGCGCCTCCCTCCCTAATCCATAAATTTACAGTTTATTTGTGAACCCTTGGAAAATGCCCAAAGCTTCTCATGGTTCATCTCACCCATGTTATTCCTCAAAAGGTATTGTATTCTATTTTAATAACTAGACTCTACTGCCTTTCTAACAACAAACAAGAAGGCCCTTAACTGGCTAATAAGGAGATGAAATGAAGTAGAATAATTTGGAACAGATGTTAGGTATATTTAGAGCTCCTCCAACTCAGTATTTTTCAACCAGAGCAATTTTAAGGTGTGTGGACTTTAACTTTCAGACTTCCTCAGCCAGATTAAAACACAAAAAAGAAGGATGTGCTATACATTTCTAAGTCAGCATAGTTAACCATATTCTCTTTACTAGCGCACAAGTAAATTACTATTATGTCTGGAGAAGTGTAATGAATTGAAACTCTACAGCAAAAGGAAATACTACCTTATTTATCCAGGACTTTTCCATGTGGCAGACATTTGTCTGAACACAAGTCCCAGAACTCCACAACTCAAACTGGAGTGGTTTAGTTGTGAAGCCATTCCTATAATGAAAGACCTGTCCGATGACTGAAGAGTGAGAGGAGAATTCTCTCTCATGGAGAAACAGACTGCCTGCAAAGTACTGCAGATGCAAATGCTAGTTCTGATGTGATTTCAATTGCGCAGTAGCTGAGCTGAGAACAAATTGGTTCAATTATCAACACTGGCAGTGATGCCATATCAGTCGCATCTACAGCTGTTTTCAAAATGAAAAAAAATGGATTTTACCTTTCCTTTCCCTTCCTCGTTTCACCAAATATGACCCTTGACACATTCCTCAAAATACATCAGCCACTCTGAGCTAAGTTGTTTCCTTGCTAGCACTGATGATGTTACCTAGTTTGGGTAATGAAACATCTGCAAGAAAACAAGCACCATCAGAGAGCGCCAAGGACCCTTCATTTCAACCCTCAATTACAAATATTCTTCCTTTATTGGTACATCAGCTGCTCAAAATGTGTGCAGCTGTGCAGTAAAAGAACATCTTAACAGTATTCATTTTAGTATGAAATGTTGGAATATAAATGGGACAACATCTAGTCTATCCTCTTGTCCAGTCCAAGAACCACTATTATTATCTTCGGGAGTTATTACCGTGTTTCCTCGAAAATAAGACCCTGTCTTATATTTTTTTGAACCCTGAAATAAGCGCTTGGCCTTATTGCCATGCACTCAAAAGCCCGATTGGGCTTATTATCAGGGGATGTCTTATTTTGGGGGAAACAGGGAATTAGATGTAGTAGTTTTTTTCTTCTCCAAAACAGGCCCTTGCAGTGAAAGTATTCACATAATTAGCCTTATATAGAAATAATTCCAAATATAGCAATGTTCATAGTTAAATGGAATCATAGTTCTCATTTTCTCTTTTAATAATATCAAATAAAGGGAATCCAGTCCAGAAAAAGAAATCCGATTGTGCAACAGCTGTTTAAAGCCAGGAAACATTTTTAATCAAGTCCATATTTCAAGAAACAGTTCTGAAAGCCAAGTTCTGTCAACATATAAGAATAGCATTAAGATAAATTCATGTTTTGGCTTTATATTCTTGTATATGCAAAATAATAGCACCTTGTCTCTGAGCTGTTCGTTGTATGGTGCCTATTCGTTAACTGTATATGGGCCACAAAGAGAGAAAATTAGATTTATATATTGGATTTGTTACTTGGGGAGGATGAAGCCTTCTCAGATCTGATGCCTCCCTGATGTGTTGTACTTCTGCACATCTATTGCTAGAAATGATGGGTGGAAATGTACTTTGTAAGCTAACCGCAGTTCTCACTACCCCATGGCTTCATGTTTGCTTTATTCTTGGTTTGGAAGATGCTACATTATTCATGTCAGCGTGCACCATAGATGACCAGGACGCCTGATATTTAGAGTGGGCTCATGCCATTCTTTTATATGATCAAACATTGTAAGTGGTTTTGCTTAAGAAGGGAAAATGTTCTCTACATTTTAAGCTATTAGTTAGATTGTAGAAAAAGAAATGTAGTGAGTTTTCTTTTCTTTTCTTTTCTTTTCTTTTCTTTTCTTTTCTTTTCTTTTCTTTTTTTTTCTTTTCTTTTCTTTTCTTTTCTTTTCTTTTTTTCTTTTCTTTTCTTTTCGCTTTGTAGAGTGAATTATTAACATTGGCTTTTATACTTCCTATTCCGTATATCACACTACATCAGTTTCAAATGCTAGGGTTTGTTCTCTTCATTTTAAAAAGATGTATTCCAAAATGAAAGCAAATGACTCTCATAGCATGTGTTTAAACAGCACTGCCAAACTGGTTCACATTATATAGAACTTTAATAAAAACCTTTAGGGATTCCTTAATACCTTAATTTTATTTGTATGATTATTTCATTTGAGTCATAGAAATACATTTATATAACATAGCTACATATAAAAATCAAATTTGAATACACTATAACCATAAACACTACATTATGAGCAGGTTTATGAACATTTAAGATTTATGAACTATCCTTGGATGCTTTCATTCATTTGCTAAGCTATGGGATGGTGTTTAGATATGTAAGTGGGACCTGCCAAAAATGTGGCAGTTTGGGAGAGCTTCTATTCAACATGCTTACTTCTACGTTTTCTTTTTATCCCCCTAGTTTTGTAGTTTACTTTCTAAGCCGAAATTTTATCATTCTCATAGATTTGTTTCAGGTTATGTCCTTTTGGAGGATTTTTGTTTGGGGGGGGGGTTCTTCAAACCTTGAGCTTGTCTCATACTGGTTGATACCTTTCTCTTCTGGATAGATTGCCCTACATAGAAGTAGGCACTCCATTCTAAGCACTAGAAACACTGGAGAGATTGGAAAAGCTGAGTGGGAATGTTCAGTTACAAACATTTGCAGCCTCTTCATTTTAAATTGATAATCTGTTTGGCAATGTTGGGAAATGAGGGAAATGTTGCGTAATGTACAGACAACACAAGATTTTGCCTTTTGAGATTCAGTTTTATATTATTAGGACACATATATATTATGACTAGAATGATTAAGCATTGAATATGTACTTTCTGAGCAGGGGTCTATTTCTTATAATGGCCCAAGATGAGTCTCCTGCTATTCACATGATGCAGCCATAGATGGCTTACCACTTCAATAATTACTGAATTATCCATCTGCCAGTGTTGTTTTATTCACTGGCAACAAAACAGCATTTCTCATCAATAAATGCTACTGCAGATTGGAAGAGTTCTATTGACTTGTGTTCCAATCAATGTCCTGGTTTCTTATTGGAAAACACACATAGCTGACCTATATCTCAACTACTGTGAGCCTACTGTGGTGGCAGAGGACTCAACTATGAGTCACTATGATGTAGTAGTTAAGGTGTTGCACTAGGTGCTGGGATGCCTAATTCCAGTCCATCCTCATCCATTGGGCAACTTTGGGCCAGTCTGCCTTTCGTAGATCAATCTTCCTCACAGGATTGTTATGGGCAAAAAACAAGGGGAAACTGTGCTCTATATGATACCTTGAGCCCCTGAATGAAAAACAGGCTATAAATCTAGTAAATCAATAGCCATCATATCAGTGTAAAGAGCTTGGAAGGCAAGAGGGAAATCTGCTACGGAAAGTATCCATTTATTTTCATCTATTTTATTTTTTATGAGTGTCTTTTGGCACAAAACTAAAAGAGGGAGATGAGGGATTCTGCAAATGCCTGTCTAGCAAGCATTGATAGGCTGCTCATTGACTGTGCTCAGATATCGATGAGTGGAAATAATGAGTTTGTCAGTCTTTGCAAATTCTAAAAGCTCACAACATGGAAACATTCCTATGTTCACAGAGCATTGATGTCTGTCAAAACAATCAATCAAAACAATCCTGGTATTTTCAAAAGGCAAAAGAGTTGTGTGCTGGATAGTGTAATTATTTGAAAGTCGGCTCTTTTCCATAATATTACCACTGTAGTGCAAAGTAATAATAGCCTGAAAATATAATTGTAATGAATTGTTTAGGAATTACTGCATCTTCTAACAAAGTACATAAATGCATAATTTAAAAAGTCAAGGTGAAGTCATGTTGTATGACTTTACCATACAACACAATGTTGTATGACTACAAGGGGCACTAAAAGGAAGGCACTAAGAAAAAGGCATATGAAAATACAGGAAAATGAACTGGCTGAATAGAAACTTTTCCTCTTCTAAGATGAAGAGAATTGAACCTATAATATAACAGCAGTAAGATTTCAAATCCTCATTATTGCTTTGCTCCTCATCTGGTTCTAAAATGGGATCCAATTTGTAGCCTTTTAGTGGTTAACATGCTATAAAATAAGAAAGTGAAAAAAGTCTCTGAAGTATAAAATGCATTCCTGCTAACCCTGCCTAGAACCAGAAAAAGTGACCAATTAAACTGCTGAATTTATTCACTGCCCTTTGAAAGTTTTGATCTAGATTATTTCTCTGGAGTCATCATTTTCATGATTAAAATGTGTATAATTTTATTTTGAGCACCTGGGATATAATTCTTGAACAGATGCCAATCTGATTCTTTAAGCAATGTTGGGCAGCTGTGTTTAGGACTCACTCAGAACAAAATAAAACAATATCAGGAACAATTATATAAATATCAGTATACAATATAGTCTTCACCTGCTTGAAAAATCTTCAGAATTCTTTTGCTGCAAGTTGCACCATAGAATTCTACAAGGCCTCACCTTTCTGTCTTAATTTTACATAAACTTGAATTGGCAAACATCAATTTTGTCAATGTATTAACTGTAACTTTTATTCATAGCACCACCATTTCTAATCCATAATCATTCAGCTGTAGTATGAAGCCCAGCCATAATCTTCACTTCTATCAAAACCTGCAATACTAAAAACTTTCATTGTACAGCATGAATCAATCAGTGCTCCTTTCAATTGACAAAACCAGATTTTTTTAAACTCAGTTGCCCATTCTGAGTAAGGAGTAACAAAAATTGCTCTTTCCTATTGCTCACAAAAGAAAAAAAATTGCTAGCTCCCCTGTAACCATTTATAATATACATTATGAGTATAAATACTTCCAAAAAATCTTGATCAGTTGCTCTGTGGGAATGACACCAGCCTGCAAAGCCACAGCACCTCCTGCATTCAATCAATCTTGCCACTAATCAGAATTTAGCCTGACAGAAATGTCACTACCAGAAATTTCCCTAGTAGTTTTATGACTATGCTTGTGCATTGCTCCAACAGACAGAGTAGGATAAACTAAAAACAGTATCTCATGGAGAAGATGAATGTTGAAGGAGGAACAGAAGGAGAGAGAGGAAATAAGTGTCTTGAATTCAAGAGGAAAGACAAAAGCAAGAGAAAAAAAAGATGCTTACACATTTTGCAGAAGCATTGTGCATCAAAAGGAAAAGTGGTCATTCTTTTAAGTTGAAATAAGCCAGTGTAGAAATACATTAATGCATTGACAACCAGCCAATGTTATATGATCAGTTAGATATAGCATATTCTAAACTGACACAAAATCATTGTCCTGCTTTCTTCCAACACTTTATGAATAGCAACACAGACACAACTGATAGGCTACAGGACGCACTGGAGGACATTATTCTTAAAAAAGATGTCATACTATGTCGTGTCATGCAATGCAATGCAATGTCTGTGTTAACTTCCAGCTTGGATCTAAGCTCTTTCAACATACCAGTAAATTACAGTTAAAAAGTCAAGTGAGGACTTTTGTTAGACAGAACTGAGATGTAGACATAAGATTTAGATACTTCAATCATTTAATTTTTTGAGGAGGAAATTTAAGAGTGCTTTGATCCATTTTTATCTGAGGGCTTTATGTATTTTATTACTTAATCTGAGATCTGAAAATTAAGTTTTGGGTCCCAGCTGGCTGATTTTAAAGTTCTTTGCTTTATAATACTAACAAGATTTCTTAACTTTGTACTGAATGTATTTTGTTTTTGCAATTTAGCTTTTTTATTTCTCCCCCAATTGTAAAAATGGTGTTCTTCTTTATTTCAAGGGAAGAATTTATAACTCAAAATTAATCCCCAATAGTCAATACATTGTAAAATGTTCAATAGTAATTTCCTTTTTCCTACTCAAGGACCTGTACTGAATGCATTGTTTACAGGCATTGCCTGTAAACATTGTCAGTATACATTGCTTCAGTTACTAAGATGAAAAATTAAAGTGAATTTCTAAAAACTAATTTTTGAAAGAAGTATGAAGAACAGCTTCATTCTCACTAACTTGGAAAGAAGAGAAAAAATCACGACACCACTTCAAAGCCGAGAGTCGATTGTTGGTGAAAGTCCTTATAAGATCAATGGACACTGCCCCCCTGAAAACGATTATGGTGGGGGGAAGTGACTAATGAATTGGACCATGACTAGCAGATCTAGAGACTACCATGCTTATTGCATCTGCCTGTCCTTAATTAACTCTTTTATTGCACTTTACTTAGCCTCTATCTTGGGAGGGGGGAGTGTTTGTAGGGTGGATGTGTTGATGTTAGGGGGGATGAATGTGTAAATTAGAATGATTAGATTTGAGAGGATGAGTGAGCTGGGGACTAGGTCTTGCCCCCTTCTGCTGAGTGTGGAAACAGAAGTGGAGGGGGTCTGACTCGGTCCCCCAGCTCAGTGTGAATGGTATGTATGGCCTGCAGGGATGGAGGGGGACCAGCGGGGTGGGGGAGGGGGTCTCTGGTGGGGACGAGAGCCGGAACATCTCGGTCATAATGGGAAGAGGCAGATATGGCGGGAGCAGAGGGGTGGGCCGCTCTCGGGGAATAAGACCTCGCTGTTTACAAGCGATCCCTTGTTCCGGCCCCTCCGATATGGTTCCATCTTGCTCAACCCGAGTACCTGGCAACCAGGATGTTCAGGGCCCTGGGCTCAGGATGCTGCTGCTGAACGCCAGGTCAATTGCCAACAAAGCCCCCTTGATACGTGATTTAATCACAGAAGAGGGGGCTGACCTGGTTTGTGTCACTGAGACCTGGCTGGGCCAAGAGGGGGGAGTTGCCCTCTCTGAGATATGCCCAGACGGGTTCTCAGTGCAGCATCATTCCCGACCCCAGGGAAGGGGGGGAGGAGTGGCAATAATAACGCGCGAGAACCTGCATCCTCGTAGGATCCCTGCCCCGGAGATTGTTGGGTGTGAGACGCTTCTTCTGAAGTTGGACTTAGGGGTACAGGTGGGCCTTTTCTTAACGTACCTGCCTCCCAGCTACGTAGGTAAGGCCCTGCCTGAGCTGCTCGAGGCAGTAGCCGGCTTGGCGGTTGAGTTCCCTAGGCTTATGGTGCTGGGGGACTTCAACTTGCCTTCTGCTGGCGAAACCTCTGGGATAGCTCAGGAGTTCATGGATTCCATGACAACCATGGACCTGACCCAAGTAATCCAGGGTCCGACTCATGAGGGCGGTCACACGCTCGACCTAGTGTTTCTCTCGGGGCAGTGGAGAGATGATCTGAAGATAAGGGACATAGTCATCACCCCTCTGTCATGGTCAGATCATTTCCTACTGAGGTTGGATTTCGCTGCCCCACTCCTCCCCCGCAGGGAGGCAGGACCGACTAGGTGGTTCCGCCCCAGGCGCCTGATGGAGCCGGAAGGATTCCAGAGGGAACTTGGGGAGATACCTGAAACCCTGGTACACAGTTCAGCTGACTCCCTGGTGGCTGCTTGGAACACCGCAGCATCAGGGGCGTTAGACCGAATTGCGCCTAAGCGACCTCTCCGTGGCAGTGGATCCCGGAAAGCTCCCTGGTTTACCGAGGAGCTCCGGGAGATGAAACACCAGAAGAGACGTCTGGAGCGCCGCTGGAGGTCCAGCAAGACCGAATCCGATCGAACACTATTAAGAATTTACATCAGATCTTATTTAGTGGCGATAAGGGCGGCAAAACAATCCCATTTTTCCGCTCTTATTGCGTCCGCAGATTCTCGCCCAGCCGCCTTGTTTAGGGTGACTCGCTCCCTCCTTGCTAAAGGGGGGAGCGAGGAACACTTGCAAGGTAGAGCTGAGGAATTCGCAGAGTTTCTGTCGGATAAAGTCGCTCGGATCCGGTCGAACCTGGACTCTGGCTGGGCAGAGTCCATGGAGTTGACTGGGGCAAGTCTTAGTCCACCGTTGTGGAAGGAGTTTGGGCCTGTTTCTCCTGATGATGTGGACAGAGCCGTGGGGGCGATGGGGGCCTCCACCTGTTTATTGGACCCATGCCCCTCCTGGTTGGTCTCGGCCAGCAGGGAGGTGACACGCGGCTGGATCCGGGCAGTGGTCATCGCTTCTTTGGGGGAGGGATCCATACCGCAGTCGTTAAAAACTGAGGTGGTGAGACCCCTCCTGAAGAAGCCTTCCCTGGATCCAGCTGATTTGAAGAACTATCGTCCGGTCTCCAACTTACCTTTTTTAGGGAAAGTTGTGGAGAAGGTGGTGGCTACTCAACTTCTGCGACTTCTGGATGAAACAGAACATCTAGATGCCTATCAGTCGGGTTTCAGGCACGGGTACAGTACAGAAACTGCCTTGGTCGCTCTGATAGATGATCTCTGGCGGGCCCGGGATGGGGGAAATTCCTCTATCCTGGTGCTACTTGACCTCTCAGCGGCTTTCGATACCATCGACCATGGTATCCTTCTGCATCGTCTCGGTGAGTTGGGAGTGGGAGGCACCGTTTTACGGTGGTTCTCCTCTTATCTCGCCGATAGGATGCAGTCGGTGTTAACAGGAGGGCAGAGATCCTCCCCTAGGCCCCTGTTATGCGGGGTGCCTCAGGGGTCAGTTCTCTCGCCCATCCTATTTAACATTTACATGAAACCGCTGGGTGAGATCATCCGCAGACATGGGGTGTGATTTCCACAAGTACGCTGATGACACCCAGCTGTACATCACCACCCCGTCTGACTTCAGTGTGGCAGTTGATGTAATGTGCCGGTGCCTGGACGACGTTAGGATCTGGATGGGGAGGAACAGACTCAGACTCAACCCCGACAAGACTGAGTGGCTTTGGGTATTGCCTCCTAAGGACTACGACAACTGTCCCTCCTTGGTTCTAGAGGGAACGAAACTGACTCCCTCGGACCAGGTCCGCAACTTGGTGGTCCTCCTAGACCCACAGCTAAAATTGGAGCATCATCTTACTGCTGTGGCTAGGGGGGCATTTGCACAGGTTCGCCTTGTGCACCAGTTGCGGCCATACTTGGAGAAGGAGGCTCTACTCACAGTCACTCACGCCCTTGTCACCTCCCGTTTGGACTACTGCAATGCGCTCTACATGGGGCTACCCTTGAAGAGTATCCGGAGACTCCAACTGGTACAAAATGCGGCTGCGCGTGCTGTGGTGGGTGTACCAAGGTACACCCACGTGACACCTATACTCCGCCAGCTGCATTGGTTACCCATTTGTCTCCGGGTCCAATTCAAGGTGTTGATCATCATCTTTAAAGCCCTTCATGGCTTAGGACCAGGTTATCTCCGGGACCGCATTCTGCCTCATACTTCCCTTCGACCGGTTAGGGCCCACAGAGTCGGCCTCCTCCATCTCCCGTCAACCAAGCAATGCCGGCTGGCGGGTCCTAGGGGGAGGGCCTTCTCTGTGGCAGGCCCCGCGCTCTGGAACCAACTTCCTCCAGAGACCCGAACCATCCCCACCCTGCTGGCCTTCCGAAAAGCCGTTAAGACGTGGCTTTTCCTGCAGGCAGGGGGTAGAGCTTAATTCCAGCTGAACTCTCCCCCAGGTATGCTTGGTTGTTGCATGGTTGTTTTTATATTGTATTTTTAATTTTTATATTATGTTTTTAAATTTTGTTTATTGGTTTCTTGTATTTTCCTATGCTGTACGCCGCCCTGAGTCCTTCGGGAGTTGGGCGGCATATAAGAAAGCCGAATAAATAAATAAATAAATAAATAAAATAAATAAACTTTATAAATGAGCTTTAATATGCCTTTATAACAGAGCAATTCCAAACTTCTGCTGACAATAGTCTGAGGAAACATTAGGTGTGGATTTAGAAAATGGTGGTTCTAGTAGTCCTCCCAGAATGCTTATGGAAAGCTCAAAAGATGTAAGATTATTGAAGGTGGTATATTACTAGCAAGAGAGAGTGGTATTATAAGAATAAATGGAAAATGGAATAAAAAATAAACCCTATTTGAATCTAAAAAGGAATAAATTGGATGCTTAACTTTTACCAAATCCTGAAGAAATTGAACTAATTATGGCCAACGTTCATCTTCTTCAGGAAAATATAAATGGATGAATGAAAGTGGATTGGAATTGCATTTACCTTTATTAATTGTGTCTTTAAATTTAAAAAATGCAGAAACTTATAGGAAAGCTGTAACAGGTTCCAAGAAAAGTTTTCTATCTAGTGGAAGAGAAAAGTCCTTGGTTATTAATTTCAAAATAAGTATAATGTTTTTCCACTGTGAATCTAATATAGGATATTTCTTGGATATTTAATTTAAAATTTGGACTGAACATTTATTGAGATGGGGATTTGTCTCTAAAACAATGTAAACTGTCTATTTTGTCATCCATTAGACTGGACAAATTTTAGATCCACATAACTCTCTTCATATTTTTTTCATGTAATACAGCTGGTGTAATTATTCCCCGCCCAACCTGATCTCATAACAGCAAGGAAAACCAGTGATAATTTGAAAATCAGTGAATGTATTTAGATGCACTAGAAAAATAACAGCTTCCATCTCACTAGGAATATTATGAGAAAGGAATGCAGGAATATTGAATAAGTCTATTAACTCAATATTAGCAATCCTCCCTGGCACCAGTTTTTTTGGAATATTAACCTGGAATCTTTCTCAGCCTTGGCTGAATAGACTGGAGACTGAACTTTGAGTATTTGTCAAGCAAAGCAAAGTAAAATACAACTCTTTCTCCATAGTCTACAGCATGAGTTTTATTTATGTAGGTATAAAAAAAAATGAAATATCATCCTAGCAGTGAAGTGAGGTGGTTTATAACCTAGCAACAATAAAACCAATGTAAAGCATAATAATCATTTACAAAAGAGGCTCAAGTCCATCTTCATACCCTAAATCTGTCAACCAGTAGCTCTTAACAGCTTTGTGAAACGCACAAAGGTGGGGGCTCCCCCATACTTTAGCATCAACATAGAGCGCCTGACAGACAAGGCCTACCTCTCAGCAGTTCTTTTCAGGATGCATAAAATAAGCTAATCCTGGCTGGAAGAGATGATCCTGAAGCTGCATCACTCTCAACCTTATCCTTTATGCATATCATTACAATGTCATCAAAAATTTCTGAAGATCACTTCACAAGCAAGACAATATATTTTTAATATAATTCTACACATGAAAAGTTATTAAAATAAGCTACGCTAAGTGTGTTTGTGCTTATTAACCAATTCCTTTCATTGCCAGTGCATTTCCAGTAGCCTTATTGTTGCTGTTGTTATTATTATTATTACATTATCTTTTTCTTCCCTACAGAGCGATACCTTATGAACCATAAGTGGTTTATGAATCATAGATTGGGAACCACTGGTTAATGTCATAACATCTTTATATACTATGGGGATGATTGTTGCCTCTTCACCTCCAGAGAAAGTCTATTTAGGTGATAATTTTAGTGAACATTGTGGGGGGAAAGCAAGAATTATGACTTAATGATTCATTGCTAATCTTGTTTGCCTCTTTATTTTTATGATGAATGTTTGCAGCTTCTTTTACTTGATTAGGATGAGATATAATCTTAAAAAAAACAACACCCTACTTTCCAAAAGTTCAAAATAGAAGGAGATTAGAGAGATTCCAAAGACTTCCCCAAACCCCAAAAACTTTAACCTTAGACTGTCTACAGTCGACCTCTCCCCGTTTCTGAGAGGTCTAAGAGGTAAGGGGCGTGCATAAGCGCACCACTGTGCCTACTGTCCCTATCCTACTGTCCTATTGTCCTCTTTTATCATTACTTTTTTTAACTTATGTTATGTTTATACAAACAACTACTATCCTAAACATGTTTGACAAATATAAATAAATAATAAACAAACAAACAAACAAACAAACAAACAAACAAACAAACAAACAAACAAACAAACAAACAAACTGTATGCTGCAAGAGTTTGGCCTCATCCTGTGGGTAGGAGATGGTATAGAATAGGAAGTGATGAGCTAAGAAGTTTGCTCTTGTTCTATCCTTTGTGTTCATTATACCCTTGTACTAAATACATGAAAGGGCTTTTGATGCTCTTTTCTGATGTACTGAAATTCGTAGCAGTGCAAAAAGGAGGAGGAATAATAATCTTAAAACATTATATGTGAATAGTAAATTTGTGGGGGAATTAGCAATAATGCAGCAGTTGATTGTTGGAGTTTTGTCTGATCATTTGGGAAAGAAGGCCATGCGCTGGTATTGAATCATGTACTGCATGTACTGAATTTTTAAAAAGGGCATAGTTATGGAGATAATTCTTAAAATGCATGTTTGCATTTCTTCCTCCAGGAAAAAGGAGGAAGTTTAAGTAAAATTAAAGAAAAAATGCTATTACTAGCAGTAAACTGGGCTGCCGAATTTTAATAATGCAACTTAACTTTAGTGACAAATTCCAGTAGTTTCATAAGAAGGACCTTGAGGGGTGGGTTGGGGGGCAGGGAACGGTAATAGGACATTGTGGGGACCCCACATAATAGGACATTGTGGTGAACCCACGTAGAAACTCTGGCTTGTTCACATCTAATAATGAGAGAAAAAAATTGGAAAGAAATCTAATGGTATGTTTTTGTCAAAATTTAGAGGTTTTCATCTTTCTTTGAAAAGTTCAATCCCCAAATATTTTCCTGCTTAAATTTCAATCTGATCTGGGCAGAATATAATGACAGAGAATCTGACTGTCTAGGGCAGCGGACCATGAAGTCTGAAGGCAAATAGAAATCCCACTTTAATTTTACTATAAGTAAACTCCTCTTTTATCCCTAGGTAGATGCCAGCAGTTGGCAGAAACATCTGTTGACAATAATTTCTAATGCATCAACTTCAAATTCTGTCTTGTATGCAAAATGATGAACATGTAATTGTTAAAATGCATAAAGTTTGATTGAAATTTGAAATTTCCCTCTCCTTCCTTCCTTCCTTCCTTCCTTCCTTCCTTCCTTCCTTCCTTCCTTCCTTCCTTCCTTCCTTCCTTCCCTCCTTCCTTCCTTCCTTCCTTCCTTCCTTCCTTCCTTCCTTCCTTCCTTCCATTTGCAGTTTAATATTTAACAATTGTGGATTAAAAGAGCTTTTTCAATTGCCTTATTAAGAAAAAAATACTGATAACAGAATAATAAAAATTGTAGTCACAGGTATCACTGTTATCAAATTTGGGTGGATTATTTCATTATGTTAATAGCCACAGGTGTTTGATAAATTTCCATTTATCAATTCCTTTGATAAATCAAAATTATGAACAAATTTTCAGATTTTTCAGTTTTCGATTTCTTTTTAGAAATTTGTTCATTTCAATTGTATTACATTGTATCTTATTTGCTCATTTATTTAATGTAAAGTACTGTTCAATTAAAATAACACAGTTTTGAAACTTCAAGGAAAACTTCAGCACAGTCTTGTTTTAATGTTAATGTTTCCCCAGCGAAGGTGTTTTTGCTATCTCTTGTATAGTTTCTTATTTTCATTACCATTTAATATAAGGCATGATAGTGCCCAAGATCAAATCCTTTTTACGCAACCAAATAAGTTGAGTGCCATTCCTCTGCACTGATTAATGCAGTCTGTTTTATTTTGGTGTTTGTGTTTGTGCATATGATGTTTGCAATGGATTTACCTTGATCCCTCCTTTGCTGTTCAGAAAGCTGTTTGGTACAACTTTTAGCGCCATACTACCATCATTAATATTATTTAATTAATTTATAACCCCCTTTCTTAAGTGGACAATCTATTTATGATGTATAGATTTTTTTTCATCACCATCTTTCCTAGAGCAGCATGTCAGAACTTCTTGCAAATCTCTGTCAAGTTAGGACATATTTGCACTCTTACTTAGTGTGCTTAGATGGTCAGATAATTAATATTTCTGTGGAGAGATGATAATTCTAGGATCTAGGACAGTGATGGCGAACCTTTTTTGGTTCGCGTGCCAAAAGGGGGGGGAATGCGGGGGATCACGTGTGTGTGTGCCCACACTCATAATTCCATGCACCCCCGCACATGCACACATGACCCCCCTGCTCCCAGCATGCAATGGCACACCCATTTTTCGCTCTCCCCAGGCTCCAGAGCCTTTCTAGGAGCCTGGGAAGGGCGAAAACGGCCTTCCCCACCCTCTCTGGAGGCTGGAAACAGCCTGTTTCCCGACTCCCAGTGGGCCCGGAAGGCCCGAAAATCAGGCGGCTGGTGCACACATGCACGCCGGACCTGAGCTCGCGTGCCCACCGATATGGCTCCGCGTGCCACTTGTGACACCCGTGCCATAGGTTCGCCATCACGGATCTAGGATTTCTCAGAGATAATCCATGAAAATTCAGAAAGCCCAGCTATTAGTTCTTTCACTTCCTAGGGCCGTGATGGCGAACCTATGGCACATGTGCCACAAGTGGCACATGGAGCCATATCGGTGGGCACGCGAGCTCAGATCTGGCGTGCATGCATGTGCTGGCCAGCTGATTTTCAGGCCTTCTGGGCCAGGGGTGGGTTCTAATTTACCTCACTGCCAGTTCACTTCCTCCAGCGCTACGTGGCCATGCCTCGTGGACATGCGCGCGCAGTACCGAAAAATTAAAATAAATAAATAAATAAAAGCCAAAAACAAGATGGCGACACATGCGCATCAGGGCTGGGCAAAAAACGGCCTGGAGGCCCTCCAGAGGCCAGAAATGGCCTGTTTCCCAACTTGAAATGGGCCATTTCAGGCTCTGGAGGGGGCGGGGAATGCCATTTTCACCCTCCCTAGGCTCCTAGAAAGGCTCTGAAGCCTGGTGAGAGCAAAAAGACGGGCCTTCCGGTCCAACTGGAAGTTGGCAAATGGGCAATTTTCTGTCTACGGAGGGCCTCTGGAGGGGTGGGGAAGGCAGTTTTCATCATCCCCAGGCTCCTAGAAAGGCTCTGAAGCATGGGGAAAGCGAAAAACGGGCATGCCATTGCATGCCGGGAGCAGGGAGGGTCATGCGTGCATGCACCGGGGGAGTGGAATTATGGGTGTTGGCATGCACGTGCATGACCCCCCGCGCTCCCCCCTTTGGCATGCGAAACAAAAAAGGTTTGCCATCACTGTCCTAGGGTGCAGTTCATGTGGTCTTGAAATGTAAACTATTTTAAAGTAAAACCAAGATATTTCCTGGTCGTATTTCATTCAGTCTCAAGTTTCAATCCTGCTGTTCACAATGTCCTGGTGGAATATATAGGCTTTAAAAAAAAAGACTGGAGCAAATTAGGAACTGAATAATTCTGCCTCTGTTATTTGTTAGCACTTTATCCTTTTCCTTTGAGATTTAGTATACTGACCCCCTCCTTTTGAACATTTTTAAAGAGCTATTCCATGTCTATTTCATAGGTACATGAAAAATTATAGAACTTTTAAAAATTGTTCCAGTGGTGGTAGAGGAGGAAACAGGAAATGTACAATAAGATGATACATTTTGGAATAAAAATAGATATATATTATAAAAGGAAGTTGGTGTAGGTGGATTTATTGACTGACCTACCAACATATCATCTAATAATCTCTCCTTGCTTTTTGCCTGCTTGTAATTTCCAGGAACGGCAGGAACCCTGACAGCTGCAGCATGAGCCAACCATGTACTTTTTTCTTGCCACCTGGCTTTTGTAGCTAGTGAGCTGTCTTTTGCCTGGACCAGACATCTGCAATCTTCCCCTAGTCCCTTAAGTGACTCTGTTTCCTGTACCAGAAAATGCGCCAGTCTCATAGCAGTTTACTTGTAAAATAAATACAATGTTCCAATCCTTCTATCAAAGAGCTCTGAACAAGATTCAAGTAGATTTTCATACATACAAGTGCCTGGGGAAATCAAAACTCGTATATGCTAATGTCGATTGCGTATGTGGGCAAAATTATCTTGTGTTAATCATATGCAACAAAAGTGGAGAAAATCAGGATTTTACTTATCGAAGTAAATAGAATGCTCTGCATTTATTGAGTTATAAATAGATAGATGGGAAATTTGTTTCCTTATTTTTCAAGGCAGGTCTCGAATAGGTCTAGGACAGCCTCATCTCATAAATGGAATGATTGCTTCTGAATTATCCTTGAGTCATAATCTTCAATCTCCTTTGTTATTGCACCAGCAATGATATCCTCCCAATTGGGGGCAACGTTTGCATTTTTTAATAAAAATAATAATAGAATATTCAACATGAATATAATTATTGACTCAAATATGGCCTGTCAAAAAACTGATAATGTCCCGGAACACTCCAGGAAAACAATTCAGAAACATTTTGTGAAGTTTGTTCAGACCTTTTTTGGATGAGGATTCTGAAAGTATTCTGAAGTTTAGGAATATATTGAGGGGCACTATTGAATGTGATACAAATGTGTGACCTTTTCATAATCCAAGACAGAACATACTTGGCTAATCTAAGAATTTAGCGCATAGTTTTAAAACCATCGTTTGCAGGAGGAGGGGAGATTACCACGAGGAGACAAGGGTTATGTAATGGTGGTGATAAGACACAATCTTGACAGACAAGTAGGTTTTACAATCACACCTTTACTATACATGGACTGAATGAGAAAAATAATTGCTGACTCATTTAAGGACAACACACTGAATAACACCAGGTAATCGAGCATAAGCAATCTTCTGTAGACAAATGTCACTTTTTTTTTTGCTTTATAAATATTAACTTGATTGTCTGTGAGAAAGGCTTGCACAGCAAAAATAAACATATCTTCAGATTTAATGGCATTTTAATGACCATTAATAAGAGCAATTTTTATCCCAGTGACATGGGAAAAAAATAAAAGTGAGAATTATTGTAGGAAATGATTTTTATCCCACTGAGAAAATTCCTTTTGGTCACCTTGACAATTTCCTCTCTGGTTAACTCAGCTCATCAGTTAACCTGGGTAAGCAGGTGGCCGGATGCAATTTTTGAGTACTGTACGTTCCGTCTTTTTGCTATTTTATATAACATGGAATCAGATTGAGGGACATAATGTACTTAATTGCAAGGAGAAGGATTGTCTGTTCATATATTGCATGATGTCAGAAATTGAAAGTGCAAGCAGGATTTAGAGATGTTAAGGGTTTCTGCCCCACTGAAGATTAAAATATCTTTCATCTCTGAAGAGCTCGATAGACATTAAGATTATTTATCACTAACATATTTATTTAACCATCCCAAACACCAACAGATAAACTTTTAAAAATATATTCTGGGATTATTTTTTTTATCCTGATTGCAGAAGATAAAAATAGTAAATGGGAAAAAAAATGAACCCAACTGCCCAAATAGTATGAAATAAATCATTTTATAAAAACACCACAGATTGGTATAATTTTAAAACAACCAATGAGGCAACATCAATAGATAATACTAAAATTGAAAGAAAGCCAACACAAAATAACAAACAATACATCCTAGCACCTCTACTGGATTTCAATAGATTCAAAAAAACCTCACAAATGTTCCATAAACAAGTGAATTGTATTTTGTCACTTGGCAATAAAGTTATCTCTAGCTATATCCATATCCCCCCCAGCCTCCAGGTACCAGGAGAGGGCAACCACAGCATTAGTTGGGTTACCTGGGATGGAGATATATAATTGAGTATCATCAGAATACTGCTTCATTCTCACCTAGTGGTTTCATGTAAATATTAAATTTGTTGCTGATATAAGTTTTTCTAAAGCAGATCAGACACTGGGACTTAAAATGTTTAGGGTTTTGAAGTGAGTAGATCTTCACAGATTAGATTGTCACCTGAGCATGAATTCTCCTTCAAACTCTTTCAGACTTGTGCCTTATGACCAGTGGTGGGCTGCAACCGGTTTAACAACCGGTTCGGTGATCATGCGCTTTGCGTACGCCTAATGCTATTGAGTGCAGCGTTCAAAATACAGCAATTTGAAGCTCAGCTGCTTACCTTCTAAGGCAGCCCTGGTAAGTAGAACTGCGGAGGCGCAGAAACCAGCTGTGCCGCGCGAATCAGCTGAGCCAGAAAGAAGGAAATATAGGACAAGATAGGACAGGGGTGGGTGGGCGGGGCCAGCTGGTCATCGGAATTACCAGTTTGCCTGAACCGGAGGCAGCCCATCACTGCTTATGACCCTTGACAGATTTTCCTGATAATGTTCTCCCAGCTGCAGTTTGTACCAACTTTAGCTTTTGGGACAATGTCATATAATTGCTACCCGTAGTATGAGTCATTAAGGAGAGATTATTTAGGCTCAATAATTGTTGAAGATGACACATTGCCATCTTCAAAATACAGATAGTCCTCAACTTACAATAGTTCACTTAGTGACCATTCAAAGTTACAATGTCACTGAAAAAAGTGACTTATGACCATTTATGACACTTACAACCTTTGTAGCAGCCCCATGATCGTTGATCAAAATTCAGATGCTTGGCAACTGGTTCTTACTTGTGACTGTTGCTTTGCCCCAAGGTCACATGACCCTCTTTTTCAACCTTTTGACAAGCAAAATCAATGGGGAAGCCAGATTCACTTAATAACTGTGTTCCTAACTTATCAACTGCAGGGCTTCGCTTAACAACTGTGACAAGAAAGGTTGTTTAAATGGAGCAAAACTCACTTAACAAATATCTCTCTTAACAACAGAAGTTTTGGGCTCAATTGTGGTTGTAAGTCGAGGACTACCTGTAAAAACATTTACAGCATTTGGATCCAAAGTGACAAAATTGAGATTAAAAAAAGAGAAAGATTTGAATTACTCATTTAGGCATTGCATCCGGAGATGGACCTATCCTGTTTTCAGATGGGAGAGCCACACATTCATAGAATCTGCAATCCTATATAAAATTATCCTTGAATCATTGCAAAGCTGCAAGAGATCCAGGACTGATCCCTGAACTGGCAGTCAGAAGGCATGATAAAAATTCTTTAATTTCACAACATATAGACAGATTTAACCATAGTTTCAGTTGGGAAAATGTGACAATCCTAGACCAGGCTAAATCCAGAAATGCCAGGGAATTTCTAGAAGCCTAGCACTCTGACAAATCAGCCATCAATAGACACATAGACATTAATAACATCTATAGACTATGCAAAAGAGACAATCAACCAGCCCAAAAGAGAAGAAGACTCCAGCACCTCTCCACCAGCACTCAGCACTCAGATCAGCATAGATTTACTCCAAGGTTAACTTCAGATCAATAATCAAGTAAGCAATACCCCAATCAAGAAACTGCCAAAGAGCGATCAATAAACAGCCCAACCAAAGAATCTCTAAGACCGCCCTCACCCACATAGACAGGCAAGATACCAGAATATAAACTGACAGCAAACAGCATTCCTTACTAACACTGATGCTGCTACCTAGTTAAGGTAATGAAATGTCTGCAAGAAAACAAGCAAGCTCAGAGAACACCAAGGATCCCTCACTGATCCGTCCCTTTTAAGTTCCGTGGAACCTTACCTATCTGTTCCCAAGAGAAGGCAAGCAGTTGGAGGAGATTTCTGTATTTTATGAATACAATAAAGTAGCTAGTTTGAATTCTACATGTGGAGATCTGATTGTTTGTGCCTGACACTGACCTACAGCTCATGGAAATAGCTTATCAAGGCATCATGATCTAAAGCCCCTAGTAGGGACTCATCTGTCTTCCAGGAATCAACTATCAGCATAAACACCCATTTTCAGTGCCGCATTTAAACTTGAAGTGAGATTAAAACCAATCAAGGTAATTGCTAATATATAATTCAATAGAATTATATTGTTAGCATTTCTGACCTTAAAATGTTAGTTTTTAAACTAATTTGCATATTTTGGAGGACTATTTCTGCCTACACTAATTTCTGTTCCGTTCTGTAGTTTTAGTTCTGTTTTGTACTTTTAGTTCCACAATTCTGGGCCTGCCAACATGTGTTTAATATCGACTAAATCTTTAGCGTTATCTGGAACAAATGTATCTTTTGATTGAGATCAGGTTTCTTAGACTTACAGCATGCTGGAATGAATAATGTATGAAAGGCATTGTTGAATCTTTTCTCATAATTAATTAAAACTGAAACATAAATAAAATAGTTCTCTATGACTCAAGGAAATTGTCAAAATGTTTCTGCTTATGGAGCTGCTTTATGCAGCCCTGTAATATTTGAATATTATCCCAGGTTAATTAATCCGGCTGTATTTCAGCATTCATAGCTGCAGGTCTATACAAATCAGGCATGAAGATCATATCAAGCATTATTTTGTTTTTGGAATATAACAAGCACTGTCCATACTAGAAATAAGCTGCTGTGATTGGACCTACAATTTGGCAAATTGCACTGGCAGTTCCCTCATGTCACACATGGAACCAAAATATCTCTGATTTCTGCCTGTATAAGCACAGCTTTTTGCATATAACACATCATCACACTCTTTACCAGCAGTACTGCTTCTTTTGCTATTCTAATAGTTTTTGTGTGAAATCTAGAGAGGGCTGAAGCACTGCAGAATATGACTGTGTATCCCTTTAGAATTTAACAAAGTACAGATATGAACAGAAGAAATGTAAAATTGTAAAACAATAAAAATACAACAAAAACTGATCTCAAATTGGCAATGGCTTGGTGCAACAGAAAAAGTAGGTATTATATTCCATAATAATTTTACAACTTTCTGATCTCATTATAATAAATCCAAATAAGTAGAGTGGGGGATGGCAGAGAAAAGGTTTCTTGCTTCCCAATCCAGCTGAGAGAAAGTGCTTGGTCCAAAGATACCCAACCAATTTTCATACTTAAGGGAGTGCTGGACCCTGGTTTTTCTCATTTGTAGTTTAGCACTGTAACCATTACAATGCTCGGTCATTTTCTTTATCTTTTCCATCTCTCCTCCTTTCCCTCTCCTTCCTGATACATCTTGTTGCTTTTTCACCCTTAGGTCAAGATTATTACTTTTATTACGGCTTCGATTCTCAACCCAATCTAGCATTCAGAGTAAATCCTAGTTTGCGTCAGTCATATTCTGAAGTGAGTTTCAGGGTATTTGAGAGATCCTGTCTAAGATTGTTCCTTAAATATTAGATGTCAGAAGGATGGCTTGATGCAAGCACTATTGTGTAACATCACAGTATACAAGTTTCTCATGCTGGGCTTTTTACCTTGACAATTAGAACATATCTTTTCACTTTCTAGTTGACAACAAATATACTCTTTTATCAGTCATGTATCTATGCTCCTTCCTTTGCACTCAGTTTCTTGAAGTTAAGTTGTCATAGTATGGCTTTTCTGTGCAGTAAGGATTGTGGTAGAGATGAGAAATGGGAATTAAAATGTACAGTCTTGTTTTCTGTGTTGGATTCCAGCTTCCTATTCATTTACTATGCTCTTTGATGTTTTTAAAGTAGCTTTCGTTGCTCTTTCTTGTTGTGGGTTACAGATGCAGCATACAGGTATGGGTACTCTGAGGAATGGATATAGTTGGCTCTGCCTGCTAAAATCTGTTAAGTCTGTGTCAGTCATGGTTACTTGGCTTTGGGCACATTCACACCACAGTTTACTTCTCACACTCTCACAAAGTAGTTTGAACTGAAACTACTTTGTGAGAGTGAAATAATCTGTCAGCCTCAAAATGTTGAGAATACAAAGGGATTACCATGAGCTAACCAGTGTTTATCTTCAGATAATCCATCGGAGGATACAAAAAATATTCTATTAGTGTTCCAACACTTGGACTTTTATAAATCCTACAACAAACAACATATCTAGTCCACATAAAAGGGAAAGCAAGTGAATTGCTTGCATTTTTCCACCTCCCACAGCCATGCTTTTAGTTTCAGAATTTTTATCTGGTTGTTGTTGTTGTTAGTTGCGAAATCATGTCCAACCCATCACAACCCCATTGACAATGTTCTTCCAGACCTTTCTGTTCTCTACCATCCTCTGGAGTCCATTTAAGCTCACGCCTACTGCTTCAGTGACTCCATCCAGCCATCTCATTCTCTGTCGTCCCGTTCTTCTGCCCTCAATCTTTCCCAGCATTAGGTGCTTCTCCAGTGAGTCCTTCCTTCTCATTAGGTGGCCAAAGTATTTGAGTTTCATCTTCAGGATCTGGCCTTCTAAAGAGCAGTCAGGGTTGATCTCCTCTAGAACTGACCGCCTTTCTCATGATGTGCTCTGTATATAAATTAAATAGGCAGGGCGACAGTATACAGCCTTGCTGGATTCCTTTCCCAATTTTGAACCAATCAGTGATTCCGTGTCCAGTTCTCACTGTTGATTCTTGACCCGCATATAGGTTTCTCAAGAGACAAATAAGATGGTCTGGTACTCCCATCTCTTTAAGAACTTGCCACAATTTGTTGTGATCCACACAATCAAAGGCTTTAGCATAGTCAATGAAGCAGAAGTAGATGTTTTTCTGGAACTCCCTAGCTTTCTCCATGATCCAGCATATGTTGGCAATTTGATCTCTAGTTCCTCTGCCTCTTTGAAATCCTGCCTGTACTTCTGGTAGTTCTCGATCCACATACTGCTGGAGCCTAGCTTGTAGGATTTTAAGCATAACTTTACTAGGATGTGAAATGAGTGCAATGGTGCGATAGTTTGAACATTCTTTGGCATTGCCTTTCTTTGGAATTGGAATGTAAACTGACCTTTTCCAATCCTGTGGCCACTGTTGAGTTTTCCAAATTCGCTGGCAAATTGAGTGTAGCACTTTTACTTCATCGTTTTTTAAGATTTTGAATAGCTCAGCTGGGATACTGTCACCTCCACTAGCTTTGTTGTTGCTCAGATTTCCTAAGGCCCATTTGACTTCACATTCTAGGATGTCTGGCTTTAGGTCAGTGACCACCCCATCGTGGTTATCAGGGACATTAAGCTTGTTCTTGTATAGTTCTTCTGTGTAATTTTGCCATCTTTTCTTAATCTCTTCTGCATCTGTTAGATCCCTGCGATTTTGGTCCTTTATCATGCCCATCTTTGCATGAAATGTTCCCTTCAGATCTTCAATTTTCTTGAAGAGATCTCTGGTCCTCCCTATTCTATTGTTTTCTTCTATTTCTTTGCACTGTTCATTTAAGAAGGCATTCTTATAACTTCTAGCTATTCTCTGGAATTCTGCATTCAATTGGGTGTATCTTTCTCTTTCTCCCTTGCCTTTCGCTTCCCTTCTTTCCTCAGATATTTGCAAAGCTTCCTAAGACAGCCATTTTGCTTTCTTGCATTTCTTTTTCTTTGGGATGGTTTTAGTTGCTACCTCTTGTACAATGTTGCGAACTTCCGTACATAGTTCTTCAGGCACTCTGTCTATCAGATCTAATTCCTTAAATCTATTTGTCACCTCTACTGTATATTCATCAGGGATATGATTTAGTTCATACTGAGTGGCCTAGTGCTTTTCCCTACTTTCTTCAATTTAAGCCTAGATTTTGCAACGAGAAGCTCATGATCTGAGCCACAGTCGGCTCCTGGTCTTGTTTTTACTGACTGTATAGAGCTTCTCGATCTTTGGCTGCAGAGCACATAGTCAATCTGATTTCTGTGTTGACCGTCTGGTGATGTCCATGTGTAGAGTCGTCTCTTGGGTTTTTGGAAAAAAGTGTTTCCTAGGACCATTGTATTCTCTTGACAAAATTTTATCAGCCTGTGCCCTGCTTCATTTTGTACCTCAGGGCCAAACTTGTGTGTTATTCCAGTTATCTTTTGGCTTCCTACTTTAGTATTCCAATCCCCCATGATGATAAGGATATCATTTTTTGGTGTTAATTCTATAAGGTGCTGTAGGGCTTCATAGAACCGGTCAATTTCATCCTCTTCAGCACCAGTGGTTGGGACATAGACTTGGACTACTGTGATTCTGAATGGTTTGCCTTGGATTCAAACTGAGATCATTCTGTCATTTTGGAAATTGTACCCCAGTATTGCTTTTCCTACTCTTTTATTGACTATGAAAGCTACTCCATTTCTTCTGAGGGATTCTTGCCCACAGTAGTATACCTGATGGTCATCTGAATTAAATTCACCCATTCCTGTCCATTTTAGTTCACTGATTCCTAAGATGTCGATGTTCAGTCTTGTCATCTCTTGTTTGACCATGTCCAGCTTGCCTTGATTTATGGATTCATGGATCTTACATTCCAGGTTCCTATGGAGAAAAGATCTTTACAGCATCGGATTTTCCTTTCACCACCAGATACATCCACAGCTAAGCATCCTTTTGGCTTTGGCCTAGTCGCTTCCCTCTTTCTGGCACTACTAGTGTCCATTGCTAATTTGGCTAGAAACAGAAAGAAAATTTGATTGTTATATGGAAAGTCAGAACGAAGACAACCCTGATGTTATTAGAGTCAAGATAGAATGATGACATTCTGGAAATTCGCTAATTAAAATTGTAAAGAGATGTTATGTAATCTGAAAAAAGATTATATGAATTAATCTTTTTTCAACAAATAATGTTTTTAGTACTACACTCAAAATTTTTGAAGATATTTTGTTTATAATTTTAAGCTCTTTTTTTCCTTTTTTCCTTTTTTCCTTTTCTATTTTTACTGCTAGACTTATGAAACGTGTGGTTTTGATTTATTAATGTTAATGAATGATACACTTTCATTCCTTATTTCTGTCCACTTTCAGACTAGAGCGTTAGAGTGTTAATCTGTCAGGGCTCAAGACAGCCTCCTGCAGAACAAAAAAGAAAGAAGGTGCATTTTTCATATAGAATTTATAGACTAATCTTCCTACCAGCTGCTGATGCTCTGTCCAAACAAAGCTTTAAAAGCTGAATGCACTGCACTGTAGTCATCAGAGGGCAACACCTGTAAGTTTCAAGTCTGGAAAAGGGCTAAACATATACAGTATATTGTAGATGACTCCTGTTTTGTTTTCTTAGGCTAGTGGGTCTTTTGGTTTACTTAAGATGCTTTGGAGGGCTTTAGTTGGTTTGTGTGCTATGGTGATGTGGTGTGATTGTAATGATCTGTTGATTGTTTCTGAGATGTTTTTGATGTATGGCAATGATATCCTTTTCATAGCTTGTATGGGGTGTGTTGCAGTGAGTTGTATGATCAGGCACTTTTTGATTAAGTCCTATGGATATCCATTTTGTTGAAAGATGTTATATAGGTGGTCTATTTCCTTTTTCTGATATTCTGGGTTGCTGCAATGTGTTTGTCTTTATCTAAATAATATTTTTACGTATGTAGCTTCTCTTACGAGAGTTTGGGTTGTTACTTTTGTAGTACAACACTTGTTTCATTTGGAATGTTTTTTTTTAAATAGACTTGTGTTTCTAATTTGCCACCATTTCCTCTGCTGATGAGAATATCCAGGAAGGGTAGTTGATTGTTTTCTTATTCCCTTGTAAGTTTTATTCATTTGAAGATGCTGGTTGTTTCATGAGTCTTCTTTAGTTATTTCTTTTTTATTGTGACAAAAATGTCATCTACATACTGGATCCATACCTTTGGTTGCATGGAACTGCTATATTGTTTAGTTGCTACATTATAATATCTACTATTGTCACTTCTGAAAGTGACAATCATTTAATTTCTTGGTATAATGGTTAGCTAACTGAAAGTAGGTTGTAAGGCATGATTCTGGATATTTTGATGTCAATGGATTTGGTTAAGTTGTGTTGTGTTGTACAACTGCCATTTGTTTTGTTAGCTCTGATTGTTAGTTCTGATTGCTGTGATATTGAATGAAATCATAATTACATCTTGTATCATTATTTGATTTTTTTGATGGCATTGTAGTGGAGAGTTGATAGAATGTTCTCTCCCCACTCTGAGATGTACAAACTTTTTTGTAAGTTCTTTACTATGTTGTACATTGAGGTCTCTGATAATGACTCAAGTGTATAACTTGATGTGTTGAGCTTGTGTATTTTCAGGTGTCTATAGAAGCCCTAGTGAATGGTTTTCCATATTTATCCTCTGTAGTGGTAATACATGCTGAGATACAATATTAATATTGTGCTTTGATTTTTGGCATGTAAATTTTGAAATGGCATAAGGAACTGCTGCTTGTAAAAATTTGTTTGGGGAAAAACTGCTTCAGCTCTTGAAATGTATTTGCTCTTGTTTTCTTTTCCAACAAAAGAAAACTTCATATACTTTAATTCCATGGTGTGTAGAAAACCCTATGTGGTTTTATCTCATAATACTAGCATAGAAGTGAAAGCCATTTCCATTGCAGGAGATGTGTTGGAATTCTCTACATATGGCATTTACACTTATTTCAGAACAGAAATAATTGGTAAAGATGCCAAAAATAATATGCTTCTGAGATAAATTTAATTATGATAAGATTTATAGAAGAAAGTAATTCAGTTGCCTGGAAGAAGGGATTTTAGAGGCAAGCAATCTGGTTTATTAAAAAAGCAGGGAGTGAGATCCAATATAATAATAATAATGACATATTTCAGCCTCAGGATGCTATCTAAAATATGATGTATATTTATTAGAATTTTGCTGGCTTCCCATTTTAATAGGGTACATAGCAAGCATAATTAAAAGAGCATGTTATCTAAATGGCAAATTAAGTTTGACAAGAGGACAACGTCTATAAGACCAATGAAATAGCTTGGAAGTATTGCTCAGTTAAACAGGAGACCAGATTCAGGTGCCTTTTATAATTATGATTATTTTAGATTTTTTTTTAACCTTCTATCCAAGGATCACCCATCTTTCAGTTTTCATTACTTTCTTCCAAGTAAATGTTTATCTTCTTGATGAGCTTTAACTAAAAGACAAAGTAACTTTATGTTACCTTCAGTTTTGGCTTTTATCAATAAAAAAAATAAAAGAAGCAGTAAGAAGTCAATATATAGAAGATAAATAATATGCACAATTAATTATGAGTCATTCATGCTGACAACAAAACAGCAAATCTTTATATGTATCCGATAAAGGAAAACATAAATCACTGGGAGTGAGTGGGAGGAAAACTATGAATTAGAAAAGAATCCATTCATTGGATAATTTAACTGAATAATTTAGTATAGCTTCATTAGGTTTTAAGGGAAAAAAACTAGTCCAGATAATTTTTAAATTTTTTTACTAAGTAATAAAGCACCTTATGTGGCTGCCTCTGCAATTATTGTAATTATCCTTTGATAAAGAAGCATTGTGTGAGGCATGCTTAGACTCTCCCATTTTTTTTCTGAAAAAAATAGATGGGATTTGAATCTGATTTTAATAAAAAATGCTTTGGAAAACGTCTTCTATTTTGTCAAAAGCTTATCCAAAACGCAATTTTCATAGCTTTTACTATGAAAATATTAAAATTAGTGCTCTATTCCAAGACTGTGATATTGAAGGAGAAACTTGATTTCTTATAGGGCAGTAGTATACACTTCCAACCCTTAAAATTGCCATTAAATTAAAATTCTGGTGAAACATAAGGAGAAGATATAAAATTTAACCGGCTTAATAATGTTAGCTGTATAATACATTGATTATATTAAATTTAAACAAATTTAAGTTTTAATCTAGGTATCAAACATTATTTTTTCCCTAACAGGTCAAGTGTGCTAGGAAGAACTATGTGTTCCAATTTAAGCTATGAAATCCACTAACACCAAATATTTCTCTTTCAATTAAGTAGATACCTTTTACATTCATCTATCTCTCTACGATAAACACTCACAGAAAAGTATTTGGAATAAATTCTTATTACTTACATTTTTGTCATGTTTATTCACTAAAATTCTCAATACAATTTATTTTTAAAAACTGAACTTTAGCTGCTTTAGTCAATGATATGAAGAGTTTTCATTAATTGCCACAGAAGTATTGTTGGTAATTAAATGGATGGTGGTAGAAATATGGCCTCAGACTACTCCAAATTATTGCTATTTTTCAGAGAATTTGTTTATATAAAAAAACAGATACTCAATTTATTTTCTTTATTTCTTTACTTAGAAAAAGAAAAAGCATATATTCTTTATATGAGATTGGGTCGGATATAAAAGGGAAAGGTTCTAGAGCAGTGTTTCCCAACCTTGGCAACTTGAAGATATCTGGACTTCAACTCCCAGAATTCCCCAGCCAGCGAATGCTAACTATTGGTTTTCTGCAAGTTAATACTTGATTTCAATGGGACTCCCCATTGAAGACTCCAGAGAGCCCTTCTTTTATCATTTTGTCCACAATCATTTGGCAAAATTAAACATGGCAGGTAAAGACCCATTCATGTACATTGTTTTCTTTTAAGACAATTCAGAATCCAGGCTGTGGTATACAATGGTTGGGAAACCCTAAGAGTAAGATACAAAGATGACACATTTACTTGGTAGTGATTGCTAAGCACCCATTCATCTATGTCAAGGGTGTCAAACTCATGTCATCATGGCGGTGTCACCTGATGTATCAGGACTTTCCCCCCCTTCGCTAAACCGGGCATGGGCACGGTCAGCAGGTGACTCATATGGTCCATGGGCCGAGAGTTTGACAGCCCTGATCTATGCGTTCTGGGCTAATAATGTGAAATTTCTAGGTGGGTTATAAGCCTAAAAGCAGATATCAAGGAATGTGTTCCTCTCATATTTCTTACTTATTCATAACCAAATACATTTTATTTATTTATTTTCAAAAAAATAGTTATAGAGTATTTTTACTGCCCTGTTCAGCTGAAAAAAGCTCTCAGGGATAAATCATCATAACCATTACCAATGTTCTTACAGTAAAAAGACATGACATAAAGGAAAATAGTGATGGGGAAGACAGAAGAAAATAAACTCATATATCAATCCATAATGTTATTATTTTTAAATAATGACTGGGCTTGTTACAGCACAGGGAGAGGGGAAAATAAAGACAAGGTTTGCACTGCTTTTCATTTCTCAGTCTTTTGTGGAGTAGCAGAGACAATTTTACTATCTAAAATAAACAATGTTCAAATGAATGAAGATTCGTTATAATTACATTATATTAATATATTTAAAGCAGGAATACATAGAAAAAATAAAGTGATTTTCAAGTTCTAAAAATATTGTCAAAGCGAAAATAGAAGGTTATGTAAGTAGAAAAGTATAAAATGGCCAGAAACCCAACTGTTTCTTTCTTTCTGCTATGGAAAATTGTCACCTGGCATATTTACAGCAATCACAAAGTGATTAGGAGCAAAATAATTCTGCCAAGAGCAAAATACAAAACCTCTAAAGCAGTGGTGAAATCCAATTTTTTTTGTACTACCGGTTCTGTGGGCGTGGCTTGGTGGCCATGGTGTGGCTTGGTGGGCATGGCTTGGTGGGTGTGGCAGGGGAAGGATACTGCAAAATCCCCATTCCCTCCCCACTCCTGGGGGAAGGATATTGCAAAATCTCCATTCCCACTCCACTCTGGGGCCAGCTAGAGGTGGTATTTGCCGGTTCTCTGAACTACTCAAAATTTCCACTACCGGTTCTCCAGAACCTGTCAGAACCTGCTGGATTTCACCCCTGCTCTAAAGTAAGATTAGAAGAGTAAACTGCCTTCATAAGGTAAGTAAGAGTTTGTAGGTATCACTGTCATATTAAAAAAAGAAGCAGATGTCTGAAAGTATAAAATGAGCAGATGATTGACAGTACAAAAATCAGACAGCAGTGATACAAACTAGGGTTGCCAATTGACCAGCTGAGCAGTTCAATCCTACATTTTTAAATTCCTATTCAACTCAGTGGGTGCTAAGCTTGCTGCCTTGTTTATTAAGCAGACTTCTTGGGGATATACATGTTTGTCAGATGAATACAGTCTGCAGTGTGGGAAACGGAAGAGGGCAAGAAGGATTTATCATAATTGCTGTTACATTGCTAAACAAGTTAAAAACTCCTGCTAGAATTTCTGCTTTTTGTTCCTTCAGCTGAACTTTAGAAAATGTGGGATGCCTGGAAAGTATTTGTTGGAGTTGTCTGTGCACAGGCAAGAAATTTGTGTATATAAGGGAGTCCTAAACCTTTTGCCATCATACTTTTCTTTAATGTCATCTTAATGTACATCTATTTCTCAATAATCCAAACATCAAAATGAATGCAAGTGAACAATGAAAATAATAGAATTAAACTTTGGGAAAGATGGATTCATTGTAAGAACTAAAAGATTCTTCACATCTTTTCTGGACTCAGTTTCCACCTCCCAAAGGAGGTACATTACATCTCACAGTTTGGGAAACCAAACATATATGTGCATTTTTGAACACGGAAGACTCAAGTGGTGTTGAAGGAAAGGTAGCCAACTGCCTCCTGTGTGGATTTCATGGAAATGCTGGTGATGTACAGTCAGGGACAGGAGAAGAGGTGCATTGGGGTGGAAGAAGATGACTGAGTGTATATCCACTGCATTTAAATTCTTATTTTTTTCCCTTAGTTCTTGCAGAATCTTTTCAAGTTCTCAGGGAACCTAGGAAGCCACAAAACTCAGTTTGAAAAAATTCAGTGTAGAAATACATATAGTAGGTTTCTTTTAAATGCATAAGGTAGCTGATCCTCCCTCCCCCCTCCCCCCCTCCCCAGTGTACACTCTATCCAAATCATCTTCGTCTACAATATTTGTGATATACTCTTCTGACCCTGTAAAGGTCCAGAATACAATCACTTAAAAAGTAAATAAAAATACTGAAATGTTGTCATCCATCAGGTACATTTAAAGAGGTAAGTGCAACTCTTTTCCATTCTGGAAGCTTCTTTCTGTAGATTAAAAAAATAAAGTATCAATAAAATCCATTTAAAAAATTCTTGAAAACAGTAAATGTTCTTTGTGTACTCTTGAGGTTTCCTTCATTTTCAGTCCTAACAGTTTTCCAACTTAACTGTGAACATATCTACCACAAATGTGAGGGTTGTTTTGAATGTGTAGTCCCAGGTAGTTATTTTTGTCAAAGTTACAATTAGTATTTAAATATATTGATAACTGATTGTTTAGGGGCATACTACATTTTACAGTCAAAGTTAGTAAAACATACAGTGAGCTATTACTGTGATTTTCAACCTCTGCTATGCATCATGAAACCTGATGATCATTTTGTTACAAATATAAATATAATTATAGCATTGAAATGGCATTATATTGCATGCTGCAAGCAACAAGGGGGACAATAAACTGTAAAGGACAGAACCATTTCAGTTATTATGACTGCGGGACTATTTTCTCTTAGTGTTTTTTTTCAAATGTTTTGTTCACTTCAGTTTCAAGTTACTCAAAGTAATGGAATTTTGACCAATTCTGTGAGAAGGTAGTTTCATAATTTGACAGAACCCCACCATTAGGAAATGTTTCCAGTCTGACATTACTTGTAGCTTATTTCTTGCTTGTGGATTTACAGTAGCAGATTTTAAAATGTAAATTGTACTAGACAACCCAGGACCCATTGGATAATTCTTTCCATATACGTTGATTGAAAAAATTGAAGGTTGCAATGTATCAAACAGACACAAGAGTTTTAGTGTATATAGATGAAGTACGTTATGGACAAGGCAGTGGTGGGTTGCTCCCGGTTTGGCACGGTTCTAAGAACCGGAGCACCTGTGGTGGGAGGCTCTGCCCACCCACCTGGAATGCTTCTGCTCATGCACAGAAGTGG
This sequence comes from Diadophis punctatus similis, assembly GCA_023053685.1. Classification (NCBI taxonomy): domain Eukaryota; kingdom Metazoa; phylum Chordata; class Lepidosauria; order Squamata; family Dipsadidae; genus Diadophis; species Diadophis punctatus. The sequence goes on along the minus strand of JALIGW010000005.1, from coordinate 33,820,909 downwards.
CGCACGCACGAGAGAGCGCAAACCGGTAGTAAAGGATTTTAGAACCCACTACTGGGGTAAGGATAACATTATTCAGTGACATTGAAATAGGTACCTATTTGTTAATACTATGGAAACAGTACTAATCATTTGTCAAACTATATTGTATAAAATAAGCATCATGAATCAGTTATTTAAATATATACAAGAAAGGGTAGAAAAGGAAATTTGAATCCATTCAATTAATTGGAAGTGTAAATAATATACAAGAAATTGGACCATGAAACATCAGTTGCTACTGTGCTCCAAATATACATATGGTATTATATGTGAAATAAATGTTTAAATTTATTTTTATGATCCTCAAGAAGACTTGCCCTTTGTATATTTTTTATTTTAAAAAATTAATGTCTTGGCAAGTGCCAAGTGCCACTGAAGTTCTAAGCAGGTACTGTGGAACTTTTTTTCTTCATAATACCGTAATAATAATCCATTTCTATAAATTGACTCAGCGAACACCGCTAGCACTTAGATATTTTTAGCTGGATATATTAATTAATGTAATACCTGGTAAAACATATTTGTTGTTTTTCCTAAGTCATACTGATATTTTTTTTTAATCCTGTTGCTTCATCTTGTCTTCAATGGGTGGTCAAAAAAGGTCCAGATGGTGACTGTGTGATTGAAGCCACACTCATTTTTCAGAAGCACTACACGTATTGTTCCTTACATTTTTACTCTTGTTTTGGATCCCATTGCTTCTTTGACTCTTTCGTTGGTCTGACGCATTTTCCTCTGCCTGCTATCTTGTTGATTTTTCAATTACTACCGTAACTGCCTCCCACTCTGGGCAGAGCAATTTGTCCACCAGGAAGAGCACTCTGACACTCTGAGTAATTCTGACACACCCAAACTCACCCTTGTCATTTCTTTTATGATTTTTTTTTTAAAAAATATCCCTCCTATTTTAATTCAAAAGGATGAAATATGTTTAAACCAGGTTAACAGCTGATAATGTCTGCTACTGTTTCTAGATTGAAGTATGATAAGGGACTGTGAAAAGTTTTAGTTTTATTAAATCTTTCCCATCTCTAATTCCACCTTTCTTAATTAGAAATCCTTACAGTGGAATCTCTGAAATTCATAGAGAGTCAGCTGGCTGCCAGGAAAAGAACTAGGCATATGTCTTGAAGGGCAAATAGTTCCAGCCTTAATTGCTTTTAGATATATTGAATATTGATAGTCATTCATTTGAAACAAGTGATGATAGTCCATGTGACAAAGAGATAGTAGGTTATTACGTAGGAAGTTATACAATTATAACAATTTTTTTGATAGGTAAAAATGGATAGTTGTATTAAATCCTCCTCCCCTCCCCTCGAGATAATGCTCTGGAGAAGAAACTGCCCATATATCCAAGCCTAGCTTCACTTTATTTTGAATATATCCATGTTTTGGTTCCAGCTTTGATGTAGTGAGGGTATGGATGAGATATTAGCGATCAGCCAAATTTAAATTATTATGATATACAACCTGAAATGCCAATATTAATCTCCACATATTAGTATAAGGTAAGAATTAGTTACCACAATGATAACTATTGGAATCAATGAATCAATGATAAAGAATGGTGCAGTAAGAATAACACTTCTACTTTAATGCTAAATAGTGAATTACACTAGTTACCGGCTTTTAGAATAGTTCTACTGCTTTTAGAATAGAATAGAATAGAATAGAATAGAATAGAATAGAATAGAATAGAATAGAATAGAATAGAATTGAATTGAATTGAATTGAATTGAATTGAATTGAATTGAATTGAATTCTTTATTGGCCAAGTGTGATTGGACACACAAGGAATTTGTCTTTGGTGCATACGCTCTCAGTGTACATAAAAGAAAAGATACATTTGTCAAGAATCACGAGGTACAACACTTAATGATTGTCATAGGGTACAAATAAGCAATCAGGAAACAATCAATATTAATATAAATTGTAAGGATACAAGCAACAAGTTACAGTTATACAGTCATAAGTGGGAGGAGATGGATGATAGGAACGATGAGAAGATTAATAGTAATAGTAATGCAGACTTAGTGAATAGTTTGACAGTGGTGAGGGAATTATTTGTTTAGCAGACTGATGGCGTTCAGGAAAAAACTGTTCTTGTGTCTAGTTGTCTTGGTGTGCAGTGCTCTATAGCAGGGGTCGGGAACCTTTTTGACTAAGAGAGCCATGAAAGCAAAAAATTTGGAAATTTATTTCAGTGAGAGCCATATAATATATTTTAAAAGTGAATTCAACTAAATGTCAATAGGGACAATGGGATATTGAGAGAATCCCTGTCTTTGTGCTGTTTAATTTGTTGCTGCTGTAGCAGCTTCCTTGCTCCAAAGTGATATTTGTCTTTGAGTTGGTGATTTCCATCATAGCATTGGTAATGATTCTTTCTTTCTTTCTTTCTTTCTTTCTTTCTTTCTTTCTTTCTTTCTTTCTTTCTTTCTTTCTTTCTTTCTTTCTTTCTTTCTTTCTTTCTTCTTCTTCTTCTTCTTCTTCTTCTTCTTCTTCTTCTTCTTCTTCTTCTTCTTCCTTCCTTCCTTCCTTCCTTCCTTCCTTCCTTCCTTCCTTCCCTTCTTCTTCTTCTTCTTCTTCTTCTTCTTCTTCTTCTTCTTCTTCTTCTTCTTCTTTCTTTCTTTCTTTCTTTCTTTCTTTCTTTCTTTCTTTCTCTCTGCAAACCAATCCCCACCGTGGCTCCTTTCTCCCTCGCCCAGCCCTCTTCCAAGACGTCAAGTGCGGGGAACCGCACCAAGCGAGGTAGGTGGGTGGGTTGCTGAAGAAGCCCCGGAGCCCCGCCGCCAACCTGCGTCTCCTGCTGGGAAGGAGCCTCTGTCGCTGTCTCTTGCGGGGTTCCAGCCACCCGACTGAGTCCCTGACCACGGCACCGGCAGGGTTAATGCATATGGGAGAGGAGAGAAAGCGCTACCCGCCGCCACTGCTACTTTCACCGCTCCGATATTTCTTTGGTGGGCGCGCGCGGGAGGGACCATGGAGCAGAGGCGCCCGGCAGCTTAAGGCAAGAGGCGGGTGGGAGACGCGGGCAGGAGCCTGTCACCGCCGCCGCCACTTCTGGCATCCCCACGCCTCTCACCCCGCTCGCCGGGTGCCTCTGCTCAGCGGTCCCTCCTGCGCAGGCCCACCAAAGAAATATTGGAGCAGCGAAAGTAGCAGCAGCGGCGGGTAGCGCGCTCTCTACCGCCGCCGCTGCTACTTTCGCTGCTCCAATATTTCTTTGGTGGGCCTGCGCAGGAGGGACCGCTGAGCAGAGGCACCCGGCGAGCGGAGTGAGAGGCGTGGGGATGCCAGAAGTGGCGGCGGCGGCGACAGGCTCCTGCCCGCGTCTCCCACCCACCTCTTGCCTTAAGCTGCCGGGCGCCTCTGCTCCATGATCCCTCCCGCGCGCGCCCACCAAAGAAATATCGGAGCGGTGAAAGCAGCAGTGGCGGCGGTAGCGCTCTCTCTCCTCTCCCATACGCATTAACCCTGCCGGTGCCGTGGTCAGGGACTCAGTCGGGTGGCTGGAACCCCGTGAGAGACAGCGACAGAGGCTCCTTCCCAGCAGGAGATGCAGGTTGGCGGCGGGGCTCCGGGGCTTCTTCAGCCGCTTGGCTGGAGAACGGCGGGGATGTGGCCATGGCCGTTTTTTAGCTCCCCCCGTCCCGGCTGAACGCCGCCATTTGGGTTATTTTTCCCTCTGTGCATGCGCGCGCATGCACAGAGGGAAAAATAACCCAAATGATTGTGGTCAGCCGGGACGGGAAAGCGGTGATTGTGTTCAGCCGGGACGGGAAAGCGGGCAGGAGAAGCTCCGCGCCGCAACCGCCGCCAGTTCCATCGGCTATACGCCGAAGGACTGGCCAGGGCGAACCGGGAGGATTTCACCCCTGCTGCGAGCCATATGCAGTCATCAAAAGAGCCACATCTGGCTCGCGAGCCATAGGTTCCCGACCCCTTATAGTGTCGTTTTGAGGGTAGGAGTTGAAACAATTTATGTCCAGGATGCGAAGGGTCAGTAAATATTTTCACGGCCCTCTTTTTGACTCGTGCAGTATTCAGGTCCTCAATGGAAGGCAGGTTGGCAGTAATTGTTTTTTTCTGCAGTTCTGATTATCCTCTGAAGTCTGTGTCTGTCTTGTTGGGGTTGCAGAACCGAACCAGACAGTTATAGGGGTGCAGATGACAGATTGTAGAATTCCTCTGTAGAACTGTATCAGCAGCTCCTTGGGCAGTTTGAACTTCCTGAGTTGGCGCAGAAAGAACATTCTTTGTTGTGCTTTTTTGATGATGTTTTTGATGTTAGGTGACCATTTAGGTCTTGAGATATGATAGAACCTAGAAATTTGAAGGTCTTTACTGTTGATACTGTGTTGTCTAGTATTGTAAGAGGTGGTAGAATGGGAGCGTTTCTCCTAAAGTCTACCACCATTATTGAGTGTGTTCAGTTCCAGATTGTTCTGGTTGCACCACGAGGATAGTTGTTCAACCTCCCGTCTGTATGCGGTTTCATCGTTGTCTCGAATGAGACCCATCACTGTTGGGTCATCTGCAAACTTCAGTAGTTTAACAGATGGATCGTTTGAGATGTGGTCATTGGTATATAGAGAGAAAAGAAGTGGTGAGAGTACACAGCCTTGGGGGGGGGCCCTGTGCTAATTGTACAGGTATCTGATGTGATTTTGCCTAGCTTTACCTGCTGCTTCCTGCTTGTGATCCACTTACAAGTGTGTTCAGGTACCACTAGCTGATTTAGTTTAGTTAGAAGAATGTCCGATATGATGGTATTGAATGCTGAACTAAAGTCTACAAAGAGGACCCTTGCATAGGTCTTTGGAGATTCAAGATGTTGTAGGATGTAGTGCAGAGCCATATTAACAGCATCATCTGTCGATCTATTTGCTTGTTGTGCAAATTGCAGGGGGTCTAACAGTGGATCTGTGATGGTTTTCAAGGTTTTCATCACTAGCCTTTCAAAGGTTTTCATCACTACAGATGTTAGAGCAACTGGTCTGTAGTCATTCAGTTTCTTGATGGAGGGCTTCTTCGGCACTGGGATGATAGTGGAGCATTTGAAGCCAGAAGGAACATGGCATATCTCTAGTGATTTGTTGAAGGTTTGGGTGAAGATGGGGGCCAATTGGTCAGCACAGACATTTAAGCAAAAAGGAGTTATATTGTTTGGGCCTGGTGCTTTTCCTGGCTCATGTCTGTAAAATAGATCTCGCACTTTCTTTTCTGTGATCACCAGGGGTTGTGAACCCAATGGGATGCGGTCAGTTGTAGGAGGTTTGGCTGTTGTTGGTGTGTCTGAGATGGGGTCAGTTGCAGGAGGCTTGGCTGTTATTGGTGTGTCTGAGATGGGGGTTGTGGAGATAGGTGGCTGCAGTTTCCTTTCAAACCTGCAATAAAACACATTCAGGTCATCTGCCAGTTGTTGATTTCCTTCAGCCCGGGAAGGAGGTTTGCCGTAACTGGTTATATTTTTAAGAGTTCTCTACATGTTTGGTAATTCATTTGTTGAGAACTGATTCCTTAGCTTTTCAGAGTAGTTTCTTTTTGCTGCTCTGATCTCCCTTGTTAATACATTTCTGGCCTGATTGTACAGCATTCTATCACCTTTCCTGTAGCTTCCTCTTTAGAACGACGTAGCTGCTTAAGTTTAGCTGTGAACCAAGGTTTATTGTTACTGTATATTCGCAAGTTCCTGGTCGGTACACATAGGTCTTCACAGACGCTGACATATGATGTTACAGTATCTGTGAGTTCATCCAGGTCTGCAGAGGTATCTTCAAAAATATTCCAGTCCGTGCAGTCAAATGACTGAATCATATGACTTTTCATATGACTTTTCATATGATTTTCATATTTTTCATATGACTGAATCATATAGTTAGATCACTTCTTTTATTCAAAGATTGAAACAGATCTACTAGGTAGTAATATTCTATAAGTGAAAAAAATGTATAAATGAAAAATGCCTCTTGTCTCACTGCTTCACATTTCTTCACCATCTGTAACAAAGACGGTTAGCCCCTGTTGTCAGACAATTTCACTTGTTCATAAAAATATTTCCAGCTCTCCTATATACAGTAAGTCAATCTCATGTTTGGGTACTTCAGTAAAATAATTGAACTGAATCAACTTGTTAATAGAATGCAAATTGACATATGTGACTCAACTAATTTAGAATATTCATAAATTAAAGCAACTTTAACAAAATCTACTATATTTCACATAATTGCATTTTAACCTAGGAAGTTTTGACCAAATTTCAGTGTGTTTCATTTAATAGAAATTAGACTAAAATTAACCTTTCACTTCTACTCATGATAAATATTATTTATGACAGAAACACAATGAACAATGATAAGTCTCTCAATTTTGGTATACTTAGGGAAATTATTCTGATTATCATGAAAAATACATTGATATATTTCTTCACACAGAATTGCCTCTATTACAGAACAGAGTAACCTTTTGAGTCAACAGCATTGGTAGCATCTTAGAGATATCTCTGGAACTCCCGGGCATTCTTCTGTGCTGGAAAAGAAAACCTAAACCATCATATACCTCTATTCTAGTGTAAATCAATTAATATTTTAATTTAAAAAATTTAAAAATGGTTCAAATTGATTTTTACAATTAAGTGTACTACAGGTAGTCCTTGATTTACGACCACAATTGAGCCCAAATTTTATATTGCTAAGAGAGCTATTTGTTAAGTGAGTTATGTATTTACTTATTTAATATGTGGAATTTATATGATGTTATATTTTACACTTCGATAGTTAAAAAACCAAAAACAAAAGCAACTCGGAGTGCTTACATCTATCATTGGAAAAGTTTTAGTAGGATTCTAAAATCCATGATGGAGTTCTTAAACACATGTATAACTAGTTTAGAATGTTGTGATTAATAAGAACTTTTTTCCTCACAGAAATCTATTTCTTAATATTAGAAAAATCAGACTGATCACATAATTCCTGTTGAGGATTTGCTTATTCCAAAGGCAATGAATATAATTCAGATCCATTTTTTGGTGGTAATTATTCAGAAACATAAATATCACAGATGTGAGGTTCTTTTCCAAGTTTCAAACTACTTGGGTATGCCATCTGTCTGTATTCTGTATGGTCTTGAAAAACAAATTAACAAATAATTATAGTAATAATGCTGATCGAAGATATGCACATTCTGCTACTTATGAAAGTTGATTAGTTCTTTGCTTTTTAACTTAATTTAGCCAGCTGCCAATTCCTCATATGTGAAGATAAATTATTGTTTGATAGATTTTTACATCCATTACAGGTTAGTAAGGATCAGAAGGATGTTAATTTTTGATGGCTGTTTGTTATTGCAAATTGACAGTTTTAGGTTGTTTTTTTGTTGTACCAAGAGTACTAATTGGAGGGTTTCTTAACTGATAATTTTTTGAGTGAGTTAATGTTGAAACAAAATGTAATTGTTGATCTACTTAGATGAAATTCTCCATGTGTATTTATTTACACCCATCTGTGCTAAATATATTTAAAGAAAAGGACTTTTTTTGCTAAAGAAAAAAGTTTTCTTTAGCAAAAAACAAACAAAAACAAACAAACAAACAAACAAACAAACAAACAAACAAACAAACAAACAAACAAGAAAACCCAACCCCAACACTAAATTGTCCATATCTTTGTCACGCAAATGAATGAAGAATGAGTTTTATCAAAATCATTAGATATTTTTTAAAACCTGGATGTGAGGCACAATTAGTGGGAGAATCTTAAATAAATCTAAGCCGGTAGTATGAGCTTTAATGTAACAGGACAGCGCTTAATTTGATATTAGATTACTTTGATGGTCATTCTATTGCAACCAAATTAAAAGAAGCTTTTCAACAGTGAAGACACTTCGTTATATTTTTTAAATAGCAATTTCATTTGGTTGGTATCCAGAATTATTTTAATAATGGGACCTTTTATGTATGTATTAGTCCTAATTAGTGTATTATGCAATTGGAAAAATCCTTCTGTGTTAAAAATTTAAAATTTAGCAAGAAATCTAATAAAAAACATAATTTCTGAATCCAATTACCATGGAACATTTATCTGCCTTATTGAAAAAATATTTCAATAATCTCAAATCTGATGGAGGATTCAAATAAATTTGTCTCATAAAATGAGTGCTTGAATTCTTTCTTGACATAGTGGACACTTTTACAATCATTACATTCCAAAGAGATCAATGAACACCTTCACACTTTTCTTATTAGTGGCACTGTAATTAAAGAACAATTTGATTTAAATTGGATTCAGCTGCATGCTGATTGTTTCTATGTAAAGCTCAAACTCTGGAAGCCTGGAAGTGTAATATGTTTTATGCAGATAGTCTTCTGAAGTATAAAAAAGCTTAATTCATAATGAATCAAGTTTTATCCATTACATATTTTACAAATACTACTATTAGAAATTAAGATAAAGTGACATATAGATTTGCTGGCCTAAATATTGCATTTGGAAAGGCTGACTGTATGCTACTGTTTTGTATTGATAAAAAGTAATAAAAACTCTTTTATTTTTGTTATCTTCACTCTGCAAATCAGTATCAACCAATTCTTATACCATGCTATTACCATATCTTTCTGGTTTGTTTGTTTGGATGAGCATGTTTGTGTGCATGTGTTTTTCCTATCATTCAGTTGAAGAAGAAGCTAAAAATTGCAAATGGCACCAGTTATGCCAGTAAAACAATTGTACATGAATGAAAAGCTACTGCATGCACGACACTGCCTAACCCATCCCAAATAATATGTCTTGATTTTTTCTTAATATGTTTTCTAATAATTTTTTTAAAATTTGGTTCCTTTTTATTAGTTTATAATATAAAATACAAAAATTCAAACGCAAATAATAGGAAAATTAGGGGAGGGCAAAGAGAAAGGAAAAGTGTAGAAAAGAAGGGGAAAAGAAAGAAAAGGAGTTGACTTCTGACTCCCTTTGGTGCAGTAGAATAAGATAGCAACATCATACCTCAACTTTTTACTTTTACATAATAGTATAAACTAGCCATTTCTATAACAACTAATCTATCTAATCTGTAAAATCCCAAATCCATCATAAGCACAAAGTTCAGAAGTGGTTTCCAAGTAGAAACAAAAATAATTGTGTTTTTTTCGTTGATCAGAGCAGTCAATTTAGCCATCTCTGCTAACTCCATCAACTTTTGCAGCCATTCATCCATTATGGGAATCGAAGTGTCCTTCCATTTTGTGTGTGAAGTAATCTTGCTGCCATCAACATACATAATATCAAAGTTCCAATTCTCTCCCCCCCCCCCCGTCTTTCTCCATTAAACCCAAAAGAAAAGTTTCTGGTTTTATCTTTATATTCACTTTAAGAATGTTCTGTATTAGAATATGAATCTTACTCTAATATTTGATTTTTTCTTAATATTGAAAGTACTGCCTTCTAGAACTTATTTTCATATTTTCAAATGGTCATAGTTTTGCAACAGTCCTATTCCAATGCTTACTTTGGACATTGGTTGATATTTTAATTTCTTGCCTGCTGTCAAAACTCTGAAAAACTAGAGCTGCTTTTAGCATTTAAAAGCCTGGCTCACGTTGGCATTCCAATGCCATTGATTTTTTTTAAGACAACTTGAAAAGAAGAGGTATACTATAGATCTTTAATACACCTGTCCACAAATGACCATTTCCTTAAAGCTTTTGGTTTTTTTTTGCTATAGAGTTTTTGTAAGTATAAATAGGTGGTTTTCAATCATTGTTTCAGATTGGCAGAAGTGAAGACAATCAAGACAAACTACTTCTGAGAATTTGGAAAATGCTAATTGTGGCAGTGTGCAAATGTGGAGTAGAATATAAAGCGAAGTGCTCATGAATATAGCCCATTTATTAATTCTTTAGATCCATTTCATTTTGCATGGATTCCATTTCATACAATCACAGAGTTGATCTGCATCTACCTATCTCTGATTCATTTTTACAGATTTATCACTGGATAAATCTGGTTATATTGTACATTGGACTTCCTCTGAACGAACTTCAATTGATACCAAACGTGGCAGTTCATGTAGTAGCAAATTAAAGATGCCATAGACATATAACACTCATCTTAAAATTCCGATGATTGTTATCAATATGTTTCTAGATGCTGGTTTGACCTAGAATGGCTTTGTACCAAGGCACTTATAGGACCACCTCTTTTGCATGGAGTTGGTCTTCCAACTCATCCAATGTCCCTCTAACATCTATTAATTGTTTCCCGGATAGGGATGTAGTGGGTGACAATAAGGATTTTCAAGCAATAGATTTTTGTAACAGCTCCCCATGTTATGGAATACTTTCTCTTCAGATTATATTGGCATCGTTTCCATAAATTCTTAAAGATGGAGCTATTATGAATGCTCTTTGGTGAATGAGTGTTCAAAATCTGTTTGTTTGATTGTTCATGTATTCACTTTTATATTTTTATTCATTTATTTGACAAATTTAGGTAGCACCCATCTAACTTTTATTCTATTTTATGCTTTTATGTTTTAAATTTTTCGGTGCCATTTTTGTTGAATCCAATGATAGATAACCACAACAGATAGTAAAGAAATTAATTTGTTTATCTTTACAATCAATTTTATTAATTATTTTCAGCTTATTAGTAAATTTAGTTATGTTCTTATCAAAACACCCACTTATTTAAATTCTAAGACTGGGAATTGTTATTTCTCTTCAACTGCTAGGAAGCTAAAATGATGAGAAATAGGATTTGTTTATTTTTCCTCAATTACGATTTGTTTATTTGTTTATTACAAGTATTATTATGTCACTTCAATCAAGCAAACCTTAATTTTGGAGAATCAGTCTATTGTCATCAAGACAAAAAGGTGATGCAATTTTCTTGCCACAAACCACTTTGCATTATCTTGCAGCTCTACATTAAAAACCAATCTTTGCCTCCTCTTAATCTTAGATTCTGCGCCTGATCTTTCTTCCACTGGAAAAGTATCCATAAAAAAATTCTTTACAGCTGCAGTGATAGTCCAGAAGCCTGTAATGATGAAGTCTGCAGATGAATTGCTTTTCTTAGCTTTTCTTAGCTTTCTTACTCACATATAAAAGCTAGAAAAAGACTTGTTTGCACAATGCTGGTGTAGAAAGCTCTTTCGGTTTTGGCAAGCGATGGAAGGTTTTTAGAGAAGAATGCAGACTTACTGTAGACAGACTCTGAGTTTATCCTCATAGCTGCTAATCACCACAGAGGAACACTCTGCTAACCATTTTAAAGGACATGACCTCTTGATGCAGCTTCCATCTCATCCTAGACCACTTTGGAGGCAGTCTAAATTCATCTTTAGCTGATCCAGTTTAAAGTAGTGCTTTCTGTTTTCTCCTGTCAGCATATTAATGATCCAGAATATCTCTCATGATGAGGCAGTCAGAGGCTCGCATCTGCTGAACGCCAGCTGGCTTCGGTCACTTTGTTACACCCTCCATGGCTATTTTGCCTTGACAAAAAGAAAGACTGGATGGCTAGTTTCTGGGGAAGAATTTCTTGAGAAACATACTAACTGTGGTTCAAAAATCTCCCTTCAGGCATATCATGGGCTCTTTCTATACATCAGTATACCACTATTGTTATGTACGGACATACGTAGCAAGGATTTGCATGGCTGATTGGCTGATCTAGCAGCGGAAAAAATAAACCACCATCAGTGGTTGGCAAGCTGCCAGTGCTCCTTAAATAGAGAGCCTGGCAGCCTGCTGGCAGTTCGTGCATAGCAGCTAAGAAAATAAAGGTGCTGAAAGTTTCCCACATCCTGTCTCTTTTTCATTGTGCCCCCTATCTAACAATGGCAATGAAGGTGGGATGTTGAAGAGGACAAGCAGGGACAAAGGAACTGACCATCCACTTTGTGGCATCCGTGGCCATCTGTACAGCAAGGACCGATCCTGCTCCAGCCAACCTGAGGATGAATACCCAGACCTCCCCCGCACCAGCACTATTTGACCTGCAAGCAGAAGAATGGCACATGTACATGAGTCAGTTCAGGATGTTCCTGGAAACCAACAATTACCGTGACCTGCGGGACAACCGCAAGAGAGCTCTTTTTCTTACCTATTGCGGGACAAAGATCTATAAGATGGCACAGACCCTTGTTGCACCCGTGGACATAGAGGCGATTTCGTGGACAATGCTGCAAAATACCCTCAAAGACCACTATGCCCCAACGGTGACCCCCATGGTAAGCAGGAATGAGTTCTATGATCGGCGCCAACAAGAAGGGGAAACCATAAATGACTTTGTGGCTAAGCTGAGGGAAATTGCAACCAAGTGCGAGTTCATCAACCCTGAAGAGATGATGAGGGATCGAGTCATCCTGGGCATGAAGGACTTAACCCTCCAAAAGAAACTATTGGTGCAAAGAGGGGTAACTTTTAAAGACACAGTCGAAGAAGTGAGGGCTGCTGAATCATCAGATAACTCCGCCATCGACATCAGGAAGACCAGCGGGGTCCATTGCACCCACCGAGAGCCCGACTGGACTACAGAGGTTCCCAAATATGGAGACGAATGGGAAGAAGAAGAAGCCATCCATAGAATATATCCGGACAAATGGGTAAGCCCCAGGGACAATGACTTTAAGCAACCGTTGCTCCGGATGTATGGGGCTCCATGCCAGGGCAGTGTGCCATTTTAAAGAGGCCATCTGCTGCTGGTGCCAATGACAAAGCCACATAGCCAAGGTCTACAGAATCATGCAGCAAATCCCTACCAACCCAAACCACCATCAGGCCCCAGGAGGCAAAGGCAAGCGAGACCCAAATTCCAATGAAATAAGTGCTGAGAGGATCACTATCCAGACACCGGGGGATCAACCAAACCACCGGGGGTACACAGATGCATGCAATGGGGACAAATACCATGTAACCATCACCATCAAAGGAATCCCATGTGAAATGGAGCTGGAAACTGGATCATTTTTTATCATTGTGTTCTGGCAAACGCTCCAATGCCAAAGATCAAGCCAAAGACAACTCAAGCCACAAAATATGAAGTTGAACGACTTCCAGGGAAACAGCCTCCCATGTGGGGCCAAGCATAAGTAAAGGTACAATTTAAAGATTTCTATGGCTGACTTCCCCTGACCATCGTGCAAGTGACTGCCCCACATTGCTGGGCATCGAATGGTTCAAACCCTTAGGACTGGGCATCACAGGCATAAACCAAATCAGAGGAAACAAGCTAGACCAGCTGCTGGCAACATTCGGGTACGTATTCGACGGAAACCTAGGTAAATATACAGGGAAACCTATCTTGTTTAACCTAGACCCTAGTGTTACTCCAATAAGGCTCAAGCCATGGAGGGCTCCGTTTGCTCTACGGTCCAAGGTAGATGATCAATTGGATAAACTCATTGCCCAAGGGATCCAGGAGCCGATCAATCACGCCACGTGGGAAACCCCAATAGTCACCCCAGTAAAGCCAGACGGCTCCATCCGCATCTGCACAGATTATAAGGGGACTTTAAATAAAGCATTGCAGAAAAGTGCATATCCAGTGCACAACATCTGCTACATTAATTGGGAAATGGCAAATTGGCCTTGGCAAAGGTCTATCAACAATTACCAGTGGATGCGGCCACTGCAGAAGCCCAAACGATTGTGACACATAGAAGGGCATTCAAATGCAAACGACTGCAATATGGGGTAAGCGTTGCTCCAGGGCTATTCCAAAGCCTGATGGAGTGCCTCCTGCAGGGCATTCCGAGAGTAGGCCCATACTTTGATGATGTCCTCATATCAGGAGAATCAAAGTAACAACCAATGGACCAATTAAAAGAAATATTGGTTGTTATATTTATATACACATTTTAATTAATTTGAATACTGTGAAACTAGTACTTTAGAAAATTACATAATTAAAAAGTGGTATTGAACAATTAGAGGTCAATAAGATAGTTAAGGTATAAAGAGGGGATCAAAGTATAAGGGTATAAAGAATAAACAACATTGTATTTAAGCTAAGGTGGAAATTAGCCATAAAGGGTATTGCCTAGAGCTGAATTAAGTTGAGAACTAAACAACAAAGTAGTTTAAACCTGTATAATATGATGAGTACCACCACAACAACACTAAGAAAAGGAAAAACATCATCAACCCCATCACTGACACCCTCATCCCCAGTAGGCCATAGAACAATAGTAGGAATGTTGGGACAGAAAAACAAAATGTAATGTCAAATATACAAACTATACAGACAACATTAGTAGCGGTTCAGGAAACAATGTTAAAAATGCAGGAAACAATGTCCAAAAACCATATAGAATTGAAAGGAGATATTAATAAAATAGACAATAGAATAGAGATGATACAACAAACAATTGAGAAAACTGAAGAAAGAATAAAGACAATGGAAGTGAGGTCGGAACAAACGGAAAAAAAGTGGAAGTAGAGATAAAAAATTAATGGCAATGAATAAGAAACTGGGAGAATCAATTATTCATTTAGAAATGGAATGAGCATTCTATTTAATATTTCAGAATGTAATGGAAGAAAAGGAAGAAGATCTGGGTACCATTATGGCAGAGCTGATAGCGGGAGCATTACAAAAAGATAGGCAATAAATATTATCGGAAAATGATGAAGTGTATCGAATCCATACAGATTATGCTAGGCGCTATAGATTGCCATGAGAAGTCCATATAAGATTCAAGAGAAAGAAAATCAGAGATATAATTTATAAGATCACTAGAGATGACCCAATGATTTATAAGGATAAAGAAATATGAACATTAAAACAAATCCCCCCAAAAGTAAGCCCCTTCTTGGACTCATCGCGGGAAACCAACAAACAATTAATATAATTATAAACTGGTGCACCACCCAGGAAAAAGCATCAGCAATGCAGACACCCTCAGCAGATGCCCGAAGCCTGACTTCGTAGAAGAGCCAGCCTCCGTAGCACAAGTATTATTAATTGACATTGACACGGCCAGCCCAGTCACATCCAACAAAATTGCAGAATGTACCAAAAAAAAAGACAAGGTGTTATCCAAGGTTTTGAACTGGGTGTTGAGGGAGTGGCCACAGGACAAGACGGGGACGAGTTCAAAAATTTTTATAACAAGAAATTTGAATTGTCTACCCTTAAGTGGTGCCTGCTATTGGGGGAAAGAGTCATTGTATTCCAGGAGCTGATGAAATAACTCCTCGAGACATTACATGTGGGGTATCCGGGGATTGTGTGCATGAAAGTGTTGGCCCACAGCTATCTTGGTGGCCAAACTTAGACCAAGACATTATGGAGTGGGTGGCTACCTGCACGCCATGCCAAGAGATCAGCTTCACCTTGCATACCCATCCAAGAATGGGAAGTACCCAAGGGCCCCTGGTCAAGGATACATATAGACTTTGCAGGACCTATGGCCAGACAGACCTTCCTGATCAGGGTTGACACATATTCCAAATGGCTAGAAGTCATCACCATGTCAACCCTAACCACAGACGCAACCATCTGAGCATTGCGAAGAATATTCGCAACCCATGGCCTGCCCGACATCCTAGTTTCGGACAATGGGCCACAACTGACAGCCAAGACAATGGAAGCCTTCCTGGCAGAGCAGGGCATTAGGCATGCTCTGGTGGCACCATTCAGCCTGGCCAGCAATGGGCAAGCAGAGAAAATGGTGAGACTGACCAAGGAGACGCTCACCAGAATGGGACTGGGGAACTGGCAAGAAAAGATTGACCATTTCTTACTAGCGCAGCATATCACACCCAGCGCAACCACCAATAGAAGTCAAGCTGAGCTATTAATGGGACAGAAATTAAGGTCCCAGCTAGATAGGCTGCATCCAAACTATCACCCCAAGACATCACTGGACTCTGCCTGACAGACAAGGTCATTCAAAATAGACTATCTGGTCTTTGCCACAACTATGCAGGGTACCCAACTTGGATGAGAACTAGGGTAGCTGCTGTTACTGGGCCCAAATCATACAAGGTGGAACTAGATGATGGCCAAGTGTGGAGAAGACACATCGACCAACTACGAAGTAGGCTGGGAGAGTCCTGGATAAGACAACCAGACAGTCAGGAACCCCAAACAGACACCGGACAAACCCGAGGACAATTCAATTCTCTGCTCTGCAATGCGTAAACACCAACCAGCCGGGGAAATGCCAACAGAGAACCAGCCCTGACTACAAGAAACCAGGAAACCCAGGACTACAGGAAACCCTACTTTCAAGCCCAACGGAGGTGCACGGACACTCACCTGGAGAAGCAGACATCCAGGGACAGGGTTCGGAAGTACCAGGCCTGCGACCACCACGCCACAAGGAGGGTTTGAGGAGGTTCCATTACAGAGTCCAGGAGAGACTGAACCATGCAGGTCCAGTAGAGAATTTAAATGCCCCACCTACTGCAGGAGTATGTGACTCGTGTGCATCACCGATTGGACAAGTCTCAATCTAGGAGGGGAGGGGTGTTACATACGGATGTACATAGCAAAGATTTGCATGGCTGCCGCTGATTAGCTGATCTAGCGGTGGGGAAAATAAACTGCTGTCAATGGTCGGCAAGCCTGATGGTGCTCCTTAAGCAGAGAGTCCTGGCAGCCTGCCGGCAGTTCATGCATAGCGGCTAGGAAAATAAAGGTGCTGAAAGTTTCCTGCATCCCATCTCTTCTTCACTGCGTCCCCTATCTAACAACTATTCTAGAAAACTATATTATTTCCAGAATGCCAATTTTAATTTCTTCTTTTTTATAATATTTAGACTGAGCAAACCTTTTACCATATTTGCTTTAAGCAAAATGTATTGACCCAACAAGAAAAGGTGTCCAGTTGCCATGACTCAACTTCCAGATGATTGTTTTGTAACCATTTTTTTTGCATTGTCAATTTAGTTTTTGTATTTTGAATATTTGAATGCCAATTCTGCTGTATTTGTTATGACCTCAGTAAAGGTAAGTAAGTAGGTACTATTTATATACATTAATATACCGGTTTTCTGGTACATTATAATATGACAGTTCAACAGTTTTTCAAAGGATTTGTAGATCAGTTTGTAAGAAAAGGGGAGGGCATCTTCAGTTGATTTAAATTGGGAGACAGATATATTGCCACTTTTGACCTAAATTAGCTCTTTATTACAACAAGAAGTTTTAAGTGGCAGCGCTTCCTACTGCTTTGATTACTTTATGGGAGTTGGTTTGCTCCATTTTAATTTTGCATACTCTGTGGGATGCTTTTAAGTGCTGTCTACTTTGGCTACTCACTGCTAGTGATGTTGTTTCTTTGTGCCCTTAATGATTTTGGATGATTGGGAGAAAATTAGCAAGAGTCCTGCCAGTTTCCCTATACTTGCCCATGTGACAGGTGGCTTTATAAATCTGTGTTTACAAAGCCTGGCTATAGGTGGTTTGGAGGATGGACCTGGAATGAATTCTGAGCTGTCTCTTGAACTGCAGTGCAAATCCATCCTGCTTCTCCACCCAAACCCCTGTCCAAAAATAATATTCATCCTCTACCTACTTGTCAGCTGGACTATTTTTGGACACAGATCTACCAATTTTCCAGAAAAACTGGAAACCTATCACTCAGGCAGCTTGAAAAGTAGCTAAAGCCTCCGAAGCAGACTTCTGTTGCCCAAGCCTGCCCAAAACTTCAGTGGTTCCCCCCCCCCCCTGTTGACTCCTATAGAACCTGGGAGTGGATACAAAGTTGGGAGATTCCACCAATTTGCATTCCATAATTTGTCCTAGAGTACAATTGTAAAAATAGGACCAGACATTACCCTCATAACTGAGTTGGACTCCAGCTTAGCTGTCAGGGATCACAAATTACATTGGTAGATTCTGCTGCTGACTCAAGTATTGGAGGAGTACCTATTAATGCAGTCTGGAGGAAGAACTCTGAAGTTTTTTGGCATGGCAAGAGGCAGAAAAGTCTGCACAGAAACTTATCAATTTTGCATAAAATGGAGGAATCCATAGAGGGATTGCAAAGCAGATGAAGTGAGCAAATGTGACTGCTTTCTTTGCTCTAACCAGCTTTGAGAGGGTTTTTTCCCCCAGGATGTCATCAGAATGAGTTACTCCTCAATACCTTGCATAGCCTAATGAGAAACCTACCAGAAAAAAAGATTACCATCAGAAACAATGACTGAACAGAGAAGCGTTTAACATTAAAATTAAAATAGACAGTTAAGAACTAAGTATTCAAACACTCATGCCTATATGGACAGACCTATCAAAGTTGTTTTCTCCTGCAGTTTTTCAATTCTCCCATGCTGAATTTTTTATCAATAAATATGCATGTTTTGATAAAATCTTTTTTAGAAAACGAATGAAATAGTTTTCCAGATATCCTTAAATGCCAAAAAATCCACATGTATGAATAATTAGAGCAGTTGTTTGAAGTATTGTGGTGAGTTGGGTAGCATATAAATTAAATAAATTATTGAGTAATCTAGTTCTCAAAGTTTACAATCTGAATGATAGTTGCTATTAAGAGCCGAGGTGGCGCAGCAGTTAGAGGCAGTACTGCAGGTCACTTTAGCTGACTGTGATCTGCAGGTCAGCGGTTCAAATCTCACCGGCTCAGGGTTGACTCAGCCTTCCATCCTTCCAAGGTAGGTAAAATGAGGACCCAGATTGTTGGGGGCAATATAAATATACATTGCTTACTGGAGTAAACCGCTTAGAGAGTGCTTGCACTGTGAGGCAGTATATAAATCTCACAAAATAAATAAATAAATAAATAAATTTGATTAATGGATCCAGCTCTTGGTAACAATAGAGAAAGTGGTGAAGATCTTCTGCATTAAATAGTATTATTATCAGAAGTATTATCATAACTGGTACAAAATGAGTTATTGAATTGTTTGATACTCTTATATTTACTTGTTAATCTGTTTCCTCTCATTTGAGAATTTGTGCTGGCAGAAACTGGGATTTGATGCAATTAACAAAGGCTGACAGGCAATAGGCAAGTCTTAAAAATGCCAAGTCTGGAATACGAGACCGCTATTAAGAAATCAATTCCTTATATCTTATTTTAAAGTGCGATTAATTTTTATTAAAACATGGACTTTCAAAATGTTTGACCAGATAAAGCAGGTGAAGCAGTGTCATGTATTCAAATATTTCTACTATTTAGTGTTTCGTGTTTCCATTTTTATAATGATCCAGGGATGCTGAAAATTGAAATGGAGCCAGTAAATTTATTTTCCATTAAGTTATGAATTGTACAACAGTACACCAAATTAATAGAACTATAAATCTTCTTTGAAGTCTGAGATTGGCAGTGAATTTTATGGCAAATAATGCAGGTAAAGAAAAAAAAGTTTCTACAAGAGCTAGCTGAACAATACTAGCTGATCTCATAATATTTGAAAATGTTTTTTGAGCATGGAAGTGGGACACTTCCATTGACTTGAAACTCTTATACTCCTAGAGATCCCTATTCAGTTCAAAAGTGCAGACAAATTGTATTTGAGGACCCATCACGTCTAGTACGATTGGCCTTCCTCACTCGCTCCAGCAGAAAGGGCTTGCTACAGCCTGAGGACAAGAGCCTTTCCTGCTGTGGTTCCAGCCCTGTGGAACAGTCTGCCTTCAGAGGTGATTTTGCCCCCACCCTTCTGGCATTCCAGAAGGGTCTTAAAAATCTGGTTTTGCTGGCTGGCCCCAAAAAGCCAGCCAAAAATCACTGAAGTTGATTTTTGGGCAAAGAAAAAGACCTCACCCCTATGCTGTCCATCCCCTTGATTTTAGTTCTTATTTAAATCTTCTTAATGTTAACTGGTTTCATATTTATCTATTTACTAGTTTGTAAGCTGCCCAGAATCACCTTATCAGTGAGATGGGTGGGATATAAATGTGATAACTAAATAAATACACTTGAAAAAGCTCATTTATGAAAACATAATTTTGCTGTACCAGGTCTCATGAGTAAGAATTCTAAATTTATGTAGCAGCCTACATCCAGGGGTGGGCTGTTGGGGGTTCGCAGGGGTTCAGGAGAACCTCTAGCTAAGATTCTGTGCAGTTCGGGGAACCCCCAAATCCCATTCCTGGCTGGTCCCGCCCACCCCACCCTGCTCGTCCCAAGAGTCCCCACGCGGCCAGTTTTGGATGCAGGTAAGTGCAGGATGAGCGCGGAGGCTTGGGGAGGGTGAAAAATGGGCCTACCAGAAATTCAAGAAGTTCAGAGGGCCTCCGGAGACTGGGGAGGCTGTTTTTGCCCTCCTGGAGGCTCGAGAAAAGCCTCCGGAGCCCGGGGAGGGAAAAAACAACCCTCCGCCGTGGTGCAGGAGGCCGATTAGGCCACGCTCACCATGGCCACGCCTACCCAGCAACTGGACAGAGAACCCTTTGCTAAAATTTTTGAAGCCCACCCCTGCCTATATCTATATTTCTGGACACTGTACACTACTTTTGATACAAAGACAAAAAATTGCTTTAGAGTGCATGTGCCACTACCATTTATATCAAATGCAGCTGCATGATGCCATAAACTGGAATAGTTTTTTTAAAGACTGAAGAGACGAGTATTATTTTGCATCTTTTGCATCTGCTTTGATACAATCTTTTGCTTTCAAAGCCAAAGCTTTGCAAATCCTAATTTTTATACACCGAAGCATCTTTTAAGCACAAATGGTCTGATATTATGTTGTGATTATAAGATTTAGACTTCTAAACTGAACAATAACAATTTTTCCAAAGGAGCAGCAGTAATATCTGAGGTGTTGATGTACACTTTTGTGTTTATTTACTCATGAGGCTCACTGATGTTATAGTATTTTGTGTTCCAACAATTGTATCACTATGATGTACTTTGCCGAATGAACAGACAGGACGGTAAAATTATTATGTTTAAAAATATGAAAAGGGAAAAGACTGTTACTGGGGAGATGATAGAGATAATTTGTTCAAGATATTTTTAGAATCATGTCATGCTATCAATATTTAATATTGAATTGTTTTTGCTGCCAGAAATACTTGGGAAGAAATAGTAGGAAAAAAACTGTGAACTCACATGCTGTTCATCTCTGCCATAAAATTCATTGAACAATTAAAAAGATAGAATGCAGGTGCTGCTGTTTTTCCAATACTGTTATTTAATATTTCAGTGTAACTGTGTGATAAAACAACATTGATATTGCGTACATGCTTTCTTTAAAAACAAAAAACATAGAGGCTCTCGTTTATAAGACTCTTATTTCAGTATTTTAGAAAGCACATAAATAGAAAAATCTTTAACTGTTGGACAATTGGAGATATAACTCTTGGATTAAAATGTTTGGCTAACATTTGTAATATATAAAAGAATCTTTCCAATTAGTATGTTCTTAGAA
Organism: Diadophis punctatus similis; assembly: GCA_023053685.1. Lineage (NCBI taxonomy): Eukaryota > Metazoa > Chordata > Lepidosauria > Squamata > Dipsadidae > Diadophis > Diadophis punctatus. The sequence goes on along the minus strand of JALIGW010000005.1, from coordinate 33,799,515 downwards.
GTGATTTTTCTAGACTGGATTTAGAAAAAGTTCTTCAACCAAGGTAATTTTCTCAATCTGGAACAGATGTTATATAGCAGATTTCTTCTGCCTGAAGCTCCTTCGATTGCTGTTGGATCCTTTTCCCCTCAGCACTGGTTCTGGTCTCCAAAACTTATCCCAGCAGGATTTTCTTATATTGGAAAACTTGCTTGTATTTCAGGAATGAACTCTGTTTCTTCCAGCAACTGATGAGTGTCACTAACCAATTTACTCCAATGCAATCTTTTAAACTATAGCTTAAACCATTCCTCCCACCAGTTACAATTAAATTACAAATATCGTATGTCTCAGAACACAGGAACAAAGTAGGCTTCTGGTTATTTGGTTACATATTAACTCAATATATCAACAATAATTTGTTCATTATATTACTATATCTCATAATCACCGTAATTATCATTGTGGTACAGTAATATAAGCACAATGAATATGTATACATACCAGATGTTTGCTAAAGAGATTACAATTCAATTTTTTTCAAAAAGAGGAAGAAAGAGGACAGACAAAAGGTTGCTGGTCTCATGTGCATTATGCAGAAAGTTATGTTTTTCATCTCTCAACCACTACGATGAGGTTAGAAGTACAGGATTGCTTTTGTGTGATCATCCCAAACTTATGAAATACCTGACCTTGTGATATTGGACTTTCTTGTTATCTTCCTTCTTAGGAAAGAGATGAAGGCTATCCTCTTCTGCCAAGATTATGGAGTTTAGCTGAATGATTATCATGGTGATATATATTAGATCAATGACTGATTTATGTTTTCTATGGTGTTATGTTTTATGATTTTTAATGTGATTATTATGATACACCCAGATTATATGATTTGAATGGCATAAAGGAAGGAAGGAAGGAAGGAAGGAAAGGAAGGAAGGAAGGAAGGAAGGAAGGAAGGAAGAAAAGAAGGAAAGAGGGAAAGAAGGAAAGATGGATATGTATGTAAATATAAATATAAGCTGAGTTATATTTCCATAATAGAGAGTTCTTGAGGCAAAACAGATTCTGCCTTTAATTAGTTATATATACATTACATATACACCATAGTTTGTCATATTTTCAAAGTATTCAAATACATGATTATTTGTGTAATGGCTATGAAAGTAATAGTAAGTAATGGCTATGCAAGTAATACCCGTGTTTCCCCCAAAATAAGACCCTGTCTTATATTTCTTTGAACCCTGAAATAAGCGCTTGGCCTTATTGCCATGCACTCAAAAGCCCAATTGGGCTTATTATCAGGGGATGTCTTATTTTGGGGGAAACAGGGTAGTAAGTAATAGTAATAAAATATAGAAATGTTAGCTATTATTTTATTTTTTGATGTGCATGCTCATTTGTCAACATAGCAGTTTGGTCTTCTCTGTGCACCTTTCATGCTAGTCTATTATGGCATTCAGCAAATCTGCCTTAAACCTTGGTCCAGGGATACTACATTAGTACAGGTAGTCCTCGACTTATGACCACACTTGAGCTCTACATTTCTGTTGTTAAATGAGACATTTGTTAAGTGAGTTTGCCCCATTTTACGACCTTTCTTGCCACAATTGTTAAGTGAATCATTGCAGTTGTTAAATTGGTAACAGGGTTGTTAAATAAATCTGGCTTCCCCATTCTCTTTGCTCACCAGAAGATGATCACATGAACCTGGGACATCATAAATATGAGCCAATTGTCAAGTGTCTGAATTTTGACCACAAGACCAATGGTCATAAGTCACTTTTTTCAGTACCGTTGTAACTTCGAATGGCCCTAAATGAATTGTTGTAAGCCGAGGACTACCTGTATAGGCTGCATTTTAGAGGGTTTTTTTTTTTAATTCAGCAAATTTTTGGCACATCATATTAGAATGGGTTGCTTTTTTGTGGTATTCATTTTTCCCCCTTTGGTAAATCTGTCAAAATCTGTGTTCTCTGAAGTCTTAGCCTTTTGAAAGTTGAGAAGAGGCCTACCCATCAATCAAATAAATACATGAATCAAAATCAGCCTGTGGATAATTGAAATAACAAGGGACAATGCCATAAAATAGAGGCGTAGGAATTTCTGTTGTGTACCCTATTTATTTCTTGCTCTATCTGTTTTTAGTTTATGAAATTCCAGTCTCAGGCTTTTCATTCCAGTCATTATATTGAGGTAATCATTCCTTAGAATACAGAAAATGTTTCTGCTACTGTGGTGTTTTCGGCCATAAAAATGAACCTGTGCATACAGAATCTATATTAATTCTGACCTTTATTATCCACTGAAAGACCAAATGGAAGCATTTTTTGAGATCCCCCCCCCAAATTGTCCATAAATATTGCTTTTGTTTTGACTTAGCCATATTAGACATTCTTTGATGATCCCACCGATTGCTTATCGGCTGGGCTCATTTTATAGCTACCTGATAATTAAGTTACATAATTAATGTATCTGATAATAGATTAATGAAATGTAATCCATCTTCAGGGTTACACTGTAATTCTGTAAGCAAGCAGAGCAGCAGATCAAGCACAATGAAAATGGAAGTTGATTTATTGGGAGGTGATTGCACTTAAGTCTCCTAATAAGGCAAAACTATGATAAATACATGATTTCTGTATTGAGATAAAGGCTCCATGAATCTAGATTAAATCCTGAAGATAGTACAGAAATGCTTTGCGTAACCTTTTCTAGGGTGCTTTCTTTGTCTTAGCCAATAGCCCTAAGAATTCTTAGTAGTGTTCCATCCAAGTGCTAACCATGTTTCATCTGCTTTGCTTTTTTCAATATCAGCTAAAGTCACCAGATGCTACTTCCTACATATCCTGCAATATTTGGAAATGAAAACTAACCTAACCAGGAGTGTTTCAGATGGAAAGCTCCCAACATTACCAATCAAAAAACTTCTTATTGTTATTCCAAAAGAAGTTAAAATAAGTGTTATTAAGAATTGAAGATGAACTATACAGCAAACCTATGATTAATGGCAGTATGAACAAAGAACAACGTATTCCTAATTGCTAAAAAAGCCGTATGAATATGTAAAGCCAACTTTCACATGTTATATACACATAAACACTATTTTGTTTCTATATACTGTATGCAATATATGCAGTTTGCTAGCAGGATATGTGATTTCTGCCAGTGTAGACAACTTTAATAGATTGGATCAATTAATAGAGTATTTGGCTAATACCCATGAAGATAGAAGCTTCATAAGCAACATTTATCTGAGTCCCCGCTAATAGAAAACAAAGGAAGAATAAACTATTATCACCACGGACTATTCAGGATCTTTCTGAATGCATATAATTGGCAACCATAAGAAACAGGATATTGATCTAATAGATAGACCTTTCCTTTGATCTAACATGGCTGAATCAAATTATGTTCTTTTGCACTGAAATCTATCCATACCTCCTATATTTTTCATTCATTCCTCATTTCTGTCACTAAATAGACTGAAGTTCTCAAGGATTTTGGAGAGCACTTGTCACTTGGATAATTATTCATTGCTCTACTGGACTACAGAGTTTTTTTAAACTGTCAAGGAGGTTTAATGACAGGATAATTTGGATGAGTTAAATAATGCTTCATACTTGGAAAGTTAGTGCACTTTTGATTATTTTTTTATCTCTTGCTGCTGGTAAAAGAGTTCTTGGCAAATATGTATTCTTTTAGTCATGCAGAGCTCATCAATATTCTTTGCCTTCAATGAGGCTCACACTTCCTGAACTTTTTATCTCCTTGATTTCTCAGCATGAAAGAGTTATCCTTGAGAATGTAACATTTAATGTCCACATGTTCATGTGAATACTAGTGAATGTATAATTATTGAAGAGTTTCAAATAGAGGATTTGTATAATAGCTGCTTCTGCAGTCCTTTCTTGGGTTTTTCATGGAAATGTAAGAATGTAGTACTATAATCAATCCTTTAATTTCTCATTCTTTTCTCATCCGTATGATGTACACTTTTAGATTTATTTACATGGCTATTTGTTTTACTGGATTTATAAGCTTCTCCAATTGTAATCTCTGTAAATCTGTAAACCAGTTTAAAACTATAAATGACAATTACACAAAGTTCAGTGTGACTCAGGGTTTGGATATGTATGGGACTGCCTATTTCCAATATCTTGTAGTACAGTACAGTACAGCACTTACAGTACAGTAAGGCTGACCACTTAGGGTTCATCCAAGGAGATACTGTTGAGAAGGTTCAACTTCAAAGTCTTTACGGATGTTATCATTTGAGAAAAGGGACCAAAAGTGAACCCAAACGTCATGATCCAATGTCAGGCAACTCCAAAGTCCTTTCTCTTATTCTCATGATGAGATAGCTGAAAATGCAACTTCTTTTCTGTTTCATGTCTCTTAATTGTTCAATCGCTTCTTAATCTGAAAAAGCTTTTTCCTCATAATAACTTTATTGAGATGTAATTTAAGTTTGGAAACTCAGGTAGTTTGTAAACCATTATAAAATCATGTTGACAGTAATGTGCTTTTCTTCTATTCTTGAGTTGAGTAGAGAGTATGTCAGTGTAAATATTGTCTCCATAGCCTAAAGGTTTGGAAACTGTTGAGATAGCTTCCCACATATGGGGGACTTTATTGGCAGTTATTGGTGCAGCTTCTGCTGTCTCTGCCGGATGGGAGGGGACTATTCTGAAATGCGTCAACTGGAATACAGTAGATTGTCAACCTCTAAAATGTTGGTCTTCCATGTGACCTCTATCATAGCATAGGATAGAAAATATTATTTTCATTCTAGAACAGCTTAGTCTAACTTCAGCCTACCTTAGCAATTGATTGGAAATAAGAGGAAGACTCTGTTGTGATGACATGTCTTCAGCAAATAGTTGGTGTGGCATTTTTACATTGTAATCATAATTATGAAATATTTCAAATTCTAAACAGCCTCTTATCATTTATTCCTTCACATGTTGTGAGCTGCCCAGAGTCCCTCGGGAGTTGGGCGGCATACAAATCTATTAAATTAAATTAAATTAAACCGTGGTGGTGCAGTAGTTAGAATGTAGTACTGCAGGCTACTTCTGCTGACTGCCTACTGCCAGCAGTTCGGGAGTTCGATTCTCACTGGCTCAAGGTTGACTCAGCCTTCCATCCTTCCGAGGTCGGTAAAATGAGGACCCAGATTGGTTGGGGGCAATATGCTGAACGCTGTAAACCGCTTAGAGAGGCTGTAAAGCACTGTGAAGCGGTATATAAGTCTAAGTCCTATTACTATTGCTATTCATTTAATAGTTAATATATTGGCTTTATTACTGATTATAAAGAAATAAATAAAACGTAGTAGAGTTTCTTTCATTTTTTCCTCTTTTACCATTAGTTTGCAACAAAGAAAATTGGGGTGTACATTATCTTCCTTCCTTCCTTCCTTCCTTCCTTCCTTCCTTCCTTCCTTCCTTCCTTCCTTCCTTCCTTCCTTCCTTCCCTCCATTTATTTATTTTATGGCACTTGTGTAGGTCCATAGCAGTGAATTAAAAAAATAACTTTCACAGTTCCCAGACAAGATGGTAGTATCTACTGTATGAAATAAGTGCTAAGAAAACATGGAAAACATATACAATTTCAGTGTTGTTTTCTTGACTGAATGTGCTTAGAAGCAAGACAAAAAATGAGATTCTTTTATGTAGAAATTTGAAATCTGTTTGAAATCTGTCAAGACACTGTGGCCAAAGATGAAATTTATTTCATATATTTGTTCACATAACTCAGGTTAAAAATAGACATAAAAATGGGCTTAATTTAAATATAATGAATGTAGTTATATAAAACTAAATGCCACAATATTAAAAAATGCTCAAAGTCATAAATAAAAAAAATCAATGAACAGAGCTATTTTATGGTAGTGAAACTGTATATTATATTAATGGGAATATAAATGAAGGATGACATATAGACATATTAATATTACCTTTTTCTGGTTTATTTTCTTCCAGAGGACTGAGTGCCCAAGGGGATAATATCAAGTTTATGAGGGAGGAAGTGTTGCTTTTAAAATAGTATTAGTTTTGCACCATTTATGATGAGAAGTTATGGATGGCTAGATTAGAAAGAGGTTGGCAACAGACTTGGGTATTATTGTTGTTTTTTAATCTTCTCAATTTTGTTCAGGACAAGGCTATTTACTATTCTTGTTTTTCTCAGATTCCCTTTCAATGTATTTGAACCACAACTCCCAACAATTCTAGGATATCTGACATGTCTAATACTAGCACATTGGAAAAAGCTATAAACTTTTGTCCTGTCTCCTATCTTCTCTTTTGGGTGAAGGTGGTAAAAAAAAATGGTTGCTCGACAGGTCCAGGAAATCCTAGATTTCTTGGACCCCTTTTAGTCAGGTTTTTTAAATATGCAGTACTACATATACAACTGTATGCTTAGCATATAACAAATAAAGAAGCAAAGTAATTAAAATTAGCTTTTTAAAAAGAAAAGTGTGGGTTATATTAGAAGGATATTATGCACACCTAACAAAGGTTGTAATTTACACAATATATTCATGCACTGATTTATATATATATATTGGTGCAAACATCACAAAAAAATTCTGAAATTTGAACTTTGAATTCAGTTGAATTTCACTAACTTTCAAGACAGAGGATTCTTTCTCATCTCATCTAGAAAAGTTGACTGCCTGAATGGAAACATGTGGGTATTAACTCCCAAAAAAGGGTTGGTTTGTCTAGAGAGAAATGCTTTGGCAAATTATCCATTAACCTCTCTCATTAGCATGGCATAAGTCAAAGAAAAATGTTAGCTTGAGCTTAATTGAAGATGATAGTTCTACTGCTTTTGGATGATAGGATTCTCTCCTTTGTCTATAGTTCAAAATAAGGCATCTAATTATATTCCAGGTCTTATTAATCTCTAACTGTTTGTCACAGGACCAATGCACAGAAAAGTGCACATGAAAGAATTTAATGAATTTTGGAGAGCAAGATAAATCTGTCACTTTCTTTGGTGCCTTTCTCCTATTTTTAAAAATATTATTAGTGCTTGCTGGGATAGATGCTGGAAATTGAAAGCAACTGCGGTATTTAAAACTATTGAAAATCATCCATGCATTTACTGCATGTGTTTTAATTTATAGAGCTCTGATACTTTAGAAGAGCAGGTGTGTGGGTCAACTGAAGGGATAAAGGGGAGGAACCTAACTAACTGTGGTACCATTTTTGTCTTGAAGAAGGCATAAACATTAGAAAACTACTGATGGTCTAAAAAAATGCATACATCTCCCAAAAAATTGATCCACTGTTGATATTCTCATCATAGAATAAGCAATCAATGCTAATCACTTCTTTCCACTAGATGGTGTGTTGCATACTAAGCATCTTTACTATTAGAATAAGTCTGACCTTTGGTTTTAACTGGTTTCTGAAATCCCATTTCATGTAAATATATTTGAAGGATTGCAATATCAAGTTTGAAGGAATGGAATATATCAAGCTCCTGGTTACACTCAGTAGTTGATTACCAGAGACTATTTTACTGGGATTCAGTTACTGTATGTATGTGTGAATTTCTCTGTGAGTATTACTGGGCTTAAAATATTATGAACAGCCTGGAAAAATGCCTCCATGATGCCATTCTATTGGATTCAAAAAATCTTATTTGTTTTTCTTGGATTTACCTTTCCTGAGTATGAGATGAACATCCAGTGACTTTAAACACTATATTTTTGAAACTCATGACACAGCATGTATATGTTGTTGGTTTGAGCTCCGAGCTTGGTGATTTGGTTGCAAATGTTTCATCCCCATTGAGGAGACATCTTCAGTCCAAAGTGCACTGAAGATGTCTCCTCGAATGGGGATGAAACGTTTGCAACCAAATCACCAAGCTTGGAGCTCAAACCAACAACAAAACTACCAACCCGAGCTACTAATATTCAAAGACATTTCAACAGCATGTATACAGGTATATATCATGTATATACAGCATGTATATTGTCTGCAGATGTTACAGCGTTGAGGTTCTAATATGTGGCTAACAAACATCGCTAAAGCCGCATTTTCCCTGCTATTACTTTAATCCAATGGAAACAGGTCAGAAGCCTTTGATTTACTTCTGGATACAAAGAAACTACTTCAAATTTGAGGAAATCCATTTTTCTCCCACAAGTTTACCGATGTATGCTTGTATTTATCACTTGAAGTGTTAGCTACATTCATTTTCCAGTTTTAGTTTCCTTGAGTATGACCTGTCTGTTTTGGCAAAGAGCAAGTGATTTAGTCCCCCTTTCATTCTTCTCATTCCCTAATTTTTCTTCCCTGCTTCGGGAACACCTTGTTCTACTGAAACGCCTCCACATCTAACAACTTCAAATCTATGGTGTAATTCACGTTTAACTTCTAAGCACTGAATGTAGGAATCAGATTGGGCAGATTTTTTTCAATCTTACTCTATATAACATGAAAAGTAGGAATGGATAACAGAACTTAAATTTTTGTTTACAGATAAATGAGCTGGGCTTTTTTCTTTTTCTTTTTCGAGAGGGTAGTATTTATTTTTTCTTTGCTTTTGGGAATACTTGGCTTCTCTTCTCCACCTTTATATTTCTCTTTCATTTATGCCTTTGGATTCTCTTCATTTTTCTGTCTTGTAAATACTAGTATGTATAAGAAGTATTTAGTGGTTTCTCTGTTCACCTTAACTATCTGATAGATAGATAGATAGATAAGATAGTGTATCTAAGCAACAGTGTTTTGTTTAGCAAGCATCTTCGATGCATATATGAATTAAAATTTTTATTCACTACCAGGGACAGCTTCTTAGTGGGATAAATGAATCTGACAAGTTGATTTACTTAGATTGTAATTTTTTTGACCCTTAAATTCATTCCTCCGTGTTTCTATTTGCATAAAAAAACAACTGATATGTATTTAAATGCACATTTCACTCTCTATTTTTTTGTTTTAAAAAAGTCGGCAGAAGCTTATGTTTTATTGATGTTGAATGCTAATTTAGAGTTGGGACAAAAGACTCTAGGTCCCATGATCACATGCAGTCTTTGGAAGCTTTCTGTTTGCTCTGTGCACTCCTTCCAAAATTTGCCGTTAAACTGGAAATTTTAACTTAACAGAAAGAGAAAATTATTATATGGAATTGTGGAGTGACTGTACAAACTGTCACTAATCATTTCTTCTCATTTTAAATATATGTGATTGGGGATTAAATGAGATCAAATATATATTTGCTCATTTTGTGGAGGGGAGATGCTATCTGAAAGGCAAGACTGCTCCTTGACTTGTAAAGATTCAGTGGTTCAGGAAACCCGAATTAGGTAAGTGCTTACTAAAAACAAGCTGAATGAATATATCCCATGATCCTAGTGGGTATATATCACTTATAGCATACATATTTATTTATAAATTTACTTATAAATTTATTTTAAATAAATTGCTTTATTACTGCTACTTATTTTCCGTATGTTTCTGTGTAGTAACACAGCATTCCCTTCCAATAGTTTTTATTATAATAACTGTTCCTGAGTGACAAATCACATCCACTATGAAAGACAGAGGAACAGTCACTGATAATACACTATTTTGATGTTTCCCATGCCAAATTTAACACATTTACCCTTACAGTAAAAACAAGTGATTCTTCTATATTGATATAGAATCCACTCATATTATCTTGTTCACAATCTCTTTTCATATACTGTAGCATTTGTTCTCTATTGATCTACAAATTAAAATAATATGGAGGCTGAATGCATATAACTGTAAGAATGGAATTTAGATCACAGATTCATAGACATTCCAGCATTATCTTAAAGTGCCAAATTACACCTAATTGCTATTCTCTTTTTTGATCTGTCTTTTTCTACACAACTGGATTACAATTTCTGGCTTATTGTGCAGCTCACTTCTAGGTGCTAAAACATCTAATTTATCCCTGATGCAGAAAATGGAGCTGATTCAGAAACGTCAACAATCAAGATCTTGAGAGCAGAAGTGAGCAGATCTATCAAAATTGTCATTCTTATATTTTGCACTGAGACCTTCTAACATTTTCTGATTAAGGGACACTTTTTTCTGTCTGGTTTGAAATTGTGACCTAAAATGGGATATAGACTTTGTGTCAGGTTTGCAGGGGATGAATAAACATGCTCATATTTTAATATCTGCCACTAACATCAAATAAGATCAAACAAGAAAATTCCTAGCCATTTGTCTATCAGTGAAGAAAGTTACATATTTAGCTGTCAGGTTTTGTGTGATTATGTGTGACTTTATTATGTCACACATGGATATGAATCATTCTAGAATGTCACATAAAATTACCTCTAGATACTACAACGTGCCCATCTATAATCTGAATGTGAGACTGTGGCAATGATTTAAGTGAAGCTTCTGTGATGTGGTTGGATTGCTTTTCAAGATGTTTACATGAGTTTACAATTATAGTGACAGCCAGGTACAATGCAGTGCATTGTGTCTATATGAAAGTTTATAGTCAAGACCGATAATTTTCATGTAACTCTGGATTTAAAAATAAAAGCAAAAAACCCCCTGGATTTATTTCAACATGTACCTAAATGGTTTATCCAACTTTCCCTAAAAGTACAATTACTTTAAAAAAAATTATGTACTTCTTGCCATGAGTATATAGGTAGTCCTCGACTTACAACCATTCATTTAGTGACCAAAGTTACAAACAATGAAAATAAGTGACCTATGATAGTTTTTCACACTTATGATTATTGCAGCATCTCCATAGTCACGTGATCAAAGTTTGGGATGTATTTATGATGGTTGCATTGTCCCGGGGTCATTTGATCACCTTTTGCAATCTTCTGACCAGCAAAGTCAATGGGGAAGCCAGATTCATTTAACAGCTGTGTTATTATTAATTTAAGAACTGCAGTGATTCATTTATCAACTACTGGAAGAAAGGTCATAAAATATGACAAAACTCACAACTGTCTCGTTTAGTAACAGAAATGTTAGTTTCTCTTGTGGTTGTAAGTTGAGGCCTACCTGAATTAACCTGCAGCACATTTCAAAAATTATGCCATCCAAAGGATTATTGTTCCAATTTTTGTATAAATCTGGAAAATATGAATTAGGTTACGGTACTTGCAAAAGTGGACTCAATAAAACTCATCACTTTATATACCTGCCAAGGCAACATAAAGCAACACAGGTAGAGGCAAATACTAGTTGCTCTGTTTTACATACCATGTACATCAGTGGTGCGTTGCTCCCGGTTCGGACCGGTTCTTAGAACTGGTAGCGCTGGCGGCGGGAGGCTCCGCCCACCCACCCGGAATGCTTCTGCACATGCGCAGAAGCATCATGCGTGTGCAGAAACATCGCATGTGCGAGCGCGCGCACAGACTGTTGGCAAAATAATTTAGAATCCACCACTGATGTACATGGCTATAGAAAAGACTAATAAAATGAAGATTGAGATTTTCCTTTAGGAAAGATTTGTTCATAGGACATGCAATAACCACATAAAATTTTGAATTCTGATTTTATATGTGGATGTTATTTTATGGAAAAAAACCTTTGTTGAAATTAGATCAGAAATATGAAAAAGAAAAAAAACCAACTGAATTTATGCAGGGAATTAAGAACACAACATTGATGTGATTCAAAGAACGTTTGTTATACTACTTTGAAAAACCATAGTGAGTCATGAGTGAGTGCATGTAAAATATTGAAAATGATGAAAGCCCAAATGCAAAACTAGAAGGACATTTCAAGTGTTCATATTACTAATATAAATCAGACAGCAATATTATAACCAGAGCTGTGTAGGAATATATTTTCACTTTTAAGCTCATTTGGAATTCTGACAATCAAGTTGTAATTTAAAACTAAAAAATACATTATAAGGAAGAAGTTGTTTTTGAATAAGACAGCTATAAACCAGACATAGATACAATTTGGTTTTGATAAACCATCAACAAAGCAAGTGGGTGAAAAGAACCACTAATTGTTGCATTTGCAACCCAAACTATTAAGCATTGTTATATTTATATTTCCCTAACAGATGTCTAGATTATGAAGATAGTTATATTTGAGTTTGCTTGACTTTAAAAATTAAAAAATGCTATTTTGTTTTGTTTTTTTAATAAAGGATGATAGTAGAGACAACATAGTCGTACAGTATTTATTTATTTATTTATTTATTTATTTATTTATTTATTTATTTATTTATTTATTTATTTATTTATTTATTTATTTATTTATTTATTTATTTATTTATTTATTTATTTATTTATTTATTTATTTAAATGGATTTCTATGCCGCCCAACTCCCAGGGGACTCTGGGCGGCTCACAACATATTAGAATCCATTACAAAATATAAAATACAGTAATTAAAAACATACAAAAGTTAAAAAGAGTATCTCATATTCACAATCAAGGGGGGGGGACCCATATCTAATCTAGTTGGTCTCACTTTCACCCCGCCTGCCGGAAGAGCCAAGTTTTTATTGCTTTCCAGAAGGCCAGCAGGGTGGGGATGGTCCTGATCTCCGGGGGAAACTGGTTCCACAGGGAGGGAGCTCCCACAGAGAAGGCCCTCCCCCTCGGCCCCCCCACTTCCCAGTATTCTATGGAAGTGTTGAAATCCTTCAAGCTAACCATAAGATTATTAAATCCTAGTGAGGAATATTTGTCAGAAAGAAAAAAGAGACAAACAATTGCTTTGTAGGACATGATGGTGAAGATATCTACTATATTTTTGATTATCATAGAACTTGGTTAACATAATCATCTGTTCATTGCATTTTGCTGTAATGGAACAAGCATCGTTGAAAAGTAGACTTGTATCTGATCTGAGCTGCCATTATCCTGAGAAAAACTATTCATATTTATATGTTTCATTTCATCTTTCTTTTCCAGCAGTCTGTGTTTCAACTGGATATAATGCTTGTCCACCTTTTCGGTTCTGTGGTCATTTCCAAAAGAATTTAGGATTGCATTCATTGTTTTGTACAGATACTTCCTCTATTTCCTCTATGTAACATGATAAGTGACATGCTGTCAATCTTTGCTACTGGGAAAATCTTTCAATACATTTTTACATTGTGCCATCACAGGATTATCTGGGATGCCACACTTCATAGTATAGCATTATAGATAGGACTGATATAAAATGTGGAATCAGTGAAATAGATGCCTGTGTTCTGGACTAGTTCAGCAGTGGGTTGCTAGGAAAGAGAGGAGTAAGAAGAAGGAAGGAAGAGGAGGAGGAAAGAGAAGAGGGGAGAAGAGAGTTAGGAGAGAGGGCAGGAGGGGAAGTAGGGAAGAGGAGAAGGAGAAAGGGAAGGGGAAGTAGGTTTAGAAGGAGAAAGAGGAAGGGAAGGGAAGAAGAAAGAGAAGGAAGGGCTGTATGAGATAGGAAGGGAGGATGGTAAAAAAGCAACCTTGAACTAATAAAGCAATAAGATAAATATAGATTATATGTGTAAAGATTTTGTAAAAAATGAAATGAGATGATAAATATGTGGAAATGTCTGTATGGGAATAAAAATAAAAAATCTTCAAAAAAAAGCAGTAGGTTGCTACCGGTACGGTACGGTTCTACGAATCAGTAGCGGTAGCAGCGGGAGGCTCCGCCCATCCACCCCAGACACTTCTGCGCATGTGCAGAAGCGCACACGCAAACTGGTAGAGATGGGATTTAGAACCCATCACTGGACTAGTTGTATATTTAGTTTATTTAAGGCTCAAGTTTCAAAGAGAAACTATCCTTGATGGCAGTATTATTCCTGGATTCTAAGCAATTGCCATCCCTGGCATAAAGATAAATTTGAAAAACTTGTAGAGTTATCAATTAACAAAGGAGGCTTAGAAGGAGACAAACTATCCATGTGATTGCTAAGAGTCAACAGCAACTTGATTGTACATAATCAATAGTTTCCTGCTCGTTCAAGGAAGAATGGATAGTATTTTAAACAAGCTGTTAGGAAGACTCCTTCTTGTAGAGTTTAAAAATTATTTGGATGGCCTGAAATGCTGTATACTTAAAGGTTTGCTGTGTTTAAAGTTGTTTTATACAGCAATAAACTAGATATTGATAAAAATAATACATGGGGAAAGGTCACAGGATAACAGATTTCATTTCTTCTTTGAGAAAATAAAAATAAAAATTATGGCTCTTGAAAGCAATGAAAAGATGTTTTTAAGAAACCAAAGTAAATCCATTTGAGAAGTTAAATTCTGTCTCCATCGGTCTGAGTGCAGTTAACACAATCCTTTTATATTGCCCTTTGAACCATAAGGAGAACACTTATATGAAGAATCACATTTAATAAGTTGTCATTTTATTTATTTTATGTGTTTTAATACTTTTTGGTATTTTGAAAATCCTATGGGTGGTGAAAGAAACAGCCTATATTTAGTATGATTAAGCTAATGATCCCTCAAAACCTCAGCTGATCTGTGGGGATAATTATTGTAGTTGTGAGTAGAAAGAAAAGGGACCATCATTGGTCATTACTGTTCTCCAAGGGTAATGGCTGCTTTAGAGAGGGCTGTAAAGCACTGTGAAGTGGTATATACCGGTAAGTCTAAGTGCTATTGCTATAATACTTGGAAGTTTTCCAGGATACTGAAAGAATAAAATCAGAAAAAGCCACAATTCCCTAATCATGGGATTTGGTGAATAAGGGCTTTGCAAGTCTTGCACAAGCTTTATCAGGTTAAGAGCTGATACATTAGAAATCAGTAGAGTATCAGCAATGGGGGAAGTGGATATATCAAATCTGAAAGTGATTGTGTCCAGATCCAGCCATTTCCCCCCATAAATTTCATAATCTCCCCTGCCCATCTTCTCCTTTCAATCTGGTTGTTGCTAAATCAAAACATATTTCTGTTTCATTATTGCATCCATAGATTATTAGGAATGAAAAATGAATTAAATACTATTCCATAAGCCTGCTAAATTACCAAGCTCTATGCCAGATATCTGCACTGGAAAATAAGAGACTAACTGGTGAAGCCAAGGATAATTTTTTTGGCCATTGAACAGGCATGCTTTAGATCATACTAACCCCATCTGGAGCTGGATTTACCATTTGATGATAAAATATCACCTAAAGCAACTTTCAGCAGGCTCTTGCCTGAATATTGAAGGGAAATCTTTTGGCACAGAGTCAAAATCACCTCAATATATCATTACCCTTTTACTCTCATATATACCATACATAATAACACTAGCTTGAGGGTATGGTGTAATGCAGCAAAAAATCTTTCAGAAGCAGCTCCTAGTAGGAATGAAGTTGAACAATGATGTGGCCTCCTACTGTTTAATGTTTACATCAACTCAATAACAGGGCATTTAAAACAACAAAAATACAAATACAAATTCCCAATAAACATGTAGCAACACTACTATATGCAGATCACGCAGTGACTTTATTGCATATTTCAGCTGTCTAAAGACAGAAATGAAATTTTTGTAGGACTAATTCACTGTAGCTTAACTTTGAAAAAAAATATTGTGCTCTGTTAGAAAGTACATTGCAAAATGATTAAAAATCGGCCCATATTATCAAGGAGCATGCCACTGAGTTTATCAAATTAAGGATGAAATGAAATATGATTTGGGTCCAAATCTATAACGAATTCATATCCCCATATTATTCATGCCTTATTTTTTCTCAAGGGGTTCACTGACTATTTTTCCCCTTATTCCAGAGGTATAGAATGTCTACCAGCAGCTCAAAAACATTTATCGTCAATAGCATAGTGATTTACAGCCCTCTCTAAGCGGTTTACAGAGTTCAGCATATTGTCCCCAACAATCTGGGTCCTCATTTTACCGACCTCAGAAGGATGGAAGGCTGAGTCAACCTTGAGCCGGTGAGATTTGAACAGCTGAACTGCTGAACTAGCAGTCAGCTGAAGTAGCCTGCAATGCTGCATTTAACCACTGCGCCACCTCGGCTCATGAGATACTGAATAGCTTCTTTATAAGTTTCAAGAAGACCAATACAAACATTTCATTAAATTTTGGGTGGTTCAAGCCAAATATCTAAGAAATCTGTTTCTGGCTGCTTAGTCATAATTTTGCACTTTACGCAACAGCAAAGTTGACTAAAGTAGAAACCAGAATATAGACGATCACCTTCAATTACTGGGGAAAACAAAAATCCTGTCACAAGGTTTAGGCCCTGTAACAGGGCATTACTGATAAATTGCAGAACTATTTTCTTCTAAAGTCCATTTGGCATGAGGTTGCAACTTAAGCAAAAGATCTGGTTATGGAATTCCAAACTGAATTTAACAGCATCAAACTAGGACATCATAAGAACCAGTTTAAACTATTTAAATATTGCAAGCAATGCATAGTAAAAAAACAACCATAAGGATTTTATGTAGTTTGATGTTTTAACATTAAAAAAATAGTTATTGAGAGAACTAGACTGATGCCAATTTGGAAAAAGGGTTGGTGCTTTTCCATTGCACGAAGACAAGTTCATCTTTGTACCCATGCAGCAGTCATTTATTAAAGTTCTATGTACAAATGGGATATTCTGAAGAAATTGACAATCAGAGTCAATTGTAGCATGTAGAATTCTATATGGTATGGAAGCAAGGCAGAAATGCTCATCAGACATGCTTATCAGGATTATGCCCTCCAAAAATTAGTTGGACCTCTTTAATTGAGTGGTTCATGCTTTCATGTTACGTATAAAGCATATCATGAGCCCTCCGGCCACAAAAATGCAGTTATGCTATTATGTTATGACCTTAAAGAGAATTTTTATATAATTTTTCAAATTATCAAGTATGTATAAAGGCATTCTAAATGTATATTGAAAATGTTAAAAACATGAAGGAACATTTTTAAAAATGTATTCAGATACAAATATTGAAATAGAGGACTTAAAAAACAATTAGTTGAAGCCAGAGGTTTTCCTAGTGGGACTGATAGAAACATAGTTAGAAAAAAGTAATGGAAGATTGTTTCAATATATAATTGCTGCAGTGCAATTATTTTATGCACACAGATGGAAAGATCTGACACTATCCACCACTGATGAATGGTTGGTGAAATTCACAAAACTTGCTGATGTAGCCAAAATGACTTTGATTAAAGAAAGGTAATTATTGACATTCATCAATGACTAAAAAACTGTTAAACACTTTTTGAATAAAAAAACAATATGTATGACATGATTTTGATGATTATAAAAAATGGATTACAGAAAGAAAGAAATTATAATATAATCTTAGAGAGTGAGAGTTTGTATAAGTGCCAAGAACAAGATTGGAAGCCATTTCTTTATATTTTTTTTCATGTTTTTGGTTATTTTCTGTTTTTTTTTCTTTTTTCTGATTCCTTTGTGACCCTTTATTGATGTCAGATAATGCAAAATCTGGACAATCTCAATTATTAGGTTGAACCTCATACTCAGGACTCCTTGGCGTTTTCTGAGTTGGTAGTTAAAAGTGAACTGCCCTTTATAAATCAAGGATAATTTTGTAGTGAGGACTCCAATTATAATCTAATACTAATCTTTGATTATTTCTTTCACTTTAGAGTTGATAGGTAGAAATAAAGTATTTTTAAACAATATTTTAAAAATTATTTACCCCCCCCCCATGGGATTATGTATTATCTATCACCCAATTGTGAGTCAGGGTTCTTAAAGCATAGGTCCACCTTTTGGATAGAATCTTCTATCTTCTTTTTAAAATGAAATCAAAAACTCAAAATGAGATTGAAACTTTTTCTATATTTGAAGTTATGAAGGAAGAACTGTTTATTAACCAATTTTGCTTTTATCGTGAAACACTATCTTATTAAACAAAATAGAAGTAAATCAGAGAATTCATTACTTTGATGGAAATTCACCTACTTGAAAGATTTGTTTTTCCTTTTTTCTTTTTGTCCAATGCTTGCTTCTTTAATGATAGCATTTGCAAGATGCGTCCCAGACAAAGCTGTCAGTAGTCAGTAGTTTCCAATTATCTGACAAACTAGTCTCATTATTCATGAGAAACTATATTAAAACTCTTCAGAAGTTAAAAAGAAAATTGATGTCAGAAGAGACACATGCTGTTTCTCTCTCTCTCTCTTTCTCTTGGTTGATGAGTGTCATAAAATGCAAGTTTTGTTTTAAAAAGTAAAACTCAAAAGAATGCATAAATCTCATTTATATCAATATAACCCAAGACTTCAGGTTACAGATGCCCCCAAATTTCACTTTTACTTCCAAATAGCACCACCAACATTTACCACTGAGTCAATATTTTGAACTGGTGAAATGCTAAATAAATGATTTTCATTGTAAAGGATTTACATGTAAATGAAATATAATGTTAAATTACATATACATATAAATTAGTCTGTTTAATGTAATTCAATGCACATGTAAATATAATTTAATATTTAATATTTAATTACCATAAGGATTGGCATTGTAATAAAGTGTTGAGTCTAGTAATTAACATTGGATAATATTCATTAATATATTGAATAAATTGATTAGATGACTTATGATTCTAATAGTATTTTTATGTTTATAAAACATTTCAAGCACTGAATGAAATATGTACAGTACATGTACACATTTATATGTAAATCTACAAAATGTTGAAAACAAGAAAATGTTACATAGATTTAAAATTACTTTAATATGTTACTCAAATTATTTAATTAAAGTAATTTTAAATCTATGTAACATTTTCTTGTGTTCAACATTTTGTAGATTTTCATAATTATCACATTGTAGAAAGAATTCCAAGTCATATTAATTTCATATATATTACAGCATTTTTTCCCCAATAAATATTCAATGGGGTAGAACTTTTATATGGTCACAGAAGGAGAAACGGCAGCACTCATTTTTATTAATGTTGGGCTACAGGATGTCCAGAAGTTGACTTGATCTATATATTATTTAGAAAATGGATAAATAAATTTATACTAGAAAGAGATTGAGTGCAACATCCATAATTCTTGGTCATTGGCTTTCCTTGATGTAAATAATAGAGCTTCAAAATCTGTTACTACTCCTAGAAGGTTAATGGAAAATCTCAAAGAGATGCTTTATTTCTATCAAGTCTTCAGTACAGGAACCTTTTGATGTGACTCTGCAAAGGAAATAGCACTCCAGTTTTAGGCATTGCGTTAGAACTGCTGGATTACATCAGATTGTCTGCTTCACTGCCTTTCAGTGGTTTTCTGAGCAATCTTATGCCAGTACAATAGATCCTTTAGTGAAACAAATCACTTCCTGCAAACATGAGGCAGAATCTTGCTTTTCATTGTTGAAGTCCATTGTTTTATTTTGGTTTTTGATTTTTTTGTACCCTATGTGAAAAATTGAATGAGTTGTCTACAAATGTTTGCTTGTGCTTTATGGAATAAATATGTTTCAGATGTTCTTTTCGTGTTCAAGTGAATTCACATCATTGCCTGCCTTGACTTCCCAGATAACATAATGTTATGTTAAGTCCAGTGCACATGGAAACATTGAGATTGAGATTCTGCCCCTTCCACTTACCATATATTGCTTAATTCTCCCCAGGGATTTTTAAAGGTAAACAGAAACTTTGCAAAAACAAATTCTGACTGAAACTGATAGTTGCATTATTCTAAAACCATGAACGATCCTAAGTCTTGATATACATAGGCATATTATGTTATTTTTTTTTAAATTTTTGAGTACAGCAGGTGCATGTAAAGTTAAACAATAACTATATTGGAAGAGCTCTACTGCTTTAAGCAGCAGTGTAATCATTAGTTATTATTCAAGGATCTTTCACAGAAACTAGTCTCTGTTTGGACTGGCAGATTTACAAGTGAAAAGCTTGTATAAGCAGAGAAAATGGAGAGAAAAATTTCTGGACCCAGCTATGAATGACAGATGTTTCCACAAGATTGTGAGATACACTTTATCTATATTTATCTATTTAATATATTTACCAGGTATATCTACTGTTGTTCTAATGCTGCCTCTTTCTTCCTATTAGTGATACAAGTCTAAGAAATGGCTCCAATGTTGGAAAGCTTAGGGTTTTTGAATTTCTAGTTTGCTAACCATAGGATGTACTAAGATTAGATGTACTCAGGAAAGGATAGGAGGGAAAAAGAGGAAGTAGAAAGGAAGGGGAGAGAGTGAGGAGGGAATTAGGAAAGGGGTAGAGAGGGAGGAAGAAGGTAGAGGGGAGAGAGAGTGATAGAGGGAGAGGAGTAGCATGAAATATAGAAAGAAAGCAGACTGGAGATAAAAATATAAAGGAGAAAATTAAGGATAAATGTCTAGGTTATTTTGGATAGAAATACTGTATATTACTATGGATGTTTTGATAATATCGTATATGTATGGATATTTGTATGGTGATGAAAAAATTTAAAAAAAATTTAAAAAGATTGTGAGATACAAAGAGAAGAACCTTATGCTTAAGTGCCTTAATTTTCTTCACATAATAACTTTTTAGAATTGAGCATTGTTTCCCTGTATGGTCCCACATTCACATTGACTTTCCTGAAATTAGCATGTGATTGGAGCTATAGGACTTATGGCATTTTTGTGATGCCTTCAGAGTTCTCTGAAATTGTGTTACCAATCTTGAATGATACCTATATAAGACAGGGGTGTCAAACTCACGGCCTGTGGCTCAGATGTGTTACGTGCTGGCCCCGCCCCCTCCAGTTTAGCAAAGGGGGGAAAGTCCTGATACGTCACGTGACATTGCCATGACGATGTGAGTTTGACACTCTGATCTAAGACAATGAGGTATGATTTTGTACCATGTTTGGAAGTGAAAAAGCAACCCAACAGAATGTAGGTCTGCTCAACTAGACAATAAATGCTTAGTAGACATTAAATAGACAATTCCCGAACAACCTTCCCTCCCTCTTTCTAAAAGTATATTCTGGTCATGTAATCTGACACTCGGCAATTCCTATGGAACAGTTGCTTTCCAAACTGATTCAATTCAAGAGATTATAATGTGATCAACCAGCTGGAAACTTCTCAGAGTTAAAACACCTGCTTCCTCACCAATAAAATAATGCTTAGTCACCAAAAGAAATAATAGAAAGATGACAAGGATCTATCTTCCCTAATGTAGATAAGGATATCTTGATTCTAAACTGAAAATAGTCAATCTGTTGTAAATTTTGTAATCCCAACCGATATGTTAAAGGAAATTCTGGGAAATTTGCTTTACCAAATTCCATTGCTGGTTTAGGTAGCTTTCAAAATGTCTTACATTCTACATCCATACAAAGCATTCCATTAGATCACTTCTGAGGTTCCTTTCAAATCTATGAGTTCATGAAATTACTACCTAAGTAATTTTGACAATCAACTATATTTCAGTTTTATTTTGTTTTAAATTCAAAAGGATTGCTTAATCCTACTTTAAATCAAGGAGTTGTTCAGAATCTATAAATTATGTTGTTTAAAAATAATGAAAAAATTAATTACCTTGCAATTACAAATGAATTTAGAAGCAAAAAGACACTAGAGGAAAGAATTGTTATTTTCTTCCTTTCTTCCTTTCTTCCTTTCTTCCTTTCTTTCTTTCTTTCTTTCTTTCTTTCTTTCTTTCTTTCTTTCTTTCTTTCTTTCTTTCTTTCTTTCTTTCTTTCTTTCTTTCTCTGACAACAATACTCAGAGTTGTCTTTCCTATGTTCTTTTTGCTGTTCCATTAAAACAAATGTCATACAGTTTTTTTCCCATCCTCTACCTTTTAAGGAAAAATAATTTAAGGGAAAATATGACATAGAGCTATTAAATAAGAGAAGGGAACGAGTTAAATATTGTTCTCTTCCTGTTATTTTTTTGAGTAGCAATTTCCTGTGGCTGTTTTTCAATTTACAAGCAACAGTAAAAGTACCCAGTGGGAAGCTATCATTTCTTATGCTTAGTATAGAACCTGTGGCAAAAAACAGCATATGAACAATCTTACAATATGCAGATTTTTTAAGTGACTGAGAGAAAAGAGCTAAGTAAAAAGAGGTATTAAAGGTGTACAGCAGAGGTGGGTTGTTCCCGGTTCTTAGAACTAGTAGCGGCGGTGGCGGGATGCTCCGCCCACCTGCCTGGGATGCTCTGCCCACCTGCCTGGGATGCTCCACCCACCCACCCGGGACACTTCTACGCATGCTCAAGCGTGTGCGCGAACCGGTAGCAAACTAATTCAGAACCCATTACTGGTGTACAGGTAATCCTTGCTTAATTATGAGTGCTTAACGACCATTCAAAATTATGAAGGCCTCAGAAAGGGTAGTTTACAGCCTGTAAAGCACTTTTGACTGTAGCAAAACATCACACACATACAGGTAGTCCTTGACTTACAACACTTCACTTAGTAAACATTCAAAGTTACAATTGCACTGAAAAAAGTGACTTATGACCGTTTTTCACAGTTATGACTGTTTCAGCATCCCCATGGACACATGATCAAAATCCAAATGCTTAGCTACTGACTCATATTTATGATAGTTATAGTATCCCTGGGTCATGTGATCCCCTTTTGCGACCTTCTGATAAGGAAAGTGAATGGGAAAATCAGACCGTGTTACTAATTTAACAACTGCAGTGATTCACTTAACAAATGCGGCAAGAAAAGTCGTAAAACGTGGCAAAACTCACTTAACAAATTTTTCACTTAGCAACATAAATTTTGGACTCAGTTGTGGTCGTAAGTTGAGGACTACCTGTACACAAACACACACACACAGAGTGACATGATTGTGATCTTGGCAACCTGTTCTCACTGACGACCAATTGCCAACCATCCCACAATCATGTGATCACCACTTGCAATCTTCTCTGCCGGCCTCTCCAGAAAGTCAATGAGAAAGTCAATAGGGAAAGTCAATTGGACAGTATAGGTGGGAACAAGATCAACTATTTATTGATTACATTTATATTCCATCCATCTCAATGTCCAATTTACAGTTTGCTTTCAAAATTGCATAGTTTATGAGTCAGGCTTAATTTGTCACATGTATTGAATAGTCTCAATATCCATATTCAGGTGAGATGTAACAAAGGATGGGTAAATAAAAGAATTACAAGTGAAAACTCATATACTTGATCTTGATTTAGAGATGAAATGTCCCCTTTTTAAATATTTGTATAACTGGAGACTACATTACGCACCGAACCTCATAACTTCCTTTGCATTATCTAGTCTTAGAAAGACAGTTTAGGAAAGGCATTGACTCTGTTAAGCAATTGACCTGTATCAGAGCATTTCTGGTATACTTACTTGATACCATGAATATGGTCACAAGTTCAAACATATGGTTTGAAATGAAATGAACATGAAACAGTAAAATTGTTCCTTGAGGGAATCATATTATTTGACAACAGGTGCTGGATGATGAGAAAACAATTGCCTTTCGTCCATTGAGTATGAAAATCACTGTCATTTTACTTACTCTCAGGGAGTTTGGTGACAGCATGAGGAGAGCTGCAGGAGAAAACTAAGTATAAATTTTATTTTAATTGACTGGGAAATGAGCCCACCAGCTGTGGCATTCAATGCATGCTTCTCTCAGAAGAAACAAAGAAAACGAAGTTTTCATGTGCAGAACAAAATCTCTCATCTTGTCTTCTAATGAATCAACATTTCAGTTTGACTTAGAACAGTGACTTGAGAATGGAAAGGTTTCTTATTTATATTCGTTAGAATCTACTTCTCGAATTCAATCACTTGCAGCAGAGTCTTGGGAATACTTCTTCCTCTTCTTCTTCCTCTTCCTCTTCCTCTTCCTCTTCCTCTTCTTCTTCCTCTTCCTCCTCCTCCTCCTCCTCCCCTCCTCCTCCCCTCCTCCTCCTCCTCCTCCTCCCCCCTTCCCCTTCCCCTTCCCCTTCCCCTTCCCCTTGCCCTTCCCCTTCCCCTTCTCCTCCTCTCCATCCCTATCCCCATCCTCATCCTCATCCAGAGGTGGGTTGCTCCTGGTTCGGACCGGTTCTATAGAACCGGTAGTGGGAATTTCCCTGCGCTTGCCGAACCGGGAGCAATCGCCAGTTGGCCATGCCCCCAAACCGGCTCTAATGGTGGCACCATAGGTAGCACCATCTTGTTTTTTTGCTTCTGTGCATGCACAGAAGCTGTTTTTTTGCTTCTGTGCATGCGCAGAAGCTTAGATTTTGGCATTGCGCATGTGTGTGCGTACCCCCACGTGGCGCAGGAGGAAGCGAACTGGTGGCAAGGTAAGTTAGAACCCACCCCTGTCCTTATCCCATCCCCATCCCTCCCTCCTCTTCCCAATCTAAAAATATTAACATATCAATAGCATATTTGCCATACAATCCACAGTGAAAGCATATAAAGTTTAAGGGGGTTAATCTCATTCCTTTTTTGCCCCAGAAATATATCTATATTTTTCTGTAAAAACATTAATATAGATAGAATTCTTTATTGGCCAAGTGTGATTGGACACACAAGGAATTTGTCTTTGGTGCATATGCTCTCACTGTACATAAAAGAAAAGATACATTTGTCAAGAATGGTTGTCATAGGGTTCAAGTAAGCAATCAGAAAACAATCAATATGAATATAAATTGTAAGGATACAAGCAACTAGTTACAGACATACAGTCATAAGTGGGAGGAGATGGGTGATAGGAATGATGAAAAAAACTAATAGTAATAGTAATGCAGCCTAGTGAATAGTTTGACAGTGGTGAGGGAATTATTTGTTTAGCAGAGCGATGGCGTTCGGGAAAAAACTGTTCTTGTGTCTAGTTGTCTTGGTATGCAGTGCTCTATAGCGACGTTTTGAGGGTAGGAGTTGAAGCAATTTATGTCCAGGATGCGAAGGGTCAGTAAATATTTTCACGGCCCTCTTTTTGACTCGTGCAGTATACAGGTCCTCAATGGAAGGCAGGTTGGCAGTAATTGTTTTTTCTGCAGTTTTGATTATCCTCTGAAGTCTGTGTCTGTCTTGTTGGGTTGCAGAACCGAACCAGCCAGTTATAGAGGTGCAGATGACAGACTCAATGATTCCTCTGTAGAACTGTATCAGCAGCTCCTTGGGAAGTTTGAGCTTCCTGAGTTGGCGCAGAAAGAACATTCTTTGTTGTGCTTTTTTGATGACGTTTTTGATGTTAGATGAGATTTTAGGTCTTGAGATATGATGGAACCTAGAAATTTGAAGGTCTCTACTGTTGATACTGTGTTGTCTAGTATTGTAAGAGGTGGTAGGATGGGAGACCTATGGAAAACCGGATAGCAACTGAAGAGTTCTTCTGATAAATTGGAACTGGAACATGCTTATATGGAGCAGCATATAGTAATGTACATTACTTTATATATTCATACCTGGCCAAAACCAGCAGTTTAATCTCTTAATACAAATTATACAGCTCTTCATGCCTAAATTGTTGAATTCATTGTTGTTGGATTTGTATTTAGAATAAGTCTTGACTCCTGAATTTTTACCTTTTGAACAGCATTTCTTTTAAAAACAAAAACTATGTGATTTTCTCTGAAATCATATCTAAGTGGTATTATTTCAGATATTATCTGCAATTTTATTTTTTAGGATCAAATCTAAGAGTCAGTTTGATGTAGCAGTTAAGGCATCAGACTAGAAACCAGGAGACCATGAGTCATCTGAATGAGCCTGATTGGGAGTCGGTCCTAGAAAGAAGGTAATGGCAAACTACTTCTGAAAAAAAACCTTGCCAAGAAACTGCAGAAATCTGTCCAGGCGATCTCTGAGAATTGAACATGATTGACCAGACCATGTCAAATTGAATTATCAACAGAGAAAAGTTATGAGAGAATATGAGGGAGGGAGGGTCCTGAACTCTTCGAGAAATGAAGTATAATCTGGAACAAAAGAGTTTTTGAAAACTTTTGGAGACAAAACAATGTTGGAACAGTGCTTTTATTCTTGCACAGGAACAGGTACCTTTTATTTATATATCTGTCTTTCTATGTATTTTAAAGTTAAGTTTGTGGATTACAATGCATCATTTTCTAAACTCTTAATAGAACTAAGATATGCTTTTGTATTTTAAAATACAAAGGTCTTTCTTTTCATAGCGATGTTCTGCTCTTATGAAATAAGTATCTGTAGACTTGTGTCCAATTATCCTACTTCGAAATGATTTATCACCATTCATGGAAGGTTACAGATATTCAGATCTGAGCAAGTGGGTGATTGCTTTGAACAGAATCCAGCTGTTACAAGTTTTCATCCTTTGTTTTTCTTAGGAGACAGAGATCCTCTAACTCCTCCATCTGGTAGGAGGATTTTAAATCAATGTAGAGCATCTGGTCATCTGGCCCAACTGGGCATTTAAGATCTACCACACCACCATGTGGAAATAAAGTCAGCAGAGCAGTTTTCTGCATAGCTTTCTATGTGGTTCAAATTTCATTTTATTTGTTCATACGTTCTAGGGGAAAGAGATTGAGCATAAATTCTAAGGGGATGGAACCCAAAGAATATATTTCACAAGCTAAGATTGATCTCTAAGAAAATTCAGGCCTCCTTTTGACACAGTACTGAAAATGTTTGATTCTCATAATACTCAATGTCAATTCATGAAGCTTCCCTGACCTGCTCTGACACTCAAAACTTCCCTGACTTTCCCTAACACTCAAAACCTGTCAGTTGCTGTAATTATAGACTAAAATTTTGCTATAGACTGTGCAAAATTTCAGCCAAAATCTGAGTCAGCAGAACTTTATGCATCAACAATACAGTCATTCATAATATTCAGATTTTAAAAGGTTCACCTGTTGTAGCTGCTGAATTTCATTTGTTTCTCACTCAGTTGCTTACTTACAACTTTTAGCACTGTTAAGAACTTTACTATCAATTTTGTTAATAATTGTCAATTTATTCTCTCTCATCTAGCGACTAATGTGTTTCCTCTCCAAAGTTCAAAATTTCTACAAAAAAACTTACATTTCCTATTGTACCCTTTCTCCTTTTCCTTTTAAGTAAGCTGGAACTCCAACAATTGTTGTTTACATATTGTGTTGTGTTGTGATTTTTTTCCTTCAATGTTGTGATCCATTTTTTGCTATCCACAACAAGAGGGCTAAGATATTTTGCAAAACATGTGTATTTGAAAGAATGAGGGAGGGTTAGTGATTAGTTAACTTTTTTGTTTGGACTGGTGACAAGGGAATTTTTGTTAGGAATGAAAATAACTAAGGTGGTACAATAGTGTCTAAATAACAATTTTATATTGCATAGGTCCTATGGAGAAATCCCTGATTGGCTTATTATGTTCTTGTCAAGTCTGTAATATTTCAAGATCAGTGAGAGCAATCATATATAAAATTTCATAGTGATATGGGTGGCAGTGTATGCGATTTACAAAACCATAAAGACCTTTGTTCCATTAAAACAATTTTTTGTGCTTGGATACCAGAATACACATATTTTTTTCAAGGTGTCAAAAAGGTAAAGATAAAGGCATACATGCAATTTTCATGTACATGTACATAAATGTACATAACTATACATTTACACAGTTATACATAAATATCTTGCTGTACATAAATGTTTTGTCTTCTTTTTAAACTTTACAGTTTGGAATTCCTTAATGGCTCCTTTCTAAATGCTATACAGCCCTGACCATGCTTGACTTCCAAGCCCAGAGAAGCCATACGTTTAGACTGACATATTTATTTATTTATTTATTTATTTATTTATTTATTTATTTATTTATTTATTTATTTATTTATTTATTTATTTATTCATTCATTCATTCATCCATCCATCCATCCATCCATCCATCCATCCATCCATCCATCCACCATCCATCCATCCATCCATCCATCTATTTATTTATCTATTTATCTATCTATTTATTTATTTATTTATTTATTTATTTATTTATTTATTTATTTATTTATTTATTTATTTATTTATTTATTTATTTATTTATTTATTTATTTATTTATTTAGTGCTCTCATGTGCCGTCCTACTCCCTGGGGACTCAAGGCGGCATACAACATTTAAAGAACAGCTAAACAATATAATTTAATAACAATTTAAAATACATTTAAAAGAAACATACTAACACATACATACGTGGGGGAGACCAAGATGAAAATCGTCTCAAAGCCCCGCCTGCCGGAAGAGCCATGTCTTCACGGCTTTTCGGAGGCCAGCAAGGTGGGGACAATTCATATCTCTAATTGAATTACTTCACTGAATAAAGAGGCTAGATAGCATGATATTCTGTACAGCCCATTGAATTCAATGAATCTCAGTCCCATATAAACATACATGGGATAATTGCTTTAGTTTGCAAGATCTGTTAATATCGACCCTTTAAGCCTACAGTCAACTGGTAAACTGGAGAAGGGCTGATGCAACAACTGATGCACTGAAATTACATCAGGACTACAATATTTCAATTTTTATACAAAAATGGATCATTTTACAAATAGCTCAAAAGATGGAAAAATGATATAAGACAATAACATTGGGCCTGGGGCTTCTTCTGGGAAATAAGAACAAACACTTTATGTAGAACATTCTATAGTAACTGGCTTATGATTCTTTTATATTTATCATTTGCGTATTTTTTTCCACAAATGTTTATAAGCAGAAATTCAAAAATGGACCTTACATGTTTTATTTCAGTGAACACTTCTGTATTCTTTTACGAAGCCTCTATCAAAC
This sequence comes from Diadophis punctatus similis, assembly GCA_023053685.1. Taxonomy (NCBI): domain Eukaryota; kingdom Metazoa; phylum Chordata; class Lepidosauria; order Squamata; family Dipsadidae; genus Diadophis; species Diadophis punctatus. Next base: position 33,770,886 of record JALIGW010000005.1, on the reverse strand, counting down.
ATGTTTGTAATTTTAGATTCTACTCAAACTACAGCCATTTTCTCTCAATCACTTTCCCTACAATTTTGTTTGGCTTTTTCAATTACGAGAGAAAGCTGAAATCTGAATTAGAGATTTGTTTGTTTTTTTCCTTTTTGGCTGAATTATGAACATTGAGTCATACTTTTATTCTTGGTCAACTAATAAATATTTACTATTTTCCAACTTGAAATCTTTTCCAGCTTGAAATCCATTGCAGTTAAAGAGAAACAGTTCAATATTTAACAATTTATTTAATTCAAGATCCATTTGCCGTATGACAGTTGTAGATATTCTTCCTATAATTAGGGTTGCAAATATTCTCTCTGTCTCTGTCTCTGTCGCTGTCTCTGTCTCTCTCTCTCTCTCTCTGTGTGTCTCTGTGTCTCTTTCTCATTCTGTCTCTGTCTCTGTCTTTCTCTCTGTCTCTGTCTCTGTCTCTCTCTCTCTCTCTCTCTGTGTGTGTGTCTCTGTGTCTCTCTCTTGTTCTGTCTCTGTCTCTGTCTCTGTTTCTGTCTGTCTGTCTGTCTTTCTGTCTGTCTGTCTGTCTGTCTGTCTCTCTCTCTCTCTCTCTCTCTCTTTCTCTTATAATGTTTATCAAATAAGTTTAAAAGGTAAATATTTCCCTCTCTAGTCATGTCCGATTCTATGACACGGTGCTCATCTCTGTTTCTTTGCTGAGGGAGCCAATATTGTCTGAAGACATTTTCTGCAGTCATATGGCCAGCATGGCTAAATGCCAAAGGTGCACAGAACACTGAACCCAATGTGGTACCTATTAATCTACTTGCATTTGTGTGCTTTTAAACCATGGGCGGGTTGCTCGCTTACCTTGCTGCCAGAGCTATGCGCACGCATCTCCACGCTTCGGGGGCGCATAGCTACGTGCAGGCCCCCCCTCATGCGATTTTGCTTCTGCGCATGCATGGAAGCAAAATCGTGCCGAAATCTCACAAGGGAACGCTCGTGCTGGAGAGATTTTGGCACGATTTTTCTTCCGCGCATGCGCAGAAGCAAAATTGCCCAAAAATCACTGAAAAAAAAATGGCGACGTGCGGTTGGACTGGCAGAGAGGGCTCCGGAGTGGTTGCGAAATCCGCCGCTCCCTACCGGAGCTGCGTACCAGGGAACTCTGGTAGGAACCCACCTCTCTTTCAAACTGCTAGCTGGACAAGAACTGGAGCAGGAATGGGAGCTCATCCCATTGTGTGGCACTTGGCTCTTGAACCCAGTGTCAACCCTAAAGCGAACCTGGCTGAGGACATCTTTGCAGCTTCATGGTTGCCACAAAGGAAAGGGGGGGAATAGATAGCTCAGCTCTGCCGTCAAAACAAAAGGTTTTCCTGTGGGAATCAATGTCATTCCAACAGGTGGCTGAGAGAAGAGGAGTGGAGTAACCAAGCAACCTGTAAATAAATATATATATTGCAGTAGTGGGTTCTAAAACCCTTTACTACCAGTTTGTGTGCGTGCACGTGCGAGAGACGCTTCTGCACATGCGCAGAAGCGTCCTGGGCAGGTGGGCAGAACCTCCCGCTGCTGCCACTACCGGTACTTAGAACCGGGCCAAACCGGGAGCAACCCACCGCTGATATATTGGCACTTTTACATCAATTTACCCTGCTCAATTTCATTAAGTCAAATTAACACTTTGAAAAGATTTATTTAAAATAAATTATACTTTATCTCAGAAGATTACAGGCTAGACATAAAGAAAAAATGCCCATGGAGATATTATACATATAAAAGAAACATAGAATCAGCAGCTCAACTGAACCAGCAGGATTGAACTCATTCAATATAACCCCATTGCAGAATTCCTTATATGATCCATATATGCAATGATGCAATTCTGGACGACTTACAACATTAAAATGAAACTATGTATGCATGCATGCATGTACATTTGCAGTGCCAGCTTCTGTATATATCTAGTAGATTCCATGGTCTTAATCAGATAATTCAGAAGGGCAATAGATGTTGAGTTGTTTTTATTTAAACGCCCGTACTTTTGGTGATTTGTACTTGCACAAGATTCTGATGCTACAACTAAATAAGATTAACTTTCACAAAACAAAATTTACTGGTCCCAAAAGAACTTGGCTATTATTCAGAAACCAATTAATTTCTTCTTGATAAATGCATATTGATTTTTGAAAAAGAATGCTACATTTCCCCCTGCTTTTTTTCTTTGTCCTTTTTATTATTTTGTTTTTTTATAAATCTTAATACCATGTATTTTTTGATACAATACTTACGAAGTATTCACTAAAGATTACTGACATTCTTATTGTTTAGATAAATTCAATTGCTAGAAATAAAGAAAGGAAAAAGAAATATTTCCTTGGGGTCTCATTAACCATGAACCAAGATTTGGCTAACTGAATTTAGAAAAAGTTAATTATGTTCATAAATTTAAAGTATTTGGAATTAAATTTAGTCCTGCAGATAAAAATAATTTTGTCTTCAATTGGCATGCAAGGCAGAGCTCTAAATGGGAAAGCAAATTCTTTAGATTTCGGTCCTTCCATGTGAAGATTCTGTACCAGTTTGAAAGTAGTTTCAAACTACTTTCAATGTTCAAACAAATGTTTACATTTGTTTGTTTATTTGTTTATTGGATGTATAAAGTCACTCAACTCAAACAATGTAACTCTGTCCAGTGTACAACAGAAAACAAGCATAAACCAAAAGGACTGAATAACATTAGTTTATTTATCTGTCCAATTTATATAGTGGCCCATCTCAGCAAATAAGTGACTCTGGATAGTATACAATAAAGCTAAACAGTCGATAAATATCTAAAGACCATTATCATTATTAATTATTAAAACAAATTAATTAAAAAGACAATAAAAACAGACCAAGATCAAGAAATAGTAGACAAAGGGATGTTAATAATCAATCAACTTTACCAGTTCACCCATCCCTTAAGGGCCCCAGGTCTGCTGGCTTAACCAGGATCTTCAGAAGCTCAGAATATATGAGGCTAACCTTATTTCAGGAGAAAGAATGTTCCACAATGCAGGCTACCCACAACACTACCCAACACCTAGTGCTGCCAAATGTAGCTCCCTTGCCGATGGAATCACTTTGCTAGATCTGATAGGAGAGACAGATAAAATTGAAAATAGGTGGTCTCTTAGATAACCTGGGCTTATATCAAGAAGGATTCTAAAAATCAACACCAAAATGGTGAATTGGATCTGGAAATAAACTGGTAACCAATGAAGGTTGTGAAGCAGAGATAAGTGTGTTTTCTACAAAAAAACAACAACACATAACTTCTCATGCTGCTGCATTTTATAACAGCTGGAATTTTTGGAAACTCTTCAAAAGTAGACTCAGGTAGAGTACATTGCAGTCGTTCAACTGGGAAGTGACCAAGGTGTGAGTAGGAATGAGCACAATTTGGACACAATATGAAGTTATATAAAGGTCCATTTAGCCACAACTGTCACCTGCTCATCAAGCAGATGTTGTGAGTCTCCCAGATTGTGCACAGGTTATGTTTGGGGGCAGTGCAACCCCATCCAGATGATATAACCTTAGAACTGGAAAGCCTCAAAATTTAAAGCCACTCACTTTTTCTTTTCTTTTTTTAAAAGTTTTTTTAATTATTTTTAATGACAATTACAAAATAAACATTTCATCCATCCATCTGCGGTGTGCCGTCTGGTTACAAATCTCTCTGTGTGACATCCTCTTTCCTTTACCATCTCCTTTTCATTTATATTATTTCACTAAATTCTAAGTATTTAAACATTTAAACATTTTAAAGTTCTTCATTTTCATAATATCTTATCTTAATTACACCTTATTAACATTATACATTTTTATTCTTATTTCTATAGCCTATCATTTTCTAAGGTTCAGTTGAAACCTATGGTTCCCTCTCCAGACCCTCACAGCTTCCAAACACCAGGCTACTCTGTTCTATTCCTCTCCTCCCCCCCAGTTACCACCAGCACCCCAAACAACCAAAATCTTGCTAGCCTCTCTGGATCGAAAAGGACACCAGCTAGCCTGATGCAAGATAAAGGGTGTGAGAAGCAAGCAGCAAAAAGAAAAGCAGCAGATACAACCTCCAACATCTAGAACTGCATAAATACATCGACACTGTACTCTCATATATCAAAACGTGCACAGATAATGTAACAGTGCATAAGAATCTACGGGAATTGTAAACCCTGGATGTCAGCAGAGGTACGGATACTTCTGAGAGCCTGAAATTCCGCCTTCAAGGCAGGTGACAGAGATAAATACAATGAGGCCAGCGCAAATCTAAGGAGAGGCATCAAAGTAGCTAAACAAAACTATAAACAAAAGGTGGAGAACCATCTAGCAGACAACAACCTGAAGCAGGTGTGGCAGGGACTGCAGCACCTAACCAACTATAAGGGCAATACGATGAAGACAGTCAACACCGATGCCTCGTTGGTGGAGGAGTTGAACACCTTCTTCGCCCACTACAAGGTCAAGAAACCTGACTCTGTAGCTCTAGCCCACCGGCCCTCCAACTCCCAGCCACTCACCATGTATGAACACCAAGTGAGAGCTGTATTGAAGGCCGTGAATTCCAATAAAGCTGCAGGTCCAGATGGGGTGCTCGGGAAAGTGGTAAAACCTGTGCTGACCAAGTATCAGAGGTCCTAACAAGGATTTTTAACATCTCCCTGCAAACGGCCAGTGTCCCATCATGTCTGAAAGCAGCCACTATCATTCCAGTCCTGAAGAAAACAGCAATAAACAGCCTGAATGACTACAAACTCATTGCGCTGACATCTGTAGTGATGAAATGCTTCAAGAGACCGGTTCTTCAACACCTCAGGTCATGCCTTCCATCAAACTTTGACCAAAATCAGTTCGCCTACAGAGGAAATAGGTCAACAGGCGTTGCCATTGCTACTGCCCTACATTCTGTATTGAGACATCTAGAGAAACCTGGGAACTACATCAGAATGCTTTTCATAGACTACAGCTCGACCTTCAACATCATTTTGCCGGGCATCCTCATTGAAAAGTTGACTGACTTGAATTTCCCCTCTCTCACTTGTGATTGGATTAAAGACTTTCTGACGGACCGTTCACAAACAGTGAGGGCTGGGTCTTTTACATCTTCCTCCCTGAAGCTCAGCACTGGCTCTCCTCAGGGATGTGTGCTCAGTCCCTACCTGTTCTCATTGTACACACATGACTGCATATCTTCTGAGCCATCTAATATGATAATAAAGTTTGCAGATGATACCACTGTACTGGGTCTTATCACAGGAAGAGATGAATCAGCACACAGGGAAGAAGTCTGGAAGTTATCTACATGGTGCTCAGAAAACAATTTGCATCTAAACACCAGCAAGACAAAGGAGATGTTGCTGACTTCCGGAAGCAAAGAGAGGAACCTGCCCCACTCTACATCAAGGGGGGCTGTGTGGAGAGGGTCTCCTCTTTCAAATTCCTAGGTGTGCACTTAGCCAAGATCTCACCTGGAAAAACAACACATCCCAGGTGGTCAGGAAAGTTCAACATAGACTCCATTTCCTTATGGTTTTGCGGAAAAATCAGGTGGAACAATGACTGATGACTTCCCTTTACCGGTCTACGATAGAAAGCATCCTCACATATTGTGTCACGGTATGGTATGCTTGCTTGACAGTCGCGGACAGAAAGGCATTACAGAGGGTGATGAGCACAGCACAAAAATTCATGGGCTGCTCCCTGACCCCACTGGATGAAATCGTCAGGACCCACTGCCTCAACAGAGTGAGGAAAATCCTTAGGGATGATTCACACCCTGGTCAGCACTTCTTTAGTCTCATACCATTGGGCAGGAGATATCGAAGCATATCCAGTCGAACGAATAGGCTGAAAAATAGGTTTTATCCTTGGGCCGTCAGACTTATGAATGCAACATAACACCACAATCAGGTTTAATATGATAGACTTGCAGGGCCAGCGTAATGTGCAACATGTTTATACCGGTGTAATATAATGTTATATACATAGATGTATGTGGGGATATGTGCTAGTTATTACTTATTTGGGTCTAGGGATTTCTTTTTTCTTTTATTTATTGAGTTATTGAGATGTAGTCTGTGTTTTCGGGGGGCGGGGGCTGCACCAAAGGAGACTTATTCAATCTCATTGTATACATGTTGTGCATTGACAATAAAGCTTTGATTTGATTTGATTTGACTAGGGACCTCTGGACCAGTAGTGGGTTCCAAAACCTGTCACTACCAGTCTGCGCACACCCAAATTGACAGCTTTGTCATATAGGAATTGGGGGGAGGTAGACTGGTCCTCTCCCACCAATACTGACTAGCAATAGCCTCAGAGGCAGAAAAATTATTGCAAAATAGTGCCTTATACTCTCAACCACCTCAGATGCCATGGTTGAGGGTATTAAATTTGTCAAGAGAATAAAGACACCCAGGATGCACCAACTCATATGACACTTGCCACAGACAATGAACAAAATGTCCAAAGCTGTCTCAATACTATATACCAGTCTGGATCCTGCCTAGAAAGCATCCAGAGAATCCATTTTCTCCTAGGCTTTCTGAAGCTCTCAACAAATCTTACTTTTTTTTTTACAGATGGTCTGGATTAAAAAAAAGGCCTTTTGAGGAAGAGGTACAAATCCCCTTTCTCAGAGAAGCATTTACCATTATGTAGATATCTCCTCAAGATTTCCTCAAGGAGATCTTCTCAAGGAGATTATTTTCCCTTCAATCTCTTTTAACAGGATTTTGTTTCTATTCTCTCAATCATCCTCATTGCCCTTCTCTGAATTTGTTGCAGTTTGCCTTAATCCTCTTTAAAGTGTATTAAAGTGGAATCTGGCCAATGTAGAATAAAATGGAGGTATTATTTTATAGAAATTGGAGACTAAACCATTGGTGACACTGCCAAAATTGCAATTGTCCTTTTTGTATCCACATTACTTTATTGACTTACATTCAGTTTGCCATATATTCACAGGACTGGAAGAGACATTGGAGGTCTTCTAAGCAACCTCCTACCCAAGATAGGAGTCTTCATACTATCTCATGTCATCAATGATTGTTTCAAGATGTCTTTCACAAATGCCTGTTTCAAGTGTTTCAAGTAAGCAGTGGGATACCACAAGGTTACATCTTAGGCCCAGTACTCTTCAATATCTTAATAAATGACTTAGATGAGGGAATAGAAGGGGAACTTACAAAATTTGCAGATGATACTAAGCTGTCAGGAATAGATAACACCCTAGAAGATAGGCTCAAGATCCAGATGGATCTTGACTGACTTGAACACTGGGTCCTATCTAACAAAATGAAATTCAATGTCTCTAACAAAATGAAATTCAATGTCTCTAACAAAATGAAATTCAATGTAGAAAAAAGTAAAGTCCTACACTTAGGTAAGAAAAAATAAAAGTATACATATAAACTGGGTAAAACCAGGCTTAATAGCAGTGACTGTGAGAGGGATCTTGGAGTCTTAGTAGAAAACCAACAAAATATGAGCCAGCAGTGTGCAGTGGCAGCCAAAAAAGCCAATGCAATCCTAAATTGTATTAACAGAGGGATACAATCAAGATCAAGTGAGGTACTAATACCACTCTATAAAGCCTTAGTTAGACCACACCTAGAGTACTGCATCCAGTTTTGGTCACCACACTATAAAAAAAGATGTTGAGACTCTAGAAAAAGTGCAGAGGAGAGCAACCAGGATGAGGTGACTGGAGACTAAAACATATGAAGTGCGGTTACAGGAACTGGGCATGGCTAGTCCAGTGAAGAGAAGGACCGGGGGAGACATGATAGCAGTGTTCCAATATTTGAGGGGCTGCCACAGAGAGGAGGGGGTCAAGCTATTTTCCAAAGCACCTGAAGACCAGACAAGGAATAATGGATGGAAAGTGATCAAGGAGAGATTCAACCAAGAAATAAGGAGGAACTTTCTGACAGTGAGAACAATCAACCAATGGAACAGCTTGCCTTTGGAAGTTGTGGGAGCTTCATCACTTGAGACTTTCAAGAAGAAATTGGACTGCCATTTGTCAGAAATGGCATAGGATCTGCAAGGTCCCTTCCAACTCTGTTAATCTGTTAAAAATCTGTTACGTGAAATATACCTGTATTGTATTTTGTTTCTGTTTCGGAAGTGTTTGTTATCTGCATTTTTCTCTCAGCTAAGATTGTTTTAAATTGTATTTCTGCTTCAAATATTTTATTTATCCCATCTCTTTATCCAAACCAGTAATAAAAATATTGAAGACTACAAGTTTGAAGCCTTACACTAACCCATCTGATACTTTCTTCTACTGTCACAAGGAATCATTGATGAACATTGTTTGAGTGGATTTTTGACCCAGTTATGCACCCATTTGTTATATCATCCAACTCTGATATCATTAACTTCCAGATCAGATTTTCATGGGCTGTGTAATCAAATTATTTGGTGAAACTAAGATTTATTAAGTCTAAGCATTCTCATAATCTACTAAAGAAAATATCTAATAAAAATAAGAGATAAATTAGTCTGGACAGACAATTCTTGGCAAAACTCATGTTGACTTTTAATAACTATTATCTTGTTTTCAAAGTTCTTACGAATAAATCACATTATGATCTGTTGTAGAACAGGCTGTAGATTATGTGTAAAGGTGTTTGAGTCTTCAGCAATCCCCTAACAATACAATTTGGATTGATGACAAAAGAATGAGGGAAGGAAGTTATCTGGAAGAGCACTTGTTTGCAATATAGGCAAAAGTATCTCATCAGTGTGGAAGCTGTTGCAAAGTGTTGTAGAAGGTAAGAAAGATGAGGCATCTATTCATGGACTGTATGATACAGCAGAAACTATAGGTGGAAGTGCAGGTACATTCTTGGTGATGTGTCTAAAGTAAAGAGTGAGACACTGAATAAATAACAAGTGTTCTTTGTTTTTTAAAAGTATTTTACCCTAGAATGTAATTTTAAAATGTAATGTTTTTAAATGAACCAAATTTGGATCTTTTATGTTAATTTGAAAGTGTATTTTGATCATCAAAACCATTAGAAATGATTCTAATGAAAAGTTTTATGAAAAGTTTTCTTAGCATCTATTTAGTAAGTACTGTCTCTAGTAGAAAATTTATGTGACAGGAAAAATACATGTATATAGCCAAATTCCAAATTGTGTGATTGAGTGTAGAGAAACATATAATAGTATTTTTTAAAAAATAAATAAATTTCCTAATTAGCTGTACAAATACTAATGTGGTGTTATTTCCTCAATAATGGAAATAACCTTTTTGTAATATTCTTTCTGTGTTCCCCATGCTGCATGCTGCATGCTGTGTGATGTTGAATAGCTTTAGGAAACAAGCATATTGAAAAGATCATAATTACTATTACAAGGGGCTTAATAATACATTCTGGTATTGCCACAAAAATTCTATAAGTTCCCAGGTGTTTGCATTTTATGCCAAATAACTCTAAAACTAATTTTTAAAACTCCAATGGGAAACAATTATAAACTAGCTTTGTAACATAGCACCGTTGATTTCATTGCTTAAATTTCTACTGAACCCATTAAACCATACTTTGTATCACATTTCTAAGGGAAAGAGACTGTCCTAAAGCAATTCTGACCAAATGTGGGTGGGGTTAGAAGAAAAAGGAAAGGAAGAAAGGAAGGAAAGAAAGAAGGAAAGGAAGGAAAGGAAAGGAAAGGACAGGACAGGAAGGAAGGCAGACTGAACTGCATCAAAGCGAATTTATGCATCGCAACCTTCTTCACTTTGGCCCTACATTTTTAAGTATGGTGGACTAGGATGCATAGGGTTGGCTCCATGATGGATCACATGACCTGTAGTGCTTAGAATCAAGCAGTCAGCACCATTCCAAGCTACTTAGAGAAGGGTGAATTCTTGTTTTCTGCAGATCCTGGCCTTATCTAGGCCCTTCCTCCCTCCCTCCCTCCCTCCCTCCTTGTCTTTCTGTATAGTTTTCAGGGAGTTCTATGGTGATAGACAATCAGACAGATATATAACCTACTTTTATACAACTTCTCTTCAACATTCCATTGAGTTTGAAAGAATAATTGACAGAGGTTTGCTTATACTTTGACAAACAAATATAATGTAGTGTCTTTCTGTGGGCTACATTTACTTTATACAGATATAAAACATTTATATGCAGCATCTATAGTATATGTATAGAACAGCAGCATCTATACATATACTATAGGATATTAGAAATGTGGTAAATATTGAGATAAGAGGGAAATAAAGCGCAGAAAGTACAGTGATAATTATCACTTTAGCAGTTGTTGACAAAACAGAACAAACATAATTGCAATGGCAAGCTAATTAACACATATATAGTGTGATATAAAGTGTTATGCTTATTCAAGCCATAGGCATACAATTTAACCTTTGATGAATTATACCAAAGTGATTTTGCTTTCTATATTTTGTTGAATTTTTTATTATTATTAAAGGATACATTAGAGGGTTCCTCTACTGGGTTTGGATGTCCCAATTTCTAATATGAATTTGGGCAATTTAGTTTTATTTGTAGATTCTGACCTGTTTGTTCTGTGTTGAGAGAAACAAAAAATTACTGTATATGTCATATTGACAGAGGAATAACATTTTTATAGGTGTTATCCCTATAGAAATGAAGAGAGAGAAACGGAGTAGGGAGAATGTGCAATAAACTATAAAATGTACCCCTATCTGACAATGATTTTACAAAAAGAAGTTTATCTGCAATTTCAAATTAGAGAATCGAAGGGTGTGTCAGATAAATAAAACTTTAAAATTTCTATGTCAACTTCTTTCAAATGTATCTTGTAGCTTTAATGCAAGAAACAAAATAGAAATAGTGGTAAAAGAGTTCGGAGTTGGACAGCAAGATGGGTGGGTGGCATTTAAATTTAATAAATAAAATTTAATAAATTTAATAAAAAATTATATAGTAAAGCTAACTTTGACACCTAATTACTTTTTAATAACTTTCCAACCCTAGTGATTTTTAACTGGTCACTTATAGTATGTTGCATATAAAAAACTAAATTAAAATGGATGCACAGTGATAAAGCCAAAAGTCAGTAAGTTAAAAACTCCATTTAAAAAAATCATATCACATAGGGAAACAAAACATTAGAAAAAGTATTTTCTCCTCCCAATGTATAGAATTTTAATCATGAACCATTTTGTATTATGATAAATGGAATTTGACAAATATGTCACCCTAATATATCTCCAAAGAATCTTGAGGACACTGAATTTATTGAGTCTCAAATCTTTTTGAACACACAACCAGCCCAATTAGATATGCACTAAGTGAAACACAAATTGATTTTCATCCATCTTAAACAATGCAAATAAGACTATAGTTCATTAATTTTTGGCACCTGTCATAGATGATATATTGAAAAGCAACTATGGATTATAAATCTAAGTCCTTTTAGGAGAATGTTTCCTTTTGGAGGGTATTAGCTTTTCTAAAAGTGAAAAGTAATCCCATGTGGAATAATATCTTGCTGAATTGTACATATTGTTATAGGAAGAAACATGGCTATGATTAGAAAGAGTTGTAGAGATGCTGATAGAGTTGACCTAGAATTTTTATGGACATGTAGTTAGATATTGCAAGTGTATCACCTTTGATGTAAAGGTTTGTGTTATAAATATTGTTACACATCAGTCGATCCCTTATGGCTTATTAAAAATGGCTTCTGACCAACTAGTAGTATAAACTGAGAAACCTGTAGGCCCTCAGATGTTGATCCAGGTATTCTGCAACATGCACAGACTATCAAGTGATGTTGGAAGATTTAGCTCACTAACATTGGCAGGTTATTGTTCAGGTGAGCTTGCCTCTGATCATGAAGGATATTAGCCAGGAGCACACAGTCTGGAGCACATAATGGGGATCTCATGACCTTGGGATGCTGAAACCACTGTACATACATGTTGGTTGCCAAGGGCCCAAATTTTGATCACATGACTGTGAAGATACTGCAATGGTTGTGTGAGAATCAGTTGCAAGTCACTTTTTCAGCAGCCTTGTAATTTTCAATGGTTTACAATCCAAATGGTTGTAAGTTGAGTACTACCTGCATATGTGCACAACGAATTATGAATTTAACTTAAGCTGCATTTGGAAAGATGGGTCTCTTTAAGTAGGATAGTATAGGATAGTAGTAGTTTGTATAAACATAAGTAAAAAGTAACGATAAAAGAGGACAATAGGACAGTAGGACAGAGACAGTAGGCACAGTGGTGCGCTTCTGCACGCCCATTACAGACCTCTTAGAAACGGGGAGAGGTCGACTGTAGACAGTCTAAGGTTAAAGTTTTTGGGGTTTGGGGAAGAAACTACAGAGTCAGGTAGTGCATTCCAGGCATTGATCACTCTGTTGCTGAAGTCGTATTTTCTGCAGTCGAGTTTGGAGCGGTTTACATTTAGTTTGAATCTATTACGTGCTCGTGTATTGCTGCGGTTGAAGCTGAAGTAGCCATTTTAAGTAAGTACAGTGACATAATTTATAGTCACAAATATACTTTATTTTGTTTGAAATCTCCGATAAATGATTCCATGGAGAATGGTTGAAGGTTGTTTTTAAAATAGTAAAAAAAAAGAAGCAGGAGATGATAGAACTGAAATTTGTGAATATCATATGAAATAAGTGCAAATATTTTTTTCGGGATTTTTTTTTGCTTTCCCGAAGCTTTCCCGAAGCAAAATAATACTTCCTAGTTTTAAGGTTTTTGAGAGTAGGCTTCAGAACTTATAGGAGGACCCTCGTGATTTGGCAATATTGTATAACATTCTTATTAGATCAATCAGTGTGAAATAAGAGTGTGCAAATTTGCCTACATCTACTATATGCTAATGCACAAATGGATTTGTAGAAGTGTATTATTTTTGTATGATATCCAATCTGCTAACCACAGTATAGATTTGAGATTTGTTGCAGCTAATATATAATTTTCAGGTTGGATATTAACGAAGGAGAAGACACCAGATCATTACAATCAATAATAAGAGTTTGTTAATGAAAACCCAGTTCTTAAAGCAATGGAGAGATTCCCCCCAGTTAGTCAAAATGGTAAGGAGGAAATTGCATAGAATTGACTTACAAAGATGTTGCTTTCATTGAGCAAGTTTTAGAGTCCTTCAACTTCTCCCTCTCTCACCTCCCACCTCCCACCCCTGCAACTCAGTTGCTTAATTTAAGCATTGGTAATAGAAGGTTGCATATGAATGAGGATTATCTACATTGCTAAATGTCTGACAGGTATTGAGTGCCTAGCAAAGACAAGGGAGAAGTCTAATGATATAATTGAAGTTACAATGGAAGATTATTTTTTTTACAACTTGTGAGAGTAACTAGGAACATCTAATAATCACCTACCGTGTTCTAAAAGGTACATTACAAAAATTGTTGATATTATATGTTGCACTTATCAGTGGAGAGAAGAGCTGCAAAAAAAATCTGCCCCATCTCGATTTGCCACTAAGGAAATATGAATTAATTTCTGCTGTAAATCAGAATCAAATTGGCAGTGCCATAGACAACAGTGATGGCTTCAACGTACCCATCCTACATGGCACTAGCAGATTATTGTACTTTACTTTGCAATAATATATATAGGGGGGTGTTAGTACTCGCTGCTTGAAATGCCTAATGAAGAGTGGTTTTTCATAGCATGCCTATTCCTATTTCATTATTTGAATTTAAAATGACTTAAACAAAAACTCAGACAGTTCTGTCTAGAAAGGGGGGAGAGAGAGAGAGAGAGAGAGAGAGAGAGAGAGAGAGAGAGAGAGAGAGAGAGAGAGAGAGAGAGAGAGAGAGAGAGAGAGAGAGAACATTGATGATGTGAACACTCAGAGTTGCACAAGTGACCCTGAAATAAGTTTTGTCCATGATCCTGTGGCTCTCCCAACTTAAATTCCTGTAAAAAATATCCAGATCCATGTAATCCAATTTGATATCATACTTTTTTTTAATAGTTTGAAGGAATTTATTCCTTATGGTTGATACACACCTAGAAATGTACCAATTAATACAAAGAGTATAAGATGTATGTCAAGTAAAGGCTTTAGTTCAACTATATTAGTTAAGCCATAGAACCGTAATGGTGAGCCATATCTGTGGGCACACGAGCCGTTGCCCTAGCTACAGTGAGCCTGTGCACGCCAGCCAGCTGATTTTTGGCTGGCCCTGCCAACGCCGCCCCTCCCCTCCCTGGAGTCTCCACGTGGCCCGTTTTGGATGCAAGGTAAGTACAGGGATCGTATGGAGGCTCTGGGAGGGCATTTTTGGCCTCCAGAGGGCCTCCAGGGGGTGAAGAAGGCCGTTTTCGCCCACCCCAGGCTCCAAGAAAGTCTCCGGAGCCTGGGGAGGGTGAAAAACGGGCCTACCAGGCCCACTGGAAGTCGAGAAATGGGCCATTTCCGGCCTCCAGAGGGTCTCCATGGGGGTGGGGGGCCATTTTTGCCCTCCCCAGTCTCCAAGAAAGCCTCTGGAACCTAGGGAGGGCAAAAAACGGGCCTACCAGGCCTACTGGAAGTCTGGATATGTACCGTTTCTGGCTTCTGGAGGTTTCAGGCCCAAAATGCTAGGCCCAAAATGGGGCATGGGGTAGCACAGGGGGGATGCACATGCATTAGTGGCAGGTGGGGCAGCATGGGGGGGTCACGCACGCATGCGCAGGGTGCGTGGGGGCATTGAATTATGGGTTTGGGTACGTGTGCACACGCAATAGCGCTTTCGGCACCTGAGAAAAAAAAGGTTCGCCATTACTGCCATAGAATATTATTTCAATATATGGTTACTGCAGTGAACATACTGTATGGACAAAGATGGAAAGATTCACCATTACCCTCCATTGGTAAAATTGACAGAACTTGCTAAATGGACAAATTAACTTCTTTGATTAGAGAAATGACTATATCTACATTTATTGGTGACTGGAAACACTTTATGGATTTTTGAATAAAAATTTAAAAAATGAACTTGTGATATATGGTTTTAATAATTAGAAAATATAAGTTAACGGAAATAGGGCGTTGTTACTTACCTGAACGCCCATTCTCGTAGGGTGGAGCTAGCCTCCAAGATTGGGGAAGACACATTCCATCAGCCAATCAGGACTGAGTCTGACTTCATATAAAAGCTGTCCTGCTACCATACTCCCCCTATGGAGACGAAGGACTAGGTCAGACCCATAGTGTACTCCCCAGTGAAGTCTACCACAAAAATAACACAATTATAGGGAGGGACTTGGAGGCTAGCTCCACCCTACGAGAATGGGCGTTCAGGTAAGTAACAACGCCCTTTCTCCATAGTGGGTGGAGCTAGCCTCCAAGATTGGGACATGCCCAAGCAGTAACATCCCTAGGGAGGGTTCCGTGACACTAGGTCATTGTCCTCTGATCTAAGTGCCGACTGAAGGACGTGCCGGCCAAAGTCCGCATCTGCCGAGGCAAAAACGTCCACTTTGTAGTGTCGAATAAATGGCAGCGGAGTAGACCAGGTGGCCGCCCGACACACCTCCTCAATAGAGGCGCGCGTAGTCCAAGCGGCTGTTGTTGCTGCACTGCGAGTGGAGTGCGCCGTCAGACGAGGCGGACGAGGCAGGTGTAGGTCGTCGTAAGCGTCAGCGATAACTGCGCGCAGCCATCTGCCAATGAGAACCGACGAAGCTTTCCGACCCTTCGATACCTGGTGAAAGCCAATGAAGAGTGCCTCTGAGAGGCGGAAGGAAGCTGTTCGTTGGACATATATCTCGAGCGCCCTGCGAACGTCGAGGGTGTGGTCTTGTTGCTGAGGCGTTGTACCAGGCCCTGTACCGAAGGCAGGTAGCACCAACTCCTGAGCCCAGTGGAAATATGTATTTACCTTCGGAGTGAAGATGGGGTCGAGACGAAGAACAACCCTGTCAGGGTAAAACACGCAGAGGTCCGCCCTGACCGATAAGGCCGCTAGCTTGGAAATGCGGCTTGCGGAAGTAATTGCTACTAAGAAGGCAACTTTATATGTCAGCAGTTGTAGCGACACGGCGTGCAAAGGTTCATACGGCGCCTTGGATAGGGCTCGAAGCACCGTCTGCAAGTCCCATGTTGGGTATCTATGTACCACCGGAGGGCTAATCTGTGAAGCAGCCCTGAGGAAACGCTGCACCAATGGGTGTGTCGACAGGGACCCCCGCTGACGGGCACGCAAGCACTGTAGAGAGAGCAGCCACCTGGCGTCATAATGTGTTGGGTGCTAGTGCCTTGTCGAGGCCCTCCTGTAGGAACTGCAAGATGTTGATGATCGACAGGTCCACTGGACAGAGTGATTTCGTCGAGCACCAGGTGCAGAAGGCCCGCCACGTGGCATTGTAGATCCGGACTGTAGAATCCCTCCGGGAGGAGAGAAGGGTGCGGAGAATGTTGTCCGGAACCCCTCGCTGACTCAGGGAGCGCCGCTCAATTGCCAGGCGGTCAGTTGGAACCAGTGCGGGTCCGGATGCCGCACTGACCCCTGGGAGAGCGACGACTCGGTCGTTGGGATCCGCCAGTGGGGTTGGACCGACAGGGCCTTGAGGTCCGCAAACCACGCCCTCCAAGGCCAGTGGGGGGCGAGGAAGATCACCTCCGCCTCCTCGGTCAAGATCTTGGGGATGACGCGAGGTATGAGGGCCAGAGGAGGAAAGGCGTAGAGCAGGTCGCTCGGCCAGGGGCAATGCAGCGCATCCGTCCCTTCTGCCCCGTACGACCGGTACCTGGTAAAATACCAGGGGAGCTTGGCGTTCTGCGGAGTCGCAAACAGGTCGATGGTCGGACGGCCGAAGCGCTCCACCAGCTCCTGAAAGATGTCCTGGTGGAGACTCCACTCCGCAGAGTCCACCTCGTGCCGGCTGAGCCAATCTGCTGTGCGGTTGGAAACCCCCGATATATGTTCCACCCGGATAGATAACAGATGCCTCTCTGCCCAGAGGCCCAGTGCTGTGGCCTCCGCAAGGAGCCGACGGGACACCATCCCCCCTTGCCGATTGACGTGGGCCTTGGTGGTGATGTTGTCCGTGAGCAGGAGGACATGCTGGCCGGACAGTTCGTGCCGGAAGTGTTGAAGGCCCAAGAACGCCGCACGCAGTTCCAAGAGGTTGATGTTTGCAGAAGCCTCCGCTGGTGACCAGGTGCCCTGCGCCACCTGTGATTGAGTGTGGGCGCCCCAGCCCAGGAGGCTGGCGTCAGTGGTCAAGGTCACCCTCTGGGGCTCGAGGAAACTGGTGCCCTTGGCAATCGCTCCGGAACGCCACCACCGAATGGAACGGCGTACGGTCTCTGGAAGCTGGACCTTGCTGGACGAATTGCTCCTGCCCGCTCGCTGAAAAGGCAAGAGAAACCATTGGAGGTCTCTGGAGTGCAGTTGTGCCCAAGGGGTTATATGAATGGCCGAAATCATTTTTCCCAACAGGGATGAGAAAAGATTCAATGGTACCTGGGAAAGGCCCATGACCTGTTGGGAGAGGGCCGACAAGCTGTCCTGCCTCTCTTGGGAAAGGTACACCCTGCACTCCAGGGAGTCCACAATGGCCTCCAGATGAGTAATTCTGGTGGTTGGGTCAAGGTGGCTTTTTTGAAAGTTAACGGAAAAGCCGTGGTATTGTAGCATCTCTATGGTAGTGCTAAGGTCCGACACTGCCCGGGCAGGCGAGGTCGACTGAACGAGGATGTCGTCCAGATAGCACTGAAGGCAAATCGGGACTGACCGCAGGTGAGCTGCTAGAGCCGCTAAAATTTTGGTGAACACCCGAGGGGCCGAGGAGAGGCCGAACGGGAGCACGGCATATTGGTAATGCTCATCCAGGTAGCAGAAGCGGAGGAACTTCTGGTGGGCAGGGTGAATCGGGATATGGAGGTAGGCCTCCGTTAAATCAATAGACGACATAAGGTCCCCTTTACGAATACCGTCCAAGATCGACTGCAATGTATGCATTTTAAATTTCTTATAGGCTAGAAATTTATTGAGACATTTGAGGTCCAGGACGGCTCTCCACCCACCCGAGGATTTCTCAACGAGGAACAAAATGTAATAGAATCCCTGCCCCCGCTGGTCCTCTGGCACCCGCTGTATGGCCTGAATTTCCAGCAGGTGCTGGATAGTGGCTCGCATCAGCGACCGCTTCCGGGGATTGGAGGATCAGGGGCACCTCATGAAAAATCCCGGAGGGGTGGAGATGAATTCTAATGCAAGACCTGATGACAAGGTCTCGCGGACCCATGCGTCTGTTGTAATGTCCTCCCACCGCCTGGCAAAAAGGCGCAGGCGGCCCCCAATGGGAGGACCTGGGTCATCTATTTGTAGCGGCGGAAGGAGCGACCGCCTGCCCCCCGAAAAGGACGCTTATTGGACTGGTCGCCCCTCTGCCTATCCTGCCCCTGGTTCTGCCTCCCACTGGCCCGCGCCCGAGGCGGGTTGTAACGGGGCGCCCGGAAGGGGCGGCGGGGAGCTGCGGGTGTTGATGTAGAGGGAGCAGTAGGCGCTGCTGGTCGATTGGGACCCCTCCGTGTGCAGTTGGGCAGCACTTTTTGCTTGTCTTTGGATTCCACCAAATAAGGGTCTAAGGCAGTTCCAAACAGCGACTGATCCTGGACGGGGGAGATGGCTAGTCGCCACTTGTGGCATGCGTCGGCTGGCCAGTTCCGCAACCAGTGCATACGGCGTGTAACCACTGATGACCCCATGGCCCGCGCAGCAAAGCGGGACGCCAGCAGGGTGGCATTTGAGGTAAATTGGGATGCCGCCAGGAGTTTGTTGATGTCCCGTCGGGCACGGACATCCGAGGAGGGCAGGTGATCTTGCAATGCCTTCAGCCAGTGGATGGAAGTCCGGCAGAAAAAGGACGCGGTGGTCAACGCCTTTACAGCCCAGGCGGCGGCCTGGTGGGTGCGCAGAATGGCCTGCTCGGTGCGCCGATCCTCCGGCCGTAACAGCTCATCGCTGTCGCCAGGGAATTGTGTCGAAGAGTAGAGTGCCTTGATAGGCTGATCGACTGGAGGCACTGGCATGTGTTGCGCCAAGCCTTGGGCAACATTAAAAAATTTTTTGTCCAAGGTGGAGGGCTGGGCCCCTGCCGCTGGGGCTTGCCACTGTTTTAGGACCGACTCTACGAACAGTTTTGGAATCGGGACCACCTCAGTCGGCGACATTGTTTCCTCAAACAGAGGGTCGCTAGGCTCCTCTCTGGTGGGCGTGGGCTCGGCCGGGGTGAACTTGGCCGAGGCCTTGGCCTTGTGGAGGAGCGACTTGAACAATGCGGGGTTGAAAAGCCCTGTAGTCGCAGGTGGTTCTGGTGCCATGTCCTCATCAGCAGACATGTCTAGGTCTGGACCCTGGTCCTCCAACTCCGGAGTTGACCGAGGCGAGTCCGCTAAGCGGTCCACGTCCTGGTCCAGATGCAGGTCCATGACTGGCGAGGGCGGATCTGGAATCGCAAGGGCGCGCTGAGACTTCGCGGTCGAAGGTGTAGGCACTGACGCTGCCACGTGCTGCAAGCCTATGGCGATGCCTTCTCGAATGGCGGCCTGGATCATGGCCTGCACCTCTGGGCTGTGGAACTGGGTGGAGGCCGAAGGTGAAGGCGAGGCCCTAGGGGGACCGCTGTCGGGGCGGGGCTCCTCCCAAATGTCCCCTGTAGCGAGGCACAAATCCAGATTGTCCAGTGACATAGCCCCTGAAGATCGTCGAGACCGTGGGGGCTGGGGACCCCCGGCATCCCTTGGGGTGATGGGGGCTGGAGGGGCTGGGGCCTTATGCTTGGAAGACTTGGCCCCAGACTTGTCAGCAGCTTTGGTGCGGTGGGCTGCCTCCCCTGCACCAGCCCTGCTGCTCTCCCCCCCTGAAGAAGGTCTCATGGGGGACCTGTTCCTGTGAGTAGATGGGGGGGGGTGGGAGATGACTTCATCCTCTCCTCAGAGGCCTGCACGTCCTTATTAGCCTTGGCTTTATTTTTGGACGGCTTATCGGCCATTGTGACGGGCGAGGCACAGAACGGAGAGTAAGGGCAGTCAGAAAGGCTTTCAATGGCCTCAGGGGCCTGCCGCAGTGAGGCTGGGGTGGGCTAGCCTCTTCCGGATCGATCGCTCTCTCTCAGGCTGTCAGGCCGGTTCCCTGAGCGATCGCGCTCCGTCAGCAGTAGAAGGAAGCCGGGGAACCCCTCGGAAGGCGGCAGCGGCGTTGCGGCTCGGACGTGACGTCACGAGCCTCTTCTGCGCATGCGCGCTCTGTCCGGCAGCCTGGAAGCGTCCCTGAGCGATCGCGCTCAGTTGCCGAGTGACGGTAGGCCGGGAATCCCTTCGCGAAGCAGCAGTCGCGTGTCGGGTCGGGCAGACGTCACTGGGCTCTTCAGCACCTGTGCGCGCTCTCCTGCAGTCAAGGGTCGACGGAAAGCCCTGGAGTTTCCCGAGGAAGGCAGTGACGTCTTCAGGCCTTGGTGCGCCTGCGCGGCAATCCCCGCCGAGCAGCTGGGGGGGCGGAGTGCTCCGCTGTGTCCGGGGAGAACAAGGAGGCCATTGGCGCCAAGCAACACGACAAACAAGAGGCCTGGGCTCAGTTGGAGCCTACCTGGGGTTAGTCCTCTCAGTCAGCCACAGCAAGTCCCGGCCGATATGAACGATCTCCAGGCCACAGAGCCACGCGATCGTTCCGACGAGGGAGGGGGGATGGCCGCGTAAGCCCAGGCTTCTGCGGCTGGGCAGGCAGGTCACTCAGGTCCCTCTCCCTCCTGGCGGTAAGCGGCAAGGCCGCCCTGGCCGGTGGCCACGCAAGCGCAGGGCTTCTGTGGCTTGCTGTCCTCTGCGGAAGGAAAGTGGCCAGGCCGCCGGGGAGCAATTAGAATAGCTCCGTGATGACAGGAGAGTAGCTGGCTGTCAATGGGCTGCGGTCCGGAGCCGCACCCCCCCTTCCACCCTAGATGACAGCTGGGGGTGTGTGGAGGGAAGCCAGCACTCACAGACAACGATGACAGGAATACAGTCTTTGTAGAGATGAGATGAAGGATGTAAACTATGGTTGGTAGAACTAGAACTAAGACTGGGGAGACACAAGTCCAATGCCTAGGACTGAGTCAAAAGAGGGGGAGTATGGTAGCAGGACAGCTTTTATATGAAGTCAGACTCAGTCCTGATTGGCTGATGGAATGTGTCTTCCCCAATCTTGGAGGCTAGCTCCACCTACTATGGAGAAAAGAAAATCATTATATAACTTTAGAAACAGAGATTAAAATACAATTTCACTTATAATAGCTGTGAAGAATATCAGAAACCACTTCTTTATATCTTTTTTATATCTTTCTCTTTTTTCTTTCTTTTACTGTTTTTCTGATTGCACTTTTATTTTTTCTTTTATTTCTCTCTTTCCCTTTGTTGGTATTACTTCTTATTGCTGTCAAAATTTTCACTAAAATTATTTTAAAAATCATCTTTATTAGTTGTCTTTTTGAGTTATGAGTGCTTTATATTTTTATAACTTCGGTTACATTGGGAAACTGACCTATTATTCTCTAGATATCAGTTTATTTAACCTCTGGCAAAGATGAATTTATTTTCATGAATATGTAGAATAGAAAATTCTTTGAAAATGTTCTTGAAGATAATTGTGAAATTGTTTTGTAAAACAATGAAGAAACAGTGACTTGCTTATATATTCACTGAATAAATTGTAATTATGATTTATGACCTATGACCTATTACTTGCTGTTTATATGCACACTTGAGATTATGCATCGGAGACAAATTCCTTGGGTGTCCAATCACACTTGGCCAATAAAGAATTCTATTCTAAATTGGGCAAGTACTTGATTATATTACTTGATTTATTCATTCTTTGGAAAAGTTAGAACAAAAAGGTATAAAGGCAGGAAATAAATCCAAATTAATCTAGTTAATATCAGTACAAATTTAATCACACACCATTTATTTATTTATTTTGGAAGTGCCTATTAATTCCCAGAAGAACTGGATTTTATGGACAAATGGAATGAGGCTTTTAGTTTAACTTAACTCTTCAATATCTCTTCCCTTTAACTATCAAAATCAATTATTTGAATATAGAGATATCTAGAATTAGAATACCTTTTTAGGTCTACAATTGATTTCAAAATAACAATAAGCTTCTCTATCCATTTTCAAAGGTGCTATGAAAAAACAGCATAGCATGATATCTCTGTATGATATAAAAATAAAAAATACTGACATTTATACCATTTCATGTTTTAACTCTGAATTTAATTTCTCTGAAAAGAATTTATATAAATAAAAGGAATAATATAATGCTTTAAATAATGAATTTGACAATTACTTTATAAAATTAAAAACTTGCATTGTCAATTCAAGTTAATAAGTAGTTTTTTCCCCTGAACCTTCTTTTTAAAATGGACTTGCAAAAGTGAAAATACATTGTAGTTTGACATCTCCTACAAAATACATTGTAGCTTGACACTAATTCATGATGAATTTTGCTATCCACTTTTATAATGCAATATTCTTTTTCAATTTCAGACATAAAATTAATCCAGTTAGCAGCAGTTAGCAGAGAGATGTCCCTTATGTCCTTGTCCTGTATCAATTGGAATGCTCTTATTTGCTCTACATAGGACTACCCTTGAAGATCACCTAGAAATTTCATCTGATGGGAAATGTACCTGCTGACACCTTTGCTCATCCGTTCAATAGTGGTATGTGTCACCACTACTCTGCGTGATTACCAATTGTCAGGAAGTATAATGGGAAGAGGCTCAGAGGCAAGCATTCTTTGTGTGATACAGCAAAGGTATAAGTGGTCCCTACTCTCATAGCCTTTTAAAGACTGGTGAAGATGTGTCTTTACTAAACAGGTTTTGGAGAGTGATCTGTTCTGAGTGAGCTCAGTGCTCAAGGTTGAAAATATTCATTTATTGTTTCTCATTGTATTAAACACATTCTATTGCCATGTGGGCGTTGCTTTTATTTTTAAATTATATACCCTCTTAGTACGTATTGGATTGACGCAGTATAGAAACCTTTTAAACAAACAAAGAAACACTGGATTGCAATGTGACATTTAAAGTGAGGTTTCTCAAATACTGCTTGTCACAATTTACACTAATCTTGACTGTACTTCCAAGAGCTATCATGACTGTCATTCCAGGTAAGCAGAAAAAGAACCATATAATCAAGCAGGGAAGAAACAATTTTCCCAATCAAGGAACCATCAAGGAGAAAGTCACATTCCCACCAGGACTAGTATACTATACATAAAGATCAAGCAAACCCCACAATACTGATGATTGTTACCTGCCCTGGTCATGAAATATCTGCAAGAAAACTACCAAGAGGGAACCAAGAAATGTATATATGTTAATGTTCAATATATTTTGATTAAATCTTTATGCACCTATAAGAACATCAATAATCTATTTCTTGTTCTGTTCTATATGTGTTATTTTTCAAAACATTTCCAGGAATCATTAGAGAACATTTTCAGAGCTTTAGAAATCAGATTGGAGTTATGTATATATAAATATGAAGTAAGCAGTTCCCCAGTTTTTCAGCTACTGGAAGTTGTTTGATTTGAAGATGAAGATTTCTGTAATCAGTTACTATGTCTACCAATAACATGGATTAAGCTAGGTCAGACTTCTCACATATTTTCCAATAAGCAAAAGGCTTCTTATTATATTACTTTTCCCACTTGTTTTAATGAATGAATCTTGAAATCTGATGTGATTTATTATATTGCAAGTTTGGGATAACTTTGTGTTATATACGGCTGTACGTAGTACGGATTTGCATAGTCTCCGCTGATTGGTTAGTTTAGCGGCAGGAGAAATAAACTGCTGTCATTGGCTGGCCGGCTTCAGGGAAGCCCTTAAAAGCGGCTTCCCTGCAGCCTGCCAGGATTCTGTATTACTTTCAGCTACGGAGAAATAAAGGTGCTAAACTGTTCCCATGTCTCGGCTCTTCATTCCTGCACAATCTAACACTTTGCATTTCCTATACCACAATGCAGACTTTTACTCATGCAGGATATGTAGTTGATCACATTTATCTTGCTTCTTAGATCTGAAAGAGGAAAGAAATTCCTCTGCCTTCTTTAGAGTTTTATTTTAGTCAGAAATTTAATACCTGGAAGATCACTATTCACAAATAAGGATATAGAGAAATCTATCTATTGGACTGATTCAAATTGTTCAGTTCTTCATATTCTTTAAACAATATGTTATGAACAAAGCTTTCATGTTTTGTGGTAGAGCATAGCTGGATATATGGATAGCTGGATAACTTGGACTGTATATAGGAGGCAAGCTAGGCAATTGAACCACTTCCACACGACCTGTCTCTGTAGAATTCTGAGGATCCGGTGGCAGGACAAGGTGCCAGACATAGAAGCCTTCTCCACAGCAGGCCTGCCATCAGTTCACACCCTACTGATGAAAGCCCAGGCATGCTGGGCAGGCCATGTTGCAAGGATGCCAGACCATTGCATCCCTAAACAGCTCCTCTATGGTGAGATGTCTCAAGGAAAGCGATCGCACGGGGGACAAAGGAAGCAATACAAAGACATGTTGAAAGCCTCTTTCAAGTCCCTGGATATTGACACCACCCATGGGAAACCCTGGCACAAGATCAATCGACATGGCGCATGCTGATCCACCAAAGCTGCCAGACATCTGAGGACAGAAGAACAACCATAGCACAAGAGAAGCGAGCACTCCGCAAAGCCAGAGCTGCAAACTCTGCAACAATGGTGCCCACACATGTCTGCCCGACATATGGAAAAATGTTTCGTGCCCTTAAAGGCCTTACCAGCCACCTGCGGACACATTGTGGACAGCCCACAACCTGTTAGATGTCGAGGTCCTCTTCGAACACAATGGACAAACTTCATCAGCTGGATATATAAGTTCAGAGAAACCACTAGTTCTAGATCTGAAAAATCACCAGACAAACTCTCCTCTTGTGAGTCTCTCATGTAAAAAAGTATAATTGGTGGTAGTAGCAAAAATTCTTAGAAGAGTTGGGCTACTTCATTTAGACATCACTTCCATTTCCACATCATTTGAGGCATGGCAGCAAATTGAAATGGTATCTAGATGCAGCCATCCAACATTAGTTTAAATTATGAGAAGCCAAAGAGGCTTTGCAATGATGCCTGTAAATGATAAGATCCTAATAACTATCCTAAGATTCCAGTCATACTATTATTAGCACAGCCAGCATTAAACAATTGCTAGAGTATTTATAGCTACTATCAACTGATTTTTAAACGATAGATACAAACTTAAAGTAAACCGCTCCAAACTTGATTGCAGAAAATACAACTTCAGCAATAGAGTGGTCAATGCCTGGAATGCACTACCCGACCTGTGGTTTCATCCCCAAACTCCCAAAATTTTAACCTTAGACTGTCTACTGTTGACCTCACCCCATTCCTAAGAGGTCTGTAAGGAGCGTGCATAAGCGCACCAGTGTGCCTACCGTCCCTGTCCTAATGTTCCCTTTTATTTGTATTCATTTCATGTATTCAAATCATGTTTATACCTATATATGTCATCTAATACGTGCTTGACAAATAAAATAAAGATGTATTAGGTATTCCTTAGCATGTCTAGGGTTTAATATATTGTAAGGTCCAGCTAAGGCTCATCAAGATAAGCCTGATTTGTAAGCATATCCACCTCCTCACTACATTTGCTGCTTAAATCTGGCAATACATATTTTATTTGTTTGTTGTTTGTTTATATGCTATATAAACTGATTCATTCCAGAGACTCTAGGCAGTTTTTAATCTTGTTTTTATGAAGGTGTAATGCTACAGATGATCAGATGCTGAGTTTTACAATGTATTTTCCAAAAATTGTACATCCTGAGAATTGAAGTAGGATATGAGTTTAATAAACAAGGAAACAAGTAAGCAAACAAGGAAACCTTGACAATCATCCTTTCTCAAAAGAAGACAACAGAGATCTACTGAGATGATAAACCCCCTGATATCTCTGCATACTGTATATGACAAAGCTGAAAAATAACCTGCAGTGACATTGCCATCAATATCAGAGAGAGAATGGAAATTTATTCTGAAAGTGTCAGACCTAATATAAATGCCTAGTACAAAATATGTCTGCTCAGTGAAATTAAAGTATCTTTGGAAAGTACCCTCCACTCCCACCACCTGGCAAAATAATAAACCTCAATTGTTTCAGTTGAATGTATGTACATATCTGTCTGTCTGTCTGTCTGTCTGTCTGTCTGTCTGTCTGTCTGTCTGTCTGTCTGTCTGTCTGTCTGTCTGTCTGTCTGTCTCTCTCTCTCTCTCTCTCTCTCTCTCTCTCTCTCTCTCTCTCTCTCTCTCTCTCTCTATCATCTCTCTCTCTCTCTCTCTCTCTCTCTCTCTCTCTCTCTCTCTCTCTCTCTCTCTCTCTCTCTCTCTCTCTCTCTCTCTCTCTCTCTCTCTCTCTCTCTCTCTCTCTCTCTCTCTCTATCTGTCATCTATCTATCTATCTATCTATCTATCTATCTATCTATCTATCTATCTATCTATCTATCTATCTATCTATCTATCTATCTATCTATCTACAGTATGTATGTTACATATTTTTATATTTCATGTGTTAGGATTTAATTTTTATTGTATTTTATACCTTTTATGTTTTTACTCAATTTATGTATGTTGAATGCATGACACTCAGAAGTGTTCACATGTTTATAAGTTTGATTAAACTGTCTATAAGTTTGATTAAATAAAATAAACAAGTTTACCTGAAATCCTATAAAATTTAGTGTGTCTTTTTCTTTACATTAAACTGATATTTTTTTTAAAAGCAGACATGTCCTTCTAAAATTATTACACTTGAAGAAAAATGTAGAATAAAGCAATTTTCTTCTGTACCTAATTCCTCTTGTTCATGGCTTAGAAGCATCAACTGTTAAGTGGCCAGTGGGCCAGATAATTGGAATAAAAACAACTGCTTCAGCCACAAGAGCAGGAATCAAGTACTTTTGCAAGGCACATATTCTACGTATTAACTAATACATACAGCCAGAAAATTGTGTAAGCGAGAATGGCAAAAATGTTAAATTAGAGTAAACCGTGTTTGATGAACTTATTTTTAAAGAAGCTTGAGAAAATATTCTTTATAATGATTATTTTTTAATGCTTTCAAGGCCCCGAACAAGCTCCAGATAATTTAAGGCAAATAAAAGAGCTCAGGATTCTTCCTAGAGAATTATGCTTCTGCAAATTAGCTTGTAATTGATGTGGTGTATTACTATGTTCTACAAAAGAAAAGAAGAAGATCAGGAGAAAGATATACCTACTCTTTCATCTTCCCTATCACTTTTATTGTTTTTCATTTAACTAAGGGGATTAATAAATGGAATTAGCGATAACCTTTTCCATATATAATATTTCAGAATTTCAGTTCTGAATTTTCCATATTATGTATCTCATTTAGGTCAGCCAATGAAGTCCTCTGCAGGAACCCAAATTATAGTATGTATGATGTGTGTGTATATGTATATACATACATATACCCACACATACACATACACATGTACACATACACATACACACATATACACAGACACAGACACAGACACGCACACAGCAAGAGACAGCATGTGCTCAGGTCTTTATCTTCCCATGGTTGACACTTTTTTGTGTATTTCAAAGGTACTATCATATCAGCCTTCTTTTCTTAAGGTTAAACATGTCTAATTCAGAGGTGGGATCCTACCTCTGATTGCCGGTGCGGTTAATTGCTGACTTCGCGGCAGAGCCGAAGACTCTGCTCGAGCCTGCTCCCGTTCGCGGAGCGGGAGCCTTTCCCGGGCACTTTCCCTGCCCGCATGGATGCCGCCAATGGCGTTCTTTTGCCCTCCGTGCATGGCCCCATGCGCAGAGGGAAAAAGAACGCAATTGGCGGCATCCATGCAGGCGCAGAAAGCGCCCGGGAAAGGCTCCCGCTCCGCGAACGGGAGCAGGCTCGAGCAGAGTCTTCGGCTCTGCCGCGAAGTCAGCAATTAACCGCACCGGCAATCAGAGGTAGGATCCCACCTCTGGTCTAATTTCAGTTTTTCATTAGATATCTTAATTCCATGTCTTTGTGCAATCGACAGTTTTTCTGAATCCATCTTAAAGTGTAGTGTTTAGGATCAATCTCAGGACTAAACAAAGCAGAATGTGTACTTCCCATAGTTGATGAACTTTACCCCTTTTCATAGCAACATCATACTCTTGACTCACATTGCCTATATTAAACTATTATTCCAATTCTTTTTAATAAGTATTACTAACAATCAGGTATTTTACTTCTTCTGTAAACCAACACGTTCCTTGGGTTTATTTTTCCTAAGTAAACTTTGAATTATAAAACAGTGAAATCTGTAGATTTTATTCAGTTATTTTCAGTCCATTGCTTCATCCTATTAAGCTATTTTGAAGGTGTATAAGTTAGTCTCCCAAATTTTATATTATCTACAAATTGATATAATAATCTCTACCTCTTCATTTAAACCATTGAAAAATTTACTTGAAGAAGTAAATTCACATAATTTCTTGGGAAATATGATTATTAGAAATATCATAAATAGACTTAATATACTCAATAATTGAGGGGTAGAGAGACTTGTGGCATCCTCTCTTTAATGAAGGCTAATTGAGCACTACTCTTTGGTTATGAATTTTGAGCCAACTATGTAGCCATCCAATGGTTGTGTCACTCAGTGTTGTTTACTGATACAGAATGCAGTTAGGTATTTTTTCAATCACTTTTCTATTATGTCCACTGCTTTCCCATAAGCCATTAAAGAAATTACCTGATCAAAAAAAATTAGATAAGGTTAATATGTTGAACTTGTCTTAATAGTTTGGTAAGTCCATGCTGACTTTAGTAATTATGTTATTGCTTTCAATATACTTATACATTATCTTTTTATGATTAACCTTTTAGAAAATGAGGACAACACATATTCTTCCATAGTCATCTGGCACTTCATTTTAAAGAGGAAAGGTACATTTTTTGCTTAAACCATTAGCTAATTAGTTCGGTACACTGGTTGCAATTATCTTGCGATTGGGTTCATTCAGAATAAATAGATACCCTTCCCATGTTTGAATCTCCCTTCGGTCACATCATCCCACTCTTCACAATTGTTTTGAGGAATATATGCCTTTCTTATTGCCAGATATTGAAAACCATAGACTTGTCATTAGACTGATCCATATAGTTGGCCACATATTAGAACTTCCCTTTGCATTGCTCTGATATGAGTAATATTTCCATTAGTACTTCTCCATGATCATCATTTCCTCATGTGCTCACTGCAAGCAGTTCGGCAGTTTGAGTCTCACCGGCTCAAGGTTGACTCAGCCTTTCATCCTTCCGAGGTGGGTAAAATGAGGACCCAGATTGTTGGGGGAATATGCTGACTCTGTAAACTGCTTAGAGAGGCTACAAAGCACTGTGAAGCAGTATATAAGTCTAAGTGCTATTGCTATCATGGGGTTAACTGAAATCTCTAGCCGTCGCAAGCAGCATGGTTGAAGACTATTAAAGGGTATAATTCAGGGGTGGGTTCCTCCTGGTTCGGACCGGATTGCCCAAACCATTAGTGATCCGCTAGTGATGTCACGTTACTTGATCGGTCTGTGCCGGTCTGTGCACGCTGCCTTTTTTTTGTTCAGCGGCTCGAAAAAGGGCCCTCCCACCTGCCCCTGGGTTAATACTGACCTTTATTTCTTTGCCCGAAGCACAGCTGATCAGCTCCTCAGCTGTGTTTCGGGCTGATTCCAGCTCCTGAGCATGGACGGAAGCCTAATTGCATGGGTGTATGCGTGCGCATGTGTGAGAGGAGTGCGTGTGCGCGCGCAAAATGTCACGATGCGAACTGGTGGCGATGGTAAGTGGAACCCACCCCTGGTATAATTGTACACAGGCATAGCAATAAGATCAGTGAAATGGAATTATCTTCTTGCTTGTTTTTATGGGATCAAAAAAAAAGGAAAAAAACCCAGAAAAAGCTTGAGGATTTAACACTTGGAGCCTTGTCTATGGTTCCCTGTTCTTTCATTCTCTGCTATTGCAATTCATGTATCTTTTAATATTTTTAAAAGCACATTTGTCATACCACCTCATATAGTATCATCAATCTGGTAAATTCTAAAAAATGTACTCTGACAGTTACCACTGCAGGAGTATTTTCACTAGTTTTGGCTGTTGTTATAAAGTGTACCATTAAATTAATTTGCTTTATATGGCTGACATCAGATGTGCAGTTCCGAATAACAAAGATCCTGATGATCTCAGAACTATTATAATCTTCCTTTTGAACTTTCACTATTCGTAAGTATACTATCTCATTTTATGTTATTTTTTTTCCAGAGTAGCCATATCTATTTATTTCTTTGCTAAGAACCTTTCTTAGATGTTGCAGAAATTCAAATTCAAACATAAACTCCAGAATTTTAAAAACTTTTCATTTTTGGCACATATAACTGACTTGAAGTGGACATATTGCTAGATTTTAAGTAGCAGATGTTATAACAGTGTCACTGAACATTTTGCCAGGAACATATGATGTTCTCTTGATCCTTATCATCTATGGTGACCATTAATTTTAATCCTAGTTGAAGTCCTGCTAGCTATTGGAATGCTTTCTGGTGATTTGTTGTCCTATCACATGCCAGATTTGTGTTTACATTTAATTCTTTGAACCTGAAGTACACATTATTGTTAGAACATTAGACTGGAAAAGTCTCCCCCCCCCCAAAAAAGTGATATAGATTATTCTGGTTTTTTGAGTACATGACTCATGTCTTTTCTACTTTGTCATCATGAAATTTCATGTTTTAAGTGTTGGAAGTTTTGGAGGAACGTGAAGGTTTGTATTTGAAGTAACCCATGTGATACAAGAAAGTTCCTTGGATCAATGCTCAAATGATAGATAATTTAGATTTGAGGAACTAAATTCAGTAACAACTGTTTCTTGCAGCATAACTGAAATGAACATATGGGTGTCGTAGTAGCTTCCAAGTGGTGTGCACTCTGATCACTGGAAGATCAAACATCTTCACAGCTCTCACATCCCCACTGGAGCTGGATAGCTCACCATTAATATTTGCATTTATGTATGGAAGGTGAGTCAGCTTTGATAGAAGAGGTTTGCTCACTTGCTCTTTCTGAATGCTGCCACATAGGGACTGCTTACTTCTTTCACTCATAACTATTGTTCTCATACCAACTACAAAGGCTCTCAACACTCAATTGAAGGGGACAAATAAGGAGGTTACAGCAGAGCTTAAATGATCCTAAAGATTGGTCTCCTGGTTGAATTTCTTCCTTTTAGTAAACAGTTGACTATCTATTCTCCTGAAGTGGATTTAGGGAAGCAGCATAAAAGTGAAAGCTCTCTCTCTTTTGATGTCAACAAGTCCAGCTTCCTGAGAATGCTAAAGAGGTAAACAATCAAAAGAAACAATTGATGTACAAGTACATACATTTAATAGGGTTCTTGTAGAGGAATGTAGCTGTGGCCTTGAGAAAGAAGTGAGAAAGGTAATAGCTGCTCAGACTGGAACTAGAAAGCACAAGAAAGAAACTTAGAACAGTCCTAGATGTTACCCTAAAAAGGACAGCTGTGAATGTTTGGGATAGATTTTCAATATTTGCTGATCTGTGATTGTAATAAAGATTGATTGACTGATTTTCAAAATCTGGTTAATATACCCTACAACAAGGGTGTCAAACTCACGGCCCATGGGCCGGCTGCATCATGCATTGGCCATGCCCACCTCCATTTTAGTGAAGGGAAAAAAAACCCATGATACGTCACATGACAACGTGATGATGCAAGTTTGACACCACTGCCCTAAAACAACAATATATCATTCTTTAATCCCTGCAGTGTCTGTTTCTTGACTCAGCCTATCTTGAAGGGCTGGTTTTCCTTCTTTTTCTCTCTGCAGCTTCTGATGTTATCTCTCGTCATTGCTTACCTTTTCTCCTGCCTGACTGCTATGTCTCTTATATCCCATTTCCAGAGGTACCGCATTCTACTATCTTTGTGCATCAAGAATACTTGTCAGCCACTAGGTAGACTGGACTAAGAAATTGATTCTAAAGGCTAAAACTACTTTTCCTGAGATTGGTTATAATAATAGAAATGTCAAGTCTAATTGTGTTGTATCTCCCCCACCCCCTTCTTATATTGTGGTGAATTAGGGAGTTTTCTTTTAAGTCACTTCTGAGTATTATCTGTCTGTTCTGGACTTAAAAATGTTTACTCTCCTGTTGCCCTGGAGATGAATCTTGCATATCATCATTAAGGTCATCTTTCTATATACCACCTCGTGCTTATTTCTTAGCATTAAATAGTTTCATTGGGGCCATCCCACATGAGTTTCAGTTTAAAATCATCTTTATCAAACACTCCATACTTTTGCTAAGCAATTTTTACAGGCTTTATAGAGTAGTATGCAACAAATCTTGTGCTAGCAGTCCATAAGCAACATAACTCAGAATTATGACTTATGGACATAATTCTAACAGTCTAAGAAAACAAATCTTTTCAGTTGTCACCATTTGAACAGTTATTCATCTACACTATACTTTTTTCATTGGATTGGAAAATGGATGAAAATGCCATTTGAATCTCAGTTTTCAGATTCCTTCCTAGAGCTTCAAAGAAGTTGATATGGTTGTAGCTATTTTTTTGTAATATCATTCATTATCACATGGTAAGTTGAAAGGATAATTATCAATGGACTTGGTAAAACTTAGCAGTTCTGCCACATCCTGATCTTTTCTTTTGATAGGCAACAAATTTCATTGGCTGACTTTTCTTCTTGGTACCTTCTAGGATTCAGTTGTATCTCCTGTAGCTTTCAGTGATTTACTTTCATATCTTCTGCATACTTTCTTGTTCCCATGATGGTTGAAAGGCTAAGTCTTCTGTAAGAGCCTGAAATCTATTTCTTAATTCCAATGATACGGATTATGTCCTATATTATATGCATTTGGTGGGCTCTCTCCTGTATCTTATTTTCTTCCTTATGAAGACTTGCTTTCTACTGCAAGTACTATTGTAGTTTAGTTTAGTTTATTTGTATTTACTGTATATGCCGCTCGATCCGTGAGGACTCTGAGCGGCTCACAGGAATACAGGTAAAAATAGACATTAAAAACAGATTAAAAAACTATATAACAATTTTAAAAACCATTCAATGATCCAGTCACTACATGGGCCAACATCGATGGTTCATTGGCCCCAGGCTTGCCGAAAAAGCCAGATCTTCACAGCTTTCCTGAAGGCCAATAAGGTGGGGACAGTCCGGATCTCGGGGGCATAGCTGATTCCAAAGAGCCAGAGCAGCCACATAGAAGGCCCTTGCCTGCGGGCCTGCCAGCTAACATTGTTTAGCTGACGGGACCCGGAACAGGCCCACCCTGTGAGATCTAACCGGGTGCAGGGACGTATGCGGTAGAAGACGGTTCCGAAGATACTCTGGCCCTGAACCATATAGGGCTTAAAGGTAATCACCAACACCTTAAATTGCATCTGGAGACCAATGGGCAACCAATGCAGCTCGCGCAAGATGGCAGAAGTGTGGGTGTATCTAGGTACACCCACCACAGCACGCACAGCTGCATTTTGCACCAGCTGAAATCTTCGAACACTCTTCAAGAGTAGCCCCATGTAGAGTGCGTTGCACTCTAGGCGTGCACTCTAGGCGTGCACTCTAGGCGTTGCACTCAAGGGCGTGAATGACTGAGAAGTGCCTCCCGCTCCAAGTAGGGTCACAATTGGTACACAAGCCAAACCTGTGCAAAGGCCCCCCTAGCCACAGCTGCTACTATTGTAGCAGCCGCTTTCTTTGGTCTAATACATTTTTGTCTTCTCTTTTCAGCCAAAATGAGTTCTTTATTGCTCCAACTGTTTGATTGCCTCCCCCAAATTACATTTGCTATCAGTATATACCAAGATGTTCTCAGGCAGAAATGTAAACAAGCCACAAGCATTTCAGATCACAAATGCAGACAATTATCAGTCTTTTTAGTTCCTTAAAGTATTATGAATGAAAGATGTATATATCGTCTTGCATTCGTTTTAGGCTCAGGCTGATGGTATATGTGTTCTTGACCTAGAAGAAACATTGATTAAGAATTCTTCCTTAAGTTCTCCTGCCAAAAGCCATTGGCAAACTTACTTGGTTTACATGATATAAAAGGAATCAAGGGCATACATTAGGCATGTATCCAATTGCATATCTAAGTAAAGCTGTTATATATCCATGCTGGTGGCTTTGATTGAAATTCACAACATGGAGTCATATGTGGATGTGGAGCTGTATTTAGAAAAAATATGCTACTCTACTCGGTGATCCTTTGAAAGAGCATTGTTCATAGCATTTAAATAAAGGCAAGCTGGGTTTGGAAGATAGAGGCTATTCTTCAAGATAAGTTTATCCAAGTCCTTTTCCATAAGCATGGCTCTTTGCATTTAAAAAGGGAATCTTTTGGAGGCAAAACTGGTTTAAGGCATGCAAGCAGAACATTAATTCCACAAGCAGAACATTAATTCCAGGTACTCTGTGTATGAGTTAATCATGATTTGTATATCTGTACATTTCAGGGTTATGTACTCTTTTCAAGGAATAGAGACATAGATAAGACAACATACACACATATATACACATACATACACATTTATAATTATGGATTAACTGGACACCAATCCTAGTTTTGACAGAAAATGTTATACTTCAATTAAATGATAAACTACAGATCTATATGGTATCATCTATGCAGCAAAGATATATACAGTGCAAAGCCATTTCTAAAAAAATGAAACAGTACAAAAGTATTCAGGTTTTTTTCTGAACTGATAGAGTGGGAGCTTGGCTGTGTTCTGATTGGTGATCAGTCAGAACACAACCAAGCTCCCACCCTATCAGTTCAAACCCCCACTGGCAGTTAAAAGGAAGAAACAGCTGCAATCTCACATTGCTCCTAGAAGCAGGAAGCAGAAGACACCAGCCTGATGATGATGAATGAGACTTCATCGAAACGTCGCCAAGACACTTCCAATCTCATGCGGGAGAAAACCCGAATAACCAAAGACCTATATATATATATA
This sequence comes from Diadophis punctatus similis, assembly GCA_023053685.1. Lineage (NCBI taxonomy): Eukaryota > Metazoa > Chordata > Lepidosauria > Squamata > Dipsadidae > Diadophis > Diadophis punctatus. Next base: position 33,735,721 of record JALIGW010000005.1, on the reverse strand, counting down.
TATATATATATATATATATATATATATATATATATATATATATATATGTATGTATGTATGTATGTATGTATGTATGTATGTATGTATGTATGTATGTATGTATGTATGTATGTATGTATGTATGTATGTATGTATATATGTATATATGTATATATGTATATATGTATATATGTATATATGTATATGTATATATATGTATATATATACATATATACATATATACACACACACACACACACACACACACACACACACACACACACACACACACACACACACACACACACACACACACACACATATATATATATATATATATATATATATATATATATATATATATATATATATATATATATATATATAACATTTTATTTAATATGTTTATGTGTGTATAAGAGTATGGAAAAGAAAGTGAAAGAACAGCAGAGCGGAGAAACATGAAATATATTGTTCTCATATGGCATATACTAATTTTAGATATGCCAGTGGAGCCATTTTTCTGTTCCTCAGAAAAGCGGTGGGTTGCTCCCAGATTGGACCGGTCTTACAACTGGTAGCGCTGGCGGTGGGAAGCTCCACCCACCCACCCACCCACCCGGGATGCTTCTGCACATGCACAGAAGCGTTGCCCGCATGCACGAGCGCACATGCAAGCAGGTGGCAAAATATTTTACAACCCACCACTGCCACAGAAGCAATAACAACTGCTATAAGATACCCAAGTTTCTATAAATGGGTGCATATAAAAGAAGACGCTGAATTAACATGGCCCTGGTTCCAGAAATTATTTTACATAGTTTTGTTTATCAGACTATTTGTTTATTGATTAACCAAATAAATACAGCCATCCATCTCACGAATTTATACTGCGTGCATATATCATTGTCATATATGGATTGTGTGTTTTATCATTCTTTCACAACTAGGAAAAAATAGAACTTCAGATAAGCTGATTATGAGCCAACAGTCTGATCTGCCTACAAAGAATGGAAATTCAGGTTTGATGCATCAACAATATAATTTCCAAATTATAGAAATCCATCATTCCATTCATGCAGATACTTCTATTCCTTAGCTCAAGTACCATGTCCAAATTTGGGGCTCACTCCTTAAGGAGAATTCAGAGAAACTAGAATACATTCAAAGAGGGCAATAAAAGAGACCAAAACCTAGGCTGGAAATAGAATAGAATAACAGAGTTGGAAGGGACCTTGGAAGTCTTCTAGTCCAACCCCCTGCATGGTTATCCAATCTCTTCTTAAAAACTTCCAGTGTTGGAGCATTCACAACTTCTGGAGGCAAGTTGTTCCACTGATTAATTTTTCTAACTGTCAGGAAATTTCTCATTAGTTCTAGGTTGTTTCTCTTCTTGATTAGTTTTCACTAATCAGTGCTTCTTGTCCTGCCCTCAGGTGCTTTGGAAAAGACAGGCTATATGAAGACAGACTGAAAGATGTAGTAACAACAAAGATGATTGTAACAACAATTTGACTATTGAATCCGTTTCCAAATAGATGCTATGCTCCCTTTTACTGGATGCATTGAAGTAGATGCTAAACAACTATCAACCAGGGATATTTTAATTCAGATTCCTGTCCAGAGCAGAGGATTGGATTTGGTAGTCAAAATTGCCCTGTTTTATTTATTTATGAAATTTATTCCCCCCCCACATTTTGTATCCAACAATATTATCCAAATTGCCCTGTTGAGCCTATAATTGATGTTAGAAGCTATACCAAATAAAAAAGCAATGCTTATGGCAGTAAGTTCATTGAATTTATGAATCCTTACAAAACTAACACATTGATCTTTAGGAATCTATTATAATAGGACTGAGCTGGTATTATGGAATTCTGCTTCTTTTTCTTAGGATCATGCTTTACTTTTCCATTGAGATGAAAAGCCATAAACTAGACTTTTGCTTTTATTCAAAAGTTTCTGTGAGTAATGTTCAGTTTGCTTTGCACCTAGCTAACACACTTACCAATCAGTATAGCTAGCAAAATATAGTTTGATTTAAAAAAAACCAACAACCTTGTAAACAACAGTTAATTGGCAAAAGGTGAAAAAAGCAGATAAAAGCACGGATACATTGAACAATAGGCAAAATATGAAAAGAGCAATTGCTAACATGACAAATATATATTATTTGTATTTCTACATCAATCTATGCCAAATGACAGAGAACTATTCAGATCGACTAGAAACAATACTACAAAAAATTAGCATGGATAGTTCTATAGAGAATGGCCTTTGGTTACTCCAGCTTCAATCCTTTTATACACACACCAGCAGAATAGATATGGGAAATCAGATATTAGGTGATCCCTGGATTCTGCACCACTTTAAAAATTATTTGGTGATTATATAACCCACAATTTAACTTAGGTTGTAGTACATTTTGAATATTCTATACTGAATATATTTTTTTTGCTTAAAATAATATACTGGAACACTTTTAGTGTTTAGTTAATTGATTTTTTTCTTGTCATTCTGTATTAAAGTATTAGTCTTCATAGACATAAAGAGAAATAATTGTAGTTTTTCAGCAAATTAATATAGACTTGCTGAGAAATCATTTGGATCATTTTTTTATTTGTTTCCACTTTATTTTTATTATTTGTTACTTTTAGTCTTCTTTGCTGCATCTCTAATTAAACAACCTTAAAATATGTATGGAAATACAACATTGCAATATAATTTGCATGTTTTACTAGTGGATATTCTTATCCATATATTAATTTGATGGGTTCATATCAGCATCTCTCCCAAAGGTCGTCTTGGCCTTCTAATCTTGGCATATATCCTGCTTCAGACTAGTGACTTGGTAATTCTGATGCAACTATCTATCTTCCATGGGGTACCTTACCTGATACATACTGCCCAATTCCAGTGTAGACTCACAACCTGTGTGCAGGCAATTACAAGATACAAAAATGTAGGTTTTAATAAACAGTTTTTTTTCTGCCTGTGCAGTTGGAGGCATTACAGTCATTCTTGGAGGATAAAACAATCTCTGAAGATTAAAAAATAAATAAAATTTTGTTATAAAAAAGAGAAGGAGATAAAATATGCACTCTACATGGTTTTTTTAGCTGAAAAATGCATAAATTCAATGTTGCAGAAGTTAATTTGTTTTTATCAGGGCCAATTAGTAGGAAATGCACAACAAAATGCAAAAGAAGATGTGAATGAAATCCTCCAGGGAGACTATAAGATGTTATAAATGAACACTGAACATCCAAAAGAACGCAAATGGCGGCGTCCCGGCGGCTGGGGAAAGCCGGAGGGGGAAGCCCCGCGCTGTGAATGCCACCAGCTTCTTCGGCTCTGCGGCGACAAACAGGTAAGCCTGCACCGGTAGGAACCCACCCCTGGCTGCGATGAAGGGGGGTGTTTGGGGGGGGTGCACAAAGCTGCAGGATAAGAGAGACGACCCCTCCCATCTTGCTCCCCTAGAACACCCCCCCCATCAATGGTGTCCTGCTTTACAAAAAATAAAATCTGGTCACCTTAGGTTAGGTCCATTTTAAAACATTATGAAATTAGCTTGAATCTTCTATGTGCAGGTTCCCTGACTCCGATAACTGCTACAATCACTTCGTTTATCAGAATAACCTTATTGTTAGCATAGATTTGAGGGCCGGACAGGACTGCCAGAGGATAGAAAATTCACTATCTCTTTTCCTCTTTTGCTATTTTAAAAATTTATTTATTTATTATTTATTTATTAGTGACATTTATATACCGCCTCACAGGGCAAGCACTCTCTAAGCGGTTTACACCATTAAGCAATGTATATTTTATATTGCTCCCAACTATCTGGGTCCTCATTTTACCTACCTCGGAAGGATGGAAGGCTGAGTCAACCTTGAGCCGGTGAGATTTGAACCGCTGATCTGCGGATCACAGTCAGCTAAAGTGGCCTGCGGTACCCCACTCTAACCGCTGCACCACCTCGGCTCATCACCATGAATGAAAAAATTCATTCAAACCTTGCAAAATAGGATAATTTTCACTTGACATATAAATGACAAATATAAATAACATCAAATTTGACAACAATGACACCAATAAAAAACGAAACCACATGGCCAAGTTCAATGGGCACGATTGGTCTATATATTAGATAGAATTGGGTAGGGGTTTCAGTTCCAAATATTAGGAACCTTGGTAACTTTAAACTGGGTGAACTTCAACTTCCAGAATTCCCCAGCTGGTTGAAGTCCACCCATTTTGAGGTTGCCGAGAATGAGAAACCCCAAGATAACCACTTTTTGGTTAATAGAGTTGTGTTTGTCTTGCATATTTTAAGTTTCTCTGCTCTCTTCAGATGCAAGGAGCTTACTATCCCCTTACTGAGACTGAAATTTGATTTCCAGTAATTTTCTAAAAGTGGAATAAAGGTGTCATGTCATTTTGCCTTTTAGTCAGGTAGAAAAGTCTCTGACCATGTGACTGAAATATTCTTATCTATGGTAGCCACCCCCCCATTGGAGTTGATTTCTTCATAATGATATTTTTTTCCTCTACTGAATCACAATTACTTGCATTTCATTTACTGCCTGCGCTTCTTTGGATTTTCCTAACTTATTTATTTTTAAGTTTTATGGGAAGAAAAATCTGTAGCCCAGCCAGATAGTGTTTATTTGGAATGGACTCAGAATGAATAATCTCTAAGCACAGAAGTACTAAACTATAGAGGGAGAAGCATAATTGTAACACTTCTTTTATTTCCCAGAGGAAGCAGAAAACTTGAAGATGAATTCATTTTTTAAACTTTTTATGAGGAACATTTCAAGCATCAAGCATTATATTGTTATAGCTAAATTGAGTTAAATCCCACCAAAGCAAAGCAAAAAAGCAAAACAAAGCTAAGCACTTTTTCTTTTCTTTTCTTTTCTTTTCTTTTCTTTTCTTTTCTTTTCTTTTCTTTTCTTTTTTCTTTTTTCTTTTCTTTTCTTTTCTTTTCTTCTTTTCTTTTCTTTTCTTCTTTTCTTTTCTTTTCTTTTTTTCTTTTCTTTTCTTTTCTTCCATCCCACCCTCCTTTTCTCTTCTTTGGCAGCTTCAAATTTTGTAATGCTTGATATATTTATTTATCCAATTTATATGGCAGCTCCTATTGGAGTCAAAGCTTCTGTTTTGAAAAACCTTCTGTCTGGCTTATTTTTTTTTGTCCAGACAGTGTATAATTTTTATATCTTTGCTTCTTTAGTTTTTCTTCCTCTTTAATTAAAGAGAACAATAGCTGTTCTGTACTTTCTTCATCCTGAGCTTTATTTTGAAACAGAGAAGCAGAACAACGGCATACTTGGGAATAAATCCAACTGAAATCTATTTAACTTACTTTCTGTGTATTCTAAATCACTTTGACAATAGTTGTGTTAAATTTGCGTGGGAATGAAGAGTCGAGACATAGAACAGTTCAGCACCTTTATTGAGAATCAGCTCGTACTAGAAACGGACTGCCGGCAAGCTGCAGGGAAGCCGCTTTTAAGGCTTCCCTGAAACCGGCTGGCCAATGACAGCCATTTATTTCTGCAGCCACTATATTGGCCAATCAGCGGTGGCTATGCAAATTTACTCCGTATGTCAGTACGGAACACCCCTCCCCTCTTAGTTTCTGGAACATCCAATCAGAGGCTTACATAAGTCACGTAGTCCAGTAAGTACACAGTCCTACTGGGATAGTCCTACTGGGCCTGCACGATTCAGTTCGTCAGGAGTCTTCGACTGGAACAGACATGCCTATTACTGCTCCTCCTCTGCTTTGTGGAAATATCTGGAACCGGCCTCCAGGCGTGGCGACTGAACTCTGTGCTTCATCGTCCTCCAGTCCTGACTGACTTCGGGGATGCTCCAGCGGTGGCAGCTAGGATTTTGCGCTCCTACCTGCCGCCAGGCTTGAGTTCAGGGTCCCTTGGTGTCTTGCAGCTAGGGTCTAGTTCTTGTCGTGGTCGTCTGGTTGACTGGCATTGGAATGTCTGCGGGGCAGAGACCTGTGAGTCTCCTGGTTTTCTGCTGTGGTTTCCGTTGTTGTTTCTGGTTGGCGAAGACATGACTCTTTGATGCAGCTCCTGTGTTGGTCGATATGCCTTTGCCACTCTCGATCGTCGTCCAGCTTGACCCGATAGGATTTGGGACTGGTGACTCCAATTATGGTGGCACTCATCCACTTGGGATCCCCCGCAAAATTCTGAGCAAAGGCCAAGTCCCCCCCCAGCTAGTGTCCTTGTTAGTTTGTGGGACTCTAGAAGTGTCTCTGGATTATAGGTGGGATTGAGTCTGTCCAGCTGGGATCTCAGCTTTCATCCCATTAACATTTCTGTGGGGCTTCAGTTGGTGGCAGCACATGGCATGATATGTTGTGCCGAAATTGGTCGATCCATGCCTGCCAGTCTCCCAGGCACATTCTACCCAATGTCTCTTTGGTCATCCTCACCATTTGTTCTGCTTGGCAATTGCTAGCTGGACTGAATGGTGAGACGAGGACATGTCTTATGCTGAGGTTGGCTAGGAATGATTCCATGTTCCTGGCTGTCAGCTGTGGGCCGTTGTCTGACACTAGGATGTCCGGCAAGCCGTGGGTCGTGAACAGCTTTCTTAGCGCTTGGATGGTGGCTTCTGTTGTTGATGACATCATGTGGATGACCTTCAGCCATTTTGAATAGGTGTCCACCACTATGAGGAAAGTTTGTCCCGCCATAGGCCCTGCGAAGTCTATATGAACAGGCTCTTTGGAGTCTCCCATTGTAACAGCGTGGTTCTTGGTGGAGCGGGTCTTGTTTCCTGGCATGGAAAGAAAGTCACCACCCTTTCTGTAATGTCCTGATCTAATTTTGGCCACCACAGGTAGCTCCTTGCTAACGCCTTCATGCTTACTATTTCTGGGTGGCCTATGTGGAGAGTTCTTAGTACCCTTTTTTGCAGACTTAGAGGGCTAACAACTCGCTCCCCCATAACAAACAGCCCTTAAGCACCGAGAGTTCAGTCTGTTTAGTTTTGAACGTTTTAAATTCTTCCCCTTCATCTTCCTGTCACCATCTCCTCAACATCAAGTTCAAAACTTTAGAGAGCACCTTGTCTTTCGCTGTGTGTTCTGCGATATCCCTTGATGTGACGGGTTTGCTTTATGTTGACGAGTAGGATCTCAGTCACAGGTGCGGGGTTCTCCACGAATTCAGATGCTGGGCAACGACTGAGTGCGTCTGCATGTCCAATGCTCTTCCCTGGTCTGTGGGTATGTTTGTAGCTGTACCCGGAGAGGAAAATGGACCAGCGGGTTAGGTGGGGTGACATGTACTGAGGTGTTTGCTGATTGCCTGCCAGTAGTTCCAATAGAGGTTTGTGATTTATTTATTTATTTATTTATTTATTTATTTATTTATTTATTTATTTATTTATTTATTTATTTATTTATTTATTTATTTATTTATTTATTTATTTATTTATTTATTTATTTATTTATTTATTTATTTATTTATTTATTTATTTGGTTTTCTTATATGCTGCCCAACTCCCGAAGGACTCAGGGCGGCGTACAACAGAGAGAATACAAGAATAACCAATTTATAAATATATTACTTAAAAACAGATATAAAAATTAAAATGGTAATTGATTGGTAATTAATTCAAATTTTCAGCTGTAGAGGTACTCGTGGAAGCGCTTGATGCCGGTCACTGCTGCAAGCGCTTCCTTATTCAGCTGACTGTAATTGCGCTCTGCTGGAAACTTGGAGTAAAAGGCGGTGGGAGCTTCTGAACCATTGGGCAGTTTGTGGCTTAGGACCGCCCCCCCAAAAGGTGAAGTGTTGCATGTTAACAATAGGGGGAGGGTCTCGCTGTACTGCATGAGTACGCTGTTTGAAGACAATAGTCCCTTTACGGCGGCAAAAGCGTTGGCTTCCCTTTGTCCCCAAGTCCATGTGGTTGACTTCCCCAGGAGTCTATGGAGTGGCTTCATGACCATTGCCTTCTGTTTTAAGAAAACTGCATAGAAATTTAGTAAACCCAGGAATGCCTGCAGTTCTGCCTTATTCTTGGGGGTTGACACCTCTTTTATAGCTTTAATTTTGGCATCTGAGGGGCAAATACCACACCTGTCGATCAGGAATCCCAGGAATTCCACACTGGTGACCCCAATCTTGCACTTGTCCTTTTTTACTTTGAGCCCCCTATCTTTGAATCTCTGTAATACTTCATGCAGCGGGTCTAGCAATTGATCTGAGTCCCCTGAGATGACCATGTCATCGAAATAGGGGACCATGCTCGGGATGCTGTGTAACAAGCTTTCCATCATACTTTGGAACAGTCCCGGGGCCATGCAGACTCCACATTGCAGTCGGTTGCATTTGAAGGCCCCCCTGTGTGTAACTATGGTCTGGGCTTCTGCTGTGGCAGGCAGTTGTTGGTAAGCCTGTGCTAGGTCAAGTTTAACAAATATTTTTCCATTGCCCAGTGAGTGTAGTAAATGCTGCACTACTGGCACAGGGTAGGCATTAGGCTGCAAGGCTTTATTTATGGCCCCTTTATAGTTCGCGCACACCCTAATCGAACCATCTGGCTTCATAGGGGTGACTATGGGTGTTTCCCATGGGGCATGGTCAACCGGTTCCAGAACCCCTTGGGCTATTAGTTTGTCCAGCTGCTCGTCCACTTTAGGTCAGAGTGCAAATGGGACTCTGCGGGGCTTGAGCCTAATGGGAGTGGTGCTGGGGGTTAAACGATATGGGCTTGCCCGTATATTTGCCTAGACTCCCATCGAGACGGTCTGAAAGACAGTCAGGAGTTCGTCCAGTCTGTCCCCTTGGATGTGGTTCAGTCCGGTGATGCCAATTCTGAGAGGCTTGAGCCATTCCACTCCTAATAAAGTCGGTCGGTGGCCATCGACGACTGTTAGTGGCAGCTTCCCTTGGAATTCTTTAAAGCTAATTGGAACCTCTGCTCGGCCCAGTATAGGATTTCCCTGGAAATCATTAAGTCGTATGTTTTGTGGCTTAAGTTGCTGCCTCGTGATGGTGGGCATGAACTGCTTCAGGGTCCCCCAGGCCATAATAGTGAATGCAGAGCCAGTGTCTATTTCCATATCACAGGGAAGTCCTTCTATGGCCACAGTGATGAAGAATTTTTCTCCTTGTCCTGCGTCTGAATGGCCCATAGTATTGTAGAGACTTTTGATGTCTTGGTAAGTGTAGTCATCCCTTCACCTGCCTCGCTGTCCCCTGAGTTGGTTCTGTCCCTGTCTGCCAGGTCCCATGGGCAGTCTGGAGGGAATTGGGGCAGCCTGGTACATTGCCGGTTGGGTGGCTCTGCAAGCCTCAGCTATGTGGCCCCGCTTTTGGCAACGGCGGCAAATGGCTTCCCAAAATTTGATGCTGCCCTGGTATGGCCCCCTAGGCAGCCAGAACAACAGGCTGCCTTTGCTCAAAGTCTCTGGGGCTCACCCTTCTTTCCCTTTGGATTCGGTGCACATGGTCATCATCATAATCGTAGTCCTCCTCATCCTCTGGAACCTCGGTCCTCCAGTCAACTTGCTGATCAGTTTGTTGGAGTCCGCTGGTTCTTTGGATGTTGGCTGTAGAGGTGTCCGATGATTCGGCGGCTCTCACTTTGTCGACCACGTCCTTGAAAATGGCTCCCCTCTGAATGAGTAGTTTCTTTTGGAGGTTAAGGTCCCTCATGCCCAAGATGATCCTGTCTTTCATCATTTCCTCTGGATTAATGAACTCACACCTGGATGTGAGTTCCTGGAGTTTGGTCACAAAACCATTGATCAATTCCCTTCTTGTTGTCGCCAATGGTAGAACTCATTTCTGCTGACCATTGGGGGATTGGAGGGCGTGTAATGCTCTCTCAGTATTGTTTGCAATGTAGACCACAAAATTGACTCTATATCTGCTGGTGCCACCAGGGTTTGTGCCATCTTGTATGTCTGTGGGCCGCAATAGGTCAGGAAGAGAGCCCTCTTCCTATTGTCCGGTCGATCCTGGAAATTGTTTGCCTCCAGGAACATTTGAAACCGACACATGTAGGTTTCTTCGGACCAAAGAAGGCTGGAACTGGAGACTGTTAGTGTGCCATCCTTTCGTTTGGCTGGAGCAGATTGGATCATGCTTCAAAAGATGGCCACGGATGCCACGAGGTGCCTTTGTCCTGTTGTCTTTCATTACCCTCGTCGCCAGTGTTAAATTTGCATGGGAATGAAGAGTCGAGAAGTAGAACAGTTCAGCACCTTTATTGACAATCAGCTCATACTAGAAACGGATTGCCGGCAAGCTGCAGGGAAACTGCTTTTAAGGGCTTCCCTGAAACTGGCCCACCAGTGACAGCCATTTATTTCTGCCGCCGCTATATCGGCCAATCAGCGGTGGCTATGCAAATTTACTCCCTACGTCAGTATGTAACATGTTGCTTCCATCAAATTAAATTGTTTTGTTGCTGTCATGTAATGATTTACATTTCTAATAAGCTTTTTTTTGTAGATTTCTTGCTACCATCATAACAGGCAACATAAGATCTGATCAGCAGACAACACATCAATTTTGATCACATAAGTAGTTTTATTATCTGACATTCTATCTTTTCATGGCAGTTTGAATGCATTGCAGAAATTGATGCATAATTTTATCAAAGCAGAAGACAACGACTATCATCCATGGAAATGTATATAAACCATAATTAATTCTTTTGCATCCAAATGTTTTCCTTTATACCTTTGTTCATCCATGAACCGAATCCTATAGGAACACAGAAAATATTACCTTCCTCTAGTTTTTTTTTCTAGTAGAAATGATATTGAGCTACATCTTCCATTTGAGATGCAAGAATCTCAAATGGAAGATGTAGCTTAAGAATTGCATCTCAAATATGTTGAGACCTAAATTTAGGGATAACTCTAAACTTAAACATTATACATAATCTTTGTTTTGTCTAGATGGCTTAATAGCCTCTGAAACTTCAGAATTTTTGAGGTATTAAAGAAGGTAGTGACTAAGCCAACAATTCAGTATTATTTTCAAAAAATAAAGTTAGATATTATGCAAGAAATATAAAACAAAAAATTATAATGTACTATATTGCAAAATTATCTCTGAAGAAATGTTAAGTAAATTTTATACAATTTAAAACTCACTTCAATATTTATTTATTTTGAGGGTATTTTAGACTTTTCATTGTATTTTTAAAAGATTGGTTTTTATGCTATAAATTAATCAATTTAAAGGAACATTAGTACACATGTCTTGTACAAATTCACTGATACGTTATTTGTTTATTTATTCAACTTTTATAGCAGCCCATCTCAACAAGTGGCTGGGTAGTGAACAATCATAAAATAACACAAATTTCCATCATGATACAAAAACTAAAATGCATGCAACAGCCAAGGAGAATGTTATAATCCATGATTTTTTAGGCAACCAGAAGATGGGACTTTTCTCACATTCTGGCCCCTAGACTAAGGCATATAGCCAGGTCTTTAGAGCCTTATAAAAGATCAGCAAGGGTGGGAACATTGCAATGTGCAGATGGAGGATGTTCTATAAGGTGAATATTGCATCAAGTTCTTTTTGGTTAAATATCATACCATGATGAGCCAATAAAATTAATTTTTAAAGGTGTTAAATTACATTTATCTTTTCCTCAAATAATTTTATTAAGAATTATACATGTAAAGGATAGAAGTCAGTACAAATTGCAAAAAAATACAAAAAGATACAAAAATAGAAAAAAGAGGGATGTGAAAAAGGAAAAGAAAGAAGAAGAAAGCAAAAGAAGACCAAAACTTTCTCCTTTATCCCAGAAGATAAAAACAATTTAAATAGATTATCACTATCTTTAAATAAAATATAATCTTTCTTGTCTCTATAGCTCATCTTTTAGATAAGGAAAACAAAATACTATGTCAATCCATCTTGATCAGCAAAAGTGCAGTAAGGGAAACCAGATATAACTATTTTCTTCATAATGTCTCTTCTTCCAATAGCTCATTTCCTAGAAAAGGAAAACAAAATCCAAATACTCCATCAATCTTTGTCAGTAAAAGTTCAGTAAGGGAAACCAGATATAACTATATAACAAGCCAACCTTATTAATTTTTCCTGACTTTTTAAATATATTCTTTATACTACTTCCAAAAAAGTTCCATAGGTAATTCCTTCAGAATTTTAGCATATTCCTCTTATATCCATAAGTAAAATTTATCCTTTTGTTTGTTACTTCTAAAAAAGTATTTCTAAATCTTAGCAGAGTTCTTTTACATATACAGAGAGAAAAAAAATATATCCAAGTCAGTTTCTTGATTCAATGTCCATTCATCTCCTGTTCATCATCCATCAGAACCATTTGCATTTCATTTGAGATCTCCTTCATATTTATTTCATAAATATCGATTGCAGCTTGTTCTTTTTTACAACTTCATAAGAACATGCTCTGTTAATTTTATCAAGTACCTGAACTATAGCTAAAAGTTTAGCTGAAAGGCATTCGGAAATTTGTACTAAGAATTTCTGCTCTATTTACATTACTCTCTGGCTCTTATGTCCAGTCTTCTTCATCATTAAAAAAACCCAGGTTCTATTTTGTAAATGAAAATGTCCCAGGATAATGTTGCAGGATCCAATATCAGTCGGTCACCAGGACCAAAGGTTTATTCTTTGGTCCTGGTGCAGAAGGGGAAATTGGCCGTGAAAAAAATATATTGGAAATTGTTTGGTCGGAACCTGATTTGGTTGTGGTTAGAAGTGTTAGTGACCAGAAGTTCTACTGTATATGGTTCCAGGTTGTATGTAGCTTTTAGTTGTTAATTAGGGTATTGATGAGCTGGCTATTAAGTTGTTAATTGTTATTTCCTTGTGCTGCATTGCCCTTGGCTCCTAAGTGCCTGATAGGCTGGTGATTAATTAGGTTCCACTTTCCCATGAGAAAGTATCTTCTAATCTAAATCATTCAAAAATGATTTGAATGATCCCTTTGGTCCCTTAATACATTATTAACTTTTGACAATTCATGTACCAAGCACCCTTTTACTGCATAGTTCAAAAAATCATATGTTTTAAATCCTTCAAAATCAAATTTACACTACCATCTTTTAAGGAGAGGAAAATTCACCGTAGAACTTTGCCAGTCCAAAAAAGTCTTAATCCGTCCAACATGCAAAGAATAAAGAATATAATAATAAAAAGAAGGATTATGATATAAGGCTTGGTTTATGTAAATATACATAAAGGCTGCTTTACATGGTGGAGCTTGATGTAAACCTAGAGTTTCAGCCAAGGACTGTAAAAATGACAATTTCTACCATCTATTTATCAGGAGTAACAATCTGGAGTCACATGGATGATCTCATTGATCTTTCTTTGTTCCAGAGAGATTATGCAACTTGGATCCAGTATCCAGCTGCAATTCTGCAATTCAAGCTGTGGTGCTAGCTAACAGAAGCCAGCAAGGCATTTGCTTGCCATGCCACATTGAGGGAGTAACATACATTACATTTCAAAAGTTTGGAATTTATCTTTTGAAGGACTTTGGATGTATTGACTCCGGACTATTGCAGAAAAGTGGGTCTATCTGTTCTTGAAAGGACACATACTGTATGTATCATTCTCCATAGTGGGTGGAGCCAGCCTCCAAGAATGGGTTAAATCTGCCCTCTAGCCAATCAGGACCGAGTCTAAAAAGTATATATATGACCTCCTCTGGTTTGGCACCCCCTCTTTTAATCTCGGTCTCAGCCAAAGGGACATGTGCATTCTCATCAGTCATCAATCTCTTTGAGGTAAATTCTTTGCATCGCTAAACTGATCCGCAGTGAGTTCCTCCCCAGTGTCAGCTGTCATTTACACCTGGGGAGAGGACGGCGACGGGCTTCAGCCCAGCTGTCCGCCGGACCTCCAGACAAGCAACTTAACAGTCAAGAGCTTAGCTCTCCCATTCCGGCTGCCACAGATTTATTATTACGGGCCTTCACCTTAAATTGGCACTAACGGGCCCGCTTTACCCTAAAGGCTACTAACAGCTCAAACAGAGGGATGATTATGTTCGGGTCTCCCTCTGGCATAGCCGGGCCGGCACTTACACTCCTGCGGCAACATAAAGACAAAAGAGGAATAAAACAATGAATGAGCGGCTTCTGCGTGGATATCCGAATGTAGCCTTATCTGCCGATCGGCTCAGCCGCCCCACCGCGCTTGGCGCGAAGGCTCTTGTCACCCGCCGAGTTAATTAACGGTCCCAGCCGGGGTGGCTGTTTCCCTGGGACACGTCTCGCTGACCACCGTGTCATCAAGGCTCTGCTCTCATCGAATTAGGGGGAAAGCCAGAAAACGCAAATCGGCAAGCCGCAGAAGCCCTGCGCTTGGGCGGCCATCGGCTTTCCCCCTCCGGCTGGAGCACATCCTCCCACAGCCGGTAGAACACGCTGCGGCGCGTTTTTGGCCGTCCCCAGCAGACCCCATATCTGCCAGGCCTACCTCTTCATGGCCGCTCCGACAGAGCGATCTCTGTCAGGCCAACCTCTCAAGCAGGCCCGATCGAGCATCGCTAGAGTGGCGGGAAGAACCGTTACGCACCTCGGCCTCCAGCGACGTCATCGGAGGCCACTTTGAATTCGGCCCCCTGCTCCCCGATTGGCTGGCGTTACACAGAGCCAGCCCATTGTCGATGCTTGCTGATGGCTGCCTGTTCGTCTGACGGAGAGCGCGCGCACGCGCAGTGCGTCCCCCCTCTCCGCACCAACAACAAAAAGGCAAGGAGAAGCGGCGATCGCCGCCGGAGCAGCCAAAGGTAACGGAGAGCCCTATGAGGCCCTAGGAGGCCCAGGTTCTTCCGGACATGAAGAACGCGGAATAGCGCAATCACACTCCCTAAGCCAGACCCTGGGTTTTCCCCCTCACTTGATTTAAGACTACATCGGGGGTTTTTCACGGCTGATCCACAGCCATCGCCTCTCCGAACCATGCCACAGCTGAGGGCTCTCATTACATCCCTGATGCGTCACGCGCAGCCGCATTCAAATGCTTGATCTGCCTGCCGTGAATGTGGGATCATAGCGGATGCTTACAGTGCATCGAAAGCCGGACAGGGAGCTCGGCTGTCATCGGTAGCATTCTCTGCATGGCTCTGGAAAGCGGGGGGGGGGGGGTCGGCTGTCATAGGCAGTGCTTCACCCAGCCGCGACATAGATATATGCTCTTAACGGGCCTCATGTTACCTGCCCGCAGCAGCAGACTTATTACGGGTCGAAAGACAGGCGCAGGCTCTGTTGTGATTAACTCCGCCCCCCCACACCTAAACGGCTTGGATCCCCGGCGCGTCCCAAGCTGCCGAAATTAACAGATTGCCCGGTCAGACAGCACTCTGGACCCGTGCAGGAGCTTTTCGTGAGCAACGCAGAACCCCACAACGGTTCGTCTTACTTAGTTGCTTGGGGTTTTTTCAGTGCTGGGGAATTTCCCACTTCGCCGCCCCTTCCCAGCTACGATGATTTCCGATATCAGGGGAGGGGCTGACAGCCATCCTTACCGGCGTCAGTAATGGCCGAGTGGCTCAGGCGTTGGACCTCAAATCCAACAGGGATTCCCATGCGCTAGTTCAAATCCCACTCACAGCGCATAAGTTTCCTCCGTTCCTCGGAGACAGGTCTCCCTTATTTCAACGCCGCCCTAGGAACCTGCTGGTCCCCTGAATCTGAAGATTGCAATCTCTTGCTAGGGCAAGTTGCTCCGCCCCCCATGGAACAGCAGGACAAGGAGGCCATGTCAGTCAGGGGCGATTAAGTCACCCCCCAAGGCATGGCTGTTGATGGTCCCTACATATTACAACGGCTGACCCTGCACCAGGATAAAGATTTTTGCCACCGCTAAAGCACAGCCGTCAGGGATCCCGCCCCAAGGGCTCGACCATTTACCTATCCCGCCTCCCCTTTTCAAATTGTTCGTCGGGATCGTGATGGGCTCAACGGACCCCGTCAGGCAGTGACCCCATGACAGGAGTCAGAATAAGTCTTGGGCTGTCACGGGACAGCCGTGGGATCGGGCGGGCAGCCTCCCTTTCGCCACTAGCCTAGCGACGTTTTGCTGGCCATATAAGGGTTTCCCTTTCGGACCCGGGGCCCATCGGTCCCAACGTGTAGTTATGGGGGGGGCGTTCCATCTCACATGTATCTCCCTGGGAGGATGCCAGCACCTTGACAACATCAGAAATGGCTCTACCGTGTCCCTCAATTCCACAGCCGCTGGGCCGAGGCCTTCAGTAGCCACTCTGGTACCACCCGTCCACTGGGTGGCAATCAGGCAAGGGCGGTTAACTGACATTGCTCAGGGGCCCCGCAGCCTTAGCTGCTTACATGTTCCATGCTAACAATAAACACAGTCACCACTACCGGCCGCCAGTTCCACATACGGGTCCTGGCGATTTTGTGGGGGTGAGCATGGCCTAACGTGACATGGCGGCCCCACTTCGCACCCTTTGTGGGTATGGATAGCGGACTAACTTGCATTGGCTCTATGCTAGCATCCCTCTACTTCCGTGACGTAGAACACCTGTCCCTCTCACCCCCCCTGCCAGGGGGCCTGGGCCAGCCTCTGTTCCACAAGGTTGTTTTCATTAGCGTCCGGATTCCTGTGTCCTCGGTTCCTGGCCGCTCAGACCAGGCCATTCACCATCCCGGATCCCTGGTGCTTATTCAACAGGTTGAGGTCTTACCACTGTCCAAGTCATCTGGGGTCATCGCACGCCACTAGGCAGCGCCTGGCCTAGGGTCCAGCACGTCTTTGACGGTGAGGCGACTCTATTATACCGCCCCTGTCGGTTGCGGCAAGTTAGATCCCAGCTACTGATACACCAGGGGTTGGAAAGACCAAAGCTGCTACCATGAGCGGCTCCAGCAGCAGCTGAGGCTGTGAGACCAGTCGCCACTGCATCCTTACTCTGGCCACGCCGGTTGCAGGACACGACGCTGTTCTTGAACTACTGCCTAACAGATGCGGTCAGCATCCGAGGGCCGCAGCTTCACTAACGGCAGATGATCCATCCTCACTGGACGGTCACCAAGGGCTCTCGCATAATTTATTTATTTATTTATTTGGTATTCTTATATGCAGCCCAACTCCCGGAGAACTCCTGGCTGCGTACAACAGAACAAATACGAGAAACCGATTTTTAAATATGCATTGAAAACAGATATAAAAATTAAAACCGTAATATTAAAAACATCTCATATCCATTCAACATCATGCTTAATCCTATCTACCCTTACACCACTCCGTCCTCCGTTTTCCGACGTCCCTCGTTCCATACACCTGAGGTGATTTGCCTCCCACATACCACAGGGGCGGTCGGAATGACATCATAGGGCACGTCACCACAGGGCAGAAAGGGCCTGTCCTTACTGACCAGAGGGATCTTGGAGATGGGTCCCACAATTCGGTCTGCGGTCCCCTGGAGGAGCTCTCCCCATCCAATCCGTCAGTGGCTTGCTGGTCAATATTTGTATATCTACACATCTCTCTATATATATACGGTCAATTGAAGGGGTCCGATGCCGAGATTTGGGCTCAGGAGTCCATCCTGCTAGCCTCCTTCTGATGTCTCTCCCTATACCCCGTGGCTTCTGTAGTGCATCCAGGATCTCCAGCGCGGGTACGGGGATCCTCATGGAAACAGTTACTCACCAGTGCTACTATTTAAGCCATCGCGTGGCTCCGGGGGATCAAGAAGGGCATGACATTCCAATATCTAGCCCGTTGTGTCTTTCTCACCTCTCTACGACACACAATGATCTGGTCTTTCAGGCAATGAACTCCTCAGGTTTGGTGACCTCACTGGGTTCTTTTCCCTGTCATTACGCATTATAGGTACTGTTTGAGTTCATTTCTTGAGACTTTTCTTCCATCCCGGGCCATGCCCGTAGTTCACTCATTGCTCTCAGGGTCTTCATTTCGTGCAGGTTGCCCTTAGGGGTACCCTGATGGGCCTCCCCATTCAAATCCAGGGCATCTGTTGGTCTATTGCTCACCATGGTCCTATTCTTAAGGTCCTTGAGGGCCTGCTGCCTGCTCTTTGACGACTTAAGCTTCCCGGCTCCTCTGATACTAGAGAGACAAATCACTGGACTCTGTCCACGATCATACTCCGTTCGGGGCTACTCTCAATTCGCCAGGCCGGCGCATGCCGGCGACGAGTTCCCTGTCGCATTGGCCATCTGTCCGGTGCCTCAATTCTGGCATCACAAGTCGGTCGGGCGCTTGTCCTCACACACGCCCTGCGACCTTTGGCGGCCCTTCGAACAGTACCCTCTTCTCTCCCCGTGCAGGCTCTACCAGTTCATCATAGGGTACCCGACTTCCTGAAGGAGCCGCTTCACCTGCCCCCCCCCGTGGTTTCCCAGTATCCCGCCAGTATCGGTCCAGACTCCTCACTGCGATCTCGGGGGCGCCCTATGAACCTTGGCAAATTTAGATCGTAGTTGGCCATCATTGGTAGCCTTTCCTCTATCTGAGGGCTATCGGTGCTTGCGGTTCCCCCGTCATGGCAGTCCCAGGGAACGGTCCTCCCTGGTAAGATGGTCGGGCGGTTGCAATGCCTACCCTTAGTTCCGGGTTGATTCCTCTGTTCCTTACAGGCCTACATTTAAAAAAAAAATTGTTCTCCCTCGTTTCTCCCAGGGTCCACTTGAGGACACTAACAGTACGGGACACCTGCCGATGTCAGGCGCGCTTCGGGCAATTACTTGCATCGCACCTTCCGCCTACGGCTTCTTATGGTGCTCATTGTGCCCTTTCATCCCTTTTCCATAGGCCACAAGGCATCGTCCTCTATGGTGGGTCATTCACCTCGGGCATTTATTCTTTGCCCTATGTCGAATGGTCATTGCCCCACCTTCCCGGCCTACCGGCACATTCCACACCCACTATGGTTGCAGCTACTACGTGGACTGTCCGTATGTCTATAATGGGGGTTAGCCGAGCGGCCCTCTGCTCCCCCTTGACCACATCCGTCCGTCATTATCACCTGGACTTTTTCGCCTCTATGGAAACGGCCTTGGACGACGGCCGTCCAACCAGGTGGTGCGGGGCAGTGTGAGTTCCAGCCAGTTTTAGGTAACCCGCCCAAGGGACACTGTTGCTTTGGTATGTCCCATTCTTGGAGGCTGGCTCCACCCACTATGGAGAAGGGTACTCACCTGTGAGACGTCCTTTCTCGTAGGGTGGAGCCAGCCTCCAAGTCCCGCCCTTATATTGGGCCTGGCTGGCGTGTCGTTTTTCATTACTGTATATCCGTTGTTAGTTCGGCTGTTTTTTTTTTCTTCTTCTGCTCACGCGTTAATGAATTGGCAGACTTTTCGAGAATGCACGCTGAGTCTGACCTTCGTCCCTCGGTAAAAGAGGGGGTGCCAAACCAGAGGAGGTCATAGGGCGGAGCTAGCCTCCAAGTCCCTCCCTGTTGGTGTATTAGTCATATGGTTGTGTTTCCATGGTTACCTGCTGTTTAATAAAGTTTGGTTGGGTTATTACACTATGGGTCTGACTTCGTCCTTCGTCTCAAGAGGGGGTGCCCTTCGGGGTGACAGTTTTTATAGAGTCAGACTCAGTCCTGATTGGCTGATGGATTGGATCATCCCATTCTTGGAGGCTAGCTCCGCCCTACGAGAAGGGGTGTTCAGGTAAGTAACAACGCCCTTTCTGTTTCGATTGATATAGGGAAAAACATTCTAATGCAAGGGGGAAATAAAAATGCAACAAAGAACAAGTTTGGAATAACTTAAGCAATGTTCCAGGTATCAGATGGCTATCGAGATAACCAGATAAGGACTGTTACAGATAAGCCTTAAAGTAGTTGTAGAGTTATATTATGTTTCTTTGCAGCCAGAGGTAGAAACTATATTCTAGCCACCTTTATGTTTAAACAAAAACATGACTCAAGTGCTGTACGGTACACTGATCTATATGTATGGGGATGACAGAATATTTCAAATTAGTAATAATTTTACAGAAGCTTTCTGTACCCTTTACTGTGTAACAAACAAGTTGTTGTAGTTGGAATCTGGAAAGCCTTTGTTTTTAGAAAAGATTAAGACTTGCCATTGGTATTTCTGGTACCTGAAGTGCCTAGTCTCCTTGGTTTTCCAGGATAGAGTTATCTTTTCTTGTGAAAAATAAATTGAAGAAGTTCTATGACTTTTTTGTTTTAAAATCCTAATCCCTTATCACCAATTCCTTATACAAAAAGAGAGCTAAGAATGAAGTCAGGTTTGACATCAACCATAAAAAATGGTTTTTGTTTATCACCACTTAGGAAATTAATAAGAGACCCTTTAACCCCATCCCCACAAACAATTTGACAAATATGATAGGCACTGGAGATCTTTCTCCCTAGTTCTACTAAATGCATTGCCCTTGGTGATTTACAGAAAAAATATCATTATCTTTCAAAGATAGTGAATGTGCCCATGTACATTAAAGGAAATAGAAACAATAGACCCTGAACAACTTCATTATCTATTCTATGCAGGTCTTAAAATAAAGTAACACAATCATTTGGTGTTATAACCCAGTCGGTCAGAAAAGGAATATGTGAGATTTTTATTTAGTGACCCCCCCAACAAATAACAAAGGAGGTCAAAATGTTTTGCTCAATCACCACGTACTGTACACATGAAAATATTTGTGGATTCTGAGAAATTCAATTTTGTTGATTATACTTACTTTATTTTACATTTCTTTCCTTTTTCTCTATAATTGATAGAGGGAATTATTTATTACAGTTATCGAATACCATAGCTGTATGTTTATATGTTATTCATCTTTGTCAACAAAACAGATTAACCAATAAGACATAACAAAAAAGAAAGAAAGGAAAAAGGAATGACATGCTAAGAGACAAAATGTATTTGAAGAATTAATCCTTTTGTGGAATGGACCAAGTTGATATTTCTCCTGTTCTTCCTGGAAGTCAAGACTTGGCCCGTGGTCTTCTAGTCAAAGAATGAGACTGAACTCTATGTTAACTGGTAGGAGGGATCTGAATGTTCTTCCTGGAATAAGGAATAAGTCCTTTCAGATATCTGGACTACACTGTACAAAAGTGATTCTCCTCTGTTCTTGGATTTGAAGTCCAAACCAGACCTCAAATACCAGAACCATATCAGCAGGTTCTGACCAATTCTGGAGAACTGGTAGCGGAAATTTTGAGTAGTTTGGAGAATCAGTAGCAGAAATTTTGAGCAGTTCAGAGAACCGCTAAATACCACCTCTGACTGGCCCCTCCCCCATCTATTCTCTGCCTTCCGAGTCCCAGCTGATCGGGAGGAAATGGGGGTTTTGTAGTAACCTTCCCCTGGAGTGGCGAGGGAATGGAGATTTTACAGTATCCTTCCCCTGCCATGCCCACCAAGTCACGGCCACCAAGCCAAGCCACGCCCACCAAGCCATGCCCCCAGAAAACCGGTAGTAAAATTTTTTTGAAACCCACCACTGGTCCATACATGTGATCAACATATTTTGATTTTCATTTGTTCATTCTTAGGTTGACTATGTGAAGCAAATAAATGCACATTCCTTGGAAATGAATGTATATAGGAATCCAACAGCGGGGGAAGAGAAGCTTAAAGCAGAGGAAAGAAGCTTGAACAGAACTAAGCATCTTTTAAAAGAGTTCTAATGTTTTTTGAAGGCTCTTCATAACACTGAATATGAGTTAGAACAGCAACAATAAGGGAAGAAAAAAATGTCCAAATGCTAGCAACAAAATTGGCTGAGTGTGAAGAATTGCATTATTAGCGCGCGCGCGCACACACACACACACACAATGCTATTTCTTTCTGTTGGATACATACTACAAGACTTTCTCATAGGTGACTGTTGAGTGGCTCATTTAGCTTATTGAGCTGGAGATGATTGCAATAATCATCATTGCTGAGAATTTGGAACCTTGAGGGAACAGCTATAATGCTCTAGGAGACTGCTGTTGAAAGTATATCAAGTCAACACAACAAACATTTCTTTGTTGCATGCTAGGATAGCATGCTGTGTCTTCAAAACAGACTAACAGCCTCTACTGTGTTTTAAACATTACTAAAGCCCAGCAGGACTGGGCAGAAAATGAACATAGATTTTAATATTGAATAGAAAATATTTCAGTACTTTATATTAATATACCATTTAAAACATAATAGTTCTGCTTTCCCAGTTTTCCTGGCTTAATTGATGAGTAGATTAACTTGCCTTGCCCTATAGTAAAGCATTTGTTCATTGTTTATGGTTGAGAAATAGGCTTTGTTCAGCCTCAGGCACTTCTGATACATTAAGCTTCCTACGCAAATATGGCAGATAATCTGAAAATTAACATTCTCATGCAGGCTACAACAATATGGATAGTGAGATATTTTATGCTGCCTTCACAATTAGTTTATTTCTTTCACCATATCTCTAAGAGATGAAAGACCTTTTAATTTTGGTTCTTCTTGGTGAATTCTCTTTTTAAATTTTAGTACTGCCATGTGTAGCAGTACTAAAGTACACAGAGCAAATAATTCATAGAAATAGAACATGGAATAAGAGTTGGAAGGGACCTTGGAGGTCATCTAGTCCAACTCCTTGCATGAGCAGGAGAGTCTATACCATTGTCTATACCATTTCAGACAAATGGCTGTCCAGTCTCTTCTTGAAAGCCTCCAGTGATGGGATTCCCACAACTTCTGGAGGCAAGACATTCTACTGATTGATTGTTCTCACTGTTAGGAAATTTCTCCTTAGTTCTTGGTTGCTTCTCTCCTTGATTAGTTTCCATCTGCTGATTCTTGTCTAGCCTTCTGGTGCTATTTTCTTTTACTTTAATTTTAATTAATTACATTAATTTAATTTTAGTTAATTATTTTTTTAAAATTTTACTTTAATGTTTAATTTTCTAATACTTTAATTATTTTACTGCCTGTTGGTGAGAATGAAAGTGATGACATGATGCATGCTTGCTTGTGCTGATGCCTATGATACACCTGTCTGGAACCCACACTGCATATCAGACATTAATACAATTGAGAGAGTCCAGAAATATTTCACAAGAAGTGTCCTCCACTCCTCTGCTCGCAACAGAATACCTTATTCCACCAGACTTGAAATTTTGGGCTTAGAAAACTTAAAGCTACGTCGCCTTCAATCTGTTCTAAATGTAGTTCATAAAATCATCTGCCACAATGTCCTACCTGTCAATGAATACTTCAGCTTCAACCGCAACATTACACAAGCACATAATAGATTCAAACTCAACATAAACCGCTCGAAACTCGACTGCAGAAAATACGACTTCAGCAACAGAGTGGTCAATGCCTGGAATGCGCTACCTGACTCTGTGGTTTCTTCCCCAAACCCCCAAAACTTTAACCTTAGACTGTCTACAGTCAACCTCACCCCATTCCTAAGAGGTCTGTAGCGGCATGCATAAGCGCGCCATTGTGGCTACCATCCCTGTCCTACTGTACTATTGTCCAAATTTACCTATATCTACTTTGCTTTTCTTTATGTTTATACCATACATGTTATCTTGTACACGTTTTGACAAATAAAATAAATACATAAATAAATACTGTAGAAAGTAGGACTGGAATTGTGTTTGTGAGCTACTTTTATAATTCCCAAAGGCTTCCGGTTGGCTTTGTGACAAAAAGAACGCTAAACTAGATTAAACTTTGGCCTGATCCAACAGAGCTCTTATTTCAGCTGAGAAAAAAACCCCACACTGATTTGACTGAAAAATTATGGCATTAAAGTTATAATGTAAGAAGTAATGGTTTTATGAAACATCTCCTCCCTTTCCTTAGTATTCTTTCATTTATTTTGTTTATCCTTTAGCACATCTACTTGGGATCAAGTCAAACTGAATGCAAAAAGGATTCATTCAGATCAGACACATTGGACTATGTTGTTAACTAGAATATATTGTAGCTTATTCCCCATGTCAAAATACAGAAATCTTATAAATATTTGAACTGACCTTCAAACAAAATATCCTTCAGCTTTGGTGAGACATCTTGTTTATTCTCTGTCTCTGTCTCTGTCTCTGTCTCTCTGTCTCTGTCTCTGTCTCTGTCTCTCTGTCTCTGTCTCTGTCTCTGTCTCTGTCTCTGTCTCTGTCTCTCTCTCTCTCTCTCTCTCTCTCTCCTCCCCCTCTCTCCTAGAAGCACATTTTTTGCTAGGGATGATCACTGCATTAATTTAATCAATACATTAATGGAATCAATACAAATAGTAACAGTAGTTTAGGATCTTAATAATCAATTAGTTTTGTAGCTTTTAAACAACAAATCATTGGAGCAATCCAAATGAGTCTAATATGGAACTATACATTATCAATACAACTAACCATGCTTGTTCAACTTGGAAAAAAATATCCAATGATTAAAATGAAATTAAGAAAATATATTTACCAACTTTTCATCTATTGTTTAATCCTCTTGATTAATCCTCTAGATGCATCTGTTTCTTTGTTGTCATGAGTCCCATCATATCAGTGTAATGGAATATCAGCTTCAGTGGTAGATGTGACCTTTTTCATATTCCAGAACTGTATATTCTTCATAGAATATCAATAACATGGATTAACAGCAACTCAAGGTATCTTGCATGAGGATTCCAGATAAAGCTTTCGGCTTACTGCTTATTTTTTATTACATAACTGTTTTGCATATCCAGGGGTGGGTTCTAACTTACCTTGCTGCTGGTTTGCTTCCTCCCATGCCACATGGCCATGCCTTGTGGGTGCGCGCATGCACAGTTCCGAATTTTTTTAAAAAAGCAAAAAAACCCACCCCAAAACAAGATGGTGACACATGCGCAGTGCTGGAAACTTGGCAAAAAAACTTAGAAAAAAAAACGGGAAAAAATTCCAAAAAATTAATTTTTAAAAAAAAGTTCAAAAAAAAAGATGGCAGCATCCTCAGACCGGCACCGACAGAACCGGTTCCGTGAGATCATTGTGACATCACCAGCAGGTTGCTACCAGTTCGTGTGAACCGGTCAGAACCGGGAGGAACTCACTTCTGTGCATACCCATACCTTGCTTAAAAATAAAGAGACTGTAAAGATTACTTAGTGAATAAAAAATAAGGACAAAGAATTTTCAGGGATTCATCCATATTCATTGCAAGCATGTAAACATTTTAAATGTTTTCTATTCAAAACACAGGTGTTTGGTAGAATTTAAAAGGCAACAATGATTTAGTTTGAAAATGGTTGGAAATCTTTACTTATTTGCTTAGAAAAAACAGATTTATATATTCATTCTTTAATACAATGTAAGTATTGCATTGGACTTAGATATCAGCACATACCATATAAAGTATTACAATAGTAATGCTTTGGTAATTCTGGCAAGCTGATTCAACTGTCCTTCAGTAGGCATTTACATTTTTAATCATTTCAGAAAGATCCAACAATAATGTTTCTGCACAAGAATGCATTTCAAAGCCTGGCCCTTAGAATATATAAAAATGTGGAAAAGTAGGTTTTACAGCTAATATTCTACTTAAATAAGGGCAAAAACTGGAAGAAAGGAGGGATGGAAAATACAGGTCCCCTGAATAAGCGATAAAATTGATTCTCTACTGATTAAATTTGTACTATAACAGAATGATATATGTCATATCAACAGCTACATAAATTTGACAAATAAAAACACAGCAGATAGTGATTCTATTAATTACTCTGCTTAAGATCTATCCTAATGTTTTACATCAGTGTTTCCGCATCCTTTCAGCTTAGTGTGGATCAGATCATTATGGCTGGAGATTTTAATCCTTTTTTTTAAAAAAAGTATTAGACTGCAATACTGTTCTTGCTAAGTTTACAAATTTAAATTTGTACATAGAATAAGGTAGAATCTTAAATGCTGGGGTTTAATTTGCTTTACATCTCTTTCTAGGAATCTGGAAAGGAATGTTGCATGATGCCAAATTGGCTCCGAGATTAAATAAAGTAAACAGTAAAGAAGTAAGTAATAGAGAAAGAAAGAAATAACATTTACTGCGGCTGACCCATGGTCCTATTTCTATTAGTACTTCAGAGCCAATGCATTCATTACATAATGGCTTTATTTTAGGGCTCTGACGATAGCTGAAAGAAAATTAAAATGTGAATAAGTCTTACAATTACTTCCTGCAGTACTGTTAGCCTTGAACTTGGGTGACTTCTAAGCAACCAGCAACTTCAGTTGATCTATCTACATTTTCTTTAAAAATTCATAAGAACTACCCATGCCATAACAGGAAGCTCCCCAAGGAGGTGCCTTCCAGGTAGAGAATTCACTCTAATAAATGTTTTATTTTCAACAAATATACCACGTTTACATAATTGATGCTGAATTGAATGTTGTTGTTGTTTTAAAAGATGAAATGTGTTCAAATTCATATGTAATCAAATAACTAGCAGTCCAGGAACAGTTTTCTCTTAATGGCTCTAGATAATGTGTCCATGATGGATTTTCAGGCAGCAAAATGATTCATCCAACTCACAATTACAGTAACAAGCTTTGGAAAATGCTACATCATTCACAGTGATGGTAATGTAATAGCATGTGGTTTTGTTGAAGTATTGCTTCATTCCTTGTTCCTGTCCCAGCTCTTGCCCACCTAGCAGTTCGAAAGTATGCAAATGCAAGTAGATTAATAGGTACCATTTTGTCTCTATTCACGAAAAGTAATTTGGCCCTACTGCTTCCCTTCATGCATTGCAATTAATGCTTATTTCTAATTCTGGTTGAAAAATCTAACATGTGAGATGCAGCTCACATGGATGAGCTCAGCATTTATTTTTTCCATTACATCCTCCACAGACAATTTTTGCCAATTGAACATTGAAGATTGTCTTAAAGATTTTTCTTCACCTGCCATTAGCAAGATCACAAATATTTTTCAAGGCATCCAGTGACTCACTCACCCATTACGAGGCTGAATAGAGGACAAGAGTGGACTGAACTCAAGCAACCATGTTGAACATCCAGCAAATTCAAAATGTTGGTGATCTTTTTGAACTGTAGGTTTTTCACCTTTCTTCTTATGCCCACTTTCAATCACAAACTTTGTTGAAATTTTCAAGAATCTTGAAACAATACATCTGGGAACAAAATCAGTGGATTACCCCCAGGCTCTGTTTTAGGCCCAGTACTCTTCAATATCTTCATCAATGACTTGGATGAGGGGATAGAGGGGAACTCCTCAAATTTGCAGATGACACCAAACTGGCAGGAATAGCCAACTCTCCAGAAGATAAGCTCAAGTACAGAAGGATCTTGACAGACTTGAACATTGGGCGCTATCTAACAAAATAAAATTCAATGGTGAAAAAGGCAAGGTTCTACATTTAGGCAAGCAAAACAAAATGCACAGGCACAGTCAGGGGTGAGTTCTAACTTACCTCGCTGCCGATTTGCTTCCTCCCGCACTGCGTGGCCATGTGCAGTGCTGAAAAAGCCAGAAAAATAAAGCCAAAAACAAGATACGCAGTGCGGGAAATTCGGCTTCTGTGCATGCTCAGAATAAAAATAAAATAAAAAAAATTCTCCCCCCCAAAAAAATCAATAATAAAAAAAAGTCCAAAAAAAAAGATGGCAGTGCCCATGGACCGGCACCGACCAAACCGGTTTCGTGATGTCATCGTGACATCACCAGCAGGTTGCTACCCTGGGTACAGTATATGTGGTACCTTGCTCAACAGTAGTAACTGTGAGAGGGATCTTGGAGTCTAGTGGACAATCATTTAAATATGAGCCAGCAGTGTGCAGCAGCTGCCAAAAAAGCCAACACAGTTCTAGGCTGCATTAACAGAGGGATATAATCAAGATCACGTGAAGTGTTACTACCACTTTATAATGCCTTGGTAAGGTCACACTTGGAATACTGCATTCAGTTTTGGTCGCCACGATGTAAAAAAGATGTTGAGACTCTAGGAAGAGTGCAGAGAAGAGCAACAAAGATGATTAGGGGACTGGAAGCTAAAACATTTAAAGAACGGTTGTTGGAACTGGGTATGTCTAGTTTAATGAAAAGAAGGACCAGGGGAGACATGATAGCAGTGTTCCAATATCTCAGGGGTTGCCTCAAAGAAGAGGGAGTCAAACGATTCTCCAAAGCATCTGAGGGTAGAACAAGAAGCAATGGGTGGAAACTAATCAAGGAGAGAAGCAACTTAGAACTAAGGAGAAATTTCCTGACAGTTAGAACAATTAATCCGTGGAACAGCTTGCCTCCAGAAGTTGTGAATGCTCCAACATTGGAAGTTTTAAAGAAGATTTTGGATAACCATTTGTCTGAAGTGGTGTAGGGTTTCCTGCCTAAGCAGGGGGTTGGACTAGAAGACCTCCAAGGTCCTTCCAACTCTGCTATTCTATTCTATTCTATTCTATTCTATTCTATTCTATTCTATTCTATTCTATTCTATTCTATTCTTTTTTCCTTTTCCCCCACATTTGATCCTGTGCAATAAACTTCGTGCCTTCTAATAACTCCCTATTTGAGTTGATAGCTACAATTGCACATTTAGATTTTCCACATTATGAGATTTTTTTGTCATTAATGGATTCCAGATACCCAGAGAGGAATTATTATTTTGTTCAGTCAATTGCTATATTATTTATACCAGTTTTGCAGACTTTATGAAGTTATAATGAGCAACAGAAAATCACCTCTGCATCCCTAGTCAATGGTCATTGAGCTGTATTTATTTATTTAATATGTTAATATACCAGCATATTTCATTTTGACTCCCAGAAATTTCCATCTCAAAACTGTTCTATTGTATAAAGCTTAACACAAACAATGTTGCAGAGGCCAAGCTATCAGTTGAATTATTGTTATTGTTCAGCACCACACCATTTCATGGCATTCCTGATCATATTAGGAGCACTATGCAGATAAGCATTTTCTTTATTCGACCTCCTTTTATAAATCATCAAATTAGATGAGTATAATAACTATAGAAAGATTCTCTCACTCATACGTTTAACACCTACCTGAATTACTGTGCTGTGTCCTGCGTGCAGCTGCCTTTGAAAACACTTGGAAATTGGTCTAGAATTTGACAAATTGAAAATTCTATGATCATGTATCACCTATCCTATGGTTGCTGTGTAGACTACTAGTAGGCTTCCATGTATAGTTCAAAGAGCAGTTTTATGCTATAAGGTCCTTTATGTCTTTATGGCTTTCTTAATCTCTATCTTTTATTCTGTGGCAGAGTAGTTTTACTGAGTTTATTGCTTTACAAACCACATTATAAAATTGATCCCATTTTAAACTTTTATTACAACGAAGTTTGAGGGCAGAGCTTAGATCGTGATGGAGTAGCAGCTTCCCTGCTGAGATTCTTATGATATTTTATTTCTTTTATTCATTTTTATAAACAGCCTAGCTAACAACTAATTTTGTCCAGAAACTTTTCATATAAAAAATCCCCCATTACACGTGAACCAAATTTTCCCCATGATTTCCAATTCCAACCAAATTCAGCCAAAAGCACAGGTGGAATTTTGGTTTTGTGTCTATGCACCAGCTCTGTTGTGCTTTTCTTTCACAGCCTTAAATCTAATTAAATGTGCTTAGGAGCAGAGCTCTGTTTGAGACATCACTGAAAACAAGCTGCTACCTCTCAAGAGCTTATCTCAGCACCCACATCCTACTAAATTAATCTTTTCTATTGCTTTTTGCTCCACTGTCAACTTTTTGTGCTTGTATTCTCACTAAATGAGATGTTTATGTACAAAGCTCTTCAGTTGGTTTTAAGCAAATGTAAACACTCTGTGACATTCTTTCCCTTTTTTGAAAAATACACTTTGCCAATTTAGCATCTCCATAGGATAAGAAAGGTTGGAAATAGCTGGAATGATTAATGACATAATTTGAAACTTGTTTTTACATTTATATTTGTAGATCATACTGAGTGTGCCATGGTGTTTACAGTGACTAAATTAATGAGATATTAGACAGGTACTGCTTCTAAAAGGTTATTGCATAGCATGAGCACTTGAAAGCAGGAACAACCTTTGCAAACTTCCTTTCTATGGAAGCTACAGGTACAAAGGAACATTGGAATATGTTGATTCTTTTAGTTACCTTCTGTGAGGACCAAAGAAAGACATCTGAATAAAATGGCTTACCAGCATTAGCTCTAATGGGATACTATCGATCTTATTATAGATTTTGAAGTACTTTACCAGAACAACTGGGAGAGCAGATATGTTCACTGGTTGTAAAAAGAAGTTGAATACATTTAAAGTGATCAAGGCTGATATTTGTACCTAGCTCATTGTAACAACATTGCTAAAAAGGCATTAAGAGTTGTCAACCTTATTTTACAAAGTTTTCTCTCTGGTAACGTTATACTTCTAACTAGTGCATGCAAAACATTTGCCAGACCTATCCTTGAATATTGCTCACCTGCCTGGAACCCACACTGTATTTCGGACATTAATACATTAGAGAGGGTCCAGAGGTATTTTACAAGAAGAGTACTCAATTCCTCTGCTCGCAATAAAATTCCTTATTCCAGTAGACTTGAAATTTTAGGCCTGGATAACCTTGAACTACGCCGTCTATGTTCCGACCTAAGCTTAGTACACAAGATCATCTACCTTAACATCCTACCTGTTAACAACTACTTTAATTTTAACCGCAATAACACTAGGGCTATCAATAGATATAAACTAAATGTAATCCACTCTAATCTTGATTGCAGAAAATTGACTTCTGCAATAGAATAGTAAATGTATGGAACACTTCACCTGATCCTGTTGTTAATTTCTCTAACCCCCATACCTTTTACCTTAAACTGTCTGCCATGGACCCTACACATTTCTAAACATGTCCCTAAGGGGGCGTGCATAAGCGCACCAGCGTGCCTACCGTCCCTGTCCTACTGTACCCATTGGTATGTACTCATTTTATGTGTTTATGGCTATGTTTTGCTTCTTTTTATCCATTTATTTGTGCCATTTTTTTTCATGTGTCCTGTTTCCTTGCATTTGTTGACATAAATAAATAAGTAAGTAAGTAAGTAAGTAAGTAAATAAATAAATAAATAAATTATAGATAGATAGATAGATGATAGAAGATAGATAGATAGATAGATAGATAGATAGATAGATAGATAGATAGATAGATAGATAGATAGATAGATAGATAGATAGATAGATAGATAAAATAGTTTATTTTGGCATTCTACATGCCTACTGTTGTTACCAGTTGGAATTGGTTTAGAAAAGTAGGAAAGTTCTTCTGAAATGTGGGAGTTGGTCAGAGTTCTTATCTCATTGCTTTTTGGAGGGGGCTAGTAATGATT
Organism: Diadophis punctatus similis; assembly: GCA_023053685.1. NCBI lineage: Eukaryota > Metazoa > Chordata > Lepidosauria > Squamata > Dipsadidae > Diadophis > Diadophis punctatus. The sequence continues at coordinate 33,704,399 of JALIGW010000005.1, read as the reverse complement.
GACAGTCAAATTTACTTCCACATCCTTTTTTTTCTGGACGTGAGACAGCCTGGCAGATTTGTTCCTACTAAGCGTTTAGCTGTTGTATGCATGGCTGGGCCATGATGCACTTTACAAAATCTGGTTCCTGGTCCTCAGACAAGCCAAACCTATTTTTGGGGTGTAGTTTAGAATCTAAAATTCTTGGGTTATCTACGAGGGTGTATCATATATAACACACCACATTTTATAGATAGGTAATTAAAGATTATGTTTTAGGATGTTCAAACTTTTTTTTACCTCTACTTAATTAAGTGACATTTTGAAACTATACAATGTATGGCATTTAAAACATTTAAAGCATAATCATACATGTAGCCATGCTGGGAGAATGTTCTTAGGACCTTCATTCTGTTGCTTAAGCCATTTGAATTGAATTCATAGTCTTTCTGGAGGAAAGAACTAGCCTCCCCCCCATTGCTAATGACCGTTATGGTGTTGGCACAGACCTTAGAAGATCTGTAGAAAGAAGATCTCTCTTCCAGAAACACTATGAATTCAAAAACTTATGGCAGTGTCACTTGTACATTATATTATATATTGGATTAAAGTGAGAGAGAGGCGAGGTAGGAGGAGAAAGTGATTCACGCGCAAGTCTTGACATCCCCCCAATTGATAGATGTCAAGGTCCTCTTTGAATACAATGGACGAACATCATCATATTATATATTAGTTTGGAAAAGAGGTGGGTTCCTCACGGTTCGGACTGGATCGCCCAAACCGGTAGCGACCCGCTGGTGATGTCACTGAACTGGATCAGCCGGTGCCGGTACGTGAACGCCGCCATCTTTTTAAAAAAAATTGGCGAATTTTTTACTGTTTGGAAGGTTTTTTCTGTTCTGCTGCTTGAAAGAGGGCCCTCCCTCCCGCCCCCGGGTTTATACTGACCTTTATTCCTTCTTCCGAAGCCCAGCTGATCAGCTCCTCAGCTGTATTTTGGACTGATTGCAAAACATGCACTTTCATCGCGATGCGAACCAGTGGGGAAGGTAAGTAGAACCCACCCCTGGTTTGGAATCAAAATAATATATTGCATGTGTCACCCAAAGGACTTGCTGAGGCTACCAAACTGCTGCTAGGAGAGTAAAATGGGGATGCTGATATGTTCAAAAGAATCATTGCTAAAGATCTTAAACCTTCAATTTAAAGTTTCTGCAGATTTAATGTAAACTTTGAGATAATTCACAATCAGAAAGGATTGTAAAATGATCCACATAATCTTTATAGATAAAAGGGCTACCCTAAACCAGCATTGAAAATGATGATTTATATTTCCCTACCTTTTCCCCCCATATTGTGTAGGTATAATTGGTAAAGGAAAAGAAATAGCTTCATTATCAAAGTTGTTGACTATCTCAGTAATTTTAATTCATTCTCAGATAAATATTAGAAAATTAGAAAATTAAATACCCACTGGTTGGAGTAAAATTTTTAAAGTTTCAGAAGAAGGGAGTTTATTTGTGACGAAAATCTTCACTTTGTGCCAAATCCTTCCTTTTTTTTTAAACTTTCTTTTCATTGTTTTTTTAAGACTGGAAAGCTGCAGCAACAGCACCCACAATTATTCCACAGAATAATCAGAAACTTTTGCAGGATTCTACATCCTGATGTATCATCCTTCCTAACATGGTGGGATAAAAAAAAGGCTGCTATTTTTGTAAATGACCACCTGCCACTTAGAACCAAGTCAGAGAAACATAAAGTCATTAATTAAGCCAATTAAAGGAAATAGAAGTGCCAGATTTAAACTACTGTGGGTATATGGAGCGGCCACACCATGTGGATGTTAAGTAATGAATTACATTCAGTGGCTCATTTTAATGTAAAATACAGACTCTAGTCATACCATGTTGAATATCTAGTTAGTTGCTATTCAGTGAGAGCCAGGAAGGCCATTCATGTTTTCAAAAAACATCGGATGAGGAGTTCTGGAAAATTTAAAGAATTGTGTTTGTATGTTTTTTTTTTGACATTTTGTTTGGTCCTAATAAAGGCATTATCAATCATGGATATTATAATGTAGCATTTTTAGAGCTTTATGATGATATTATAAAACTATAAATTAAGAAGGGCACCAACTGCCTCTTTGATGAACTTTTCACAAGGAATAGGGATTTCTAAAAGATCTTATAATGGAGGTAATGGTTGAGTAAGTAAGTAAGAACTCCTTCCACTCTTTCACATAATATTAAATCTCTGTAGGATGAGTGGATGAAAATGCAAGTCACGATTATTTCTGAAGACTGGGTAAAATTTGGTAGATATTACTTTGACCAATATTCTTTTTAAGGCAGACATTCTTGCCTTTGTTTCTTCTCTCTTTCTACCTGTATTGTAAGACAATGTGTTTACCACTAACTCTTAGCCCCAATCCTTATCTTTAAAGCCATCTCTGACTTTATAAGAACAGTTTGGTATAGTGATAAAGACACAAGGCTAGAAAGTGGGAGACCACAAATTCTAGCTCTGCCTTAAAGCCCAAAAGCCATCTGGATGACATTGGGCCAGTCATTCTCTTTCAGCCACATTGAAAAGACAATGGCAAATCACTTCTAAAAAGCTTTGCCAAGAAAGTTGCAGGGATTTCTCCCCTGGACTCAAAAATAGACTCAAAGGCACAGACACACAAACAGCTTTATTCTTTTCTATCCCTCTATTTCTTTAGTTCTATTAATACCTTTCTACAACTTATTTATTCAGGATGTTTCAATTTCTTAATACCATTCCTTTACTGAAAGAATAGGCAACTCTTTGGGAATAGCACAGAATATTTTTCATGGACGCTAACAAAATGGCTGTCACAGAAGTCCTGTGTATAGGCAATTACAAAAGATCCATTTACCCAGAAGCAAACTGGTTCGATCAGGGGGGGTTCTAACTTACCTCATTGCCGATTTGCTTCCTCCCACGCCGTGTGGCCATGCGCAGTGCCAAAAAATGGAATTTTTTTAAAAAAGATAAAAACAAGATGGTGATGCATGCACAGTGTTGGAAACTCGGCTTCTGCGCATGCACAGAAGAAAAAAAAATTCAAAAAAATTCAAAAAAAAGAAGAGATGGCGGCGTTCATGGACCGGCACCAACAGAACCGGTTCCGTGACATCATGTGACATCACATCATTGTGAACCAGTCTAAACTGGGAGGAACCCACCTCTGGGTTCGATTATTCTCTGATGTATTATTATCCTATTAGAATATTTTGAAGTAGCTTCATATTTTCCTTTTTAATTGAACAGAACCTGAAAAATCGTAGTCAAGATAAGTATAGAGGTTGATTGTTGCCAGAAGAGTTGTCTTTGAGCCCATTGGTGCCTAATGGATCTTGATTGTCATTCTAACAGAACTAAAGCAAATTGAAACTGATTTAGTCAAAGTGCATACAGTCATTTCTCCTTTCTCCTGCTGTTTTCCAGGTCAGATTTTAAACTATAAGCTCCTTGTAATAAAATAGTCTGAAAACTTCATATTCAGGAATGATGCTGTACTTGTACAAAATAGTAGCGGCAGAAGGGGGGGTGTTCCATTATTTATTACATACAAATCAATATATGGATGAGCCTCTTTATGACAGGTGATAAATAGCAACTTGTAGCCAAGGAGATAAAAATCTGAACCACTTTAGAATTAATTGTGTCGTGTGTGCCCCTGATGATTCACTTTGCATTTTATTTACATTCTATCCATAATTAAGCAATTTTTATCTTTGCCACATAAATTCTTTTGACTCAAGCAATAATTTGTTCTCAAAGCCAGTTTGCTATGGGTCCATCATGTTAATGCTTCAGACTGCCACAGAAAATTAGTTTCTACATTGAAATAAATAAACAACAATGACCAGTCATTCATCAAAGTGATACAAAAAAAGTCAAATCTTTCATTATGCTTAGTGCTGCTGTAAACAGCTGTGCAGTTAATTGAAAAGTGCATCTCTTGGGAGACGCTGATGTCCTATCTGCTTTAAGAAGAGGGGTAAAAACCTATTAAAAACATATATCTGATGATTTAAGATTTATATACTGGAAAATGCTCCCTCAGGAGTTGTGAGCAAATATCATTTTGGGGGTTTGGGGAAGAAACCACAGAGTCAGGTAGTGCATTCCAGGCATTGACCACTCTATTGCTGAAGTTGTATTTTCTGCAATTAAGTTTGGAGCAGTTTACGTTAAGTTTGTATCTATTGTGTGCTCATGTATTGTTGCGGTTGAAGCTGAAGTAGTCATTGAAGGTATGTGTGTGTGTGTATGTATAAAAATTGCATATTAATTATATATTATATGTATAATAATAATAATAATAATAATAATAATAATAATAATAATAATAATGATGATGATGATGATGATGATGATGATGATGATGATGATGACGACGACGTCCTCAGCGGCTGCAAGAAAACCGTACAGACGGACTACAAACAGAAGCACAACTACGTGGCCCAGATGCTTCATTGGAACCTGTGCCACAACTACCACCTACCAGTGGTAAAGAACTGGTGGGATCATAAACCTGAGAAAGTAGTTGAAAACAAACAAACGAATTCAGACTGACAAGGTTTTGGAACATAATACACCGGACCTCATGATTGTGGAAAAGAAAAAAAGTGTGGATCATTGATGTCACCATACCAGGTGACAGCGGAATTGATGAAAAGCAACAAGAAAAACTTAACCGATATCAGGATCTTAAAATCGAATTACAACTAATCTGGCATAAACCATTACAGGTGGTCCCAGTGGTAATCGGCACACTGGGTGCTGTGCCAAAAAACCTTAGCCAGTATTTGAAAACAATAAACATTGACAAAATCACGATTCATCAGTTGCAAAAGGCCACCGTACTTGGATCTGCGCTCATCATATGAAAATACATCACACAGTCCTAGACGCTTGGGAAGTGTTTGACTTGTGATATAGTGATACGAAATCCAGCAAATAAATCTTGTTTGCTGTGTATTACTGTTTTTTGTTAATAATAATAATAATAATAATAATAATAATAATAATAATAATAATAATAATAATAATAATAATAATAATAATAATAATAATAATAATAATAATAATAATAATAATAATAATAATAATTCCTAGTGTTGGTATCTATCTTCTTTCTTTCTCTTTCTCTTTCTCTTTCTCTTTCTCTTTCTCTTTCTCTTTGTCTTTCTCTTTGTCTTTCTCTTTCTCTTTCTCTTTGTCTTTCTCTTTCTCTTTCTCTTTCTCTTTGTCTTTCTCTTCTCTTTCTCTTTCTCTTTCTCTTTCTCTTTCTCTTTCTCTTTCTCTCTTTGTCTCTCTCTGTCTCTCTCTGTCTCTGTCTCTCTCTGTCTTTGTCTCTTTCTCTGTGTCTCTCTCTCTGTCTCTGTGTCTCTGTCTCTGCCTCTCTGTCTCTGTCTCTGTCTCTGTCTGTCTGTCTCTCTCTCTGTCTCTCTCTGTCTCTCTGTCTCTCTGTCTCTCTGTCTCTCTCTGTCTCTCTCTGTCTCTCTCTGTCTCTGTCTCTGTCTCTGTCTCTGTCTCTCTGTCTCTCTGTCTCTCTCTCTCTCTCTCTCTCTCTCTCTCTCTCTCTCTCTCTCTCTCTCTCTCTCATCTTCTTCATCATCATCACTGTCATCATTTATCATCTCACTAAAATAAAAGTGCTGATCACCAAGATTGGTATTCTTCAGTCATGAGTTAGAAAAATAGAACAAACAAAGGTACTAAATTGAACAGATTGTTACTCTCTGTCAGGGTATTTATTCAGAATGGAATGAATGAATGCCATCTGAGATTCCTTGTAAACAGAACCACAGAACAGCATGTGTCTCAGGGAGTCCATAGACCTACCCATATATATGGGCATATATACTGAGGATATTTTTAGAAAACCCCTCCCTGCCCCAAGAATTATGGACAGGAAATTTCAGAACTGAAGGAAGGATGGGGAATTGTCATATGCACATTTTAAAAATTGGAATTGAATACTAGCCTTGGAAAATCAATATCCCCAATATGCTGCTTAAGATGACCCATAGAATTTCGAACTCTATACGGGCTAAGGGTCTCCAAACAGACCTAAAGTCTGGAGTTTACCATTAGCATTTTTCATCCAAATTGATTTAAAATGATCTCTGAGTACCATATAGGCCAATTCCACAGGGGAAACATATTTTAGCCAGAAATTAACGAGATAGTATATGCCACTGGCACTCATATAACTCCTTAACCATAAGGCAGTATTCTTGATACATATATGAATTACAAAGATACTTCTTATCAAGTTGGATTAGAGAGCTTGCAGTTTATTAAACTCTGCAACAGTAAAAATCTGAATTCCATAAACAAAGTACAGAACAATCTTAGCAAGAAAGACCTTGTAGACTTCAAGAATAAAATGTATTCACTTTGAATAGAAAAAGCTTAACACAGCTGAATATAGAGATTGTATGGATTTTGTCACATATATTTACACGCTAATTATATAACACACACACACACACCTTCAGAAGTAATTGGTGCTCCATTACTGGAGACTTTTAAGAAGAGACTGCATAGCCACTTGTCTGGAATGGTATAGTGTCTCCTGCTTGAGCAGGGGGTTGGACTAGAAGACCTTCAAGATCTATCCCAACTGTGTCACTGTTGCTTTGCTTTTATTTGTTGAAGGAAAAAAATCATACCTTTGAATTTAATCCTATTAGCTTCTTTCGACAATGCAACTTTTTCTTTTGTAGATGATCAAGAAGTGACAAAAGTTCTATAGAGCAGGAGTATGCAAAAAATATGATCTGAAATATTTCAAACTTTATATAAAGTTTATTCAATTTTCATCATTGTGGAAATATTTCAAGATCAGATTCAAAACATTTAACCCTATTGCATATATAGGTGAGACTTTTTTTTCTTTTTGGTCTATCTTAATGTTTCTGTTTATTTTTAGGAGTAATAATTCCGTGTACTTAAGAGTTAATTTTCAACCTAGACATGATCTTGTCTGTGCTTCTTTTATAAAGACTATAAACACTTCCATTGTCACAGACAGATATGGTTCTCACTTTATCAAAACTTCCAAAAGGATATAAATGTTAGCTTTTATTTAATGTCTTGTTCAGATTTCATGGACCATTTTTTTCCAATTACCCAATGGTTTTTATTTGTTATTGAAAAATGACATTTTATTTCTCTTCATATGTAGGATGAATTTGGTTGCCTCATTTATATTTCCTTGTGATTCTTAAATGGAGTCTTAGGATACAGTTTGTGTTTATTTTTCAGCAAATGTACAAAACGTATCCATAGAAAGAAAAGTAATGTAATGTTTATGGGAAATAGCAAAGAGATATAGCTTGGTAATATAATGACAAATAACTGGTAAATGATGGATGGTAACTTTTTTGCTTATATAAGTTTGTAGATATCTTTCTTGTGTCAGAACTTTGCTTTGGATTTTTAAATGACACTAGTAAAATATATTTGTATCAATATACCTATATCATCTATATTTATATCTATATATAGCTTATTGAAGTGTTAAGTTGATAGTGGTAAAGGGATAGAGAATACAATATCACAAACATTCAGAATATGACACAAATTTCCATATTTTCTTCGTAATTTTTTATGTAGTCCTATGCATTTAGGCAAAATTTTAAAACTAAAAAATTTAGTCATTTAATACCATCCAATGAGAGGCTCGATTTTTACAGACTTCAAGAATATCGGCTAATCTCTTCTCTTACAATTTAAATAAATTAACAGAATAACAAAGTTGGAAGGGACCTTGGAGGTCTTCTAGCCCAACCCCCCTGCTCAGGCAAGAAATGCTATACCATTTCAGACAAATAGTTGTCCAATCTCTTTTTAAAAATCTTCAGTGTTGGAGCATCCAAAACTTCTGGAGACAAGTCGTTCCACTGATTAATTGTTCTAACTGTCAGGAAATTTTTCTTTATATATTATAGAAAGAGAGACATGTTGTAACTTTAGAAAAAGTTAAATTTATAATCGCTGTGAAGAATATCAGAAGCCGCTTCTTTATAATTTTTCTCCTTTCTTTCCTATTTTTAACTTTTTTCTTTTTCTTGCACTTTTTGCTTTTTCTTTGATTTCTTTCTTTTTCATTTGTTCTTTCTTACTTTCATTAGTTTGTGTTAGCTTTTATCTTTTAATTTAAAAGTTTTAATAAAAAAACAAATATTAAATTAAATTTAAAAATTTAATAAAATATATATGCAAATAAAATAAAAAAACCTACAGGTGAATCTTTGGAGTTTTTGAAAGCCTATCAATTATTTCTTTAAAAAAGATAAACTCCTGCAGATAAATTTCCCAGAGGAAAGATCTTTAACTAATAAAATTCCTCGACAATGTAGAATCATAGAAATCACATTTATTGGAAGTTCCAAGCACATCATGGGCATTGGCTATTTAAGATGAATTAAGAGTTTGACCAGTGGACAAGATTGTGACCTGTACATCTGCTTGGGTTGCAGGCCAGATACTCAGCACCAAAATTTCTGTTATTAATGTGAAATGGCTTTAAAAGTTCCTCTGTGAACTAGATGAGTGGTTTAAAAATTTGATAAATGAATAAATAAATAAATGGAAGCTGTCTTCCAAAAGTCATTTGTTTCTAGGAAAATCTCCTGCAAAGGTTGAGATATATTTCAGACCTTTTAGAATTGCTCTTTTGAGGAAGAAAAATAATTATTGTACACCATACAGAGTCCATCTGTGTCCTTCTGTAAGTCCAGAATGTGATGAATAAATAAATTTCATACTTTAAATAAATGTATTAACTTTTTTGGATCCTGAAATTAATAATGTAATTAGCTTTCAAAATGTGCTCTTTATAGAATTGTAATGAAAATGGTAGAACCAAATTTACATGTTGGAAAAAAAATGTACAAAAATAATTGTGATAGTGTGCATTTCTCTGCACCATAGAAATATTCACAAACTCATGAAGAACTTTATCAAGATGGGTGTTAGTGATCTGTCCAAAAATATATTAATTAATCAGTCTCTACTCTTGGTGATACTGAACTTTCTTAATCTATTACGACAGTAATGATAAATGAAGAAAAGAATTTATTTTCTTAAATGTTTTTATTTAGGTTTTATCCAAATCCCATGGGCAATATTTCAGTGTGGACAAATCATAAAACTGAACAATGATTGATGTTGCTGCTTCTGTCGGATGTCAGAATTACAAAATCGTTACACTGAATGGATACCATTCATGTGTGTCTGAAGTGCTTATGTTTCTGTCTGTTAGCATAGATAACTTCACTGGCTTGTCATGAGAATGAAATGAAATTAAGATATACTTGTTCTTGCCCAAAGCACATGAGATAGAGTGAAAAGTGTTTATTTAAAATCCATCAATCAATAAACAAACAAATTGCTACATTTTCTTATTCTGTACAATCATGGAACAGCATTGGTCCTGTATATATGGGAAGAAAGAGTAAAAAAATATTACAAGATTAAAAATTGAAAAGTAGAATAAATAAAAAATGAAGTAAAGGAACTAAAATGAAATATTTCATCTGGAAGATGAAAAGTTCTATAATGATTTTACCTAAAAGAAAAATAAAATGTATGTGAAAAAAAGTATACTACTTTGGATAGAGTGCCTGCCATAATTCCATATCTCAGAAACAATATACTGTATTACTATGTTCATCAAGCTGCACTGCTACTTGGGGTATACAAAATATTCCAAATTTTAAATGTTTAAAGTCAGAAATTTCCTGATTCTAAATGGCCATTTTAATTTAATCTCCTCCCGAGATCCATATTACCCCCACCTTACTGGCCTTCCGGAAAGCCGTTAAGACCTGGCTTTTCCGGCAGGCCTGGGGCCAATGACCCTTCGATGAGTTCTTTTCAGATCTGCCCATGTATGTACTGTATGTGTGAATGGATTGTATTTTAAATATGTTTTTAAATTGTTTTTCTTATTTGAATATGTATTTCTACTTGTTGTGAGCCGTCAAGAGTCCCCTGGGAGTTGGGTGGCATAGAAATTTTATTAGTAAATAATAAATAAATAAATAAAAATTTTAAAACTAGGTGTCTTGAGCTTAAGACAAATATTTGGAAGTCAAGTGAAGTATTTAAAGTGTAAATTATGGCAAATTGAGTTTTTAAAGTTTGCAATATCAAACATTTTGTATAATTTTGCAGAACTCTGTAGAAAATTCTAAACAATCATTTATTTTTATAGACTGCTGTATTTTATGCAAAAGCTTCTGATGTTAGTATTTAGGAATAGGGTGCCTGTTTTATTAATGTTATATTTATTAATTTGTACTCTCATAATAGTAAAAAGAATATGTCCTTTACAATGAGATAACTTTCGATAATTTAAAAATGTGTACGATTCATTGAGTCATCTTGTCCAATACTTTTCCAAATTAGAGCAACTTCTGATAATCTAGTCTTATACCTTCTTATGTGAGATCATTGAATTAAATGAAGTTGCACAAATTATGAGAAATTGGTGGCCTTATGAAACTTCCATCATCTAAATTAAACAATAAGATGCAATAGTTCTTGAGATTACTTATAGATGTTGTCATATTTGCTCTTCAGGTTATTTTGGAACTACCTGTGTAAGCAATATATTTTTGAGCTGCCAAAATCTGACATTTATTGGCAGAAAAGTTGCATAATCCCCCTGTGACCTCTTTACCAACATTTAGGTTTTGATTTTTCAGAATGTATTTTTCCTCTCAAGTATATCTGGGATTTTAAAAGTAGAATAGGATCAGACACCAGGACATTAAGATTTTCCTCCTCCTCCTCCTCCTCCTCCTCCTCCTCCTCCTCCTCCTCCTCCTCCTCCTCCTCCTCCTCCTTTCCCATCCACATTGAACCTCAAACATAGGTGTCTTTACATTGTCAGTCTTAAATATTGAGAGAAAAAATCTCATGCAATTAATTGTCCAGTCTTTGGCTGCCTCAGTAGATTTTTAAAAAAACAACTATTTGATCCTTTACCACATTCCCCATTTTTTGTGTGTTCATTTGAGAATATAAATTATCTGGTTTATTGAGTTATAAAAGCTGTCAAATCCCTATTTCCCATAAGGACATACTATGATAGACAAAGACTATTGGACTTTTGTCCAATAGAAAACTTAGCCATCCACAAAATTGACATCTGTTCATTGCAAAGGAAAATACTAATATTATTGCTAGTTTCTATCATGCCAGATTTGAGCCAGAATAAATATGGCTTTCCAACACTGTTGACATTATGGATCAGAAAGATCTACAGAGTCTTACAAATTAGTATAGAATAATTGCATGCTGCAAATATTAAGCAGAATCTTAAGCAGAATCTTAAGAATCTTAATCATATCTGCCATGTGTAAGAATATTGTAGACAACAAATCATAGAATAAGGAGCTCATTATATTAAAAAAATTAGTTGGACATCAGGGAAAATTATGAACAGAAAGAACTGTTTAATAATATTAAAACAAATCTCCTAGAGAGGTGGTAGGTACTGTCATTGGCGGATATTAAAAAAAAAAGCTTAGCATTTGCTTGGAATTTTAGCTGGATTCCTGTAATGAATAGGGACTTGGATTTAATTGAATCTCTTATCTTAAAGCAAAGATAGTATCAATAGTAATAGGCCCCTTAATTGCAATCCCAAAACATCTGGAGCACCACTTGAATAGCATTGCATTGACAAAATCACCATCAGTCAATTAGCTTTATTTGGAACAGCTTACATCCTGCCACAATATCTTTAACACCATCAAATAACAAACAAGGACTTGATAGGTGGAATAAAATTCCAAATCCAGTGTACACATCTAGCTGACTGTGCAATCAACTATAATAATATTACAACCTGCTTAATCACTATAATTTAGAATAGAACAGAATATAATTTTTTATTGGCCAAGTGTGATTGGACACACAAGGAATTTGTCTTTGTGCATATGTTCTCAGTGTACATAAAAGAAAAGATACATTTGTCAAGAATCATAAGGTACAACACTTAATGGTAGTCTGGGTACAAATAAGCAATCAAATCATATTAGGAACCAGTCTATATAAATTGTAAGGATACAAGCAACAAAGTTACAGTCATACAGCAGAGGTGGGTTCCTGCCTCTGATTGCCGGTGCGGCTAATAGCTGTTCTTCGGCGCAGAGCCGAAGACGCTGCTGCCGTTCGTGGATCCAGAGCCTTCCCCGGGCGCTTTCCCCACCCGCATGGATGCCGCCAATTGTGTTCTTTTGCCCTCTGCGCATGCGGAACGCTTTGCGCATGCGCAGAGGGCAAAAGAACGCAATTGGCGGCATCCATGTGGGCGGGGAAAGCGTCCGGGGAAGGCTCTGGATCCGTGAACGGCAGCAGCGTCTTCGGCTCTGCGCCGAAGAACAGCTATTAGTTGCACCGGCAATCAGAGGCAGGATCCCACCTCTGTCATACAGTCATTAGTGGGAGGAGATGGGTGATGGGAACTAGGAGAAGATTAACAGTAGTACAGACTTAGTAAATAGTTTGACAGTGTTGAGGGAATTATTTGTTTAGCACAGTGATGGCGTTCGGGAAAAAAACTGTTCTTGTGTTTAGTTGTTCTGGTGTGCAGTGCTCTATAGCAGGGGTCTCCAACCTTGGCAACTTTAAGACTTATGGACTTCAGCTCCCAGAATTCCTCAGCCAGCAAAGCTGAGGAATTCAAATTCCTCAGCAAAGCTGGCTGAGGAATTCTGGGAGCTGAAGTCCACAAGTCTTAAAGTTGCCAAGGTTGGAGACCCCTGCTCTATAGCGTCGTTTTGAGGGTAGGAGTTGAAACAGTTTGTGTCCAGGATGTGAGGTGTCTGTAAATATTTTCACAGCCCTCTTTTTACTCGTCCAGTATACAGGTCCTCAATGGAAGGCAGGTTGGCAGTAATTGTTTTTTCTGCAGTTCTGATTATCCTCTGAAGTTTATATCTGTCTTGTTGGGTTGCAGAACCAAACCAGACAGTTATAGACGTGCAGATGACAGACTCAATAATTCCTCTGTAGAACTGTATCAGCAGCTCCTTGGGCAGTTTGAGCTTTCTGAGTTGGCGCAGAAAGAACATTCTTTGTTGTGCTTTTTTGATGACATTTTTGATGTTAGGTGTCCATTTTAGATCTTGTGATATGGTAGAACCTAGAAATTTGAAGGTCTCTACTGTTGATATTGTGTTGTCTAGTATTGTATGAGGTGGAAGTATGGGCAGGTTTCTCCTAAAGTCTACCCATTTCTACGGTTTTTAGTGTATTCAGTTCCAGATTGTTCCGGTTGCACCACAAGATTAGTTGTTCAACCTCCAATCTGTATAAGGATTCATCATTGTCTCGAATGAGGCCAATCACTGTTGTGTCATCTGCGAACTTCAGTAGTAGTTTAACAGATGGTTCATTAGAGATGCAGTCATTTGTATATAGAGAGAAGAGAAGTGGATAGAGCACACAACCTTGGGGGGGCCCTGTGCTAATTGTACAGGTATCTGATGTAATTCTGCTTAGCTTCACCTGCTGCTTCCTGTTTGTTAGGAAGCTTATGATCCACTTACAAGTGTGTTCAGGTACCGCTAGATGGTTCAGCTTAGTTAGAAGAGTGTCTGGAATGATGGTATTGAATGCTGAACTAAAGTCTACAAAGAGGACCCTTGCGTAGGTCTTTGGAGATTCAAGATGTTGTAGGATGTAGTGCAGAGCCATATTAACAGCATCATCTGTTGATCTGTTTGCTCGGTATGCAAATTGCAGGGGGGTCTAACAGTGGATCCATGATGGTTTTCAAGTGGGACAGCACTAGCCTTTCAAAGGTTTTCATAACTACAGATGTTAGAGCAACTGGTCTGTAGTCGTTCAATTCCTGTAGTATCTGTGAGTACATCCAGGTCTGCAGAGGTATCTTCAAAAATATTCCATGGTCCATATTCTTTCAAAACCTAATTGCAAACATATTCCATATAAATACCCTAACAGGGAGAATTAATATGCTTGAAGTATACATGATAATATGCTGGCTTCATTCAGTAAAGAACCCAACAAGCAATTGTCAAGCTTTATACAATAAAACCCCCTAACTGTATCAGATTAATAGAAAACATTAATAGAAAACAATTTTAGTGATTACTGTTAAAATTATATATGAACAAATTTTTTTTTAAAAAAGCCTTAAGTTGCAACCTCTTCACAACACCTCAACTATTTATGTTTATTTCTCCTGATTCCATGTGATCTTGTTACAAAAGTGGTATTAAAATGTGATATTTGGTTTTTAGCACCACTGTTATATTTTTCTCCATAAAGAATTTCTGGTACAAGATGAGTTGCATCTCATTAGAACTGGGAAGAAAATGGATGAAGTACATTGAATTTGATCAGGAGAGCTTTAAACTGAACTAGACAATCCATGCCCAATTGGGTTATTGTCTCATGCTTCCTTACTTAAACTGAGGAACAATATGACCATGGGTGGACAAAAATCAGTGGCAGCAGGAGTGACTTCTGACTTCCTGCCAGCTTCCCCATTGAGTTTCCTTGTGGGAAGCTAACAGATTTTTGAGGTATCAAAAATCTTCCTTCCTTCCTTCCTTCCTTCCTTCCTTCCTTCCTTCCTTCCTTCCTTCCTTCCTTCCTTCCTTCCTTCCCTACCTACATCTTCCCTTCTCTTCCCCAAATTCATGTCAGCTTCCCTATTTACTTTCTTTGTGGGAATTTTGCATGGAAAAGTTGGTGGGCAAGCCAGCAGAAAATTGCAAGTCCAAGATCAGCAGGCAAGTCTCCACAGCCAGGTGGGGAGAGATTGGGGTGGTGCACAGGGATGTGTGTCAGGAATGATATGTGTGGGTGTGAATGGATTGGGAAAGGTGTGTGAGTGTGTGCCAGATATGCCACTCAGGGAGGGTGGATGTATGGAGAGTGTAGGTCATGAAGAGTGCTCTGTGGTATGTTCTAAAGGTACTGTGCAGATTGGGTATGATGCAAAGGGGAATCAAGTAGGATATGTGAGGTTCGCAGAGGAGTGTAATAGGTACTATGCTGGCTTGGTCTGGTGCTTGGGGATGATGGTGGGGTTGGGAAGGGTGCCTGGGAATGCTTGGGAGAGCACAAGAAATGCCATACAGATCAGTATGTGTTCCATCTATGAGGTGGGATGAAAAGAATGCCTGGGTGTACTTGAAAAGGCGCAAGAGATGCTGTGTAGGTCAGGAAAGGTGCATGGAGGGTGGTGGGTGTGGAAGGATGCATTGTGGAGCACACAGAAAGGTGGCATGGCCTGGGTAGTTTGGATGGGATTGCTTCCCTTCCCTTCCCTTCCCCTCCCAAAAGGCAGGTAAGTGGCTGCTGATGGTCAGGGAAGGGAGTAAGGAATTGCAAGACTGGCTGGGAATGTTGAAAATGTATATCACGTGACCACAGCAGCAGCCCAGAAATGCAGTGGTAGCCAATAGCACCGAAGTAGCCACAACTTTTCTAAATTTCACTCCCTCATGAATTATGGGTCCTAGATTTTGGACACGTTCTGTAAGTTATACCATTTGAGATACCTTGGTTCAAAAATTGTTGCTCTATGATGCACTGTTTTGCCCTATTAAAAGTCATGACAATGAGATTTTAGTGGTATATAGATTTTGTGGATATGTTGGAGACAGAAGTAGGTTCTAACTTACCTCGCTGCCGGTTCGCTTCCTCCCATGCCTCGTTAGCACATGCATGCGCAGTGGCAAAAAATCCGTCCCCCCAAAAGAAGCCAAAAACAAGATGGTGACCACATGCACAGTGCCGGAAACTCGGCTTCTGCACATACTCAGAAGAAAAAATAAATTCAAAAAAATTAAAAAAAAATCAGAAAAAAAAGATGGCTGTGCCCATGGACACCAACCAACCCAACCAGTTCTATTATGTCAGTGTGACATCACCAGAGGGTCGCTACCGGTTTGGGTGAACTGATCTGAACTGGGAGGAACCCACCTCTGGTTGGAGATGAAAATTTAGAAGAGGGACATTTAATAACTTGTATACTATAAAATGGAATTAGAGAATATCTGCAACAACATCTATTATATTTTTATTGAAAAACAAAGAACATAAGATTAATGACCTGTCTGAGGACATATTCAAATATTCATATACAAGGAGCTTAAACTCTTAATAGAGGAAAGCCATTAGGAACAAAGGAGTGTAATTTAAATCTGGTGAGATGATACTCATAATAAGAGTACAAGAGATGGAATACAATTGTATAATAAACATCTGCTCAAAATTCAGGCAATACAGTAAAACCATGACTGGGTATCTACTCATGGATGTCCACAAAGGAGGCAAGATAGGAAAAATGATGGCATGTGCATAATAATGTAATTATTGTAAATGGTGTAGCTAAGATATTTGCATTAGACATCCTGAAGCAAATAATATTGGATTTCAAAGAGCTGGGCTTTTTTTCCTATATATGGTACAGCACCACAATATATCCAGCAATGCCTTGCTAGAATAGAATCTGTATATCCAGTCAGAGAAGCTTAATTAGCGTACCTAAGTTCACATGGGGTGGCAGGCCTTCCAACAGTCCCACTCTTTGAAATTGTGCTCCCTGGAAGTACAGATGGCCACCAACCTGCATGTGTTTTATAATCAGCTTAAGATCATAATTTCTGAGCATTTTTAAAAAAATCCCATTTCTTAGAGTTTTGCTAGGAACAATGAGATCGTTTAGAACAGGAAAGAAAATAGTTTCTGAATCAGGTTGGAGTATGTAAAATCTAAAAAGATGTTTGAAAAGATGTGAAATATGTGCCTTGATGCCGAAAGTACTACTAGATCTGACTGAACATCAGCTAAGCACAACAAACACAAAAATGCAAAACAGATGGGCTTCCAATGTAAAATATTTAAGTTTCTGAGTTTTATTTTTGTCACAGCATAGTTTACAACTTATATAAACCATGAAAGCCTAGAAGCCTTAATTGTTGGCTGATTTCACAATGTCATTCCTTACTATTAGGAACTATAACCTTTTGTGGCTTTATAGTATTTAATTCATAATCTGAATTTTATAAATTCTAGGAATGCACAATATAATGTTGTAAAAACAGTAATATTTACCTACAGATAAAAGATAATAAACAACAAACCAATATTATAAAAATTACTAAATCTATATTTATTGTGATATAAAAGTTCTTTCCTATTTTGCACACATATGATTTTCCATCCAAGCTGAACTGTCATAAAGTTGAACTAAGCTTGAATTATTGTCCTAATATCATATTGGAAAAAATGTGAAACAAATTCCCAGGGGAAAAAACTGTAGCCTTGAAATAAACGTTGATGTTGCATAAATGACAATGTCCAGTTATGGAACATGTCTGTACAATTTGTGAATTCTGTAATATTTGCCATAATGTGTTCCTGAATGAATCCTTAGCAATTCTGACAGGGCACTAAAGTTGTATAATATTAGAGAGGAAGTATATGAGAACATGTTTATATTTATTTCCCAATCATATTAGCAATTTTTCTCCCAGTCTTATTCACCTCCCATTGAACTCCCAAGGTTTTTCCGTATGCTTACCTACAGAATTTTATTGGAACAACAAAACACTGAGATTTGATCTAGGTCAATGTAGCAATGCTGACTTTTAGGTTTTACTTCAGTTTTTACAAAGCAAGTAAAAAAGCTTTTCCTGATCTCATCAAAAAAGAAAAGGCAATACAGAATGGAGAGAGTTGAATATAATATTGAAGGTGAACTTACATAAATTTTCTCGGATATTATTTATTATCACCTCAATCTAATTGACTTATGGTAAAATCTTTGTTACTCTGTTTTGGTTAAAAGAAACAACCAGACAAAAGTGGAGTCAGACAGAACATTTTAATAGTTTGCCACAGCTGATGGCCCCATTGCAGTTAAAAATGATTCTGAGTGTTCAACATATAAATACCATAAGACACACCTTTTTCCTCCCTAAAAGAGGCTGAAAATTCGGGTGCGTCATACTCTGAATGTAGCTTTTTCGAAGCTTTTTTCCCAGCCCTAACGAGGTGCTAATGATCTTCCCAGCTCTTACCTTGCAGGCTTTTTCATTGTTACTCTCTCCGAAGAATGTTTTTCCAGCCCTAAGTCTTTGCAGGGTTTTTTTCATTGCTCTACTTGCTCCGAATAAGTTTTTTTCTAGCCCTAACAGGTGCTAATTATCTTCCCAGTAGCCCTAACAGGTGCTAACTATCTTCCCAGCTCTTACCGCCTTGCAGGCTCTTTCATTGTTACTCTCTCGGCAAAATGTTTTTTTAAGCCCTAACCAGGGGATAAAATAATGTGCTGAAGTAACCATCAATATTATTTGCCTTGACTATTTTCTTATGTAAACTATATTTATGGCACAAATCACAGTAGAATTTAATAGTAGCTTTTGCGACTGCTTTCAATCCATGGGATAGTAAAAAGAAATTCTACATGCAGGACTTTGAAGGGAAAAGGTTCAGATAAATTCACACATGTGTACACAAGACTGATTTTATAACAATTAAACCTCAGAGTGGAACATATCCATGTATGTTACTTAGTGTAAATATGCTACTTATTTAGTCAATCACGTACCATTTCTATATTTGTTGATTTTGTTGTATATTAAATACCTGATAGCTGTTAAATACAATATAGTAACAGTGATCAACAAGAAAACAGAAACAGCAACATTCAAAGAGACAATTAAAATTCAATTTAAAACATATTCAAAGAAAAACAAGAAAGTCCAGTTGCCTCTTGAAAAAAAAGCACCTTTGGGACAACCATGACCTGGATGACTGAGAATCTCCATAGACATCAATTAAAACAGTCCACTGAAGAAATAATAGCTTCATCATATCTCCCCTCCTAATCTTGCCGAAACTTTCTTTTTCCTTTTGTCATCTTCTTATATATGGCCTCCCAGAGGCTGTTAAAACTATAATATCTGCACAGATTTTATGATACAGATGTTTCACAGCAGCAGTGGTGATGATGATTAAAACAAATCAATAAAAACATAAGAAGAATGCAGACCAGTAGCTCTCATATTAAATGCCACCTAATGGTCATAAACTCCACACTCAGCAACAGAGACACCATCTAGTAAACTCATCCATCTGTGAGTGAATCAACTATCTGCAGCAAATAAAAAGATATACAGCTTCTCACTGGAGCTTATTTGATATAAAAGGTCAAAAATGGCAGCAAGAATAGCATGGAGTACCTGATTCTTAAATTAAGATATTAAAATTGAAATTTTAATGTTATTTTTACCCCAGATTCATCCTGGGTGAACTCCATTGTGTTTCTTTTGAGCTGATCTGCATATTACTCCATTAAATACATACCCTTTTGATGGTTAAACAGTAACAAAAATTAGTACTTCATGAAAGGCTGAAATAACAGGGGGCGGGGAGGAAATGACATGGCATCTTCCAGAAAACCTGGTCCAATGTTAGACCTGACAGAGCTTTTGCCTCTTTCTAAGGACACTGAATCACCAGATAATCTCTCATTGCTCAGATTGCTCAACAATAAAGTGCCTGTTAATAAGAACATCAAAACCTATTAATAAATCATTTCAGAGAACACTCTGTTTTTCTCCAGAGTACAGTTGGTCCCCAATTTATGACAATTCATTCAACGACTGTTCAAGTTATTACAGTACTTAAAAGGTGACTCATCCTTGCACTTGACTATCACAGTGTTTCCATAATCATATGATCAAAATTTGGCAACCAATACGTATTTACTGCAGTTACAGAATCCTGGGTTTACATGATCACCATTTGTGACCTCCGCAGGGGGGCTTCCAGCAAGCAAAATCAGAAGCCAGATTTGCTTAATGATCATGTGATTCACTTAACAATTGCGGCAAAAAAGGGTTGTAAAATTGGGTGTGACTCATTTAATGATTGCATCACCCAGTAATGGAAGTTCTGATTTCAATTGTGGTGATAAGTCAAGGGCTATCTATACCCTGAACCAGCGGCGGGTTGCTTCCTTACCGGTGCCGGTATGCTGCGCACACATCTCCATATTTTGGGCGCGTGGGTGCTCGCTACGCGTGCGCCCCCCCTTGCGCGATTTTGCTTCTGCGCATGCGCAGAAGCAAAATCGTGCTGAAATCTCACGACGGGACGCGCACGTTTGTGAGATTTTGGCACGATTTTGCTTCCGCGCATGCATAGAAGCAAAATCACCCAAAAATTCACAGAAAAAGATGGCGACGCGCACGACGTACCGGCAGAGAGGGCTCTGGAGTAGTTGTGTGCAAATTGTGCAATCGGCCGCTCCCTACCGGAGCTGCGCAATGGACAGCTCCAGCAGGAACCCACCTCTGCCCTGAACCTCTTCTGGATGATACCATTCAATAGAAGTGAATTTAGTATTTTCCAGAAATAAATTCTCAGAAAGGGAAATGGTTTCAAACAGCGAATGGCCTGCTGTTTGAAGGAACACCCTCATTAAAGTTAATGCAGTTGGTGAAGTGACCTATTTTCCAAGATACTTTCTTGGAAAGTATACTTTCATATAAATCTGAAAGACATTGGGCTATATTAATGAATAGCAAGTGTTGTGCATATGATCATATGAATTCTAAAGTACCTTTCTTAAATTTTGAAATATGCACAGATCTAATATACAGGTTTCATATACAGATCATGGCTTGTTACAGGAAGTTATAATACTCACTTAAAATAATATATTTTTGTGGAGATCATTAAAGTTAAATTAAGAGCATGAGCTTTCAGTGTAGAGAAAATCTTTATAGGAATTTTTTCAAGACAGAACAAGAAAGCAAAACATAATATCTTAGTTAAATGTTTAGTGATTTGAAATTATACTATATAAAAAGTATAATATTTATGTTAGCAATTTTACTATAAATACCTTGGTGATAGCAAGAAGAAAATAGAAATGGGGGGGGGAGATACTTTTTACATACTTTTGAGGGATGACCGTATGATATCAATTCTTGCATCTGAACTGTCTTATCCCCATATTATTCAAATTATTGATTAACTATGCAAATCATGTGACATAATCATTGACTTTGTGAAATCATTGACTTTGAATGTTTCTGTTGGCTTCCAGTAATTTGAAATCATTGCCTTCGAAGTTGCTTTATATAGTATTGGAAAACTTTTCCATTTTGGGTCGAAAACTCTCTCTCTCTCTCTCTCTCTCTCTCTCTCTCTCTCTCTCTCTCTCTCTCTCTCTCTCTCTCTCTCTCTCTCTCTCTCTCTCTCTCTCTCTATATATATATATATATCTATATCTATATCTATATCTATATCTATATCTATATCTATATCTATATCTATATCTATATCTATATCTATATCTATATCTATATCTATATATACACACAGTATCTGCAAAAACAAAAACGGTATAAAACAATACCTCATAGATCTTTCTAAATTTCTAGATTTAGCTTACAATCTTTGGCATGTAACTGAATAAACTCTATGTGACAAACTGTAAATCAAGTTAGGACAAAGCAGGAGCATAGCAATCTTCTTTAAGTATTTAAGGAGTTGGATTTACTTTACAGTTAAAAAGTATCCTAAATGTAGCCGCATGTTATTCTGAGTCTAAATAAAATAAAATAATAATAATTCTTAATATAAAAAGAATGTTGCAGGACAAGCAAGGTCAGGAACAAATTTTGAAAGAGGAGGAATTTAAGAGATCATAATAATGACAAATATATATTTAGTTGTAACAGGGTGCTAGATTATTCACTAGGTAATAGTGTGACTCCTAGCCAGGAAGCTGACAGCTCTTCACATAAAGTTCCCATTTGCTCATGTACCAAAAGACATTTTATGCTGGTTGGCTCTTTGCTCTGTGATTCCTTTATCTATTGTACTAGGACTGATACTCATGATAATATGGTGAACTTATAATTCTCTTATCAAACCTTGGCAGAAGTAATGCTTAAACAATAGCTGTATAAGAATATCACAACAATGTATCAAGTACACTTCCAAGGAAATAGAAAAGGCAATCATTTAAACATTTTGCAGAATTTGGTTTGATTTTCATTTTAAAACAAAATGAGTTAATTTATACTTTGTGCCAGATTACAGTTTTAGAAGGCTTTGTTTTTATGACACTGATGGAAACATGAGATTCTGATAGTCTCAACATTATTGGTAAGGTTGAAAAGGCAAGGGCAATGTTAAAAATAACCAACAGTAAGGAGCAAAAGACATTCTACAGCCCATCTAGCAGAACAAACTCCAAAATCTAGAAATATAGAAAAAAGTAGTAGAAAATTATTTCTGTTGCCAAGAAAATTGTAGGGACATGGCTTTAACATTTAGATGCCTTTGGAGGCCAGAAGTTGAGATAACCAGGTTGGAAAGTAGTTCATTAATTTTTAAGAAGAAGTGTCACATTTTTATAGGTAGATTCGAAGTAATGATCAAAGCTGTGCAGAGGTCAGGCCACTGATAGTGTCTGTAGGTAAATAGGAACATCTTGTTTTACAATGACATATTATCAGTACATAGAATGTCAGAAACATCAACCAAGGAAAACTTGACATTATCAAAATAGAAAGAAAGTACCAAATTGGAAGTCTTGGGAATAAATGAACTTAGATGAACCTAAATGAACCGCATCAGCTTTGATATACAATTTGAACATGGATGGAGGATGTCGGGTTTATGGAGATCTCTGTGGATAAAGCTTACATAATATCTACTTTTATTAGAAAGTTCATGGGCTCAGGGATGCTAATGGCAGAGGTGATATCTGATGTGTTATGTCAGAAAGACAACTTTCTAGATCTAAGCTCTAGATAAGATTAATTGGTAAGAAAATGTTGGTTAGAGTTCCTATATTGCTGTGTATGTGGCCCATGATCTAGGACAAAATATAATAACAGAAATATAATGATTTCTAAGTGAAACTATTATTGTAAAATTTGATTTATGAGACATTAATACGTTCTTTTGTTTTGCCATAACTCCTTACGGATGTAATAAACTATACGCTGAAAGAAACTCTGATCACAGCTTCCATTACAGCAATACCAACCCGCTCTTTGCACACATTTTTCTCTTTAATGAAACTCAGAAGGCTGTTAGCAGTATTAGCCATAGATATGGATCATGACTTTCTCGGTGGAGGAGGGAATATATAACATCTGGAAAGAATAAATGCTGGGAACCTGAGACTAGAAATAATTTTAGACTCTCTTTCTCTGATTCTTTCATTCCAAGCAAAGCATACTGCAAGATCAAAATAAAAATAAATGAACACCCCCCCCCCACAAAAAACCCTGACCTTGTTTTGAAACCAAAGAACTCTTAATGGTTGTTGTACATATTGAATTGAATTCAGGCTACACTATGAATATGACAATATGAGGTGTTTCCATGCAAACTCTCAATCCAGTATGTCCTTGGGGAGTTTTTACTCAAGGCAGAAATGGTTTCATTCTGTCAGTTTACTTTATTTACAGAACTAGACATATCCCTTTAATGACAAGTTATCTTTGAACATACTATGCCTAAACCTCATACATTCCAGTTATTCTTCCATTCTCTTTTTAAACAGATTGCATGCATCATTCACTTTTGGTAATAATGAATATCTTGTTTTGCGGAAGAGGGACATTTAATTCCTTTGTCTCTTGACATGCATCTTAGAATGATCAGCTGCACTGTAAATGCTGCCTGTATGGCACTTGGCACTGAACAGAACAGAAGAAAACAATGGCAGTCTTCTAAATACCTTTCCTGTACCTTTTGGCATTTTCCCCTCTTGGAAGAGACTTATGGACAGCACACCAGCTGTTCTCTGTTCCCCATATTAGCTTTCATTTTTAGGACCCAGGCAGTATTTAATCCCATGTTCATTTGTATTTGCAAAGTAGGATGAGAAGTAATAAAAGTGTTATTATGCAACTCTAGCCATTATTTATTTGCATGAAATTCATTGCACTTCATTAGCATCCCTGTAGTTAGGGATGGCCTCTTATGATAGTGTTGGCAATTGATGCAATATTTAATTCAATCTTTTATTATAAGCACAGACCAGAATAAAAATTAAAACATTAAAGTAAAATAAAAGAACAGAACAAGGCATAATAGTGTATTGCTATTAATAATGGAATCATTGATGGGTGACCAAAGTCTGCCTAATTTTATATAGTAGAATTCAGCTACATTCAAAAAAGCTGTACCAAACTAATCTGATAGTAGCAGTTGTACATAAAAAGATCAGAATTTCCCAGATATTTTGTCAGGAAGGTGTTATAAAATGAATCCATAAATTCTTATAGAGGGTGAAAAATAACTGACTTTCAATGCAATATGCTACATGCAAATGACAACAGGATTACAGTAATAAAGAACTCTGTAAAATGGATGAAGTAATTTTTCTTGTTTGCTTCAGTAGAAAAATGACATGGTGTTATTATATAATGCAGCAATCTAAGCCGAAAATAACCAGAGCTGGGATCATTAAACTATGGCCAGGTTACCTTGGGTGGGAATGGCTGATGGTAGTGTACCATCTGAAATTAGTAAAAGCAATCTGTCACTAATCTCTGTGGGAGTACCTTTATCAGAATTACCTGGAAACCTATTCCATTGACCACTATAAGAGCTACCTTTGAATAAATATAGTTAGATTAGCATTGTTACCTATGTGTCTTGGACTATGTTTTTTTACACCAGACTTACACATCATAATGCCTTTATTATCCCTTGCATTTGATCTTTCAAAAGAAGTTTAGCAATAATCTGGATAACTTTGCTACACTGAAAAAAAAATCATCTTCCCTCCAGTATTATTTTAATAGTGTTACATACTCTTTATGACTTAACCCTTCCTTCCTAACCCTAACCCTAACCCTAACCCTAACCATAACCCTATTGTTATTTCTGAAACAGAAACAAACTTCTGTACTATGCATTTCAATACAAATTGTTAGAACAAGCAGTAAGATCCCACTTCAGCTTGGTGTTTCCAAAATGCTGAAATAACTAAAGATATTTTTCAATCATGATTGAATAATGAAAATGTCAAGGTGCATAATCATTTGCCAGTACAAGATTACACACTTGTTTCCCATTGTTTCTGATAAAGAAATTAACAAAGAACAAGAGGCACTAAAAAAGGCAGGAGAGCATCTGGCATAATCTAAGACTAGCCAATGCCGTGGGAGAGTAAAAATGTGGCATTCCATGTGGTGAGTCATAAATGTTCTTATACTGTATTGAGGTTTATAAAAGATTTGGCAGTACATAATCTCCAAACTCAGGGAATCATTGAGTTAATGGGCCTATTTGGCAATTTAGGCTACCAAGTCCAAATGCTGCTCAGCACAGAATTGAAATATCCACAACAGATGGCCTTCTAGCCTTGCCTCAATCATTTCCAGGGTTGGGAAATAGATCACTTCTCCAAGTAATTAAATCCACTTATTGTTAGAAAGTACTCTTCACTCAACTGTTATTCCATCAATAATTTGTCAGTAACTTATTACTCTGTAAACTGAATAGTTTTACTATAGAAAAATATTGGATTATTTTGTAAGAACTAAACATACTTCATGTTTGATGGACAAGCAGGTATTTTTTAACAAGAGCCACTAAATATTAAATATAGCTAGTAACTATGATGAGAATTTGACAATATTAAATAGATAGGATTTCTACAGCTTTGGCTACAATCCTACATTCCTACCATAGAACTCTCTATCGACCCACAGTATGCTGCTGGTCATTCACCTTAGACTATTTATTGGTTTGGTCATCATTTCAAGTATATTTCCTTACCTAAACAGAGTGACAATGGGTGGGCAAAAAAGAAATAGTATTTATTTATTTATTTATTCGGCTTTCTTATATGCCGCCCAACTCCCGAAGGACTCAGGGCGGCGTACAGCATAGGAAAATACAAGAAACCAATAAACAAAATTTAAAAACATAATATAAAAATTAAAAATGCAATATAAAAACAACCATGCAGCAACCAAGCATACCCGGGGGAGAGTTCAGCTGGAGTTAAGCTCTGCCCCCTGCCTGCAGGAAAAGCCACGTCTTAACGGCTTTTCGGAAGGCCAGCAGGGTGGGGATGGTTCGGGTCTCTGGAGGAAGTTGGTTCCAGAGCGCGGGGCCTGCCACAGAGAAGGCCCTCCCCCTAGGACCCGCCAGCCGGCATTGCTTGGTTGACGGCAGCTGGAGGAGGCCAACTCTGTGGGCCCTAACCGGTCGAAGGGAAGTATGAGGCAGAATGCGGTCCCGGAGATAACCTGGCCCTAAGCCATGAAGGGCTTTAAAGGTGATGATCAACACCTTGAATTGGACCCGGAGACAAATGGGTAACCAATGCAGCTGGCGGAGTATAGGTGTCACGTGGGTGTACCTTGGTACACCCACCACAGCACGCGCAGCCGCATTTTGTACCAGTTGGAGTCTCCGGATACTCTTCAAGGGTAGCCCCATGTAGAGCGCATTGCAGTAGTCCAAACGGGAGGTGACAAGGGCATGAGTGACCGTGAGTAGAGCCTCCTTCTCCAAGTATGGCCGCAACTGGTGCACAAGGCGAACCTGTGCAAAGGCCCCCCTAGCCACAGCAGTAAGATGATGCTCCAATTTTAGCTGTGGATCTAGGAGGACCCCCAAGTTGCGGACCTGGTCCGAGGGAATCAGTTTCGTTCCCTCTAAAACCAAGGAGGGACAGTTGTCGTAGTCCTTAGGAGGCAATGCCCAAAGCCACTCAGTCTTGTCGGGGTTGAGTCTGAGTCTGTTCCTCCCCATCCAGATCCTAACGTCGTCCAGGCACCGGCACATTACATCAACTGCCACACTGAAGTCAGACGGGGTGGTGATGTACAGCTGGGTGTCATCAGCGTACTGGTGGAAACGCATCCCATGTCTGCGGATGATCTCACCCAGCGGTTTCATGTAAATGTTAAATAGGATGGGCGAGAGAACCGACCCCTGAGGCACCCCGCATAACAGGGGCCTAGGGGAGGATCTCTGCCCTCCTGTTAACACCGACTGCATCCTATCGGCGAGATAAGAGGAGAACCACCGTAAAACGGTGCCTCCCACTCCCAACTCACCGAGACGATGCAGAAGGATACCATGGTCGATGGTATCGAAAGCCGCTGAGAGGTCAAGTAGCACCAGGATAGAGGAGTTTCCCCCATCCCGGGCCCGCCAGAGATCATCTATCAGAGCGACCAAGGCAGTTTCTGTACTGTACCCGCGCCTGAAACCCGACTGATAGGCATCTAGATGCTCTGTTTCATCCAGAAGTCGCAGAAGTTGAGTAGCCACCACCTTCTCCACAACTTTTCCTAAAAAAGGTAAGTTGGAGACCGGACGATAGTTCTTCAAATCAGCTGGATCCAGGGAAGGCTTCTTCAGGAGGGGTCTCACCACCGCAGTTTTTAACGACTGCGGTACGGATCCCTCCCCCAAAGAAGCGATGACCACCGCCCGGATCCAGCCGCGTGTCACCTCCCTGCTGGCCGAGACCAACCAGGAGGGGCACGGGTCCCGTCGGCCAAGCAATGCCGGCTGGCGGGCCCAAGGGGGAGAGCCTTCTCTGTGGCTGGCCCCGCTCTCTGGAACCAACTTCCACCAGAGACCCGAACTATCCCCACTCTGCTGGCCTTCCGAAAAGCCGTTAAGACATGGCTCTTCCTGCAGGCGGGGGGTAGAGCTTAATTCACTCGAGCTCACCCCCCAAGTATGTATGATGTTGAATGGTTGTTGATTTCTTATATTGTGTTTTAATTTTTATATTGTTTTAATTACTATTTTAGATTTTGGTTGTTCTTGTATTTTTCACTGATGTACGCCGCCCTGAGTCCTTAGGGAGTTGGGCGGCATATAAGAATTCCAAAATAAATAAATAAATAAATAAATAAATAAACAGGTGGAGGCCCCCATTGCCCCCACGGCTCTGTCCACATCATCAGGAGAAACAGGCCCAAACTTCTCCCACAACGGTGGACTAAGACTTGCCCCAGTCAACTCCATGGAGTCTGCCCAGCCAGAGTCCAGGTTCGACCGGATCTGAGCGACTTTATCTGACAGAAACTCTGCAAATTCCTCAGCTCTACCTTGCAAGTGTTCCTCGCTCCCCCCTTTAGCAAGGAGGGAGTGAGTCACCTTAAACAAGGCGGCTGGGCAAGAATCTGCGGACGCAATAAGAGCGGAAAAATGGGATCGTTTTGCCGCCCTTATCGCCACTAAATAAGATCTGATGTAAATTCTTAATAGTGTTCGATCGGATTCGGTCTTGCTGGACCTCCAGTGGCGCTCCAGACGTCTCTTCTGGCGTTTCATCTCCCGGAGCTCCTCGGTGAACCAGGGAGCTTTCCGGGATCCACTGCCACGGAGAGGTCGCTTAGGCGCAATTCAGTCTAACGCCCCTGATGCTGCGGTGTTCCAAGCAGCCACCAGGGAGTCAGCCGAACTGTGTACCAGGGTTTCAGGTATCTCCCCAAGTTCCCTCTGGAATCCGTCTGGCTCCATCAGGCGCCTGGGGCGGAACCACCTAGTCGGTCCTGCCTCCCTGCGGGGGAGGAGTGGGGCAGCGAAATCCAACCTCAGTAGGAAATGATCTGACCATGACAGAGGGGTGATGACTATGTCCCTTATCTTCAGATCATCTCTCCACTGCCCCGAGAGAAACACTAGGTCGAGCGTGTGACCGCCCTCATGAGTCGGACCCTGGATTACTTGGGTCAGGTCCATGGTTGTCATGGAATCCATGAACTCCTGAGCTATCCCAGAGGTTTCACCAGCAGAAGGCAAGTTGAAGTCCCCCAGCACCATAAGCCTAGGGAACTCAACCGCCAAGCCGGCTACTGCCTCGAGCAGCTCAGGCAGGGCCTTACTTACGTAGCTGGGAGGCAGGTACATTAAGAAAAGGCCCACCTGTACCCCTAAGTCCAACTTCAGAAGGAGCCTCTCACACCCAACAATCTCCGGGGCAGGGATCCTACGAGGATGCAGGTTCTCACGCGTTATTATTGCCACTCCTCCCCCCCTTCCCTGGGATCGGGAATGATGCTGCACTGAGAACCCATCTGGGCATATCTCAGAGAGGGCAACTCCCCCCTCTTGGCCCAGCCAGGTCTCAGTTACACAAACCAGGTAGCCAAAGAGACTTACAATTTACTGCTGGTTTCCCCTGTGGGTTGCTCACAGGGAGTATTACAAATCCTTCCTTCCTTCCTTCCTTCCTTCCTTCCTTCCTTCCTTCCTTCCTTCCTTCCTTCCTTCCTTCCTTCCTTCCTTCATTCCTTCCCTCCCTCCCTCCATCCCTCCCTCCCTCCCTCCCTCCTGTAGTATATACAGTACATGCAAACATCCTTTTTGTATTGTGCAATTATCAAAGGCAAGTACATTCCACTCATTTCTTGCATTATGTTAATGAGATCCAGAAAATGCAACAGTCACCTGTTGTTTTATATTTATTATTTTATTAATGAAAGGGATTTCCATCAACAATCCCTCTAGAATGTTCACACTGGGTTTGAAATCAACTCTGTTGAAATAATCTGATCATTTTTTTAGATACTAATAATGGGAGCAGGCAACATTGATCAGAATGGGGTCCTTTCCCTTTCTTTTTTCCTACAAATCCAGCAGCTACAAAATACCATATTGTTGCTGTCCCCCTCTCCAAGTCATTTCTTAATTGGTTGTAATTTCTTCTCTATGCCTCTGATAAGTTGATAGATATGATGTTTCTTCTTCCAAGGTCATATCGCTCTGTTTGCTATTCATAATATCTATAGTATTCATACATCCTGTTTCAAGGTACCTTCCTCCCACCCCACCCCATTCTCATTTCTAGCCACTGCAGCAATATGTAGCTCTG
Organism: Diadophis punctatus similis; assembly: GCA_023053685.1. Lineage (NCBI taxonomy): Eukaryota > Metazoa > Chordata > Lepidosauria > Squamata > Dipsadidae > Diadophis > Diadophis punctatus. The sequence goes on along the minus strand of JALIGW010000005.1, from coordinate 33,674,485 downwards.
GCTGTATTGGGAAAAATGCCTGGCTATAAAGTTCCCTACATATTATTGTTGCAGCTTTGTAGTTTGCAATCAAATTTTAAATAAAAAAGAGAAATGGTGTTTTGGAAGAATTGCGGCCACCACTATTGTTCAGACATTTTTATGAAGATCAATATATATTGTTCTGCAAACATGATAGTCCAGCTTAGTCTCTTTGGTATGGTATAAGGGACTTTTTTTGTTGCTTGAAAACCTGCAATAGCTTGGAGCAGGACACTGATAAAATGTCTTTTGTTTTCCTATTGTTCAGATAGAGGGACAGAACTCATTGGTTCAAAATGTCCTTTGTGTCCCAAGATTTTCATTACTGAAAGTGAATTAAGGTTTAAAAGTTTCCCTGTCCAGACTCAAAGGTGTGGTGCTCATCTCCAATTCTCAGCCTATGGAGTCTGAGTTGTCTGAGAGACGCTTCCATCATCATGTGACCAGCATGAAAGTATGGAATGCAGGAACCTTGCCTGCTGAAGCAGTACCTATTTATTTACTCACATTTGTATGCTTTCAAATTGCTAGGTTGGCAGGAACTAGGGCAAGAAAAAGCCCATTATGCAGCACTTGGGTCTCGAACCTGGGCTGTCAGCTTTCCAGCCGACAAGTTCAGTGTCTTAACCACTGAGCCATCGGGAGTGGGGGGGATAAAGGTGAATACACAACTGATTTCAAACAATTTGGTGGGATTGAAAAGTAAAAGTGATGCCATGTAGAAATGCCCTTGTATCTCTTAAGTCTAGTTTATGCTACAAGAATGAAGAGCATCAAAAGCATCATTACTTAGCAAGCTATGCACAGAGACAAGTGGGGCTTGCAATGGATTTTGATTCCACATAGTTCAACTGGCAGCAGATGTGGGTGTGGGTTTAGAAGAGCAGCAAGTACTCAAAATAAGCTAGAGAGTTTTTAAGAAGGAAGTAATTTGGATTACTTCTGGAGGGTTTGGTTCATCTTATAAGCCTAATAGGTAGCACATCTTCATCTTTTAATGCATGGAAACATTCATAGCACCTGTAGCTATTTGTTAGCAGTAGCCACAATAAATTTATACTGAACTGGTCACCGTTTCTCTTTAGAATTTTAGAATTATGTTTATTCTATAAGGAAAAATGTTCTAACATTTTCTCAACAAGTGATTATTAAAAGTAGACAGTAGTTAGTGGACATACAGTACATTTAGTGGTCTCTGTGGCATCCCACATAGTGGTATTGATAATAAAGGACTGCTTTTCAAATTTCAGCAATGCTTCCCTTGCAGGGAGAGCCGTTCTGTTTTTCACTTTGCTTTATTCAGACCTAGAATTAACCTAGAATTAAGATTTTTTCAGATATACATATTCATTATTAACCTAGAATTAACCTAGAATTAAGATTTTTTCAGATACACATATTTTTCAGATAAACATATTCATTATTTTTTCAGCATTGTTCACTTATTGCTCACATTGTAAACTGTTCACATTGTAAACTGATTTTTTTAATTAAAAAAATTCTACTCAGTTCCATGAACATCAGTAGATGTTATATCACTGCTATGAATGGTGGAGATCCAACTTTTCCTTTGAAATTAAACTCAGCTTCAGCATAAGCTTTGGAATAGATGATATTTTATCATTCCTTTAATGGATTTAAATTCATTTTAATCAGTACTATTTTTTCTTCTTTCTCTGATTGTGTTTTTGTTATATATATTTAAATAAGTCAAAAAGCCAACACAGTTCTAGGCTGCATAAACAGAGGGATAGAATCAAGATCACGTGCAGTGTGATAATGTGATACTTTAGTGTGATACTTTATAATGCCTTGGTAAGTCCACACTTGGAATACTGCATCCAGTTTTGGTTGCCACGATGTAAAAAGGATGTTCAGACTCTAGAAAGAGTGCAGAGAAGAGAAACAAAGATGATTAGGGACTGGAGGCTAAAACATATGAAGAACGGTTGCTGGAACTGGGTATGTCTAGTTTGATGAAAAGAAGGACTAGGGGTGACATGATAGCAGTGTTCCAATATCTCAGGGGTTGCCACAAAGAAGATGAAGTCAAGCTTTTCTCCAAAGCACCTGAGGGCAGGACAAGAAGCAATGGGTGGAAACTAATCAAGGAGAGAAGCCACTTAGAACTAAGGAGAAATTTCCTGACAGTTAGAACAATTAACCAGTGGAACAACTTGCCTCCAGAAGTTGTAGATGCTCCAACACTGGAAGTCTTTAAGAAGAGTTTGGACAACTATTTGTCTGAAATGCTATAGGATTTCCTGCCTAAGCAGAGGGTTGGACTAAAAGACCTCCAAGGTCCCTTCCAACTCTGTTATTCTATTCTATTCTATTCTATTCTATTCTATTCTATTCTATTCTATTCTATTCTATTCTATTCTATTCTATTCTATTCTATTCTATTCTATTCTAGTGAGATATCAAGTAAACCGGAGAGTGAAATGTTCCAATCCTACAATGCTAAAAATGATGGGACAGCATACCTATGTCTGTGATTAACCACTTGAACAAATTGCAGTCACTTTGAAAGATAATCATATCACTGACTGTTCTTAATTGTGGGAAAAGCCATGGTAGGGTGACAGATGAAGAGAAGGTCTACTCCAAGTTCAGTATGACTTTGCAATTAGATCACCATTAGTTGATTAAGTTACATCAGAACCAGGCCCTGCGATCAGTGGGCCGGCATGCACTCACATGCGAACAGGTCAAACCTGCCTCACTCAGGCATTGATTGGGTGATTCAGGACAGGTCAGAGAAATATTGAAGAGTCAAAGAAGGATGGCCTAGTGAAACTATATTGAAACATTTTTCCCTGCTGTATTTTTTAAAAACTAGCAGTGTCTGGAGCATCCATATGTATTTTGTCATCTGTCTTGGAAAATGATTTCCATCATGCCCCATTTTTAATACAATTGTATTAGCAAAGGATTGTTGTGCATTTGGATTATAGTGTGGAAATGATTGCTGCTGTGGTCTCAGCTGCCTTTTATATCACCAGTCCCTTGGTTTTGTCTCTTTTTCCTGACTCCCAAGGTCATTCCCACACGCCATTACAGGTTTTTCATTCCTTCTTTCTAGAAAATGGTTTTATGGTGAAGGATACATGCTAGAAGATATAGCCATATGTGAGCTATTTCGAGAGATGTGTTTATGATGCTACATGTGGAAAGAGATAGGTTTAAAAATGGGACATGATGGAAATCACTTTTCAAGACAGAAGACAAAATACATATGGATGCTCCAGACAGTGCTCTATTTTTTAAAATAGAGCAGGGAAGAGTGGAGCTCTGATTTTTCTGAATATCCTTCTGAGTCAGGAAATGAATCAGAACAGATTACTCTGAGAGTGACCTGAAATAGAGCAGGTTTTATATTACTTACTGTCATCTCCATTTTAGCTTGTATGGTTAGTAATTGTTTATCTTTCAGATAGAAAATATGAAGAGACTATTTCCTTTTCTGCATATCAAGAAACAGTATTTGCAAATTTGTGGATCATTACATTTTTAAATGTACCTTATATCAACTTTTTAAACTTTCTTGGAATACATTGATGTAGGAAAGGGATGGAATAAAATATTAATTAAATAACATTTGGTTAATTTTTTACTTCTTTGATAAATATCTAGTGATAACAATTGTCTACAGCCTATGAAATACTGATTTAATTTCAGATTCAGGTATCATTGTCTTCCTTGTGAAAATGTGTATGCAGTTTCTATAACTTGATCTGCCCTCATTCATTCAGAGAAAATGCCATCAATCAGCTTGGAAGTCAAATAGTTGCATTTACACTCTTACATTTGGCAGTACATCAACTATGCAGACTAATATCTTTATAAGGACTGAACTGTATAAAGTGCAAGAACAAAGCATATATCTCTATTCCTGGGATGGAAAGAAAATGGAACTGTTGCCTCCCTAGCAAAGCATTGGAAGGAGGGTATTGTTTGAAAACCTTAAATTTTAAGGACAGAGAAAGGTGAAGGACAAAAGGAAAAAGATGAAAGATCTTAGTCTATTTGTTATAAAATAGACAACTTAAGAAAAATGCATCCCATCTATACAACTCTTAAATATTGGATGATCAGGTAGTAAATAAAAAACCTCACATCACATCCATTTAAAACGTCTAGCCATGGAAATATATGTGGCTACTAGATGAAAGTATTGGTTGTATAAGCTAGTGAAGGCAGAAGTGTAAAATGCCTGTTTCAGTCTCAGAAATAAAATAGGTACTAAGCAACAAAATGTCTTTGCTGAAATCCATAAGCAAGAAATCTTCATGAAGATGAAATGAATGAAAGGAGATTAATATTAAAGCTTATCACTCCCATTCTCCCTACTTCATTTATTTAGCTCCCTCCCTCCGTTTTATTATATACACAGCAATAATTTTTACTGATGGGAAAATTGGGGTTTATGATTCAAATTCTCTCCCTGATAGGAAAGAATATTGCACTTTGAGGTTTAAGCATGAAAGAAGCCTTGATCTCATTTTCAAAGTTAATGGTCAATATAGTTGAAAGAGAGATCACTTTGGAGAATTGAATTGTCGAAGGCCAAGTTTGATGGCTGGAAATACTGAATGTTTTTAGCCTGCTTCCTTCATATTCTACATTTGCATCTTATTCTAGAACAAAATTGTCTAAGTAACTTACTATAAAAAAATAATACAATTTAAATTCAAATAGAGCACAAACCATATTCAGTAACCAAATGAAAAACAACAGCCACCCTGTAAAAAATCTTCCAGTACCTCTATATTTAATTTTAAAACCTATGGGAGCCAAACAATGGGAGGCAGGGTTTGAGAAAAAAACATTAAGTAACTACAATCAGTTTGAAATATTATGTTTCTGTTCATGCAATGATTAAATCGGCAGAAGTATGAAACAGGTAAAAAACTTCATATAAAAAGTGTTGCCTTGAAAGTTTCAAAAACAAAATGCTCTCATGCAGCTCAGCTGTGGTTCAGATAAATCTGTTCTCATTTCTAAAATGTTCAATATCTATCTTTGAAAATAAACCTAGCAACCATTTCCTCCAAAAAAAGCAGCTGTGTATTTCTAGAAAATTATTACAATAGTCTTTTTTAGAAGAAATGTATTAGGAAATACATATACCCCAGCCGCATTCTTGTTCAGGAATATAATATTTTTTTTTATTAAAATATTAGTGGTTGAAATGATAGGAAACACTTAGCCTTATAATCCATATGTTCCTTGCACCATATTACATTTTGTTGGAACATTTTTCTCTGTCATTGTAAACAAAGGCATTCTAAGGAATCTTTTCATCTTTGATACACAATATAATATATATATATAAACACAAAATCTCCATAAGAAAATTATCCACCCACAAAATTAAAAACAGCCCAAGGGTTGAATTAGTTATAACAATTCCAGGTGATGTAGCTGAGGGCTTAAATCAGGTTTATTCCAGTAGAAGGGAATATTCACCCCTTATTTCTGGTCTGTTTCAAACAGGAAGGCTTGCTTGCAATCAGCAATTGATGATATCTTTCCAGGGGAGGAAGTGACACAGAGTTCAATGCAATTTCTATGATGTCAGGCTCCCCACATCCTCGTTGCTGGCAAAGGAGCATCTTTACCGATTCTAATCCCTGATTTACCCTGTAAAATCTAATTTGTTGTGATAGGGTTCTTAGGTCTGAAATTATGCCTTACCTCTTTCTTTTTAGGTCTTGAATGTCAAAGACACTAATTTTGATAATAATAATAATAATAATAATAATAATAATAATAATAATAATAATAATAATAATAATAATAATAATAATAATAATAATAATAATAACAACAACAACAACAACAACAACAAGAAGAACAACAACAACAACATCCTCGTTGCTGGCAAAGGAGCATCTTTACCAATTCTAATCCCTGATTTACCCTGTAAAATCTAATTTGTTGTGATAGGATTCTTAGCTCTGATATTATGCCTTACCTCTTTCTTTTTAGGTCTTGAATGTCAAATACACTAATTTTGATAATAATAACAACAACAACAACAACAACAACATTCTTGTTGCTGGCAAAGGAGCATATTTACCAATTCTAATCCCTGATTTACCCTGTAAAATATAGTTTGTTGTGATAGGATTCTTAGGTCTGAAATTATGTCTTACCTCTTTCTTTTTAGGTCTTGAATGTCAAATACACTAATTTTGTTAATAATAATAGTAATAGTAATAGTAACTACTACTACTACTACTACTACTACTACTACTACTACTACTACTACTACTACTACAACAATGCTTCCTGCAATAACACCAGTGGAACTGCAAAAAACTGCACTGTTCGGAACATCATATATTTTAAGAAGATACTTGGTTTTTTTTTTTTTATTGAAAAGTTTTAAAGGTACAAAGTACAAACATTTTTCCCCCATTTTTCTCCCGTCCTCCCCCCTCCCCCCTCCCCCTTTCCCCTCTTCCCCCCTCCCGGACTTCCCAGGAGAAGCACAAGGTATAAATCTAAAAAAAAACCTAACATAAAACTTACTATAAAAAAAAAGTTATTAGTTCAAAAATACCCATTCATCCTTAACTCTTTAACAATCCAAAAGCTTGAAAATATAGTATATCATTTCACAAATTTCTAATATTAGTAAACTAGTTAAATTATTTTGATCTGATACTTTTTTTGAATATATTCAGTCCACCTACTCCATTCCAATATATATCTTTCATTTGAGTGGTCCTTTAAATATGACGAAATCTTGGCCATTTCGGCCAAATGTATCATTTTCAACGTCCATTCTTCAATTGTAGGTATATCTTCTTTCTTCCAGTATTGTGCTACCAACAATCTGGCAGCAGATATACAATTCAAAACCAGCTTTGTCTCTATAACCGAACAATCCGTTATTATCCCCAACAAAAAGAATTGTGGTGTAAATTTGATCTTTTTCTTTAAAATGTTTTGTATAATCCACCATATTTTTATCCAAAATGCCTTGATCTTTTTACAAGTCCACCATATATGAAAATATGTAGCATCCCCATATTCACATCTCCAACATTTAGAATCCAAATTTGGATACATACAAGCTAACTTTTTTGGGTCTAAATGCCATCTATAAAACATTTTATAAAAATTTTCTCTCAAATTTTGTGCCTGCGTAAATTTAACATTTCTGACCCATATCTTTTCCCATGTATCCATCATAATCGGTTCACCAATATTCTGAGCCCATTTTATCATACAATCCTTAACTAATTCTGTTTCTGAATCTAATTCCAATAAAATATTATATAATCTCTTTATATGCATTGGGCCCTTATCTTTCATTTGTACAATCAAATTGTCCTCTTTTTTCAAAATACCAGTTTTTTGATCGTCTCTCCATCTAACTTGTAATTGCATGTATTGAAACCATGTTCTGATTATACCTTCTTCTTTTAATTTCTCAAACGATTTTAATTGAAATAAATTTCCCTCTTCAGAAAGAAGTTCTTTATATGTAATTTTATCAACTTTTTGTTCCATGTTTATATTTTCTATCGCGTGATACTTGGTTGATACCTAGGACGCTGGCAGCAATCCGTATCAACCATTAGCACCAGTCAGTGGTATTTGTGACACTTTTTTAAATGTTCAGTTGACTGAGTTTCATATTTAATGAATAAAAGAGATAATAATAATTTATTAGAAAAGGACAGGTGTTTTTCAGTTCTGTGTTTATGCACAAAAATGTGCTTGTCTTTCACTCGACATGAGATTTATTTATTATGTGCAAGTCATTTTCACTTCCTAGTGACCACATAGATACATTTTCCCTAGCTTGTTCTCACAATGGTGCACTCATTGACGATATAATAGTCTATCCAAGTTGCTGCTGGCTGTCCTCTTTCTTTTCCTTCTATATTTCTTAGCATTAGACCCTTTTCCAGAGAGCTTGGTTCTTGCATAATGTGTCCAAAGTAAGATAATTTGAGTCATTTGTCTCAAGTGACAACTCAGGGCTGATTTGTTCAATAATCCCTTGCTTTGTATTCTTGGCTGCTATACTATTCTCAGGAGTCTTCTCCAACACCAAAGTTCAAAGGTATCAATACTTTTCCTATCCTACTTCTTTAAAATCCAATTTCCTGGACAGCCACAGGGAATACCATGGATTGCACAATTCTGATCTTTGTAGATATAAAGGCAGAAGAGCATCTGAATATCGTTTCAAAGGCCTTCATGTTTCCTCAACCAAGTATTAGTCTGCAACATGTTTTTTGACTGCTTGTTCCTTTACTGTTGATGGTTGATGCTAAAAGGCAGAAGCTATTCTCTGCTTCAATATCTACACCAGGGGTGCCAACTCACATCATCACGATGGCGTCACATGATGTATCGAGTCTTTTTTTCCCTTTGCTAAACCGGGTGGGGGCATGGCCAGCATATGACGCATGCGGCCCATCAGTTTGACAGCCCTGATCTACACTGTCAACTCTAAGGCTGGTTATTCTATCTGTTGTCATTATTTTAAGCTTCTTTATATTTAATTTTAATCATATTTCTTCACTTTGACTTTCACTATAGGGCTTGCAGGGTTTTTTTGCATTTTTGGCTAGCAAGACATGAGAACTGGTATGGTATAAATAGTGGGGCTGAGGTTAGTTATGATCCGGTTTTATCCTATTGGCCTGTGGCATATCTATTATTTATTTCATATCACTTTTAAAATAAGATTTAGTCCTCTCTCTATACCTCCCTACAGTTCAATTCAGGTTTATTTCTGAGTCTGTTTCTAATTAGTGTATCATTACTATTCAAAACAAGGTTATAATACCACTGTGCAGATTCAGTAGGAAGGGCAATAAAACATGGTTTTATTATATCTATCTTCACTTTAAACACCAGTTAGGCAATAGGTTTGGTATATTCACTGTGTTCTAAGGCAATAAATAAAACAAATTTTCAATAGATGTGAATCAGTGAGTGAATGAGGAAGCAATGAAGCCACTGAGGCTTCATACTGAATACAGAGTTAGTAAGCATTCCCAGGAGAGGTAAGCAGGTGACACTGACCATCAACCCCTTTGATCTTTAGATCAAACAGGTTTCAAAGAAGGGTGAGTAAAAGAAACTCACATGCCTTTGCTCTTTTCTTGAAGTTTCTTGATTGCAAGAAGAAAAAGAATAGCAAGACCATATCAGAATTGAGTTTACATCTGCATAGCTGCCTTTGGAATAAGTACATGGATTGTTTTATTTAGTATGCCACAATTCAAAGATCTCTGTTTTTCTACTTTACTACAATTTTTGAAAATGCAAAGAAAGATGGTTATACTGCTACAGTTTTTATTCACTGAGTGGAAGAGATAAAAAGTAAGCCCCAAAGAGTTTAACTCTCTGGTTTTTTTCCCCCAGATTGTCAACATTTACCAAAAGTTATAAGAGTGTCTACATTGTACTATTTCTATTCCCGCACATTTCTTATTATATTCAATTTTTTTCTTTACTAACTAAAAGAAAAAAGGGGTAAAAAAAAGAAAAAAAGAAAATAATAGCTACTGGTTGTCTCAAACCTATTCAAATAATCACAGCTTCTGCCACTGATGCCAGATATTGGGATCCATGAATTGGTTTTTGAGTATGTGCTATTAAGCAGGCAATGACTCTTAGCAATCACATAGACAGATCTCCTGTAGGATGATTTGACTTCAATCAGTTGCTTCAGCAATATAAATGTTGCACTCATTGCTGCTGTAATTGAGTCCATCCACCTGGCTGCTGGTCATTTTCTTCTTCTCCCTTCATCCTCTTTTACCAGTGTTATAGGTTTCTCAGGAGAGCTATGTCTTCACATAATGAAGATCATATAATTCTTTATATGCAGCTGCGCGTGCTGTGGTGGGTGTGTCAAGGTACACCCACGTGACACCTATACTCCGCCAGCTGCATTGGCTGCCCATTGGTCTCCGGGTACAATTCAAGGTGCTGATCATCATCTTTAAAGCCCTACATGGCTTAGGACCAGGCTATCTCCGGGACCGCATTCTACCTCATACTTCCCTTCGATCGGTCAGGTCCCACAGAGTGGGTCTCCTCCAGGTCCCATCAGCCAAACAGTGCCGACTGGTGGGACCTAGGGGGAGGGCCTTCTCTGTAGGGGCCCCTGCTCTCTGGAACCAACTCCCCCCGGAGATCCGAATCATCCCCACGCTGCTGGCCTTCCGAAAAGCCATCAAGACATGGCTCTTCCTGCAGGCGGGGTGATGTTGAGACGACCTTCCATCTGACGTCTTCCCCATGTATATATGATGTGTATGTTGTTTTAAAATTGTTTTAAACTGTTTTTAACAATTTATTTGATGTTCCCTAAAATGTTGTATGCCGCCCTGAGTCCTGAGGGAGTAGGGCGGCGTAGAAGAACTTTGAATAAATAAATAAATAAATATATGATCATTTAAGCCTGGTCATTTGTGACTTGACTGAGAACTCTGGTTTATTTGTTTGATGATCCAATTTTTTTGTTTTTGTTTTATCTATCCGTGAATAGGGATGCACAAGAAGTTCAGCTGGCAAATAAATATGAACATATTTATTTGTTTATTTGTTTATTTATTTATAAACATAATATATTTATTATGAATACTTCAGATTCAACCACAACAATACACGAGCACACAAACTTATGGTAAACCGCTCGAAACTCGATTGCAGAAAATACGACTTCAGTAACAGAGTTGTCAGTGCCTGGAATGCATTACCTCACTCTGTGGTTTCTTCCCAAACCCCCAAAATTTTAACCTTAGACTGTCTACTGTCGACCTCACCCCATTCCTAAGAGGTCTTTAAGGGGTGTGCATAAGCGCACCAATGTGCCTACCGTCCCTGTCCTAATATTCCCATTTATTCATATCCATTTCATGTATTCATAATTATGTTTTTATATCTGTTATCTAATACATGCCTGATGAAATAAATAAATAAACAAACAAACAAACAAGCAAACAAATGTTTCTATTTGCCTTTTCTAGACAGAAGTGTGAATTAAAACATAAGTCCTTGTAGAATGTTGTGTTCCTATGAAACATTGTAAAGCATTTCACAAAATGTCATACAATAGAAAAAATGTGAACAAAGAAAACAACAAATGCAAAAATTCATAATGGAAAGAACAATATGCTCTACAAAGTAATACCTTTTATTATGGACAATTATGCAAGTATTCCCTATAAATATGAGAAGAAGCAATAAAGTTCCATTATTCCTTTAGCAGAAAGTCCAATTATAATTTTTTACTTTGCCAAAACTCTGAAACAAATTGCAGAAGACAAGCATCTTTTACGATTTGCTTCAGGCAAACCCAAAGTTCACACAGCAGGGTCAGTAAAACAGGCAGCCTCACTATGTTGGAATGTCTGGTCCTCTGAAAATTCACTTGAAATATGAGTTTCTCCTTCAGGGAGATGGGCGGCCTAGAAACACAAACGATAAATAAATAAATAAATAAATAAATAAATAAATAAATAAATAAATAAATAAATAAATAAATAAATAAATAAATAAATAAATAAATAAATAAAAAAGTATCCAGTGGAACAGAACAAAAACAAAGCAAAGCTAATAGAACAAAATGGTGCAAAATTAACTTGTCACCTACGTTAGAAAGGATCAAGACAACAATCACTACATAAACTACATAAAGAAGCTCTGTTTTTTTCTAACAATAAAAGTTACGTTTAATAAAAAATGGGTACAAGCCAAAAAATGCCATAAAATTATAAGAGAATTGCAGGATAGCAACACTGGTCAATACAGGATACAACAATAACATTCTTAACAGATTCCTGTTCAGCCTCTAGTTAATAGCTTCTAGAAAAGGAGTGACTAGGGCTTAATTCTTCTTATGTGATGTTCTGCACTATGATTGTTTTTTCTGTGACATACAAAACTATTATAATATCAGAGTTTGTTCATGCTATTGTGACGTTTTTACTTATTGATTGTATATGTACTATGGATATTGGAAGCATATAAAATCATAATGAGTTTATTGCACATAAATTTGTTAGCTGGCTAGCTAGTTAAGATATATTGCCCGTGTGCTATGCCATGAAAATTCTATTTAGGAATAAATATCTCATTAACCTCTGCTCTGTTGTTCAAAATACAGTCACATTTCAGCTGGGGTGGGGGAATCAGGTAATATAAAATATAAAGCAAACATAAAGAAAACATTCTAAGTGTACATACTTTTCTGCAAATAGTAATGATTAAGAATACTCTTTGCATATAATCTAAAATGACAGCTGTAATTGTTTATTTTACTGAATTTCCTGTTTATATACAGCAAATACGCAATTTTCATTTTGGCAATGAGACAGCAAGTACCAAATGTAATATCTGTACCAAAAATGATAATCCTTTCTATGTTAAGCTTTATGTAGGTCATAATTTGCCTTTTAAAGAAGAACAGGCTTAAAGGCAGCCTGGGAGAAATCCTTGTTAGTACGGTGGGAAACTTTGATAGACAGTTGTTGCACTACATTGGGAATATTAGTTTCAATTCATTGACTGTTAACTAGACAAAAACATTTACTTGGTTACAGTCAGAGTACCTAAGATATACCAGATTTATGGGGAAGTTTCTTCTGTATCATGAGAATGTAGGCTTCCAGTTAAAAATAAATAAACAGTATTTATTATTTGTTTATTTATTTTGGTATTCTTATATGCCGCCCAACTCCCGAAGGACTCAATATGGTCTTCATACTCTCATGGTTTGAAGAAAAATATCAAAAAGTGTAACATGTTGGAAAAATATGATCTTGCCCTTATATCCACCACTGTGCTTAACTGTTTACAACTATAACTATAAGTTAACTACCGTATATTACATTTGTAAATATTTACAAATTCTGTACAGAGTATGGTTTCACTGTTTATACAAATGTGAACTTTATACTATTTTGATCATGTATTATGCTATTACTTATTCTAAATATTTGTGCTTTGGCCTCTGTCATTTCAAATTTTACAACTTTAGCATGCTAAAGTTAGAAGGGACCATTTTTAGACCACTAACCTCTGTACAATGCAGGATTCAAATTAAAGTATTGCTGACACCAAGCCATGGATAAATAGAGAAGTGTGTCCTTTATTAAGAGCAAGGAATGCTGCTAGGAATGAGGCAGGAGCTAAATTGAAAAAGGGTGTCAGGGACGCTAAAGCTATGTACAGACGGATAATTGAACATCTTTTTGAGAACTCAGACTCCTGTTCGGTATGGCAAAGCCTGTGACAAATCATGGGGCAGAGCAATAAAAATAGTTTGTCTAGCAGTAGTGACTCTTTGGATGAGCAGTTAAATCAATTTTTCAGCCGTTTTGAGGTGGAAACAGGAACGACTGTCATTCCAGCATTCACCACTGATAGCACACCATTAACATTTACCATAGATAGACAACCACTTCTACTGCAGATTTCTGATGTGAGACGCACTTTCCAGAATGTTAATATTTGGAAGGCAGCTGGGCCTGATGGAATCATGGGACGAGTTGTTAGGGACTGCGCTGCAGAGCTAGTTGGAGTGTTCACGGATATTTTCAATCTATCCCTGTTGCAGATTTTAGCCAAAAGCCAAGAAGCAATTTATTATAGTGTATATGACTATATTTTTGCACAGCAGCATGTAAAATTCATGTGACCCTCATGGGCCATGTTCCTGCTTACACAGACATATTTCATTGTAGATATCATCAAGATTTTGTAATGTTACATATTATCATACTTTACATAAATTTTAGATACCATTGCATTTTTGTAATTTAGGTGTTATGATATATAATTCTAGATACTATCATATAACTTAGATGTTTATTGTTTCTTTTGTACATCATGCATAGATTGTAATTGTTATTTTTATAGATGTATTATAATTTGTCTTAAATTCTCTTTATTGTCTCTTAAGATAGATTTATAATTATTTATAGAGCATTGAACTAGACTTGTATGCTTGTATTTCTCCAAGACTATAATAAATCAACTAACTATAGAAGTCTCAATTATAATTTTGACTCCTTATCGATGCCTCAGATTTTTAATTGGTTGAAAAAAATCATGTTACGTTATTTTATAAATCTTGGCTATGTACCACAATCTGATACAGTGGGATTATTACTGTAGGTAGGTATTACATATTTATTTATTTATTCAATTTCTACAGCCACCCAACTTAAGCAAGTGAGTCTGGATGGCTACAATTCTAAAATGATAAAAAATCCACAAAATAAATAAGTACAAACAGTGATGATTAATTAATTAATAGCAAGGGCAACAGGGCCCCTTAACACATTCTGAGCTGCAGGCCTGGTATATAACCAAATTTTTAAAGCTTTGTGAAAGGGCTTTCACAAGGGTTGGGGCCATTCTAATATCTGAGAGAGAATATTCCACAAAGCAGGGGCTACAGGAGAAAAAGCTCATCTCCTAGTTCTTGCCAGGAGACACTCTTAGGCTGTGGGATCTACAGCATGCCCAATCTGTTGAATTAAATTGGACGGGTAGAAACTCCAAAATCTGTAATATTTTTATGAGTACTTTTTATTAGATTTTTCTTGCAGCAAACCCCAAATTTTCAAGTAGTTTTTTAAATTAAAAATATTTCTGTTGCTTCATATTTACTGCCATCTGTAAGTGATTTGTTAAAATAGCAAAAGAAACATTCACATACTTTCTATTGGATTATGTATATGTTTCCCACTCCCCTGCCATGTGTATTGAATAATTGGGCAATAATAATAAATACTTTCCCCACTTACTGATCTGTCAACTCTAACCAATGGTTCAATATTGGCAGAGCCAAGTCTTATTGTTTGTACACACCATGTCCTTGTGACTCTGATAGGAAGTAAAATATGGAAAGAATGCTTTAGGAAAAAAACCAAACCAAACCCCATGACTCTGAGATTTACTGGTATAATAATGATGTACATTTAGGAAATACAGGCATGTGACTTAAGCAAGCTATGATGGGAACTTTCAATCCTTAGAACATCAAGTTCCCATTTGCATGCCTTCCCAAGTTAAAATAGTTCTCAAAGCTTTCCTCTCTACAAAACAGTTTATAATCATGCTATTTGCAACCTTTGGACTGTTATTTACTGGCTCATGCTGATCTTTTAGGAGAGGAATGGAATTGTTTAAAGACAATCGCTAGTGTTTCAAGACAATTATGGAGACTGGATTTTTATTTATTTATCTGATCTCATGAATATGGAAGCACTGATTGTTTCACATGCCATATGAAGTTCTATAGGTGTTATATGTTCTCCCTGTTCATGTAATATGAATAGGAAGTAAATGTGTACCTCATGTTTGTCCCTCCCATCAATCCATATCTTCTTGTACTGAGTTGTTAGATCTGCAGGTATTCACCGGAAAGTGAATAATTAAATAGGTTTTCAGATAATACAGATTCATTGCAGCGGTGGGTTGTTCCCAGTTCGGCCTGGTTTGGTGAACTGGTGGCGGTGGCGGGAGGCTCCGCCCACCTGCCTGAGACGCTTCTGCGCATGCACAGAAGGGTCGCACGTACGCACGCACGAGCAAACCGGTAGCGACGGGATTTAGAACCCACTATTGATGATTGGCTTGTATTTTAGCAAAAATAAATTAGAAATTCCCTTTGAACTGAACAAGACTTGCAGCGATGTGGCAAAGTGTGTGCCTTTGTACTTAGGTCCCTTTTCCATTTACTAACCTTCATGTGAGCTGACTGAAAACTTTCATAATATTTATATATCTTCCCAAATATAGTAGTTTGTGGTTTGTATGTAAAGTTCAGGCTGTCTGAATGTTGTGCTAATTTTGTTTATTGAAATATCTATATATTGGTTTTGTGTTCCAAAAGCCTTCTCTGAAATACTAAATAACAAAGTAGTACAACTTACTACTACTACTACTACTACTACTACTACTACTACTACTACTACTACTACTACTACTACTACTAAAATAAACTGTAATTTAAAAATGTATAGTGATTGGAATTTTAAAATCCAAATGTTTTTTCTGGGATAATTAAACCTAGCCTGAATGATGCTAATATGCATGAATCAATCTTATCTTCTGGCTTTTTATGTGGCATCCAACTGTCTTCCTGCAAGGACACCTCAGCTCTACAACTCAAATTTCCCCAACATTCAAAATGCAATGTTTTGACTGAAAAAATGTGATTTTTTTTTTTTTGCCAAATGCGATGGTTTGTTGTTTGGTATTCATTTTTTTCAATTTTTTAATCATTTCAGATGTGCTGCAAGAATATTCATAACATAGTATGCACAGCAATCAAAACCCCTTTATTTGCTTAATGCTGAGTGCTTCTCCTAAAAATAACTCCCATGTTAAAACGATTATACCAGCATTGTCAACTTGGTGTTATGAATTCTGAATTTCCTCATATCTGAAGGGTTCCAGTTTGGAAAAGATGATTAATTCAATACCATAACTAATATATGGCACTTTGTAGGTGACATAATAAAAAGTCTACAAGGACCCTACAGACTATATTAATCAACAGGGAAGATTTGAACAGAAAATTAAGATAAGCATGTTGCCTTTTTATTACCACCAGGATCATAAGGCCTCACTGGATAGTGCCTATCATATTACTGCTAATATGTGAGTATCATTAAATCATCATTTCTGATAATTTAAAACATATGTTATATTAATACTTTAATTAGAAAACTTTTAAATATTCATTCACTGCTTCCCTTAAAGAGAATGCTTGCATGCAGTTTGAAACACGGATTGCCAAACTCCCAGTCCTCAGCTAAAAATCAGCATGCATATATAAAAATAAATAAAAATTATATGTATGTTTGTGTATGCGTGTGTGTGTGTGTGTGGGTATTTAACTGATAAAAAGTGAATTTCTGGATTAGGATAGAAGACATTTTGTAATGATTCTTTTTTCAATTCTGTCGAAACGTGAAACAGCTTTGCTCCCCCTTCCTGTGGAGACTGTAAATAATTAGAGGTGAATGAACCTTGTTTTCCCATGGCGTATACTCAGAAAGAAAAATAAACCCAAAGTATATATTCTAATAAACACTTATTATAAAAGTAACAAATATAGCTAACTTCATCTTACCGGTAGTAATATGTCTCAGAGATGAACAAAGGAAAGGAAAGTAGAGAATAATGAAGAAAAATAATGAAGACATGCATAGTAGCTCATAAATCACAAGACACTGTTATCTATATGTTGATAAAAGTTCGAGCCAGCTACCGTAATGCTCAGAATGGAAGCTCAGCTGGCAAATACAAAAATAACGCAGTGACACATTTAATACCTTATTTTAATAATTTAAAAAAGTTAATGATATCATTCAAGTCACCAACACCAAATCAAGTTGTGCAATGTCCCAGATTTAGTTTTCTTTGTCTCAGATTAGTTAAAATTAAACAGACTAAAATCTCCGTGATTTTATTTATGAATAATTCACTGCTATGGAGATACAGAACCAAATCCAACGGACTATTATTTCTAGCATTTTAATCTGTTCTAAAAGTCAATATGTGGTGATTAATCAGACAACCAGGAAGCACCTTGTTTCAAGTCAGGCCACTAGCATGTAATATTGTATTTGCAGATCTGTAGTAGCTGTGCATAAAGGATGATCAGTAATACTTGTTTCTGTGAGAAATGATATCCAATCCCCCAAAGTTTGATAAATCGGACAGTCCATAAAACAGCATAAAAGTGTGGTGTTTCCATATAGAAGAGTAGGATAAATGCCAGATGTTACAAGGTTATTTTTTTTCTTTGACTGAAAATATCCCTCCCAGGGGTTGGTTCTAATTTACCTCTCTGCCGGTTTGCTTCCTCCTGCGCTGCATGGCTGAGCGCGCATTTCGTGCCACATGGCTGCACCGTGTGGGCACATGGGTGCTTTGTGCGGGCACGCGCGCTTGTGCAGTTCTGAAAACTTGGCTTCTGCGCATGTGCAGAAGCAAAAATCAGAAAAAAGTAGCAAAAAAAGCCAAAAAAAGATGGCGGCTGAAAAGTGCCGAAAACTCAGCTTCTGCACATGCAGAGAAGCAAAAAATAGCAAAAAAAGCCCCCCCCAAAAAAGATGGCGGTGGCCATGGAATGGCAGTTACAGTACCGGCTCCGTGACGTCACCACCGGTTTACTACCTATTCTATAGAACCGGTCAGAACCAGTAGGAACTCACCTCTGATCCCACCCCTCCAAGAAAAAAACTGAATGTAAGCTGCAAGTTATTTTAAGTAGGTTCTTGTATAACATCCCTAACTTTTGCTCACAAGGAAAACAAGAATGTATAGTGGTAAGTCACATTTTAAATATTTTACAGTAAGCCATTAAAAATGTTATATACGTATGACCAGCAAGGTTATGAGTTTAACATCTGCTTCATTCTTCTTACAGTCTGGCTAGACTTTTTAGGGCATGTAGGTCAATGCTGGAAAGGGTAATCCAGGTTGATATCTATTCTGTCAAATAGAAATGCTAATTAAACATTGTCCATGTTATTATGTAGCCTGATCTCTTTGAATTTGTCATTTGGATAAAACTCTGTTCTGTCCTATCTAAGGAACATAGATTTTCAAATTTAATAAAAGTTGACCACATCTGTGTTTCTTGTAGATAATAGAAAAAGATATGTGGGTAAAATAACTTTGTACCAACCTTTGATCATTTTCCTTTATAAAATTGTGAACAAAATATAGTCTAACACTAAAACAAATAAACAACAAATATAATAAATTAATTGTCATCCATAGTAAAGTGTACAAAGATATAGGCTTTAAAGGAGAAATTCAAAATTTGAGAATCCGATAAAGCCTTTTTCATACAAAAATAACAGTGGGATGTATTTTATTCTATTATATTATGGTCAGATTTATTTTGGGTAAACATATTATTCTGAGAAAAACTTGTCCCTTGTCCACAGACATTTAACTTTGAGTTGTTAACGTTCACTAAATTTCCCATCCTGTTGACTCAGGATAGTCAAAGGTTTGATAATTTTGATATCAAATAGCATTTAACAATTTTGATAGGTTCTTTCATTTTGAGTAGCGAGTTAGAAATGCTTTTCTAAATAACTCTATGAAAAATTATGGGAATATTATAATTTAGTTTGATATACGTCTCTTACAGCACTAGTTTGGACACTGCTTGTATTGTGAAATGTTGATCTTAATGTCAACTATTAAGAACTTGAACCACTATGTCATAATTTGCTTTATTTTTCCAATTAGAGGCTAAAAGGAAAAAAAAATCTATTTTTAAATGTAGGTTTAGATAAAATGGGCATTTTTAGAATAAGAAAGTCAGGTGCTGAAATGGAAAAGAGGCGTGTCTTTATTTTTTTATATTAAATATGGCAATGCATTTATTAGACATAAGAGTAATGCATTTGGTGGGATAATAAGCCAAGTGTCTAACATGAAGAAAAACATTTGCTTAAAAAATTCTTACACAGAGAAAACAGAGTTCATATATGCTATATAGCTGGAATCGGTGGGTGCAATCAAAGAGTGAGTTCCAGGCGCTGAGGTAACTTGAATTGTTTATTGAACTGTCGGTACTAACCATGGAATACACATTACTGGAACTGAGGAACTTCTGCCTGACAGCTGGCTTTTATAGCCGGCTGTCAAAGCGGCTCAACCAATCAACTGTTGCTAACAGTTGCTAACGCTGCTGCTTGACAAGCGGCCCCCTAGTGGCCATCCGGCACACTACAATATAGTTGCTAACAACTGGTGTTCAATGGAAAATGTTAAGGCTGTAGAAGTAAGGAAGACATATAATGAGATTATGGTAAAGCTGTAAGAAAATGAAAAAAATATTATTTCTTGGTAATTGAAAAACACTACAAGATACACATGGTTAAAACTAGAAGAACTGCTGTGCCCCCATTCAAGGAGAAAGTGGAAGTCATGTAAAACTTTATACGGGGGCATGAAATAATGTAACATCTGTACTGTATTTCTTTCTTGTTGAAACTTAAAGGAAAAGTAACAAATCAAATTTTCTTATTCAACTTATTTGCTCCAGATAAATTTGCTGCACTATGTTAATATTATTAATATAATATTTAGAATAATTATCTTGCATATTGTTGTAAAACTGTAAAGATAACATTGTTTGACCTTAAAATAGATTCAAAACAGAGTGTTCTTTAAGAATTTGAAGCAAATGCTGGGGTTGTTGTTGTATTTTTAGATGAAATTCAAGAATTGGAATCCTAATTTACATAGTTCAGATGTTTCCTTCTATTGCTACAGGGCAGTAAGAGGCAAAATTATCATCTTAATTCCTTTTAAACTTGGAGAAATTTGAGCTATTTGGGGTAGGGTTCAGTATTTTTAAGGAATTCAAGATCTGAAGCACTGATTTCCATTGGTCTTCCTCAAATTAACAACATGAAAAAAATTACATCTGGAAGCTTCAATTTTTCCTGATTCTGGGCCAATCCGAAAGGGTTTAGAACCACAAATGGCATTTGGGGAGTTTTATGATTTACCCATCCCTGCCACTGTAGGAAAACTAAACAACAACAACAACAACAACAAAAAGACAATAGAGGGCCTATGTATTGCACAGATTTGCCATTCAATATTGTTTTTCTTTCCATATTTTCAAGTATGATGGGATTTGTTGCCCATTCTGTTGATAGCAAAGAAACTGGTCAGCTTACTGGTAATTTCAGGCTGACGTAGAAAAAAGTACCAATTGCAATTTTAAAAAAATTGAAGGAATGAAAACCAGTTTACGATGTGGGGTAATCTACAAGAGCGACTCTTTTAAGATCTCTTTGGTTTCTTAGCTGAATATCTTCCAAAATGGCAGGATTTTCCTAACTGATCATGCCCTTGGCTTTGGCTTGGCCATGGCTTTATCATTATCAATGCATTTATCAGTTCTCTTGATCTTATTTCTTTGATTACAAATTAGCTGAATGTTACAGATCACTAAGAAAACCAAGTTGCATAAATGGTTCTTTGAATCATATACTGTATGTATAACACCTCAGGATAATCCCTTGAAGCAAACATCAATATGTTATATTCTTTACAGATAATCCATTTTTTAACATTATTTTTAGGACATTTGACTGTTAACTGATGATAAGAGTTTATTTATTTATTTATTATTAGGTTCTTCTATGCCGCCCTACTCCCTAAGGACTCAGGGTAGCGTACAACATTTTAAGAGAACACTAAACAATAAACTTATTTAAAAACAGTTTTAAAAAGTTAAAAAAAGACGTCCAACAACATACATACTGGGGGAGATCTCGGATATAAAATTGTCTCAGACCCCTGCCTGCAGGAAGAGCCATGTCTTAATGGCTTTTTGTTGCATGAAAGAATCCTGAATGTAATTGTAAATATCATCAACACCTATAGCTAAACTTACAATATAGTTCTTCAGAAATATGTTTCGTAATGTGCTTAAAGAAACCCAAATATAAAAATGTATCTAAAGTTTGTACCTCTTATCGAAAACTCAAAAGCTGAACTTGCTTATTGCTCATTTATTAAGAAAGCTTATGAAATAATTCTTTAGGTGCAGAGAGAGATTCTTTGATCTTTAATATTTATATAAACTTACCCATAAGGAATAATCAAAATTGCCTTGAATTTGTTAATTAGCTTGTACTGCATGGCATAATCCCTTCAGCTGTTTTCCTTCTCAATTTCCCATAAGAATAATTCTGGGTGAATTGTCTTGAGTCTCAGAAGTATTTTGCATTTCATTATAAGGCAAATTCAAATGTTTCATAACCTGAACATCACAATGATTGGCTAAAGAGATTTTGCAGAGATGGCAAAATAAAGGTGTCTAATTTTAAAAAGGCTTTGCTTTTTTTCTTTAAAACTATTATATATAATTTAATTAATTACTAAATGAAATGCAATGATTTCTTTTTCCATTTGTCAGAACAAATAGCCTTTTATATTTCTTTTAAAGAAAGCTCCTAGTAATACTTGATGTTTTTACAGGCATAGAGTCTTTACTATCAGCGATGGTAAAGATGGAGAATAAATTAAAATGCTAAATGCTATTCTTGATATTATGCTTACTCAAGTAACCTAAATTTAATTAAATTTTGACCAATATCAACTGAACTGATTGGGGAAGTTGTAATTTGTAAAATGATTTAATGCATTTTATATCCAGTCCTACTGTACATGGTACAGATGTTATTAAAGATGTCTAAATATTATATAGCAACAGTTCCCAAATTTCCTTCTTATCAAACATGCTTCCAAATATATTTTTGTATATAAGCAATTATAAATTAAACTGTTGATAGAAGTGATGGAGAAATATTAAGGATGTTTCCACATTCTGTACATACGTACCCTTATTGTGTATAATAAAGATGTACTACCTATGCTCGATTCTGATTAAAAGTTTGGAGCACAGAAATATAGATAATTGCACATAATAAAAAATAATGATGATGGTGAATTTGGTAGTATAAAGTCCTACTTGCAATTTTTTTTTTTGCTTTTTGACCAGTTTTCATCTTCATTAACATAAGATATGCCAGGGTTCCTGCAAACAATTCCTTAAAATTGTAACATTAAAAAAATCAAGTCTAGGTGAAATATTCTGACCAGGAGCATTGAACTTAATGTTGCTAAAGGAATTACAATGGGATTTATTATTAAAACAAAATGCTTATTAGTTGTACATATATTTCTTTTACAATATTTTTATATTGCAAATCAATTTAATCATTGTCCATTGTGGAGTCTTTGGTAATTTCTGAGCTTGGTTGTTTGCTTGTAGATGTTTCAGTAACTGAATGATAACATCAGCAGCACTGGTGATGTGACCTACTTGGGTAATGAAACATCTTCAAGCAAACAGCCAAGCTTAGAGAGCACTAAGGGCTCAACAGTTCAACCCTGAAGTATACATTTTCTCTTCCATTATTAGATACATCCCCCAAATCAAAAAAAGATGAAATATTCATTTGCCCCTTTGATGCTTTGTTGACTGTGACAAAAAATGTACAGATGAAGAAAATTTGGTTAATTTTTTTTGTAGTTATAAAATGAATAATTGTATAGAAAGTAGTTGCCATATTGAAGAATTGATTTTTTTTAAAGAAAGACAATTTGAAATACTGATCAACAAAATAATGGCATGCACTGTTGAGTTCTAAAAATGATGGCATGGGGGATTTGGAATGTTGTACAAGGCTACAATCTGTATGGCATGAAAAATTGTTTCCTGTATTTTTAAAGTAACAATATGTATCGCATACCATGCATTTCTTTTTTATGATCATTTACTTTTTTTAACATAACAGATGATTTTTTTAATTATGCAATAGAATGTAACTTGGCAGAAACTGTGACAAAGAAAACTACATGTAACAGCCTATTGAACATATCAGAGTCTATGTGCCTGGTCTGAAAACAGTAAAGGGTTAATATGTTGTTGGAACACCAAAAATGGTCAATTGTTCCAGTCAATTAATCTCTAGGGAACTAGATTCCATCCAGACAGTCTTGGTGTGGGAACAGCTCTAAACTTAGTCAACAGACCTATTTTTTATCTATTTCCCCAAAAAAAGAAGTTGGAAAGAAAGAATCACTAAAAAGAACCAATCCTACTCACTGTAGTGTTCTTGTCTGCCAATGTCTATTAGTATAGTTTAAATTTCAAAAAAGTATGTTGCTGTTTGGTAGCTAGAAGAAAAATGCTAATCATGTCATCATAGCTTTCGAAATGGTTACTTCTGATTCGGTTGGTGTGATTGTGTGCTCCCAGAATCATCAGTAATGAAATTTGACAGGGTTAGTGTATTGTGGAAACACTGTGTTATGGTCACTAAGTAACTCAGTTCAGCAGGCATTTCTATCTTCTCTTTTATAATAGCATCATGTCTGTTGAAGATAAAAGGAGAGCCTCAAGCATTTAGACATGATTGTTTATGTAAGTTATATTCAATCATTGGAACACTGAGTACAAACCCTTATTATTATTTTCATATAAAACATTATTCTATGCATGAGTCCTGAACAACGAAAAGTACTGACAGAAGCTTTGCATGTTCCCTAAAAAGTTTTGGAAATAGATGTCAGTTTTATTAAATTTCTTTCATTATAATATTTTCAGATGGCCTTAAATAAAACTTTAAACTAGCAATGGGCAATCACTTGAGTGAGGAAACCAAGAGTAGGGAACAGTATTCCACCCCTTTGGTACTGAACAGAGTTGTTAGGCAGAATTGGCCAAGTCTTCAGGTGATTTGCTATGGCTTTATGAGGAATGTTGGGTTTCTTTAAAGAAAGGTTAAGCAGTGTGCAATATTAACAGATTCTGTGTGTGATTCACTGATGTGGAGTACTGCTAGTACTACTTTTGTTATTTTCTAATTTTTAAAAAGTTAGAACTTAGAGTTCTTATTAAAACTTTACACCAACCTTACCATTTCACAGGATTCCTGCCAGTAGCATTTCCTCCCAATTTCTCTAGGTATTATATGTAAAACAAGAGAGAATCTATAATTCATCTATCCATGAATTGTAAAAGTTCTGTTTACAAAAAACCCCTTTCAACTCTATTTTTAAAAAATCAAAATTGAAAGATTTTTAATATCCGATACCCTGTCATTGAAGAATGTTCTACTGTGCCTAACAATTTTATTTGATTCTCTTGAAAAATGAAAATAGTAGCAGCCATTTATGAAGCTATGAATTCTACTAAAATAAATGAGTATGGGGGAAGAAAAATAAATTATTTTAAAAATCAGTATGAAATATGTATATTGGTTTGATTTAATTTTTATTCTTATTCATCCATCACTTTTCTGATGCAGCTTCCAATACTTCATTCAAAGCTGAAGTGTAGCTTTTGGCCTGAAAACAGGGAACAATAACAATAGGAAATATATAAAGAAAAAATATAAAGAAAAGAGAATAAATATACCTTTTCTCTTTATAAAAATCCTACAATGTCTCTGACTTGTTTTCTATGTATTAATAAAACGTGTGTATGTATCTCTGTAAAACTTTGATGTAGAAAAATAATAGTCATAAGCTTGTATTATTATCACTACATTTAAGGCATGTTTGTAGTCTTTACTTCTTATATAGTACTCTTAGTTTTAAGACTACAATCTTGCTAAATTTGTCTTAATGCATACCTTGATCATGATTTTAGAATACTATTATGTCATTCATTTTCCCCCCATAAAGTTTTTTTTTTAAAAATAGTATTTTTAGTTTTAATATAAACTACACATTATTTTAAGTAAATTTTAGGAAACGATAAGGGAACTATAAGACATAAGAATTTCATACCACAAATGAGATAGATTAAATTACTTAAATGGAACAAGATTATTGTGATGAAGCTTTCATTACATTATAACAGATTGAATTATGAAAATGTGAATGTATCTGAAAAAAAGCACTTTAAAAAAAAGTAGTACCTTCTCCTTTTTAGCAATCATAAATGACTATGAAGGAACTCTTACAAGACAATATCATTTAGGAGAAATGAGAGACCTAGCAAACTAATTCTTTCTTTGTTCTTATTCATTCTAGTTTTAAGACCATTAAACAAAAGAAGCATTGAGCTTCCATCTGCAAAGCCATTATTATTTTATGCATGTGGGAGACCCATGCAGATATACAATGCACTATAATGATGCATAATTGCCCAATGTAGTAGATAGGTCTGGTTCAGTGCTTACTGTCATGGGGTGTTTTGCAGCTAGGAAAAAAGCAATGTAAAAAATGGATTTATTTGATTTGTTTTAAACTGTAAGCCCAAATAAAAGGAATAAACTGCTGAGGACTTATGTCTCAAAAAGGTTGCTCTTGTAATAAGGGAAGAACCATCATTTAATAATAAAAAAGAGCTCCTGAGTTTCTTAAAAGCAACATCTTAGTTTCAGTCTCTTATATTCCCCAGTGAGATACCCACATCTTTGATATCCTGATCAGTCACTGCTAGTGCTGGAGATCAGCAAAACTGCCTAGCCTTGATATAAAGCAGCTTCCTGTGGGGCTACTGCAGATGGACAAAAACTAATTGTTATGAACAGATATCAATGTTTCATGTTTTTGAATAAATTGCACACCCCATTGCTTCATTGCAATGCTACTTGCTTCTACAGAATCAGAGAGAAATGGTTCTATAAGTCAATCATGAATTCTTTGATCTATGATTGATTAAACCTGTTATGTGCAGCCAATCCATGAATCTTATAATATTGCAAGAACAACCAGGCCTGGTTCTTAATTGCACTGACCATGGAATAACTACTTTCATTCCCAATTGTGCAGCATTATCCAGAAAAATTAGAGTTACACTGAAAAAACAGCGGTATCTAGCAGCATATTTTTATATTTATATTTTTGGTTCATTTTTAATGAGTAGAATGAAAATTGCATGAATGTTAGATTACTGAGATAGGCTAACATTGCCAAATTTCATAGATATTTCAGCTTAAGTATTTTTATGTTTCAGCAGTGTCTTGCTCAGTTGATTTCCACAGTGCTCCCGATAATTCTCTGCCAATTCAACTTCTTCTCAATCCTTGATATTTCAGGATATCCTAAAATATCCTATAATATTTCTATCTATATCCATAAGATCTTTTCCCTGTGGCTAAAATACAAATAAAGCTAACACATTCTTATACATACATGCAGCAATAAATGATGACAATAATGACAGTGATGATTATAACAAAATTTATTATATCATATATTAGGTAATATACAATTAGGTAGCAGAATGAAGTAAACAATTGAGAAATTGAGAAATCAAATTTTCTGTAAGACACAGAAAAAGAGAAAGGATGGTTTAGAAAAGAAAAGGAATGGCAAATTGCTGGGGGGGGGGGGAACTAAAGCAGGATGAGAATGGGATTTTTAAAAAAAGAATCCATAAGAGGAAATAAGTTATACAGACATTCTGAGTGGCATCAAAGTATAACACAGTAGGCTAATAATTAACCTAATTAAATTTAGATTTCTCTAAATCCTTTATGTTGATGGCCTAAAATACCATCTGCGACATGTCATTTTCTGCATTGCAATTACAGTTTTTGTTTTTCTCTGCAATTCCCCAGAAAATTATTCAGACATCCATAATTGGACTTGATGGTCTAGGAGCAGAGGACAGTGATCTGTAAATCTTAATCAATTGCATTGTGAAACAAAAAATTGCACAGTGACAATTACCAGTTAATATTAGGGAAGTATTATCAAAGAAATGGATAATAAAGCCTTGATTCTTATTAGAATAGAATAGAATATAATTTTTTATTGGCCAAGTGTGATTGGACACACAAGGAAATTGTCTTGGTGCATATGCTCTCAGTGTACATAAAAGAAAAGATATGTTCATCAAGAATCATAAGGTACAACACTTAATGATAGTCCCGGTACAAATAAGCAATCAAATCATATTAGGAACCAGTCAATGTAAATCATAAGGATACAAGCAACAAAGTTACAGTCATACAGTCATTAGTTGGAGGAGATGAGTGATGGGAATGATGAGAAGATTAATAGTGGTGTAGACTTAGTAAATAGTTTGGCAGTGATGAGGGAATTATTTGTTTAGCAGAGTGATGGCGTTCGGGGGAAAACTGTTGTTGTGTCTAGTTGTTCTGGTGTGCAGTGCTCTATAGCGTCGTTTTGAGGGTAGGAGTTGAAACAGTCTGAGTCCAGGATGTGAGGGGTCTGTAAATATTTTCACAGCCCTCTTAAAGCCTAATAATTAGACTATTACAAAGGGGAAGAAGTGGGATGGTTGTGTCTCAAAAAATCCTGTGCCAGAATCTGCCTTATGGCCAAATTAACTTGTTAAGAAACTCTTTGAAGCAAGCTGCCAAATAAATGAATAACTTTGTTTCCAAGACTTGTATTGAGTAGGAGAAGGAGAAAAGTAGCATTTCATTCAAGTAGCAGCATGAAACAGAGTGAAGGTGGGCCCTTACTAGTGCTAAAATCTGGGATATCCAGAAATAAGAAGTTGATTTTCAAGAATATTGGCTCCTCCATTAGCCGTCTTGTCATACCACTTACTGTGATGAAATGTTTTAGAGAATGAAAGGTGTTCCCAGCAAGCATTGCCAGGTATTCAATCAAAGCTCCAGAAAAATTTCCCAAAGGTGCTTTTTCAAAAGGCAACTGGACTTTCTTTGTTTTTCCGTGAAGAAATTTCACTTCTCATCCAAGAAGCTTCTTCAGTTCTGACTGACTGGTGGAGAATGGAAGGATTTATACCCTTTGTAGTCATGTGGTCCTTAGCACTCTTACTGTGAGCCTTTGAGGCTAAGGACCAGATGACTGCAAGGAATATATGGATTATCTTGGATGAGAAGCGAATCGTCTTCATGGAAAAACAAAGTCCAGTTGCTTTTTGAAAAAGCACCTTTGGGACAACCCTTACCAAATGCATTGGACTTCTCCCTGAAGTCTCTTTAGAGCAACTTCTCTGGTAATATCACACTACTAACCAGAGCATACAAAACATTCGTCAGACCAATCCTCGAATACAGTTCATCTGTCTGGAACCCACACTGCATATCGGACATAAATACATTAGAAAGTGTCCAGAGATACTTTACAAGAAGAGTCCTCCGCTCATCTACTCGCAACAGAATACCTTACGCAACCAGACTTGAAATCCTGGGCTTAGAAAGCTTAGAACTACGTCGCCTTTGGCACGACCTAAGCATACCTCATAAAATTATCTGCTACAACGTCCTTCCTGTCAATGACTACTTCAGCTTCAACCACAACAATACACGAGCACACAACAGATACAAACTCAAAGTGAAACGCTCCAAACTTGACTGTAGAAAATATGACTTTAGCAACAGAATGGTAAATGCCTGGAACTCACTACCTGACTCTGTGGTTTCGTCACCAAACCCCCAAAACTTTACCCTAATACTGTCCACTGTTGACCTCATCCGATTCCTAAGAGGTCAGTAAGGGGCGTGCATAAGTGCACCAGCATGCCTACCGTCCCTGTCCTAATGTTCCCTCTTTCAGTACCAATCTTATATATATAAACAATGATACATCTATGTATATTACCAACGTGTACTTGACAAAATAAACAAACAAACAAACAAACAAACAAACAAACAAACAAACAAACTAACTAACTAACTAACTAACTAACTAACTAACTAACTAACTAACTAACTAACTAACTAACTAACTAACTAACTAACAAACTTCAATCTCTTTGCCATAGCCTGGGCAAAAATCTGGGATGCAGGGGGCATAAAGAAGCTCACATTCATTGCTACATATCTGAATTCAGTGGCATCAAGAAATGCCTGAGTAGCAATACCACTATTCTCCCCTCATCTCCTGCCTGATTAATGCCTCCCTGGCAGCCTCGTTGTTACCTGCTGTTGAACCAGATGATCAAGCAAGTAGATGAAATTTGACCAATTTACCATACCCTGAAAGGTCAATGCCAAGAAGGCTCACCATCTTCTGCTTCTCCAAGATACTGGAGAAGCAGAAGATGATACCTTTCACATTATTGTAAAAGTTCTCTGTAACTTGGTGGCACAAATCTATGAGATAGCCTATACTGCCAATGGATACAGAAAGCCAGTTATATGCAAAGCTCTGTGTTCCAGTCAAAGAATGTTTTAGTGCAGAGTTCCCCCACCTTTTTGGCTTTGTGGACCGGCTGGTTGGGGTGGGGTGGGGTACAGGGGATAACTCACCCACCATTTCCTCAGCCCAGTTCTGAAGGGCTCAAGGTCCAGTAGTGGGCTGTGGCCTGGGGATTGGGAACCCTTATTTTAGTGTTATATCCTCAAAGCAAGAAATAACAGGAAAATGTATCAAATAATTGAAACACTTTGAAATGCTTAGAAGCTTTGCGCAGCTGAATCATAAGTACCGATGAGTTGCATAACTTTATATTTTTACTTGATGTTAAGCTTTTAAAGAAAATGATCCCTGACTCAAACTTGTTATTTTGTTTTAAGAGCCAGGGATAATTTATATTATTTTATTTTCAAAGTGAAGGAGGTTTTTTTTCCCCATTTGGATTTAGACATGGGGGGGGGGGATCTCATAAAGCTTGCATTCCATTATAGCTGGATGTGCATACTTTTAAAAATAAGACCTGTAGTTACGTGTCAAAATAACAACTGTGTTTTTAAAAATAGAAACTCAACCCAAGTATATTACTTATAATATGCTTGATACTCATAAGTACTGTATTTTGTGAATATTTGTGAAAGATCCATCAAGTAACACACAATACATAAAGACAGACCTTGTTTAATCACTGTTCAAAGTTATGGCCAGGCTGAAAACAGTGAGTTATGACCAGCTCTTGCACTTATGACTGTTGCAGTATCCCCATGGTCACATGATCACAATTTAGCCACTTGGCAACCAGCATATATATACAATGGTTGCAGTGTTCTGGGGTCACACAATTGCTATTTGTGAACTTTCCATGGAGCTTCCAACAAGCGAAGTCAATGAGGGAAGCTAGATTTACTTAAGTATTACATGATTTACTTATGGACCATGGAAAAAAAAGGTTGTAAAATCAGGTGTTACTCGGGGGTGGGTTCTAACTTACCTCGCTGCTGGTTCGCTTCCTCCTGTGCTGCGTGGCTGCGCCTCATGGGCACACGCGCGCTTCACGCGCAGACACATGCACAGTGGCAAAAAATGCCAAAAAATTTTTAAGCTGAAAACAAGATGGCAACCACATGCACAGTGCCGGAAACTCGGTTTCTGTGCATGTGCAGAAGAAAAAACCCTGGAAAAAATTCCAAAAAAAAATTCTAAAAAAACAAACAAACCCCCCCTCCCAAAAGATGGCGGTGCCCACGTACCGGCACCAACCAAACCGGTTCCATGATGTCATCGTGACATCACCAGCGGGTCACTACCTGTTTGGGCAAACCGGTCCGAACTGGGAGGAACCCACCTCTGGTGCTACTCACTTATTGATTAGTGACAGATATTCTGGTTCTAATTGTAGTCATAAGTTGAGGACTACCTGTAACAGCTTTCCCAGGCAGTGGTAGCAGTACCAGGCAGTTCCCTTTCAGAACTTTAGGTGAGGATGAAAAGGTAAACCTGAATAACAAACTATGCAAGTTTCCACAAGATGTCAATTTCTTATGTATTTCCTTGCATTTTATTCTGACAAATATGGTAAAAAGTGTACAATAGAAATGATGTCACTTCTATAAAGTATCAACAAGGGTAACAAGTTGCTTCAGATCTCTGTGGAATATTTTCATGCTTTTCACAGCATGAACTTTTGAAAGTAATTGTAGTTTTTATTTGAAATACAAATAAACTGTATGGAATAGCACATGTTAATGTTTATATCACAATAACATAAGTTCTTGAAAGGATGTTGCAACAACATTCTGTAATGTTGGACTGATCTTTGATCTGAAGGCCTTTCCCATATCTGGAAAGACAATATAAATAATTTTGGGCCAGAAATGTTGCAAAGCGATGTTGTTAAAGCCCATCTCTCTGTACATTGTTCTTTTCCAGATTCCTTGTAGTTCGTTTCGGTCCTTAGATGGCTAGTATTTCCAATGGTGCAAAGATGGATCGAAAGCCTAAGCAAACACTGCCTGCTTATCTTGAACATGAATATAAACATTCAAACAAATGTCTGCTTTTGTAAATGGTCTTGACTGATTGCTTACAAAACCCGTAGAAAGAACTGGCCAAATTGGAAGATCAAAGCTATTAAATTAATAGTAAACATATCAATGAAGAAATATTGCCTCCTGCCTCTAGTTTTTATGGGCTTTTCTCTCAATAGTTTTAATTCTAATATGAATTAAATGAAATTTGCAAAACAAATTATATAAAACTTAGTATGTTATATAGATTAAGGAAATCTATATACCTTGAATGGAAATGTATCCATTTCCATTTAAATCAGTTGACTAATTATGATTTATTAACAATAATTGGGTCTCAAACACACAAATATTTTCCTTCTTACAAAGGCATGACCATTGGACACATTTTTAAATTGTTTCTAGAAATTATGATATTGGCCATGATTGCCAATGTTCATATAGATAATCTTCGATTTACAACTGTAACTGAGCCTGCAATTATATTCATGGTGGTTGTTAAACAAATTAGAAGTTGTTAAATGAGTCCATTTCTTTTTGCCAGAAACTGCCATTTCTTTTTGCCAGAAACTGCCCAAAAACAGTTTTGTTAGAAACTGGCAAAAAACCCCACCAAAAATTGTGGTCAGGTAACTGCAGCATGCTGCAAATCGCCATAAATGTGAGCTGGTTTTCAGGTGCCAAAATATGATCACATGAACACAGGGGACAAATGAAACAAATAAAATGTTAAAAAGTTATGATATTTATGTAGTTACTTACCAAGCACATCTAAATTATATTAAAGTAACCAAAATATCTTTACAATCCCCAAGGCGTATCACAAATTTTGGGCACCCCTATTGTTTAGAAATTAAAAGTTGAAAAATTTGATATGCCCTAACGGGGGAGGCAGTCATCAGAACTTTGAAAACTAATTGTATGTAGCTATGAGGATGTCTGTCATTGTTTCCAATGGTTACTAAGCAATTGGTCATTAAACAACGACTACCTGTAAACTGGTTGATATGATTTGTCAAGATTTTAATTCCTAACAAGTTTCCTTAAAGCTATGTCTATGGATACAGTAGGCCAAGGTATCTTTGGATATACATGTATGCTGGAACTTTCTATTATTCCATTTCACATTCTGTTGTTATTTTTCAAATCTCTAATTAAAGTTCCAGTGTCAAATATATTTATGTTTATTAGTGTGCAAGTATCATACAAGAGATTTCTTTTTTTTAAATAGTTTTTATTAAATTATTTACATTTAAAAACATACAAAAGAAAAAATACATGACGATAACAAATACATTACAAACATATAGAAACGTAAAAAGCGCATACAGCTGTAAAACTTTCAATCTCTATAATTATCTTACGGCAATTATATATTGGCAATTTATTTCTATATAATTTTCAATTCATTGTCTTATATATTTATATAACATGTTTTGTACAATAAATGTTAAAAAGTAGTAATAAACATATTAATAGTGATTTTAGTAATAGTAACCGTAATAGTAACCATAATATTACTATTAATATTACTAATATTAATATTAATATTACTATTAATATTACTAATATTACTATTAATATTACTAATATTACTATTAATATTAATATTACTAATAATATTACTATTAATATTAATATTACTAATAATATTAATATTACTAATAATAATAATGTTACAATACTAAAAATAATATTATTTCATCATCATCATCATCATCATCATTATAATTATAATTATAATTATAATTATAATTATAATTATAATTATAATTATAATTATAATTATAATTATTATAATTATAATTATAATTATAATTATAATTATAATTATAATTATAATTATAATTATTATTATTATTATTATTATTATTATTATTATTATTATTATTATTATTATTATTATTATTATTATTATTATTATTATTATTATTATTATTATTATTATTATTATACAAGAGATTTCAACAAATAGTTGCCAAGTTTCAGTTTTAAAACTTCATTTCTCTGATGGAAATTTGAGGATTTTCTCATACAGTCATGCTTCAGGGAACAGAAAATTAAATAATAAGTAGAAGAAGAACTTGCTGAAGGAAAGCTCTCAACTTTTCCCTGGAGATTTATGCTATGTGTTGGTATTTTAAATTTGGTATTTAGAGCCCTTTTTTTCCTTTCTGCTTATTCAAAGAAATCTAGATAGGCAATTGTTTTGCAAAGTCTTTATCTCTAAACTTCTCATTAGAAAAAAATTAGATGAACATGAAAACCATGTGAATAAAGGCAGTATCATGATTTTATGTCTATAAAGAGTCGAGATGGCGCAGCAATCAGAGTGCAGTACTGCAGGCTACTTTAGCTGACTGTGATCAGCAGTTCAGCTGTTCAAATCTCACAGGCTCAAGGTTGACTCAGCCTTCCATCCTTCTGAGGTAGGTAAAATGAGGACCCAGATTGTTGGGGGAAATATAAATATACATTGCTTAATGGTGTAAACCGCTTAGAGAGTGCTTGCACTATGAGGTAGTATATAAGTCACATTAATAAATAATAATAAATAAATAATTTTATATTCAAGCAGAAAATAATTATGGAAGTTGCAAGGACAAACGTTGTCCAGAATTGTTCTGATTCAAGCACTGCTATTAATTATATGTCACTATTTCTTCATTAAAGAGTATTTCTTACTCTTTGATGAACACAAAGCAATTATGGGGAAATAGCCTCAACAATTCTAATATTGTTCTTTTAAAAAAAACAGGAGGTAAAGTTCAGATGCTAAGGAAATTAAATTTTCAGATCCTGGAAATAGTTATTTTATTTAGTTTATAAGTAATATCCAAAATATTGAATAGAAAAAGGGACATTAAAAAGAGTTTATGTTATATAAATGAAGACAAACAACTTGTTTTTTTCAAGGCATGAAGAGAAAAACATGGCTGAGTAGAAGTCATTTATATATGTTTAATAATTTTCAGCAGACAGCAGACAGATTTATAGAATTTGAACTTGTATTACAGATTCATATTTAAGCCATGCCCATGATCATTAGTTTGTTATCTGCTGGTGAAGTACTGTCTATTAGTGAAGTACCAATCAGGTGGTGAAGTGTTGATTGTTGACTGATTGGCAGAAGTAGACAATCCATAAGCTGCAGATTCATTCATCTCCCTGTAACTTTTTTTGTTACAATTAGTTCCATTTGTCATCAAATGTTGACAGAAAGCCTTTATTGCTATTACCTATTTTCATCCTTGCCATACTCATGAGGTCTCTATATGTCAAGTTGTTCTGAATGAAACTCTACTGAAGAAATAAAGAAAGGAAGTAAAGGGGAAAATAACTTAAGGATAAAAATTTAAAATGTGTTTCTATCTTTTGTATGGAAAGTGGGGGGGGGGGGAACCTGCAACAAAGAGGAAATACATAAAAGGGAAGAAATTATAGTGTTTTGAAGGAGTAAATATGAAGATGTTACATTTATTTTGCCATTTTTATTAATTGCCTTCACAATTACACAAGATAGTAGTCATCATGCCCAAAAGATGATCTATTCTTCAACTATTGAGTTTGGAAGAAATTCCTTTATTATGATTGCCATATCTTGGCTGTAAAAATCCAAATTAAATGCTTGCAAAGAAGTTTATAAAGAAAACATTTTGTTGTATTTTAATGGTCACCTGTATTTTTTCAATTCAGATATACGTAGCAATACTATCATTATATTAATAGCCTATATTAGCAGTATATGTAGATATGCCATCATTTGAGAATCACCATGTGGAGCACCTCAAATGCTTTGGTGAAAAATCTCACCAGCATAATTATTACACTGGTGAAGATGGAACTAAAATAAGATTATCTTAAGAATGATTCAGGGGAAAAGCCACTGTGCCCCACTTGTTTGATTTCATTTTAAAGGAATAAATGTATAATATTGTTTTATACTTCTTAATCTCAGCAATAAAGAACTGTCAATCTTGGAAACCTCAGCAAAGATTCTGGAAGGATATAAAAAGCAAAAACCCCTCTACTAAAAATATTAGAGGAAATGTGCACTATCTAGCACTCTTTAGAGTCTGAACTGCACCTGTCAACATTTGATATTGCTACTTGGGAGTGCTGCTTTTTCCATATTCCAAATAATATAGCAGTCTTCCCCAAAGTGTACAGAGAAGAACAACAGATTATTAAGAATCTAGAGGCTAAATCTTATGACAAACGGTTGAAGGAGCTAGGTATGTCTAGCCTATATAAGAGAAGGATTAGTGAAGACATGATAGAGCGTCTAATAAATAGCTGTCCTCCACTATTTGAGGCACTGTCACAAAGAAGAAGGGATCGGCTGATTCTCCAGGGCACCAATGGGCAGGAGAAGAAGTAATACTTATTGTTTTTAATGCCTTTTATATTTATTGTTGCTTGTGAATTTTTATTGTTGTGAGCCGCCCAGAGTCTCTGTGGAGTGAGTGGCATACAAATGCAACAAACAAACAAACAAACAAACAAACAAACAAACAAACAAACAAACAAATAAATAAATAAATAAATAAATAAACTCTTCCCTCTGACAGCTCTAGTAAATATCGCAGGCACTTTGAGCTTGGCTTCGCTTTGAGGGAGAATAATAAGTTTTGGGACCATGATTTTGACTAGGGAAGGCAAAAGTTGATTTCAGTTTTTGTTTCCCGAAAGGAGCTTCTTTCTCCTTTTGCTGATGCTGATTCACTGAAATTGCATTTAAATTACATTTGTGCTTGTTTCTTGATATGTAGCCAACCAATCAAATATGGAAGGAATTAAGAAGCTTCGAAATTGAGGTTCTAAGATAATTTCAGTTGAATAGAATAGAATAGAATAGAATAGAATAGAATAGAATAGAATAGAATAGAATAGAATAGAATGGAATAGAATAGAATAGAATAATATAGAGAATGGAATGGAATGGTTCCTCTTGGAAAGGGAGGGAAAGAGAGAGAGAGAGGGAGGGAGGGAGGGAGGGAGGGAGGGAGGGAGGGAGACAGAGACAGAGGCAAGAAAAAAGAGAAAGAAAGAAAGAGAAAGAAAGGAAGGAGGAGAGAGAGACAAGAAAGAAAGAAGGAAGGAAGGAAAGGAAAGAAGGAGGAGGAAAGGAAAGAAGGGGAGGGGAGGGGAGGAAAGGAAAGGAAAGAAGGAAAGGAAAGAAGGAAAGGAAAGAAGGAGGAAAGGAATGGAATGGAATGGGAAAGGAAAGGAAAGTTAAGGGAAGGGAAGGAGGGAGGGAGGAAAGGAAAGGAATGGAACAGGGGAAAATAAAAGAAAGAAAAGAAGGAAAGGGGGAGGGGAGGGACTACAGCTACAGCTCTGGAATATGGGACTGACTTTCCCACCAACATCAGCAAGCCACTGTCAGTCTGCCCATCTTCGTTTTCCTTCACTCAGATTGACCAAGCTTCCTGAGAGAAGGAACACAAAAGAGGTTTCAAGGCTGTGTGCCTGGAGCAGGCACTTTCTCTCAGGCCTCCCACCCGGAGGCCTCGCAGAAGCAGACAAGTAGGCCTGAAAGGCGGCTGAGCTCCCCCCCCACCAGTGTTCCACAGGATTTAAAGTTATGAATTTGGTGGTCCCTGAGGTCCAAAAGGTTGGAGACCCCTGGTCTATCATACTCTTGGGAAAGGAATGGCTCCACTGAAAGGAGGAGCCATTTCCTCCTTTCAGTGGTCCATGAAAGTACATCTATAGTATGTAGATAATAAAGTTATTAAAAGGTGAACAACATTTTTACAGATCTATAGATACCTTGAGACTGGGTGTGACAAGGAATTGCTGGGAGGGGAGGGGCCAGGTGAGGCACCCCTTGACGTGAGTGACATTGAATTTGCCACACCCACCCGGTCACATGACTGTCAAGCCACCCCCACCTGGTCACATGGCCGGCAAGCAACTCCCACCCAGTCACATGACTTTTAAGCCACCCCCCCACCCGGTCACATGACCGTCAAGCCACTCCTACCCAGTCACATGACCATCAAGCCACACCCACAAAATAAGCCACGCCGACAGAGTGGTAGTAAAAAATTTGGGAACCCTCCATTGCCTATATCCCTTCCAACCTTATGATTCTAAATGAGTGCACTCTGAGTTACAAAAAAACCCCATAACATTATAGAACTAAAAGGTGCCATATAAGTAATCAAGTCCAATGTTTTGATCAGTGAAGAATTCAAATTAAAGTATCCTGCACTATAATTCGAGTCAATAATTTAAATGTAATTTCTTTAATTAAGTTATCTTCATCAGCATGTGGATACATGGAAAGAAAACCAGGATGAGCAGTTTTGTTATGGAATGAAGTCTGCTGCTTCTTTACCTTTAATATACCAAGGATGAGGCATTTTATTTTCTAAGAAAGCTTATGGGAGTTATGTAGCCAGATTTCCACTTCAACAAACAAAACAAACAAACAACAAACAAACAAACCAAACAAAGTAATTAAATAGAGAATAAGTGGGGCAGAAAACTTGAAGGATGTCACTTTGGTTATCCTGTTCTAATGTAATAATAGCTGTTGCAATCAATCAGAAGCAGTTGGATCAGAGAGAGAGAAAGACAGAAACACACACACACACACACACACACAGAATCTAAGCTGTAACATTATAATAAGGAAGAGTATACTTTGCCCCAATTATTGCAGAGAGCCAGCAGGAACTATGGGATTATCAAGGCAATGAAATATGGCTAGACATCACAAAGCAACACAAAAAAATTCACTCCTGAGGGTTCCTCAAACTAAGAACATGCTGCATTTCTTTTTTGCACATGTATGGCATCACAAGGTTACTGCTTTGAACAATGCTAATAGCTGTATAAGCAAGTAAGCTTTAAAAAAAAACCATCAAAAAAGTCAGGCTTGGTTATTTTATACTCACCTTGATGTGGTGTGAACTCTTTTGAATTTTCAACATTTCTGCATAAATATTACCTAACGTGATCTATTCTTCACATAAATTCTAAAACTAGATAAAGGGAACTCAGTTAAACAAATGAATCAAAAATATATTTGTTTATTTATTTATTGAGAAAACTGATTCATTTGTAGAAGAACATATCATATTTTAGATCATATTTATGCACAAATATTAAACATTCAAAAGGATTCATCACGTAACCGCTATAATAGTCCTATAGTTGGGACAGTAAGACAGTAAGACAAATTTGACATTGGAATTCATAACAAGGACCAA
Source organism: Diadophis punctatus similis (assembly GCA_023053685.1). Taxonomy (NCBI): domain Eukaryota; kingdom Metazoa; phylum Chordata; class Lepidosauria; order Squamata; family Dipsadidae; genus Diadophis; species Diadophis punctatus. The sequence goes on along the minus strand of JALIGW010000005.1, from coordinate 33,635,571 downwards.
ACAATGTCAAAGTATTTCAATCTGACATCTATTGCAGATCTCAAAATGATACTTTCAGAAAGAGACATTGACAGTATGATGAGTGAGAGATTGCTGGGCATTAATGGTTGATAAGAGCTTGGAGCAGGAAGGGAAAAAGATTGCCTTCTTTTGTTTATATCTACAAAGACTGTAGTTTATATGGATCCTAAGCAGGGGTGGGTTCTAAATTTTTACTACGTTCTGTGGGCGTGGCTTATTTTGTGTGTGTGGCTTGGTGGTCATGTTATGTGGGCATGGCTTCATGGTCATGTGACTAAGTGGGCGAGGCTTGGTGGTCATGTGACTGGGTGGGCATGGCCAACTCAATATCACTCACATCAAGGGGTGCCTCGTCTGGCCCTTCCCCTCCCAGCCATTCCTTGTCACACCCAGCCTCAACGTATCTATACTTCTGCAAAAATTTGTTCCCCTTTTTTCAATTTTATTATCTACATACTATAGATGTATAGTGTACTTTCATGGACCACTGAAAGGAGGAAATGGCTCACATGTTTTGCCCAAGAGTGTGATAGGAACTCTTGGGCAAACAGGCTTGCCCAAGAGTGTGATAGGAACTCTTGGGCAAACAGGCTTTTAAGGGGCTGCCTCTTCCTTCCTTCCTTCCTCTCCCCCCCTCTCTCATTCTCTCTCACCAGAGCAGCAGCAGTGGGAGAAGGAAGAAGCGGCGCGTCTGTGGGACCCAAGGTGGATGCAGGTGGCAGTCACCCAAAAGCCCCGCGGAAGCCGAGGCGCCAGGCCCAAAAGGTTGCAAGCTTCGCCATGTCATGGTGCCTCTGCCGGCTCAGGGCAGCAGATTCAACTGCAGCCCAGACTAGCCGAGGAACTGTGGGGAGCCTCCCACATGTTGCACCCCCCTCCAACCCCCTCCCCTTTTTCACCCGCACCTCCATGCCATTTTCAGCTGCCCACCTCCTTGGCCGGCTGGCTGGTCTTGCCAGAGAATGGCCGTCTTAGCGTGAGATCGCCTGCTCAAGTTTCAAGTCCTCATGGGTACAGCAGGAGAGTGCAGTGGTGGAAGAACAGGGCGGGGGCAGGAGAGGGTAGTGGTGGCGGGGACGGCACTTTGGGAGACACTGGACAGCAGGGAGAGAGGAGCCGGTCCGGGAAACTTTGTAACCATGTGACAGCAAAGCTTGCCGAACTGCCCCCCACCACCACCACGGTTGTAAGGCCAGTGGCTTCAGGAGGCGCTGGCTGGCAGGGAGAGAGGAGCTGGTCTGGGAAGTTTTGTAGCCACATAGCTGCAAAGCTTGCCGAGCTTCCCCGCCACCATCCCCGCTGCTGAGGTTGCAACACTAGTGGCTTCAGGAGGCGCTGGCTGGCAGGGAGAGAGGATCTGGCCTGGGAAGCTTTGTAGGTACACGGCTGCAAAGCTTGCCGAGCTTCCCCCGCTGCCATCCCAGCCACCATTGTTGCAACGCCAGTGGCTTTGGGAGGCACTGGCCGGCAGAGAGAGAGAGCCAGCCCGAGAAGCTTTGTAGCCATGTGGCGGCAAAGCTTGCCATGCTGCCCCCACTGCCATCCCCTCCGCTGCAGTTGCAATGCCAGCAGCGTTGGGAGGTGCTGGCTGGCAGGGAGAGAGAAGCCGGCCCAGGAAGCTTTGTAGCCACGTGGCTGCAAAGCTTGCTGAGCTTCCCCCACCACCATTCCCTCCACCGCGGTTGCAACGCCAGCGCTTTGGGAGGTGCTGGCCAGCGGAGAGGGGGGGTAGGCTAGTGCGAATGCTTACCTGTGTGTAGGCAGGAGGCAGTTGGATGCGCGTGGCGAAGGTGAGGCAGGGAAAGCGTCTCAGCAGGGGACCAGTTCGGTGGTGAGCCAGAAGTCACTACCGGTTCGGAGAACCATGCCAAATTTTTGCTAACGGTTCTCCCGAACTGGTCTGAACTGGTAGCAACCCACCTCTGCTCCTAAGCAAATGTTTTCAGTGCTGCTACCCCAATTTCTGAAATGGGCTCTTTATAGATACATTTCTCTTCTACTCACATTTGTTTAAAAGAAAGAAGAAAAAGTACTACAGTAGAGACTTGTGTTCTATTTTATCTTTTGAATTGGTAAAGTTATTCTCAATTAGAAGTAATGTTTACTGCATTTTATTTATCCTGCTGTATTTTATTCTTCACTGTTGTTGACTGATCAAACAATATATGCCCATATGTAGACATATAAAGTCAACCATAAAAAAAGAGTTACTTCTCCCTAGCTTGAATTCTGTTTTAGATTTTCGGTAGTATTAACTCAAAGCCATTAGCATTAGCAGTTTTCTAAATACAGCAGGAGCAACATAAATAAGATGCACACTAGTGTGGGTAAGCATTGTATTATCGGTTCTCAGATTTTACAGAAATATTTGTAATACCCTAGCCTAGGTAGTAGGTAATCTCAGTTTTCAGTATACCAGATGCATTTTAGAACTTGCATGAAAAAGCAAGACATTTTTCTCTGATATGTTATTTTCTCTGATATGATATTCCACTTTCCTGATGAGTTTCTAGAGAGAATTGTATCAAAACCATTCAGAAGATATCTTTACAGTTTTACTGAATTTTATTTGGAAGCAGGTTTTTGATACAGTCTGTTGCAGGCTTCTGTTCTAAATATGCCTTGTTTTCTGATGATCGAAGACCTGCTTTGAATGCAGGTGGTTTTAGAATTATTATAACAATATTTATGTTAGCACTTTTATAATATTGAGTCTTCAGTAATATATTAAACACTAATCTCTAATTTTTTTATCATTTTAGCTTCCATTGTTTGTTGCCTTTTAAAGTTAACAATGATTTTGAAATGCTGGAATTCTACAGAGTTTGTGGGAATGTACTTCCATACTGGATAGAATTTAAATTACTTATTCTATCTGCCAATTCAAGGCTTCAGCTACTTGTAAGGTGTTTCACGGTTATTGTAGCTTGAAGTTTTCACAATCCAGCTGCTCAGATTCTTTTTTGTATAACTAAAGAAGTGCAATAAAAATAAAAATTCAAGCTACTTTATTTCTTCTTCTGTTGAGTGATGATGGGCACCATTTTTTTAAAAAAATTCCAGGACTTACAGATGATAGGACTGGGACACAGACTACCGTATTTCACATATTTTGCACCTTATTTCTAGTACTTAATTTGTGTGTAATGAGCACTACCACAGAAAATGCAAGGTTTTGAAACAATGAATTCTGGACTTGAGGGAATTTCATCAAGAAACATCTTTCAGTCCAAAATGCAATATCTTAATAGAAGCCTTCTGCCTGAAGCAGAAAGCTTTTCAGCATTATTTCAGCTAGAACTCGTAAAATACATTTAAGTGATATTTTCACTTTATAATAATAAACATGAGCATCTGCAGGTTTCCCTATTTTAGACACTATGATGTGAATATGGGAATGCACATTGAAAAGGGATGGGGTTAATTTCATGATCACCTAATGTTGCTTGGTCATTCTGTAATGTACCACTCACCCTGGGCCTTCCTGAGACTGGTGATTTTTATATAGATTGCTGCATGCATTTATGTATATCCATAGGCATTAAAAGTTTTTGTTGGTAGCCAATATTTCCCTAAGGGGAAAGGTGTGAGAGACTACAATAAAGTGTACTATCTATCTATGATCATCTTTGTGCAAAATGCAAAATATTTTTCTACAGATGGACTGGTTTGATTTAACATTCAAGGGGATTTCTTCTCTAATGTGGTGTCCAGGGCTGATAGTTTAACAGTTCAACTTTCTGTCAACATTCAGTCATGATAATAAGACATTATCACAAAGGATTTAGTGTAATCATGTTGGTGACATAATGATGATTTCCATGCTTATATAGTGACTGTTTATAGTGAAGAGACTTCCCATACACAAAAGCTTCTATTTGAGAAGAATTCTTCTCCTATCAGGTTTTCAACTGTTGAAATTTAACGTTGTATGCATAAGTATTCTCCACCTATAAGCCTCCTCATCACTAGATATAATGAATAGTGGCAGATTATACACTTCTACCTCTAAATACTTATTTTTCATACTTCTGTGTGCTCCAATAGGCTAGAGTGATATTCTTACTTCATCCTTCTTCTCTCAGCTAGTTTTCCTTCTCTGCTGACTATTACTATGACTTGTGCAGATACTTACCTGATTCACTTTCTTTCCATAATGGAGAGCACTTTATAGGCTCTTAGCTGTAGGCAGAATTGAGTAACTTAAGCTTTCTTGTCACTATGTTATTTCTAAATAAAACTTGTCTTTATTTTCTTTCCTGCAAGCATCAGCCTCAAGAATACTTTCTTTAAAATTCACACTCTTTACTTGTGTTTGTCTTTCTACTTTTTTCTTTTTGCTACATGAAGCTATTTATTATTCAACGTCAGCTCATATGGATAGTGATCATGTGAAAAACAAGATTGTATCTTACAGACAATACTGAAAGCATACAAAAGCACTCATATTTTCATCAATATAACTAGGTAAATTATTGAACATATGACATTGCATATATGCTGAATAACTGATATAGTATAGCTTAACTGATATAGTATAGAGAAAAATTATTGGTTCATTTTTAAAAGAGAATTTAAATTCACAAAATTTTCTATCAATGGCAAGGAACATGTTAAAACATTCAGATGTGAATGAAATCAAAGCTGAGAAGTTTGTCCATCCTGGCCCAAGTTTTTAAGTGTTTAGGTCCTTAAAATTAGGATGCTTATGCTGTTAAATATTGCAACTGTTTTTTTTCTTCCAATCTTCTGATCTTTAACAGCTATGTGATAAGGTGGTATATCATTATTCTCTAGTTTGGGAATACCTTTCCTATTAAATGCATCCATGCAGTTCAAACATAAAGTTGTTCAGTTTAGATTTTTTTATTATATTCATGAAACTCTTTACATTTAGTCTGAGATGAAATAATCTTGCAATTATAAAATAACAATATGGGAAAAAGCAAGAATACTAATGTTTTGTAATTTATAGCTGGTAATATACATATTTTAAATGATAACTGACCCCCATATGGCATTTTGGAAAAAATATCTCTCTGTGTCTCTCTTTCTGTCTGTGTGTGTGTAAAACAAGGCAGAAGAGTGCTTGCTCTTTTCTGAAATGATACAAAATGATTAATAAGAAGGGGTAATGCAATGTTTTATCCACTGGAACTTAATTATACAATAAGATCTTAAGATATTATATCATAACTGACTTGCTAGATCCTATTCCCTTTAAAATGGAAGATGGTAAAATGTATATTAATGGATTTTTAATGTTTTAAACATGTTGGGACATTTAAATTCACATGAGAATTGTATATCAGTTACAAATTATTTTCCTCTATGAATGGAGTTACTCCAAATTCAAAGCAGCATCCAACCATTTTGTCTGCAGATGATTTGCAGTGCTTAAGTGCTAGAAATTTTTTTTCCTGCTTCATAAAATATCCTTCTAGTAAGCATGTAAGGTAGAAAAATATTGAGCATCTTAGCTGGATACCTTATATCACTCTCAACAAGTGTACTTTAATTTGCATAAAAATAATTGGGTTTCTGTGGTACCATAATTAATTTCTCTGATACAAGATAGTGTTTATCAACCCCTCAGGTTGTTTCATCATGACTAGGGCAACTTGGCAATGGTGGAACAAAATGAATTTATATGCCAGGTTTTGGGCAGACAATATGTCAAGGTAATTGGTTTATTTAGTTTGCTTATCCATGGAGACAGCATTTTGAAACTTACCTAATATTCTATGGAACCTAGATAATATATCTTTTGGATTAATATGTTTGTATTAGGTTCTTTGTTTATTTTTTATGCTATTTTATTATAATTTTGTGTCCTTTTTGTTCTCGTATTTAGTTATTTAGAAATGTAAAAATAAATAAATAAATAAACAGTATGCCTGGATCACACAAAATGCCAGTTTAAAAATTTAAAAATGTTTAGAAGCAATATACCTCTTGTGGCTTTGTATTTTTTTTTTTTTTTTTTGTGAATTGTGTTCTGGATACATTACAAACTGGCATAGTGCAAATTTCTAGGTATATACTGTAGCATAGCATAAAATATATTTCATGAAAATGTCTTAAACAATTGGAAGTTCTATGGGATCATGTTGGACTGGTAGTTTCAGAAGTGGGTTCCTCCCGGTTTGGACTGGTTCGCCCAAACCGGTAGCGACCCGCTGGTGATGTCATGATGATGTCATGGAACCAGTTCAGTCAGTGCCGGTCCGTGAATGCCAGCCATATTTTTTTTGAATTTTTAAAATATTTTTTTAAACAAAATTTTCTTCGGAGCATGTGCAGAAGCCGAGTTCCTGGCACTGCACATGCGTCACCTCTTGTTTTTGACTTGTTTTTGGAAATTTTTTTACATTTTTTGGCGGCGCGGGAGGAAATGTAAAACAGTTCTAACAGCAAATGGGGAGAACATTGGTGAAGTCAACATCAGAAGAGGAATCTTCCAGTGGGACTCACTTTCACCACTACTGTTCAACATCGCATTAATTCCACTAACAATAATCCTATGAAACACAAAACTGGGATACCAAATCTCAAGCCAACATGGAAAGATAAGCCATCTACTATACATGGATGACTTAAAAATGTATGCAAAAATCCCCACTGAACTTAAATCAATACTCAACACAGTTCAACTGCTCAGCAGTGATATCAAAATGAACTTTGGACTTGAAAAATGTGCTATATTTTCCATGCAGCAAGGAAAAATAAAAAAATAGAAGGAATAGAATTGGGAAATGGAAGCATAGTGAAAGCATTAGCAAAGGATGACGGTTACAGATACCTAGGCATATTGGAAGCAGATAACATCCTGAATGGAAAAGTCAAAGAGTCAACACAAAAGGAATACATCAGGAGGGCCCGCAAAATATTAAAATCAAAGCTGAATGCTGGAAACATAATTAAAGTCATTAATCCATGGGCAGTTCCAGTGATATGCTACTCAGCTGGAATCATCAACTGGACTTTGGCTGAACTGGAAAACTTGGATTGGAAAACTCGCAAACTTTTGAATATGTATCACACTTTACATCCATGAAGTGACATCGACAAGTTGTACCTGCCAAGAAAAATAGGAGGCAGAGGACTATTGCAAATCCATCAAACTGTAGAAGAAGAAAAATGAAGTTTGAATGATTATGTGAACCAAAGTACAGAAAAATTGCTGCAGGCTGTGAAAACGGAGAACATTATAAAAACAACAGAAACAAAGGCAGAATATAAGGAAAAACAGCTGGATGACAGATTAAATAGATGGAACACCAAAGCTTTGCAAGGACAACACTTGAAAAACATTGAAGGAAAATGTGATGGCATTACATGGGCATGGCTTAAGATAGGAACCATCAAGAAAGAAACAGAAGGTTTAATACTCAGTGCTCAAGAACAAGCACTACAAACTAATGCCATGAAAGCGAAGATACAAAAATCCACTGACAATCCAAACTGCCGACTATGCAATGACAAAATCGAAACTGTTTCACATTTAATATGTGAATGCAGCAAAACTGATTACAAAGCTAGACATGAACGAGTTGCTAAATTAATCCACTGGTCATTATGTAAAAAAATATGACTTACCTGTATCCAAAAAGTCATGGGAGCACAAAGTGGAAAAAGTTACCGAAAATGAGAAGGTGGAGATCTTGTGGGACTTTCAAATACAGACAGATCGTCATTTGGAACACAATACGCCAGATATCATGGTTGCCGAGGGCCGAAGCATACAGTTTATTGATATCTGTTAAATAGCTGCTGTACCAGGAGATGCCAGAGTCGAAGAAAAAAGAACTGGAAAAAAATCACGAAATATCGCGACCTGGCCATAGAAACTACAAGGCTATGGATGAAAGCTGTAACCGTGATACCCATTGTCATGGAGGCACTTGGTACCATGTCCAACAATTTTACAAAACACATCAAGAAATTGCAGCTTCCTGCAATAACACCAGTGGAACTGCAAAAAAACTGCACTACTCAGAACATCATACTATATATTTTAAGAAGATACTTGGTTGATGCCTAGGATGCTGGCAGCAAGCCGTATCAACCATTAGCACCAGTTAATGGTATTTATGACACATCTTTAAATGTTCAGTTGACTGAGTTTCATGCTTAATGAATAAAAGAAACAATCATGTTCATTAGTAGTGATCATATAGTAACAGTATTTTCTCAACATATTAATACTTAATTGTTAATAAGGTAAGGGAAATTTTCTTGGCTATCAGGAAGTAGTCATTCAGGCATTTCCTGTCCTGCTTTGATAGCATTACCTTTAGCCTTGTGCCCTGGGACAATAGGATTTCTAATTGGAAGGAATGTAATGGGAGATGTACTGGCTCTCTCACAGGCCAGAAGGACATTAAGTCAGAAAATATTACTGACTTAAAATGTAATTTGATTGCTTATCATCTGTCCAGTGCAAGACAGAAAAGGGGGGGGGATAAAACACAGCTCACATTTTATTTTCATCTGTGTTTCCATTGATGCCTGTTGATAGATGAGATCCATGTTTCTAGGGTTAAGTTTATAAATTTTGTGATAAATAGACACTTTAGTCAGGACTGCTTTGCTCAAGTTTAACAAAGATTATCTATTGGTACAGTATGATACAAGTATTGTTGGAAAATAAGAAATATTAATTCAGCATACCAAAATCTGGAGGTATGCCTTTGAACTACTGATACTGTAAGGGATCTTCCCCCCCCCCTAAATTCTTGTTATTTTTCTCAGTTCATGATTGCAGATTATTTGAAATTATGCTGAAAATAAAATATCAGGAAGCTATTCTGTGGATTGCAGAACTGTTTACATGTGAGAGTTGGTTTCTTTTGACTGATCTATTGTTCTGTTCATTTAGAGATGCAAAGTTATTTATGCAATTGAAATCACAATCATGGAGCTTAGCCATCAGCTCATTTAATTAGACCTATGGCATTCAAAAGCTGCAATTTTATGTCCATTTTAGAGTAGACTATACTGAACTAGTGATTAGATTTAGAATTTTGCTATTAAAGTGAACTTCAGCAGTCACTCAGAAGAACATGAATATCTGGACAGATTGTCTATTTATAAAAATAACCTAATGATGAGTGTTCTATATACAACTGAACAACCAAATACCATGATAAATGGCAAAAAATAGTTAAACTGGCAAGTCCAGCCCAATTTCAGAAGAAAAAGAAAATAGATAGGGCGCCATAAGAAAGAAAACAGAGTTATCTGGTGTGCCATTATTTTATTGAGGTTTTATGGTCGAGACATCCAATGAAGGGAATAAACTTCTATTATGTAATAGGAAAGAACTTTAAGGATGATTCCTAGGTCAACTGACTATTATTCTTTCACTAAAAGGCAATTCAATCCATTCTGTTCATTTCCAAATGTTTATTTTTTAGAAGAATCTAGTTGTGTACAGTATATACCAATATTTTCCTTCCTTCCTTCCTCCCTCCCTCCCTCCCTCCCTCCCTCCCTCCCTCCCTCCCTTCCTTCCTTCCTGGTGTGTATGTGTATGTGTATATATTAATTGCTTTGCTATTAATTCTACATGTTATTTATTTGTTAATATTAAATTACATAGCACTGGAGCAGAAAGAGAGAATGTGATAGTATGAATTGTAAGTGACCAATAATGACACTGCTGCTAGTATAAAAATATGCTTCAGATAGTATGGATTGGGAAATGATGCAAATCAACAGGAGATCCTTTGACAAACTTTAATAAAATTAATCTTATATATGTTTCAAATTAAATTGGAGAAAAGACACAATTGTATATGTGGTAGATCTATTTTCCATTTGCTAATACTAGGGTTAATTGAAGAATCTTGGGGCAGAAACCTGATCTGATTTACATTTTGGTAGCTTGTAAATGGATCAATATATAATTTCCACAGTTCCTTAGATATTGCAATTTAGATCTTGACTCAAAAAGAAAATGCATGTAACTTATATATTCTGAGACAAAGTGCACATATAAACACAGTATTCCATTAAAAATAATAATATTGCATTAATGGTTAATGTGTTGATCAGTGAGATACAGTTGGTAAAAAATAGCCCTGTTCCATTCGGGGTCACTATATTACTGGCAGTAATTCTAATAGACTACTATGCTTAGATTTTTTTCCTAGACAGTGTTAATTGACTTACAACTAGATACATATGTAAAAGGTTCATTATTGTTTACAATTCGGATGAGATGAAAAGAAAGTGAAGAAAAAGAAAGTGATATTTAAGGCTGTATCCTTTAAGATACAAAACAATATTTTTGTGATGATGAATAGAAACAAATTGTAATTTTGTGGAGGTAGCTTCATGGCACTATAAGTCTTCCTAGTAATTGAAAGTATTGCTGTTCTGTTCCCAAGAAAGTAAGGTAAAATTCTCTTTTATTGAATGTAATATTTTGGTATTAACTGAAGAAACCTTCATTGAGCTGTCCTCCATGGAGAAATTTATAGAGCACAATTCAACTCTTTTCACTAGTGGATACTTTGAGATTTTTTTAAAAAAAGAAACCTTTTCATCCCTGAAGACCCATTGGTAGCTTCAGTTTTAACCTCCAAAATTAAATGAAGTGTTATATCCTAGAGGTAAGTATTTTTAAAAAAGCCTGTCCTATAACAATTTCTGAAGAAGTTTTAAGAATTAATTAAATTCTGGGGTCCCTGATATTTGCAGTTAAGCAGGATCAGTCTTAGAAGATCAGCTAGTAATTCCAGAGTTGTAGTCCACTCTTAAAAGTTGAAAAGTACTTGAATGGAGTCAGTGGCAAAGTCCATGAAAATTACACGGATGTAGCTATGAATTTACCAGCAGGGGAGCATTACTCCTTTTTATAGCAAATATATATAATTTTTATTGGGACAAAGTTTTTTTGTTCCTATTCAGTGTACTTAGAATCTTTTTCTATATTTCAACTGCTGAAGAAGGAGGGAAAAAAATAAAGCAGCTCTTTATAACAGGAACTATCTCCTAATCCTGATTTATTTTGCACTTAAGCAAGCCAGAGTGAATCATATTTCATGCTGAGGAATTTATTTTCCTGTCAATAAAAATCTTATTAGTTACAATGTGAGTAACAATATTAATGTGCTGAGCAGATGAACTATACCAGATCTGCTTATTAATTCACTAATCCAAATAGGACAGTGTTCAAGATATAAAAGACAGGGACTGGAGTGAAGAAACCACTGAGAACACTTGGAACACCTCAATTATTGCTAACCATTCGGTGGGAAGAATTAGATGAGAAGATCATTCTTTCTCTCAAAGGAAACGTTTGTACCTCATAGGGTAATAACTCTACTGACAGCAGCACAGAAACTAATTCATAATGAATAATTTATTTCTGGCTTTCTTACCTTTTATTTCCTTCTTTCTGCATATATTTTGTCGACCAGATTCTTTACAATATTTGCTGCTAACAATATTGCTGCGAGTCATAAAATGGCAAGCCCCAATGAATATGTATGCACATGTGCACACACACACACACACACATTCACATTTATAACCCAATCACTTGTAACAATATAGAACCGTAAAACCATCCAAATGTTTTACTGTTCCATCTATAAAAATAGCAATTTATCAAACATTTCTTCATTTGCAAAAAAGGCCTTTTCTTTTCTAATGATCCCTAGAAGGTTTGGTAATTTCAATAATATTCTAGGAACATGGCGGTTGTGTTGATCGTCCTTTGCAGTGGTGGTATTCTACTGGTTCACACCAGTTCGGGCAAACCGGTAGCAGCGGTGGCAGGAGGCTCCGCCCACCCACCCAGACATCATCGCGGACGTTCTCCGCATGTGCAGAATCACCACACGCATGCGCTCCCATGTCCAAACCGGTAGTGAAGGTAAGTGAATACCACTTCTGGTACTTTGGTAGTCTTTTCACCATCCAGTTTGAAAACAACCGGAAGAGTTACCTCAAATTCAATTCCATAAAGAAATAATTGAAGGATAGGAAGGCATGGAGGCTGCCAACTTCTGAATACATTATTGTACTATGAAAGCCAGATCATTCAAGCACACCTGCTGGCTTCCTTCTAATCAAATAAGAACACGAATGCTACATGCCACCCATGAACATTTCAGCAAAATTGCTTTTCCTTTGAAAGAAACTTGGAAAGGAAAATCCTTTTTCATCGGATTGAATAAAAAATGGTCGAAGAAATGTAGGGTTTTTGATTTATTGTTTTGTTTGTAACATGAATATATTAATATGTGGTAACAAATGATGGTTCACAAAAGAATCTTTAAAATTCAAATATTATTAGCAAAATATTGTATCAATTTTTGCATTCTTAAAAAAACTCAGTGTTGAAACTAGACCATAAATTTTTCTAGACCCTTCTACGTTTCTAGGATCCATTCTATGATTCTGTGATTCTCCAATCTAATACTGCACATTCAGCATACTACTCTTTTAATTTGAATATATGGATATCATAATGCAAACATAAATAAAACGCCGCCCTGAGTCCCACGGGATTGGGCGGCCTATAAGAGCGTTTAAATAAATAAATAAATAAATAAATAAATAAATAAATAAATAATTGCTTCCTAGCATTGCTGATACCTCATCCTTAACTCAGAGTTTTTGGGTATTTAGATACATTTTTTTCTGTCTTAAATAATATCAGGTAAAAAGATCTCAGGAAATATAAATTTGAATCTTAATAAGTTGGAACTATTGTTTATATTTTGAGACTCTTCCATGCCCTTAGCTGCCTATGGATGTCCTCCTGGACTCCCAGCTATTGCTGGTTCAGTTGCAGCCTTACTTGGGGCAATAAGACTCAATTACTGTGGATTAACTCCAGTGGTGAAATCTAAAAATGTTCCCGACCGGTTCTGTGGGCATGGCTTGGTGGGTGTGGCTTGGTGGTCATGTAACTGGGTGGGCGTAGCTTGGTGATCATGTGACTGGGTGGGCATGTCATAAAAAACAACTATCACACTTTACACAAAAATAACACAAAAGCTACACAACTGACTTTTACACAACTGACTCACACACAATGCAGGAGCAGTTGGACTTCACACAAAATGGCCCCTGCAACAAGCAGGAATCTCACAGAGTCACCGTTCTGGTCGACTAGGTAGTAAAAAATGCTTTAAAAAGGTTTAAAAAAGGTTTCTCAGCTGTGACAATCAGCTGTGACAATCATTGGAACCTTTTTTTTACTTTTTAAAAGCATTTGTTACTACCGGTTCCGGAGAACCGGCATGAACTGGTAGCATTTCACCCCTGATTAACTCCCTCATCAATACTGCAATGTCCTGTATGGCCAACTGAAATCAGCTTCACAGATAAGTGGTGCTGACAATTTGCAGCTTTATACAAGGGAACTGAAGCAGATCTGCTTCCCTTAATCTTTTCTGGATTACAGGGAACAACATGCGATTGTCCAAACTGTTTCTCATTATAGTTATTTTGTTTCTGCATGAAGAGATTGCAAGACAGCACCCTTTGTGAAGGGGAGATAATCAGGAGATGGAGAGTTCACCATTTTGCTCCAGCTGCAAATAGGAGCCTTTTGAGAACACTAAATTTATACACTTCCCTTGCTAACTATTTTCAGAAATTGCCTATTAATGAATTTAAGAAAGTTAGACGTCTTTGATTGACAAGATTGGAAATGCCAGATGAGTGAATCCTTAATATAAAAATGTGAAGATCTACTTTTATAATTTAATTACTTTAAGTACCGTATTTTTCAGAGTATAAGACGCACTGAAGTATAAGACTCACCTTAGTTTTGGGGGAGGAAAACAAGGAAAAAAGGCCTCTGCCTCCAAGCAATTTGCCAACCAGCAAACAGCAAACAGCAAATAGCACAGATGATGTACACTGTTTGCTGTGTATTTCTGTGCATGTGTGCCTGGCCCATAGAAATAGCAAAGAATTGGAGAAATGTACATTATGCCAGAAAGTTTTCTTAAATGTAGTCACACTAACTCCTCCCAATTATTTAAATAGATCTACTCCAAGGTAAGTCAGGATTTAACTCTAATACTAAACAGGACACTGTTACATTTCAGACTATACTTGTACAAAGCTGTTAAAATTAATTAAAATTTCTGGAAGTATACATTGTTCTAAGGTGACCAGACTTCCCGCTTTTGGCGGGACAGTCCCGCTTTTTAATAATTTATCCCACGTCCCGCGGCGTTTCAAAAAAGTCCCGTTTTTTGAATTTGAATTTGCCCTGCATACCCCTCTGCCTCCTGCCTCGCCTGCCTCCTCCTGCCAGGCGGGGAGGGAGGGCAGTGAGAAGGGCAGCGGCGGTCTTGCCTGTTCATCGCTGCAGAGCCGAAGAAGCTGGTGGCGTTCGCGGCACGGGGCTTCTCCCGCCCGCTTTCCCCGGCCACTGGGACACCGCCATTTGCGTTCTTTTGATCTCTGCGCAAGCAGAATGCTTTGCACATGCGCAGAAGGCAAAAGAAAGCAAATGGCGGCGTCCCAGCAGCCGGGGAAAGCAGGCGGGGAAGCCCCGCACCGCGAATGCCACCAGCTTCTTCAGCTCTGCGGCAACGAACAGGCAAGACCGCAACGGTAGGAACCCACCGCTGGCTGCAATGAAGGGGGGTGTTTTGGGGGTGCACAAAGCTGCAGGATAAGAGAGACGGACCCCTCCCATCTTGCTCCCCTAGAAACCCCACCCCATCAATGGTGTCCCGCTTTACAAATATTAAAATCTGGTCACCTTACATTATTCTCTATTATTTAAAGGAAGATACAATAGCACTGGGCTTCTTCAGAGCAAGCATTTATTTTAAAAAGCTTCTTTATTTTGTTAAGTTGTCTAGATTTACAGGGATCTCCAACCTTGGCAACTTTAAGACTTGTGGACTTCAACTCCCAGAATTCCACAGCCAGCAAAGCTAACAAAGCTGGCTGTGGAATTCTGGGAGTTGAAGTCCACAAGTCTTAAAATTGCCAAGGTTGGAGACCCCTGGCTCTAGAACAATAATAAAGCAGTCTTTAAAAAATAAGTCTAATAATTTGAACATTCTACAGACATTTATAGTTATTCACTTATCCCTTTGCAGCCAGTTCAGCATAAAATAAAAATCTGCATGTCTTTCCCAGCTATTTGCCTCTTTGTAATTTCAGTTTCAGTTTCATTTTAGTATGTGGCAAATCAGCTGGGGATCGGGAAGCTGCTAAGGACTTGCTTGTCTTAACAGGCTCTTTTCTGTTTGCTGCAAACAGGTAAATTGCTGGAAGACAGAGGCCAAAGGGTGGGGGTGGCTGGGTGGGTGGGGTTACATTCGGTGTATAAGACGCACCCAAGTTTTCACCCTCTTTTTGGGGGTAAAAAGGTGCATCTTATACTCCAAAAAATACGGTAAGAACTTAAACAGCAAAAAAGAAGAAAAAGCTTTGGCTATAGATAGTTCTAAAGGTTAAAAAAATGTTGCTCTGAATATTAAAATTTGGAAAGTATTTTTTTTTAAATGCAGGCTTTTGGAAAAGAAAAAAATGTTTTTGAATTTCAAGTCATAAGACAAGCAACTTATACTGACATTTTGCAGACATTTTTGAAGAACCACATAAATATCTACATCAAGAAATAGAATCTGTTTGTTTTCTAGATAATATCCTGTTGTCAAATGAAGGTATTAAGAACATGATAACCAGCATCTCTTGAGGAGAACACGTAGGCTTTGAATAAAAATCTGTCACTAGATACAATGGATGGCAATAATCTCCCTTCGTTGGATTTATAAAAGAGATAATTTAAGGCACTAAAGAAATTTATAATAAAGTTTAACAAGTTAAAGTTTTGAATGGATTGCATAGAAAAACTGTTCTGTATTTTAAAAAAAGATTATATATTGGTTTATTCAATCAGGGATAAAATGGGCTTTTTCTGGATTTATGAGTAACTTCCTGGATTTACCTAAAAGGACACAATGTAAAAGCTTCTTCCTAAATAGTTATTTTATGTAATTCTAATTTTTTAGTACTTACACTGGTTTTACATTTAACTGCTTTTCTTTAGTTAAAGTATACTTGTGAAATGTGGATCCGCCTATTAGAATGGAGATATGGAATGCACATTTGAAGATAAAATGTTATCTGGAATATTGTGTATTGTCTCTTGTAAAAAGGAATTGATCCTGTTTTGTTATGTTAAACTAGAATTTTTAAATTTTTGTTTATATTAGGATGTTTAAATGAGATTTTGTTATAAATAAGTGGTGATATGTGGAATGTTGAGTTTTATATATGTTAATTAATGTTAAAATCTTTGAATTATGTATGGATCTTTTTCTGGTAATTGGACTGAAGATGTTACTTATTTCATTTGCCTATTGTTAAGAAATGGGATATTGGTTGAAGGTATTGGAGAGAGTTTTTATTTTTCTTTATACATTTGTTTTTGCCAGTCTGTTTTTCTTTTTCTTAATGTCTCTTACCTTTTATTGTTTTATTTAAAACTAGAATATTTTTTTTTAAAGAAAGACAAGGAGGTTGAGACCCAAAAGATTTGTTATCATCAGTTTGGTGCTTTGGGCTAGCCTCTCACAAGAAATGCATTTGGTTCCAATTTAAGTCACTTTCTGGAACCTTCTTAAAATGGAGCTTTCTGGAAGGCTTTTGGAGGATGACAAGATATATATTTTGGAATGTAAATTTGTTTATTTTTAGTTACATTTTCACATTTAATTCAAATTTATTATAGTATAAAATGCAATGAAAATAAAGAAAAATAAAGTTTAAAAAAGGGGGGCTGCGAGGGTCCCCCTATCCCCTTCCAGTCAGGTTTATTGTTTTATATGTCTTGGTAGCGATTTAATTTTCCTTTTTTTAATATCTCCCTGACCAAGGGTCGCACCCTCTGTTTCACTTCTCTCTCTCTTTAGAGGCTTGATTTTACTTTTACAATATCTCTATGCTCTGCAGAATTGCTTAAGATTTGCTTTATGTGATAAATAGAAAGACGTTGACACGTTTCTTGAACAAACTAGAAAACAGTTTATTTAAATACAACTTCTCAGTAATTGTCAAGTGAATTTGTTACAGCCACAAGCAGCTGTTTAATTCTTTCTTTCTTTTTCTTTTCTGCCCCTCAGAGACTTTCCTAGTTCTCCTGACTAAATGTAAGAAATCCCAGTTCGTCTTTGTTTCTAGGCCTATAGATAAGAGCACGTTTCACTGTTTATCTCTATCTACAAATTACTCAATATATATCAATCAATCTTGTTCCCTGACCCTGGCTCCTGCTTCCCACAGAACTGCCTAGGGCCTGTCTTTCTCTCCTGCTAACCTCCTTCTTGGACAGTTAAACTCAGGCAGAGATTCACTATAATCCTTCCCCTTTGGAAGTTACACACAGAGCTCCTCAGCTCTCCACACTAAGCCTTCCCTCATGGAAGTTACACACACAGACAGAGCTCTTCACAGCTCTTCTTACTAAACCTTCCTTCCTGGAAGTTACCACATAACAAAGAGCTCCACATCTCTCTCAACCAGGCCTTTTATAGTTCCTGGCCCTGCTATCTATAATCCGATTGGCTGTCTCTTTATGATGTAATCTATCCCCCTTCCCTTCTGGAGCACTGGAATAAACATCTCCCCCTTTCTACTTACCATACATTTAAAAGCTGTTTGGCTCTATACTTACTTGTTTAAACAGTTCCTTTTAACCACATTTTAACTTTATACAACAACTTACTATTTTACATTCAGTACCTGTATGTGGGCACCACAACGGCTGCAGGATAAAAAAGAAAAAAGAGGAAAAAAGCACTGTACTCTTTTTCAGTACAATGAAATATTAAATACATTTACAGACTTGACTTTTTTCATTACATTTAGTTATTACAAGCCATTTCTATAACTACACAATTATCTTCAAATTAAAATCTAAGTTTCATTTTTTTCTACTTCAAGCATAAAAACTGGAAACGATTTCCCAATGGAAACAGGACTAAATAAAATCTAAAATTTTAATCTTAAATAAAATTTTAACTGTTTAAAACAGTTTACATTTACATTTCAACCAAATCCAGTTTTTCCTCCTTGTCCATTATTCCATTGTGAGAAATGGTATATTTTTCTATTCTAACTTACTAGATTTTTGCACTTTCATCAAATATAACAGCAAAAATTACAATATTCTTTCAGGTTCCTTGACCAACAATTTTAAAGGGAAAACTTCTAATTCTAATTTTATGTTCCTTTTAAAACCTAAAAACACTTCTTAAAAATTGTCTTCTTGACAGTTAGTTATAATACATCATTTTAAAAAAGGATTATTTCTTTCAAATTATAATTCATTATTAATTTCCCATTGCTTAACCATTACAGAAAAAAAAAGATTTTTTTCCTCCTAATTATATACTTTAATTTAATTTATTAACTATATATTTTTTGGCATACTCCCTTAATATTTCCACTTAAAATATGCAATTATGTATGCTTTTTGCTTATGAGTTTGAAATATAGCAAATTTTGAAATTCTGAAAAGACTGCATATTGAAGTACAATGTTATAAAACGAGCTCTTAGTTAAAAAGACCATTCAAAAAGACCATCCTATACAGCAGTATAAGGAACCGTGGTGGTGCAGTGATTAGAATGCAAAATTGCAGGCTAATTCTACCCACAGCCAGGAGTTCAATCCTGATTGGCTCAAGGTTGACTCAGCCTTTCATCTTCCGAGGGTTGGTAAAATGACCCAGATTGTTGGGGACAATATGCTGACATTTGTAAACTGCTCAGAGAGTGCTGTAAAGCACTATGGAGCTGTACATAAGTACTGCGGGATTGGGCGGCCTATAAGAGCGCTTATAAATAAATAAATAAAATAAATATTGCTATTGCTATAAAACAGATTTTCACTGTGTTTTCAGACTGTTTTCAGGCCACAGAACTTCTTAGAAAACTGACTGTATTCAAGTCAGCTGCTCTCTCCCTTCCTTAGTCTGTAGAGAACTCATTACAGAACCCTAGATGTAGTTGAATGTAGTCTGGCTGAGTTCTAGAGGACCAAGACACAGTGACGTTTAGAAGTTCGGTTGGAAACAAGGTCAGGATAGCTTCTTCCTAGAGGATTTTAGACTATATTTTTAATGATTTTTAAAGTAGTTGTTTTAGTTGGCAATATTTCTGTCTATAGGTGAGGAATAATTAAGGAAACTGCTTAGAAGTAACTCTTGTGTCTCTTTTGGTTTCTGGACCCACGGGACACAGTTAGAAAAATCTTTTTTTTAAAAGAATGTTTAGTTTCAAAATATTCCCAGAATGTAGAATATGCATTCAGTTTCTCATTTAAATATAAACTTAATCTAAATTCCAACCAAAATGATTTTTTCCCTATGTTTAATGGGGTAGTCTTTTTATCCTTTTGGAAGGGATATGAAATTAGAAGTGTAATTATTACAACTCATTTTTCTTCATAATATTTCATATACTGAAAGAGAATTGCTGCTTTTGCTCCAGGGATTCAGCAGTAACCACCTGATTAATATTCAGCTCTGAAATTTATTCTAGTAAAATTATATGCCAGTTCTCAGTAGCAATCTCTAAAGACCCTTGCTAACAGGAAAGAGAGAGAGAGAGAGAGAGAGAGAGAGATGAACAACAAAAGAGGAAATTTGAGAAAAGAAAAAAATGCCAAATACGTAAAGATACTCTGAGAAAATATTATTATTTTGGTGTATCTAAAGATGATGGAAAGACGGTTTCAGAAAGAACATCTATGTTTTTTTCCCCATGGAAATTCAGTCTTGCTATGTGAAAATAGATTATATTTACTTAGTTTTATTTGCCAACTCTGGTTTATTCCTACCATACATACTGAGAACAACACGGCAAATGGCAATTGTAGTCAGATTCTAGGTGATGAAAACTGGTATCAAGCCTCCAAAATACTGATAAGGAAATTTAGCTTATTATCAAAATCCAAACTCCTGAGATTCTAGACCAGTGTTTTACAACCTTGGCAGTTTGAAGATGTGTTGACTTCAATTTCCAGAATTCCACAGCCAGCAACGCTGGCTGGGGAATTCTGGGAGTTGAAGTCCACACATCTTCAAACTGCCAAGGTTGAGAAACACTGTTCTAGACTGAAATTGCCTCCCCAGATCAAAGCTGATTTTCCTAGGCCAGGCAAGTGCCTATAGAGACCAGTTAGAAAGAGGAGGAAAAAGGACTAGAAGGAGTTTGATAGTTATGTGCATTTATGTTACAGGATATGGATGGAAGGGTATCTCCCACCTCAGAATTTAGAATTTGTAATCAAAGCTGACTTGTATGACAATGTATTGTCAAGGCATTGATATAACATCAGAAATGAAGTTTGTGAGAAATATGCATGCTCTGAAAAAGATTTGGAGAAAGACCGTTGGAGCTTATATAAACATTGCACCTCTCTGTTATTCCTCAAAGCACCTCCTCTTTTTTTCAGGTTTCAGCATAGCTGGCTGGAGAATTCTGGGAGTTGAAGTCCACAAGTCTTAAAGTTGCCAAGTTTGGAGAATCTCCTTCCTAAGTGCTTTGTATGATTATTAAATCACTAAGAGCTCCTACCTCTTTTGTCCGATTGTTACATAATCAGCATCTCTTTTCCTGTTCCCCAACGTGATCCTTATAGGTAGAAGCAGATGTGGGGTCTCCTGCTTGGGCAGGGGGTTGGCCTAGATGACCTGCAAGGTCCCTTCCAACTCAACATAATAATAATATACCATTACATACTATTAAAGTAAAAGAAAGGAATATAAACTTGGTTTATTTCATCAAGGTTAAAATAAGATATGTTGTTATTTAACAGACTTTCTGCTGAGAAGACGACTGAAAAGCTTTTGCTCTTTAACTGGTATGCCAGTTGGAGCTCTACATGAGCCAAGAGGAACTTGCTATTATGACTCATCTCTTCCTTCTCACCTGCCTACTGCCACATGGTTTACATTGAGCTTCCTTTAAAGACTGCTTGGAAATTGCAGTGGGTTCAAACTGCTTAGTTTACAGAAACCTTACAGTGCTTTCTAGTTAAAATAAAAGTATTTCACAACATATATGTAATTAAGAGCTGATTAGTCACTACTTTTTTGACACATTAAATCAATGATGAGATTGACCCTTGCTATTTTTTGTCATCATATGTATGTATACCAGGGCGAGTATATCAATAGTTTAGCCTCCTGCTATTGATTGTATTTACTATTAAAATGTGAGACAGATTACATTTTAATTGACTGGCTATGTACTATGTTTATAAAATGCACCACTTATTTGTAATTCATTGGTTATTTGAAAGATTTTTTTGAACAGCAGAATTGGGGACTATTGTCTGCCTATTGTCAGTTTCAATCATCAATTCAACTTGACCTTCATTTCAAAATCAAAAAGGGCCATTTTCACCATACTGTAAAAAAATCATATTGCAGAATGAATTCCATATGACAGCAATTATTTCCAGGGTATCATTAAGAAAATGTAGTGCAGTTAACATTTTTGAAGCTAAAGAAAAAAACATTGAGGCTTATATTAGAAAAATACAGTCTGCCAAACACAGCCATTCTGACCTTTAACCTATAAATAATATATAGCTGAGATGTTATTTTAATCTCAGATGTACTTATTTTGCTGCACACGTTCCAACTAGCAAATATCACATTTACTGGTAATGAGAATTATATTCTCTTAGCCAATAGCATTTCCACTAAAAGGCAACTTAATCTGTAATCTGTTTACATACTATTATTCATTAAAGTCACCTTGCCCTGAGGTTTAGAGGTCATTATAATACTATGTTCCCAGAACTGAGCTTATTTTATTTGCCAGATCATACCAGAACTCAGTGTCTGTAGGGCAAAATAAGAGCAAGTGATTCAAATTACAAACTGGTTTTAAATAATTCTGGGTTCTTTGGCATTCCATCATTAAAACAACAGCACAAGGCTAAATTAGAAAGCAAACATTTGATCAAATCTAAGGCCATGCCTTTTTAGATAATAGGTACAGCAGCAACAGCTCCAACAGAAATAAACATCTGGTGCTGTTTACTGTAATATGTTGTCCTTAGCACAACAGTCTTATCTAGAGAAAAAGATTTAAACTCATTTTAACATGAACTTCTCTAAAATTAAATAAAGTTAACTTTTAAAATGAAAACTGAAAGTTTGACTGAGATTCCAGAATTCAAAGTTAAGGCTGGTATGGCACATTATATAACCCCAATCAATGTAAAATCCTGTTGTAATGCTATTACATAACTTTTATTTATTAAGAAAAAATAATCAAGAATAATTTATATGAGATACAGACTATGGCATTGTATTCTGATTTCTGATTTTATTGAATTGGACAGCAAAAGCTTGATGTGGATGGGACTACTATGTATAAAATGGATTGATCTAATTTTTTTTTCTCCAGGCCAATTCATCCTTTTTGGGTAAACAGTTTTTCAAACTTAAACTATAGAAACAAAAGCACCCATGTCCATAGAGAAGAGTTAGTGTCTCTTTTTTTTAAGCTGATTCAGAAATTTAATGCAGCTGAGTTTCACTACCAGGGTTTTCAGGGACTTCAAGAAACTCATAATGGAGATGGAAGTTTCCTGTTGTCTGAAAAGCATGAATTGCCACCCTGGATTAGAATAAAGCAAAAAAGCTTGTATCTCTCTCAAAAAGAGATATGACCTGCTTCTTGAATCTTTATTTTATGTCCAGGGGTGGATTCTAACTTACCTCGCTGCCTGTTCGCTTCCTCCCATGCTGCATGGCCGCGCTTCGTGGGCGCTCGTGTGCTTCGCGTGCGTGCATTCACAGTGCTGAAAAATCCCAATTTTTTTTTAAAAAGCCGGAAACAAGATGGTGACGCATGCACAGTGACGGAAACTCGGCTTCTGCGCATGCACAGAAGAAAAAAACCTGGGGAAAAATCCCCCCCAAATCCCCCCCAAAAATCCAAAAAAATTCCAAAAAAAGATGGCGGTGTTTGCAGACCAGAACAGACAGAACCGGTTCTGTGACATTATAGAATAGAATAGAATAGAATAGAATAGAATAGAATTCTTTATTGGCCAAGTGTGATTGGACACACAAGGAATTTGTCTTTGGTGCATATGCTCTCATTATCGTGACATCACCAGCGGCTTGCTACCAGTTCGGGTGAACCAGTCCAAACCCACCTCTGTTTATGTCTATAAATGCTTATTTACAGGGATGTACTAAGCAGAGCTGATCACATAGGGTGGAAGAACTTTCTCTTACATAAACTTTTTCAGTCTTTCAAAACATCTCCTGATAGTTTCTGCAGCTACTATTTACCTTTTAAAGGAGATGTGAGTTGGAGATAACCTGGCATTTTCCCTCTCTTCCTCACCAGCCTGTGATTTGGGAATAATATAGATGTCTCCCAGTCTTTTGCCTTTTTGGTGAGTAAAAACAGAAATATGAAATAATTGCTTCAGTACCATTTCCTGTCCCATTTATGTAGAATTAAGCATATGACTCAAGACAGAAGTCTTTCTTTCGCACTCTTGAGAGACAGACTAATCTCATAAGAGATAAAGAAGTATATAAAATCCCCCTTCAAACTTTAAAAATCTTAGAATTGTGAGTATGCAATATTAAAGAGCTACGAGGGTGAGTCAAAATGTAATGCCATTTTCTTTAGGACAGGTATAATTACCAACACAGGAACATGTAGCATACATCAAAATGAAACTGGTCCTCTGTGGATCACATCCCTACTTCTCAACATAGTCACCGTTTCTCTCAATAGCAATGTTCCACCTTCAAATGAGAGCATGTATCTCTGCCTCGTAAAATTTTGTTGACTGTTCTTTGAGCCACTTCTTCACTGCAGTTTTCACTTCCTCGTCACTGGAATAATAATCCTCCATACTCACCAGATTTAGCGCCTTCAGACTATCATCTCTTCAGCCCCATGAAAGAGGGTTTGAGAGGCAAACATTATTCCAGTGATGAGGAAGTGAAAACTGCAATGAAGAAGTGGCTCAAAGAACAGTCAACAGAATTTTATGAGGCAGGGATACATGCTCTCATTCGAAGGTGGAACATTGCTATTGAGAGAAACGGTGACTATGTTGAGAAGTAGGGATGTGATCTACAGAGGACCAGCTTCATTTTGATGTATGCTACATGTTCCTGTGTTGGTAATTATACCTGTTCTAAAGAAAATAGCATTACGTTTTGACTCACCCTCGTAGAATATAGAGCTGCCCAATTTATAATATAGAGCAGTCAGTAAACTGGTTAAAAGTGGAAAAAAATCAAAACATTACAACAATTCAATACAATTCTCTTAGGCGCTGAGTTTTACAAGATTCAGATAATTTCTCAAGAGTTTTGAAAGAAAAAAAGAACTTGATATATGCACACAAGACAGAAATATATACAATCACTCCACATGTACAGAGATATAAAGAATATTTAATTTAAGCACACACAATCAACAGAAATTAAAATTTAATGCAGCTTCTGCATCAATATTTATTCTTTACCTATTTCTTAGAGATAAACTGAATATTTAAGCAAAGCTCTCTGCTTCTTTTCCCTAGCTTTGATATTATTCCAGCCATTATCAGAGCTCATAGGAAGATGATATACCCCAGCTCTGACACAACTACTACTTTCTCCATTTCCCTGTAGTTCTGCTTTGATATTAAAAGAACAGAAGAGTAAATTACTCACCTATCTGCTAGCTTAGGTGGCAGACCTTGGGGGTTGTTTGTGTTTGTGTGTGTGCATTTTTCTATTATTCTCTATTTTATTATTTTAAACCATTTCAGATCAGTTTCAAACAGTGATGAAGTTGGGCAGCCTACACATTTAATAAATAAATAAATATAATTAAATATTGCTAATATAACATTTAAAATAGTGCTTAATACCTACGTACCAGTGGTGGGTTCCTACCGGTGTGGCGCTTCTCCGCGTCCTGAGCTGTTGGGAAAAAGCCCTCCCACCTGCCCTTGTGTGAATACTGACCTTTATTCTTCCTCCGAAGCACAGCTGAGAAGCTCGTCAACTGTGTTTCGGCTTGTAATGTTGTCCTGAGCATTTGCGGAAGTGAAATTGCATGATGGGACACAATTTCACTTCTGCGCATGCTCGCGATGCGCACCGGTAGCGAACATAACCGGAACCCTCCCCTACTATGTACATACAGTAATAGTGAATGATGCAGTTCTGGAATACATTTGCAGTTTGCCCAAGGCCATTTTAAAATTGTAATTTAATATTAGGTCCTCTATCAATGAATAATTTGGACACAGTATAAATATTAAAGTGAGCACATTCATACGATGAAAACTTGGGTGTTTTATGTCCATTGATGCATTATATCACATAGATCGGGGTGTCAAACTGGGGGCCCACGGACCGGATGTGTCACACACTGGCCACACCCACCCCAGCTCCACAAAGGCAAAAAGCGTAATATATCACGATATGTCACGTGACGCGATCGAGTTTGACATTGCAGTTGCTAAGTGAATCCAGCTTTCTCCATTGACTTTGCTTGTCAGAAGCCTGCTGGGAAGGTTGCAGATAGTGATCATGTCATCCCGGGATGCTACAACTGTTGTAAATGCATATTTGTTGCCAAGTGCCCAAATTTTGATCACATGACCATGGGAATGCTACAACATTCATAAGTATGAGGACTAGTCGTAATTCACCTTTTCAGTGCCATATTGTAACTGTGAATGCTCGCTAAATGAATGGATGTAAGTCAAAGACCAGCTGTAATATCATGCATCTTTGCTTCGACTTATCTATTGTTACTGCCCTTATTTATGCTCAGTGGAAGCCCTGCCAAGTCCTTAATCCCTTATTCCTTATTGGCATTTCTTAGACAACAGGTCAGATTTAATATACTATAACCTTTTGTATTTAATTTAATATAACCTTTTGTAAATTTCTTGCTAGTGATTAATTATTTAAGTGAAAGCTAAGCAGCCTGTGAGGTTACGTAGATTTTGAATTACATCATTACTGTTTCATGGAACATTTGTATACTTTTATATGTACATTATTATTTGACTAAAACGGTCCTTTAAAAATCTGCTTTTTACAAAAAAAAGAAAAATGTTTTTCTGAGTTTGACTGGCCAGTTAATTGTCTTTGAAAAAATAATGCTAATGTGTCTTAATTACTGAGATGTTTCCTAAATGGACAGTTTAGCAGCATGACAGTAATAGTAGTAGTAGTAGCATAATCAACAATAGGGTCTGAAAAATAGCATTTTGCAGTCAGAAGAATCCAAGAAGGAACTAAGAATTTCTAAACTAGGTATGGTAGGACTGACGCCTTGGAGGAGTGCCTAAGTAGCTCTCTGAGGAAAATCTTGCTCACAGCAATCTGTAAGCTGCTTATCCTTTGCTTATGTATTTGTAAATAAAATAAACGTTATTAAGATACCAGCACACTTACATACAAAAGAGATTTAATGGGGAAGCCCCAGAATGTTTAATTGCTAAGGAAAGCTGGGAATAACAGAAACAGGAAAGTGCGGCTTCTTAATTACATTTCTGAAGGCAGATTTCAAAATAGCTCAGTGATTCAATTAAAAACTTCAAGTCTAAAGATGAAAATTAGAAGTAGCTATGTCAGAGAATTTGGAAGTGGCACTAGAAGAAGTCTCACTTGATCAGCAACTGAAATGATTCAGAGCTGTAATATCATATGTAATTAAAACCAACCAACCAAAGTTTTATTTAAACCACCCAAGGTAGCTTTGGATGGTGAAATGGGTGGTATATAAATTTAATATATAAATAAAATAAAATAAATTTATTTATAGAAGTGGAAATATCAAATTACAGTACTGTAGGTCAAAAGGACCTGGAAAAGCTCGTAAAATGTTGGCTTGAACAATTAAAATATAGAAATAATGGAATAAATTGGCAAAATGTTTCCAATAGTTATTGGTACACTAGAATGTTTAGTATAATTATGGAATAGTTACCTATAGAATAACTATAGAATAGACATTGCAGATTAGAAGCTATAACAGCAGAATTGTCAAAGCATGAAAAAAATGAATTATTCAATTTTACAGGGTTCAGCTTACAAAAAAGGGGAATTATGAAACACATTGCAATGACATTTGGGCAATTCCTGGGCTTTTAGTTAAAGCTGAAATTGATCCTAAACCAGCAGCATTTGCTGAGTATTCTTCAGAAAATTATAGTAAGTAAATTATAATAATTATAACAATATAGTAACAGCCTGCCTTTATGGAACTATTTGAGCTGAATGCCGATTTGATTTTCCTTGCTTTGAGTCCTTGCCATTACACAGGGTCACTTCTTACATAGAATTCCATTCCATTCCAGAATAAAGGGAACACGTCATTAAAGGAAATGCATGTATAGACCACAAAGCTGAATATCTATTTTCAGTATTTATTTTCATTATAATGTCAATTGTATTATATGTGTGTATGTAAATATGTTTCTACAAGAACTGTAATTTAAAAAAAACATAAAGAATATTTTTACAATATCAATATTACACAGTGAATTTTATATCAAAGTAGATTTTTCTTTAAAAATGTTTCTAAAGGTATGCATTCGTATAATGATTTTATTGTACTTTTATAGTTGATGGAATTAAGGTCAATGCCAAGAAATGAATAATTTATACCTTGACTTGATGAAAAGTGAAAATTTGCATTTAAAGGGCAATATATGGGTTGCAAAATTGCAGAGAACCTATTCTTAAGGAATTAGATACATTAATGGAGGATAAACTTTAATCATAATGGTTATAAGGAAACTTCAATTTAGGTGATATCTGAATAACTGCAGGTAGCTGTCAAGAGGAAGCTAGAGCTGTTTTGCTTAGACACAGGCTACCCTAAGATACTTGACAAGATACTTGAGAAATATGTATTAATAGTAATGTTACTACATAATTCCCAAGTAATATTGTATTGAATGGATCATTGGTTTGATGCAGTAATCCAATACTATAACAGTTGTAGTATTTTCCCTGCAGTATTACTAACTTTCATTTTAGATATACATTTCATTTGTATATTTATAAGACAGCACTGTCATCACAGTATAAAAATTTACTGCTGTTATACAAACAAATTTAAACAGGGTAGTATTCCCACTGAAACTAGTTTTTCTTCGGGAATTATGGAAAGCATAATAAATTCTGTTGAAATTACCACAATTATTTTTATGCATAAGGCAAAGGATAAAACAGGTTTACATAAAGGAACTAGATTGTTAGTTAAACCTTGGTCCAAATGTCAGGTAGCAAGATCACTTATAATAGCCATCTCTATATTGTGACACAGAAAACATTTAAGGATTTCATGAATTATAACAGAAAGTTACCACTGCTGCCACTAACAATTAGCTCCTGAAATTATTGCTTTGTTCCTTCTGAGAGGAGGACTAACCCTGCCTGAAAAATACCACTGGGAAATTTCAAAGCTGTAAAATTAGCTTTAATAAGTTTTAATGTGCAATATTGTTAAGCATATACTTACTGCATGAATCTTAGGAATCTCGTGAGATATAATTTAGCCACCAGAACCATAGTGTACTATTCTAATTTTAGTATATGTGCTGCTGAAGTGAGCACAGAACCATATTGTGATGCTTATCTGTAACCAATTCCCAACATGTGAATGTATTCTTATTGTCTAAGTGCTAAGAAGACATTAAAATTTGCAATTTAGGCAAGGATTTCTTAGGATACTTTGTAGTTTAAAGCACTCTTGAAGAACTACAATTGAAAAGTTAAGAAATCTTCTGAAAGGCAAACTTCATCTTTGCTTTTGGCATGTTTAAAAATAAATATTGCTAGAGCTGTTGTAGTGGGGAAAAACATAATAACTTTTATTAAACATATTTTGCATAATAAGAGAACATTGAAGTAGTGATACTTCAGCACTGCAGTAAGCTTAATGACTTTGTCCTGCTCATCTCTATAATGATTAATATATCAGCTACTATGAAATAAACAGAGCACTCAAATTTATAGTTGTCCTATGACTTATAAAGAACTAGAATACATTCAATGAATTATTCAACATACTTTGGAGGCAATGTCATTTTATCTCTTGTCGGATACCAAATCTTTTTTGCCCTTCCACTGAAATTTTTCACTTCAGAAGACAATATGGTATACATGGGACAGAAACAGAGTAATTTCTCACTAGTTAGAGTGGACAGTGTTCTAAGGCACTTTAAAACTCTATAATGAATACAGGTAGTCCTTGAGATATGACCGGTCAATTAATAGCCATTTGAAATTATGACAGACCCTCCCCCAAAGCCACAGCACAAGAAATTTCAGGCACACTGAAAATGATGGCCAAAATCCAGGGATGTGTGCCTGTACTCCTTCCCCAACATGAGGTCTTGAGGTCTTCAAAAGGCAACTGAGGAGGAAGGTGTGGGGCCTGCTAGAGTAGGAATTAGGCCTAAGGCCTGCTGGGATGCAGTGGAGGATGAAAAGACCTGCGGGGACTGTGGGAGAGGGAAGTGGAATATGGGTTATATTTGGGGGGATAGGGGATACCTTGGGAGGTTCATAGTAGAAAGACCTATGCTAGGGTCTCTCCCACCCATAAGACACCATGTCCTCCACTTAAAACCTTGCAAATTTGTTTAATGGATGCATCAGGGAGAGCAAGGGTGGGAGGTCATTAAAGAGGCCATCTTGCTTAATGGCAATCATCACTTGCGACCTTAATTGGAGGCTCCATTACGGTCATATCTCAAGGACTACCTGTGAAGTTTTTTTAGGAGGAAAATTATTATTTTGTTCATCCTCATTCCTGAATATCTCCGTGATCTATCCTACATGTTAGTCATATTTCTGAAGTGGCCCTTACAATTCTTTTCTGACTGCCTATAAAATATAAGCTCTCTATGGACCCCAATATGACAGTAGCCTCCATTGCAGTATGCATATATGTCAGGCAGTGATTTTTATATTGCCTGTTACATGTATATGCAGGGAGATGCATCCCTATCTAATATAATGGTTTATTTCTGAGCACGTGATTGATATGTTCCTAATACGCATGTGCACATTCCTTTC
This sequence comes from Diadophis punctatus similis, assembly GCA_023053685.1. Taxonomy (NCBI): domain Eukaryota; kingdom Metazoa; phylum Chordata; class Lepidosauria; order Squamata; family Dipsadidae; genus Diadophis; species Diadophis punctatus. Next base: position 33,605,462 of record JALIGW010000005.1, on the reverse strand, counting down.
TCCGTTCTACCCTTCTGTTCCTCGCTTCTATCGAAGCAAGACGTGCCTTTTTATATTAGAGATGTAGAATAATGAGGATTTATTGTTTTTGTACCAAATAAATATTTTTACTTAGAACTTTAAACTGCGGTTTCATTTCTAATGTCAGAATTCCGGGCAAAGATCCATTTTCGCCTCTAGTGAGAGTTTTTCTCATCTTAACAATATATTTGTTTCTTGCTTTAAATAAATCAGATTCTTTAAGTAGTGGTAATCATTGTACCCCCACTGATTTATGAAATATATGCACATTTAGTTTCGATTTTAGCAATCAGAAGTTTTAAAAATTAAATTAACTCTATAGTCATTCAGTGATAATATGCTGTCATAATTGTGTAATTATGTTTAATTATAAGTCACAAGAACTCTTGTAAAGTAGACCAAACATCTATTTCATTACACTTTGTTTTTCCCAGTGCTCATTACCCATGGAAAATTCAGAAGCAATACAGAAAGACATTAGCAATTTACTACTGTTATGTTTCATAACAGGTACTCTACTTCTAGTACAGGAGATAATGTATATGCATAAAAATTAATAATCATTTACATAATATCCACTAGTTATAAAAAATAAGTTTATTATTGCTTTTGCTTTCTGGTTTTAATTTGTTTAATTCATAAAATGATTTCTGTTGCTTATCAAACAATTGCTAGGTCTGTTCACAAGCTTTGGTGAGGGACTTTTTGCAAATCATTTTAAAAGTCCACAAACACAATTATCTACCTGATCCTCCTATTAAAATCTTTCCAGGTACTGTCAAAGAACTCTGAGTGATTAGGGAGATACAAATTACATTTACAAATGCCAAAGCAGGATTATATATTTTTTGATAAATTTGTCTTTACTAATGTTTTCCCTAAGTTTATATGGAAAGGATATTGAGGTAACTTTAACAATTTAGAATAGAATAGAATAGAATTTTATTGGCCAAGTGTGATTGGACACACAAGGAATTTGTCTTGGTGCATATGCTCTCAGTGTACATAAAAGAAAAGATAAGTTCGTTAAGAATCATAAGGTACAACACTTAATGATAGTCCGGGTACAAATAAGCAATCAAATCATATTAGGAATCAGTCAATATAAATTGTAAGTATACAAGCAACAAAGTTACAGTCATACAGTCATTTGTGGGAGGAGATGGGTGATGGGAACGATGAGAAGATTAATAGTAGTGCAGACTTAGTAAATAGTTTGACAGTGTTGAGGGAATTATTTGTTTAGCAGAGAGGAAAAAACTGTTCTTGTGTCTAGTTTCCTGAATTGCCTTTCAGAATAAGTCTTAAAAATTAAAATTAAATACAACTCAGTCTTCTGGACATGTTACCTATTTTTGTTAAAGGATTAATAATATTTTTATTGTTTAAAATCTTTCAATCTGGCAGTATAGTATCAAAATAGAATCATAAGGCTAGAAGGACCTTGGAAGGGACCTTGAAATATTGCAGGGAAAATACAACTATTATAGTATTGGGTTACCGCATCAAACCAATGATCCATTCAATGCAATATTACTTGGGAATTATGTAGTAACATTATTATTAATACATATTTCTCAAGTACCTAGTCAAGTTCTGACTTACCTCGTTGCCGGTTCGCTTCCTCATGCATCGTGTGTGTGTGTGCGTGTTGTGGATTGTGCGGGCGGGCCGCACGGGTGCATGCGCAGTGCTAAAAACCCAGCTGTGCATGCACAGAAGCAAAAAACAAGATGGCGGTACCTATGGCGTCGCCAAGAGAGCCAGTTCGGGGGCATGTCCAGCCGGCCATCACTGCTGGTTTGGCGAGCGGGGGGAAATTCCTGCTACTGGTTCTATAGAACTAGTCCGAACCGGCAGGAACCCACCTCTGATCTTAGGGTAGCCTGTGACTAAGCATAACAGCTCTAGCTTCCCCTTGACAGCTACCTGCAGTTATTCAGATATCACCTAAATTGCAGTTTCCATATAACCATTATGATTAAAGTTTATCCTCCATTAATGTATCTAATTCCTTAAGAATAGGTTCTCTGCAATGCTGCAACCCATATATTGCCCTTTAAATGCAAATTTTCACTTTTCATCAAGTCAAGGTATAAATTATTCATTTCTAGCCATTGACCTTAACTCCATCAACTATAAAAGTACAATAAAATCATTATACGAATGCGTACCTTTAGAAACATTTTTAAAGAAAAATCTACTGTGATATAAAATTCACTGTGTAATATTGATATTGTAAAAATATTCTTAATGTTTTTTAAATTACAGTTCTTGTAGAAACATATTTACATACACATATATAATACAATTAACATTATAATGAAAATAAATACTGAACATAGATATTCAGCTTTGTGGTCTATTCATGCATTTCCTTTAATGACGTGTTCCCTTTATTCTGGAATGGAATGGAATTCTATGTAAGAAGTGACCCTGTGTAATGGCAAGGACTCAAAGCAAGGAAAATCAAATCGGCATTCAGCTCAAATAGTTCCATAAAGGCAGGCTGTTACTATATTGTTATAATTATTATAATTTACTTACTATAATTTTCTGAAGAAACTCAGCAAATGCTGCTGGTTTAGGATCAATTTCAGCTTTATCTAAAAGCTATATAGAATCATAGGGCTAGAAGGAATCTTGGAAGGTCATATTTTTTATTATTATTTTTTATGAAGCTCAGGAAGTTAAGGTGGTTCAAATGAATATAGGTTTTATTGCATGCTAACATGCTGCACAAAAATTTGAACTACTAACGGTCAAGGCAAATTGGCAGTAGATAAGAGTCAACGGAATTCAAGGAGGACTGGACTTAAATCTCTTGTGGGCATGAAAGGACTCAAGGCTGATGATGCACTTGAGTCCTTCCCTCGAGCTCAGCATGGTCATCTCCTACAATTATATTCATTTTCTTACTAAAAATACAATATTTGACGTGTATTCTGTAAGAAAAATGGAAGCAAATAATTAATTTAGCTAGTATTAAATAACCTTATCCTCCACTATTAATCTTTCATTCTCTTGCCATTCAAAGGCTGCTCTCTCCTCTAAAGTTTAGTTTTAACCTAATCATTGCACTTATATAATCAGATCTGTGTTAATCAACCATCTGCATTTGTTACCATCTTCTTGCATTAATTTTGCCTGAATTTGTATTTCTTTTTATTTAGTTATTTTATTTTCCTCTTCTTTCTTCATTCTGAGACTTCTATTTTTTTTCTGAAAGAAACATTCTTTTCTCTAAAATCTCCCGAATACTGTACTGCTCATTAATCATGGTGAGAACTGGTGTACCTTTTCTGATCTGTCACATGCTTTTACTTTTAGTAGAATTTCCTTTAATATAATCTCCAAGCATTTTAGAAACAAATGTCTGTCTTGACTTTTCAACTTCAACTTTGTACTTTATATCCGTTTTAATTACATTTTTCCTTTGGAAAATAAATAGTAATGGTAATTTCCTACTTACCTAAAAATGAAATGTAATAGTTCTATGGCTGTTTGGAGAATATTGTGAGAAATTAAAGTTGCATTAATTGGATAAGAAATAAAAAAATACAATATTGCTTCTAACTTCTGTCTAAAAGAATTATTGAAGGCAAGTATTGAAAAATCTATAATCAACTTTCCCCTTTTGTTCTGTAATTAAAGCATCTCTGTTTTAAACTATCAGATATGAATTTTCTCCAAGCTTTTTATATTTGATAAGAGAAGATAGAATTGGGGGAACAGATAACATATGCATATCCTTCATTTATCTGTTGCAATGTTACATTGCCACAATCAAATGTGATGGTCAGAAGTTATCCCAAGGTCAGTTGCTTAGTTACAAATATTTTGGTCACATCGCAAACACAATGAACAGATAAGGAAGACAGCATCATCCAAGTACCACCAAATGATTATGATAAAGAGTCAGCTCAGTGGGAAAAACAATATCCATGCCATCAACATGTACACTCTGGCAAGCATCAAATAACCTGTGGTATAATGATCTGGTCAATGACACAGAAGCTGCTGATATGAAGACTCAGAAACTCCTCCTGATATATGGAGGTTCTCACCTCACCCCAAGTCCAACACTCAGACACTCTATACGAGATGGAAAGAGGACAAGTGGGGTCTGGTCAATGTCAAAGCCATTGTCCGGGATGAAACCCAGATCATCCAAGTGTAAATCAGTAAGATGGCACCAAAAGATGAAAGCTGAGAAAATGCTTGAGAGAATAATAGTCCTGAGAAGAAGGTCAAGCAGAGTAAGTGCCATGACAAGACCCTGCATGGGATGTACCACGGACAGATAGTGGAAATGGTTTACACTGAGAAATCTTACAAGTAGCTAGAAAAAACTGGACTACAAGACAGAATTCAGGCACTGATCATAGCAGCACAAAACCAGGAACTAAGTGCCAGATCCATAGAATTGGGGAGTCTACCACACTAGACAAGACCTGAATGCAAACTGTGCAGAGAGGCCTGAAAGACCATCCAACACATAGTGGTGGGGTGTAAGATGCAGGCAGGAACAGCCTACACTGAATAACGAAAGTAAGTAGCTGGCATTGTGTACAGCGCCATCTGCACAGCTCTAGAGCCTCCCAAGTCCAGATGGGAAACTCATGGAAAATAATAGCACTAAGATCCTGTGGTATTTCTAAATCCAAACAGATATGCAGATGTGGTAATCAATCAGACTGTGGTGGTAGACAAGGACCAAAAGACAGCATGGTGATAGATATAGTGCTGCCATGTGACAGCAACATCGGGAAGAAGGAATATGAGAATCTGCAAAAATACTAGGCCTGAAGGAAAAACTAGAAAACTAGAAAAGATATGGAAAGTAAAAGCCAAAGTGGCCCCAGTGGTGACAAGAGCACTCAAGGCTGTTACTCCTAAGCTTGGGGAGTGGGTCCTGTCAGGATCTAAGAGCTCTCTGTCCAGAAGAGTGTAGAACAGTTAAGACACCATGCAGAAACCTCAATGTCCCACCTTTGTAGAGGATCTGAGATTGAGGGGAAAAACATGTCACCCATAGGGGTATAGGGATTTTTTTCTCTCTGTTTATCTATATATCTATGGAGATTCTCAATCATCCAGGTCATGGTTTCCCAAATTTGTTTTTCAAAAGATAGCTGGACTTTCTTGGTTTTTACTGAAGAAGTTTTTTGGATGAGAAGTGAAATGTTTTCAAGGAAAAAAACAAGAAAGCCTAGTTGCCTTTTGAAAAGCACCTTTGGGACTTTTTGTCTACAGCTAGTTATTTACTTGTTTTTGCATATCTTTTCCTACCGCTTTCCTGTTTCCATTTTATACCTCATTTCTACATTAATTTTCTTACTTTATTAAGAGATAAAATGACAACCCTAAATCTGAACAACCAAAATCAATCAAAGTTCCTGATAACCCATTTGAAGCAAAATTCAAAATAAACAACATACTGCATCTAATGATGTTCTTTATATTTTCCTCAGTTGTATCATTTCACTACCTCGTTTCCTAAAGTAAACAGAATGAAATATGGCATGCTTATTGGAATGTAGTTTTCTTTTGTTTTGAAAGATAATCCCAAAGGAATACAGTAGTTCTATGAATGGAAGTATTTTCAGAAAATATTATGATTTAATTGAAACAGTTAATCATTTTGTAAATCTTTCCAAATTGATTAAAAATACCATCATACAAAATGATTAACATAGAAAATTTATTAGATCATAGTCTTGAAACACTGCTATAGACTTCTTTCTAATATAATTTCCAGCTCCCAAGTAAACTAGGTAAAAATGAGAGGGGGAAATGTACAGAGACTCACATATTCCTATCATCTGGGCCAGGGCTGGGTTCTAACTTACCTCGCTGCCGGTTCGCTTCCTCCCGCGCCGCGTGGCTGCACCGCATGCACAGTGTCGGAAAAAATAAAAAAAATTCCCCCAAAAGAGCCAAAAACAAGATGACGATGCATGTGCAGTGCTGCAAACTTGGCTTCTGCGCATGATCAGAAGAAAAAAAATGGAAAAAATTCAAAAAAAATTAAAAATAAAATTAAAAAAATATGGCAGTGTCCACAGAACGCCACCGGTTCCATGATGTCATAGTGACATCACCAGCGGGTTGTTACCAGTTCGGGCGAACTGGTCCGAACCGGGAGGAACCCACCTCTGATATCGGCCCTGATCATATTAATACATGGCTTAGGACAAGTTAACCTCGAAGACCGCCCTCTTCAACATACCTCCCTAAGACCTATTAGAGCCCACCGAGTTGGTCTGTTGGTGGTCCCGTCAGCCAAACAATGTCGGCTGGCAGGCCCACGAGCAAGGGCCTTCTCTGTGGCAGCACCAGCTCTCTGGAATACACTCCCTCTGAAGATCCACATTATTCCTACCCTGCCAGCCTTCAGAAAAGCGCTAAAAACCTGGCTTTGTCGACAGGCCTGGGGCCAATGATTTCAATATAACATCGAGTACTCTTGGCCCCATGAATGAATTAATTGTATGGGGTTTTTAAATTGTTGTTTTTAAAATGTTTTTAATGTTTTTAATAATTATTGTTTTTAATGTTTTTTCTATATTTATTTTTTGCATGTAGATTTCTTATTGTTGTGAGCTGCCCAGAGTCTTTGTGTAGTGGGCAGCATAAAAGTGCGAAAAATAAATAAATAAATAAATAAATAAATAAATAAATAAATAAATAAATAAATAAATAAATAAATAAATAAATAAATAAATATTCGAACCTTCATTCTTGGTTCCTAAGATTTTGATGCATTCTAGTGGCATTTCAGAAACTAATAATAAAGTGAGACTTTAATACTCATTCAGATTTGTCTTTAGAATAGAATAGAATAGAATAGAATAGAATAGAATAGAATAGAATAGAATAGAATAGAATAGAATTTGAATGCTTTTTCAAATCCCAAACTAATTCTTTTACTTTATTTCTTATAAATAAACAGTTGCTTCTGGAATAAATGATACAGTAGATACAAAACCTGTCTATCGAACCTGAAAATCAGCAAACAACTCATATATAAAGGAATATATGGAATTGCATATAATAAAAATATATTGACAGAGAATCTTTCCTGGGGAGTTCTGCAGTGATAATTAGTTTCATCAAAATGACAGGCATGACTAGGCAATTGAAGGGCTACCCCTTTTATCTATTTATTTATTTTGTGAGAATTTGTATGTGAGGTTATATACCACCTCACAGTGCAAGCACTCTCTAAGCGGTTTACACCGGTAAGCAATGTATATTTACATTGCCCCCAACAACCTGGGTCCTCATTTTATCTACCTCGGAAGGATGGAAGGCTGAGTCAACCTTGAGCCAGTGAGATTTGAACCACTGACCTGCGGATCCAGTCAGTTAAAGTGACCTGCAGTACTGCCTCTAACCGCTGCGCCACCTCGGCTCTCCTTTTCAACTTACATGTCATATATCTGAGATAAAAAAGTGACATTTCCATCTCCTGGTTGTACCTGCTATTTCGACATCATTGACTATTGTCATAGATGTCAGGATTCTTGCCTTTCTCCTTCACATTCCTTTTCACAAGACTCCTTAGAATTTCATAGCTACTTAGATTATTATACATTTATTTTAAGCCAATTCAACAAGAACTGAGGGAAAATTTGAACTGGGTTTTGGAACCAATGACATTGTTCTGCTGGGACAACTCATTTTAAATATACAGTCAATTGAGATTTGTTTTTCCTTTTGATGGTATAAGATTAAAATGAATATTCAATACATTTGAAGTAGGACATAATGATAAACACTTCAAAGATGAAATACAGTAATTTCAATTAATTGCTTAGTTGCAGAAAATTTCAAATGCATTTTATTTAATAGCATTTTTCTATTGATGCCATAATAATAGAATTACATTCAAAATTTTAAAGTTCTATATTGTATTTAGATTACTTCAGTGGTAAGAATTTAATATAGTACAGTCAACATGTACTATTTTTCAAACTGGAATATACCGTATTGGATTTTATTTTATTTTTGTTTTTAAATATGAATTATGTAGAATATTTACTCTATGTGCATTTTTTTTTAAAAAAACTTAATTTTCATTTTATTCATCATCCAAAATAATGTGGGTTTTTTGGGGGGGAAATCTGTATGTGCAATCTTGCAATCATTACTGGTTTTGGCAGTAACATTCAGGCAATCATATCTGAAAGCAAGATTAACCAATTTTCCTTTGAATACAATGTCCCAAAGATTGTTTTTTCAGAAGGTAACTGGCCCTTGTTTTTCCTTGAAGACCTTTCGCTTCTCATCCAAGAAGCTTCTTCAGTTCTGACTGTCAGGGACAGGGCCAACCATGGCCTTGATGACTGAGAATCAGCATGGACTTTGAATAAAAAGTTTTGAAGTTCTGGTTTTGCCTTGTTGGGGACCATAAGAAAAAAAAGGCAAAATAGGATGAAAATACAATGGACAATGGATTTTGGATGAACATTAGACTTGCCAAGAATGACAATAACTGCATTTTTTTCATGATTAGCATTTTACCTTGCCTGAAGTTTTCTGTAAGAAAAAATACATTAAAAAAAAATCCTCCGTAAGTTTTTTTGGCAGACTGAGTGAAGTATTATTGTGGCCTTAGGATAAAAAAATAAGTTCTGTTTTGTTTTTTGGTTCTACGTTTTCATTTTTTCTCAATAGTGTTTCATTTGTGTTGGGTTATAAAACACTTCAGTTGCTTCAGGATTTGCCAGGTTCAGAGAATCTGCTTGGACTGTTCTGATACAACATTCTAGGTTGGGTTGTTTTGTTTCCCATTTTGTGAAAACTATGGCCATTCGTTTCTACATGTTGCAATAACACGTAGAAGGCCAAGAGAAGCAGTCATATGAAAACAATAAAAATATTGCTAGAGTAATGTATGAACTGCCCCAGTATGAAGGAAAGTTATTTTAGTTGAAATACTTCCACAATGTCCTGCCTTGTTTGGTTATATAAAACTGTCAGATGTCACTGCTGAATTCATGATAGTTAGCCCAATTCTGTATATCAGGGTTACACAAATTGCTGATTCAAAGGCTGCCTCCAACATGTCAAGGCTGGACTCCAGACGTGGATGAGGGCGAAATCTGTTTTAGAAAGGATTATCAGAAATGCTAGGGCATATATTCAACACCAATTGTGGGAAATCAAAAAGAGTCATTTTTTTACTCTATTAATTCAATGACTACAAATTAAACGCTGCAGAAATTTAAATTACCTTTGTTATCCTTTTTTTATACAGTAGTTATGCAGAAAAAAACAGTATTTCAGACAAGTTTGCAGTAGTGATGTTTTGCAGCATGTGTTTTCTGTTTATTGTATTAACAATCGTATTTGCTTGTCCCCAAAACAAAGGTTATTAACCTTTTGGTTTCTTATGATGGATTGGACATGTACATGTTTTGAAGCCTTCAGCTTAGTAAATAAAAAATTCTATAGACCAAAAGAGACTTAATCCATTTCATTTAAAAGCAGCTGAGCTTCATCATTGTATTGATCATGGACTGAAAGCCCAGTAACAAAGTTGGTGACTAAGTTAGTAAAGAAGATGTGTGAGTTATTTTAGTGGAAGGCATAGAATAGTTTCATTGTTGTTGAGTGACATGTAACCTTGAGAAAAATTTGCTACTCCATAGTCCATTGATAGACATGAAATTATCTATTTTCTCTTTGCCATATATTCTCTCTCTCTCTCCCTCTCTCCCTCTTCCCCTCTGTCTCTATCTCTGTTTCACCCCCTTCCCTCCCTCCCTCCTCCCTCCCTCCCTCCCTCCCTCCCTCTCTCTCTCTCTCTCTCTCTCTCTCTCTCTCTCTCTCTCTCTCTCTCTCTCTCTTTCTCTCTCTGTCTCTCAGTTGATCAAGACACAGGTTTTGGATAAGCATTTTGGAATTTATTGATGTGTGTGTGTGTGTGTGTGTGTGTGTGTGTGTGTGTGTGTGTGTGTGTTTCTGTGTCTCTGTATGTAGTAATAGACTTATATATCGCTTCATAGTGCTTTACAGCCCTAAGCGGTTTACAGAGTCAGAGTCAGATCCTCATTTTACCAATCTCAGAAGGATGGAAGGATGAATCAACCTGGTCAGGATGTATACGTGTATGTGTATTTTATTACATGAAATTTGATTTGTTTTATATACATAAATATATAAATGTATACATATATATCTACATACATGTATATGTATATACATGTATATGTATATATAAACCACATAAAAAAAGATTAGGCTGGAAATTTCATGTAATAAAAATAAAACTGTACTAACAATGTATAAAAATGGAACATGAAACTGAATTCCACAAGTTAAAATTATATTAATTGCATATCTAGCTGGATAGAAAATAGATTACAGTAGATAACCTTCAGTGAATTTGCCTTCATCCAACTTCTTTGCATACAAAATCAGAATACACAGCCATCTGAAAGTATATTATTATCTACAATGAGTTTTTAAATGAGTTCCCCCCCAATTCTTTGTTTATGTTTGTTGTTAATGATGATTTCAATAGGAAAAGTGCTGTCTGAATAGATAGAATACCCTGTTTCCCCCAAAATAAGACATCCCCTGATAATAAGCCCAATTGGGCTTTTGAATGCATGGCAATAAGGCCAAGCACTTATTTCAGGGTTCAAAAAAAATATAAGACAGGGTCTTATTTTCGGGGAAACATGGTATTATATAAATAGATGTTTTCCAGAAACAAATTTGATTCAAATCATGTGAGTAGATTATTGCCTTCATATGGCCAATGAATTGATTTCATGCACATTCTACTTCATGATTTTCTATATTTAAGATAAATAGGTACGCTATTAAAAAGAATAAAACTGATTCAGATTTTTTCTGCAGGAGAATTAAAGTTTAGAATATTGTAGTTTAATTGACTTGTTATACTCATTTTTAAAGTAAGAGATTGAAGAGGCTTTCTGGTACTTTTAGGAGTGAGGCCTAACAAATCTCAAAATTAAAACAAATAACTGTAGATAAGGATTTTAGCTTTAATGAGTTTGTGTTAATTATCTTTCTCAATATGGATTTGTGGTGGTTGTTTGATTTTGGCTTGCTCCATTCCATCTAAAATCAAGGGAATATTATAAACAAAATATTGCATGAAGAAATGCAATATTTGCTCAATATTTATATAAGTTACATTTAGCTAAACTTATTCATATAAGTTTGACAGAACAGAAAGCATATTGTCACCAGCTATGAATTTATTTTTACTCATAATGATCTAAAACTTATATTTTCTGTTCTGAAATCTTAAACTAGATGGCTTTAATTTTTACCTCAAACTAAATGGAATATTATGTCTATCATATTTTTCTAAAACTTTTCTTGTCTTTATTGGCCATGCATATTCCAGTGTTTTCTCATAAAACATGTTCGGTTAGAAATGCTAATTAGATTCATCTTCAAAGAGTGTGAGAGAAAACAGAGGACCTGAAATATATTTTAAAAATAGAAGAGGTTTACCAGTCCAATGTTCCCCAATAGTGGTCATTATGATCTCTTCAGCCTTGTCTGAAACCTTTTTTTAAAGTGTTGCTTTTTTTCAGCCCTAACAAGGCGCTAGCAAGTGAAGCGATCTTCCGCACTTCGGCTGCTTTTCTCATTGCTTCTCTCTCCGAAGATCAGCTGTGCTGTAGAAGCTGTTTTTTATTCCCAACCAGGGGATAAAAAGCATGTGCGCGCACTCAAAACCAGCGAACTAATGTGCTGAAGCTGACCAGACTAAGGACGCTAGCCAGATAAATACCTGGTAGGCAGAATCCCACCCCCTATTTTCCTCCCCAAAAACGAAGGTGCGTCTTATACTCCAGTACGTCTTATACTCTGAAAAATACGGTGCCTATTTCAGATATGATTCCAACACTGTGTGGTCATCTGGAACTTCGTAGCCATAAAATACTAAAGACAATTCTATAAATTAAACCAGGATTAGCCAATGTAAGAAGGCCAAGTATATTTCAAACAGCCATCCCTGAGAATTCAGATTAAGTTTTTTCTATAATTAATTTTTCTGTTATTCTTTTTCTTTCTAAAAATCTTAAGGTAAAAGTTGGAATAAATAGTTGGAATAAAATATCACATTAAAAACCGGGAACAATATAGAACTCTCTAAAATGAAGGTGTCAAAAACCTGAAAGGAGATACCCTTGTTTGAGCAGCTTAGTAAGCAAGGCATTACTGAGAGCTGCAAAATTCCCAGTTCCTCAGTGGTAGAGTCTACGAAACGAGAGGGAAAATAGGATAGCATACTTTGGAGGAAAGAGTGGTAGCTGACTGGAACATTAAACAGGGCCATTCCAGACCAGAACATTTTGTTTTTCTATGCAATATAGCATGGTTTTAAAGAGAAGAGAAGGATCAGGGGAGACATGATAGCAGTGTTCCAATTTCTCAGGGGTTGCCACAGAGAAGAGGGAGTCAAGCTATTCTCCAGAGCACCTGAAGGTAGAACAAGAAGTAATGGGTGGAAGCTAAACAAGGAGAGAAGTAACTTGGAACTAAGGAGAAATTTCCTGACAGTTAGAACAATTAATCCGTGGAACAGCTTGCCTCCAGAAGTTGTGAATGCTCCAACACTGGAAGTTTTTAAGAAGATGTTGGATAACCATTTGTCTGGTTTCCTGCCTAAGCAGGGGGTTGGACTAGAAGACCTCCAAGGTCCCTTACAGCTCTGTTGTTATTATTGTTATTATTATAAAGAATTAATGTTTCTGTTTTTCAGAGTAGAGTCAAACCATCTTATGGTATGATTTACAAAATCTAATATTAGGCATGTGCTTCAAAGTAAAATTAATTGTCTGCTGAGTTGTAATTCTTTTTAATCCATCATGTTTTCATTGAAATTTAAATGAGACTTCACATTATACAGCTGGCAGAATGTAAGCCTTGTTGCCTACCTTCTTATCAGGCTTTCATTTAAATTCCAAATGAGGTGTCCTACCATCTTGGTTTGGTGCCACATGTGTATTGATTTTAAACTCTACTTTTCATTTATCTGTAATGAAAATGAAGTGCTGATTTGCTTCCCCCCTGTTGTGTCCAATTTGTACAAATTGTGTCCAATTTGTATTGAACTAGATCTAGAATGCCATCATTGTGTATCCAGATGTTTGGCATCATGCATCAAATGTACCCTTTCTTCTGGTACCTTGATCCTAGAATGTAAGACAAGTTAGGAGCACATGCATTTCAATTTTCAAAGGTTTTATTAATAACCCCTTTGAACATTGTAAAAGCTATTAACATTAGCAGTTGTGCCAATCTGGTGCAGTGGTTAAAATGCTACATTAGAAACTGGAAGACCATGAATTCTGGTCTTTACTTACGCATAATAATCTTGAGCCAATCAGTGTTGTTGTTGTGAGTGAAATAGGAGGTGGAAACCTTAAGTTGTACAAAATAAAGTCTCAATATAAATCTAACAATAATAATCTTTGTATTACCGATTCTGAATGAATAATATTCAAGATTTACAGTGTCAACTCCCACTGAATTACAGCTAAAATGCATATATATATGGGCATGTGTAGAACATTTCAGCATTGTGAGCAGAGCTGTAAGGAAATGAACTTTTGAAGTTAACCATCCTATCTGCAAGCAAAGAATTATTTCACCCTGTTAGTCCCCTACATTTGGAGTTTGTATGGTGGAAGTAGCATTGTTTCTGTTTATCTGAGTTTGTTGCCATTGCAAATGGCAGCAGTAAAACTGCCAAGACTGAATTTTTCATTATGCTTTAAACTAGCTTCATTGTTGGGAGGAAATGGCTCTTTTAAACTGAATTTTAAAAAGTGATAGACAATATTCATAACAAAATTCTGTAATTTGTATGCAAAGGGGGATGGAAAAGGAAGGATTGCTATTAGACAAAATAATCATTAAATCCATTAAATCCATTTAAAAAATGACATAAATGTTCACTTGACCAAATTATTATATTCCATATTTCAGAAGGCAGAATAAAGTTCAAAGAATGAAGTTAAAGCCAAGTTAAAAGTTCATCGTAGAAGCAGGATGCAAAATTGAAACTTTGTGGTCTGCATAGTTGGGTTTACTGCCAATGATCATTATTCATTGTAGCTCTATTAATTCTTTCTCATGTTCACCTTCTGGCCAGTCTTTCCCAATCTGGGGTTTTATAGATATAGTGGGACTACAAATCCTCTAATTCTTAGCCAGCATTATATGCAGGTTAAAGAAGGATGCACTAAGAAGTTAAAATAACGTGTTGAAATAGATATCACATACCCAATCTGACAGCTCAACCCACCAGCTAAATAATCAGTAATTGTACTGATGTGCTGTAAAGGAAGAAACAACGGCACATTATCTGCCAGAGTGATAGTATATACCCATCAGTTGAACACCGAGTTTTGAAAGAAAGTTATTTTTAGTTCTTAACTAAGAACTAAACTACTTCAGCTACTGTTGAAAAAAAACAGTTTCCAGAAAAACATACTGGGGAGAAAATTTAAAGTAAATGAAAATTGTTTATTCACAAGCTGCCACTATGAATCAGCGTGTAGTTATAAAGCCACTGCAAAAGTTTAAAGGTCTTCTGGAACTCAATGAAATTTTCTTGAAATTCATGAAATGGGAAAACATAATGTTTGAATAAAAGGTTAGATTTGACTAGCCTTTCCCCAGCCTTGTACTTTTAAGTTTTGTGGTAACTGTAATTGCTAGATTTCTCTTGTCCTTGTATATCCAGAAGTGTTATGTTAGGAAAGCCTGGGTTAAATCACCACTGAGCCTGTTAAATGTTTGAGAACAACTTTAAATGACTTTGCTATATATTTCTCTTGTCCTTCCTTTTTATTTATTCATAGCCTTGAATGAACATCTGTAGTGCATCATTATTCCTAATCTTGTCAAGATAGATTAGGATAGGAAAGGATACAAATTTTTGGGAAGCAAATTTTATGCACTGAGTTCTACAAGCTATTCAGTGCAGAATATTTGGATATGGTGGGTTCTTCTTCACCCAAGATAATTAAGAATAGATTCAATATTTAAATATTAGGAGTGCTTTATTTGCATCCTGAGGACCCAGATTGTTGGGGGCAATATGCTGAACTCTGTAAACCGCTTAGAGAGGGCTGTAAAGCACTATGAAGTGGTATATAAGTCTAAGTGCTATTGCTATTGCTATTGCTATCCTGTATGGAACAGAGAGTGGATAAGAACTCTTAAGGATCTATGAGTTCATCATAATAACAGTCTTTATTTGTAATTACAAATTACCTACAAAAATTTTCCAGCAAATTTGGAAAACTCAACAGTGGCCAGAGGATTGGAAAAGGTCAGTTTACATTCCAATTCCAAAGAAGGGCAATGCCAAAGAATGTCCAAACTACCGCACAATTGCACTCATTTCACATGCTAGCAAAGTTATGCTCAAAATCCTACAAGCTAGGGTCCAGCAGTATGTGGATCGAGAACTTCCAGAAGTATAGGCAGGATTTTGAAGAGGCAGAGGAACTAGAGATCAAATTGCCAACATATACTGGATCACGGAAAAAGCTAGGGAGTTCCAGAAAAACATCTACTTCTGCTTCATTGACTATGCTAAAGCCTTTTGATTGTGTGGATCACAACAAATTGTGGCAAGTTCTTAAAGAGATGGGACTACCAGACCATCTTATTTGTCTCTTGCGAAACCTATATGCGGGTCAAGAAGCAACAGTGAGAACTGGACATGGAACCACTGATTGGTTCAAAATTGAGAAAGGAGTTCAGCAAGACTGTATACTGTCACCCTGCCTATTTAACTTATATGCAGAGCACATCATGAGAAAGGCGGGACTAGATGAATCACAAGTTGGAATTAAGATTGCTGGGACAAATATCAACAACTTCAGATATGCAGATGATATCACTCTAATGGCAGAAAGTGAAGAGGAACTGAAGAGTCTCTTGATGCGGGTGAAAGACGAGAGTGCAAAAGTTGGCTTGAAACTTAAAATTAAGAAAACTAAGATCATGGCATCCAGCCCTCTAAATACCTGGCAAATAGATGGGGAAGAAATGGAGGTAGTGACAGATTTTATTTTCCTGGACTCCAAGATCACCGCAGATAAGGACTACAGCCAAGAAATTAAAAGACGCTTGCTCCTGGGCAGGAAAGCTATGGCAAATCTAGACAGCATACTAAAAAGCAGATACATCACCCTGCCAACAAAAGTGCGTATAGTCAAGGCTATGGTTTTCCCAGTTGCAATGTATGGCTGTGAAAGTTGGACCGTAAGGAAAGCTGAGCGACAAAGAATTGAGTCTTTGAACTATGGTGCTGGAGAAGACTCCTGTAAGTCCCTTGGACTGCAAGGTGATCAAACCAATCAGTCCTAGAACAGATTAACCCTGACTGCTCTTTAGAAGGCCAGATCCTGAAGATGAAACTCAAATACTTTGGCCACCTAATGAGAAAGAAGACTCACTGGAGAACAGCCTAATGCTGGGAACAGTTGAGGACAAAAGAAGAATGGGACAACAGAGAATTAGGTGGCTGAATGGAGTAACAGCAGCAGCAACAACAACAACAACAACAATAACAACAACAACAACAACCTACAAAAGCAGCATTTGACAGGCTTAGAAAGATACATTTTTAAAAATTACATCTTTATTTTGATAAATTAAAGGGAATCATTAAAATCTCATATTTTTCAGACAAACATTCGCTGCTCCCTTAAGAATTGTAACAGATTAATTTGACCTAGAACTATTTGGGCAAAAAACCTTTACACATATAATGACAAATGTTTAATAAAATAGATTTCATAATTAAAACACTATAATCAAGTCATAATTTATAGTTTCATTATATATGAACAGATATATAACGAAACTATACAGAATGTTTGGGGTTTTGTTTATCTCTCTCTTTCTCTCTCTCTTCTCTCTCTCTCTCTCTCTCTCTCTCTCTCTCTCTCTCTCTCTCTCTCTCTCTCTGTGAGGCTTTCATGTTATGTGAATATAGGCTTCCTCAATCAAGAAATCACTTTTTAAATTTATCTATCATGAGCTAACCTTCACATATTATAATGTAGTCTAAACTAGATCTGAATTCTTTTAGATCATTGATTTAATAAATTTGTTGCTTGAGGAAGTGCCTAATATAGAGTACAACAGAATAGTAAAGAGAATGAGCAATAAATTCAGACTCTGTCTCTGTCTTGAGCTTACTGTGGGACCATAAACAATAATTTTATTCTCCCGTGCCTTAGCACTGCCCTGTACAATTACTAACACTGAGCTGTATTAAAGTCATGCAGTTCTGAAGTTGAATTGATTCTTTAATATTGGATGCATTTGTATTTTTAATTATTTTTGATAATATAATAAAATTAAATAAAAATATAATGCATATGAACTGTTTTGAACATGCAAACGAGTATTTACATTAGAGAAAATCAGTTCTGACCAGAGTTGTCTTTTAATTTTATTTTTGATAAACTTCTCAATGATATCTGTGTGCGTAAGAAAGTCCTAGGTCTTTGTCCTGTAGATTGTTTTTTCATTCAAAATACTAACATAATATTTCTTTCTCCTCTTTTCTTTACATGGCTGATTTAATTTAATCTGGGAACCCTTAAAATATCTCTAATGTCCTCTTTAAGTACATATTTATAACTAATGTTAGGCAACTGCATGGTTGCCATCGTAGAAGAAATAAAAGAATAGGTTTTTCCAATTACAAATGATAGCAGTTTAGAATGATTTTATTTCAATATTTCCACTGACATTTGACTCTGTCTTTTGATACCATCTGCTACTGAGCTTTCATTGCTTTCTTAGAGGTAACCTTATTTCTTTTAATAAAATACATGAAAGAGGAAAAATAAATAAGATGAAGCTCACAAAAGTTGAAGGTACAAAAATAGATTTTTGATTAGCGGGCTATATCTTTCTCATGACCCTGGATGTGGCAATGTGACAAGATGCTAAAAGTAAGATAGCTATGGGAAGTTAATTTTCTTTTCTATGACCAAGTGCTCCAAATTAAGAAATAGATATGTGCAGAGATGAGAATGTGTATCTTTTTATCCATTGGCTTTCCCCCCATGCCCTTCCCATTATTTAATTCAAACTTCACAATTTATTTTCCCATTTGGAAGTATGTCAAATGGATATAAAGTTTCTCCTATTCTTTTCATGACATGCCACCCTTTGAGTGTAGCTTGTGTCAAGAACAATAAATCCCAAGGACTGAAGCATCTGGAAAGATGAAAACATTTTATTTCTTTCTCCAAGATTGGATGGCCTACTAAAGAACTACAGCTTTAGAGTATAAGAATTAATGAAATCTTGTCAAGTTACACATTATGATAATTAGAGAAAAAAAAATCTTTCAACTGACTGCTAATTACTACATCATGAGTTTTACCATATAACTTCACAATTACCTCTCTCAAATTTAAATCTGATATTGTAAACTTTTGTTTGACAGGTATGCATATATGAACTCAAATCTGACATCTCAGTGTAATTATTTTTGTCAAAATTAGTGGCATCAGATAAATGGGGTAAAGCTTATGCATGTAGCTGTTGCGTATTCAAGAATAGGTTGAGTGTAGTCTCATGCATCTTCAAATCATTGTAAATCAAACACATAATGTCTGGAGTAATTGACTATAAGCAGTCACTGATCCATACTAAAACAAAGAAGTTTAATTATATTTGATTATATATGAAATGGATCTTTACAATGGTTCCTGACCTAGAAATTCTTCAGCTGCCTAACATTAATGATTATTTTGTCTAATAGCAATCCTAAATAAATTGTCATTCAAATAATAAGAACAACCAATAAAGGCCGAATAGTGTTAATTCTGTATGGTGGGTGCAAAAATAAACAGAAATGATATAAATTGACTGTATATAACAAATTTGTTATATATTAATAATAAAGTCATTTTCTGAACTAAAAAAAATTGTCATCAGTCAAGAATTAGTATGGTATAGTGTTCAGAATGCTAGATTAGAGTAAGGATATTTAGATTTAAATTCATGTAATTATTGGGTGTCTTTGGATCAAATCATTATTGTGGATTAATTTATAAAGCTGTAACTATAACTAGGTACATCTTTAATCAATATTTTTGTTTCTAAGTTAATGATGCAAAACAAATATGTAGCTTAATAACTTATTTATTAATTTTAATTTAATAACTTAATTTTTTCATTCATTTTACTTTTCATTCATTATATCTATATACTGGTTCAGATATATTTCCTTATCTAAACAGAGAAACAGAATGACTACAGCCAGACAAAAGAGCAGTGGGAGTGGTAATAGCTGGATTTACTTGTAGGAAGTAGGCATGTAGTGTCATAACTCTTCCTTCCTTCCTTCCTTCCTTCCTCCCTCCCTCCCTCCCTCCCTCCCTCCCTCCCTCCCTCCCTCCCTTCCTTCCTTCCTTCCTTCATTGAATTTATATGACCGCCCATTCATTTTTAATGATTCTAGCTCTACTCTCTTTCTTCCTTTCCTGTCTCCTCCCTCCCTCTCTACAATATTCATGATGGATATCAAATAACTTTATATTACGCAAAAGCTTGCATGCTATCTTTGAATTCAGTGGTAACACATAGCCTACATATATGGATGTGTTCTTTGTTTCATATAGCAAAACATAGGAATTGGCAATGACGTAATTCTTGATAATGATGTAACTTTTTATGAAATTATTTCTCTGCAGTTCAAATATCAAACAAAATCAAGAAAACTCTAATAATATTTCACAATGTGATTTATTTGTTTGCCTTTTTTTAACCATTCCTTTCCTTATAGAAAAAATTGCTTCTGCGGCTTCAAACTGTATATCATTGATATATAATGGTTGCTGCAACTTTCTTTTCAGGATAGATAATCAAATCTAATTATAGGTCATTATATGAACAATTTAATCAGATTAAAGATGTTGGGTGGTTCCTGGCCACTGCATGAGATTAAAATGGATTGACTTTTTAAGGTCCTGCAGTTCTAAATTTCTTTGAAAATTAATTAAAGTAATAGGAAAAGAAGACATAATTTAAGTGCTACAATTAATAGCCCACATTTGAAGCTCTAAGGTTACTTATAAAAGAGCTTTCATTCATTATGCACCATGAGTAGGGCTGCTACTTTCAAATCCAATGAAGATAAAATGTTACAAAGACTGCTGTGAAACTCGAATTTTCTGGTAGCTAGATCAGCCTTAGCCTTCGTTCAGAAATTATTAGCTAAAACACACAATATACAGATTGTGAATAATTTATAGTTTTCTCAAGGAAAGTATAATATATTTACCAGGATTGTATCTTTTCCTTCTCTGAGGAGTCATATGTTGCTGTTTTATTACCAGTAACTTTCAGAGTATTTATTTTCCACCTTTATTGTTTTTATAAATATCTCAAGGTGGATAATATATCCAACACACAACAGCCCTGTGAGGTGAGTTGGCTTGACAGTGAGTGTCTGGCCCAAGGTCACCCAGCTGATTTTCAAGGCTAAGGCAGGACTTGAACTCATGGTCTCCTGCTTTCTAGCTTGGTGCCTTAACCATTAGACCAAATTGGCTCTACAGTTTTTACACTATACATATTTTGGGGGATCTCTGTTCCATATAATTCTTAATGGAAGACTATCAAAAGGAAGATAAATTGACAGAATGTCACAGGCTATGAAATAGCTTCTTGATGTCTATATTGATAGAAGAGAATATTTGTAGCTCAGGGTTGAACTGTGCTGTCCTTGGTACTCTCTAGGCTTGGTGGTTTTCCTGCAGATGTTTCATTACCAAATTAGGTAACAGTTAGTTATCTTTAAAGCCTTTCGTGGAATGGGCCCAGGTTATCTGAAGAACTTTCTTACCCCAATGGGATTAGCTTGCCCACCCTCCATGCTAGCAGAGAGGCCATACTTGATTGACTAGTCAATCAAGAATTTTCAGCTGACAGGGTCCAGGAGAAGAGCCTTTTCTGCCATGGCTCCTTTGGAACATTGTACCCTCCTGAGGTGGAATCTATACCCAACCTTTAACGTACTGTCAGGGCTTGAAGATTTGGAACTGACAATAGTCCTGTAGTCCCAATGGGGGCTCACCATTTGGCTATCTCCCTGTGTGCTTCATGTTCCCTCTCTCCATCTTTACATGGAATTTATTACCGTATTTTTTGGAGTATAAGACGCACCTTTTTCCTCCCTAAAAGTGGCTGAAAATTTGGGTGCGTCTTATACTTCGAATGTAGCTTTTTTTTTCCAGCCCTAACTAGGTGCTAACAGATCTTCCCAGCTCTTACCTTGCAGGCTTTTTCATTGTTACTCTCTCCAAAGAATGGTTTTCCCGCCCTAACTCTTTGCAGAATTTTTTTTATTGCTCTATTTGCTCCAAATAAGTTTTTTTCCAGCCCTAACCAGGTGCTAACAGATCTTCCCAGCTCTTACTGGCTTGCAGGCTCTTTCATTGTTATTCTCTCAGAAGAAGGTTTTTTTAAGTCCTAACCAGGGGATAAAATAATGTGCTGAAGCTGCTCCGAATAAGTTTTTTTCTAGCCCTAACCAGGTGCTAACGATCTTCCCAGTTCTTACTGGCTTGCAGGTTCTTTCATTGTTATTCTCTCAGAAGAAGGTTTTTTTAAATCCTAACCAGGAGATAAAATAATGTGCTGAAGCTGCTCTGAATAAGTTTGTTTCTAGCCCTAACCAGGTGCTAACTATCTTCCCAGCTCTTACGGCTTGCAGGCTCTTTATAATAATAATAATAATAATAATAATAATAATAATAATAATAATAATAATAATAATAATAATAATAATAATAATAATAATAATAATAATAATAATAATAATAATAATAATAATAATAATCACTGACCAACACAGTCCTAATATTCAGCACAGATATCTCAATGCAGTTTGGCATGGAAAAATGTGCCACTGTATCTATGAAAAGGGGCAAAATCACTACATGTGACGGAATTGAAATGCCCAATGGCCAATTAATTAAATGCAATCAAAATGAAGCCTATAAATATCTGGGCATTCTGCAGTTGGATAACATCAGACATGGAGAAGTGAAAACTATCATTAGAAGAGAGTACACCAACAGAGTTAGGAAAATTTTGAAATCTAAATTAAATGGTGGAAACACCATCAAGGCCATGAATACCTGGGCAATACCAGTCATAAGATACACGGCTGGTATAATTAACTGGACACAAGCTGATTTGGACATTTTGGACCGAAACACCAGAAAACTAATGACAATGCACTACAGTTTACATCCACGTAGTGACACTGATAGACTTTACCTGCCCAGAAAATCAGGTGGCAGAGGACTACTACAAGTAAAGCAAACAGTTGAAGAAGAAAAGCATGCATTGGCGGATTATTTAAAAGAAAGTCAAGAACATCTATTAATTGAAGTAAAGAACAAAAATCTACTGAAGGTCCAACAGACGAAACAAGAATACAGAAAAAATGTGATAAAATCAAGAATGGAGAGTTGGCAAAATAAAGCATTACATGGCCAATTTCTGGAAAAAATAAAAGACAAAGTGGACAGTGAAAAAACTTGGTTATGGTTAACATCTGGTACTTTAAAGAAAGAAACAGAATCATTGATCCTGGCCGCACAAGAACAGGCAATTCGTACAAATGCCATAAAGGCCAAAATTGATAAATCTTCAAATGATGCTAAATGCAGATTATGCAAGGAAGCTGATGAAACTGTAGCCCATGTGCTCAGCTGCTGCAAGAAAATCGCACAGACTGATTACAAATTACGACACAACTCTGTTGCACAAATGATCCACTGGAATTTATGCAAAAATTATAACATCCATACTGCTACAAACTGGTGGGAACACAAGCCTGAAAAAGTCACTGAAAATCAGATGGTCAAGATCTTGTGGGATTTTCGTATACAAACAGACAAGGTACTGGCGCATAATACACCAGACATCACGTTGGTCGAGAACAACAAGGTGACTATAATTGACATTGCAATACCAGGAGATAGCAAGGTCGATGAAAAGGAACACGAAAAAATTGCAAAATACCAGGACTTAAAAATTGAAATCCAACGATTATGGCACAAACCAGCAGTGGTAATTCCAGTAGTGATTGGAACACTGGGTGCTATCCCAAAAGCACTGGAATTACATTTAAAACAGCTCAAAATTGACAAAATCACCATCAGTCAAATGCAGAAAGCCGCACTGCTCGGTTCCGCACATATACTTCGAAAATACATTACGACTTCCTAGGCCCCTGGGTGGGGCTCGACTAGTAATCAATGCCAAATCCGGCGAAACAACTGGCCGCTGTGATACAATTGTAGTATAATAATAATAATAATAATAATAATAATAATAATAATAATAATAATAATAATAATAATAATAATAATAATAATAATAATAATAATAATAATAACAGAGTTGGAAGGGACATTGGAGGTCTTCTAGTCCAACCCCCTGCTTACGCAGGAAACCCTACACTACTTCAGACAGATGGTTATCCAACATCTTCTTAAAAATGTCTAGTGTTGGAGCATTCACAACTTCTGGAGGTAAGCTGTTCCACTGATTAATTGTTCTAACTGTCAGGAAATTTCTCCTTAGTTCTAAGTTGCTTCTCTTCTTGATTAGTTTCCACCCATTGCTTCTTGTTCTACCCCCAGGTGCCTTGGAGAAAAGTTTGACTCCCTCTTCTTTGTGGCGACACCTGAGATATTGGAACACTGCTATCATGTCACCCCTGGTCCTTCTTTTCATTAAACTAGACATACCCAGTTCCTGCAACCGTTCTTCATATGTTTTAGCCTCCAGTCCCCTAATCATTTTTGTTGCTCTTCTCTGCACTCTTTCTAGAGTCTCAACATCCTTTTTACATTGTGGCGACCAAAACTGTATGCAGTATTCCAAGTGTGGCCTTACCAAGGCATTATAAAGTGGTATTAACACTTCATGTGATCTTGATTCTATCCCTCTGTTAATGCAGCCTAGAACTGTGTTGGCTTTTTTGGCAGCTGCTGCACACTGCTGGCTCATATTTAAATGGTTGTCCACTAGGACTCCAAGATCCCTCTCACAGTTACTACTGTTGAGCAAGGTACCACATATACTGTACCTGTGCATTTTGTTTTTCTTGCCTAAATGTAGAACCTTACTTTTTTCACCATTGAATTTCATTTTGTTTGATAGTGCCCAATGTTCAAGTCTGTCAAGATCCTTCTGTATCTTGAGCCTATCTTCTGGAGAGTTGGCTATTCCTGCCAGTTTGGTGTCATCTGCAAATTTGATGAGTTCCCCATCTATCCCCTCGTCCAAGTCATTGATGAAGATGTTGAAGAGTACTGGGCCTAAAACAGAGCCTTGGGGTACTCCACTGCATACTTCCCTCCATGTAGATGCAGTTCCATTGAGCATTGTTTCATTGTTACTCTCTCAGAAGACTGCTTTTCCAGCCCTAAGTCTTTGCAGGTTTTTTTTTTCATTGCTCTACTTGCTTTGAATAAGTTTTTTTCTAGCCCTAACTAAGTGCTAACGATCTTCCCAGCTCTTACTGGCTTGCATGCTCTTTCATTGTTACTCTCTCAGAAGAAGGTTTTTTAAAGTCCTAACCAGGGGATAAAATAATGTGCTGAAGCTGACCAGACTAAGGATGCTAGCCAGATGAATACCTGGTAGGCAGATTGTTTTCCCCTATTTTCCTCCCCAAAAACTAAGGTGCGTCTTATACTCTGGTGCGTCTTATGCTCCGAAAAATACGGTATTGTTATTTATTGTTTTATCATTTTAACGTGTACTATTTTTAATGTTGGTAAGCCTCCAACTTCTCTGATGAAATGGAAAACACATTAAACAAACAAACAAACAAACAAACAAACAAACAAACAAACAATAGCTGAGAGAGTACCAAGGTCCATGGGATGTCCATGTTGTTGTTTTTATACATAGTTTTGCAGTCAGTATGCATTTTTCTTTTGTTATTCCAAAGTTTGAAGTAAACTGACATGACAAGCATTGAACTCACTCACTGCTACTCTTGTCCTTGACTCCTAGTAAACATGCCTTGTATTCCTCAACAGCTCAAAATTTATAGCTGGGAGATATCAGGAAAGAGAAAAGGATAGCTCCCTTTGTTTTTCTCTAGGGATTGATTGTTCATAGCTTGTTGGAAATCAACATGAATTCTTAGCCTGAGGAAGAAGCTGCAGAAGGTGAAAAGTCTCTTCTTCCTTCTGTGTTCTTTTGGGAGGGGCATCTTTTCATACCAATTTATTGTCTTTGTACTCCACAGAACAGAGCTTTAAAAAAATTCACAAGAAGAAAGGGAACCTTGCCTTGCTCTGATTTGATTTAGGATATAATCAAATATCCAGATGTCTTTGGCCAGATAATATTGCTAAAATGAGATTATAAGAGAAAGAGGTATTTATTTCAGTTGATCTTTTCACATACATATACATATACATATACATAT
Organism: Diadophis punctatus similis; assembly: GCA_023053685.1. Classification (NCBI taxonomy): domain Eukaryota; kingdom Metazoa; phylum Chordata; class Lepidosauria; order Squamata; family Dipsadidae; genus Diadophis; species Diadophis punctatus. The sequence goes on along the minus strand of JALIGW010000005.1, from coordinate 33,579,931 downwards.
ACATATACATATACATATACATACACACACACACACACACACACACAAACTGTAAGACCAATTAGGGATATTTTATGAAAAGATGTAGTTTAGATTATAAAACAGCAATTCAAAGAATTGTTTCAGTTCAGTTGAGTTCTAGAACAACCATATTTGACTTGGAGCCAAATCAGAAGTGACCCATTGGAAAAATAAAAACAGCTAAAACAATGTAACCTCAACATTCCAAAATGCTCTAAGTCAGGGTGTCAAACTTGCAGCCCATGGGCCGGATACGTCACATGCTGGCCACGCCCATCCCCAATTTAGCGAAGGGGAAAATGATGTGATACATCATAGGATGACAGCATGATGCCACGAGTTTGACACCCCTGATATAAGTGATCATTCTTTCCCATATTATTTTGTCTCAGATACCTGAAAAAAATATTGCAAACTGAATACTTTAGACTGGTTTTTTTTAATGACCTCTTCTTTTAATGATCTCAGTCTGTAGATTGGCTGTATTCCCTAATTCTTCTAAACTATTTTGAAGTTGGCCGTGACATCATTTTGACTCTTGCTTGCCTCAAACTACAAGAACTGCTCTGAGGAGTTAGTCAACATTCTCTCTGGGTCCCATCCATTTAACTCCCACAGTTCTGTTGATAAAGATAATCTCCTACTAAATCTCCACAATTTGGAAGGGGGATGGAGAAAGAGATGAGTTCCCATCTTCTGACCAAGTATTCTATGAAGGGAACTCAGTGTAAAGTCATCACATCACTGGTACTTTGAAAGATAAAGGAGTGAAATAATGAACCACTGACCCAATCTCCAAATTAATATAGATAATAAATGTAAAAGAGGGTTATAATTACAAGGACATTGGCAGAGGGGTCGGGGAGGGATCATTTTTCCTTTACTTTCCCCTCTTGGCAGTTTGATCCTCTTCCACTGTTCATTCTGTTTGACTGATTTTTTATGCCCCTTCTCCTTTCATTTATCTAGCATGGGGGAATTGCAGTGAAAGCTTGTTTCCATAGTGATGTAATAATTGTGCCAACATAAAAACAGACTGACCACAAATTTCAATATTGAAAGGACAACATGTCAACCTTAAAATGTGCCAATGGCTGGCAAAGAGCATTCCCAGAATTGCTCCTGGGAATGAGATGAAAGCGTCATGTGGAGGTGCCCCACCTCATATGTATCTGAATGCCAAGATTCCATAATGTACTTTGATTGGCTGATAAAAGTTGCACCTACGTTTAATTGCATGCTGCTTAGAGTCACTTTGCATGAGATGGGCAGACAGACAGACAGACTGCAGCACTATTCTGGAAGATTATTTTGGCCAGGGATCTCATTTTTGATTGTAAGTTTGTATTGATCAGCATAGTTCGGTTAGAGATCTGTTAGGTTAGTAGCACTGTTTCTTCAAGAAAAAAGTCCTACAATTTGTGTGTTTGTGTGCATAATATGTCCACAATCGTAGGCTACTTAGGGATGACAAATGACCATCCTGGAAGAAGACAAAGGCAAATTAACTTTCTATCATGGCAAGAAAACTGCATGTATGATTTCCACAACCTTACCATATGTCAAGCTCAACTCAAAGACAATTTTACCATTTAATATTAAGTATTGTATTAATTTAGGTTTTTCTCAGTGAGCACCCTGATTGGAAGTTGTTTTCCCATATTAGTTTTCAAATTCAAACAAAAGGACACTTTTGTGTCTTTTTGTCCATTTTCCAATTCCATATATTTTATATACAGTGTTCCTAACAAGTGATTTTCTTCCACATATAAACTATATATTGTTTCTTGATCTATGCAGTTTTGTGCCATTTTTAATTTACAAAATTTATTTACGAAATTACAAAACAGGAGAATACCAGGGCATAAGAACATAGCCACTTACTATGCTCTTATGCCCTTATGCAAGATAGATAAACCATGTTAAAATGCACATAAAATTATACCCAATACATTTCTGTTCTACTCTTACTGGAAACAACTGTCAATATAATTTGCATAATTATTTCCAAATTATTATTGTCTTTATCTTAGACCTGTACAAAGCTCTTCAAAGCAGCTAAGTCAATATACAACTTCTGAGTTGACTATCTACTATCAAGAGAGAGAAGGAACCTAGGCCTATGTGTCCAAATACTTATGCAGTAGAGGAATCTAAACTAATGTATCCCTGACAGATGGCTATCTATCTTGTCTCCACTTGAATACCTCTAGTGAAGGAGAACCCACTGATTTGAGTAATTGCTATTGCTGTCAAACTGTTCTTACTGTTAGGAATTTTTGCTGGTACTTAATCAGAATCTGCCTTCCAGTAACTTAAATCTACAATTTCATGTCCTTCAGTCTGGAACAATAGAAAATAGGTTTTAACAGATGGCATCCTTTAAGGTATTTGGAGACTGTGAGCATTTCTTTCTTCAGCCTACTCTTTCAAAGGTTAAAAATGTCTATTTGTTTCCATGTGAAACAAAGTTTCGAGCATACCGATACCCTATCCAAGGGGTCAGCAACCTGCAGCTCTGGAGCCGCATGTGGCTCTTTCATCCCTCTGCTGTGGCTCCCTGTTGCTGGTCGGCACCACAATTTTGAGAGGAGCTTCCGGTTAGGGTGGGGGGAAGCAAGGCGCCCAGGAGGAGACTCTATGGCAAGGGGCGGGTTTTCTGGTCAGCTCCACAATTGATAGGATTTTCAGTTAGGACAGGTAGAGGAAAAAGGATGCCTCACTAGGAGAAGACTCTATGGTGGGGGAACTGGACTTCTGGTCGGCTCCAGAATTGAATGGGGGGGGCTTCCGGTTAGGACCTTTGTGGCTCTTTGTGTATTTAAGATTGCCGACCCCTGCCCTGTCCCATTTTTTTTCTGCTTCTGTTTGATTTGTCTGGATTTTCTTAAAGTTTGGGCTTAGAGCGGGATAAATAATCAAAGCAGAGGCTGACAACTGCAGAATAAAATAGAAATATTATTTCCTGTGATTTGGAAACTGCATTTCTGTTGATAGTGCTAAACTTGTTTTGCAAACACAGTACTGACTGTTACTCATTTATTAGTCAACTACTATTTTTTCACAAATGCTGTGAAATTCTGATATCTGATTTCAGGCTTGTACTCTTCCACTTTGGCTGAACTCACCATCATTAGAAAGGCCAAACGCACTAAGTCCTTCATTCAGATATCTTTTGTGATACAAATTATCTTAGGGTCAAACACTAGTTGCTAATTAGAACGCTTTTTACTCCAGCTTCGAATCCTGTGAAGGGCAAAGCAAGTGTTTATAACTATGTCTGATGCTCAGTTATAATTTGCTTTTGTTTGATGATCTTATATTTTATATTATGATTACCGGTAACAAACATCAGACAACAGACTTTTTTGATCCGTATGATCATAGTACATAGGGACATTGTTTAATTATGCTTCTAAAAAAGGGACGTTGCTTAAATTTATCTTTTTTTAAAAAAATCTGAAGTTACAATTGCTGGTGACTTAGATAGAACTAGTTTATTGAGGAATCTTGCATGATGAAGGAATAGAAGAACAAAACTAACTGGACACACGTACATCCTCAGGTTGGCCTAGATTAGGCTGGTAAGAACAGCAAAACGTTAGCAAAGTGCTGTCCAGCAATTCTTTTAAGGTTAAACTAGATGCTTTTAGGAAAGAAAGGATACAAAGAGCTTTTGAAGGGCCATTGTGAAATATTAGCTGATTAGATAGATAAAACCACTCAGAACTACTCAAGGTTTAGAAGCTAGCTGGCCAGAATCTGATGATGGGAGCAGAATAATGCTGTGTGATGCCTCTGGAAGCATTTGATCTAGTTACTCCCAAGAAATTGTATAGGCATACCCCACTTAGCATGTACAAACTATCAAAGATGGGAAAGGAGATTGACCAAGAATGTGGGGAATACCTCACTGGAGAAAGGGGAAGAGCCTAGTAAATAAATTTCAAAAGATTAATCAAGTAGTTATGAATGACTATTACCTACCGTATTTTTCGGAGTATAAGACGCACCCTTTTACCCTCAAAAAGAGGGTGAAAACTTGGGTGCGTCTTATACACCGAATGTAGCCCCACCCTTTGGCCTCTGCCTGCCAGCAATTTACCTCTTTGCAACAAACAGGGCAAAGCACAAGAAGAGCACAAGAAGAGATAAACTGCCTCCCGACCTACAGCTGACGGAGGCTTGCAAGCCATGTGGTAAAATGAAACTGAAACTATGGTGGTTCTGATGAGACATATTGCTGGGAGATAAACTGCTGGCAATATTAGACTGCTGAAATTGAAAGAAGGCAAGCTAGAGCTGCTGTGGCTCAGTGATAGAGCTCCTGATTGTGAAATCAGGAGGTTGTGAGTTCTATCCTAGGTAGAGGCAGATTCTGTTAATATGTTATTTTGTTAAATGTTTGTAGAGTGTTCAAATTATTAGACTTATTTTTAAAGACTGCTTTATTATTGTTCTAGACAACTTAACAAAATGAAGAAGCTTTTTAAAATAAATGCTTGCTCTGAAGAGGCCCAGTGCTATTGTATCTTCTTTTAAATAGCAGAGAATACTTCCAGAAAGCCACATCAATTTTAAAGATCTGTAAAAGTATAATCTGAAATGTCCTGTTTTAGTATTAAGTATTAGTATTAAGTATTAGTATTAAAATAAGCCAGCTGAGAAACCCTGACTTAGTCATGTTTGGAGTAGATCTATTTAAATAATTAGGAGGAGTTAGTGTGATTACATTTAAGAAAACTTTCTGGGATTAATATACTGCCATAATATACATTTCTCCAATTCTTTGCCATTTCTATGGGTCAGGCACACATGCACAGAAATACACAGCAAACAGTGTATATCATCTGTGCTGTTTGCTGTTTGCTGTTTGGCAAATTGCTGGGAGGCAGAGGCCTTTTTTCCTTGTTTTCCTCCCCCAAAACTAAGGTGCGTCTTATACTGCAGTGCGTCTTATACTCCGAAAAATACGGTAAGTCTCTAATGTTCGCTTTTTGGAACCCTTTAGTGAGAAGGGGGTAAGACAGCAATTACAAAACTTTCAGGAAAAATAGATTATCTCATTTCATATTTGTTAGGGTTAAATCCAGTTATGGTACAGGAATAGTTTTACTTGCTATCATAGATGACTGTTGTGGGACTTAGGAGAATGCAGACCTATTGGCCCTGTTGGATCATTCTCTGCACTTAGTAACATTGACCATGGAGTGGACTACCCAGAAGGTTATAAGTGAAGACACTATTTCTAAATGGTTCCAATCCTTTCTGAGTGGACAGTTCCAGTCAGATTGTTTGTGAGAGAAGATATTGACCTTTCAGTCACTCTGATATGATATGCTTCAAGGCTGAATACTCTCCCTATCTTAGTATTGTACATGCACCCATTGGGACAAGAAATTCAACTGTTCAGGTATCAGCTTCTGTATATTATATGATTCCAATTTTAGCTTTAGGGAGGGTTGGGTTTTCACAAAAGGAAATGGTTGATAATCTGGATCATAGTTCTTGACAGATCAGCAGATGAAGACCTGTGGCCAAAAGAGTCTTTTCCAAGCTTAAGCTAGTGCAACAATTGTAACCATTCCTGAGAAGGAGTCAGTTATTCATGCCTTGAATATCTTATAACTGAACTACTGTAATGTACAATCTGAAAGCTTCAGATGGTGAAGAATATAGTTTATTCTTATGTTTCATATGTTTAAGCACAAATCAATGAGAATAAATTTGCCTGACTTAAATGCCATAAAAGTAGCTGTAATACAATGGGTTTTTTAAAAATAAAATATTAAATAGTGCTCATATTTTTGGAACAATTCAGAAAATTTTGCTAGCTGTGAAAAATAAAACAGATCATTTCTATGCATTTTTTAAAAAAGGAATTCTGATTTCTAAAAGAACTAGGAAGGCTTTTTGATGAAGTACAGACAAAGGCTATGCAAAGTATATATTTCCCCTGATTCATCTGAAAACAGCTCTTTCATTGGTTCAGGCAATGAAATTATCTTTTGACAATTCACAACAATGGTATTACTGAACGTAGGGCAACCCTAGCCTTAACTATAACTCAGTGCTATATAATAACTACGGTAACATCCTATTGTTTGTAATATCCTGGCCGGAAGTTTCTATTCAGTATAATACAGTATAGGAACTTTTAACTGATGAAAGAGAATGCCATAAACTAAAGAGAATTGTTCCCTAATCATGTTAACATATCCTCCTACTTCTTCTTCCTTCCCCTCTTCTTTCCAAACCATTGCCTCTTCTATATAATTACTTCATATAGATAAAGAGTAAAGTGGTTGAAAAGTGATGAGCTTCCATTGAATCGCTATTTGAGCTTGATGTTAATTGTGACTGCTGGATACAGCTGTTTTACTATCTCTACATGAGGGAGAACTGATTGCTCTAGCCATAGCTTTCTTTAACTTGGCAAATTTGCTAATCACATCTAATTTTTTCACTTAGAAGTTGGAAGCTGCTTTTTATCCTGTCAAAAAGGCAAAAGGAAAATATGTGTTGTAATCAGAGTAAGTGAAGCATTGCCTTCATGAGCTGTCAAATTTTCAAAAAAAAAAAATTGCCACAAAAGATTGTCACTCATTCATAGTTTTACTTGCCATATTTTAAATATTATACTGCAGTTCACTTTAGGAGAATTCTGGAGAAACATTTTATAAAAATTAAAGAAATATAATCAGAATAGAGATAAAACAGTTTCATTGGCCTGTTTTTCTTTGCAGGCTATATTATTATATTCCTACCCTGTCGAAGTTGTAAAACATTTATTTGTGGGAAACCTTTCTGAAGAATCTTTCTTTATATATTTTGGTCAAAGAGTAATATAGTCACACAAGTAAAGACTGTGGAAAGAATTTGTTAGCCACACAATATATATGTGCTCTGCAAAGAAAAAAATAAGATAGATAGTCCACTGGCTGTGTGATTTAGGAATTTTTAGTCCAAATTTATAATTCATTGTATAGTGCTTTGAATATTTTTTATTAGGCAGCCTTATAAATTGAATTAATACTAATTCTATTAATAATGTATCATAATTTATAAAGCAGTTATATCTGCAGATAAATCTTTCTGAAGATAAATCCATCTATCTCTTCAGATAAATTTATAAGTAAATGTATTAAAAAGGCTAACAACTATTTAAAGTTATAAGTTAAAATTAAAGAACCCATTCTTGGGTCTTATTTTTTCAAAGAAGGAAATAATTTAAGTAATATGGAGGAAAGGGAAATATCCATGACTTTCAGTTGGATGTGGCAGAGAAGAATAAATTAATCAAGAAATCTATTTAGCAGTGTGCAAATCCAATGTGAGTACTTGACATAATAATAAGAAACTGATTCAACTGAAATGGTTATCTGATTATGTCATAATTTCTGATGCTGCGTATTAATTTAAGAGTGTATATCAGTGGTTCTCAAATTTTTGCAGTGCCATGACTTCCCCCTATAATACATGAAGGTATCTCAATGAATAATGATTTATTAATGATTTCATAAGGGGGGCTAGAAGTGAACAAGTAATAAATTTTGCTTTTAATAATTAACAATTTGCCATTTTAATAATTTATTTTAAAGTTATATAATAAAACCTTGCAGCTTTACAAAATAAAACATTTTCATTTGAAATACAGAAAACAATAACATAATCCTCTCTCTGTGTTGTGTATATATGTATGAACACACACACATAAGTTTTATTTTTTAGGTAGCCACTCTGATATTGTTCAATGCTTTTAGATTAATATACAAAATATTTAAGGTAATAGTTGTAAAATGTCCTAACACTGCTTCCAACTGGTTGAGCAAAACAGGTATGCCTTCTGACAAGTCTAATGGTTTGTGCTCACAGAGCAAGGTTGGTGTCCAAATATATTGTAACCTTTCTCTGGTTGTCTTGGACAGCTAACTGCTGGAAGAGTGGGAACAAGTTGTGGCAGCAATCCATTTTGGAAATTTCAAGACTGCCCAGCCTGAGGTGCTTTCCTCTCCTTTCTACAGAAGACAAATTTAAAATCCTCTGCAAAAATGAAGTACTATTGCTGATGCATCTTAGAAATATTCCACAAAATGCTTGTGGTTGCATATGCGGTACTTAATACTGAAACAAACATCCCAGATTGATGACTTGTAGAGAATCCTGCCTTGCAAGGGCAGGCTGTAGACTTAGTTCCAAAATTTCAAAGCTATCTGTTCCTCTAATTTTCCATCTCAGTTTATGGTGGTTACAAATGAGATGTTGGGGTCAGCATGCATTGCAATTGTAGGTGGAGTACACAGGTAGGTCAAGTAAAACAGGTGGCCTGAGTACAGCTGAAACTCTGTTAGAAGGAATTGAGCCTGCTTTTAGTTCAGTCCCAACAAAGTCACTGCTCTTATGTAATGTATTTCATCAGTCTAGTATAGAGAAAGTTATCATAAAAGTTAACATAATAAGAAAATGATCAGTTTTCTTCATCAAAAGACTTCTTGGTAACCCAGAGCAAAGAAAATGAGATTTTATTTAAAATGAACTTACGTTTTCAATAAGTTACTGAATTTATTACACACATACACATACACCCATAGATGTGCAACCACACTTTCTTCCATTTTAATTTCTTTCTCAATCTGTCCAATTCTTGATTCTTGTATATTGTAACTCACTCTCTCTCTCTCTCTTTCACTCCCTCCCTCTCTCTTTCTTTCACTCATTCCCTATAATGAAGATGATGAAAAGCTGTTGTGAAGAAGCTGATTGCACTTCTCTCTGCTCAGATATAAAGGCTGAACAGAGTAATTCTGTCCAAAAGACTTAAGTGAAATTATTCCCTTTTGCTTCCTTTGATAAACATGAAAGTCATTTCTGAATTGGAAAAGATAATTTCAAGGCAATAGAAAATGTACCCAGCTGAATTATTAAGAAACAAAGTGTCATGAGTTAGAATTTGATCACTGAAAAACTTTACATCTCTCTTTATTTCAACAGTCTATCATTTCCTCAATAATTGAGTAGAAAAATCATCAGTCTTACTCCAACTGAAGACGGGCAGTCTAAATCTATTACGTTTGAATTGAATTGCTTTCCTCATCTTTCTATGTTCATTAGAGAGCAAGGCTTGCATTTAATAGCAAACCTGAAGCATGGAATTAGAGTTCAGAAATAATTTATACTGAAACTCTAGAAATCTTGGTACTAATTGCAGATACATGGATCTCAAGACAAGAAGTAGAAAGATAGAAGTTAATAGGGTTGGTTTGATAATGGTAAGTAAAAAAGTCATTAATAATCTGACTGTGGCATTGAAATGCTGAGGCCCTCTAGCCTACCTAAAATTATTCTTTGTTGTTGTTTTCCATCCACAGAGGCCATTACATGAGTTCTGGACTGAGAATTTTGCATACCTACACTGAGCTCATACTCCAGTGAAGTTCAAAGAAGTCAGTCATATATAAGTAATATTTGGCAGGGGCATGAATTAATAGCAAACATTGGTGAGCATTCTAGATCAAGCCAGGTCTAAAAACCGTAGAGAATTCCTGGAAGCCTGCCCCTCAGACAAATCAGCCATCAACAAGCATATAGAAATAAGCAACATTTACATATCATTCAAAAGAGACCATTAAAAAGCCAAAAGGAAATAAAAACTCAAAAAAAAAACCCTTATGCTATCAATCAACACAATATAAGCAGAGATTAACATCAAGATTAATACTAGATCAACAATGAAGAAGTAAACAATGCCCCAATCAAGGAACTACCAATGCAGACAAACAAGCTAACAATAACAATAGTCTAATCAAGAACATTCTCACCAACACTGACAGGATAAACCAATTGTGTATACGTAGTGAGCAAGCCCCACTCATTTGTAGCACTGATAATGTTACCTAGTTGGTTAATGAAATGCCTGCAAGAAAACAGCCAGGCTCAGAGGTACAAAGGACCCCTGACTTTTTAAACAGTTTGTAGAATGTTCTTTAAAAAAAACAGTTCAATCCTCAGCTATAAATTCTCTTCTATCACCTTGCTACTTTACCTTCTCACATTTTCATTCCAGGAAACTGTCAATCATTTTCCTTTCTAAAAGTAAATTCTCTTGTACATATGCACTTTCTATGTATAAATGTATACTCACACACAAACTTAAATTCTGTGTAAATACAAAGTTAAAGCATTTTATATTACACCAAAGTAGTGCTTATATCATATCTATATTTATATATGATTCTGTCTATGTACACAGCCTATTATTTTTTAATCATTTCAACAAACTGAGGTGAAATTTTCTTGGAATAGTTCTGTTTCTAATTCTGGAACACCTCCCAGTCCAACTTTTAATTTTGTTTCCATCTGTGATTAGCAAGATTCATACTTGGGATGATGGAACTTCAATCCACAGGATGGAACTCATGTTTTTCACTTCCTCTGCTCTCAGTGATCAATTTTAAAAGTTAGCAAAGCTTAAATAAATTGGCCATTATAACAGAAAAGAAGTTGTTTATCAAATTTCAGCAATTCTTTCTCTATTATATAAAATATCCCTATTGGTAATTTAAAGTTAAACCAAACCATTTATTATGACTGGCTCAGAAATAAGGAAGTTTTTACAGCTACATCTAAAGTTCAAAGTATTTAGTGAATACAGTAATTACAAGAAAATAGTAATAAAGTTATCTAGTTATTTACAAACCAAACTGCCCCTATCTGTCATTTCTTCTTTTTGATCAATACCATAAAATACCGGGACATGCCGTATTGAGAATATGGATACATACATATATAGGTTGAGGCTCTTAACCCAAGAAGCATTTTATAGACAAGAAACAGTAGGTAAACACAATGGCTAACTTATTGTGAGACACTAAACTCTTATTAACCGTTATTATAAATATTTAAAGTAAACCAAAGGGTTTTTTATTTGGAATAGGTAAGACTGAATTTGAAATTGAGTTATGTACAAATGATGGATAAATAATAGCTAAAAAGTATGAATTTAACTTAAAAATTGAAATAGAAGATGAAGAATGCATAATAAAATGGTCTAAAAATTTGGTTATAATATACAGATGGAAAATGGTAAATATGTGGTTGAAAGGATTAAAATTTGCACTGTAATTATAAACTTAAAGAGAATATATGCATTTTAAATTATTTTAAGTTCATATTTATATGTTTATTTTAAGAGCTATTTCTAAAGAAAGACTTCATAGTAAAATTCTCTAGGCTTACTATACACACTGAAGCTTGTCTCTCTCTTGGTTTTATGCACAACTGTATTCTTTTCATTTAAGCATTAAATTAAATAGGGAGATGGTTTTAATCTCTTCATGTGTTATAATTGAATTACCTTAATTCTGACATAAACTATAATCTGAGTGGCAATCCATCAACAGCTGTATAATGTTTTCTGACTTTTATAGATACTTGAAACTGTAAGTACATTGCCTGGCAAATACTTGATATCAAAATTTGTCCCCGTTAAATAATTGCATAACACTGTACTTTCCAAGGAATTGCATTTTCTTCTTGTTACTGTTCCAGGGAAAACCATTCATTTACCTACCATTTCTAAGCCAATAAAAGAGAATATCTAAGATAACAGAATATCTAATGTAGCTAAGAATGGAATGGAATGGAGGAGAGGACAGGAGATCTAGTTCCCCTGCAGCATATTCTAAGCCATATGAACTCTAAATCCCTCCAAACGATTCACAGTCAGCATACATATTCTGCTGTTATATGTCATGATTACAGACTTAGGCTGGCTAATCAGGGTTATATATTTCATATTGGTTTCAGGGGCGGGTTCCTCTTACCTGGCTATCAGTGCGCAGCGCGCGCATCATCACATTTCCCGTGCGCGCACCCTCGCTATGTGCGCATGTCCCCTCGTGCGATTTTGCTTCTGTGCATGTGCAGGAAGCAAAAAATCACCAAAATCTCGCTAGGGGACAGACAAATGCACGCAATTTTGGCAATTTTTTTCTTCCGCGCATGCGCAGGAAGCAAAAAAGGCCAAAAATTAGGGAAAAAAGATGACGCCATTGGATGGACTGGCAAAGACGGCACCGGAGCTGTCGCACGCAAATTGCGCCATTGGCGGATCCCTACCGGAACGGCGCCCTGGACCGCACCGGTAGGAACCCGCCACTGATTGGTTTCTCAGTGATCAAAGAGCAAGTTAAAATTTCATTTGTTATGAATTCCACTTTGATCATAAGAAAAAAAAAGTTCTTCTTACAGGATCTTACAGGATCTTACACGATCAAACAATCAATGTAGATAAGTCCAATTGAAACTTTTCTTCAGCTTTCATAGCCCTAGTACAGGTGAATTTTCAACTCCATAAAGACAAGATTCCTTATTTCCTCATTTTGGTGACACTGTAGTTTGCTGATTTATGGTTTATCTGTTGCTTATTTTAAGAAAAGTCTGTTTTTTTTCTTTAAATTAGCAACAGACAAAATATAAATCAGCAAACTGTGCTGACATCTAAGTCATGAAATGTAAAATGACATGATTAACAAATATTGCTTTATGTACTTGGACTAGAATTTCTGAAGCAAATATATAAGTCATAGCATTATCTTCTAAAAGCTCGGAAGACTAAACCTCTGGTCCCTGTAACTGACCCAGATTGGATCCTGCATAGAATTAGTTCCCCATGAATGGCCATGATGACAAAATAAACTTGAAATGTTATCCAGAAAATATACAACTGACAAACAATGGCCATGAAGTTCTAAACTGCTTTAGGCTCCATCTATCTTTAAGAGCATTGTGAAAAGTCAAACAGAGTCAAAGTTGTAAATCTTATTATCTCTTTCTCTAATAAATGTTTGTTTATTACTGTTTATTTATTTATTTGTTTATTATTGCCCCTTTATCTTACATAAGGGATTGCATACTATCGTAAAATCCCTCAATACAGTTCCTTCAGGTGAATAAAAGATTTATACAATCCGAAAAGAAACCAGAGCAGATCAAGATCTTCATATATTTAAGTCTAGCTACTCAAGCTTCTAGTTGGATTATCTATTCCCAAAATGCACAGAGATCAGCATTAGCCATCAGAGCTTATTATTTTGCTCGAAGTACTCAGTTTATATCTGTTACTGTAAGTTTTTGAGAGCCAAAGCCTGAGCATAGTTGCTATATGAATCTCAGCTAGGACCATATAATGACATGCCTTCCCTAGAGACTCCAAATTAATGTTTAAGAACATTTTGTTAATTACTGGATCCAAGTGGGCTATTCTAGCTAGGAGGAAGCAGGAGTAACTACCGTATTTTTGGAGTATAAGACACACCTTTTTCCCCCTAAAAGAGGGTGGAAATGTTGGTACATCTTATTACACCGAATACAGCCATTTTTGGCCTCCCGAATCCCCGCCCCTGCATCCCATTTTTGCAAAAAATGGGCCTATTTTTGCGAAAAATGGGGTGCGCAGAGGGTTTGGGAGGCTTGCAGAGTGCTCCTGGGGGCCGGGGAGGACAGTCTTACTTACCTCTTCAAAATCTTGGTGCATCTTATACACCGGTGCATCTTATAGTCCAAAAAATACGGTAAATTTGAAACCAATAGTTGGATAAATATTTTACTTACTGGCTGAAATGGTTGCACAACCCTCTTGGATTTGTGCACTTAACAATGGCAGAGAACTCTAAATCTTCTTAGAAAAAAGCAATCCAAAAGAAATTGAGTTATTACAGCTTTTCTGATGATGTTAATCTACCATTAGGGCCATATCAAGATAAATTAACCTTAAGGTAAAGTATTTTAGACATAATAGATCAAACAGAATCTGCTGCCTTTCGTAGGCTATATAAATCATTGAATGTTAGTTCCCCAACTGCTTCAAATGTATACCAAATTGCAGTACCTAAATGGAGAGCTGAACCTCATTTTAAGGAAGCTGTTTTGGAAGGGAAATACAAGAACATTTCTTTAGAAACATGATATTGTTTCAGTGGCACAATTGTTTAAAAATTATGGCCCATGTTCTTTCTTTTTGTCATTGTTATAAATACATTTGCCACTAGCTAATTAGCTGTCTCTTAAATTTCCAAGACAATCTTTACACTATTTGTCAAGATAATTTTACAGAATTGGTTATACTACTGGTATGTTTAGACTTCACCCACAAAGGATCAGTGACATTGATATAGTTAGGTATCGATTTTATTTTATTTTATAAATTTATTTAAAGCTTTTTGTTTCAGCTTAAAAATATGTTTCCATTTGTTTTACATTAAGATGAGGTCAGACATACAGCTATTTGTCAAAGTACAGAATAAATGACTTAGAGCAATGATTCCATTGTTACTTTAGGACAAAAAGAATTAAAGAAGTATTTATCCAACATAGCTCAAGCTATAGCTTGGCAAAAATATGGTGCTAGACCTAGAAAAATCTAATATTTGGAAGCAATGCTTCTACTTATTTTCTTCTAATCCTACTTAGAGACATTTCATACCATAAAAGTATGTGAAGTCTGAAAAAAGGTGGGGGAAGAGGAGGTTATATGTCTGTTTATTGGCCTATAAAAAGTACATTTTTTAACAATAAAAATGTTAGGAAATCATAGTACAAATTTCCTAACACTTTGCCACCATAAATTTGATGAAATGAACCCTAAGGCTGAGGTCATTGCATGCAACTTGCAGACATGAGTTTCCTGCCCTGATTTATAGGAGACGCTTCAGATAATCCTTCTGCTTGCATCCATAACAACAGGCTTGCAAGAGTAATAGCAGAGACTTTCCTTAGGTAATCCCTTAAGTAATTGTAAGTGAGAGCAAAGAAAACTGGGATGTTACAATACATTTGTAGCAGTTGTGGGTTGTAAATTATTTTGCCACTGGTTCGCGCACGTGCTCGCGCGCTGGTGCACCGCTTCTGCACATGCGCAGAAGCGTCCCGGGTGGGTAGGCGGAGCATCCCAGGTGGGTGGGCGGAGCATCCCGGGTGGGTGGGTGGAGCATCCTGGGTGGGTGGGCGGAACCTTCCTCTGCCGACACTAGCGGTTTTAAGAACCGGTCCGAACCGGGAGCAACCCACCACTGATTTGTAGACAGATTAAAGCATGGGTGGCCAAACTATGGTTCTTTGAGGACCTGTGGACTTCAACTCCCAGAATTCCTGAGCTAGCCATGCATGCATGGCTGGCTCAGGAATTCTGGGATTTGAAGTCCACAGGTCCCCAAAGAACCATAGTTTGGCCACCCCTGGATTAAAGTGATTTGAAAGCATCTGATTGTTACTTAGATTAGGG
Organism: Diadophis punctatus similis; assembly: GCA_023053685.1. NCBI lineage: Eukaryota > Metazoa > Chordata > Lepidosauria > Squamata > Dipsadidae > Diadophis > Diadophis punctatus. Next base: position 33,564,630 of record JALIGW010000005.1, on the reverse strand, counting down.
GAGAAGAAGGTATTTTGGGATTAGTTTGCTAGTGCCAGTTGCAAAAATTCTGATCTGATTAACTTCTCATGAGGAATGTCTGGCTAAAGTTTACCTGAATGTGTATAGAGATTCTCAGTCATCCAGGTCATGGTTGTCCCAAAGGTGCTTTTTCAAGAGGCAATTGGATTTTCTTTGTTTTATCTTGAAGACCTTTTGCTTCTCATCCAAGAAACTTACTCAGTTCCGGAGTTCTTTAGTTTGGAACTGAAGAAGCTTCTTGGATGAGAAGTGAAATGTCTTCAAGGAAAAACAAAGGAAGTCCAGTTGCCACTTTCTTACCTCTAGGCAGGGATGGAATAGCTTGTGTTTGAAGGACTGGAAACACAATCCTATAGTTCAAAAACAAACTCTTATAGGAGAATAATCACAGCTACTATTCTCTATGTGTTAAACTTCAGAATTATATCCAAGCTTGGTGAATTCTGTAAAAAAGAAAAGAAAAGAAAACATACTGTATATTAAAATGCTGAAAGTTCAAAAAAAAAAACCTGAATATTTTGCGTCCTGAGAAATAACAATTCAATTAACTTAATTATTTGTGATTATAGTCTTGGATTATTTTTAAACAATAGGGTTTCATGAGTGTTTAGGGCCACATTGTATTAAAATATGGCTTTTCAATTAAGCCTTCTTTCAAAGTAGCAGTTTGAATTCTGCTTCTAGAAATGTTTCCATCAGCAGCAACTTATACCAGAGCCCATTGTTCTCCCCCTCAAACATTTGATTCCTTCCAGTCTTCAATTCTTATAATTTCTAACCAACAACAGACAAAACAAAGACATTTCATTGCTTTTACTATCAGGGTGTATCTATAGCTACGTGAGAAGTATCCATACATCTTCAACAGTATTCAGATACTATCTTATATGCTTACTAAAAGCGGTAATAACTAGTGCTTTCTTTCTGAACCATAGGGGACAAAGGAAAAGCTTTTGCAATAGCTGTTATTAACTGCTGACGTCTTCTGACACTGAATCATTCAGTCTCCAGTTAACTTATGGCATCAATTGTTTCATGTATTAAACAAACAAAACCACTAAATCCTACCCCAAGAACCTTATGAGATAGCTTTGTAGCCACCATGACAAGCTGATACTTTATAGTTCAAATTACCACTGGTAATAGTTTTTCCAGGCTTGGAAGTGGAAATGCAAGTGGAAGAAAAGTAAAGATCAAAGAGACAATATTTTCAAAGTAATGTATCAATTGAATTCCACCAAATAGAGGCAAAAATATAATTAAGATTACGATAGTAATCTTTTTAATTAAGAAAACATATTCCTTGACTTAATTGCTTAATCCCATAATTGCTAAAAGGTTGAATATAACAAACTATACTTTCACCAACCTGCATGCTATTCTTTCTATTCCATTAGATGTGAGGAATACTCCAAGGACCTATCAGATAAAGTCATTCAGTTGTGTTCAGAATTGGTCCTGTCTTTGATTGGTACTGTCTTGTCCTATTGCCTGGGTGGTGGTTGACCCATAACTCCTGACAAAGTAGGCAGGATCTTTGGGACTGTTAAGCCAGCTATCTCTCCTTTAGATCCATGGCCTTCCTGTTTAGTTAAGACTGCCCAGGAGGTGATATATGGTTGAGTCCATTCTCAATCATATCAGGATATTGATTATTTTTAAACCTCTTATTAATAAGTTAATGTTGAATAAATGTTTTTATTCTTTGGGTTGCTTGATCACCAAATGTTGGCTTAGAATCTTTTGAGAAAAGAAATGCATTGTTGTATGTGAGGGAATAGAACATCTAGTGTAGAGACTTTATGTATGCCTTGAAATAAGCTGGTAAAAAACTTCCTACATCACCTTTATTTTTAGTCTGTTGCTAGGTAAAACGATGCCTGAAGAAAACTGTATCAAAGCAATAGTTAGATCAAACACTAGAGAAAATGAATTGAACAAAAACTACAGGCAACATCTACATAATACCTCTTTATTGGATTAAAGGGTGTTAACGTTCATAGTAATAGATGAAAGTTGCCTGGATGACAGTTTAAGAGTTCTCAAAACTGAAAACATTACCTACCCATTTGCACTATTATGATAGCAGAACAGTCATTATTTTCTAAGTTTTGAGCTCAATACAATCATACCATAAATTATTGCTCAAGTCAAATATGGTTGTCATTCTGATCAACAATAAAACTTGAAATGAGTAATAAATCTCAGTCATCAATTTCTGCAGTCTGGAGTCTGGAGTACAATGCTACTTTACCTGAACTGATTCAGGTAAACAAGGTTCAACTTTAAGACTTGATGCTGAATGAACAGGACAAAATGTTTCATTTGGCTAAACTGTGGTGTCTTCATTGTGGAATACTTTAGTATTCCATAAACTTAAATGAGTAAACAACACAGATTATTTTTTGTTTTTACAAATCTGTCTGTTTTGCATTCTACATGTTCACAGCCAATGTGCATCACTAAATTACAGTACATTGCAGAGCTGTGAGCTGAACTTTGGATAACAAAAACCCAATGCTTTGAGCGGGAAGATATTCCAGCTAAATATAAATTACTTTTTGATTATCAAGCAAAGGGAATTTCCTATGGTTTTCAGCTTTGTTTTTGTTATAGCAGGAGCTCTTTTATATTTCCTCACATATTCTTTTTGCCCTTTGGTCTCCTCTGTTGTATGGGGTTTCCCCCCCCCCCTCCTGGCCTCTTTTCAAATTGAATAATTGAGCCTGACGTATCTTACAAATCATGTAATTAAGAAACAATGCACGCAAAAGAGAGTCCTGGCAGAATCAATTTGTTAGTTAATATCCTGAGGCAAAAAGTCCAGGCCAGATAAAATCATTTGCCACATTGACAAACTATCATTATGTTTCAAGGATAGCTTGGGAAATGATGATTCCATTGTAGACAATAAAGAATGAGCAAATGCAGTAGAATGGTTTTGAACAGTGGAGCAAAAAAGGGCCGGCAATAAGACTGTAATAGGAAATGCTTACCAAAATATTACAATTAACATCAAAAGCTCGTAAGAGAAGGTTTTGGCCCTGGTTCCTTTTTACCCAGAGCAAACTGGTATAACTTCATACATATAAGCAAATAAATGTGTAGCACATTTGTATCATGTTTTCCTAAAGAGAAAAGGAAGCAAAATATGGATCATGGTTCAAAGCCTATGCTCATATTATATTTTACTTTCATGGGAAACATATTTATATTAAACAATAACAGAGAAGAAAAGATAAAGATACAGATACAATTTTCTAATGTTACTGGACAATGAAATATCATCATGGTGTCGTCTATTTATTTCTCAGCATACAAGTTAAGTTCAAACTGAGCATAATAGATACTGTTAGTGAAAAGAGGAAAATCCAGTGGTGGGCTACTGACAGTTCAGACTGGTTTGGGCGAAACGGTAGTTCTGATGATCAGCTGGTCCTGCTCACCTGCCCCCGCCCTATCCTGTCCTATATTTCCTTCTTTCTGGCTCAGCTGATGCGCGCGGCACAGCTGATTTCTGCGTCTCTGCTGTACTACTTACCAGGGCTGCCTTAGAAGGTAAGAAGCTGAGCTTCAAATTGCTGTATTTTTAACACTGCGCGCAAGCGCGTTAGATGCGTGTGCAAAGCGTGCGATCACCGTACCGGTTGTTAAACCGGTTGCAGCCCACCACTGGGGAAATCCTTAAGCTTGTAGAAATGGGATTTGAAAATGCATTCAATTAAGTGGAAGGAAGGACCTCTTCTTGCATTTTGAATAGATCTTTTTAATGTGCATTTTTATTGGGTTCTACTAATCTAGTTGAAATATTTATATTGCTACTCCTGTACGATATGCCACCCTCTAAATAAATAAATACTGCATTAGGTTTATTGTTCATGCCTTCCAAAGATAATGTTCTAGAAAGGGAAGTGATCAGGGATGGAGAAAAGGGAAGAGTAGAAAAAGTAAATACAGTGCATGTTGTTTGATGACAGAAAAATATGAAATATGGCAAGATATTTGAAATTAAGATATAATTTTTCATTTTACAATGTTACTGTCAATTTATTTATTTATAAAATAAGTGTATATGGCTGTCCACATTCAATACATAACCCTCGATGGCTTAACTAACCACTCCATGAGAAAAAGAAAAAGAAAACTTAAAAATATACAGTTAAAATAATCAAATACAAGTCAAAGCACTACATAATAAACTCACACTGTAAACAGACAAGTATTGCCCTCTTTTCAACATCTGATGCCTAACATCTGGGGAAAAAGCTGGGTCTTAATGGGCTTCCAGGAGGACAAGAGGGTTGGGCTTATTTCCTTATAGTTGCCAGATAAGGGAAAGGAAAGGAAATGTGCAAAATCAGAAGGTTATGCAGGGTTGTGAAAAGAATACTTTTTGTACTACAGTAGAAGTGTAGTACAAGGAGAGAAGTAACTTAGAACTAAGGAGAAATTTCCTGACAGAACAATTAATCCGTGGAACAGCCTGTCTCCAGAAGTTGTGAATGTTCCAACACTGGAAGTTTTTAAGAAGATGTTGGATAACCATTTGTCTGAAGTAGTGTAGGGTTTCCTGCCTAGGCAGAGAGTTGGACTAGAAGACCTCCAAGGTCCCTTCCAACTCTGTTGTTATTATTATAGAAGTGTTTAATAGGAAAATTAATCATTTTCATTTCCAAATAGAGTTTCATTTTCATGTTTTGAAAAGATACAGATACCAAGCACAACAACCTTCCTATAGTAATAAAATGAACTGCCACAGACTAATTTTAGTTTAGACCTTTTTTTTTTTGCAATTGGTGCTTCAATTCAAACATATACATTGTGGAAGTGTCTTCTTGATGTGCTACACTTCTATGTCAGTTTTGGTAGTCTTACATTGCCGGAAAAAATGAATATTTAACCACTGCATGTGATGATGCATTCCTTGTTATCAAATTTTAACTTTATGTATTGAAAAGGAATAAAAGCAAGCAATATATCCAAAATCCTAAATAATACCCCCAAAGTGCTAGGAAATGCATATTACAATTAATTTTTATTTGTTCCATATTTAAAGGATATCCCTTGCTTTGGGATTATGATCAATTCTTTATATCCTGAACCTTTAAGTTGGAAAACTGTGCTGTTGGCCCCGTGCTCTGGAACCAACTTCCCCCAGAGACCCGAACCATCCCCACTCTGCTGGCCTTCCGAAAAGCCGTTAAAACATGGCTTTTCCTGCAGGTGGGGGGGATAGCTTAATCCACCTGAGATCACCCCCCAAGTATGTATGATATCGAATGAATGTTGCTGTTTTAATATTGTTTTTAATAATTTGTATTTGTTTTTTAATTACTTGCATTTTGATTATTCTTGTATTTTTTCTGTTGTACGCCGCCCTGAGTCCTTCGGGAGTTGGGCGGCATATAAGAATAACAAAAATAAATAAAATAAAATAGTAACTACTTCAATCACTTTTAATCAGTGCTTAATTGTCGCTGTTGTAAGAAGGTTGCTATACTGAAATTGCAATTACAGGTAAATTTAAAAATCAATTGCAAATAAAATCTTCAGTGAATGATGCTAAAAAGATTAGAAGGACTCAGATACATTCACACAAAGGCAAACCTTGTTGGCACATCATGAAGATAATTCTGCTGTAATGTGATATAAAGAACATTATCCAATCTAAGTGCAGCTGGTTAAGAGATGCCAACAATGCAGGAATCTCAAATGGTAACTGTAGTCTCTTATTCCTTTTAAAACTCAAAGATATTTGCCTCTGATGAGGAATTTTGCTCTCTAAATAGAAACTGCAATTAATATTTTCTGCCAATAAACATTATTTTCTTGTATGTAAATTCTATCCTTTCTGTAGTTTTAAGATTTGTGGACATCCATCAGAGTAAAGAAGCTAAAACTGAGCTACAAAATGATTACTCTGGAAAAAAAAAGATCAGTTTATGGAATATCCTTAAGCAAAGAGTCCACTGCATAGTATATGTAATATTCAAATCCTTTGAGAATTTGTCAAGAACAGTTTGAAGCAGTACAATCAATCAATCAGCCAACCAACCAACCAACCAATCAATCAATCAAGATCTTTTTAACAGATTAACAGAGTTGGAAGGGACTTTGCAGGTCATCTAGTCCAACCCCCCGCCCAAGCAGGAGACCCTACATTTGCCTCTACCTAGGATCGAACTCACAACCTCCTGATTGTGAGGCAAGAGCTCTACCTCTAGGCCATAGAGAATGGATCTGTTGGTCTATGTTTACTGAAGAAGACAGAGAAAGAAAATTGGAACCAATTACCCCCTGAGATCCGGACTGCCCCCATTCTATTGGCCTTCCGGAAAGCATTGAAGACCTGGCTTTTCCGGCAGGCTTGGGGCCGTTGATCTCGCAATTTGCGAGGTCCAGCCTTGAATGATATGTATGTGATTTTTAACTGTTTTTTAATCTTTTATGATGTTTTTAAATGTATTTTCTATATCCTGTTGTAAGCTGGCCAGAGTCCTTCGGGAGTTGGGCGGCATAGAAATACAATAAATTAAATTAAATTAAATGTTGAGGTAATATGAAAGAAAAAATGGTCCAAAGTTGAGGAGCCTGTGCTTATATATACTCCAAGCAGCCTCTGAAACCAGAGTATTGGTCAGCAAAATCTGATCAAACATGGACGAATCAGTTTCCTATGTGATGAACAGAAAATTTGTATAAGCTCAGTATTACCTTAAGTCTTAGCACAGTTAGCATCCAGCTGATATAATTGGGGTCAAAAGACAAACAAGGTCAAACCTGATTAGTACTTGGATGGGAGCATCAGGAGGCCATCAGTGGGAAACTATTTCCATATTTTTGAAAAGAAAACCACATGGATATGTTGATGATGTCACCTGGTGTTACGTTCATCTTGAAATAGACTGTTATTTTTCTGCAGCAGACTACAAGATCAGCGGTGAAATCTACTTACCTTTCCTACCAGTTCAGAAGTGCGCGCTTTGGGCGTGCCACCGTTGTGCACGCTTTTTTACCCCCTGTGCATATGCAGAAGCCTTTGTGCATGCGCAGAGGGTTAAAAACAAGAAAATGGCGACATCTGGGTGGGTGGGCGGAGCCTTGCACTGCTGCCGCTACCGGTTCTCTGAACCACCGGCGCCGCTGCTACCAGTACGCCCGAACTGGGCCGAACCAGTAGCATTTCACCACTGAAAGGTGTGCAAATATGGATATGCAGACATTTAAAGATATGCTTAAATCAATATTTTACTGGATACACAGTATAGTATACATACTATTGTTTAAAAAGCAGCATGTTCATGTCCATGTTCAGTAATCATCTGATGTTGAGCTTGACTTGAAGGCATCTTTTTAAACTGCAAGTTCAAATATAACAGAATCTCTCAAAATTGTCTACCAACACAAATCATCACACCAACCCTGCTTTCCTATATTTGCCAAAATGGCCTTAAATAATAGAAATTCAATGTGGACAAGATCAAGAGAAAATTATTTTCCTTCTCAGATTTATTTGATCTCAAGAATAATTTTAATAGTTATGAAGTGTGTTTTTCATTGTAAGATAATTCCTGAAATTGTTTCTATTTTGTAGTTCACTAGGCAAGAAACAGACCATAATAGATACAACAGCATTTATTGACTGAAAACTGGAACTGAGGGACTGCAGGCAAATCCCTGTAATTTATACTCTGGGCCCACAGGGCCTTAACCAATCATAATACTTGAACAAGCCCACCCAAATATGAATGTTCTAAGTTTCCCTCCAAAACAGTTAACATTTAGGGTCATGGAGTTAACATTTAGGGTCATCTAAAGGTTAGTTTCACTTTAGCAGGGCTAAACACAACTATATATATTCCATACATAACAGTTTCCTTCCAATTATCACTTTAGAGAACAATTATACATCTCTATTTATAATTATCTCACAAAAATGGTTTTTTGAATATTATATTTGGACTGCTATTTAATAATTAGAAATATCGATATTTTAATTTGTTTCTTCCTAATCATGTAATCCTAATTTTTGTCTCTTAAGAGGTTCAAAAAAAAACCTCTTTATGCCTGCCAAAGAATAACCAATGTTATTCAATGCTGTGAAACTACAATCCATGCAACTGTCAGACAAACCACATGACATAAAATAACAACCAGAAAATAGAAGCCTGTCATTTTCTAGAAATTTCTCTGCAAGCTTGGGAATATGCTTGATTAAACTATATTTAGCCTATGCTGAAAAACAACACAAGTAGATATTAATAGTAAATTTACTTTACAACATAGAATAAGTATATATTTTTTCCTTAAGAATGTTAAATACAGTAATATGCCAGTTGTACCATTAAAGAGAACAGATGTTGTGGAGGTAGAAAGTAACAATGTCTTTTTGGAAGTAAAGTTGTTTAGGCTCTGTCGACTGACCTGTACTGTATCTTCAAATGCATAGAACATTTTTTGATTCAGCAGGCAATCTATTAGCCTTCTTACTAAGAAAGGTACATTTTGCACCTCAGGTAAAATATCTTAGCTTGCTTTAAAAAAACTACCACAACACAATAGGGATATTTAAGCATTCCCATGAGCTCATAAAAAACTGCATTAAACAGCCACCTAATTCTTCACTTCAGGCATATGTTTGCAGTATAAACATTAAAGCCTGCTATAAAAATTACTGAATAACTTTCTGGAATTATAATTAACATAACGGCTTTCTGTTATTATTACCAGATGTTCATAATCAGTGATCAGGAAGAAGAGACATAGAAACTTCTCCCTTCAATCACTGAAGAAGGGTTACTCTACTTATGTAGGAAGGAGAAAAGCATTTTGTCAGCTAGACTCTTGATTTAGCTGACAAAATGGATGATGATAATGATGGAAGAGAGAAGGAAATTCCTTTTGAAAGAATGGAGAGGTAAGGGACAGTATTCAGGTAAAGTGAATGGATTAAGGTGTCCTTATTGTATGGTAGACATTTATTTGGAGTAATAACATAAATCTAATGGGATTATTCAAATACTTTGGCCACCTAATGAGAAGGAAGGACTCACTGGAGAAGAGCCTAATGTTGGGAACGATTGAGGGCAAAAGAAGAAGGGGATAACAGAGAATGAGACGTTGTACTTACCTGAGAAGTCCATTCTCGTAGGGTGGAGCTAGCCGCCAAGAATTGGGTTGGCACAGCCTTCTAGCCAATCAGGACTGAGTCTGGAAAAAGTATAAATAGTGGCTCTAGGGCCTAGTTCCCCCTCTTTTGACGAAGGATGAATGCCAGACTCGATGTGCCAATTAAAAATTCAACCAAGTTTATTGAAGAACGACAGTAGAAATAGTGCTAAATACCTATAGATCTAACTACCTATGTACAGAGATAAGCCTATGGAACTAATACCTACATACCTAATCACGCATAAACAATACTGCCCAGCCAGGTAATGGGAGGGACTTGGCGGCTAGCTCCACCCTACGAGAATGGACGTCTCAGGTAAGTACGTCTCATTCTCCATAGTGGGTGGAGCTAGCCACCAAGAATTGGGACATACCAAAGTAGTTCAGTCCCTAGGGTGGGCCTCCTGATCCTGGCTGGGACCCCCACTGCCCAAAGTCACCTGTTCTAACACTCTGCGCCCAAAGTCAGCCTCCTGAGAGGCAAAAGTGTCCAGTCTATAGTGCCGAACAAACAGCGTGGGGGATGACCAAGTGGCCGCGCGGCAGACCTCTTCAATGGAAGCCCTGGTGTTCCACGCTGCAGTGGTGGCTGCGCTGCGAGTGGAATGGGCAGTGATCTTGGTGGGTCGTGGCAAGGACAGCTGTTCATCGGCAAGGGCGATGACAGTACGAATCCACCGACCCACCATGGGAGAGGAAGCTTTCCTTCCCAATGACGTGGCATGAAAGGAGACAAACAATGCCTCAGTCTTACATGATACAGATGTTCTCTGGATATATATGTCCAGGGCACGTCTCACGTCCAGGAGGTGCCACTGTCTCTCAGTGTCAGAGGATGGGGAAGGGTAAAAGGAAGGTAGCACAATCTCCTGAGCCCGGTGAAAGTACGAGTTTACCTTTGGCAAAAAGATGGGATCCAACCTCAATACTACTCTGTCCTGGTGGAAAACACAGAGGTCACTCCTCACCAATAGGGCTGCTAGTTCAGAGATACGATGGGCGGATGTGACAGCCACAAGGAAAACCACCTTGTAAGTGAGGTGTGCAAGGGAGACAGACTGCAATGGCTCAAAAGGGGCCCCTGTGAGTGCCAGAAGTACCTTGGACAAGTCCCAGGTGGGGTACCTGTGCACCACAGGTGGGCAACGATTGATTGCACCCTTGAGGAACCTGGAGATCAAAGGGTGAGCCGAGAGCTGTCCCAAGGATGGGCAAGACAAGACGGTGGAGAGGGCTGCTACCTGACACCGGAGGGTACTTGGAGAGAGACCCTTGGCTAACCCCTAGCGGAGGAATTGTAGCACATTAATGACAGAAAGGTCCACTGGGGAATACCCCTCCCTAGCGCACCAAGAGCAGAAGGCCTTCCAAGAGGCTGCATAGATGCGTTGCGTGGATGGCCTACGAGAGTCAAGCAAGACCTCCATGACGTCCTCAGGGATCTGACGGCTCCTCAGAGTGAGCCGCTCAAGTACCAGGCAGTCAGTTGCAACCAGTGAGGCTCTGGATGCTGCACTGACCCCTGGACAAGTGACCACTCTGTCGGAGGGATCCTCCAAGGTGGTGAAACCGACAGGGAGACCAGATCGGCCTACCAGGCTCTCCTTGGCCAGTGAGGGGCCAGGAGAATCAGTTCAGCTCTCTCCTCCAGCAGCTTCTGAATGACCTGAGGGATGATGGGAATGGGGGGAGGGATGTGTAAGGCAAACCCTGAGGCCAAGCGCAGCGAGGGGCGTCTGTCCCCTCTGCTCTCTGAGTCTGGTACCTGGATAGAAACCTGGGCAGTTGAGCATTCCCTGGGGTGGCGAAGAGGTCTGTGAGTGGCAGACCGAAGTGACCTACTAATTGCTGAAATAGGTCTGGGTGGAGACTCCACTCTGCCGGGTCGATCTGGTGCCGGCTGAGCCAGTCTGCCCTGGTATTGTTCACTCTGGAGATGTGCTCTGCAGAGAGCGACATCAGGTTCCATTCTGCCCACAGTCCCAACTGCATGGCCTCTGTCATCGGTTGTCTGGCCATGGTCCCCCCTTGTCTGCTTATGTGGGCCTTGGTGGTCACCTTGTCCGTGAGGACCAATACATGGTTGTTTGCCAGCCGAGGCCTGAAGTGCTGTAGGGCAAGAAAGACAGCTCGTAATTCAAGGATATTTATGCTTAGAGTCACCTCTGTCTGAGACCAGGTGCCCTGTGCTACCTTAGACCTTGCACAGGCCCCCCAACCAAGCAAACTGGTGTCTGTGGTGATGGTGAGCTGTCGTGGAGGCAGAAGGCAAGTGCCTTGTGGACCGCTGCCGTTGTCCACCATCGCATGGACTCTCTCACCGGACACGGGAGCCTCACCTTGACTGGGGAGGTGGCGTGTCCTAGAAGCTGAAAGGGGAGGAGAAGACCATTGAAGGTCCATGGAGGGTAAGTGAGCCCATGGGGTTCAGTGGAACCAAAGTTTGTTGCAGAACTAGCTGCGCTAATTCCAATAGGCTGTCTCTCAGTTCCTGGGACAGGAACCCTTACACTCCAGGGAAACAATAATGGCCCCCAGATGAACTATTCTGGTGGAAGGAGTGAGTTGGCTCTTGGATCAGTTGACCAAGAAGCCATGGTGGGTGAGGGTGTGAAGCACTACCTGGGCATCTCTCTCAGCCTGAGAAGGAGAGGCAGAGGAGATGAGGATGTCATCCAAGTAGTGCTGGACCCGGATAGGTATAGACCGAAGGAGGGCGGTCAGGGCAGCCAGGACCTTGGTAAAGACCCTTGGGGCTGAGGAAAGGCCGAATGGAAGGGCCCCGTATTCATAATGCACCCCTGCATAGCAAAAACCGTAAGTATTGGCGGTGAGATGGCCGAATTGGGATGTGGAGGTAAGCCTCCGAGAGATCTATGGATGATAGTAGATCTCCCTTCCTAATACTTGCCAGAATTGATTGCAGGGTGTGCATTTTGAATTTTTTATGGATGACATACCTGTTGAGGCGCTTGAGGTCCAAGATGGCTCTCCACCCTCCCGAGGATTTGGGCACTACAAACAAAATGGAGTAGAAGCCCTGCCCCTGTTGGTCCTCAGGCACCTGGTGGATGGCTCGAATGTCCAGGAGGTGCTGGATGGCCTGATTCATGAGGATCCATTTTGCAGAATTTGATGACAAGGGGCAGCGGAGAAGAGTCTCGGGTGTGTGTGTAATGAATTCAGGTGACAGCGCTGAAGCCAGGGTCTCACAAACCCATGCATCGTTGGTGATTTCCTCCCATCGACTGGCATAGGAAGCCAGGCGACCCCCAATGGGAGGATCGGCCGGAGGCTTACTTGTTCCGGCAGAAAAGGCGACCGCCGGCCCCTCTAAATTGGTTACCCCTGAAGGGTTGGCCCGAAGAGAATCTCTGACGGGAACTGTATTGCCCTTGGCTATGCCCTGATACAATCCCTGGTAGTTACCCTGATGTCTATTGGAAGACTGGAAGGCCCCCCTGGAAGCCCTCCTTGGTAAGGGGGTGGCACGGAAAGGGGCTTTCCAGGTGGCTGAGGGACGGACCTTGCGCTTGTCCTTAGTCTCAATCAGGATGGGATTCAGGGCCTCACCAAACAAGGACTGCCCGGTGATCGGGGCATAGGCTAAATTCCACTTGTACCGCATGTCAGTTGGCCAGCTGCGAAGCCAGGCCATCCGGCAGGTCACCACCGTGGACTCCATTGACCTGGCCTAGACAGCTGCTTGAGCTGCTGCTGCTTGAGCAGCAGGTTGATTTTGGCTTGTGGGTGGAGCTGTCTGGTTCCAAATGCCAGAGTGAGCTAATGAGAATTCCCTGGCATCCAGGGAACTCCCGTCCCCTAGGTCCCCCTCCCTGGGGGATGCTAGGTAGGAATGAGTATGGTAGAGTACTCTGGATAGGATAATTTCCTTTGTAAAAGGCATCATTTTAAAAATTAACTCCAATTTACAAATCCTGTTGTCTTTGTCTTAAAGTTCAGTTCATGAGAGACTGATATTTTCAAATACTGGGGAAATTGATAGTTTGTATATAGTTCCAGTTATGCTGGGCTCATAGACTCCAGAAAAAAGCTTGGTTTTAAACTGTTACTGGAGTGAATGCTCACTAGGCTGATTTGTTCCTTTTATGTGAGACCTGTAACTTACTACTTCTAAATTCTGCTGAAAGCCCTTGTTCAAGCCATTTTTAAGATATAGATAGAATCTTCATACTAAGTTGATATGTTTAGCTTGTTATTGTCATATATGAATACCTGAACATGCTTTAACAGGTACTCCTGAGGCAGACCTACAGACAGCTAGTCTGATTTTTTGTCAGCTCAATTCGAATAACAGTATCCATATTTATTTAAGGCCTCTGCCAACAAGGTAGGCCTCGGAGGCCTGGGTAAATTAGTAGGTCCAAACAGTCACTTAAAATGGCCACCGCCCTTAAATGAGGCCAACAAGATGGCAGTTGCCCTTAGATGGCAGCTGCCCTTATTAGGCCTTAAAAATGGCCACTGGCAAGAAAGGGCATCCAAAATGGCTGCTGCCCTTGATGTGGCTTCAAAATGGTCTCTGCCCACTTTTGATATTTGGAACAAAATGGCCACGCCCTTAGTGCCTTCAATTCTGAGGGCAATCAAAATGGCTGCAACCCTGTGGGAGGCTTTAAGACGGCCACCGGCACTCTCAAAGGCTGCCTCACTTACCAGGCTGAAGACAAGCAGAGCAATGCAGAGAAGCTCAAATGGAGGCAGATGGCCCAGGCACTAGAGACAGGTACAGACAGGGCCTTGGATCAAAAGAGCCTTGCCAGATTGCTGGCTCTTGTCACCCATTGCACAGAAGGCAAGTTAAATAAAGGAGGCCTCAAAAGAAAAAGGAATTTTTTTTAAGTGGGTGGTCCTGTGCAATTCAAAATGGTGGCCACCCACGAGGCACTCCTAAAATGGCTGACTGTCTCCTGAGAAGAAAGGAGTCTGCTAAGGCCTAGCCACTAACTGTCAGTTTTTGGGTCTCCTGGAGCAGACTGACTGATTTCTGAAGTTTCAAGCAAAAAGAGGGAGCAAGCCCTCAGGAAGCAGCACCCAGATTGCCAGCTTCCTCTGAGAGCAGGCACAAGACAGGGAGCAAAACACAGCAAAAATATTGCTTTCGGCTCAGCCTGGCTCAACATTGCTTGTCAGGCAATGGGCAATTCAGCAAGGAGAGGGAATGGCCCCCTTTAAGATTAGCAAGCTCGCCCTGCAGCTCTCAGATTGCAATGTATTTCGGCCTGGTCTCAATAAGCACGTTGCGATCGGCTACTAGATAAGCCAGGCGTTCTGTGTTCAGAAATAGCGTGCGGCTCTGATAGGCTGGGAGGCTCAATAAGCGCTATTTTAGCGCAGGCTGCAGGCACGCTTCGGCTGGAAATTGTAAATGATGAGGCCCTCGGACTGTCGCCGCCGCCCAGTCCGAACTGGCCCGTCAGTTGGGGAGTGCTGGAGATGGGCTCAGTATACTAGTAGGTCCGGTCAAGAGGGCTGAGGACAGCAGATGATGGCAATTTTTTTGTAGCCTCGCCCAGGGCCTGTAATCTGACAGAAGACAGTGAGGTTTGCCTTCCTCATGCAGCCACAGCAATATTAGAGCCAAAAAAACGGCAAATTTCTTGCCAGCTTCTGTCAGAGCCCAATGGGGATGGTACCAAGGCACCGTATGTCCCTTTGATGGTTAGGGACAGGTCCCACTCCCTCCACAGCCGGAATTAGTAGCCGGATTTAGAATGGAATTGGGCCTTCGGCTGGAGGGGCGAGTGGCAGCAGGCCAGAGGCCTGTCTGCCTTCTCCCAATGCAGATGTTATGGCACTTGGGGGGCTCGGTCAGGGACACTCACGATTGATAGCAGATGTTATTGGAATTGATTGCAGATGTTATTAGAGATATCATTTGATATTTGAATAGATGAGAGGCACTAGTCATTGGCTCGGACTGAGTCAAAAGAGGGGGAACTAGGCCCTAGAGCCACTATTTATACTTTTTCCAGACTCAGTCCTGATTGGCTAGAAGGCTGTGCCAACCCAATTCTTGGCGGCTAGCTCCACCCACTATGGAGAATGAGGTTGCTGGATGGAGTCACTGAAGCAGTCACTGTGAGCTTAAATGCACTCTGGGGGATGGTAGAGGACAAGAAGGCCTGGAGGAACATTGTCCATGGGGTCATAATGGGTCGGACACGACTTTGCGACTAACAACAACAATGGGATTATTTTTATTTATTAAAAATAATTGTGGCACACAATCATGAGGTAGGTTGGTGCCATGAGAGCCCGTTCTTTGCCTTTGTCAACTAATTTTTAACAGGGTTTAATTATTCTTACTTCCTTAGAATTTTTTTATTTTTTATTTTATTTTATTTTATTTTATATATTTTATTTTTTTTAGCTCTAACATTTTACAGTTTGCTGTTTACTATATACCATTTTTATATTTTGATGTTTTATTGTACACCTTTGAGAAAGATGGATGTTTCAAAAATGTGAAAAATTTAAAAAAAATAAAACAACTTCTAGAAAAAGTTATTTTAGCCTTTAATATTCATTAAAAAAGAGAGTTTTAAAAGAGTCCTACATGGTGATACAGCAACTGCCAATGAATAGAATTAGAAACAGGATCCATCAGAATGCATACAAATAAATATAAGAATTCAGATAGAGTGCAAGATAAGATGATTATTTGATTTGTTAATATTTTTATCTTATTTATTTATTTATTTATTATATTTAATAACTGCCTATCTCCCACTCTCTACACTTAGTATGTTGTCACTATTACTACTATTACTATCATTACTATTATTTAGCTCTCTTAATAGCTAATTGACATTAAGAGACTAGGTAGTAAGACTAAGTAATGCTACTATGTATGACAGCATATGTTTCCACCCCAGAATTGACAGGGTAGTCCCTCTGTTAAGAAATGTCATCTTCTCTGTCCTATGTGCCCTGTGGAGTAGCTTTTTGTCTTCTGTAAGGTGTTAAAAATGTAAGGTGTTAAAAATGTAAGGTGTTAAAATGGGACGCGGTGGCTCAGTGGCTAAGACACGGAGCTTGTCGATTGAAAGGTCGACAGTTCAGCAGTTCGAATCCCTAGTGCCGCGTAACAGGATGACCTTCCGTTACTTTTCCCAGCTTCTGCCAACCTAGCAGTTCGAAAGCACATTAAAAATGCAAGTAGAAAAATAGGGACCACCATTGGTGGGAAGGTAGCAGCGTTCTGTGCCCCTTTGGCATTTAGTCATGCCGGCCACATGACCACAGAGAAGTCTTCAGCTTTGAAACGGAGATGAGCACCACCCCCTAGAGTCAGGAACGACTAGCATATATGTGTGAGGGTAACCTTTACCTTTACCTTTAAGGTGTTAAAGACCTGATTGTTTCTTTAGGCATTTGGGATGAGACAAATAACAAGCCCTTATGACTAACTAGTTTGGATATTGTTTTTATATTGATTGTAAAGTGAACTGATCTTAAGTCTTCTGGCATGGATTATATTGATTGTTTCTAATTGTATTTTATTAATTGTGTTCTTTTGTTGTTCTTGACTTTCAAATTCTTTTCACCTTGCATCTCACCATTTTGAGATGGACAGCCATATAAATTGTTCAAATAAGTAAACAAACACAGAAATAAACAAATAAAAATATGACATATTTGGAAAGAAATATTTAATATTTTGTTTGCACTAGGAAAGGTGCTGACACTGATTTTACACAGTAAAGACAGAAGTGAATGAAATAAAGGAAAGATTCAGGCAGGTTTCCTGCTTAGATACTAACCTACCTTACAGATGCAAGTGCAAGAAACAACAATTGTCCATGTATGGATCCTGGAATAACTAACACTAGGAACGTCCATGTAGACTGCACTCAATACACCTCAAAGGTAGACAGCACTGGGAAATGCCATATTCCAAAGAATATCTCACCCCATTGATTCTGAGTTACAGAAGGTATGTATGTGATAGTTGTTAAAAAGGAAAGAATTGGGCCTTTGTCTGAGCTAGAGGAAAAATTTTGAATTCTCCTGGGTACTCATAAGCCCTGCTATTTCTTTCTGGAAAATCAGAAACAGAAAATAAGCACACACTTTTTTTTTGCTTTCTTACTGTTGGAATATCTATGCCATGCTAGTTTCTGTGGCCCTATCCTGACTCTTTGGTCTTAGTATTTTCATATTATCTTTCAACCATACTCTTTAATGAAAGCTCTGTATCGTTTGAACAGATAGCTGATTTTCTGGCTGTCTAGCACCAGTTTGTCTCCAGCTCCTGAGACTGAATGATTAATTTTTTGAGTTTGATTCTAGACTAGTTAGAAATTGCTGTGAGTTGATTCTGCCTTTACTAACCATAACCAAGGCTGTTAGCCTTTGGACAGGATACAAGTCAGTTGAAAGCCAAAGCAACATGAGAACTCTCTTTCTCGGTACATTTAATGAATAGCCAGATGGTAATTAGAGAAGCTTCTAACGAAGCTTTTTATCTTGACTTGTAATAAAAATATGGCTCTGTCACAATTTTATCTAGCCTTCATAAACTTTAGTTCAAAAGATTGGAATAAAGCTGAACTCATTTAAGGCAAATAGGTAACTTATATTAAATTTATTGCCTATACTGGGTTATAACCCCTACATACATCAGTTGTTATACTTGCCCCAGATTTGGAAGTCCCCATTTTGGGGGAAAGTCTGAGGCAAATAATTGTTGAATAGTTTCCCTCTCCCTTATCTGTTCAAATTTCATAATCTTCCCTAAATAAGATATAGACTTAATAATAATTACAGCGCATCCATTTTTGCTTTTGATAGGTTGGATAAAAGGAAAAAAATAGTCCTATGTATCAAAAGCAGTACTGCAAAAGACAGATTAGGCCTACAAATCAAAGATCTAAAAGTTTATTTATTTATTTGTTTGTTTGTTTGTTTGTTTTTATTTATTTATTTATTATTTGTCATACATGTACAAGATAGAAGTTGTTTGTATAAACATAACATAAGTAAAAAGTACCGATAATACAAAATTTTCCATTTTAACTTCCTCAGTCAGAGTTGATGGATACTATGGAGCCCTTTTAGACTCTTCTAGGCTCTTGCTGAAAGAGCAGTGGCATGCATTGCCATGGGAGACTTGGCACAGGTTTGTCTTGTGCACTAGTTGTGCCTATTCTTGGATGGGGAAGCCTTGTTAAAGGTGGCTCATGCCCTAGTAACCTCTGGTTTGGATTATTGTAACATGGTCTACATGGGGCTGCTCTTAAATTGTCCTTAGAAGCTGCAGAATATAACGGCACAGGCAATTTTTGATATTATTCATTACCCCATGTAATACTGCTGTTCTGCCAGCTGCACTGACTCCCAGTCAGTGTGATTCACAGCGTTGGCAATCACCCATAAAACCTTACATGGCGTAAAGCAAGGCTATTTGTGGGACTTTCTTTCTCCCATTGCTTTTGCTTATCTGACAAAATCCAACAGAGATAGTATTCTCCAAGTCTCTTCCATCAAAAAAATGTTATCTCGTTGATTCTGGAGTTATACTTTTCAATGGTAGCATTTGTCTTATGAACAGCATCTCCCCAGAGATTTGAATAACCTGCCCCTGTTAGTCTTTCATAAGGCACTGAAGACTTAGCTGTTTCCCCAGGCATTTGGGTAAGGACATTAGTTGACCATTGATGCTATTGATCTGTGGTTGGGGTTTTTTTGGGGGGGGAAGGGGGAGTGGGTCGTTGTTTTATCCTTGGCCACTAGGGATAGTGTGTTGTAGTTTCATGCTTTTAATCATTGTACATTTTCAAGAGTCACCTGTGTGAGATGGGTAGCCATATAAAATAAATACATAAATGAATAAAGTGGCTTTGTATATCACACACTTGGATGAGCCCAGACTTTTAGCCATGGTTGATAGAGAAGAGTTGGGAGCATACTCAGCGGAAGTTCTGGAGTTATGAGAAAGGACTGCAGGAGTGTAAGATTTCCTGTAGGTATAATAAGAGAAATTCTTTCCAACTTCTCAACTATATGCAAAGAGTGACAGAGAATTGCTTTCATGTTTAAATCAGTTTTATATGGTCAGTATTACAAGAAAGGCTTATAAATATGATACTGTAAAGCTCCCAGGGGAGGCCTTTTCATGTTGGAATAAGAGTAGTGGAAGATGTGATGGAAAAAAACAATCATTTCATATAATATGCATCTTCAGGGGATGAATTTCTCAGAGGATATCTCATAGTTCATGCAACACATATACAAAATGAATGCTCAGACAAATTGTGGGAAATGTTTCCCGTAGAAGACTAATGGAGACATTATGGTTTTGAACTTGGAAATAAATTTCCAGTATTTCATTATATTCTGAGATACAAATGTATCAGACACAAAGCAAACCATCCTTTTACACTGATCTGGCCATCAAGATAATTATGGGAAGAATAAATAGCTGTAACATAAATGATGGGTCTGAGAGAGAGCAGGGAAGGATGATTTCAAGAAGAATAACTTGTATCTTTGACCAAGCCTCTGGGGTCTCTCCACTTTATTACTTGTGTCTGAAAGAAGAGTGAAAGAGTCTTCTTCATTAAAGTACCTGCCAAATGGAGAATGAAATCTATCGTCCAAAGGGATGCCAAGGGAAATGATAAGTGTTGGGTGTGTGGTGCAGGCTGCGTCTTTTTACAAATGCATTAGCAGGGATGTCTTATTCCCCCCCCCCCCCCCGCTGCTTCATCTGATTTCTTTTATGTTGCTTTGTTAGTGTCTCTCAGTAGCTCCATTTCCAGGATATATTTGAGGAATGTATATGGTACCATGGAAAATTTCAGCTTGTTTCAAAATGAATTGAACTATTACTTTCTTAGGAATAGAGTTGTAATCAACTTCAGCTAAACAATTTAAGAAAGCAGTATGTGTATGTATGTGTATGTGTGTGTGTGTGTGTGTGTGTGTGTGTGTGTGTGTGTGTGTGTGTGTATTAGTCATAAAACTTTATATTTTATTTTTCTGTCTCCTTGGCTTCAAAATCTAAGGAACTGGTTTCGACAAAACTCAGCAGCACTTTTTCATGCAGCTGTTGATAAAAATAGGATTGCTAACATGATTGCCAACGTCTGATGATGGATATGGCACAAGAAGAAGAAGAAAAAGTCTCCTTGTTGGGACATCCATATAAAATAGGATGATTTGTCTTATGTTCTATTCCAAAACCTTTGGAAAGAGATATTTCTTAAGTTTGAGATGGTGTCATTGCACCTGGTATAAATAAATACTTCTTAATCTTAATGGTGTCATCCCTTGGCAGGGATCCAATTTAACATCAGTGTCTCATTTCTGGCAGGAGTGGACAGCACATTCCAAGGTAAGATAAACTAATCATCCTTGTCCTTAATAAAAACAATAATGGATCAGAGACTTACCTAACCCAGGTAGAAACCTCCATTGGATGGGATTTCAGTGCAGATCTAACTGGAAATGTGTTGCATATTTGCTGGATTTGGTTTACTTGTTGTCACATTTTTTGGCTTTCCTGACTAGAAGAAGGGGCATAATTAATTTATTGGTGTTTATTTGATTGTTTTGCATAACTTCTTTTTGTATTGTATAGAAGACTCATAATCAGTAATAAAACAATTAAAAACATTTTAAAAAGAGCCCAAACACAGCATATCCCTGTACATCCAGAAAGAAACCTTAGAGCTTCACTTAGCTGCAGCCTCACATTACCCCAAGGCTTGTGAAAAATCCAGATCTTCATGGATTTTTGAAGGCCAGGAAAGTAAGGGCCTACTTGATCTCAAGGTTCTTTATCTTATTGTAAGCTTATATTCTTGAATATTCCTTGATTGCTATCTCATGTCATATTACTATGTTGCTTTCTTACACTGTCTTAGAATAAAGCCTTAAATATCAATACTGAAGTATTTCAGTATGATTGCTTGTGAGTCCAAAAGAAGCTACTCTATGACCCAATCCTGTTGGGCTGGGGTCAGAGCAATACATGATAACACTTGATTACTCTTCACTGAACTGTTATTCATATTATGGCAGGTGGTGGAGAAATGACGAAGCAGGCAATACGTCTAAGGAAGAGGATGAATTTGTATACTGTATCCCTAGAAAGATATTGACAACAATCATAAACCAGACAAGTTACACCTCTTCATTTCTTGTAAATTACTTGCATTCAACATGAAATATTCAGAACTTTTAATATTATGGTTTATTAGTTAAAATGATGATTTAGAATGATGATTCTAATTAAAAATAATTAGTTCACAATTTTCAGGCTCTGTTTTGTAGAGATACTGTCAGAGTCACTATTTCAGACTATGCTACTGTTTGTCCAGAACTGAGGATTAATTTGTTCACTTCCGGGAGATGCTGACAAATAAGATGACATTGGCCCTCTGAAAGCTAATAATCCCCCGCTGCTTTTGTATGTTGGCAGCATTTATAATAAGTCCACTGATCACGGGAACCTTTGGACTTTCAGCTGTTCAGACTTGCTTGCAGGGTGATTTGTACTGTTATGAGTCATTACTTATTATTTCAGCTCTGCTAGTTTAGTAGTGTTTAACACACAACAACTAAGGGTTGTTTTGTAGCACACCAATAATTTTAATTTACAATCTACAGTAATTAACCATCTCCAATCATACTTGGTTCCTCTTTCCTGTTCACTTAAATATCTTCTTCACTTAAATATAATTATCCTTTTTTAAAACAAAGTATCTATAGCATTGAATGTGATGCTATATATTTCTATGTTTACAAAATGTATTACTGATACATAAACAAGACTGCTGATTAATTAAAATGTGAGATCTATAACATCAAGGAATATTTTCCCCATCTCCCCAAAAGCAGGAAAAGTTGTAACCTTTCTCCTATAGCGTGGAGTTGAACAATTTGTTTAAATTGATATCAGAATTAAAAATAGGTCCAAATCTTCTCAATGTTCTCTATAAGGATTCTCTAAAAACATGATCCTTTCCTGATCATTGGATCTTAACTACTTTCTGAAAATCTGTGCAATTTGTATTTGTTTATTTGTCAAGCATATATGATTATAAACAAAGTATAAACAGTAAAACATGATTGAATATATATGTAATAGTACAAGCATGAATAAGAGTAAAAGAGGTAAGAATATATGTGAACATTAAGACAGGAACGGTAGGCACGATTGTGCGCTTATGCACGCCCCTTACCGACCTCTTAGGAATGGGGTGAGGTCGATGGTAGATAATCTTAGGTTGAAGTTTTTGGGATTTGGGGAAGAAACTACTGAGTCAGGTAAAGTGTTCCAGGCGTTGACAACTCTGTTGTTGAAGTCGAATTTTTTGCAATCAAGTCTGGAGCGGTTTACATTAAGTTTGTATCTATTGTGAGCTCTTGTATTATTGTGGTTGAAGCTGAAGTAGTCATTAACAGGTAGGACATTGAGGCAGATAATTTTGTGAGCTACACTTAGGTCAGATCGAAGGCGGCGGAGTTCTAAATTTTGAAGTCCCAAAATTTCAAGTCTGGTTTCATAAGGAATTCTGTTGTGAACAGAGGAATGTAATACTCTTCTAGTGAAGTATCGCTGGACATTCTCAATTGTGTTAATGTCTGATATGTAGTGTGGGTTCCAGACTGATGAGCTGTATTCAAGAATCGGTCTAGCAAATGTTTTGTTTACTCTGGTTAAGAGTACAATGTACTCTTGTACAATGTACTCTTGTACAATGAGTCCTTCGGGAGTTGGGCGGCATATAAGAATAACAAAATAAATAAATAAATAAATAAATGTTACCAGAGAAGAAGCTGCGCAAGATTAGGTTAACCACTCTTAATGCCTTCTTTGCAATGTAGTTGCAGTGGGCTCTGGCACTCAGCTCATTAGAGATGAGTACTCCGAGGTCCTTTACTGAGTGAGAATCATCATCAAGGTCATGATCATCAAGTTTGTATTTAGTGTTTTGATTATTTTTGCCAATGTGTAAAACTGAGCATTTGTTGATAGAGATAGGTAGTTGCCACTTGTTTGACCATTCAGATATATAGTCAAGGTCTTTTTGAAGGGTTGTAGTATTGTCTGTGGTGTTGAATAGTTTTACATCATCTGCGAAGAGGACGCAGTTGCTTTGTATAATATCACAAATGTCATTTATGTAAAGAATGAAGAGAGTAGGTCCTAAAACGCTTCCTTGGGGAACACCACTGTTAACAGGTACAGGGTTTGATAGAGATGATCCTATTGATGATATCATCATATCATATCATATCATAGCAATGATATGGAAAACGAATTTCTGGAAGCATTGATTCATGAATATACATTTACCTTACAACATTCTCCAGATCCTGAACAACTGGATTTTAGCACATTACAATTTTAATATGCCAAATAATTGGGGGGGGGGAATGTTATGCACTGTCCTGTCATAATGAGTTTGATTGCTCGAGTATAATTCTAGGCCATATGTTACATAGAATGTTACATAATATATAGAATGTTCTTATGGGCTGGTTTTCAATTTAAAAAATCAGAAATATCTTCACATATTCTGTCCAAATCAGTTTTGAAATGCTGAGATTATATTTTAACTGATTCAGTCTGATTTCCAAAGAAATGAAGCAAAAAAAAGTAAAATAAGGGAGGAAGGGACAGAATAAATAAGACCAAGTATAGATAAGATGTTGGACTTGCATGAGGAAGAGGGAGAGGCTTGCATGTGAGTTGAGGGAGATCCAGGCTCAAATCTATCCTTTCCCATGGAAATTCATTACATTACGTTGACCTAAATAGCAGTCACAGGGGCCACAAGTTGTATTCCTGTCCAACAGCAATTACATAGTTCTACCCAAATTTCAGTTCTTGCTTGCAATTTATAAGTCAAGTAAAACAATCACAAAACTGATAAGGCAAGAAATAATGTGCAGTCTGTCCATAAATCCTAGCTTAATTACTGTAATGTCCAAATGTTTGGATTAATGAAAGCATGGCGCAGGTCTCTGCTGTAGAAATAAGTCTAATTTACACATAAGTTACATTGTCATCCATTTCGGTCTTTTGGAGAATCAATCTCTTTTCCTCATAAATAAAACATTTGCTTAAAATATGAATTGAAAGGAAAGAAAGAAAAATGAGGATTTCAGTAAATTCCAATAAAGTTTTTTTAATATTGTACATTTTTTATTATTATAATTATTTTATTTATTCTTGTTCACTGCATAGAGTCACCTTTGGTGAAATGAGCAGCTATATAAATGTGATTGATAAGCAGATAGATACATAGATAAATTCCAACAGAGGGAATATTTACTTATTGGCTCTGTTCTAATAATCCTCTTAACTCACTCAGCGACTCTTTATCTTCTTAGTCCTCTATCTTCCATTTTGGAAATAGACTCCTCCTTCATCACTATCTCTAGAAATGTCCTACCATTCCATCAGGGGTGGGTTCCTCCCGGTGCGGTCGACTCTGCCGCACCGGTAGGGAACGTCCAATTGCTCAATTTGCATGTGACGGCTCCAGTGCCATCTTCACCGATCCGTCGCACATGTCGTCATCTTTTTAAAAGAATTTTTGGGCTTTTGGGCTTCTGCGCATGTGTAGAAGCAAAATCTCGCTGAAATCTTGCGAGGGGACGCGCACGTGAGATTTCAGCGAGATTTTGCTTCCACGCATGCGCAGAAGCAAAATTTCGCTAAATTCGCATGCGTGTGCGTATACCCTTGTGAGATTTTGGTGAGATTTTGCTTCCACGCATGCGCAGAAGCAAAATCGCACAAGGGGGTGCACGTACGTAGCGCACGCGAGCACACACACAAAATGTGGAGATGCGCGCACAGCGCACCAGTATCGGTAAGTGAGCAACCTGCCCCTGCATTCCATAGACCCTGGTGTTTCCTAATATCAGAAGCCTTTGGCCCAGTGCCAGAGAGGTATGGCTTGGCCAATGTTGCCAACCAGTATTCAGAAGGTGTGTGTCATGTCAAGACTTAGGGGACTATTTTTGAAATGAAGAGATGCCTGGAGTGGCGCAGAAGAATGATGAAGAATGAATAAACCAAACACAAGTTAGAGCTGCTTCTAAGAGGTGTGGTGATAAGGGTGGCAGAACACCAATATTTCTCCCCCTTTTTGCATCCACAGGTAGCCACCAACCTTCCTAGTTAGAATTAACTGGCTTCAACTGGGAGACAAACTAATGTTTTTTTCTTCAGGCCCTCCATAAGTAACATTATAGACAACTGTTGGTTGTCACCTATAAATCCCTTCAGGCTGGTTGTCACCTATAAACGCTCCATGAGAGTCTCATTTAGCTTTATCTGTCTTGATGTCTTCACAGTGTCATTCAAGAGCCATATCCAATTGTCCCATACAATAGCCCATTGACCCATTAAATGTAGTTAAAAGAAGGTATGTTGTACTGGAAGGTACAGTTAGAAGATCAGTTCTAACAGTAAATGTGGAAGTTTAACTTACATTTAGAAAAAGGCCTTGAGAAGCCAATTTTATATAGACTGGACCAGTTGAAGCTCTCTTCTTTCTGGCAAAGGAGGCCAATGGGATGGGGGAGAAGAAACAGCACACACCTGCTGCTGGTATACTGGCACAGTGGCAAATTAGCTTTGGATTCATTGTATATTTTGGCAGGGTATCTAATTTCCAGTTTATGAAGGCATATAAATGATCTATATGCCTTTTAATTTTTTTGAGAGTTGACAATTTGAGGTCTGTTAAACAGTAATTTATTCACTATTTTATATTCCATCCATTCTACTTTGGATTGCTCTGTAAAATAGACATCAGAATTTTTGTTTTGAAAGGATTGAAAGGAGAATTTTAATGTAATTATAAACTGTTAAAAAGAAAAATAGCAAAGACTCTAGCCCTTACTACACTTTTTAGGAATAAAGTTCCATTAAATCCAATCAGCAAATTTTTCTAGGATTCTCTTGAAAAAGAGCTGCATTATTACTTCCACAATTCAAATTTACTGTGAATTAAGTAGTTTAAATTTTAATTATAAATTACAAAATGAGAAGGGAAATATATGTTACCAAATTGAGAAAAAGAAAAACATCATCTATGATTTTAATAAAAATTTATATAAAAAAGACAATGGTAATATAGAAGAGAAAATGCAACAGTGTTTCGAAAAAGCGGATCTTCCCAAAGTCCCTGAGGAGATAAAAAACATGCGAAATGAAGATATTAGAATGACTGAATTAATAGAGAGCATAAAAATAATAAGACACCAGGACCTGATGGGTTACCACACGAATTGTACAAAGAGCTACAAGATCCCCTAGGAGAAATATTACTCGAAGTATATAATGCGGATTTGAAAGAAGCAAAGACACCAGCTTCATGGGTAGAAGCGAATATCACTTTGATCCAAAAGAAAATACAGACCAAACATTAATCCAAAATTACAGACCAATTTCCTTGCTAAATTGCTAAATTTGGACTATAAAATATTTATGTCAATAATGGCTGAATGACTTAAAAGATATCTAAATAATTTTATACATGTTGATAAAAATGGCTTCTTGCCTAAGAGGCAAATAAGAAATAATATAAGAACAATATTAGATGTGCTAGAATACTATGAAATACATAATGAAAAACAAGTGGCATTGATATTTTTAGACGCTCAAAAAGCCTTCGACAACATTAATTGGGACTTTATATTGAAGCAGATAAATTATATGGAATTTGGTGACAATTTTACAAATGTATTCAAAGCAATATATACAGACCAGGAGGCAAGAGTTATAATAAATGGGGAAGTAATGCAGAATTTTAAAATACAGAAGGGAATGAGACAGGGATGCCCACTTTCACTGTTGTTGTTCATATTAACTTTAAAGGTGCTGACAAGAATGATACGGAAAAACAACCAAATTAAAGGATTGGAAGTTAAAAAAGAAACCTATAAGCTACAAGCCTTTGCGGACGACCTCGTAGTAGAGGAACCACTACAATATGGCCAGTGTCTTATGGAAGTACTGGGAGAGTATGGGGAGGTAGCAGGATTAAAAATAAACAGGGAGAAAACCAAAATGATAGTCAAAAATATGTCCACAACACAGAAAAAAGAATTGATGGAGAAAGTAAACCTTCAAATTAAATATTTGGGAATATTATTAACAGCAAGATGTATAGCAATCAAAGAAGATAATTATAATAAACTAAATGACAAAATAAAGATGGATTTGGAAAGATGGACTAAGTTGCAATTCTCCTTTATGGGAAGAATTACAACTGTGAAGATGAACATTTTGCCAAAAATTCTTTCTTTATTTCAGAATATACCAATAAAATTAGACCAAGAATATTTTAGAAATTTGAACAAAATGATAGCTAAATTTATCTGGCAAGGGAAAAGACCCAGAATTAAATTAAAACTATTACAAAAAGCAAAAGATTGGGAAGGATATTATCAAGCTGCGGTGCTCACATGGGCGAGAGATTGGATAAACTTAAAAAATAAGAGAATATTAGCACTGGAAGGACATGATATACAACAGTGGTTCTCAACCTTCCTAATGCCGCGACCCACGACCCACCGCTGCGTCCCCACCACGCACCACCCCACCGGTGCGCCCTCTGCCATGACCCCCACCTGCCCCCACCATTTGGGTTCTTTTACCCTCTGTGCATGCGCAAAGCGTTCTGTGCATGCGCAGAGGGTAAAAGAACCCAAAAGGCAGCGTCCGGGTGAAGTCTCCCGACCCCTGTGAAAGATTAAGATTTGGCTAGAAGAGATGATAGGTAAGTACATAGAAATGAAACCACAACTGTTTCTATTAAGAATTATTCAAGAAAAATATGAAAAAGGACAGATATACTTAATTCTACACATAACAACTGCAGCGAGACTGATATATGCGCAATTTTGGAAAAATTAGAAAACTTCCTCGGAAGAAGAAATAACAGAGAAAATATTGACATGTGCAGAAATGGATAGACTATCATTGGAAATGAAGGACAAGGAGGAGACGGGATACTATGCAATATGGGATAAATTTTATCAGTGGATAGAAAGAAAAAACGATCGAAAAAGTAGAGAGTAAGAATTGGAAAAAGGGAAATTGAAAGAAGGTTTGGATATAAATAAACAATGACGAGGGATACATACGTAAGATAAAAAAAGCAATGTATATTGAGCAATAATTGTATTTATTGTTATGTAAATATTATACAAAGAAATGACCAAACAGGATGGTCACAAAGTGTCCAATGTTTTTAATGTTTGTTTAAATTTTTTTATGTAAGTAAAAGAAACTTTTATATAAAAATGATCTATATGCCTTTTAATATTTTTGAGAGTTGACGATTTGAGGTCTGTTAAACGGTAATTTATTCACTATTTTATATTCCATCCATTCTACTTTGGATTGCTCTGTAAAATAGACACCAGAATTTTGATGCAATTATAAACTGTTAAAAAGAAAAATAGCAAAGGCTCTAGCCCTTACTACACTTTTTAGGAATAAAGTTCCATTAAATCCAATCAGCAAATTTTTCTAGGATTCTCTTGAAAAAGAGCTGCATTATTACTTCCACAATTCGAATTTACTGTGAATTAAGTAGTTTAAATTTTAGTTTTTTCCTGTTCATAATTCTTGGGTTTATTTCCCCTCTGCCATACTTAATTGCAAAAAACAAAAAAACAAAAAAAACCAGAATCCCAATATACCTGAGTTCTAATGCTTATGTGGGCCTTCTAACATCCATAATCCGTGATTGTATTTGCAAATTACAATAAGGGATTGAATGCCTACTCATAATTGACTAACTCTATACACAATGGGAACTCATATATTCATTTCCTCTTTAGAATAATTCATGAGGAATTGATAAAAATTCTAATGTACTATAATTGCTTTTAAATCCAGCTTGTTCTCTTTCCCACAGAGACTGAATTTTGTTTAATACCTCTTGGTTAGTAATTGCTTTAATAAATCTCTCTCTCTCTCTCTCTCTCTCTCTCTCTCTCTCTCTCTCTCTCTCTCTCTCTCTCTCTCTCTCTCTCTCTCTCTCTGAGAGAGGCAGACAGACAGACAGACAGATTCCGCTTTAATCTACCCCCATAGCTTCTATTTTCCTTACTTTTAAAATTACCCTGATATGTTCCTAACAACTACTCAAAAATGTTCCACTGAATCATGAGATTTATTCCAAGGTAAATATGTATAATATTATTGATTATATTTTAAGACTAAGGAGAATTAAAACCTAATACATTTGGGAAACATTATAGTTAAGTTTTTTAATATAGCAATTTTAATTGCATTTTTTTCACATCAATAAATATTTTTTAAAGCTTTGGAAATCATGTCTGTGTCTGCTTCTCTCCCAAAATACTAAATCAGTATCAATTGTTAATATGAATGTCATATACAACAGTCCCTTTGTCTGGGAATCTTGGTACAGCTACCTTTGTTCATGTGTAAGAACCAATGTTAGATTACTTCAGAAACCGGATAACTGCTGCCCTCTGAATTCATCTTCTTAATTATCTTTGATACCTATTATATGGTGCTATGATGCTTGCATACATTTTCTTTAATGAAGACTCCACCTCTTGAAGAATCTGGTCTGAATATTTTTGCTTTCTGACTTGAGATGTTTTCTACCAAAAATTCAGCATAGGTGGAAGTAAATAAAAGATTATTACCATAGGCACATTTATTTATCAAACTATTAACAGTTCTTCTTTTAACTTTGATTAAAAAATCTCAAAAAGATCTCCTGTATGGTGAACTAGTGCAGGGAAAGCGCCCCAGAGGGAGACCACAGCTGCGATATAAGGATATCTGTAAGAGGGATTTAAAGGCCTTGGGAATGGACATTAACAGCTGGGAAACCTTGACCTCTGATCGTTCAGCTTGGAGGCTAAAGACGCAGTATGGCCTTCTCCATTTCGAGGAGACACTTGTTCAGCAGGCCGAGTCAGAGAGGCAGTCCCGGAACCAGCGAAATCTAGGGGGCAGGCAGGAGACAGAATGGATCTGCCCTCAGTGTGGAAGGGATTGCCACTCTCGGTTTGGCCTTTTTAGCCACACTAGATGCTGTTCTAGGAACTCTTTCCTGAGCACGATACCATAGTCTTTTGAAACTGAAGATTGCCAATGATGATTTCACGTAAGAGTTTAGGAATACCTATGGTCTTCGGGAAAACCTTAAAAGCTCCTTTCAGTGCAAGTGGTATTTGAACCATAAAAACTACTTTTTATTTTAACTACTAGAAAAATAATGAGAAGTTATTATATAGTATTTGTAAATACTTTGATGCCTCTATTCATATTTCATTTCCTCATCCACTTACTAAGGAATCCCCTATCTTTAGGCCAGTATTTGTATAGAACTATTCTCCATGTTTCCAAGCCAATGAGATTTCAAACTGTGAACAATTTGACTTTAAAATGGCTATTTTAAATGCTCCAAAATCAAAATAATACATATATTTTCTAGGTCTTTTATTTTCAGGTTGAAACAAAATAATTTTTGCTATATAAAATATATGCTGAAAGTGCTATGACCGAACTATATGTTTCTGATTAGGTTCATTCAAGTTCAAACCTTAGCAGCCAATCTGAAATCTGGACTGCTACTTGCCACCCAATCTATAGAAAAATTTGCCAAAGGAAATATTTAAATAGTCCTTAAATAAATCAGACTTTACTTTTCAATAAATAATTTCCAATCAAAAAATAAAAAAATGAAGGCAGGCATAAATGTCAACAAATGGAATTCCATTTCTTATGTAAATTTTATTGCATTTGTTATTTAAAATTAATTGCATTTTTAATATTGCAATTAATTTTAAATAACAAATGCAATAAATGATGGACTACCATCCCACCTTTAGAAGATAACAATTGTTGACATTCAAGAAGAAAAGTCAGTTTCATTGCTTTTTTTTATGCTTGCTATTTTTGTTATTGCATATAGGTGATTGTCCTTAAATCCAGGGAGTTATATTGTGACAAGATTTGTTCATTTGCATTATTTTGTGTCCTTTCAGTAAAAGGTTTTCTGTATTCATGAGCTCTACCAACTTATCCGCCAGCCTGGAGAAGCAGATATATTAGGATGATTTCCAAGACAGACTTCCTTATCTATAAAGGATGCCAGACAGTCTGCCAATCCAGCATAGCAAGTGAAGGGCACATAACTTAAATCTTTTCAACTGGCATTTTCAGGTTTCTTCACAGAACAATGTAAATTCTGTATTGAATTATTTTAACTTTCATAATGGAGTTATAGATATGGGTTATGGGTCAAGGATGGTTGGGTACAGGGGTGGGTTTCACTTACCTTCCCTACTGGTTCCCATCGTGCGCGTTTGGCTCATGAACCATGCTTGCAACTATGCCAAAAGCAAAGACTGAGTGGTTTGCAAGATCATTCCTAGGAGAGGTTACTCTTGACAATGAAGCTGATACCAATCAGACTGCTTGTCCAACAAAGCAAATGGAAAAGTAAGACTTTGCCTTTCAAATAGCTCATTAAATGAATCAAATCAAACCTAAAGTAAGCAGAATAATTTCTGCATTGCTTCAGCACAATTTCTGTATAATCTGTTTGCCAGACATTTTGGCATTCTGCTATGTTGCTCTTTCCTCATACCACTGTGTGCTGTGAAAGCTGTGCAGAAAGAATACTGCAGACATTTATTGAAGCAAACCCTTTGAAGCTATCTGAGTGAAACTTTTACTCTGTTAATGTCCTTTAATGGGTTATCATTTCTACAATCTTCATTCCATTCTTTTCAAAACTAAAACAAAAAAACCCCTTAAAGACATTTTGATGCTTTTCCCCATTTAGTTCATAACCAAACCTTTTTTTAAATATATGAATTGACTCTTATTTTTAACTGAATTAAATTGCACATCCCATATTTTGATGTTTGAAGATGTCCTATGTACTAGGAACAATACATAATACCTATGAGAGCAAAGGAATCTGCTTATTTATTTAATAGCCTGACTTTATTTTTTTTTGTAAACAACTCAAGGTGGCAAACATATCCAATATTTCTTCCTCCTCCTATTTTCCCCACAACAACCCTATGAGGTGGATTGGACTGAGAGAGAGTGACTGGCCCAAAGTCTTTCATGGCTAAGGCAGGGCTAGAACTCATGGTCTCTTGCTTTCTAACCTGTGTCTTAACCACTAGATCAAATGGGCTCTCTTATGCACATGCTTATACATTCCTCCCTCCCTTTTTTAAATAAAGTGTACGTGTATATTTTTAAATACTTTTCTGTCTAAATTGTTTATTGTTGTGGTGATACTATTTAGATCTTTGAAAAAAGATTGAAATCCTCAACTGGTGATACAAAAAATGGTGGTTCTGTTAAAAAATGTCTAGGGTCAACACTATCTGGAAATAAGCAAATATGCAAAATTGCAAAGCAAATAAAACAATAAAAGCCCTTGTCAGCAAAAGCAGCAGAAGATCTATAACGCTCCCACTGGTGACAGAAGAGTAATACACAATCGCCAGAACCTTTCTTAGTTTATATAAACCTGTGTGGAACACATGACTAGTGTTCTCTCAAGAGGCAAGTCAAGAAGACATGACATGAAAAATAGTTAGTGGGCATTGTTTGTGCTGCTGTTATGAGAACGAAAAATGAGCTCTCGGAGGGAAAGAAAGTATGATGACTTTCCAGGAAAACATAATAAACAAGATTTTTTAAAAAGACACTAAACCTTTGATTAAAAAAAAAATCAACCAGTAATAGCCTGGTGCTCATATGCTGCTGTTTCTCTACCAGCACTAGCACCATAAACAAAAGGTAAGAAAAATATGCCTTCAAGGTTGAACTTGACTCTTGGTGATTGCAACCTTGCAATTTCAGGAAGTATGACATATATGGTTTGCCATTTATTTCTACCATCCCATTTTTCTGAAAGCCAATCTAGCCAACAACACACATATACTGAACCTATGTTTACAGTCCTATTAAATCTATTTTTATAATATCAAGGCTGTGTCTAAATCATTTAAACTTCAAGATGAGAAGCAGCCAATTTAACTTGCTTCTTTGCTTTACACCTTTTAAATGCATATAGAGAATTTCCAGCAGCTCTTGTTTTGGAAATACACACTGCTTGTTGCCATGTATGAATAGAAACATCATGAGTACAATTATTGGCTACACACCAGAATATCATGTAGAGTCTCTAACACCCTGTATTTTTTACTAAGACTTCGCTGTAAGACGCTCTGTTCTACCAGATATTTTTTTTAAACGGGAACTTGTTTTGCTGCAAAACAAACACACAAAAAGACTGCATGAAACCCTATTATTGTCTTTATATAATACCTTATGTTGGAAGAAATATCCATATGATTCAGTTCCAAACGGGGAGAAAGACACTTGAAACATGGAGGCTGATTGGAAAGATGGTTTAATGAAGCAGAACCATCAAGCACATGGTCCTGGTGCAGCTGACCACATGGAGTTGAGAGAGAGAGGTATTTATACCCTCTCTTGGGCTTTGCACTTGAACTTCCTGTTCCTTTGCAAAAACATGTATTCTATTGGCTGTTGTAGGGGTCACAGATAACTTTATAGGCTGTCTGAGTCCCAGGCTTGGTTGATGCTTGCTGTGTGATGCAATGTTCCCAGGTGATTGTGCCATGTGGTGAGCTCTGATGCTAGATGGGTTAATCCTATTATGTCCTGGAGGGTCATGTCTTAATCCCATCACCCTGGAGCTGGAGGTCTTTTGCCTTGTAGATAGGCTGGCCCAGTCTTTCTTAATGGGCATCAAATATCTGCTGGCGGCAGGGAGCTGTTTTTTGTCTTTAAAACATGTTTCTTCTTTTATCATCTAGGGAAATATAATATTCTGCCTTTTTTAATATTCTCAAAATATTTCATTCTTCTAGGAGAGGGGTAGGTGCTAACTTTCTAAATTTATAATCCCAATAATGCCTTAGGGGTTGTGTTTCAACATATTGCTGGAAAGAGTGCCCCTCTGCCCAGCAAAAACAAACAAACAAACCAAAATTAAAAGGAAAATTAATGGTATAATGCATTCTGCAGAAATGGAGGGTAGAGGAAGGGCAGGTAGGATTTTGACTATTTGGTCCTTTCTATATTTGCCCAGTCCACCAATTTCTGAGAGCACTTATAATGTTATTTCAAAATCCCAGATCAAACAGGATTGTGCAGATGCAAACCAACCATGTAGCAACTTCTATATATTATTGTACATTTTTAATATAACATTTCTTTCTGAATATGTTTGCATCTCACATCATGAATGGATCGATTGATTTAAAACAGTGTAGACTATGTTGCTTTCTCTTAACTATGAGTTAACTATGAGTTCCTCTCATTCCTCCATGAACATCTAGACCAGTTAAATGACTGCTACAGGACCTAGATAAGTTCTATGTCAGTGTTTCTCAATCTTGCTTATCTTTAGATGGGTGTACTTCTATTCCAAGAATTCCACAGCCAGCTTTGTTTGGCTTTGTGGTAATGCCAAGAGGATACTGCTACTGTGATAGAAAGTGACTACTAGTTGCTCAATGCCTGAGACTGGCTGAGTTGCTTCCTGGAAGAGAGCAGTGTGAGGCAGCAATCTAGGATGGGAGGAATGATAAAAGAGTGTTTCTCAACCTTGGCCACTTTAAGATGGGTAGACTTCAACTCCCAGAATTCCACAGCCAGCTTTGTTGAAATCTTAAAGTGGCCAAGGTTGAGAAATGTTGCTTTACCAGAACCAGTCCTCCCATTCTAGATTGCTGTCTCACACTGCTCTCTCCCAGGAAGCAACTCAGCTAGTCTCAGGCAAAGAAATGTATATTAGGTGAAATGTTATCAAACTAATCTATGCCACAGTACCCTGGACTGATCTGACTTTGACAGCCTTTTACAAATTACAACAGCTGCTAGTACAAGTACCATATTTACATTTCTAGACTTCCTATTTGCTTTTCACTTGCCAAGGTGAATACATTGCTGCTTTCTGATCTCTCTTTTTCTTTATCTCTGTTCCTCTTTGATAAGACATTTATCAAAATACCTTTTAGAGGTCATGGGAAAGTTGTTTAGAGCTATGAAGACTTCACAATGAATTGAGGGTGTTACTGTTTTGTACAAAAAAATCATGTACCCAAGTGCATTGTATTAAAGGAACTGAAAATAATTTTTAGTGAATTTGTAAACTTGTGCACACACTGTATAACAGCTCTTGGATTGCAGCATGGCAAAAGTAAAGTTATATTATTTGTATGCTGCAATGCCAAAATAAAGAACTTCTGGACTGTGTGCTAGATATGGCTTATGGGACTTCTCTAAATTGCTGCTTGTTTATTTATTTTGTATGGAGTAGCAAGATGCAGCATAGTGCATACAATTCACAGAAATAGCATATAATATGTGTATCAAAATATAAAACACAAAATCAGTGCATTATTTAAAAACACCATGAGTAATTAATAAAAATATGTATCTAGATCAGGGGTGTCAAACTCGATTTCATTGAGGGCCGCATCAGAGTTGTGTTGGAACTCGGGGGGTTGGATAGGCATGGTCAGGGTGGGCATGGCCAGCTTGACATCACTCATGCCGGGGGCGCCTGTGGTGGCCCGAGTATTCTGCAAGTGGAAATGGGCTCTGTTTTTGGCTGCAATGGCCTCCTGCAACCTTCTGCCAGTGAAAATGGAGCTTGGGAGGGCCGTGCGCAGCTGTTGCGAGGTCTGTTTTCTCTTGCAGAGGCACCGCAGGCCGGTCCTTCGCTTTTTCCAGGGCAATCCCACGGGCCAGATCTAAGCACCCTGTGGGCCGGATCCGGGCTGCGGGCCTTGAATTTGACACTCCTGATATAGATCATTTAGCCATTGGACATCAGTGCACTCAAGATGATGCATTTCATGCAAGGATCCAGGCAATCTTCTCAGGGGGCATTCCATCGCAATATAATATAAAGTTTGTGGGACGTTCCCACAGTCACAATTAAGATTATCAACCAGCCCCCATTTATATTTCCAGTATTAGCACCTGCCATGGTTCTGATCCAATTGAGCGCTGTCCGGAATTACTACTGAAATTGCTGCTGACATTATGAGTAGAGTTTTCTTCCTGAAAAGTGTCCTATTGCTCCAAACTTTCTCTCTTTACACAGAAGTGCTAAGCCGCTCAGATATGGGGGCTATGAAATGAGAAAGACTATGTGTGTGTTCCTGAACAAAGATATCTCAGCCACTTCGATTCACACATTGATAACTCCAAGACTGGATCACCGTAATATGCTCTATACACAAAATTATCTCTGGGATTAATTTATATGCCACAACTGGGACAGAATTCAGCATCTAGGCTAAAGAAAGCCACTCTCTTACTCCCAATTTAGATTTTCATGTATTGCTTTTATTGCATAACAGTTTTCTTTTATTATTTATGGAAACTGTTTAAAAATGTATGAAACCACCTAAATAGATATTGGCCTATATAGATATATAATGTATATATTTTAATATACATTAACTAATAATAGTAACACCAAATGCCATTTTGTGGAAACACAAGTTTTGTGTATGGTATGATTCAACATAGAGTAGATATAGTCACTGTAAATCTTAATTAGATAATTAATTTGAGGATTGGTAAATCCTTCTAGGAAAACAATCCAGTTAAATGAGCCCTATTAATAAGCATTAAATATGTATTAAAATGTTTATTTTCTGTCAAACCTGTGTTTCTAACTACGTTTTTCTAAACAATTAAAATACATATTGCTATATTGAGACCGAAAAACTATAGTGGAATATTAGAAGAAAATCTAAAAGTCCGAGGATAATTCAGCTTGAACTTTATTTATTTCATAATATTTATAGCCTTCCCCAATCTAAATGGACCTGGGTGAGTATAGTAAAGTCAAGACAAAAGCAAAATATCAAAAACCAGATACAAATAATGAGAAAGAATAACCAGTAATGTATCTAATACAACATAGGCATAACTGGAACTAAACTTCCAACCACTGAGAATAATAGTGGCAGTAACACAGGGACATGCATCTTTATCACTAGTGGAAGGTTGTTCCATAAATTGTGTCTTACCAGTAAGAAGATATGACACATGGCCCATATCTCATGATCCTTGCAAGAAAAAGGGACTCAGTTACCATCTCTCTCTTGAGGCCTGGCTGGATTGGCAGATCCAATTTTGGCAAGTTGTTGCCTGTCATATTTCAGGGCTGTGCCATAAAGTACTTCAAACAGTACTTTGAGTACAAGGAATGGAAGGATATCAATCGGTGATGCATTTCCTGGTGATGTATATAACTTGTTCCATGGTTTTTAAATTTTCTCAGCCACATTTAGTATTAAAAAAGAAACAAAGTTCACTTCAATATTTTTCCTTTCTCTTTAACTGAAGGTAGTATTTTATACCAATAGTGCCTGGTAATACATGCCTGTGAAAAGGTTACTTTCTTCAGTCAGTGATAAAAAAAATCCCAAATAATATATGGACAATACTTGATGGAATGATTTGTTTTGATCAAATTTACATGAAATCTAATTCCATATATAACAGGAGATCATTTATTGTATTCCATAATAGTCTAAGCTGTTCAAGTGAAGCAGATACATAGACATTAAGCATATTTTTTAGTAAACAGTACTTAATAAAGTTCAATATATTCTTGTTTTCAGCACAGTTATTAAACCCCTTT
The DNA here is from genome assembly GCA_023053685.1 of Diadophis punctatus similis. Lineage (NCBI taxonomy): Eukaryota > Metazoa > Chordata > Lepidosauria > Squamata > Dipsadidae > Diadophis > Diadophis punctatus. The sequence goes on along the minus strand of JALIGW010000005.1, from coordinate 33,526,723 downwards.
TTAAACCTTTGAAGCTATAAAAGTGCTAGTTTGTGAGCCAGTTTAGTGTAGTTATTAAAGCGCTGGGCTAGAAAGCAGGAGCCTGGGCATTGTAGTCTTGCATTAGTCATGAAAGCTGTCTGGTGATTTTTAGGTCAGTCACTCTCTTTCAGCCTAGCTCACCTCTCAGGGTTGTTGTTGGGGGGGAGGGGATAGGAGAAAGAAAGAATACTATGTATGTTCACCACCTTGACTCATTTATAAAAATAATAAAGTTTGTATAAACATCTACAAAAAGTAAAGCCTACTGAATAAAACAGCTTACAGTGCAGGGGTGTGTTCCACTTATCTTCACCACTGGTTTGCATTGCAACATTGCGCGCGCGCTGTCTCGCTCCGCTCACGTGCGCCCGTTTCCCCTGTGCAATTTCACTTCCGTGCATGCTCAGTAGCAGGAATCAGCCCAAAACACAGCTGAGGAGCTGATCAGCTATACTTCGGGCGAAGAAATAAAGGTGAGTGTTAACCTGGGGATGGGTGGGAGGGCTCTATTTCAAGCCGCGGAAGAGGAGAAGCCATCCAAAGATGAAAAAATTCACCAAAAATTCCCCAAAAAAGATGGAGGCGCCCACGGACCGGCACCGACCGAACCAGATCTGTGATGCCATTGTCGCGTCACCAGCAGGTCACTAATGGTTTGGGCAATCTGGTCCGAACCGGGAGGAACCCACCCCTGATAGAGTGGTACCTCAGTACTCATCATTGACTAATTCTGGGAAGTACGATAAGTACCAAAAACAATGAGTACCAATTTTCCCCATAAGGAATAATGTAGTGAGTGACAAGGCAGCCGACACTGACACTGCCGCGACAAAATGTTCATGTCAAAATGTGTTGAGTACCAAATTTGATCAGTTTTAAAGCAGTTGAGTACCAAGGTACCACTGTACCTAAACTGTTTTATATATTTCCAAGTAAAGATGGTTATCTTGCAAAAACTTACTTGTTTTTCTTTAATTTGTTTTTATGAACTTTTGAAATAGACATTCTATCTCTAGGCACCCATATCAGAATAATTTTTTACAATAATGGTATTACAATTCTTATCTTCCTTATAAAACATGCTAATAATTCATGGAGTATGTTTTCCTCTGTAATTGTATTTTTAATAACTGTATTGGGTAGTGAAACTAAGGCAGAAAGAAACTAAGAGAGGAAAATAAATCTCAAATTTCTGATGTTTCATTGCAAAACAAATTAGTGAAGTAATCCCCATTTCTCTGTCACACCGTTATTTAACTCACCCTTATAGCACCACCTTGTGCAAATTTAATATAAGTTCTGCTTACCTTATAAATTATGAAAGTGTTTACTAAACAAAATAAAATACAAACTAAAATAATTAATAAGCCCCATTTTATGCATAACACACAATTGCTTGAAGGTACATACCATAAAACTTTCTATTGAACTTTCAGATAAATTGGTACCCAATCCATATTCTATTAAAGTCTTCTTTAAACAGATATGGAGCATGTAAGCATAAATATTGAGCAAAGAATATCCAACATGTAGGTTAGAGGAGCTATCTTTACCTATCTTACTACTTACAAATAATGCCAGAGTATGATTAGAATGAAAACCTGTTTGGTGTAGGGCAGGGGTAGGCAAAGTTGGCTCTTCTATGACTCGTGGACTCCCAGAATTCCTGAGCTAGCATGATTGGCTCAGAAAGTCTGGGAGTTGAAGTCCACGAGTCATAGAAGAGCCAACTTTGCCTACCCCTGGTATAGGGGTAAGGCACCAGGCTAGACACAGGGAGGCCATGAGTTCTAGTCCTATATTAGGCAAAAGCCAGTGGGATAACTTGGACTAATCCTACTCTCTGAGCTTTAGGAAGCAGGCAGAGGTAAACCACTTGTTAAAATCCTGCCATCCATCCTTAGTTATAGTCTATAGGACATATTAAGGATAGAATTGATGGTTCCATCTGGCTTTTCATGCCCCCGTTTTCCTATCGGTCATTATCAAACACCCATCAATTACTCTTATTAATGTGAGGGTGGGACTCAGTCTAGAAAAACAGACGGATTTAACAGATGATAAGACTCACCTTTTGTTTAAAAGCATTCCTAAGCATTCCTAAGAGGTCTGTAAGGGCGTGCATAAGCGAACCACTGTGCCTACCATCCCTGTCCTACTGTCCTATGTCCTCATTTATCTGTACTTCTTTGCTTATGTTATGTTTATACAAACAACTACTATCATGTACATGTTTGACAAATTAAATAAATAAATAAATAAATAAATAAATAAATAAATAAATAAATAAATAAATAAATAAATAAATAAATAAATAAATAAATAAATAAATAAATAAATAAATAAATAAATATTGCATGGGTATATTCTGGAATAGTGCTAAACCATATCCCCTTTGGATTGATGTTATACCACAACACTGCCAAACCCATTTTCAAAAGCAGTCAGTCTGAGTGGATTAGTTGCTATTCAGAACACTGTAGTTTGCTCATTGCTTAAAGATGGTGGGAAATGATGCTGAAGGACAATAGAAGAGGGGATGCATCTGAACCAATCATTGCCAGTTGATCCCTCTCTGTGTTTGTGCCATTCACAAAAAATAGTTGGTAAAGCACATCAGATTGTATCCTTTGCGAAAGCTGTGTTGGGATAAGGATGAGGGGAAACACTAATTAAGGTATTTCTAGTGAAATTTAAGACTGGTGTGGTCTAAGGAGAACCATGAAAGCAGTATCATGAAGATGTAGCAACAAAAAGCAAGTTGCTCAGTCATTTTTTTTTTTGCCACAGTTAATTGTAAATCACAGAAGATTCCGGGAAAAGAAAAATGAATTATAAATATGGTGTGTCTTGGGCATAATTTTCAACCTTATTTTTCTGAGAGTTGTATACTGTAGATGCAAAGTTGTTTAGATGCAAAGTGCCTTCTCATTAATTCAAACTTGTAAGTATGTAGTTCATTGAGCTAATTCACACTGAAACTGTGAAACATGCTCCTTGACCCCAAAAGTTCAGACCTCAAAAAAACCACAAACAGCATTGAATTGTTTGGATAGCAACTGCTCTGAACGTTTCAGACCATAGTATAAATTCATGAAATGAGAAAGATGTGCCTTCAACTATTTTCTTACTACTATATAAAATTTAATTTCAGAGTTGAGATTTCCTTTGATGGGGCTAGATGAAGATGCTTTATGGACTCTCCTTCAACGGATATAAGTTCCTTGCACAGTGCTTTCAAATTCACTGAATTGATGTCTAAAATTTCCGGTAATGTATAAATGTTTTATAGAACCTTAAACTGAGTTCAGCACAGTGTGTATTATGTTTTTATTTTGTTTGCTATGTTATGAGCTTCCCAGAAGCAGTTGAGAGTTGGATTATACCTAAATCGAATATGTATAACATAAAATGAATAAATCTGAGTAAATCTGAAAACCTTTACAGTATTCCATGTGATGAAACTAGTATGACAATTTAATTAAAGTCAAATTATTATGGAAGGGTAAGTCATTTTCAATTTGTAGCTTGTAGCACATGATTTCAATATACTGTATTCTCAATGGTTTCAGATAAGAAGCATGAAAATTAATTCAAGAATTCTTAATGATTCTTCTTCATGCAGAGTTCCAATACAATCTTTTCTATGTAGGGTTTTTTCACTTCAGTCAATTCTAATTCTGATATTGCAGTAAATTTAATTTGTCCTTTGGACCTAACTTATATAATATGTTCTAGGACTAATCAAAATCTAAGCAAGATGTTCAGGACGAAGTTGACATTTTTATCATTAGTTCTGTTTCTAGTGAAATAGAAAGCTATATTCCTTACAGTTTACTGCTTAGCCTAAAAAATTGTGTCACTTTATCTAAGTTAAAGTGTGCTGTGGCTGGAAATAAGATCAAATACAAGTAGGCAAAAATTAGTTTTACCATCCTGATTTGTTGGGTTTATATCTTTCAGGAATTAAACTTCATTTATAAAAACTTTTTATTTTGTCTGCTTGCTAGGAACCTTATCCCACTTTCTGTAATACCATTTTGCTCATAAAAGTTTCCAAATACCTGTGGATTAGCCACTTAAAGGGAACTGTTTTAAGGAAAATATACTGTTGCTTGAAAGGTAAGCAAAAACTATGGTAGAAATCTTTATTGGAGATAATAATACACAACAGCTGTGCAAAAAATGCAAGTATTGCTTGCAAAACATATATCAAATGGGCCAGTGGTGGGTTTCAAATTTTTTTACTGCCAGATCTGTGGGTGTGGCTTGGTGGGCGTGGCAGGCGTGACTTGATGGGCGTGGCAGGGGAAGGATACTGCAAAATCTCCATTTCCTCCCCACTCCAGGGGAAGGTTACTGCAAAATCTCCATTTCTCCTGATCAGCTGGGACTCAGGAGGCAGAGAATAGATAGGGGCAGGGGCAGTCAGAGGTGGTATTTACTGGTTCTCTGAACTACTCAAAATTTCTGCTACCGGTTCTCCAGAACTGGTTAGAACCGGCTGAAACCCACCTCTGAAATGGGCCAATGATGAGTGAATTCAAAACTATTGTGCAGGGAATATGTTTCAAACTGCCTTTTTGTAATTCTGATTGATATCAACTATCCAGGGTGCTCTTCTTATGTCATTCTATGGAAACACCAATGAAAAACTTCATTTTATTTGGTATTTGATTGATGGTCAAATACTTCAGGGAGGGAGGAGGGAGGAGGGAAGGAAGGAGGGAGGGAGGGAGGGAGGGAGGGAGGAAGGAAGGAAGGAAGGAAGGAAGGAAGGAAGGAAGGAAGGAAGGAAGGAAGGAAGGAAGGAGACTTATTTTAGAATTGGAAGTGATATCCCATGTCCCTGTTTTCCATATTCTTGACCATTTCTCTAAAGGTTTTGTGAATGCAGTATCATATAATATAGAACTGTAAGAACAAAAGTTAAAACACAAATGAAAACTTTTGTGAATTCACATATTTAGTGTAAGTAGATAATAGAACATATACTTTGTATATTGCTGATATGACTTTTTTGTTATTTTTTAAATTATTATTTAATCTGTCCTTTGTTATTTTTATAAATAATTCAAGGTGGAAAGCATACCTACTATATACTGGAATTTGTCTTGTAACTCTGCACTGTTTGTTGATGATTGGAAGCAGCCTTCCCCATCTGGGTGATCTTGATGCCAAGTGTGACTGAAAGGTTTGTTATAGAAGGGTTCTTCTATAGGAAGAACCTTCTATAGGAACTTTCTATTGGAAGTAGCTTCAGAAGGGTTCATTTACTCAGCAGTATCAAATGTAGCTCACAGATGGAAGACTGTGATACAGGTCTACAATAAGAAAAACAAAGTACATTCTTAACATACTGTAGAAATGTATTCTGCTGGTTAAAGCTAAATTACCCTCCATTCAACAGAAGGCCTGAATTCAAATAACATGCATTGTTAGCCCTTCTGCTCATTATATAATATCTCCCCACTTAGGAAATCTCTGGTGATAGGGAGTTGTAAGTTCATCCCAATAAGAACAATCGTTTGCTAGCCCTCAAGGGGCTGAAGGTATAAAATTCTCTATATTGCAAGATGGGCTGGCCGTTGTTATGCAGTGACCACTTCCTAGGAATTCTGTTTCCAAAGCTGTAGGTATTCACCACTTGTTTTATATCACTATGGATCTATCCTAATACATTTAATAGCCAGAATACAAATGCTGCTGAAAATGCGGCAACAAGGTAATTTTTACAAAAGTAATATGCCTGGATCAGTGGGAAAGCTGTAGTACTCAAAATAAAGAGGGGCTCCATGTCAGCACACTCTTCAAATGGGATATGGTCAAACCTCTGAAAACCTCTAAACAGACCCTCAACTCTGTTCCTCCCAGGTTTGCTTATCCTTGGGTGTCTTTTCTAGTGGACAATTTCTAGGAGCTGAAGTGGCGCAGTGGTTAAAAGAAGCACTGCAAGTTCAGCTGATTGCTAGTTCAGCAGTTCAGCTGTTCAAATCTCAGCGGCTCAAGGTTGACTCAGCCTTCCATCCTTCCGAGGTCGGTAAAATGAGGAGCCAGATTGTTGGGGGCAATATGCTGAACTCTGTAAACCGCTTAGAAAGGGCTGTACAGCACTATGAAGCGGTATATAAGTCTAAGTGCTATTGCTATTGCTATCCACTTACTATGCTATATTCTTCTAGATGTAGCCTTTACCTCTTCTTGCTTCTATCGTGGGCAATGTGAGATCTTCAGGTAAATTAAGTAAAGACTTATCTTTCATTCACACAGTTTTAATAATGAGATCAGTGTAAAGGTAAATATATTAAAATATATATCTCTATCATAGGTCACTTTTTTCAGTATTATAACTTCAAACAGTCACTAAATTGAGTTGAGATCTATCTATCTATCTATCTATCTATCTATCTATCTATCTATCTATCTATCTATCTATCTATCTATCTATCTATCTATCTATCTATCAGGGGTGAAATCCTCCCGGTTCGCCCGGGCCAGTCCTTCGGCGTATAGCCGATTGAACTGGCGGCGGTCGCGGCGCGGAGCTTCTCCCGCCCGCTTTCCCAGCCCTGCTGAAGCTGCCATTCGGGTTATTGCACAGAGGGAAAAATAACCCGAATGGTGGCGTTCAGCAGGGCCGGGAAAGCGGGCGGGAGAAGCTCCGCGCTGCGACCGCCGCCAGTTCAATCGGCTATACGCCGAAGGACTGGCCCGGGCGAACCGGGAGGATTTCACCCCTGCTATCTATCTATCTATCTATCTATCTATCTATCTATCTATCTATCTATCTATCTATCTATCTATCTATCTATCTATCTATCTATCTATCTATCTATCTATCTATCTATCATTCTATAATATTGGAATCAAAAAGCATCCATAGGCAAATACATCATGCAAATCTATTACACCATTGTGGAATACCAATCCCTATGGAACATCAAAAAAATAATTCTTATTAAAAACATACAATGAAAACAATTCTCAGCTTTGATTCTATGGCTTCGTCATAACCTTACAGTACTTGGCATGTTCAAGAAAAAGCAGAATAAAATAATAACAGGAACAAATAAAAAGTCTTCATTTAGGAAACAGAAATTAAATGCAACAGATCTAGTCTGGTCTGACAATAATATTTCTTTTTTTAAAAAAACCTCTTAAAATAACACTTGATGACAAATTGAATATAAGACAGCAATGTGATGCAGCTGCAAAAAAGGAAACACAATGTTAGGGTGACTTGACCGAAGCATACATTGTAAATTACAAGCAGTAATAGTTCCAATTTATATGTCATTAGTCATAGATCCTTACTTGGGAGATTTGCCCTTTTCTTGTCACCACACTAAAAGTGATTTAAACAAACCAGAACATGTTAAGAGAAGGGCAGTACGTACGATTAAGGAACTAGAAAGTGCTGTGAAGAGAGATTTTAATGGAATTGTGAATGTTTATTCTTGAGAAAATAAGATATAGAAAGGATATGGTAACACTTAAAAAAAACCCATAAAGATATTATACTAAAGAAGACTATGATATATTCTCTACTGTTGCAGATTGCAACACATGGTTTATGGATTTAAGTTACAGGAAAGCAGATTCTGATGGCTTTTAAAAAATACCTTTTAGCACTAAACATAGTTCAGTAGTTCACTAAACAGTAGTTCAGTGAACTTAAAGAGCTGGTGGATTTCCTATGCTTGATATTTTTAAAGCATAGGAATCAAGACAAATATCTTTTGTGGATGGTTTTATATGGATTCCTGCAGTTAGCAGGGTTTAAACTCTAAATGATCCCTTCAACTGCTTGTGACCCTGGTTTTCTATATAACTTGCATAATTTTTAATACCAACAATGTTATCAGAAAAAGGAAGAAAACATTTGACAAAGTAATCAATGCCAGCCTATGACCTTACTATATAATCCAAAAATAGATAACTTAGTACCACATGTTTTTAGGGTGACAGTTCTCAGAATTCCTTGCTTTGGACTGCTGTAAAATAATTGTCAGTTCTTAGCAACCATATAGATAAGTTTTCTCCATGAATTAATCACGTAACTGCTACTCCATTATAGTAATCTATTCAGATCAGAAGGAAGATTTTAAAAAAGCTGGATTTTATAAATGTGCTTTTAAAATGGATATTATTGAATGGTAATAATTTCCTTCTGTTTACAAGTTTGCTTAGCCAAGTGTAATAGATAGCATCTTCTTTAAAGTCACATCTGTTTTAAAATCATGTTTGGAAGACAATAGACAGTGTATGCTTGAATGCTGATTCAAAACACCATTGAATATTAACTAATATTAAGATCTAGAGTGCAATCTTCAAAAGAATTATAAACCACATTTGTTTCCAGGGCTGTGCACCGTGGAAAATTTCAACAGCAAAGTGCTTGATATTCATTACCATTTTGATTCATCTTCATAGCTCAAAAATACCTTGTATATTATCGAAGGTTTATTATTTCTGCAGCATGTTTGAGATATATCCTGCATTTGTTAACAACCATCATAGAATTTTGAAAATCTATTACTGCCAATAAGCATTAAACAATCTCTGCAGGAAGGTTTGGGTACCCGCCACTTAATACTTTTTAATATAATTGTGCAGGTGATTACATTCTTCAGGGGGAGAAAAATAATTATCCAAACTGAAACTTGCTTTACTTGCTCTGCTTTATATTAGAATGCCAAGTAAATCACAAGACTTAACTGAGCTTTGTAGTTCAACTCAAAGGCCATTATGGATAAAGTATAATTTACTCTGCAAGAGCTTAATGTGCTAAATGCCATATTGAAATCATTAGTGCATAAAAAAAATTTTTTAAATGGAAAATAATATATCAAAAATTTAAAAAATCCCATCTTTCTGCAAAAGTGTACCCCAGATATTTGCTATTCAGATGTTGTCTGATAATACTGAAGATTATAGGACTTTTCCATATAACCACATTTTTGTTTCCTGTTCCACAACCAAACAAAGCAAGAAATGAGTAGAATTCAAATAATGAAAATAATATAGGAACTAGCATATTTTAAAATATATATATAATATTGCAGCATTAAGAAGGATCTGACAGCCAATCAGAAATTACTAGCCAATAATTTAAATATCTTTCCTCAGTTATACACCAAATATATATTCCTTTTTCTCCACCAAAAGAATAACACTAAGATTAAGAATAAGAATAATCTCCAAGTCTTTCATCTATTGATCATAATGGCATTTTCCTAGTAGGTCTTTTCTGTATGTTATTCGTTTATTTTGTCCTGCCATCCAATCATCCAGTTTCCAGATAAGAAGTAGAAAAACTGGCAAGCAGAATATAACAGGCATCTCTTCCAATAACCCTGTGAGCCATCACCCAAAAGATGATGTCATGAATTGCTTATGTTTCTGTAGCAACAATCTCTGCTTCCAGTTGCATTAAAAAAAAGTTTCACAACTATAGTAGGAAGAAGCCAGCTCCAAGTGCAATTGTGATTGATCAGTGTGCCACAACAATCAATCAATTTTCCTTTGTGAGTGGTTAGGAAGCAACATTTTGCAAAGTCCTAGCATTTTTAGAGAGCAAAATCATGCAGATTTTATGGTGTGCTGTACAATTCCTGTTAAGCAAATCACTGTTGAGACCAATTTAAAAAACAGGTACAAGGTGACAAGCTTTATTTAATACCTCTCTAAACTAACAATGAAATATCCTTACTCTGGTTTTTCCTTTCTTTAAAATAATACATATCCTTGCATATATGTTTAAAAAAATCTAGCATTTGCATGTGTATGTATAGAAAAACATCCGCTATTGGGAATATAGTTACCCATAACTGGCCACAATGATGAAATATGTTGTGATGTTACAGTGCAAGCTCTGCTCTTTCTTACTTGTGTTGCATATGTTTTATCGTTGCAAAGTATGAACAGGACAAAATCTGTATTGCAATGTTTGTCACTTTCCTCATGTCTATACTTGCTGCAACTTGCATATTGTACAGCTAAGGCTGCTAACAACTTTCCTCTTCCTCTCTCTCCCTCCCCTCCCTCCCTCTCCTCTCCTCTCCTCTCCTCTCCTCTCCTCTCCTCTCCTTTCCTCCCTTCCCCTCCCCTCCCCTCCCTCTCCTCTCCTCTTCTTTCCTTTCCTTTCCTTTCCTTTCCTCCCCTCCCCTCCCCTCCCCTCTCCTCTCTTCTCCTTGATTAGATGAGCACCTCAACTAATGAAAGCCGTAGTGGGTGATCAAAGTGATTCTTTATTATATAAGAGGGGTATATGGCAAACAGTAAGTTGTGTTTTTGTGAAACAAAAAAAGGGAAAGATATAACAAATCTGAATGAAAGCGGTCTGATATTGTGAAGTAAAATAATAATTTATAAGCTGCCTGACTCCCAGCAACTCTGGACCATTGATAAATATATGAATTCTGTTGAATTTGCTATTTAATTATGAGTTTTTAAAAAAGCTTAAGCATTTGTTTTAAGATCTGAAGTGCTGTCATCTATATTGTTACAAGACTTCATGAAAGTAGGATTTCATAAATTGATGTCAGTTGATGAAACATGAAAATAGGTTCCAGAGAATGGTATAATAGAAGAACCAGGGATGTATTTCAAGAAAATTGTTCAATATTCTGAATGAATGTGATCAATGAGTGGATAGCTGGGAACAAGAGAAAGACAGAAAACGTGATTGACATTTGATTGTATGGAGATCCAAGAATGAATGTGAATGATAATTGCTTCTTGAGCAACACATATGGCATTAAAAACCCCTAAAATGTTTTGTAGGTTTAATATAATAATAGATTGACAGAATTTGTTAAGGATATAAGATTGATGAGGGGTTGTGAAGGTGATGCAGACCATTGTTGGCAGCTTTAGTAGCTATTAGAGGAAAATTAGCATAGAAGAAAATTAAATAAATAAAAGAAACTACTAAAAGTACAATAACGGCAGGAAGAAGTACAAATCCCATATTAAAAAGTATTATAAAATGGATTAGTCTTTGAATGGAATGAATGGAAAGTGAAGGTAAGGAAAGAGGACGTGAAAACTCCTCAGAACACAGTGAACAAAACTGGATGACAGAGAGCCTGTATGAGTTATTTTAGTATGCACTATGAAAAATGATATATGGTGAATTATACATTGAAAGAGGATGTGGATAAAAGAATACAGTATTGCAACACATGAAGATGAGAGAAAAATACAATGGAATGTGAAAGAATGATGGAAGTAACATTTTAGAGCTCCATATGGAATGTTAGTGATGTATTGCAGAGCTTGGTCAAAGAAAGTGCTATAAATATTAGAGTCCTAGAAAAAAGGATAACAAGAAGTCATAAATGTTGTAAGAATGTATACTGGTAAGACTACAGGGGTAGCTGGAAAATATTCTACTTGTTTAATATTTGTTTAAAGTGGAATTTTGCTTGTTAAGTGAAAGTTCCTATTTGAATATAAAGATATCAAACACTATAATAGTTTAAATGTGCCTAGGGAAGAATTTGGTAAAATTCAGATTAAACGTACATAGTTATTCACATGACTATGAATAAAATTTTGGAAGTGCAGGATTTTTATTCCTTGGCAGATCACTGAGAAATATATGAATATTAAAAAGTTAGATATATATCATGAAAAATTAGAGCCAGAATATTTATTTGTGTTCTTTCCTAGAACAGCATACAAAATGATATAGGCTAGATTTAATTTAGTTTATGTTCTCTCTTTCCTTTATTTTGCTTTTTGTTCTTGATCTTTTTCTGTACTTGTAAAGCTCTGCTTATACCCAAATGAAATTATGGGATATACATGTATGCATGTAGCTCATCTTGATGTATTATTTTTGGCATTCCTTACCACTGACTAGAACCAATGACATTGGCCAGAGTTATAGGGAATTTAAATAACATTTCACAGACTGCTTGCTTTTCCCCCTTCCCCATTATTGAAGCCAGAACAGTGGCTTGGCTCTCCAATGCTAATATGCTCTTGGCATATTGGGAGAGAGAGTATGCATATCCACAGAACAAGCTTATTGCTCCACAAGTTGTGAATATGGCTTTTTTAATCTCTCTATAAGAGTGACTAATAGACTATTCTCCACCATTATTTCACTGGCAGTAATGACTCAAGTATGCAAATCTTAAGTGCTCTCAAGACTTACATCTTTGCCTAGATGATATTTGTCTCGTCATTCTAGTTTAATGAACGTCTAGTTTAATGAAAAGAAGGACTAAAATAGAATAGAATAGAATGGAATGGAATGGAATGGAATGGAATGGAATGGAATGGAATGGAATAGAATAGAATAGAATAGAATAGAATAGAATAGAATAGAATAGAATAGAATAGAATAGAATAGAATAGAATAGAATTTGTTATTGGCCAAGTGTGATTGGACACACAAGGAATTTGTCTTGGTGCATATGCTCTCAGTGTACATAAAAGAAAAGATACGTTTGTCAAGAATCATAAGGTACAACATTTAATGATAGTCCGGGTACAAATAAGCAATAAAATCATAAATCAAGGAACCAATCAATGTAAATTGTAAGGATACAAGCAACAAAGTTACAGTCATATAGTCATTAGTGGGAGGAGATGGGTGATGGGAATGATGAGAAGATTAATAGTAGTGCAGACATAGTAAATAGTTTGACAGTGTTGAGGGAATTATTTGTTTAGCAGAGTGATGGCGTTCAGGAAAAAACTGTTCTTGTGTCTAGTTGTTCTGGTGTGCAGTGCTCTATAGTGTCGTTTTGACGGTAGGAGTTGAAACAGTTTGTGTCCAGGATGTGAAGGGTCTGTAAATATTTTCACAGCCCTCTTTTTGACTCGTGCAGTATACAGGTCCTCAATGGAAGGCAGGTTGGTAGCAATTGTTTTTTCTGCAGTTCTAATTATCATCTGAAGTCTATGTCTGTCTTCTTGGGTTGCAGAACCAAACCAGACAGTTATAGAGGTGCAGATGAGAGAGTCAATAATTCCTCTGTAGAACTGTATTAGCAGCTCCTTGGGCAGTTTGACCTTTCTGAGTTGGCGCAGAAAGAACATTCTTTGTTGTGCTTTTTTGATGATGTTTTTGATGTTAGGTGTCCATTTTAGGTCTTGCGATATAGTAGAACCTAGAAATTTGAAGGTCTCTACTATAGATACTGTGTTGTCTAGTATTGTAAGAGGTGGAAGTATGGAACGCTTTCTCCTAAAGTCTACCACAATTTCTACGGTTTTGAGTGTGTTCAGTTCCAGATTGTTCCGGTCGCACCACAAGGTTAGTTGTTCAACCTCCCATCTGTATACTGATTCATTATTGTCTCGAATGAGACCGATCACTAGGGGTGACATGATAGCAATATTCCAGTATCTAAGGTGCTGCCATAAAGAAGAGGGGGGTCAACCTATACTGCACAGCACCTAGAGGCAAGACAAGAATCAAAGGATGGAAACTAATCTAGGAGAGACTCAACTAGAACTAAGGAGATATTTCCTGACAGTTAGAACAATTAATCAGTAGAACAACTTCCCCCCAGAAGCTGTGAGTGTTCCAACACTGGGAGTTTTTAAGAAGAGATTGGACAACCATTTGTCTGAAATGGTATAGTGTTTCCTGCCTGGATAGGAAGACCTCCAAGGTCTGTTACAACTCTGTTGTACTGTTATTCATTCTTCTGTGCTTCACTGAATAGCCTTCTTTCTTTTCAGGAGCTTGATCCAGTCTCCTATCCCAAATCTATTCAATCTTTATCTTTCCTGTTTTATTTATAAATCCTAAATCTATTTGGAAGAACCCTTCATGTTGCATTTGAGCTTCATCCAAAGAAGACACAGTAAAAGGCTTTCACTACTTGATTTTACAGCTAATATTGCCAATGTATTTTATTTCATGAAGTATTCTTTTTTTAAAAAATGTTCTCTATGTCATCTACATTATATCCTGCCAACTTACTCTTCGTGTCTTAAATATTGGATAGATATATAGGGTCTATCAGATCTGCACTACAAAAATGCAGATGGCCACTACATGGCAGCAAAGTGATTTAGAAAATGAATTCTTTGCTGCCATCTATCTGTCATGATAATGTTCCAATATCTCAGGGGTTGCTACAAAGAAGAGGGAGTCAAGCTATTCTACAAAGCACCTGAGGGCAGGACAAGAAGCAATGGATGAAATTAATCAAGGAGAGAAGCAACTTAGAACTAAGAATAAATTTCCTGTTAGAACAATTAATCAGTTGAACAACTTGCCTCCAGAAGTTGGAATGCTCCAACACTGGAAGTTTTTAAGAAGAGATTGGACAACCATTTGTCTGAAATGGTATAGGGTTTCCTGCCTAAGCAGGGGATTGGACTAGAAGACCTCCAAGGTCCCTTCCAACTCTGTTTATTCTATTCTATTCTATTCTATTCTATTCTATTCTATTCTATTCTATTCTATTCTATTCTATTCTATTCTATTCTAAAGATGAATTTCCATAAGCTAAGAGTGGGGAAAATGTGACATTAGAAATGATGGAGAATATTTGTAGCGTGTGGTAGATGTTGGTGGTGGTTTAGTTTCCAAATGTTTCATCACCAAGCTAGGTAACATCTTCAGTGGAACTTTGGTTGAAGTCTCTTGTTTCAGTTCTCTTCTGCTTTTATAGGTCTTATGTGGTCAGATGTTTACATGACTGACTGGTCACACCATGTGAGGATAACGTGACCCTGGCTGGTCATGTGATTCTCACACGGGGTGACCGGTCACATGCCCAACTGACCTCATAAGATCTAAAAAGCAGAAGAAAACTGAAGCAAGACACTTCAACTGAAGTTCCACTGATGATGTTACTTAGCCTGGTGATGAAACATTTGGAAACTAAACAACAAGTTTGGACAACAAACCACCAACAATAAAATGTGATATTTTAAATATGGCCTCATTCTAAAAGGCAGAAGATTGTGAATTCTAGTCGTCCCTTAGGCATGATAGCTACCTGGGTGACTTTTAGCCAGTTACTTTCTTTCAATCCAACTCACTTCTGAAATTTAGTGTCAAAATTATTGAATGCTGGCAGTATCATGTTTAAGACTTGGTAAGGAAGAGTTAAAGAAATGGAGTTGTTTCTTTCCATAGGACTGATTTCATCTTTATTTTTGTAAGATAAAAAACTAAAAAGAAACAACCTAATATTAGCAATGCCTAATCTCTGTAAAAGACATGCTTTCATAGTGCAAATGTAGTGCTGGAGCCCATGAATTGCTTATTCTTGCTCTATGACATTTAATAGCAGCATTAGATTGCTTAGTGAAACTGTGCTATCAGTGTGGAGAATTCACTATTACCAGCATAATGACAACAAGTTAGCATATTCATTTTTCTTTCAAAAAGTTTTGGATTTGCATCTAATGACAGTAATGGGCTTGGTAACAATAGGTCAGATTCATTAATTCATGCTTTGGGCATTTATTGCTTTATGAGAAAATTGAATTGAACAGATTTCTCTAAATTTGGTTTTTCATGTGTTTTAAAATGGATGCCTGCTATGTGTTACACTGCTAGCTCAGAGTCAAATTTGTTTTCATTTGTGAATAACTACAATATGATGATTGTACCCCATTTTTCTGGTGTATTTACCTATGATCATAACTACTTTGCAAAAAAATAATAATGTATAAAAGCCAAATATGTGAAGGACATACATTATTCTAGCAATAGAATGATTGTAATTCCTGTCTTCACAAAGAAAGATACTGAACTTTTCAATACATTCATGAAATCTAATAAAAGCAATGTCTGAAACAACAAAAAATGTATGCTGCCTTAATGCATAATATAAAGCTCAAATGAATATAAAGAAAGGATCTTAGGAATTTTTAATAGCAGCGTGCAAGGAAAGAGATAATATTTCATTTTGAAAAGGATTAAAAACAGTTGCCCTGAAGTTTTAACATGCGCCAAAAGTGTTCTTTTTATCCCTTCCAGCCCTACCTTGAACTGAATTGATATAGCAATTTAATTCCAGGAAAGGTTTAAAAAAGAATAAGATGATTCACTTGGATGCCTTTTTATGGAATTACTGAGACAAGCTGCTTCACTTCAGTCAGCAATTTCACCAAATGGTAGTAAAAAAAAGGAGTGGGGTGCTTCTTTTCAGAAGCAAAATACTACTGTAGTTTGGACAGATTCATTCGGTTATCAGCTGTGTCCGTTCTTGGACTGGCAGGGATGGGTTCTAGATAGTTACTATTATAGATATCCGGTTACCTCATACAATATAGGATGTGCCACATAGGACTTGGAAGCTGCAACTGATCTAAGAATGAGAGTACATTGACACAGTCATTGATGGACATTATATACTATGTTCATGAAACATTCTTGCTCCACTGCTTCTCTGGCTGTCAGTTAACTTCTGGGTACAATTCAAGATTGAGGAAATTGCAAGTTCAGTCAATTGTCACCTTTTGGGACAGCTTTCTCTGACATGGTGCCTGTCTTCTGGTATAGCATTTCTCCAGAAAGCCATTAGGTCCCCATACTATTAATTAAAACAATTTTGAAAACCTATTTTTTCCTTAAACTTTGGATAGGATTGGTGGAGAAACTCTTTTAGGATGTTAGTTGATAGTCTTATTTTGAGACATATATAGTTCTTTTCTAATTATTTTGATTTATATTGTTTAATGTTATACTAAATGTAGTTCATAAAATCATCTGCCACAATGTCCTACCTGTCAATGAATACTTCAGCTTCAACCACAACAATACACGAGCACACAATAGATTCAAACTCAATGTAAACCGCTCGAAACTCGACTGCAGAAAATACAACTTCAGCAACAGAGTAATCAATGCCTGGAATGCACTACCTTACTCTGTGGTTTCTTCCCCAAACCCCAAAAACTTTAACCTTAGACTGTCTACAGTTGACCTCACCCCATTCCTAAGAGGTCTGTAAGGGGCGTGCATAAGCGCACCATCGTGCCTACCGTCCCTATCCTTCTGTCCTATTGTCCAAATTTACCTATACATACTTTGCTTTTGTTTATGTTTATATCATACCTGTTATCTTGTACACGTGTTGACAAATAAAGAAATAAATAAATAAAATAAAATACTCTGGCCAGAGTATTAAGAAGTTACATAACCCTCTAAAACAAATATATCAAAGGCTTTTGACGCAAATACTGTAGTACAGCTTTGTTGTGCTGAGTAGTACAACAGAACTTAAGAATAAGCTACTCAGTACCTTAACAATTCATGGAACAATATTAAAATCATGCTTGGATTGAAATGTCAATCAAACTGAAACAGTATCTTTGAGATTTCATATAGCCTTAACATTTTTCACTACTCTTTCTCAGAACCAGACCTAAAAAGCAGTAATACTGTATTCATAAGTGAAATTTACTCACAGGATTGGTACTGGATTTAGTTGTTTTGCCTTATTTTCATTTGGTCTGTCTATGATTCAATTTGTGGATCAAATTCAAATTCATATCTCTCACTGACTATGACTAAAAGTCAACAAAAGGCTATACCTTTTGTATGGATTGCTACTATTTTTGCTCTTGATTATCAAAATTTAAAAATATAGCATTTGTTATAAATTTAGGAAGCTGAAATAGTTGTCTGATTTCTTTTCTAGAACTTATAGTAAGGCCATCCTATTAAATATAATAGGATTTTTTAAAGATGGAATACACTACTACCATATTAAGACATATTTCATACAAGATTTAGATGTTGGTGCTAGACATGCATTAACTTTTGTAATGATTCCATTATGTGTGAAGATCTTGCTGCATTGGTCTTCCTATTAATATGTTTCTTATTAACATGCATGAATATTCATTGACAAGTACAAAAAACAAATTTACTTACATATGTCTCTGAACTAGGTCCTAATTATAGTCTATCTACCTATCCACACATTTGTTATGTGCATGTCCTTATGTACTTTGATCTGAAATATGGCTTAAATAACTGGACCCATAGAAGAACTGTGACATCACCTTCACAGTCAAGTTATAGAATTTATCTGGTCAATGTAATTTAATAGACATTGGTAAATTATAAATAGACCAGATGCCCAAATCCAATGTATTTTTAAATAAAAATAAACAATTAGAATGAGCAGTCTGGAAATCATAAATAGACACTAATACTTTTCTAACAAAATATAACTAACGGAACAAATGTTGCATTCAGTTAAATGTTAATATCCTTTATGGTCCATGAAACAACAGAATTAAATAATAATTAAATAATAATTAAAATTAAATAATAGCTGAAACAACAGAATTAAAGCATTTTTAAGGATACAATTATTAGGATATTAAAAAAAGCAATGGCTAGGAATGTTGTTGATTTAAACATGCTCCCTTCTTTTAAGACACTCTAATGAGTTTAATGAGAGATACACACTCTTGGAAAGTATTGCAATGAATCTCATTTCAACTTTGTTAACTAAAAGCATAAGAATAGCATTGCTGCCTTATTATTAGAAACAAGTACAGTAAATTTTTAATTGCAAAAATTATACTACATAAGGAAATTGTCTATTAATGTTATTTACTTGTAAAAATAATACTCCCTTGCTGCTTCTTTAATAAAATATTTGGAAATTTTATTGGAAAATTAAAATTGCTAAGTTCAAGAGAGGATGTGTATGAAACAATACATACCCACATGAATAGTTTAGTTAAGCTATACCCACATTATAATATGGTTAAGAGAATGGGTTATTAGAGCAGGGTGCACAATAGAGACTGGTGCTCTTTTTAAGTAAATCTCAGAATTTTCCCCATAAGTAGGGCACTGAAGGGTTCAGGAGGAAAAATCAGCATTTACCAGTTGCTAAGAGACTTCAGCTGTGTTAATCCAGGTTAAGACCTGAATTAACACTTAACCTGATTAGTTAAAATCAGGTTACATACAGCACTTATTTGGAACAAGACAACCTGAAAATAAAGATCTTTGGGGTTGTATGCCAAAGACAGTGTAACTTGAGATAAGTTTTTGTGACTAAGAAAGCAACACCCGCACAATTTTATGGCAGTATTAGTGAATCATTTAAAAAAAAGTCACTAAGAAAATAAAATTGGCCTGAATTCTTGAAAAAAAGAAGCTAATAACGAATAAAATAGAAAGCAATCAAGAATTTTTATCATTCAGTGAGTCTCATAACTAAAAGCACTGTATTAACTGGACTTTCAGAACATGGAAAGATTATGAGCCAAGATGGCGCAGCAGTTAGACTGCAGTACTGCAGGCCACTTTATCTGACTGTGATCAGCAGTTCAGCTGTTCAAATCTCACCGGCTCAGGGTTGACTCAGCCTTCCATCCTTCCGAGGTAGGTAAAAATGAGGACCCAGATTGTTGGGGGCAGTATAAATATACATTGCTTAATGGTGTAAACTGCTTAGAGAGTGCTTGCAATATAAGACGGTATATAAATCTCACAAATAATAAATAAATAAATAAATAAATAAATAAATAAATAAATAAATAAATAATAAATAAATAAATAAATAAATAAATAAATAAATAAATAAATAAATAAATAAATAAATAAATAAATAAATAAATAAATAAATAAATATTTTCCTTGCTAGATTTTCAGATTGACAGAAGTCCACTAATGAAAGAAGAATAGTGGTTAAAGTTGCTAAACTAAAAACTTGGAGATCATGAGTTTTTGTCCTAGAAGCCAAGGCTAAGAACATAAAAGTCAACTGGATAATGTTGGAGCAGTCATTTCATCTCTGCTTAAGGAAGAAGTAAATGTCAAACCGTTTCTGAAAATGCTGTCCAAAAAGACTGCATGGTCATATCACGCAGTTGTCAAGAGTCAAGATGAACTTGATGATGAGACAGAAGCGAGAGAGGGAGGAAAATATAATACATTATTCATATTGACTATTCCTTTTCATATAGACATACACCATCACTCAAGATGAGAAAGAGAGACAAGGCATTGCTATTGTCCCAATGTCTCAAGATGATATTTATTATTTGAATGTATTATAGCCACCCAATTCTTATGAATGCATATTATTAGTTAAAGTTGTGTGTGTGTGTGTGTGTGTGTGTGTGTGTGTGTGTGTGTGTTTGTGTGTGTGTGTGTGTGTGTGTGTGTGTGTGTGTTTTCATATTTCAAAATAAGTCTTGTTCTTCTTGGTTGCATAGCTATAGAGATTTTGTGCTCTGTTATCATTCTGCACAGCAAGTTAATTTTATGATTGTTATAAACTTCTTGAGTTTTACTGCCACAGTTTCTAACAATGTTCTCTGAAAATTCATTATGGTATTTACTTTCCTTTGACTAACACTGGTATTTTTATCCATTGCCTAGGCTTTTATCTGTTGACCAGGATAAAATGCTCTATCCGTGCAGGCCCTCTTACTTCATATTAGTTCTGTGCAACAGCCACAAAGGTCATCTTAACTTTAATTGGTTTCCTTTCATTGTTCATGAGCTGCTTCAGTAACTTGGTGCTAGAGGTAACTCTCCTATCACTGTGATAATACTTTGTAAATTTATTTCCTAGACCCAATCCACTGAGCTTGTTTTTATTATACATATTATTCTCATGTATTACCTTCCATAGTTTATAAATCACAATCTATCAAACTCAAAAGAATTAACTCATTCTTCATAATTAGAGTATTTACCAGTATGCCTTTAATAAACAACCCTTTTTTTTGTTCAGGTTTGTTTTTCATAAGCTTTTATATGGCTATCCAACTCATACAATATGAGTACAGTAGCTGGTTGCCATATAACAGCCAACAGACCAAAAAAAGAAGAAAGAAATTAAAACCATGGATCATTAAAATCAAATGTACAAAATGGCAAATTGATGAAATAGATTATAACATTCAAAAGAGTTCTACTCATATAGACACAAATAGCTAAGGAAAGACATATAATGAATATCAGCATGCATAAATTGTTTAACCACAATATATGAAAAAATGTCACTAAATTATTACACCTTTTATCATCATGGATCCTAAGGAAATTTCTTTACTTCTGGAGTTTAGGACTTCACTTTTCTCACAACTCATTTTTATAGTTTGAGAAGATAATGATTAAAAGGGGAAGACACTTGAATTGTAAGAAAATATATATGAAACAGAAATTATGGAATAACTCAAGAGGTTGCCCACAAATTTAACATATTTCACTTAATTGATTTATCCACCCATCCAATAATTTACAATAATACCTTGAGGTGGTTAACAATCCAATTACTATTAAAATTAAAATTTTAACTTTTAAGCAATTAAAACATGACTAGTTCAAAAAGGGAACATTTCCATGGATGTAATTGGACACTTTTAGTGTGATTCTTTTTTCCCCCAACTTTAGTCTGTTTCTCACCCTGTCAAGAAGCGCAGTTTGGTTTAAAACGTTCAGCTGTCATAGCTAAATTTGTATTGCAATGCTATAATTGATCCTCCAGTTATTTAATTAATAAAAATAGACTCGTTGAAAAATATGCAGGTCCATAGTATTGGTGAGAGTGATGAATAGGGCTGATCACATTATCATTCTAGGAAATTGTTTTAAAGTGAATCAGACTGTTGCTAAGAGACCATGTTTTTCTACTGAAATGTCTCCTATCCTGAGACTTTCAGAAAAAGTGATAAGAAAGATTCTTCTACCAAATGGAACAATACTACTAAGGATCTTGACATTTTGCTTACCTTAGAACTGCTACCTAAGAAATATTTTACTTCTCTATTTAGAAATAGCTCTGGAAACATATATCACATAACATGTCTATCTACCAGCATAACAGTCTCATCCAAGTATTCTGCAGTTTTTAAAATATAAAACAAGGTTGTATGTGTTCAAATTATATGCTGTCATAAGCACAGTGAAGAACCTGATTGCAATTTGCAATGACATCAATTCAATTAAAGAGAGTATTCACAGCCAGAAGGAAACAAATAAAACAGGATTAGGATTAACAAGATTAAAATATAATACATGTCTGGAGGGATTTTTTTAAAAAAACTGTATTAACCCCTTTGCCTTAAAAACATCAGGAAAGTGGACACTCTTGTTTGTTCTTTAATGATTCCCATATGTTCATTGTTCCATTACTTCTGCAGCAAAAGGCAGGGCTACAAGTGATGGTTTGGTAGGAAACTTTTGCACAAGTTTAAATTCCTGTTCCAGGTACCTTAAGCTGGGCATGGAAGTACATCAGAAGCCAATTTAATTCAAATAAGACCAATATGATAAGAATAGAAATTACAATAGGCAGATCTAATTTTTTCCTAAGGGAAAAAATTGGCAAAATATAGCAACATAGCAAAAGCACTTGAAGGCTTGGGACCATGATTATTCCATATGCAATACTGAATGTTGAAACAATTTCCAAAGAAAAGAGTCCCAGAACTGGTGAAAACACCAAAAAGGCTCTGTCCTACATACTTCGGCAGAACAAAGACTTTTTTCTTTAGGAAACTTCAACAGAATGAGAAAAGACTATCCTAAATCTGAATCAAAGGTGTGCATGCACACACACACGTAACTCTTGCATCAAGGAATATGCCTCTATCTCTGACCCCATGTGCTCCTTATGACTTGTCTACTTCCTCTCCAGCTACTGTAATTACTATAGATGCAAAGGTCCTGAAAGGCCTTTCTAAAAAGAAAGTCC
Organism: Diadophis punctatus similis; assembly: GCA_023053685.1. NCBI lineage: Eukaryota > Metazoa > Chordata > Lepidosauria > Squamata > Dipsadidae > Diadophis > Diadophis punctatus. The sequence continues at coordinate 33,504,038 of JALIGW010000005.1, read as the reverse complement.
AATGCCTGTAGAACTTTTATAGCACAAACAGCAGAATGGACTAGATGTCAACAGGCACCAACATAAACTGGACTGCAATAAGAGTTTTGGTAACTGCACTGCAGAGAGTAATGGAATGTAACTCCAACTGCTTAAAATACTTACTTTAAAAATAGCTTCCTTGGATCTTTCCAAGGCACATAATTTATCACTTGCTTTTCACAAGTTGCTTATATCAACAAAAAAGACAAAAACTAAACTAGTTTTAGCCTTTGAAAGTTTGTTTTCTGTAATGTAAAACTTGGTAGTATTGAGAGTGAAATTCAGAAATGGAGCTCTGACTAATATATACATCAGATTCAAAAACTGTGTATGCATTAAAATAACTAATATTGGTGTTTATCTGATGAAAATAGAGGTGCTTGTTACAATTTTTAATGCTAGTTTAAAGGTAATTCACTAATCTAAACAATGTATTCTGCAAGATCACAAGATATATTTCCAAATGCCATGTATGAGCCACGGTGGCGCAGTGGTTAGAGTGCAGTACTGCAGGCTACTTCTGCTGATTGCTGGCTGCCTGCAATTTGGCAGTTCAAATCTCACCAGGCTCAAGGTTGACTCAGCCTTTCATCCTTCCAAGATGGGTAAAATGAAGACCCAAATTGTTGCCAGCAATATGCTGACTTACCACTTAGAGAGGGCTATAAAGCACTGTAAAGCGGTATATATAAGTCTAAATGCTATTGCTATCTATGAAGAGGTTTTTTTTTTCATACTTTTTATATGCTACATGCCATAATGCAGGAGAATTTAATTTTAATAGTATCCTACTATTTCAGTTAGGTTTCTCCTTAAAAGTAAAATTTGCATGGTTAAGAAGGATACTGGTTTTTTTTTAGTTTTTTATTTTTTATTACAATTACAAAGTAAACATTACATTTCTCACATCAGCAGTATGTCATCTGGTTACAAATCTCTCTATATGACACCATCTCTCTTTTACCATCTCATTATCATTTATATTATTTCACAACTTTCTAAATATTCAAACATTTGACCATTTTAAAAATCTCCATTTCCTTGTATCTTATCTTCATTATGTCATTATATCTTATTCACATTATATATTTGTGTTCTTATTTCTTATAATCTACAAATTCTTTTATTTAAATCTTTATTTTAATATACATATATATTTATATATTTTTCTGCTTTTAACCTTCAATTCCAATATCGTCTTTTATTCTCCAACCATTTATAAAATACCTCTCAAATCTCATAATATTCAGTTTGTTGTTTCTCTTTGATTGCTAAAGTCAATCTATTCATTTCTGCACATTCTAAAATTTTCCTTATCACATTCTCATCATTAGGAATCTCTCCACTTTTCCAAATGTGCAAATACAATTCTACCTGCTGTTAATACGTGTATGATCAAATATACATTAGCTTTTTGGTACATTTCTGGTAGCATTCCTAACAGAAATATTTCTGGTTTCAGGTGTTACATGTTGTTGTATCATTTCTTCCAACCATATCTTAATTTTTGTCCAATACTTTTTCGCTTCTCCACGTGTCCATCACATATGATAGTAGGATCCTGGTATTTGATGACATTTCCAACATTTCTCTGATTTATCCTTAAACATTCTTGCCAATCTCGCCGGTGGTAGGTGCCATCTGTAAAGCATCTTATACAAATTCTCTTTATATGCAGTTGACATTGTTAATTTATAAGAAATGCTCTATTATTGTTGTGGGAGAAGGTTAAAGGACAATATTATACAAAAGTACCAGTTTGGCTTTCAACGATGGAAGCATTAACACATCCAAATGTTATGGGAACAATAGTGAGATATAAAGATATTTTGAATGAAGAAGGGGACTCAAAACAAAAGAATTAATGGAGAAAGGGATCAATATAACATGGTATATGTATATGCAGATACAATCTAGATATGAAAAAGATGTCAAAAAGCAGGGTTTTTATACAGAACTAACAGAATTAGATAAAATCCTAACAGGAACAGAAGAAAAACTAATTTAAAAACTGTATAGTTACTTATTAGGGATAAAATTGGAAGAAGAACAAGTAAAAGCAACAATGATACCATGGGCAAAAATACTTTGGTTATACGATAGAATTGGATAAATGGGAGAAGTTGTGGAAAGAAGGATAATTTTTCATTGAATAACACACATAATAAAGAAGTAAAATGATTTCTTTATTTTTATATCACCTTTTCTTAGGAATAATATGGTTATAGCACTAATAAATGAATAACTGAAATTCATTACTGGGACTTCTGTTTCTTCAACATTAACAACAATAATGGAAGAATACTTACTTTAGATTAAGATTACTAGTTTAGAAGTGGTTTTGTTCTTTTTTTCTATTTTCCATTTACTTAAATAAAATATTTGACTGTAGGATTTATTTTAGATGAAATTTTACATTTTGTACTTTATTTCCTGTAATGAACGAAATAAAAAGACATTTATCTGCTTCAGATGAAAAATTGGCCCATTTCAGAGCTTCTTTATTTTTACTGAACCCCTGAATGTATGTCAGCTTTTAAAAATCATACTTTATTAATTCAGTGTCATGTGAAATTTTGGATAGGAAGAAGGGAATTTCTTCTTTTGGATAGGAAGAACGTAAATCCTCAAGTTACAACCACAACTGAGCCCAAAATTTATGTTGTTAAGTGAAACATTTGTTAAGTGAGTTTGTCCCATTTTATGACTTTTCTTCCCACAGTTGTTAAGTGAATCATTGCATCTGCTAAGTTAGTAACATGGATGTTTAGTGAATCTGGATTCCCCATTGACAGAAGGTCGCAAAAGCTGATCATATGACCCCGGGACACGGCAACCGTCATAAATACAAACCAGTTGCAAAGCATCTGAATTTTGATCATGTGACCATTGGGATGCTGCAACTCTCATAAGTGTGAAAACCGGTTTATAAGTCACTTTTTTCGGAACTGTTGTAACTTTGAGCAGGCAATAAATGAACTGTTATAAGTCGAGGACTAACCTGTATATGGATGGAAAGCGGGGAGACTTCTTGCCTGCCCCACTGATGGCCTCTCAATCTCTAAAGTTCAACCACCTGCTCCTAATCAGAGGCTGGTGATGAAGATCCAATAGGAAAGGACTTAGCTCTGCAGGTCAGAGAGGGTTGCCAAGAAGCAGAAGCAGAAGAATAGATTCTAATGAATTCTAATGTTTCATGTCTGCATTTGGTTATGGGCACAGAATTGCCGGTTGGTTGGCCTAAATCCATGGGAGAAAATGTGGAGAAAAACTGTTCAAGTGTCACCTCTATTGTGTTCACTTACTGTGCCATTCTTAGATTATTGGATTGCACCCCACAGTGTCTTCAGTCTCTTGGATATGTCACTTGATTTCTGGTCTCAGTCTTGTTGGCCACATTTACACTTGCCATTCTATAATTAAGGTTAAAAGGGACTCCTTTTCTTCCAAAATCCTGAGCTCATATATTGTTAATTATGGCAGGCATCCAGCTTGTTATCTCAGCTGACAGCCAGCAGTTCTGGCACAGAAAAGACCCCTTCTTGTCAAGAAAAGACTGAGTCACTTAAAGGAAGGTCATAAGCAGCTATTTGCAGAGGCAATCAAGGCAGATAAATAAATGCATTTTGCTGTCATTACCACAAGATAATCCTTAATACATGTTTTCCCATGCTCAATTGTTTTCCTTCAACAGGAAGGAAAACAAGATGTTTCTCGTGCCACTTTACCCTCCTAGATTCTAAAAAATCTGAGGATCATCTCTAGGATATATCAGAGGGTCTACAGAGGTACAATCTTGTCCACGTTTTCTGTCATTTGTACATTCTAAAAGGCAACTAAGGCCGCATCAACGCTTCAGGAACTATTCCAAATTGAATAAGTCCTTCTCCAATAGTGGTGGCGAGGGGCCACTCCAGAAAACTTCATGGTTATCAGGAGTTATTGTATGCAAATGAATTTGCTAAATCTGCCGTAGTATAAATTGTAGCATTCAAATCAGTCCACTAGCATTCATATTTTACCAGTAAAAAATCCATAGCAGATGTACTTATATTACTAGAGATTTCATGCAAAAAATGAATGTACTGAATTAAAAATTGTAATGGTACTTATATTTTTAAAAAATAGATTTACATTGGTAAAATTTAGATTTAGAATAATTAAATCAAGGAAATTTTCATATAAAAGAATATTACTGAAGATATTTAAAGAAAATATGCCAGGAAACCACTATCTTAAAAAAAATTAGTATCTTGCATATGAAAAAAATCAAGCAGCTAAATTATGTGGATCGTAAGACTTTTAAAAAACCCAAACAAGCCAATTTACTAATGCAGGCAATTCCAACTTATGCTGACCTATACATGTCCAGAAAATCTCTTCATTCTTTATCAGTTTTATAGCTTGACTTTTTTTATTGATTTTCACTATGTCGTAACTTCTCTTAATATCACTAAATTATCATGCTTGTCTGTAGAAAACAGTGGCAAAGCTACCACAATAATGGGTTAAACTGGAAGTAAGATTTATTTCTAGTATTTAGATAGTTTAAGGCAGTGCCATTTTCACATCTTGTTAGAATCTTTGTCAAATGAATGAGGATTATATGTGGCTAATGCTTCCCACTGTAATAGAAAACTATATTGTAGTGACCTTTACAACATTATCTGATTTATTTTGCTGAACAGACAAGATTATCCTGTTTTCCCATTTGGTTGTGTGGAGACAATGCAATTAAAGCATAGTTTAAAATATAGCCCAAATTCAGGGTTGAGAAAAGGGACTGTGACAGCACAATCTCTCTCTTGCTCTCTTGTTACCAAAATCTTAATCACATTGGACTATCAAATAAGGAACTTGAACAAGCAATATGTTTTTAAGCTTTATTTTATTTGTAGAATTGGAAATACCTTGAGCTCCTGAAGGAAATACAGGATATACTGCATATCTAACAAGCAAATAAATATAAGAATGGAATGGAATGGAATGGAATGGAATGGAATGGAATACAATAAATGCAATGCAATACAATGCAATGCAATGCAATGCAATGCAATGCAATACAATACAATACAATACAATATACAATACAATACAATACAAAACAATGAGCCGAAGTGGCGCAGCAGTTAGACTTCAGTACTGCAAGCAACTTTAGCTGACTGTGATCAGCAGTTCAGCTGTTCAAATCTCACCGGCTCAGGGTTGACTCAGCCTTCCAGCCTTCCAGGTAGGTAAAATGAGGACCCAGATTGTTGGGGGCAGTATAAATATACATTGCTTAATGGTGTAAACTGCTTAGAGAGTGCTTGCACTATGAAGCGGTATATAAGTCTCATAAATAAATAAATAAATAAATAAATAAATAAATAAATAAATAAATAAATAAATAAATAAATAAATACAATACAATACAATACAATACAATACAATACAATACAATACAATACAATACAATACAATACAATACAATACAATACAATAAAATAAAATAGTTAATTGGCCAAGTGTGATTGGACACACAAGGCATTTGTCTCTGGTGCATAGGCTCTCATGTACATACAAACAAAGTAATATAATCAGTGTACATACAAACATACAAGTGCATGTACATACAAACAACAAATGTACGTAGAAACATAAGGCAATATAACATAAGTTATCAATAGGAGAAGGTAGTAGAAAAATGAGAAGGATAATAATAATACAGCCATATTACATGGATAAATATCCTTTGACATAAGACAGTACTGTGGTAGTTAGGAGTTTTAGCAAAGGAAAAAAACCTAACTAGTTGTTTGGCATGCAATGCTCTACAGTTTATATTTCATAGTTTATGTCTAGGATGTGAGGGGTCTGTAGATATTTTCTCAGCCTCTTTCTGGCTCATGTAATGTACAGGTTCTAAATAGAAGGCAGACTGGTTGCAGTTGGTCTTTTTCCCCCCTAACTATCCGTTGACATTTACACCTGTCCTGTTTGGTTGTCCTGTACCAAATCATTTATAGAAGTACAAATGACATTCAAAAATTCCTCTGTAGAACTACATCAACAGCTCCTGTTCCATTCATTGAAATAGTACATTTCAATGATGGATTAATCCTTGTTCCTTAAAATATCACTGAGAAAGTTTAGATTTGGCAGAACATACTATTCTTGCATAGATTGGAAGGTCATCATTGGATGGCAATGGAAAACTTTGCCATTTCTATTGTAGTAGCATTTTGGGATAAAAACGAATGTGTTTGGGAAATGCCTGGGGATTAGCATCAAGGCCACCTCATTTTCTGAATAAAATTAAATACAACATACTGCTTAGTGAGACCAGGTCTTTTTGAGTGGAAAACATGAAAAACTATCAAGGATTATGAGTCCATTCAGACATTAATACATTTAGGCTTAGGAAGATTTTTTCAGTCTTGTAAAGCATTGTCCTACAAATTATTTTTGTTTAAAAAAACTAAATAAATAATAATACATTTTGGACAGTAGGGAAATTGATCTCCTATTCATTTTCCAAAATTGTGCAAACTCTAATTAAACTGAGTACATATATAGTAGATCCCTACTTTGAGATTCAATATCTTGCTGAGGGAATTTTTTCAAACTGGTCAGGGAATTTTTTTTAAAATACTTTTTTTATTTTGATACTTTGCAGCCATTTTACATAATGGTTCTTTCACATGCTTTCACTTTTGTTTTTAATATTTTGTTTTAATTTTCAAAGTATAACTTTATTAAATGGTTTTTGTGTGTTCTTTCTTGAAAATATCACTCTTAGAAAATAAAAATGTCCATATTTCCTATGGAATACTCACAATTCCATGTGATTTAAGCTGGTAACACCTTAAATATAAATTTATCTTCTATATCAGGGGTCCCCAACCCCTGGGACGTGGCCTGTTTGAAACTGGGCCATGCAAGCTATTAAAGTTTGTTGCAAAATCAAAACCAGAAGCACACACAGATGACTGATTCAGCTGGATTCAATAACTTCTTTATAAACATAATAATATATATATTTACAATACCACAAGTAGAATTCTTCTTCAATCAGTTACAGGTAAACACAAGCAGGAGAGTTAGTTTCATTTCAGCAGAGAGTATAGAGAGAAGAGTGCAGATTGGGACTGGAGCCACACCCAGCCTTAAGCTTAAATTTCAATTTCGATTCTCTACACAGACTCAGAAGTGTTTAACACCAATTGGCTGATTCAGTTGCTATGCCTATTCATTATCTAACCTTGTTAACATGGCTCTCCTAGTCATGAATATTCTAACACAAGCAATGATCAAGTGTGCATGTGTGCATAGTTTCCTCTGCTCAAGTGCTCTCCAAGAGCAAGTTCCTGCTGTTGTATGAGTGGAGCTTTGTGCCCAAGTGCTAGCACCCTCTGCTCATGCATGAAGCACCATTCCCACTAGTGGAGGGTGCGCATGTATGCCACTCATACCAATGGAGTTCTACACGCATGGTTGCACCTGCCACTCATATGCCTGCCCACCTCCCTGTGCTGGGCCGCCAAGGTGTAAAAGATGGGGACCACTGATCTATAATATAGATTCTATATGTACCCAGGCAGTAGTTGCAATTATTGTAAATTGAGAGAGAGATAAATGTATTTTCCTTGGTCAAAAAAGAATGTAAAACATATCTCTTCCTTTACTTCTCTTAAGTAATACTAGAGTTTAGTCAGCATAAATACGTCTAACTTGTATTAGAAGTTCTCAAAAAATAAAGAAGTTTGTAGATAATTATTTTGTGGTTCAGTTTCAGGATTTGTGGCAGCTTGAATCTCTCTTATATCACTGCTAGCTCAAATACTATTTGCAGCTGATTATAAGAGATAGATTGGTGCATATTTCATTTCCATCACAATGCTGCATTCATTTCAAAATTCATTTTACAGCATAAGTACTTGCTGAATGATTTGTAAATAATTTTTGAGAGTGTGAATGGATATCCCAATTTTTTAAAAAAATCGGAGATGGATATATGTTTTATTGAAGGCTTATTTCTGAGTAAACATGAATAAGGCTGGACTCTAAGGCCATTTGCAATAATATGTTAAGTATTATAAATGTAAAAATATTCTAGATATTATTAGTTTTATTTTATGCTGATGCTGCATAACACACACACTCTCAAATTCTGCCAACTATCAGTAATTGTATGTAAGCTATCAGTTATTGTCTGGTGTGGACTACAACTGCAAAACTGATATATATGGAAAGTGCTGATTTTGAACATTTGCTAACAGAGCAGAATAAACACATAAATATTTTAATGGTACATTACAATTTATTATAATAGATAACTACTACTTTATGTATATGACTACTCCATAGAAAACTAATTTCAAAAGTTTGCTGCTTCTAGACAAATACATCCTTAATGGCAGTTCTATGAAGACATTTGGATTCTATCTTATCAAAGATATTCTGTCAAATTAGAGGAGAAAATAAACCAGGCATTGGCGTGGCTTAAATATGATTTTGTATTCTTCGGCTATTTGTCAGACTCAGAATTCTGCTATTTGCTGACCTGGGATAAGACAAGCACGGCAAGCCTGAAGTTTCTCATTTTTAAATTTTATTTTTTATTTAAAAAGATTTTTTGCACAGTACAAATTTAGAGAAAAAAAGAACCCAAGTAAAAGAAAAGCGATAAGGTTGCATACGGCTCCCTTCTTTCCATTCTCAGCCCTTTCTAATCCTCAAACCCATAAACCACAAGTTCATTTTTCCCATTTTCAGAAAAAAACAATCCATAAAGGTTTTGCAGTTATTTCCAAGTGCAGTTATTGTCTTTTTTTCTAATCAAACAAATCAATTTTGTCATCTCAGCAAATTCTATTATCTTTACCAACCATTTTTCCATTGTTGGTGTTTCAGAATCTTTCCATCTTGTGCATATAATAATCTCACTCCAGTTTACCATGTATAAAAATAATCGTCCATACGTGCTTTACTAGTTATCTACCCATTAATCCCAGCAAGGAAAGTTCTGGTTTCAGTTGAATATTATTTGTATCACTGTTTGTCAAGCTTATAGTTTCATAGTGGTACTATGGTTATGGTATGCATTCTGGATATAGATGTTGAGAGGCTCTTGATTATGCTTCTCAGTTAACCATAAAAACAATAACAGTATTATTTGAACTGTACTGATATCTCAGATAATAAGGATTCATACCATAGGACCGTGGTGGCGACCTGTGGCACGCGGAGCCATAGCGGCCGGCACGCGAGGGTTCCCACCGGCAAACCGGAAGTGCGGAAAAACGCACTTCCGGTTTGCCGGTGTGCTGTTTTTTGCACTCCGGAGGGTTCAGGGAAGCTCCCTGAAGCTCCGGAATGCAAAAAACTACAAAACGGACAAACCGGAAGTGCACTTTTCCGCACTTCCGGTTTGTCCGTTTTGTAGTTTTTTGCATTCCGGAGCTTCAGGGAGCTTCCCTGAACCCTCCGGAGTGCAAAAAACAGCTCACCAGCAAACCGGAAGTGCATTTTTCTGCACTTCCGGTTTGCCGGTTTCGTCGTCCCAGGCTCCGGTAAGGCCTTTGCGCGGGGGTGGGGGGTGGGTGTGCATGCGCAGGGGGCAGCATGGGGGGGTGTTGTGAGCATGCATGGGGGGGAGGGAATGGGTATGGGCACGCGAGCGCGCGCGAGCGCGCCCCCCCCTTTTTGGCACGCGAGCCTAAAAAGGTTCGCCACCACTGCCTTAGGACTAAAAAAAAACACCTCCATTTTTATGACCTTGTAGTCCCTATTCGGAGTAGGCAATTGGATGGAGCTGAGCATTTACTGCTGGATGCCCTTCCTAATGCCTACATGAAATTCACAGCAAATATTTTTTCTTTGTTCCCTAGAAGAGAAACATCTGCCGCTACCTAGGATTGAACTTTCAACCTTCCAAATGGGAGGTAAGCATCTTCACCACTAGGCCACACACTGCTGTATAAGCATGATAAGGCACCTGAAATTTCACTTTTGCTTTTACTCAGGTTTAATAAAAAATATAATTTCTATTGTATTTACGGTAAATAATTCTTATTTAAGGAAAGAGTTTCCAAAATATTAAAGAAAATTCACATTCAAGACTTTTAAAAGGCTTTCAAACTGAAAATATTATTGTTTTATAGAGGAATGCAGTTTGTTGCCTAGATTACCCTTACTTTTTATTAAAGCCTGACACATACATTTTGCTTAATAAATAAAATGGAAACAATGCACTTAGAGAATTAGCTGTGAAAGCTTCCTTAATAGCACTTTGGTTTTCTGTCAAGCAAAAAGCTACCAGTTTCTTGATTCATTTTAAGGAGGCCACTGATAGATTTTAAAGGAAGAAAATCTGTTGTTTTTGCCATGACTCTGGGATCTTAAATGGAAAGAGGTGATCTGTGGGAGCTGGATCTGTTCCAGTGGTGGGTTTACACCGGTTCAGCGAACTGGTAGCGGCGGCAGTGGGAGGCTCCGCCCACCCACCCGGACATAATCAAAAACGCTCTGTGCATGTGCAGAAGCTTCTGCGCATGCGTAGAAGCATTGTGCGCGTGCATTCCCCTTCCCGAACCGGTAGCAAAGGTAAGTGAAACTCATTACTGATCTATTCCATCTGCTCAGTTAGTTCTTTTACCAGTTTATTCACTTCAATCAGCTAAGTTGCCATCTGATTCTGATATAGGAGCAAGATATAGGCAACTTGTCTGCATTCAGTGTCACTTCAAAAGAGTAGGTTGCCATGGCATAGGTTGAGGAACCCAAATTTTTTTTTCTTCTTCTGTTAAAAATCTGTGTTGCTGAATTTGATGTCAGCCTTCTCCCAGCTAAAATCTTGCAGGCTGTTATTCAGTGTAAGTTATGCAATTTGTTGCTAATTTATCTTGATTGCATAAAATTGGAAAAATAGTTAAAGAAGAGATCAAGCAGCTGCCACATGTAAACTACAGGACATGTTTGTAGTAGAAGCAAACTTCAATCTTAGCTTTTACTTTACCCATCAATGCAGGAGAACCTCCAATTTTTGTGCATTTTGTGCAATACACTTCTGTGCATTGTTACTATAGCAAACCTTGTTCGCTTTTAACCTCCCCAAATCCTGCCTTCATCATCCTTGTATATAACCTAACATCATCCCTGCATTTGATAGGGGTCAGTCATGCTACTCCTTCCTAAAACTGAGATTGTAATCTAGTGCAGAAATGCTAGCCACATTTCAACTTCTCCCCCCACCCCTTTTTTTTAAATTCTTGTTTTGTTTTGCTTTGCTTTGCTTTTAATTAACTTGCCTGATTAAAAAAACCCAGCTACCGGTAAGTTATTTTATAAGAGTCTGTGGCCTTTCTTCCCGCTCCCCCCTTTAATGGTCTAATAACAAAATTTTGGATTGTTTTCCTAAGCCAATATTATATTTTTATATTAATTAGATATAGCATACTAATTGATCTATCACCTGACTTTTGTTTGTCATACATTAGTAATAAAATTACAACATTTCAGAAAAACATATTACATGAGGGCCAAAGCAAAACAACTTCAAAAACTTCATACAAAATAAATGGAAAAAACCCCACTTAAAATCCAAGTAGTACAATTGAAAGATTTGGATCAAATGTTCAAATACCCATTACAAACTTCAGAAGTGGATGAGCTCACATAAGTATCAGTAGTCACACATCAATTTTGAAGGCCATTAGTTGTTTTCTTTGAGGGCTTAAACCCAACTCGGTATTCTCTAGAGCAAAATTTGTAACACAAATACCTCAGGGCAATTAGAAGTTTATTTCAACTTCCTGGCATGATATCTGTAAAGAAACAAGTCACCATCTGCCAGATTGATTCAGTTTTGCACAACAGGGAAAGAAATAATCAAGCCGAGCACTTCAACCATACGGATTCAGAAGTGTGACAGATCATACTTGTCACACATTGCAGGAATCCACTTGCCCTTACAGTGCACGCAGCATGTGTCTGCTGAAGATTTAAATCTTCATAGTATGCAAGTTGTAAATTTCATATGTTCACGAGTCATTGAACACCACATGTTAAGAGATAGAAGAAAATAAGCAAAAGAGTTTCATTTTTAAGGATCCCTGTTTCTAATTTTTTAATATACTTAAAATGGAGGCTTCGTTGCAAATATAATTTTGTCATAATTACATATTACAAACTTTATTAAAGTGTTTAATAGATTAGCTGCGTATAAATCAAGAAAACTATTTGTGCTAAATAGCTACATCATTCAGTGAAGACTGAAGCTGAGATCTGCTAGGAGAGAAGCAAGGATATGATTTGTGGGGAATATCATTATATAGAATATATTGGAAAGAAAAACTGAATCTATCCTAAAACTTGGACATCCCATTTTCCCCCATCAATGGGATAGGTTAAAGAGTGGCGCAACAGGGTCAATCTCCATTTCATCCAATTTCTTCCTTTATTTGTTTGTTGGTTCATCGTATTTATAAAGCCATCCATTTCACAAGTTATGATTCTGATGTGTACAAAAAAACAACAACCATAAAACAAGCAATATTTTAAAAATCTACAATTAAAATATCCACATTATTTCCTATTAATAAGATAGAAAAGAAAATTTTATGTTATAGGCAATGCAGCCACCTCACTAATCCACCATTAGCTTGAGATCCCCAAGCCTGTTGACATAACCATATTTTTGAAGGCTTGCAGAAGGATGTCAAGGTTAGGGTTAGCCTCGCCTCAGGGGGAAGGATGAGTTGGGAATGGGGGCCACAGCAGAAAAGGCCCATCTCCTGGGTCCTACTAGATATAATTCCTTTGAAGAAGGACCCCACAACATACTTCTTCAGCCAGATTATGATAGGATAGGAAAATGCAATTAGGCAGAGATGGTGCCTCATATAACCCAGGCCTATGCTATGAAGGTCTTCAAAGGTCAAAACTAGCACTGTGAATTGGACCTGCAAGCAAACTGGCAACCAAAAGCAGGTCATGGAGGAAAAGTGTAATGTGTGCTGCTCTAGAAGTGAGTCTTTTGAAGCTTCCAGATATTCATTGCAGGGAGCTCCATGTAGAATGAATTACAGTAGTCCACCCAGAAGTGACCAGGGTATGAGTGACTGTGAGAAGAGGAGAGACTGTGAGGAGGAACTTCTACCTTTCCTTCTTTCTCCCATATTTTTATGTTATCTACTCCTTATGGTATACAATTTGATTTCTCTTCACTGACCGTGAGAACAATTAATCTGTGGAATGGCTTGCCTTCAGAAGTTGTGGGTGCTCCAACACTGAAGGTTTTTTAAGAAGAGATTGTACAACCATTTGTCTGAAATGGTATAATGTTTCCTGCAGGGAGTTGGATTAGAAGACCTCCAAGGTCCCTTCTAATTCTGTTATTCTGTTATTTTGTTAGCTAAGAAAAAAATCTGTCTACAACAGTGGGATAGAGCAAGAAAAGAGTGTGTTAGCTCGTATCATATTTTTTTTATAATCTTCTAGTTGCCTAGGCCTCCAATCCCAGTGCTCAATAATCCAGTGCTTACACAAAAAAGCCAATTTCTTTTAGTCCCTACTGTTTTGCCATAGCAGCATTGCAAAATAATAAGCCCTCCATAAGTCATCCTGCTTCGAGGGAGAAGAACAGCGAAAGTTCTTCATTCTGTATGCAAACATACAGTATTTAGTAACATAACAGCTACTTATATTCCAAATCTCAACTGTATGTTTGATTCATGGATGTGGAACAGTAATTATTCTGTACTAAGTGGGAAAAGTCTCTAGTAAGTAAATTCCGTTCCAATGAAAAAACAGATTTAATGTTCATGAAGACCTAATATGTTTAATATTTGTTCAGTGTGCTTATAGGAAAAGCAGAGTTACCCCCTTGTGAAACATAAAAACTCACAAGCAATTCCTTGTTTTTAAGTGGAATTCTCTTGTGACAAGGATGGCATCAGTTTATTGTCTAAGAATGAACCATGCTGCTCTTGCTGCCTTTGGCAATGATGTTGGAAATACCCAGTGATGTGAGAAGATGAAAAGAATAAAGTATTTGGAAAGATGCTAAAATTCATGATGATCTGTAAGAGCCGTGCATGCAAAATTAGGAAAGCTAGATAGCCTTATTTTTTAATACTTATTCATATTATTAATTATAACAACAAATTGATGTCCTGGTGGGAATATTTCAGCATAAGGAAAATCAATTTGCTTTGTTAATTATAAAGTAATGCAACATATTGTGATAATAGAAATTTAAGACATTGGGGATATTTTCCCCATTGGATTATCCTAATATCTAATTAGAAATAAAAATGAATTGCACTGCTAATACAATGAGCTTTTGAACTTGAATTCATAAAGAACCTGAACATATTTATCAAAGACCAGTAGTGAGAAGCAATGGAATAAAGTTGTAAAAATAGTCATTTCCTTCCCTCCAACTTTTTACCTTTTAAAGGATCCACTTTGAATGATAATTGAACAAGTCCTTTAAAATGGGCTTAACAAATCTGGAAATTTGAAGGTGGAATGGGAGAAAAGCAGGAATACAGTATATCTAGTGGAGAAGAATGTTAGAATAGAATAGAATTCTTTATTGGCCAAGTGTGATTGGACACACAAGGAATTTGTCTTTGGTGCATATGCTCTCAGTGTACATAAAAGAAAAGATACATTAGTCAAGAATCATGATGTACAACACTTAATGATTGTCATAGGGTACAAATAAGCAATCAGGAAACAATCAATATTAATATAAATTGTAAGGATACAAGCAACAAGTTACAGTCATACAGTCATGTTGGCAATATTAGTAGCAGTGAAAGAGACTCAACAGCAATGGTGAAAATCACTGCAAGCAGTAGTGAGCTTCAGAGGATGTGGATTGGATTGAACATGATAGCAATACAGCAAGGTAAAGGAGGGTTAAACCAAGAAAAAAGAGTTGGCACCGCTACAGCAAAATCTTGGACGGTGGTGATGGCACATCAAAGCTTAGAGTGCTGTCAACATGGCTAAGTAACTATAATCCTGGAAACTGTAGAAGACCCAGAGTACTGTGAGCAATGAAATAAGAGCATAAGGACCCAGGTCAGAAGCTTGGACTCTGACCAGCAATTAGAAAAAGTTGGAACAGTCAGGATGCGAATATTTCCTTCCAGCAGCAAGCCCAAGCAGCAGCTCCAGCAGACAAGTGAGGTGCTGTAACACCAGCGGAACCTGCAAGTAACTAAGGGTAGGCCTGGGTGAAACAGAGGAGTTTATAACGAAGTTAGAGCAAAAGTAAAGACAGTAGAAGATGCAGTACACAAGTATTACGTGCAGTATACAAGACTTAAGACTACAATTGAGCCCAACATTTCTGTTGCAAGTGAGACATTTGTTAAATTAATTTTGCCCCATTTAACAAATTTTCTGTTCACAGTTGTTGTTAAGTGAATCACTGCAGTTGTTAAATTAGTAACACGGTTGTTAAGTGAATCTGGCTTCCCCATTGACTTTGCTTTGCTAAATCATAGCTTAAATGTATTGCAAAATAGTTATAAAAAGAGATGGGTACAGGAATTGTTCTGCCTTTTGCTACATGATTGCAATTTAGGATACTGTTGAAGGTTTGGTCAAGGACATTTACAATGGCTTTTCAAAAGGGCTTTAAAGCTTTCTTTACTTTTTCAAGGCAGCATCTGAAAGATGATAGACAGAAACATTTCTAACTAAACTAAATCAGCTAGCGGTACCTGAACATACTTGTAAGTGGTTCATAAGCTTCCTAACAAACAGGAAGCAGCAGGTGAAGCTAAGCAGAATCATATCAGATACCTGTACAATTAGCACAGCCCCCCCCTCAAGGATGTGTGCTCTCTCCACTTCTCTTCTCTCTATATACCAATGACTGCACTCAAACAATCCATCTGTTAAACTACTGAAGTTTGCAGATGATACAACAGTGATTGGTCTCATTCGAGACAACGATAAAACCGCATACAGACGGGAGGTTGAACAACTAGCCTCGTGGTGCAATCAGAACAATCTGGAACTGAACACTCAAAACAGTAGAAATGGTAGTAGACTTTAGGAGAAACCCTAGTAGAGACCTTCACATTTCTAGATTCTATCATATCTCAAGACCTAAAATGGACACCTAACATCAAAAACGTCATCAAAAAAGCACAACAAAGAATGTTCTTTCTGTGCCAACTCAGGAAGCTCAAACTGCCCAAGGAGCTGCTCATATAGTTCTACAGAGGAATTATTGAGTCTGTCATCTGCACCTCTATAACTGTCTGGTTTGGTTCTGCAACCCAACAAGACAGACACAGATTCACAGATTATTCAGAGAATAATCAGAACTGCAGAAAAAACAATTACTACCGACCTGCCTTCCATTGAGGACCTGTATACTGCACAAGTAAAAAAGAGGACTGTGAAAATATTTACACACCCCTTGCATCCTGGACATAAATTGTTTCAATTCCTACCCTCAAAATGACGCTATAGAGCACTGCACACCAGAACCACTAGACACAAGAACAGTTTTTTCCCCAAACACCATCACTCTGCTAAACAAATAATTCCCTCAACACTGTCCAACTATTCACTAAGTCTGCATTACTATTACTAGTACTCTTCTCATTGCTCCTATCATCCATCTCCTCCCACTTATGACTGTATGACTGTAACTTTGTTGCTTGTATCCTACAATTTATATTGACTGGTTCCTAATATGATTTGATTGCTTATTTGTACCCTATGACTATCATTAAGTGTTGCCCCTTATGTATCTTGTATTTTTTGTATCATTTTTATGTATCATCTTGACGAATGTATCTTGTATTTTTATGTACACTGAGAGCACATGTACCAAAGACAAATTCCTTGTGTGTCCAATCACGCTTGGCCAATAAAGAATTCTAATTCTAAAATGTTAGAAATTTCTGCAGTTGTATAGACTAAAGGTGTTTACTTATCTTTACAGTTTAGATATTGCTGACTACCTTGAGTACAACCAAGCTGGTGTGTTGACATACTTTATGAATTCATACTTTCATCCTTACCCATAACAACCCAAGATTATATATTTTCTAACCTACATTTTACCCCTTTCATTATGATATTCACTATATGTGCAGATCACATGGCCTTTGGTAATTGATAGATGGAAATTTTGTCAATACGCATGATTTTGGGTATGGCACTTAATGTGCTGATAATCACTGGGACCACTATGGCTGGTTTATATCATAATCTTTCAGCTTTGATTTTTCAGAGCTTGATATTTTGGATTCTTCTTAATTTTTTGTCTTCTATTTTACTCTGCCTCAGTATTGCCACATCAATTATCCACATTTTTTTTCTTTTCAACCATAGTTAAATCTGATGTGTTATGAGCCAAGACTTTATCTCACAATATTTAAACCTGTTCATTTTCAACTACTTTGTCAATTATATACTCCCATCAATGTTTTATTACTGGCACATGATTTTTTTCAGAATCATTTTGATGATTGTATTATTTATAATTGGTTTGTGTGATCTTGGACAAGCTAAATATATGATCTAATGTTTCATCTGCTCCTTTGCACAATATGTACTTTGAATCATTTGATGATTTTTCAATTCTGACCTTGATTGCATTAGTTTGCATAGCTTGCTCTTGAGCAGCCAAAATCAAGCCTTCAGTTTCTTTTTTTTTTAATGTTCCAGTTTAAGCTATTGCCAGGCTTTATCTTTATCCACATTCCCCTCCATCTTTTGTAGAAATTGACTCTGTAGTTCTTTTTCTTGTTTTTTTACATACGCAGCCAATGCATTGTTTTCATTGAATTGAAAATAATTATTTTTATTGTATGACTGGAAAATTATTATCATTTCATCAGATCTACTCCATCAGGTCAAATCATTCAAACCTATAATATCCTTTCACAGACAGAAAAAGTGTATGTTTTATTCATTTCATAAAAATTTATTTCATTTACTTATTTCATAAATAAATAAACAATAAATTTAATATATAAATTTTATTATAATTAAATTAATTAATAATACATATATAAATTTAGTCCATGCTCTCCTCTTACATTCCAGGTATACAGGTTTTCATATGCTATCCGCAATCACCAGGTGGCTCCCATAAGTATTGACCACTGTCAACCACCATAGTTTAGTTCATCAGTCAAAATTTCACTTAACATTTTTAAGTAAGATAGGGAAAGTGTAAACTAGCGCTACTGGTTTCAATCATATCTGTCCATGTGAAACATTCCTTACTAACAGTCAGATCAAACCTGGTACATTTTTCCCAGTATGCCATAAGCACAACCAAGACATAGTTTTACTCATGCTGTTCTATGTAAGCCAACAAGCAAACATGAAAATACCTGCATTCCAATTCAGAGTGAATATGGATATATGGCCCACGCCTCCTAATGTTGCTACATGCATTTTGTCCATGTAAATATTCTTTTTAGATGATATATTCACATATAATAATTCTTAGTTTTAGCAATCTACCTACTTGTTCTATTTGTATTTCAGTGTTTCCAACTTATTCAGTCCTGAGCTTTCTGTTGCCAATTGGGCCTGCAATACTTGCTGATGCGTGTGTGTGTGTATAAATACATTATGATATAGATAGATAGATAGATAGATAGATAGATAGATAGATAGATAGACAGACAGACAGACAGACAGACAGACAGACAGACAGACAGACAGACAGACAGACATATATATATGTATATGTATGTAAGGGGTATGGCTATCTGACGAGAGCAAAATAAGCTCGAAATAGATCTATAATAGTCTCCCTTTATTTTCATTTATCAGCAAAAAAATCCTACACACACACACACACACACACACACACACACACACACACACACACACACACACACACATATATATATATATATATATATATATATATATATATATATATATATATATATATATATGAGAGAGAGAGAGAGAGAGAGAGAGAGAGAGAGAGAGAGAGAGAGAGAGAGAGAGAGAAAGAGAGAGAGAGAGAGAGAGAGCAGACTGTTGGTAATGAACTTTTGCAAATATGAATCAGAAAAAAACACTGAGATGGATCAGTCATAGCCTATCTTTTCTGATTTTTCTGATAGATATTGAGCTGGAATGTGCTAACTGTGAAATATGTTCCAGATCTTTATTTATGAATAATATGACTCAGTGTCTTTAAAACGTCTGTTAGGCCATTTGAACTGAATGTAATATTTGAACATGTCGTAGACGCTACAGCAAAACAAGATTGTAATCCTGATATAAAGGAACTTTTGAAAGGGCTATTAGATTCCACAGAAGTGTTTCCAGGGGCGGGTTCCTAATATTTTTACTACCACTTTGTGGCCGTGGCTTATTTTGCGGGTGTGGCTTGCCAGCCATGTGACCAGGTGGGCGTGGCTTGCCGGTTATATATTAGTTATTTCAGAGAGATGTTACTACTATTTTTGCTATTTTATACCTTACATGAAAAGCCTTGCATACAAAGTGCATGTTACACCATGGCAACACAGCAACCTTTATATGCAGAAAATGCTATAGTTAAAAGACAAGCAAGTCTCATACAGCATTTTTGGTTTCAGTCATGGATTCCTTAGACAAAAATATTGAGGACTGTTAAAAGAACAGTATCTTTTAACAGTCCTCAATGTTTTCGTCTAAAGAATAACAGTATAAAACTGTATAAAATTAATAGTATAAAAGGTTAAGCTTTCGGAAAACGCCCACTTTGGGAAGCTTTAGGCAAAAGCGAAGGAAAAGTGTAAAATGCGAGCTTCTTGTTATTTTCAAACGAAAGGACCAGGAAAGACTTAATTGTCAGGTTTCCTGGCATGCACAGAAGATTTTTTTTTTAAATTTCAATTTAAAAAAACATTTAAAAAAAATGGCGGTGCACAGACCGCACTGGTACTGTGAAGTCACCAGCGGGCTGCTACCCGTGCTATAGAGTGGACCGCACCGGTAGGAACCCACCACTGCGTGTTTCCTATATGCATATGAACTATTTGAAATAATTCAAATATGAACTATTTGTATAATCAAACCCTTTTATGGCTTTTGATCATACTGTTTTGGTCCACTATGGTTGGTTAGTCCATAATATGACCAAATTATTTGAATAAAAGGTAAATCACAAATTAGTATTATTTAACAAGCCCTCAAATATGTCATAAGGAAAGAGCACCCTCTGGTGGAATCATTTTAAGAAGCAACATCATGGCAAATAATATGGAGAAAATATTATTTTAATAATAATCTTGACTAGGTACACATAAGTGAACCTTGTCATAGTTATAACTTGTGCATCAAGTTATGTATTAAACTTGCATTGTCAACATTTTTAATGTCCAGGTAGTATTCTGATTTTGTTCATAGTGCCAATATGTCACGTCAGGGCATATCACATTGTCTTTTGGTTTTTTGCATCATAATAATATGTCATTCTTTTCTTAATTTTATCCAATTATTATTATGAATTGTATTTTATTCACAGTAATATTGATAGAGAAATATGGATATAAATGTCTATGACTATTATTTCATGATAAAAGATTTCAGGTCTTTTGAATTGATTTCTTTGGCATGAAAATTTTTATCATTTAAAGTAAAATTATTCCAGGTGCTTGTCCCTTAAAAACATGATATTTTATCTCCTTTGCAAAATGAATAATTACAAAAGAAGAAAGTGAAAAACAAGCATATAAAGCTATACTTTATATTTTACATATCTATTTAAACAGCCTATTGTATTTACTGTACCACATCACAGTGTCTAATTCTCTTCTTTCTAATAACATCTGTAAATTACAAAAAGAAGAATAAAATAAATCCCAACCAATTTATTGTACTAGATGAATTACATAAACAATTAAAATCACTTAATATATTTATAATATATATCCATTATTTATGATGTCACAAAACATAAAACTATGTAGAGGGGTAATATTAAGTGAATATACTAAAATGCCCAATAAAAAATAATAATTTAGTCTTGGCAACAAAAATATTCAGTCCTGTGAAATGGAAAAGTGGTTTTAAATATACATGATAGCATATCGATTGTAATCAGATTTGATTGACAATAAATGGATAGAAGGAGAAAATTACTGTACTATAAATATTAATGTGACCTCAAAGTAAGGTATTCTGTATCGATGCAACTCTCAGGGCCAATTTTGCTATTGTGACCTGGTCTGTTATGTGTGAATGCATTGCCATGGGACTTGGCTTGCTCCTTTTCTGGTTCAAATGCTCAGTAATAAATTATTGCTTTTCTCTGCAGCTCCAAAATATACTTTTTACAACAGCACAGAAACTCCATCACTTTTCCCATCTGCCCTGTCAAAAATGATATGTAGAGATTACTTCCCTAACAGTTGTAAAAAGCATAAATTAAATGATATTTAGGTTGTAAAAAAAGAGAAAAGCAAGCACCAATGCACACTTTTCTACAGCTTACCAAAAGGGACATATTTTTGAAAAAGTCAGAAAAATGACCAAGAACATGTCCATATATTATCCTCTGTCTTTATGGAAAAAAATAAGAAGTGATCGGTTCTTATAATTTCCTATTTCCTATTGCTGAACTATGAAACTTTATCTGTTGATAGAAATAAAGAATATATAATAAAACTATCTGGTTAGTCTAAAATCAGATAGCAACTATAACAATATCAAAATCTAACAAGCCTGACAGTTAGGTTATTGAGTAAGTGTTGTATTGTTTCCTTGCATGTGTATTGTGTACCCATATAAGATTGTTAGAAAAAGACAATTTTCTTTTTTGAGATTTGAACACTTCAAAGTCAAAACTTCATGGCTAAAGGTCCAACCCAACCTGGATCTCTGATAATGATAGACAAGCAGGGCAGAAGAAAGAAGAAGCAGTATTTGCTGGAATGATAGATGTGACAATTGATCTTGATTCTTTTTACCTATTTTAGGGTTATATCCTGTTTTGAATAAGGTCTACTGAATGGCTTTAATTTTAACTAATAGGCTGATGCCAACTTTTTAGCCCATTTGTACTGAGGACAATCAAAATGTGTAAGTATTATATAATTTCTATAAAATAAATAAGCTTTATCCATACCATTATGTAACTACAGTATGATAGATCCCAAGAGCTATTGGTAGGATGCAGTCTGTTCTTAAGTCTAGTTGTCCTGAAATTTTATTGTTTCTTCTTCATTTCAGTGAATCCCTTTCATGATGTTCTTTGGGGAAGTAGAACAATAAACTTTTGATCAACTCACAAGAGAGGGAAGACAACAGTAATCAAACATTTTTCTCTGTTATCATTGTCTATGATAATGCAACACTGAAAATATTTTAAACTCTTTGGTCATACACCTGCCACAGCAGGACAAATATCATAAGGGTGAAATTTTCAAATAAAAAATTATATTTGGTTTTTTTTCCTTTTTACTTTATAAGGCCAGAATAAGTTAGAGTAAATTGAAGAAAAGGAAAATGCTCCTTTGTTTCATATTAATGTGTTTTTGTTGTGAAATGCACTTAGAAATTTGACTATTGGTATGGAGCATTTATCTCATTAACATTTTGAGAAGGATGCTATGTATACACACACACACACACACACACATACATACATACATACATACATACATACATACATACATACATACATACAATCTAATATTTTAGGTAAAACAAGGTGTCAAGCCGAAGCCATTTTATTTGGAATCTTAGGCCTGCCACACTTTATACTACCGTATTTTTCGGAGTATAAGACGCATCTTTTTACCCTCCAAAAGAGGGTGAAAACTTGGGTGCGTCTTATACACCGAATATAGCCCCACCCACCCTTTGGCCTCTGTCTTCCAGCAATTTACCTGTTTGCAGCAAACAGGGAAGAGCCTGTAAAGCCAAGCAAGTCACTAGCAGCTTTCCGACCTACAGCTGATTTGCCATGTGCTAAAATGAAAGTGAAAGTAGCTGCAGAGGCAAATAACTGGGAGAGACATGCAGATTTTTATTTTCTGCTGAACTGGATGGAAGGGGGTAAGTGAATAACTATAAATGTCTGTAGAATGTTCAAATTATTAGATTTATTTTTTAAAGACTGCTTTATTATTGTTCTAGAGCCAGGGGTCTCCAACCTTGGCAACTTTAAGACTTGTGGACTTCAACTCCCAGAATTCCACAGCCAGCTTTGTTAGCTTGGCTGACTGTGGAATTCTGGGAGTTGAGGTCCACAAGTCTTAAAGTTGCCAAGATTGGAGATCCCTGTAAATCTAGACAACTTAACAAAATAAAGAAGCTTTTTAAAATAAATGCTTGCTCTGAAGAAGCCCATTTTAAATCATTTTAAAGCAAGATAAGTTTGCTGAGAATAGATCCTGATAATTCAGAATAGCCTGAGCATTAAATCTCCCACTCCAGTGAAGGTTATTATTAAGGATCCAAAGGAATGAGAAAAATAAGGTAACACCTTTATCTTTGGTTCTGTAATCAGTACACCAGAGATCTAAATCTTTATAGAATATAACTGTAGTGTCCAAAAAGGGTTATATAAATTATTGTAAAATGGCTGCCACTGTATTCAGTTTGCCTTCTTCCACTGCCCACCCTGTGATACACGTTTGTAAATAAAATAAAGCATCTCTTCTAATTTGAGGGTTATATAACACCTGGGCACTATTGTGGCTACTCCAATCTTTGGCATCTGGACAGTCAATAATCCCAATACATTCTGATTTTTTGCTGTGACATTCGGATTAAATAAATCATGAAAGAAGATTTCTGCTTAACCTTGAATCTTAACTCAGATCTGAAAGGCAGCACAGCATGAAGTGAAAAATAACATTGAACAGTCTGAGGGGGGGAAATAACTCAGCAATAAGAACAGCATAGTTAATGGATTTTTGTCACAAAGCCACAATAACAACCCAATACTAATACATAGTCAACTTAAAAATAGTCAACTTAAAAAATAAAGGAATAGTGTTATAAATGGCACATTAAAGTGTCAGTGCTTTATCAGCAAAAGATATTTCACCACATCAAGCGTCACAGACTTTGATAACAGAGTGAACAGAAAAATGTATAGTTCAAAAATAATTCAGAAGCATTTTTTTAGAATAGAATATAATTTTATTGGCCAAGTGTGATTGGACACACAAGAATTTGTCTTGGTGCATATGCTCTCAGTGTACATAAAAGAAAAGATAAGTTTGTAAATAATCATAAGGTATAACACTTAATGATAGTCTGGGTACAAATAAGCAATCAAATCATATTAAGAACCAGTTCCTATAAATTGTAAGGATACAAGCAACAAAATTACAGTAATACAGTCATTTGTGGGAGGAGATGGGTGATAGAACAATGAGAAGATTAATAGTAGTGCAGACTTAGTAAATAGTTTGACAGTGTTGAGGGAATTATTTGTTTAGCAGAGTGATGGCGTTCAGGAAAAAACTGTTCTTGTGTCTAGTGGTTCTGGTGTACAATGCTCTATAGTGTCGTTTTGAGGGTAGGAGTTGAAGTAGTTTGTGTCCAGGATGTGAGGTGTCTAAATATTTTCATAGCCGTCTTTTTGACTCGTGCAGTATACAATGGAAGGCAGGTTGGTAACAATTGTTTTTTCTGCAGTTCTAATTATCCTCTGAAGTCTGTCTTGTTGGGTTGCAGAACCAAACCAGATAGTTATAGAGGTGCAGATGACAGACTCGATAATTCCTCTGTAGAACTGTATCAGCAGCTCCTTGGGCAGTTTGAGCTTTCTGAGTTTTGAATTCTCAATAACTCTCTGTTATTCATTAAAGCAGCCCCACAATTTGTCAAGGGTTTTGTTCAAATGTGTGTGTGTGTGTGTGGGTGGGTGGGTGGGTGTGGGTGTGGGTGTTGGGTGTGTGGGTGTAGGACACTTTTACTTTAAGAACATTAACTTTAATCAGTACAAAGCAGCAACATCTATGGTTCTAGCAGTGAGGAAGTTTCTGAATTCTGTTAAACTATTATTCCTGTTGGATATTAACAAAAATAAGTAATAATGACAATAATGACAATTAGGAGTATGAATTATTACTTTTAATCATTAGATTAAAAGTATTATTTTTATTGATTTTAACTGCTGTTATAGATTTTTTGGACAAATAAGGAAGAAAAAATAAAACATAACGCAAAAGTTGCATAGTTGGTAGCGGTAACACATTAAGAGGCAGTGCAAGTGTCTTATCCATTTAAATCTTTAAATGGTTAATAGAAAATAAGCTTACAGTTATTTATTTAAATAAATGTACAGTTATTTAAATAAATAACTGTTTTAAAATGTAAAAACAGTTATGGATATTCAAGAAAGGCAAATGTGTTCAAGTAAGAGGAAAGGCATATGTATGAATGCTATATGAATATGTGTATGGAATATGTAAAGATATCCTATCTATATCAGTAAACGTTGCCATGAATATCAGCAGATATTACCATGTCCGAATCCTATTACCAAATTCTCTAATTCACACTGCCAATAAACTACTACATTTAATGAACATTTATTTTGACAATTATTAATTTAATGACATTTTACAATACAGCAATGCTATTTTATATTTTATCAGTTATTTGCATATTGTGCTTGATATCAATTTAAAAAGAATCAAAATATCATAATTCCTTTCATAAGTGAGCTTGCCAAGTACAGTAAGGAAATGTGATGCCCAATAATATATAATATACTTTAATTTAAAATTCTGGCCTACCTACCATCCCCCAAATTCTGCTGATCTCATTACACCTGATTGATTGCAGCTGGTTCTGTACAAAACATTTTCTAATTAATAAGTTGTGCTAAACACTACGATGGGAAACAAATATACGGCTTAAACAGGCAGTTTTTGACTGCTCTGGCATCTTAGTGAAGTGAAGTGCCCCAAAGCAATAATATCCATCTCCAGAATAGCTTTAGCTGTAAGGCAGTTCAGGTTCAATTACTCATCTAAGCTGCTTAGCTCCTGATATAAGATACAATGCTCTTCTTCTTTTGTCACTGTGCCAACTCGTGTTTACTGAAATAATAGCTGAATGATATGTATAAATTTCTCCCTACAGATAGCACTTTGTACAAAGTTAGAACATAATCTAAAATTTTAAGTAGCAGAACTTTTTCACTAAGAAGCCAACTACTCAGAGGGACAGTTTGGAATGGATTTTATGCACTAAAATGATATAAATGACTGTCATTATTGCATATGATACCAAAATGAACGTATACCTTCTGTACTTTTGGAGATATGGTGATAATGAAACCTACTCTTTTGGATATAATCTCACTAATGAGGCATTATGTTGAAAGACTGGGAGAAGGACATATAAAAGTTATAATGTCTTATGATAGTCGCATTTATAGAACGGCTTAGACACCTGAAAAGGCAGAAGTATTTTAAATTATTATAAAAGATTGGAAGTTAACATAATCCTTAATGTTCTTCCTTTTAGCACAATAGGAAAGCTACTTCTTGTTAACATCCTGTAAATTCCATTCTTGAAGAAATGGTGGTTGGGGAAGCACATCATATTTTCAGTATAGTTTTAGGAAAAAAATTTAAAAAGACAAGTGAAGCAATGGTATTTAATTATTTAGCTTAAATGGAGTAATTAGGAAAAATATTGGCTGGTTTAGTCAAAGAAAACCTCTCAATAAATATATACAAACAGATATATTCTAGAATATAACAAAATATTATGAAGAAGACAATCCTTTCAACCAATCACCGGTCAAAGATATTCTAACAGCTGTATGGGAAGGTAGCAACATTAAATTGATTGAAGTACTTTTTAAAAAGCCCTGTTCAAAGTATTCAAAAAATGCATGCACTTGATAAGTCTGAGACATATTGTAAAATATAGGCAATATACAGTACATACAAGTGATGCGGTCACTATTGTATATTGTAAAGAGCCGAGGTGGCGCAGTGGTTAAAGTGCAGCACTGCAGTTCAGCAGTTCAGCTGTTCAAATCTCACTAGGCTCAAGGTTGACTCAGCCTTCCATCCTTCTGAGGTCGGTAAAATGAGGACCCAGATTGTTGGGGGCAATATGCTGAACTCTGTAAATTGCTTAGAGAGGGCTGTAAAGCACTATGAAGCGGTATATAAGTCTAAGTGCTATTGCTATTGCTATATACATCTCAGAAATTTATTTCATTTCAATAGCCTTTGGTTGCTGCTTTACCATAGTCTAAGTTTTCCTTCAGGAGACTGATTTTAAGCCAATTTCTGAGAAAATTTGAATTTTGAATAAATACATTGCATATGGGGATTTATTAGGATTAATTTTATAGTTTAAGAAATTTGCCCCAAATCAATGTTTCAACATTTCAACAATGTTAAAATCTAATAGAATTTCCTTGTCCTTTTATCATATGATTCTTCTGTATTCATCAGTCCTAACAGGCAATTATCAAGCTTGGAGTTATATGATGGGCTGAAAATGATTTACAAGACATACTTTGCAATACTTTTTGGACTGTGGTTCTAAGAAAAGAATCAAAACCTTTCCATTGAAAGTTAAAGTTATAATGTTGGCCATGCAGTGTTGGGTTTTATTCCTGATTTCTAAAATCTGTTAATGAAGTGCAAAGGATGTCGTCTCAGCAACGCTCATAAGAAGTAGATCTTATGGACAATTCAGTTGTGTATGACTTCTGAATGTAGGCATTGTGAAAATTCAAAACAATGCAGATAACCAGATATCTCCTCTTCCTGATGTTCTTCGGACTATAATTCTGTAAATACATTTCCACTGCCCCACTGTTGGGCTTGATAGATCTAAAACACATGGAGAGAAACAGATTCCCACCCTGGAACAAACTATGAGAAAAAAAGAAGTGCAAAGCACTACTTTTTAATGGGAGATTTCTAAACCAAATTAAAACCCATCATTTAGAACACATGAAGTCATACATCAGCAACAGAACAAATGAATTTCATTCAAACAGTTGTCTCTGAAACCACAAAGAGCTGTTGCACATCATTTTAAACAATACTGACTTAGATGAAACTATAATAGAATACACAAATGCTGTATCTGACTGAGTTCCAAAAAGCCATTACTCCAAAAATTGTTCTAAAAGACTTTCCACTTAGTTCAGGTTATGACCAAAGATAAATGAAAAAGAAAGTATTTTTGGATTTTCACATTCACTCCTTTATCTTCTCTGAGTTATGAAAAGTAGGACCATTTCAGGGTTGAAAATAATAAAAAAAGAGATCACCAGCTTCTAACCTTGCTTTTTTAATGGACAAAAGAGAAAAGAAGTGACTTTTCTCTATCTTTCCAAAGTTCCATGAAGGGTAGATGCCCTATCTGAAAAGATGCAAGTACTTGAATGGCTTTGGCAATACAGATAAAATTGCAGGTAAAAAGCATTGAATAAAATGTATAAATTGAATAGGCTTTGGAATATATAAAGAACACCCAGGGAGAGGATTACTTCTGCTTCAACAGACTGAAGATTTATAATTGCAAAACGAATACCGGATTTTAATGTTAATTTTTTAAACCAAGAATTGTTAAGAAAGTTTTGAAATCCACAGAATGTATAAGACTGAAATCAGCAACTTGCATTTTGCTGATTGTTGTTATTAGAATTCCCATAAATTTCAGCCAATATGACCAATGATCAGGACCATCTGGAAGAACTTTGGAATACCGTATGTGCCGGCGTATAAGATGACTTTTTACCCCTTGAAAATCTCCTCAAAAGTCGGGGGTCGTCTTATACGCCGCGTAATTTAATTTAATTTAATTTAATAGATTTGTATGCCGCCCAACTCCCGGGGGACTCTGGGCGGCTCACAACATATCCAAATCTATTACAATAAAAACATCACAGTTAAAAAGATATAGAAAAATTAAAAAGGAAATCTCCAACATTCATAACAAGGGGGGAGACCCAGAGATAATATGCTCAGTCTCACTTTCACCCCGCCTGCCGGAAGAGCCACGTTTTTATTGCTTTCCGGGTACTAAAACTTCCGAGCTGGAGGCAACTCAAAAATGGCTGGGGGCGCATCCCTGCTGTTCTCCAGCCAAGTGGCCGAAGGAGCCCTGGAGCCCCGCCGCCGCCTTGCATCTCGGTCACTTTGGGCTTGTCCGGCAGCCTGCTGGGAAGGCTGCGACGCATGGGAGGGAAGGAGCTGCTATTGCCGCTCCAGCATGTCTCCCCGGTCACTGTGGGTGCACCGGGGAGCCGCGTCCTTGTTAACAATGGAGACGCTGCGCGGAGCAGAGGCGCCTGGCAAGCGAGGCGAGTGGCTGCATCGGCGGTAGGCTCCTGCCCGCGTCTCCCACCCGCTCGCCTCTCATTCTTTTAAATGCTAAGGAAGAGGCGGGCAGGCAGGCGGGAGACGCAGGGTGGCTTCGGGGCTCCAGGGCTCCTTCGGCCGCTTGGCCGGAGAACAGCAGGGATGCTGCCACGGTCGGGGACTCAGTCAGGTGGCTGCAGCCCTGCGGGAGACGGCAACAGAGGTTCCTTCTTTCTCCTGCAGGGAGAAAGACAGAAGAAGGAAGGAAGGAAGGAAGGAAGGAAGGAAGGAAGGAAGGAAGGAAGGAAGGAAGGAAGGAAGGAAGGAAGGAAGGAAGGAAGGAGAAATAAGAAGAAGAAAGAAAGAAAGAAAGAAAGAAAGAAAGAAAGAAAGAAAGAAAGAAAGAAAGAAAGAAAGAAAGAAAGAAAGAAAGAAGTTAGAAAGGAAGGAAGACAGAAAGAAAGAAAAAGAAAGATGTTAGGAAGGAAGGAAGACAGAAAGAAAGAAAAAGAAAGATGTTAGGAAGGAAGGAAAGAAGAAGAAAGAAGACAGACAGACAGACAGACAGACAGACAGACAGACAGACAGACAGAAAGAAAGAAAGAAAGAAAGAAAGAAAGAAAGAAAGAAAGAAAGAAAGAAAGAAAGAAAGAAAGAAGTTAGGAAGGAAGGAAGACAGACAGAAAAAAAGAAAGAAAAAGAAAGAAAGAAAGAAAGAAAGAAAGAAAGACAGAAAGAAAGAAAGAAAAAGAAAGAAAGAAAGAAAGAAAGAAAGAAAGAAAGAAAGAAAGAAAGAAAGAAAGAAAGAAAGAAAGAAAGAAAGATGTTAGGAAGGAAGGAAGAAAGAAAGAAAAAGAAAGATGGTAGGAGGGGTAGTCTTATACGGCGAGTATATCCCAAACTCTATATTTTAATTGGAAAAGTTGGGGGTCGTCTTATACGCCCAGTCGTCTTATACGCCGGCACATACGGTATTTTTTCTGAATTTTCAGCTTTACTTCTAAATGGAAAACAGTAAAATCTTATAAAAACTTTGAAGACACAAATGGAGGGGTTTTTTTTGTATGTTTGGTTCTTATAAAATAAAATTTACTTGTTGCTGCAGCAGATATTTTTTACAGAATATAAGTTTTTGTAAAAACTTTTATTGCATTTTCTGAGATCAAGTAAAAATAAAAAATAATTCCAATTATTTGGGAAGGTTGTGTGTACACGTTGTGACTTGTTTGCTCATGGGTTGAAATGATTACAGCAACCTTGGTTGCTTAAAAGGGAAATTATAAAAAGTGGAATAATCTATAACTCAGAAACAGTCTGAACTTGAGCGGCAAGCTTCAGCTTGTAACTATATTTATCAGATGTCATCTGAATTTCACTGTCACATATTTCGCTCATAACTAATTTTCGAACAGGAAAACATATACAGAGTTTTACAAACTGAAAATATTCTTTTTCATTCTATAAGACATTTCAAAGCTCAAGAAAGTTCAAAGAAGGAATTTATCTTTTTATTTATTTATTTTATTTATTAATACAGTGGGGGTTTAAGCAAAAGAAGTTAACTATTCATAATCAGAGCAAGAAACATATATTTTGCTCTGAACAGGGTTCATTGCATCATTATGAAGCCCAGTTGGATGTTGCATGGCATTGCCAGATGTACATACAAGGTCTTTATTTGACTGGAGTCAAATATAAAAAGTTTTGCTTAGTGTATTACAAAGGTTTGTTTATTTCCATTCTGTAATTCTGGCATTTCCAAAATATAGGAAATTTAAATACAGCCCTGTTGAAGACCTATAAAAATATGTCAACTACATGCAACCAATAAGGCTTCCAAAACAGATAACTAATCCTAACTGTGACTATGAGTATGTGAGTGAGTGGTCATAAGCCAAACTTGGGAACATGTGTGTAACACTATATTATTCTCCAGTAGACAATGGAAAGTCAATGTACGAGTATGAGGAAACTGTTTGGAACAAAGTTAAAAGCAATGGCATCTCTCCCTCATTTCTTAGTCGTACCTCAACCAATTGCAATGATCTAATCCACATTGATTTTACTGAAGATACCGTCAAAAGGGCACTACACAAACTGAAGCCATCTCTATCTATTGGTCCTGATGGAATATGTGCCTACTTTCTAAAAAAGCTCTCCTCTGCCATAGTTGAACCTCTAAGCACCATCTATGAAGTATTTTTTAGAATGAGCTCCTTGCCTATCCTATGGTCATTAGCAACAGTCATAGCTATCTTCAAAAAAGGTGACCCCGGCCTTGTTGAGAATTATAGACCAATCTCCCTTTGCTGTGTCACCTGTAAAGTCATGGAAGCAATCATAAACCAATCCATCACCTTCCACTTAGTGACAAATAACCTACTCTCTAATAAGCAATTTGGTTTCAGGAAAAAATTGTCATGTAATCTGTAACTCATACATTGCAAAAACATTTGGACCTCTCAACTTGACCAGGGTAAAGCAATAGATGAAATCTACATAGACTTCTGCAAAGCCTTTGATTCTGTGGTACATGACAAACTTCTGTTAAAACTAAGTTCTTACACCATTTCTGGATCCTTGCAAAAATGAATAGCTGCATTCTTATCAAACAGACAACAAATAGTTAAAATTGGTAACGCTTATATCAAACCCAGCACCAGTTAATAGTGGTGTTCCCCAAGGCAGCGTTCTAGGACCAACACTCTTTCTGCTATATATAAATGACCTTTGTGATCATATTGTAAGCAGCTGTGTCCTCTTTGCCAATGATGTAAAACTATTTAACACCACAGACAATTCTACTACCCTACAAAAGGACCTAGACTATGTATCTGAATGGTCAAACAATTGGCAACTCCAAATCTCTGCTAACAAATGTTCAGTCCTGCACATTGGCAATAAAAATCAGAATATCAAATACAAGCTGGACAGAAATGATCTAAAAGATGACCTACACTCTGTCAAGGACCTTGGTGTACTAATTTCAAAGATCTAAGCCCCAGAGCTCACTGTAACAACATTGCTAAAAAGGCATTAAGAGTTGTCAACCTTATTTTAAAAGTTTTCTCTCTGGTAACGTTATACTTCTAACTAGGGCATACAAAACCTTTGCCAGACCTATCCTTGAATACTGCTCACCTGGCTGGAACCCACACTGTATTTCGGACATTAATACATTAGAGAGGGTCCAGAGGTATTTTACAAGAAGAATACTCAATTCCTCTGCTCGCAATAAAATTCCTTATCCCAGTAGACTTGAAATTTTAGGCCTGGATAACCTTGAACTATGCTGTCTACGTTCCGACCTAAGCTTAGTACACAAGATCATCTACCTTAACGTCCTACCTGTTAAAAACTACTTTAATTTTAACCGCAATAACACTAGGGCTATCAATAGATATAAACTAAATGTAATCCACTCTAATCTTGATTGCAGAAAATATGACTTCTGCAATAGAATAGTAAATGTATGGAACATTTACTATTCACCTGATCCTGTTGTTAGTTTCTCTAACCCCCATACCTTTTACCTTAAACTGTCTACTGTGGACGTTACACATTTCTAAAGAGATCCCTAAGGGGGCGTGCATAAGCGCACCAGAGTGCCTACCATCCCTGTCCTACTGTACCCATTTGTATGTACTCGTTTTATGTGTTTATGGCTATGTTTTGCTTCTTTATATCCATTTATTTGTGTCATTTTTTCATGTGTCCTGTTTCCTTGCACTTGTAAATAAATAAATAAATAAATAAATAAATAAATAAATAAATAAATAAATAAATAAATAAATAAATAAATAAATAAATAAATAAATAAATAAATAAATAAATAAATAAATAGACAGCAATAAAATTATGCTGAGTTACATTCCTGGAAAGTTAGAAAAAGAATACCTGCTTAGTTTGTTTGTTATATTTATATCCCTCCTTTTGTTTAAGACTGTATTTTAATTCATAGAATCTTCTTTCTTCTTTTTTTATGCTATGACATTAATGAAAGTTGTCCTGAGAAACAGGATTACCCTTGGAGCTTCAATGCTAAGGGATGATCTTGCAAAAGAGAATTTTCTGGATTTTTTTTTAAAGTCACTTACAGTTTAAGGCAGTTGCTAAAAATCCCATTAGCGATATAGTAAAGAATGCAATTAAAATAAATACCAAGAAAGTTGATATCAACTGAAAGAAATGATGAAAAGAATTGATAAATGATATATGACTGTGAAAAAAGTTTGCAGTTGTAGATGGCATATCTTGAGAAATGTTAAAAATATGGATAGGATTTGCTTCTATTTGTTTAAGATATGTGCATATCTGTTTTTAAGGAGTAAAATAGAAGAGAAGAGAAGAGAAGAGAAGAGAAGAGAAGAGAAGAGAAGAGAAGAGAAGAGAAGAGAAGAGAAGAGAAGAGAAGAGAAGAGAAGAGAAGAGAATTCTTTATTGACCAAGTGTGATTGGACACACAAGGAATTTGTCTTTGGTGAATATGCTCTCAGTGTACATAAAAGAAAAGATACATTTGTCAAGAATCATGAGGTACAACACTTAATGATTGTTATAGGGCAGTGATGGTGAACCTTTTTTGGTTCGCGTGCCAAAAGGGGGGGGGATGTGGGGGATCACGTGTGTGCGTGCCCACACTCATAATTCCATGCACCCCCGCACATGCACGCATGACCCCCCTGCTCCCAGCATGCAATGGCACGCCCATTTTTCGCTCTCTCCAGGCTCCAGAGCCTTTCTAGGAGCCTGGGTAGGGCGAAAAGGCCTTCCCCACCCCCTCTGGAGGCTGGAAACAGCCTGTTTCCCGACTCCCAGTGGGCCCAGAAGGCCCGAAAATCAGCCGGCTGGTGCACACATGCACGCCGGACCTGAGCTCGCGTGCCCACCGATATGGCTCCGCGTGCCACTTGTGGCACCCGTGCCATAGGTTCGCCATCACGGTTATAGGGTATAAATAAGTAATCAGGAAACAATCAATATTAATATAAATCATAACGATACAAGCAACAAGTTACAGTCATACAGTCATAAGTGGGAGGAGATGGGTGATAGGAATGATGAGAAGACTAATAGTAATAGTAATGCAGCCTTAGTGAATAGTTTGACAGTGGTGAGGGAATTATTTGTTTAGCAGAGTGATGGCATTCAGGGAAAAAACTGTTCTTGTGTCTAGTTATCTTGGTGTGCAGTGCTCTATAGCGTCGTTTTGAGGGTAGGAGTTGAAACAATTTATGTCCAGGATGCAAGGGGTCAGTAAATATTTTAACAGCCCTCTTTTTGGCTCGTGCAGTATACAGGTCTCAATGGAAGGCAGGTTAGCAGTAATTGTTTTTTCTGCAGTTCTGATTATCCTCTGAAGTCTATGCCTGTCTTGTTGGGTTGCAGAACCGAATCAGACAGTTGTAGAGGTGTAGATGACAGACTCAATAATTCCTCTGTAGAACTATATGAGCAGCTCCTTGGGCAGTTTGAGCTTCCTGAGTTGGCACAGAAAGAACATTCTTTGTTGTGCTTTTTTGATGACGTTTTTGATGTTAGGTGCCCATTTAAAGTCTAGAGATATGATAGAACCTAGAAATGTGAAGGTCTCTACTGTTGATACTGTGTTGTCTAGTTTTGTAAGAGGTGGTAGAATGGGAGGGTTTCTCCTAAAGTCTACCACCATTTCTACAGTTTTGAGTGTGTTCAGTTCCAGATTGTTCCGGTCATACCACGAGGCTAGTTGTTCAACCTCCTGTCTGTATGTGGTTTCATCGTTGTCTCGAATGAGACCAATCACTGTGGTATCATCTGCAAACTACAGTAGTTTAACAGATGGATTGTTTGAGATGCAGTCATTCGTATATAGAGAGAAGAGAAGTGGTAAGACTACACAGCCTTGAGGGGGGCTGTGTTAATTGTACAGGTATCTGATGTGATTTTGCCTAGCTTCACCTGCTGCTTCCTGTCTGTTAGGAAGCTTGTGATACACTTACAAGTGTGTTCAGGTACCACTAGCTGATTTAGTTTAGTTAGAAGAATGGCCGGTATGATTTAGTTTAGTTAGAAGAATGTCCGGTATGATGGTATTGAATGCTGAACTAAAGTCTACAAAGAGGACCCTTGGGTACGTCTTTGGAGATTCAAGATTTTATAGGATGTAGTGAAGATCCATATTAACAGCATCATCTGTTGATCTGTTTGATCAGTATGCAAATTGCAGGGGATCTAACAGTGGATCCGTGATGGTTTTCAAATGGGACATCACTAGTCTTTCAAATGTTTTCATAACTACAGATGTTAGAGCAACTGGTCTGTAGTCATTCAGTTCCTTGATGGAGGGCTTCTTCGGCATTGGGATGATAGTGGAGCGTTTGAAGCAAGAAGGAACATGGCATATCTCTAGTGATTTATTGAAGATTTCGGTGAAGATGGGGGCCAATTGGTCAGCACAGACTTGTAAGCAAGAAGGAGTTATCTTATCTGGGCCTGATGCTTTTCCTGGCTTCTGTCTGTGAAATAGATCTTGCACTTCCTTTTCTGTGATCACCAGGGGTTGTGAACCCAATGGGATGGGGTCAGTTGTAGGAGGTTTGGCTGTTGTTGGTGTATATGGGATGGAGATTGTGGATATACAGTAGGTGGCTGTAGTTTCCTTTCAAACCTGCAGTAGAACACGTTCAGGTCATCTCCCAGTTGCTGAGTTCCTTCAGCTTGGGAAGGTGGTTTGCCGTAACCGGTGATATTTTTAAGAGTTTTCCACATTTGTTGGTTCATTTGTTGAGAACTGATTCCTTAGCTTTTCAGAGTAGCTTCTTTTTGCTGCTCTAATCTCCCTTGTTAATACATTTCTGGCCTGATTGTACAGTATTCTATCACCTTTTCTGTAGGCTTCCTCTTTGGAATGACGTAGCTGCTTAAGTTTAGCTGTGAACCAAGGTTTATTGTTACTGTATATTCACAAGTTCCTGGTCGGTACACATAGGTCTTCATAGAAGCTGACATATGATGTTACAGTATCTGTGAGTTCATCCAGGTCTGCAGAGGTATCTTCAAAAATATTCCAGTCCGTGCAGTCAAAACAAGCCTGTAGCTTTAACTTTGCCTCTTCAGTCCAAGTTCTCACTGATTTAATTGTTGGTTTTGTGGCTTTAAATCTTTGTCTGTAAGCAGGTACAAGGTGAATCATGCAATGATCAGAGTGGCCAAAGCTGCTCATGGTAAGGACTGATAAGCATGTTTTAGTGTTGTGTAGCAGTGGTCTAAAGCAGGGATAGGCAAAGTTGGCTCTTCTATGACTCGTGGACTTCAATTCCCAGAATTCCTAAGCTAGCATGATTGCTCAGAAATTCTGGGAGTTGAAGTCCACGAGTCATAGAAGAGCCAACTTTGCCTACCCCTGGTCTAAAGTATTCTTGCCTCTTGTGGGACAATTGACATGCTGAAAACATTTTGGAAGCTCTTTCCTTAAGTTACCTTTGTTAAAATAACCTAGAACAATAGCCAGTGAATCTGGGCATTTGGCTTCAGCCTCCAGCTAGAGTTCGTAAAGCCTTGTTTACACAGGCGGGATATACACCTCAATTAGTAGAAATTATGTGAACTCTCGTGGAGAATAAAAAGGGTTGCAGTTGATAAGTAAAGATAAGTAAAGTTTTCATCACAAAATTTGTGTATTATAGTTATGTCCTGAGATCAGCTGTTGTTGATATATATACATAAGCCTCCTCCCTCCCCCCCCCATAGTTCTACAATCCTGTCTGCTCTAAGTATCTGAAACCCTGGTATATGCATGCTATTGTCATCAATTTCTTTGTTTAGCCAGGATTCAATAAAGCATAGGGCAGATGTGTTGTAAAAATCAGAATTGCATCTGTTTAAAAGAAGTATTTCATCCATTTTATTAGCAAGTTAATGTAAATTGGTAAGAAAGATTGAAGGAGCAAGTTTTTAAAATTTCCTTATTCCTTAGTCTATTTAAAATTCTCGCCCTTTTACCTCTTCGCCTCTGCCGTCTACCTTTGCTTTTGGTGATCCATAGCTTCCTCCTATGTTAGAATCTCCTCCACATTTGTAAAGACAGGTGGGGGTGAGGTTACAGACAGCTGCTCCTTAAAGAAACGTTTCTTAATTCTTAGCAGATGGTCTTGTGAGTATGAAATCCATAGAGAATTGCAGAGAATAATATAAAATAAAGAAACCATTTGAGAGCATTTAATCGAGGAAGCCTTCATCGGCACCATCTTGGATTCCCAATGAAATGTATAAAGCAGCATATGAAAGTCCAGGACAGAAAGAGATGAAATAAGATAATGAATGATGTTGGTGTAAAATAGATTTACTGAATATATAATTTTAATTATCAGATATTAAAGACATATGCCACCCAATTCTTTTCTATTTCTTATTTCAAGTCTTAATTTTTTGGTTTAATATTCCTGGTCTTTCCTTTCCTGGTCTCTGATGTTATGGATGAAAAATATCGGTTAGGGTTGTACATTGGAAATATAGAACCAAAAATGAAAAAAAAAAAGATTTCTGCTTAGAATGTTTATTTCTGCCAGAGAAGCCAGCAGATAAACCTTCAGCTATAAAACAAGGAATTAAAAAACATCCAACAACATTTATCTTTCAGACAATACATGCTTTGTGTACAAATATCTTGACATTCTAGCTACAGTTTAAGATTCAGCCGATATTGACAGAGCTCAACATTTACTGAAGCATGGTGATTTTAATTAGTTGCTGGCTTAGAATACAAATAATCATACTAAACCTGGCCAGCATATTAGAAATGTCTGGATTTTGGTATAACAAAAGATTAAATATATAACATTCAAATTATTATGCCTGTTGTGTTCATACCAAAGACATCATGATAACAATGGAATTAATATCCTTCTAAAAAAGAAGGGTGAGAAGGAAACGTTAATTCTTTCATTACTTACATACTATTTTTTGTATTGTGGCAACCAAAACTGGATGCAGTATTCCAAGTGTGCTCTTATCAAGGTATTATAAAGTGGTATTAACACTTTGCGTGATTTTGATTCTATCTCTCTGTTAATGCAGCCTAGGGCTGCATTGGCTTTTTTGGCTGTTGCAGCACACTGCTGGCTCATATTTAAGTGATTGACACTAGGACTCCAAGATCCCTCTTGCAGGTACTACTATTGAGTCAGATGCCACATATTCTATAACTGTGCTTTT
Source organism: Diadophis punctatus similis (assembly GCA_023053685.1). NCBI lineage: Eukaryota > Metazoa > Chordata > Lepidosauria > Squamata > Dipsadidae > Diadophis > Diadophis punctatus. Next base: position 33,465,543 of record JALIGW010000005.1, on the reverse strand, counting down.
GGTTTATAAATTACAGGGCTTTTTACTATGTATACCAGAGGTGTCAAACTCAAGGCCCGGGGGCCGGATCCAGCCTGCAGGGTGCTTAGATCTGGCCTGCGAGGCTGCCCTGGAAACAGTGAAGGATGGGTCTGCAGTGCCTCTGCTAGCAAAAACAGAACTTGAGAGGGCTGCGTGCGGCCCTCTCAAGCTCTGTTTTCACTGGCAGAGGGTTGCAGGAGGCCATCGCAGCTGAAAACAGAGCTTGGGAGCCCATTTTCACTGGCAGAGCACTTGGGCCATCACAGGTGTCCTGACATGAGTGATGTTGAGCTGTCCATGACCACCCTGGCCACACCCACCCTGACCCCCCAAGGTCAAACACAACCCTGATGTGGCCCTCAATGAAATCGAGTTTGACATCCCTGATGTATACTGTATCACATATTGCATTATATACTTTCAGTCTTAGGTGAAATTCCAACATATCTGGCACTCCATTGGGTACTTCAATGTTGATCGGCATTGACAAAATCACCATTAATCAATTGCATGAACTATAATGATACCTTTAATATTATTAAACAACTGCCTATCATAGGTCATTGAGAAGGACTCAAAGGTACTTAAAAGACAGACAAAAATGTCAAATTCAATTTAAATATCCAGTTGACAGTGGAACCAAACACAATAATTTCAATAAAATCTCTCTATTTTTCTCTTCCTCTTCAAGACAGAGAATTAAAAATAATAGATAGATAGTTTTAATTCACTGTACTTAGAAAATAACCACTAAATATATACAGAACTTAGTCTGTTTGGTTTAGTGATCATATATTTGACATTTATGTATGACTGGCAAACACTGTAATTTATCATTGTTTGACACCTGATAATCAACAGTTCTTTCTTTCTGTGCATATTTCTTCATTTCAATAGATGTTACATAGAAGACCACTGAATCATTTACATTTAGAAATGTGAGGTATAACATATTGGACAGATGTAAATCCAGGTTGGAAACCTTTTAGCATTGGTAGTTAATATGAAAGTTATACAATAAGGGGATTTATGCAGGGCAGCGGAATATGCAAGGTATTATATTTCTTATTTGGGGTGACCTACAGGTGGCATAGGCTGAAAGAAAATTGATATATGATGTATCTGATTTTTTTAAATGTGGTGGAGATGCTTAAAAACTATTGACCTTAAGACAGGGACAGGAACTCTGTGTCAATCCATAAATTGACGCATCTCAGCATTGGCCAGGCTGCCTGGAGCTACAAAAACAATATTTGAAAATCCACAGGTGTACCCACTCCTACTATAAGGGTAGAACATCTTACATTTGTTCACTCATGTCAGTCAAGGTTATTCTGCTAGTGCTCAAGCATAAAACAGGGAAATATAATACAGAAAATCTCTTCTTTTGAAAAGGTGACCCTATGAATATAACTTGGCTTCCATAATTGCTTCTCTGGGTGCTAAACAAAAATTCCAGTAAATGAAAATTTCCCTATAGAATGTGCTGTTTGTAAAGTAATGCACAATATGAAATCTGAATGTAATTACAGATGTCCTTATTACATGTATGCTGACAATAACTGAATAATAATGAGTATGTATGACAGCATAGTTGCTATCTCTGGTAGTTAAAAAGAGTGTTTGCTGAATTGATCGCCTTTATTTTGAAAGTGTAACATTTATTTTTTTAAAAAAACTATACATTTTAAGGAACAATCCAATAGCATATCTACTTAGCCTATATCCATGTAGATTTCTGTGCTTGCTAGATTACATGCTCTTTTTCATGCAAAGTTATCTTCTACTTGGGATTGGCTAGCCTTCATCTCAAATTGAGTATTTCCTAAATAGCTTTCTATAATGGACTCCAATCCTTTGTATGCCGATATAATAAAGTGTGGCAATAAGAATGCTTGATTTTGACTAGTTTTTAGCTCTGACAATGGCTGTGCCTTGGCCTGCAGCATCATAGAAATGGGATTAAAAGTGGGTTGATCAGCTTTTCCAGTGACATTGTAAATACTTAAAGAAATAGCCATTATTTCTTTAAGTATTTACAATTGAGATAATGAGAAAAATAAAACTGGATTCTAAAATATGCGGGTTTTTTTGTCACTGCTCTTATTCAAATGGAAAACATAATACAAAGTTCATTAGTAGATTCATTCCTAAGAGATCTGCAAGGGGCATAAGCACACCTTACAGTGTGCCTACCGTCCCTGTCCTTCTGTCCTATTGTCCAAATTTACCTATACATACTTTGCTTTTGTTTATGTGTATATCATACCTGTTATCTTGTTGATAAGATAACATGTTGACAAATAAATAAATAAAATAAAAATAAAAATTAATAAAAATGTACATAGTAGTTATACCAAATATTGCTCAAGTGCTTGTATCACAGCTTAAACACTAGTGACTGACTATTATCTCCTGAGGACTTAACTGGAAAGCGTCAAAAGCAAATCATCCTCTGCTGCCCAGAATGTTTTATAATACACCTAATATGCATTTGATGTAATATTGGATTAAAATTATAACCCTCATCACCAGCATCCCATGTATTAGACAGACTGTAAAGAGCAACAGAAATTTTTGGCCAATCATGGTATGACTTGAAAATATGAGCCAGTCTTATCACCAGTAGTATAGTCCCCAAATTGGCTCACTACAAAATTCAGTTATGAGAACTTCTCTTAATGAAGTGAGTCACAAAGAGTACTACAAATTATAATCTAAAATGTCATTAAAATTATAAGCAAAATTTAAAATATCAAAGTAGCCATGTTTTCCCATCACTGTCAGCATCAACTTACTCCAACTGAATATCTTCCAGTAAAATATTAAGAAAAGTTTAAGAGTGCAACAACAATATGTTGAAGCAGATATTGGTCATCCAGCATCATGGAAGTTTTAATTTGAAATTCCTAGAAGTTGTTGGGCTCTTTGTGTGTCATTTTGTATAAGATGGATGATGACATAAATTTAATAAATAAACTAAAATATTTTTGGATTCTATGAAGGCAAAACATTATCAATGGAGGGTAAAATTCTTTCCCAGCCTTCACAACCGGGAATTAATTTCTGGTTATAATAATATGATAGCTTTAATAAGAAAATTGTAGAAACAATAGTAGGAGAAATTGAAAATGGCAGATTCAACATGCAGTCTTTCTTTCTTTTTTGATCCAAGATGGCGCCGCCGAAGACTGCCTTGGTGAAATGCTGTCTAATGGTTTCTTTGTTTTTTATTATTCTCTGTGACTCACTATGGACTTCATACTCACGAGACCATCTGCTAAAAATTAAGGAATGTTTCTTTACGGAGCAGCTTTCTGTGATCTCACCCCACCCCCCTGACTTTACAAATACGGAGGAGATTCTAACACAGCAAGAAGCAATTTCCCTGGAGCTATGGATTACCAAAAAAAATGGAGGGAACAAAGACGGAGAGGTAAAAGGGTGGGAATTTTAAACAGGCCCCTGCCATCAATCTTCCTAATCAACTTAGGTTCACTTGCTAATAAGATGGATGAAATACTCCTTTTAAACAGATACAATTCTGATTTTTACAATTCAGCAGCATTATGCTTCTCTGAAACCTGGTTAACTGAATCAATTGATGATAGCAGCCTGCATATCCCAGGGTTTCAGATTCAATGATCAGACAGAATTGCAGGAACATCTGGTAAAAAGAAGGGAGGAGGCTTATGCTTATATATCAACAACAGCTGGTTTCAGATATAACTATAATATATAAATTCTGTGACAAAAACTTAGAGACTTTGCTTATCAACTGTAAACCATTTTACTATCCACATGAGTTCTCTTCATTTCTACTAATTGCTGTGTATGTCCCGCCACAAGCCTGTGTAAACAAGGCATTACAAACTCTAGCTGACCAAATTATGGAGGCTGAAGCCAAATACCCTGATTTCCTGGCCATTATTTTGGGAGATTTAAACAAGGCAAACTTAAGGAAAGAGCTACCAAAATACTTAAAGCATGTCAATTGTCCCACTAGAGGCAAGAATATTTTAGACCATTGCTACACAGCACTAAAAGATGCTTATCGGTCTTTACCATGAGCAGCTGTATGACATCGATCATTACATGATTCACCTTGTACCTGCTTACAGGCAAAGACTTCAAACCACAAAACCAACAATTAAATCAGTGAAGACTTGGACTGAGGAGGCAAAGTTAAAGCTACAGACTTGCTTTGACTGCAGTGATTGAAATATTTTTGAAGATACCTCTGCAGACCTGGATGAACTCACAGATACTGCAACATCATATGTCAGCTTCTATGAAGACCTATGTGTCTTCTGTGAAGACCAGGAACTTGCGAATATACAACAACGAACCTTAAGCTAAACTTAAGCAGCTACGTCGTTCCAAAGACGAAGCCTATAGAAAAGGTGATAAAATGCTGTACAATCAGAGCAGAAATGTATTAACAAGGGAGATCACAGCAGCAAAAAGAAGCTACTCTGAAAAGCTAAAGAATCAGTTATCAACAAATGAACCAGCAAACATGTGGAAAACTTTTAAAAATATCACCGGTTATGGCAAACCACCTTCCCAGGCTGAAGGAACTCAGCAAGAGTTCTGGGAGATTACCTGAACGTGTTTTACTGCAGGTTTAAAAGGAAACTACAGCCACCTATCTCCACAACCCCCATCTCAGACACACCAACAACAGCCAAGCCTCCTACAACTGACCCCATACCATTGGGTTCACAACCCCTAGTGATCACCAAAATGGAAGTGCAAGACCTATTTCACAGACAAAAGCCAGGAAAAGCTCCAGGTCCAGACAAGATAACTCCTTCTTGCTTAAAAGTCTGTGCTGACCAATTGGCCCCCATCTTCACCCGAATCTTCAATACACCGCTAGAGATGTGCTATGTTCCTTCTTGCTTCAAATACTCTACTATCATCCCAGTGCTGAAGAAGCCCACCATCAAGGAACTGAATGACTCCAGACCAGTTGCTCTAACATCTATAGTTATGAAAACCTTTGAAAGGCTACTGCTGTCCCAGTTGAAAACCATCACGGATCCACTGTTAGACCCCCTGCAATTTGCACACCGAGCAAACAGATCAACAGATGATGCTGTTAATATGGCTTTGCACTACATCCTACAACATCTTGAATCTCCAAAGACCTACACAAGGGTCCTCTTTGTAGACTTTAGTTCAGCATTCAATACCATCATTCCAGATGCTCTTCTAACTAAGCTAAACCAGCTAGCGGTACCTGAACACACTTGTAAGTGGATCATAAGCTTCCTAACAAACAGGAAGCAGCAGGTGAAGCTAAGCAGAATCACATCAGATACCTGTACAATTAGCATGGGGTCCTCTAAGGCTGTGTGCTCTCTCTACTTCTCTCTATATACCAATGACTGCATCTCTAACGATCCATCTGTTAAACTACTGAAGTTTGTAGATGACACAACAGTGATTGGTCTCATTCGAGACAATGATGAATCCGCATACAGACGGGAGGTTGAACAACTAATCTTGTGGTGCAACCGGAACAATCTGGAACTGAACACACTCAAAACTGTAGAAATGATGGTAGACTTTAAGAGAAACCCGCCCATACTTTCACCTCTTACAATATTAGACAACACAATATCAACAGTAGAGACCTTCAAATTTCTAGGTTCTATCATGATTTGATGAGCCGAGGTGGCGCAGCAGTTAGAGTGCAGTACTGCATGCCACTTTAGCTGACTGTGATCAGCAGTTCAGCTGTTCAAATCTCACCGGCTCAAGGTTGACTCAGCCTTCCATCCTTCCGAGGTAGATAAAATGAGGACCCAGATTGTTGGGGGCAATATAAATATACATTGCTTAATGTATAGAGAGTGCTTGCACTATGAGGCAGTATATAAATGTCACTAATAAATAAAATAAATAAATATTATATCTCAAGACCTAAATGGTCACCTAACATCAAAAATGTCATCAAAAGAATGTTCTTTCTGCGCCAACTCAGAAAGCTCAAACTGCCCAAGGAGCTGCTGATACAGTTCTACAGAGGAATTGTTGAGTCTGTTATCTGCACCTCTGTAACTGCACCTCTGTAACTGTCTGGTTTGGTTCTGCAACCCAACAAGACAGACAAAGACTTCAGAGGATAATTAGAACTGCAGAAAAAATAATTGCTACCAACCTGCCTTCCATTGAGGACCTGTATACTGCACGAGTCAAAAAGAGGGCTGTGAAAATATTTACAGACCCCCTCACATCCTGGACACAAACTGTTTCAGCTCCTACCCTCAAAACGATGCTATAGAGCACTGCACACCAGAACAACTAGACACAAAAACAGTTTTTTCCTGAACGCCATCAGTCTGCTAAACAAATAATTCCCTCAACACTGTCAAACTATTTACTAAGTCTGCACTACTAATAATCTTCTCATCGTTCCCATCACCCATCTCCTCCCACTAATGACTGTATGACTGTAACTTTGTTGCTTGTATCCTTATGATTTATATGGTTCCTAATATGATTTGATTGCTTATTTGTACCCAGACTATCATTAAGTGTTGTACCTTATGATTCTTGATGAACGTATCTTTTCTTTTATGTACACTGTGAGCATATGCACCAAGACAAATTCCTTGTGTGTCCAATCACACTTGGCCTATAAAATTCTATTCTATTCTATTCTATTCTATTCTATTCTATTCTATTCTATTCTATTCTATTCTATTCTATTCTATTCTAAATTCTAGAAGGCCAGAAAAGGAAAAGGTTTCCTGTTCCAGAAAACCCTCATTTCAATTTCTTTGCATTCGGTCAGACTGTTCAATCCAACAAAGTGGTTTGTCATGTATTTAAGAGATAAGCTATGTTATGGAAACAACACTTTCTAACTTCCTTCTTCTAACTTGGATTGTGTAATGGAGCAAACAAAGTCATACTAACTCAGAACCCTAAGACTTTTGGTCTTTATAATCAATACATTGTTTATATTGCTGAAAACATTTGTCTATAGTTAAGATAAAATTCTACCAAATTCTTAGAGAATTGAAATATAATATTAATTCCACTTTATATGGTATTTTACAGAATGTGAGTGAAATATTAGATAAGATGCTAAAAAATGATGGACCAACTTTTTTAACACAAGAACGCTTCTTTCTGCATTCAAACCAGAGGTGGGTTCCTCCCTATTTGGAGTAGTTCACCCAAACTGGTAGCGACCCACTGGTGACATCATGATGATGTCATGGAACTGGTTCGGTCAGTGCCGGTCTGTGGGCCCATCTCTTTTTTATTTTTTGATTATTTTTTTGAATGTTTTTGAATTTATTTTTTCTTCTGAGCATGCGCAGAAGCCAAGTTTCCAGTACTGTGCATGCGGTCACCATCTTGTTTTCGCCTTTTTTTTAAAAAATGAATTTTTTGGCACTGTGCGTGCGTGCAGTGTGTGCAAAGCGTGAGCAAAGCGTGAGCAAAGCGTGAGCAAAGCGTGAGCAAAGCGTGCGCAAAGCATGCGTGTGGCCACGAGGCACGGCCACGCAGTGTGGGAGGAAGTGAACTGGCAGTGAGGTAAGTTACAACCTACCCCTGATTCAAACCAATCACTTCTTATTTGGAAAGCAAGAATTATAGCCCTTGCATGGTAAATGGCAAATTCAAGATTTATTAGAGAATGTGTAAAACATTAACTTAATTAAAAGGTATTCCTTCATTTACAAAAGAGCAAAAGAGCTGCTTTAATTAGCCCTCAACAAATCAGCTTGAGACTCTTAATTTTATTAGGACATTGCTTAGAACCCTGACACTAAGATATATACATCTAAGAAAATCAAGTGAAAATAAATAAAAAATTAGAATACATTTGAAAGCTGCTTAATGAAAAGTGTAGATGGACCCTTCAAGGATTATTCCTTAAATTTTTAGGTATTAAAAATATCCTTAAAATGGTATCTGTGATTTCCATAAGCAGATCTTGAGAACATTTGAATAATTATTGGACTACTGCAATGCGCTCTAAATGGGGCTACCCCTGAAGAGTATCTGGAGACTGCAACTGGTGCAAAATGCAGCTGCGCGTGCTGTGGTGGGTGCCACTAGGTACACCCATGTAACACCTATACTCCGCCAGCTGCATTGGCTGCCCATTGGTCTCCGGGTGCAATTCAAGGTGTTGATCATCATCTTTAAAGCCCTACATGGCTTAGGACCAGGTTACCTCCAGGACCACATCCTACCTCATACATCCCTACGACCAGTTAGGTCCCACAGAGTCGGTCTCCTCCAGATCCTGTCAGCCAAACAATGTCGGTTGGCAGGACCAAGGGGGAGAGCCTTCTCTGTGGGGGCCCCGGCTCTCTGGAACCAACTACCCCCAGAGATCTGAATTATTCCCACTTTACTGGCCTTCCGGAAAGCCATTAAGACATGGCTCTTCCTGCAGGCAGGGTGAGAAATTATTGAACATCTCAATCTCCCCCTTGGTATGAATGGCATTGGTTGGTCTCTTCCTATTTTTAAAAATTGTTTTTATGACCGTATTTTTAATTATACTATTGCTGTTCTTGTATATGCTGTACGCTGCCCTGAGTCCCTCTGGGAGTAGGGCGGCATATAAGAATTGCAAAATAAAATAAATAAATAAATAAATAATCTCTCACAGGGTTTTAAACATTCATTTTGTAATAAATAATGATGCATTGATTGCCAGCCCAATTTACAAAGATTATATACTATAGTAGAATGTCAGCTAGCATTATTTTGTTGGAAAGAATATGCATGCCATTTGAATATGGTTCCATCTCAGCCTATTTAAGTATGGCAAAGTACCAACCACAGCAATGTTCATTTATTTTGAAGAAGTAAAAATAATTAGAATTGGAATGAGACCACATTCAGCCTATTAAATAAATGCCTTTTCCTCAGCAAACAGTATTGACTGACTGACTGACTGACTACTTATAATTATGGTCACTGAGTTTTTATGGGTTCCCTAAACAAATGCTGGATTATTGTCTGTGTATCAAGTCTACTTCACATCCTCAACCTGGGCACTTTCCAAATATGTGGACTTTAACATGCCATTAGATCAGGATGATCCCTGAGGAGGCTGGCTTGATGCTTCCTAAAGTATTAGGCCACTGGAGAAAAAAATAAATAAGAAAATTGCAGAAGCAAACAGTGACCATATGAAGCAGCTGGAAATTCAATTTACTATTACATTAACAAGCACTGGTTTTGTCAATCCAGAGTTACATTATGGAAAATAATACAACATATCTGATATGTCCTGATCCTGGTAAGAGAGTTAACTTTCTTTAATAGAGTTACACACATGGCCTAGAATAGGAGATGAGTTCCAAAGCCAAATAGTAGAGATGAGTTCCAAAGCCCAATAGTAGCCCAATTATCAATTTTGACAGGGAGAACAAGATATATTAATTAGAGCATTTTGACATGGAATAATCTATTATTGCATAGATATCTTACCTTTCCTAGCAAATAAAGATAGATATTAACTTACCTCTCTCAAAGGGGGAAAAGGTGTTGTATAGTCAGATCCTCAGAAGTTGCCCATTGTAGTAAAACTTAAAGCTAAACTTATTTTTTATTAGATATAAAATAGATACATTTGTGATACTTTAATTTTGCAGTAGTAGATTTCTATTTTTATTGACTTTTAAGTATTTAGACTGTTGCACTTCATTATGCAGTATAGGGGGCTCATAAACACTTTTCACAATTTCTAAAGAAATAGCAGTGTTGTATTGGTAAAAAGGACTCAAGCCATAGGATGGGTGGAAAAGCAACAATTTAATGAAGCAGAATAAATAGCTTGTTCCTACAATATGATTAGAAAACCAATTTTCACAGCAGCAGCCTATGAGAGGTAAAACATTCCCAATAGGGAGGCAGAAAAAACACATTTTCAGAGTGATGTCAAAATGAGACCATATTTATTCATGATCATAGGATATCGATAGAAAAAAATATAGTTTCAAAACTCTTCTTTCTTTGCTGGTTCATTTTCTTAAAATTTCTAAACAAATTATCAATAGGAATCTCTAGGCAACCTGAAGGGTTTGTATAACTCCAGGCAGGTAATTACTTGGATGTAGAATTGATTCACAAGGGACAGTGGTGCTTCAGTATTCTCACAGTGCCCTTTTATACCCTTTTAGCGGCATCCATTTTTCAGTAACTAAATAGCTGAATGTTTACACATGGAAAAAGGAAATTATACTAAATCCTCCCTTTCACAGGCAGAATGTCAGGGGAGATTTTTAGCATATTGCATATTTATCATAGTTGGTATGGAACAGGCCTGCTTTCCTAGAATGGTTCCTGGTTAATTGTACAACTACTGTATTAATATCCCGAAACAAATGTTGTGTAGTCTCTATGTGTGATGAATTATACATAAATCTCATTGCCTGCCTTCATCCACTCAAACTTAGTATACAAGAAGAAAATCTCGTTCAATTCTAAGTGCAGAATATTCCTACGCATGCATTCATCTGCTCCTATGAAGATGAAGCATCCTCAGATTTGTCATTTATAACTTAGCTGACAATCAGGAATAAGACATTTATTTAAGTATATTTTGTCAGCATTTTGTATATAAAATGTCAGGTTTAAAAAGTTACAGCTAAACCATAACAAATACTTTCAGCTTGAAACAGACATGAATGGTCATCCTACAATGTTTAGGGGGGGGGAATCATTATTTTAAATTTTCTACATCAATTAAAAAGTGTTACCTTCTATTCTTTGTAAAATTATAAAAGTGTGCAAGAGAATGTAATTTTAAAGGCAGAAAAGTGGTGAAATAAGACATAATAAACTGCTATATCTCAATAGCAATAGTTGTTTAAACAATGAAAACAGTCATGGGCAATTGATTGCAACATTCTGTTGATTAGATCCTTTCTAAAATGTAAATAATTATATCATTAGGAATGCATTATAATTAATTGAGCAAGTACAGATTTGGGCAGAGAATTAGAAACAAGCTCCCCATAGGCAAAATATACTTTTGAGCAGTTTGGAAGAAGGTTTTTTTTTTTAAATTTAAATATTTCCCAGGAGAGATTTGCTATATTTCTATGTTCAAAAGTGAAAAGATTAATATCTAAAATGGGAGAATAATGGCGAGCCTGGTGGAATTGGTGGAGAAATGGATACACTTGATCGAAGAAGAAAAGACTTTGATAAATTTTATTTCTATTTGAAAACCATTTTTGGTTTTACAAGACACTGAAAAAATGAGAAGCTGATTTGGGGATTTGATATTAAAATTATATAGATTATAGAAATAAAGTAGATAAATTTTAATCTCGGAATAAGAGTGTTTTTTAATTTATATCTGTATCAAATAAAGTTAGAAGTCGTTTTTTTCACTTTTCTCTCTTTTCTTTCTTTCACTTTCACTTTTTTCTTTTCTGAGTTTTTTCTTCTTTCAGATATTTTTTATATTTATATATATAAAGTGTGCAATGCATTGGCACTGTACTATGTATAAGGCATTCATGAAGGGCAATGACTTTCATGAGGGCAAATGTCTGAGACAGCTTCCCCACCTTAGACATACTTTCAATCATGGAGAGATTATTTAGTGAACGAGTCTACTTTTTTAGGCAATCAAGACTGTTTCTGAAGTAGGTGCAGCTTTTTTAATGCATGTGCAATGAATGTTATTTAAGCTTCTGTTTACATATATAATAAATGCCATTAAATAATAGCCTAAATTGATGCAAGGGTTTAAAGATGGAAAATTTTGCCTTCACCGGTGTACTTCTTTTTGGATTAAAAAGAACCTAATGCTAATGGATTAGTCCGACAAACCTCTATAGATTCGGGAGATACCTTAACTAATAATTCCCCATTATTAACTAAACTTCCCCATTATGATAATATTTTTTTATTTCAGTAATAATTATTTTTAATTTACATTAAACTAATAAACTGTATGCACTCATTGCATTGCATTGGTACTTTATCTTTCTAAAACAAACTCTGTGTGAAAAAAAGATATAAAATAGGTTATTGTTGTGATTTTGAAGCTGCATGGTTTCACATCAATGGTCCAGTGAAAACCTACTGTTCCCTCCTAAGGATAAACTGACTACTGGAGATATAGCATACATTTTCACAAAGTTCCAATAGGGACTTTTTATAAGAAAAACACTGCCGAGCTTATAAAAACGATGGTAATGGAAGGCAAATAAATTATATAATAATAATTTAATAATAATTCTGGGAAGAAGTCTAGGAAATCAAGATGTATCTAGAAAGGGTTAGTTATTGCTTCTAGGGGAGCTCAGATGCAATGGATTTTGTGGGAAGCTGAGGAGAGATCACATCCTGAGAATGAGATTGAGAAAGAATGCAAACCAACACAATTATCCCTCACTTTTCTCTAAAATGGAATAGAATACAGGAATAATAGTATTCATATTTAGCAAATATCTAGGCTATCTTTAACAAGAATACTGTTTCATGAGCAGGAAGATTTTTTTCTTGCTGGTAAAAGAAAATCACTTAAAATGCCTATGAAGTTGCTTCTGTCTCAAGCAGCTTCTGATTGCTTTATTGGTGCTGTTATATGTGCCCAGAAGGAGACAGAATGGGAAGCTGTAAAAGATCAAATTAAAGGCATGTGTAGTTTTCTTTACTGTATAAAAAAGAGCAAAAAATAAAAATCACAAGCAGTATAAGATGTGTAGTATCTTAGATCAATGTCCCAGGAATTCACAAAAGTCTATGTTATCTCTTGAGAATTTATTTATTTTTTCCTGTGTTTTTCCACCAGGTGTCTTTCATATGTATTGGCACAGAGGTAGCTGTGAGCTATGGGATTTACCGGTATTTATCTGAAATTGGGAAAAATTCTTTTATATATTATTTAAATCATGCAAAAACAGCATGTCATAATGTTACAATAGTCCTATTTGCAGTTGTCATCAAGAACAAAGAAGAGAGCAGATTAATGTCCACCTAAAATTAACTGCCTGTCAGTTTGGTTCTTAACCTCCATTGCACGAATGAAACACAAAGAGAATTGATGAAAGAATGGATCCTAAAACTGGATTAAATCAATTCTTAAATTCATTGTTCTAATATCTTTCTGAATTCAGCACAAATGTCTAGAAAGGGATTACTGTATTATAATTGTAGCTAACTGTATTCGTAGCTAACTGCAATTACAGACATTGGTTTTATAATTCCTACATAATCTTTTTCAAATCTTGAAAAGAATTGTTGGCAGATGCACACTCTTGGACAGGCAGTCACAAAGATCTGAAAAGGGCTAAGGTCAGTATGATATTCTAAATAATCTAAAAATATTTGAAGATATAAAAAGGGAATTCTCCCAAGAATTGCGTTTCTAGGATTGGGCAAATTCACATACAAATATGAACCTCACCTTTATTAACAATATTATTAATATTCTTTTCCATATGTTTGTAGTTTATCAAATTTAATGGTGAATATATGCAGAATATTATTTGTAATAATATAAGAAATATTATACAGAATATTAATGATTCCACTTGCTAAAAATCTGTTGCTGGTAAGAGAGGATGGGAATGGAAAACAATTCTCCTAAAGAAAGCCTTATAAAATTATTAACATACCATGAACAAATTGTTCAGTACAAGTTATGAGCACTGAGGCAGTGATGTGCTGGGAAAACAGGCAAGAGGTATTAGGCAATCAAAGTCTGTTCTCAGCTCTTAATCACAAGAACACAATGAGATAGTCCATTATGTTTCCTAGAGCTCACAGAAAGGGTAAATATTATAACTTATATGAAAGGGACAGGTGTGACCTAGAAGTGGTGAATTTTAAGTAACACAAATAGAAGGAACATAGAAAAACATAGCCAAGAATGATGCAGTATAATTTATTTATCAGGGGGAAAAGAATGTGATTTCCTAAAACAACCAAAAAAAATAAGAATTCTACATCTTGAAATAAGACAATGCTGAGAGGTAGAATCTGTAATAACAGCTTTATTGATAAATATAAACACGGAACCAAGCTGATTCCAAAGAATAGATAACAAATTGTTAATTCAACAATAGATTCAGAGTATACAGTAAGTCACAAAAGTATATCAGACATTTTTTTCAGGGTTCTACTTACACAAATATAAAAATATACTCTTTTACAGTTCCATTACAATTATAAATTGCAATAGAAGAAAATATACAGTATGTAACTCAGGATTGAACTATAGAGTCCTTGGTGCTCTCTGAGTTTGGTAATAGACTATTGGTTGTTTCTGAGATATTTTTGATAGATGTCAGTGTTAATTTTTTCATAGATTGGGTTGATTGTGCTATAGTAGGTTGAGCTGTCTGGCACTTTTTTATAAAGGTATCCATTGCATAGGTATCCATTTTGTTGGAAGATCGATGGTCCTTTTTCTGTTGTTCTGGGGCGCTGTGGTACCTTTGTGCTCATCTGAATATTGTTCTTATACAAATCCTGTTATGAGAGATTGAGTTGTTACTTTGGTAATGGAGCATTTAGTGTGGGTGATTATTGGGTTTTTTTTTAATAGACTTGTCTTCTAATTTGCCATCGTTTTCTCTGTTAAAGAAGGTATCCAGGAAGGAGAGTGTATTCTTGTTTTCTTCTTCCCTTGTGAATTTTTTTCCTTTGAAGATGTTGTAAATAATTTCCTGTGTCTTCTCTATTTCTTCCTTTTTGCTCTAGACAAAAGTATCATCTAGATATTGGATTCATACTTTTGGTTGTATGTGAAGGAGTGTTACAGTTTTTACATGCTGCATTTCAGTCTCCAGTATGAGTTCTGAAAGTGGTCATCCCATGGGTGTTTCTCTGATTTGTTGCTATATTTGTCCCTCAAACAGAATGTAGATAGTGAGGCAAAAGTTGATATTGTCCATACTTCTAGGTATTTCAATCTTAGCCTGTTTGGTTAGGTTAAGTGTATTTCAGCCATGGATTATTTTGCTTGTTCTGGATCTACAGGCATAAAGAATTATGTGACATTGAATGAAACCATAATTTCATTTTCATCTATTTTTAGATCCTTAATTTTTATATAAACAATTCTAAATTATTTAGAGGGAAACAAGACCAAGGTTGTGCTTATTCTGCTAGTGACAATCCTATGAGCATTACAATGTTTATCTGGAGCTGCCCTAGAGGGGATCTGTATAGCATTAAACCTCAGGGTAAGATAGCATGTTTTGTTAAAAAAAGAAAAGACTGCAAGAAATCCTTTCAGTGATTAAAAAGGCTTCTTCTACTACTTTGGTTTTGCAAATGGCTGCTGTGTGGGAGCAATAGGAAATTGTTGCTTGGGAGAGGGGTGTCAGCACCAACTCATGCTTACAAGTTTGTTTATTCTCACAGTACCTCAGCAATTAGCATTTAGCAGCTGTTGTTTTCTTTTCACTGGAAAGCTAGATCTGTCATTTCTGCCTCTGAGAGAATGCATCCAAAACAGGAACCAGCAGTGGGCAAGGAATAGCTATTGAACAAATAAGACCATACATAATAGTCCGCCTGTTGGCTGCTGTTTGACTTTTTGTGTGTTACCTAACTGTTCTGCATAATTGAAGCACAGGATTATTATTAAACTGGAAAGTCTCAGTAGAGAATGGAATGGATTTTATGCCATTTGTATCAGACACCGTAAAGTAAAGTGAACTATCAGTGTTAGAGTTATTAACTGAGCAGGGGCTCCCTACAGAAACAGAGCCATGAGTTTAAAAGACATTGTGAGTGGGACTATGTTCAATTCTACAAGTATTGTCAATACTGTAACTTTTATGGATATCCTAAATTCTGAAGTTTCTGAAGTCTGAATTAGCCTTATAAGCGTTGCAGGCTCAATCCATTAGATTATGACAAATGGTGCATCTTTCCTGAGTAATTCTTTTACTGATGCATCAAGTGCATCAATTCCTGTAGCTATTTTTTTTCTTCTTCTTTGTTGGTTGGAAAGTTGAGTCACCTTGTTCCTTTACTTTGCTGGCAGGCAAGATGGCCAAATAATCAGGCTGCTTTTCTTCTGTCAAGTGTTTTTCTTCAGATGAATTGATTCCTCATCTTCTAGATGGAGATATTCAGGAAATTGGCTAGGAGGGATTTGAACATTTTAGAATGTTTTCAAATCAAAGAGCACTTAAATAAGTTTAGGAAGCAGTTATATCTTTGCATTGCTAATAGCATCTATATAACACATGCTAACAACAACCCAGAATCATTTGTTAATAAAATGACAACAGAAAAATATAAACAAACTTCTCTTCTAAAATAAATTACCTGACATACAAAATAACTTTAATTGAGGTAATAAAAGCCACAATTACCTAAGCAACATGTTGGGCAACTATCAAACAGTTTTTAATTGGTGCTTTACAGTTTGATGTGATTTTCTTTATGTGGTTTTATTTCGTAATTGATTTTGCTGGACACATTTGCTGGATTATATGGAACCTGGTCTTAGGTTTTTAAAGTGTCTTATTTTAGCAAAATCTGAACTAAATTATATTCTATGCTTTTCAGCAGATTTAGGTTTCAAATGTATCAATTCCCATCCTCTTGGAATACAGTGATCCCTCGCTATATCGCTGTTCACCTTTCATGGTCTCGCTGCTTCACAGATTTGCATCGTGCATTGTGTTCTGCATTCTGATTGGCTAAACAGTCTCTCCTGGATGTCGGCATCTGCGTTCTTTTGCCCTCTGCGCATGCGCAAAGCGTTCTGCTTGAGCAGAGGGCAAAAGAACACAGATGCCGGCGTACAGGCGGGCGGGGGAAGTGGGCGGGGGAAGCCCCGTGCCACGAACGCCACCAGGTTGTTGGGCTGTGCGGCGACCAACAGGTAAGAGCGAACCGGGAGGATTTCACCCCTGGACTCACGTGTATTTATTTGTTAAACAAATGCTTGGGCCTGTAAAAAGGTTTTGTTCTTTGGTTTCAATGTATTATGGAGTATTTCATTGTATAATAATTGTAAAAAAAATAAAGGTTACTACTTCACGGATTTCGCCTATCACGGGTTCTTTTTGGAACGTAACCCCCACGAAAAATGAGGGTTCACTGTAAAGGCTTTGATGAGCAAGAAAATATTCACAAGATGAATGAGTTTTGCAAACATTTTTTTCCAAAGCAGGCAATTCATACTTTCAGCCTCTACAATACAGAATATAATATGAAATAACTTTCAGGATTGTTGGAAAGATTACAACTAGATAATGCAAAGTAAAATGCTTTGAACATTTGAAACATCTCTGCAAGTGATATAATTGCTGCTGCCACTGTAATCTTTTTTTAAAAATGAAGGATGCATCCTCATAAAATAGGCTTCTGTAAAATACAGCTTGAGTTTGGTAAAGAAATGTCTTCTTTCATTTCCCCAATGAAAAATTAAATTTCCACCTTCAATATTACAATCAAAATGAATAATAGTTTAACAAATCAGGGATCTTTCAAAAATAATTCCAGTCTAATGTTACTTTTATCAAACGTAAGTGTCATAATGTTGGGGTACTGTGCACTAAATTTAAAAAAATTAGATAATTTGTAAATCTATTTTTTAAACTTCCTGTTCAGCAAAAAAATATCATTTTGCCCTGTGTTAATGACTATGCCTTTTAATTGCCAGAAATGGTATAAAATATGGTGACGAGAATACAGCTGATGGAAATGCAACTCCTTTTTATATAACTTTTAGCTCTATCCTAAAATATCAGAGAAGGCCTAACAAAGCTTCAAATAATGTATAGTGGATCAAGACCAAAAAATGTGACTTCTGAAATAAGCCTTTGTGTCTCATAACCTAATTCTAATTCAATATCTGAAAGCAAGAATTATTTATCAGGACCTAGTGTTTACCACAGAAGACTCGCCATCTTTATTTTAGGGGATGAATTAAGATGATATCAGAACTCTTAGCCAGAACAGAATCTGTCTTGTGGTCAACGACAGCCCATAAAACACTTGAATACATAACAATAATATTGATTAGCCATATTTCTTAATCAGCTGAGGTGAGCTATGTGGTTACCCATCTTTCTTTCTCTCTTGTAATATCATATTCCTGGAATACATTGTTCTTCTGGGGAAAAAGGTGTATATATAATTAATGTTAAATCTCTGTTTAAATTAATTTCTTTTTCAGGAATTTATTCTTGTTGATTTCTATCAACAAAACACAGTCCCTTTTTGCTATGGATACTAAACAAGTTGCCATTCTTTATTGCTTTGGAATTTGTTTCCAATCCATGTTTTACAAGAAATAATCTGTGCAGGACAGAAGAGAAAGAAAATAGCAAAGGAAAGGAAGAACAAAGTTCATACGAAGACAGTGCCTGTGGCTGAGATGTAAGTACCTGTAGAAGCTAGTACACAATATATAAACTTAATGATATCATATGAATCTTTTGAAGGCTGAGTCACCAGGCCAAAAAATAAAAATAAAAGCACTGCATTTGTTTTATAGGATTATTATTGCTGCTATAGCTAATGCCTTTAAAGCTTTTATAGTTTTTCCAAGAAGAAATCACTACTTGTTCTGTTCCTTTGGAATTGTACGTAGATGGCACACTGGAAATATTCATAAACCCTTTTTTTCAATATAAGGGAGATACAAACTACAACTCTTGACTAGTTTATGTTTAGCCACAATAATTTTAATATCTTTGGACTTCTGGTCTGAGTACACACAGGACTTAGATAGACACTGTATTTGAAGATGACCATAGTAAAATAGTTCATCATTTGAAATATTTAAGGGCAAACCCATATTTCTACTGACCCATGACCAGTCAATTCTGATATATATTTTTTTGTTCTTAGAGAAAGGTTGATACAGCTTCAAAATAAGGAATCAGCCTATGTGTTTTACTGTGGAAATTTTTAAAAGAAGCTTGTAAGCTTAATATGCATAATACAAATAAAAACTGTAATCCTTTTTATAACTAGTTTTGTAAACGATAAGTCCAGTCCATACAAATCTATGATAGCTATCCTACTTGCCAAGCCAAAGGGACTGCATAAATCGTGTGTGTTCAGAAACCCAAATATATTAAATTATTGTGGCCAAACATAAACTGGTTAAGAGTTATAGCTTATTTCTCCACTGTATTGAAAAAGAATTATAAATATTTCCAGCATGTCATGTAAGTACAATTACTTCAAGTGGGATGGGTTTGCTTTTAATCAAGATCTACTCAGAGTCCAGGCTTTGGCAAGATATGTTAGCATTTTTAATGGTCCTGGATGAATAGTTGGTAATGAGAGCTGATAGTTATAGTGGCCTCAGCTGAATGATTGAAATGTGAAAATTACCAGACTTTGAGAGAAAAAATACTCGTTAACTTCTGGAAAGAGAAAAACATGCTGAAAAGAATATCCAGATTTTGATTTTTAATATTACCAAACATTCTGGAACTTAAAGTTAAATGAGTCCTGTAAAATACTAGCAACAACAAAACCTATTGATGAAATATTACCTAAAACATTTAAAATCCTGCAAAATGATGCAGTTAAAGTGCTACCTATGGATTGTAAGTATGTATAGAAATGACAGTGATGGTCAAGGGACTGGAAAATACCAAGTAATATTCCAACATTTTAAAAATATTCCAACATTTTAAAAATATTCCAACATTTTAAAAATATTCCAACATTTTAAAAATATTCCAACATTGAGCTAAAGAATGCTCAGCATTCAGAATAATTGTACCTAATTTCATATGTTAGTAGGATAATACAATATATGACAAGAAAACTGCCAGATGTGCATGCTATAGGGGCACCTGAAATCTCACTGCTGCCTACTTTTTTAAAGGAAGTTTCTCCAGTTCTCTGAATGTAGAATGGCTGAATGGTTCAAATTTGAGAAACCATTGTGCAAAAGCTGTCCACTGTCATATTCTTTAATTTATCTGAAGATATATGATTATAAATGCTGAACTAGAAGAAAGAAAGAAAGAAAGAAAGAAAGAAAGAAAGAAAGAAAGAAAGAAAGAAAGAAAGAAAGAAAGAAAGAAAGAAAGAAAGAAAAAAAGAGAGAGAGAGATTCATAGGATAAAAATCAACTCCTTCAAACATGATAATGATATACCTATGATGGATGGCAGTAAGAATCCTTTGTTGAAAGTGAACTATAATAGTGACAAGCTTGCATCTTCCTGCTAGTCATGGGTCTAGTCTTTTATGAAGAAACCAAACAAACTCTGTGTTGGTTTGCTTTAGGTTTCCTGACAATGAGAGTAGAAATAGTTTGGTTCTTATTAAAAAAAGTTATTTATAGGAAATAGAATGAAAGGTTACAGATGTTGAGTTGGCAACAGAAATAGTTTTAAAATTCATGAGAAAGGAGTCTGGAAAAAATAAAAGGGGAAAACTGGAATAGAGATGATGCATATAACTAAGGCTGTTATAGCTCTGACTCTCGAAATTATTTGGTATGAATAAAGAATAACATAGGCTAATAAAACTGAATTCAATTTTAATCTGCTGAAGGTTTGTTGTTTAAGGGCAAATATAATAAGGTTGCTGAAGACAGTTGTTAGGCATGACCTGGAGAAAAGTGCTGAAGATCCAAAGATCAGTGCAAATGCAAAAAGTTGTTGGCAGAGCCAAGGTTTTATTAGCCAGAGGAAAGCCTCAATGATACCTCTACCTTGAGTACAAAAAAAGCCTGGTTGATTCAGAGAGACTATTGTTACCAATCTCTGTAAGCCCTTCCTTAACTCTAAAGTTAGTAAGTATGTAGGACTGAAAATAGAATAGTGAACATATAAGTTAAACTCACATTGTAAGTTGCAGATATATGCTTAGAGAAGATTTAGATAGCTCTACCTTGAGTACAAAAAATAAAATAAAATAGGGTTAGAGGTCAAGCTGTAGGCAGAAATAGAAGAAGCTTACCTGTTAAAGAATGTAACTGGGAAACTAATGCTGAACAAAAATGTCTGTTATGTACTGTTATGCACTGAATTTTATCAAATTCTGTGAATCCAGAGGTCACTTCAATCACAAAATGGTAGGATCAATCAAACAGAATTTGATTGCTATCACAGTAAAATTATTCTCTTAGCTTACAAAGACTCTGAAGCCCTGAAGTAAAAAAGAAATACCCTGTACTTATACTGTACAAGTATTTTATAGAAATGCTACTTAACAGAAATTAATAAAAGTGCTGATTTCTTTATCAGTGAAGGGGTAGAGCTGGTGTTGTCTCTTCTGTGTCTTGCCAGATTAATATTCAATTCTTTACAGGAGAAAAATAATATAAAAAACATTTTTGTGAAATGTGAAAGAGTTGCCACATCAGAACAGTAAATACTTCAATACTAGATGAAGTAAAATATGTGCTCACTGGAGGCAATAATAATGAAACTAAAGTTTAAATATTTTGGACCAATTTTGCAAAGGTAAGAGTTATTGTAGAAGATTTTGATATTTGGAATCAATTTAATGAATAGGCCAACAAAAAAGGCTGCAAATTAAGTTCTGGCAAGCAGTCTTTGTGGTATGAAACACAATGAGCAAAATCTTTAGAAATATGAACTGTTGTCTCCTACGACAACCACTCCCCTTTCCTTCTATTTATTCCCCAGCCAGGGAGGGGTCATTCAGCGTCCACGTGTGCTTTGCTTCCCGAGTCGAATCCTTGTCCTCCATTGCTCATCTCTTCTAACTGCTCTGCGCATACGTGCATCTGGAACAGGCCCCAGCTGTTCTTCCTCCTCACTCATATCAGCCTCCAAAGGCGGATGCTTCTCCAGTGGCTGGGAAATGTTGGACGGCACTGGCTCTATCTCTGCGTCTGACGCAGAGCATCCATCAAAGCCTTACCCAGACTCCAGCACTGGCCCAAGTTCCTTCCCAACCTCCTCATCTGAGTCTGCCGCCAGCTCCACTGGCAGCTGGCGGGCCACAACACCTAAGTGAATTTTCCACGAATGGGATTTTCCCATGTATTTTGACAGGAAATGTAGCTAAGGCAAGCCTGAAAAGTATGCACCCTCCTAAGCATACCCATGGCCTCTGAATTTATTGGTGATGTCCACTTTGCGCTCTAATTCATGGAGACCTAACCCTAACCCTAAGTGGATTTTCCGTGAATGGGATTTTTCCATGTATTTTGCCAGGAAATGTACATAAGGCAGTTCCGAAAAGTAAGCACCATCCTAACCATACCCATGGGCTCTGAATTTATTGGCTATGTCCACTTTGCTTTCCAAATTCATGAAGACCTAACGCTAACTCTAACTGGATTTTCCGCGAATGGGATTTTCCCATGTATTTTGCCAGGAAATGTAGATAAGGCAGGTCCGAAAAGTATGCAACCTCCTAACCATACCCATGGGCTCCAAGTTCATTGGCCATGTCCATTTTGCTCTCTGAATTAATGGAGATCTAAGCCTAAGTGGATTTTATGAGAATGGCATTTTTCCATGCCAGGAAATGTAGATAAGGGAGGCACGAAAAGTGCACCCTCTTAACAATACCCATGGGCTCCAAATTATTGGCAATATCCATTTTGCTGTCTGAATTTATGGAGAGCTAACACTATGCAGTTTAGAATGTCACATTGGCAAACCTAACAAGCAGGTGACAAAGTCTGAATCTCACATAATCTTGAATTGTATGTATTGAACTGCTTTCTATGAATCAACTGTACCCAGTCTATCAACTCTTGGGGTCAGGCCAATACTCTGTAGCATTTCAAAGTGTGTGTGAACATAGGTTTTGCCTTTCCTATTTTGGTGCTTCACTTCATAAAAGTACAAAAGTAAAAGCTTTTGCATTGGGAACATAGAAGTTCAACCCAAATAGTCCTACAGAAACTGATATTAAACATCAAGGAATCTGCTCCTGATGCAGCTTGTAGCAGGATCATCCTACAAAGAGGATTTTTTACAAATTGTTACATATTTCAACAATTGCTGTTTAGTTTCTAGCAATTTTTCTACAATTTAAAAAATCATCAAAGCGCATATACACACCTTTATTTGGTGATTTCTGAGTTTGTTTTTAAATGTACAGATTTATAAAAAGCAAATGAGTTCGTAGGCGATGTCCATTTTGCTTTCCAAATTCCCAAGATCTAAATGGCGCAACTGCTTGCCAACAATAGACAGAAGACTGAGGGACATATATAGAGAAAATGTCTGAAAGAAAGGAAATGAGGCATTAAGTAGCTTGTGGGCTCATGTGGCCTCCTTATCTATAATAATAAGACACAATTCATTTGGAAAATACAGTATTGCAGTGGTGGGATTCAGTTGGTTCCTACCAGTTCAGTAGAACTGGTAGTTAATTTCAGGCAAAGAAATGCTTGGGAGAAGCGAGGAAATTTGGGCACCCAGAGCTGAAACAGGCCCATCCCTCTCCATCAGCTGCCCAGGCCTGTCGGAGGGAAGGCTGGCATCAACCGGCACTTAAATGTGGCGGCATTCCATCTCTGGCCAGGAAGGGGCAGCTGGCATGGGCACTGCAAGCAGGACATGGTGAGAAACGCAATAGAGAAACACAACAGAGCTGGAAATCAGGTAGGCAAAGAAATGCTTGGGGGAAGTGAGGGCATCTGGGCAATGGTGGATTGGGTAAGCTCTGTGGTGCAGCACTGCATTGCAATGGAGAAACAGGCAACAGAGCGGCCGGCACAAGGGAAATAAGAAGCCACTTTCCCTCTTTCTTTTCCCTGCTCCTCCTTCCCTAATGCCGGCCGCTGCATTTCCCATTTCTCCATTGCAGTGCAGTACCCAGGATCCACTTTGATAATGGGGGGGGTAATTTAACAACCAGTTCACCCAGGGTCAGGTTGGCTGTCGCGGGAGGTTCGTCCTGCATGTGTGGCAGAGCTGGAGGATGGGGATGGGCCATGCCTCCGACGGCCAACCTGATCCTGGGTGAACCGGTTGTTAAATTATTTGAATCCCACCACTGATATTAGCAAATATTAGGCTGCAAGAATCTCTCGGATATTGTAGATTTTCTTCTACCGAAGGCAGAGGGAAGTATCTGCTTTAAGGAAGACTTTGATCTATTCAGCAGCCTCTTGGAAAACCTGTTCTCCATATTTATATATTGCAAATCTTCAGGACTCAAGATGGATATATAGCATTTCTTCCTTCAGGAAACTATCTATGAGATAGGTTGGGCTGAGAGAGAGAGAGAGAGTGATCAACCAAAGTTACTTAGTGAGCTTCTCTGGCTGAATAGAGATTTTAAACTGGATATCACCTACTTAATAACTTGACCACTCTTCCAGACTGAGTCCCTTATTGAATCCTGGTAGAAAAAGGTAGAAAAAAACAACAACCGACTGGCGATTTTCACTTTGATAGAACATCATATGATGGAACAGAAGCAGCAGAATTTTTTGTTTCATTTTCCAGAGTTTGAAATCTAATTGTCATCTCCTACAATTAGCATTGGCATGCATCAATAACAACAACATGCTATCTCTGACTCATTCACTGTCCTATCTTATTTTTTGGTAATATTTATTATATATATATTTATATTTATAAAATGGTATATTTTATAATCTTGAAATAATAAATACAGAATTTAAGGGCGAAATTTAACAGAAAGAAATGAAATGTCTGTTTTCACACAGAAAACTCTACATCATGAAAATTTGATACAATATGAAATGACTACCACCCAAAAAAAATGTAGCTTATTGGATGCATCCTTGAAAGTTGTTTTTTTAAAAACCCTTCTTAGGCTTGTAGGATATCCAAACTCTCCAGACACTTCTAGCCAAAATTTAAACAAAGTTATTACCATACATTATAAAATGAAAGGCATGCATAATAATACCTGCTCAAGGAAATATAACACACCACAAGTCAATTACTAACAGATTTGTGCAAGCCTTTATTGTTTATTATACATAGCCAGTATTCAAGTGTAAGTTGAACCCATGGGCAGGAAATAAATGTCAATAAGCAAGAATGCAACAGTATTACTGAGGCAGGTTGCTAGACGGCAATCATATTCCCTGGCTAAATCAACTCCATGCTTTCAACTTGTATAACTCAAATCTAGAGCTTTAGTCATGTCTTTCGTTTATTTTGGTTTAATCAGAGCTCTTTGACTTTCTTCTGCTTTGTTGCTAAGATACCAGCAGACAAGAGTAAGAAGAACAGAGAATAAGTTATAAAGCTAATAACTGTCAAGGGGGGGTTGTTTTTGTTTTTGAAGTTTTATTATATAACCCATAGGGTAACTTCACAAGTGACTTTGCTGAGGTTAATAGACCCATATTAGTAGGACTTAATTGAGATTCCCAGAGACTGTCATCCCATCCCCCCACCGCCTCTCTCTCTCTCTCTCCTGCTTTTCCTATCCAAACTCAGCATGTAATAACATGGCTGCCGTCCTTGGAATTTCTAAGTATTTTGATTATATAAATTTAAAATAGCCTATTTACTTTGCATTTGGGAATAATTCAGCACACTTTTTAAGTGTATTCTAAGATTCTTAGATTCTTGTATGAGAAAATGTTATAATGCATGAATAAACTTATACAGAACTTTAAAAAACATAAATTTCACATATACAGCTTCAGTCACTAGACAGCCATGAACAGTAGCATTCATATGAATGAAAATTGACCAGATTCAGTGGGTGGCTGAATTTTATTAGAGAACTATCTACAAAATACATTCGTTTGAAGCAGCTTGGTTTTTTTATTTGGGAAGAACTTCTGGGCACTTTGATGATGGGCATTTTGAATTCATAAAATGTTTGTCAACAATCCCAGCATTATCTTTTCCTAAGATTCTGCCCTCCATCCTAGTCTGGTTAGATTTATTTGATACTTGGAACAGATAATGGCATTTTGTAATACAAACAGATCTCAAGCAAAAATGTTCTCCAACTCCGAAAAAGGATTACATTGAAATTAAAATTAAATCTCGTCTGAAGTAAAGTAAAACTACCCTAAAATACAACAGGAATGCTTTCTTCAACTGCAACCATCTGCCAAGTTTCATGAAGTACTGTATGTATAAACAAAAATCATTCTTAGCTGTTCAACAATCCCCAAGGTTTTCTCTATTATTTCTCAACAGTTACTATTTATTTGCACCTAAAATGATTGTATGTAAATAAAAAAGAAAAGATGACAAAGAAAAGAGCAAGAGGAACAAACATAAAGATGAAACAAATGAAAGAGGAAAAAATAAAAAGTGAGAGAAAATATAGAGCCAGTTTGGTTCAGGCTAAAAAGCAGAAGATCATGTGTTCTATCATGCCTTAGCCATGAAAGTCAGTTGGGTGACCTGGGCTCAGTCACTCTCTCTCAGCCCAACTCAGATCACAGAATTCTTGATGTGGGGAAAATATGAGCACGATGTGTTGGATATGTGTTCAATTATTTGTAAAAATAGTAAAGCTGGGATACAGATAAATAAACAGAGGAGAAGAAAAAAGGGGAACAGATCAGAGGTGGCTTCTTCCCAATTCGCACCGGTTCTATAGAACGGGTAGCAAACCGCTGGTGATGTCACGGAGCTGGTTTTGTCGGTGCCAGTCCGTGGACGCTGCCATCTTTTTTTGGATTTTTTTTTTGAAAAAAAAATTGGGGGGCGGGATTTTTTGCTGATTTTTTCTTCTGCGCATGCGCAGAAGCTGAGTTTCTGGTACTGTGCATGCACCACCATCTTGTTTTTGGCTTTTTAAAAAAAATTTTGGTGAATTTTTGGCACTGTGCATGCGTGTGTGCCTGTGCAGCCATGCAATGCGCAATGCATGCACAGCCATGCAGCGCGGGAGGAAGCAAACCGGTGGTGAGATAAGTTAGAACCCACCCCTGGAACAGATAGAGAAAGAGAAAGTTCAGTAATGCGGAAAGAAAAGAAAGGAAGAAAAGTTAGATGATTGTGACCTAAAGAAAATTCTGACAACCACAGTCAGTTCTCTAGAAATGGCAGCAGATAGATCATATAAGAGAGGTGTATAATCTGTTTTTGGGATAAGAACGGCATTTAGTTGTTATATGAGGTGCCAAGGTACATTCTGAAAAGTTATTGTAGCCTCACTTCTCAGGAACCTCAATCTATTGAAGGAGAAACACATTGAAAATTGCTGTAGCTCATATACTGTATATATTACATTTAGGTCTTGGTCTGTGTGAGGTACGGTAGCTATGTTTGTTTCAGTGAAATACTATGTGCTCAGAAATGACATTCTTCTCTTCAAGATACTTCATATCACTCCATTTTCACTGGACATTCTGAAATCTTATCCAACTGTTGGGTATCTTTGAAACTTTGTACATACCTCTGGACATTTCCTTCTCTTTTATATAGTTTGTCATTTTAATCCTAATATGTTGGATACCATTAAATATTCTTAAGAAGAATTGGAAAGATCCGCCAGGTGATCAACAGTTGCTACGAATAAAAGCAGTGAGTTTCCTCTTGTTGTCAGATTCCAGTGCTTGTTTTTTGTTTTTGTTTAGCAGATTCACAAATACTATATACATAAGTGTCTCTACTGTGTGGGGTTTTTTTAATCCGCTTCTCTTAGAATGATTTCCGAGGACTGTTTATAATTCAGTAGGCATGGTCTTAGTCATTTTTCTTTATATTGTTGGAAAAAGCTGCAAATGAAAAAAAATACTTTATTGGCTTTTTTTTTTAAAGAGCTATTGTTGATACAAGTTGTACTATAGGGACCTATAGAAATATTGTAAACAATCTGTCTTATTCTTCTCTGAAATATCATTATGCACAGCATAAGCTTCCATATTGCACACTAATATGCCAGATGCAAGGCATCCACTATGGACTCTCATTTTGATTCTAGCAGGAAAGTTTTCAATCATCAGAGACAAACTACAATGATTTATAGCCAGAAAGCATAATCAGTTCTGCCTAAAAATGAAATTATTGAATGCATCTCACATATAGTTGATGCTTTGTATTGTTGCCCAGAAGTAGCATCAGGGGAAGAAAGACCATACTAAGCAAGCTACTACTCAAAGTTGATTAAAATATAGTCTGGTTTAGAAATGAGCAAATTCCTTCAGGGTAAGTTTGGCATATATTATAATTTTTCTTTGCCAGCAAGCAGAAACGGCTTATCTGTTTCAGAGACTGTTACTCACAATCTTTGTGAACATTGAAAACATGTTCCACCCCAACCTAGACTTTTTCAGTTATATTGGGGTTGCCCCCCTCCAGAATTTTAAGCCAACATGATCTTTGAAAGATACTTGTCCAATATACCTGAAGGATGGAAGTTTAGAAAAAATTGCTTTGTTGTATACCACTTCTGAACTTCTCCCCAAAAGTGGGTACAAAGGGGGTTGATCTGGGTGGAAGAAGCATTAACCATCAAGAAACTGATCTGTCCTCTGTAGTACAACAGAGACAAGAATGTCTTCTTGGTTTTATTTTATTCACTTGAGTTGTCATCAAAAAGCCCCTGCGTTTTCAATAAGTTTTAAATTGCCCTACAAAATGTCAACAGGTTTTCATCTCAGTTCTGTACACTAATCACAGTGTTCAAAGTCAGCTATGTAAAAACCCTCAAGGGCTCATTTTTAAAATGCCAAGAACTACAGCTCTTGTGCTGGTGATAGAACAAATGGCTATAAAATTTTCCCTTGTTGCTACTAATTCCTGGAAGTCTTTGTCAGAGCCTTTGTACAATATTGACAATATATTCACTCCAAATCTTTCCTCAAAATCCAGATTTCCCATGAATCTTTTGCCTATCATATAGTTTTGTTTTGAAACTTAGCCTCACTATGCCATGATCAAAGTTTTATGTTCTTAAATTTCATTTAATTTAACAGGATTTACTCTTATAGGTATGGATCGGTCATGGGTAGAAGCCAACAAGTCATAAAAGCCTTTCTGTAGCATGGTGATGCCCTCTACCAGTTTCTCTTTTTGCTTTGCTACTGCTCATTATGCTTAATAGGATGCCGCAAATGACATATGAATCAACTATTTTGTGGAGTGTTAGGAGCCCAATTATATTGGGAAGGAGGACATGCTATTATATTATTCCTCATGCAGGGTTAGGCTCCTGATAATACTAAGAGATGGGTTATGCTGAGAAGGATGATACATGCAGAAAATTATCCTTCCATATCCACTTCCTAAGATTAGCAGAAAGTAGGGGTGGTAGTGAAGCTTTCTGCTCTTGTTAATGTTGAAGAAGGATAACAACTACCAAAGTCTCTGGAGAAAGAAGCTTTTCATTTTCTTCAGTAATCTTTAGTCAATCCTTGTCCATCACTTGACATTTAGAGATGAAAATACTGCTTCCATCTGGGGAAAGAAACTGAGCCAAGTATGTGTAAGTGAACTATATGGATCAAGTTGCAGATGTACATATTAGTGAAAGTGTGATATACAGGAATATGCACATGTGTATATGCATGTTTCCCTCCATTTTCTCCTTTTGGTTCTCTTATCTTTTCTGATTTTATTATGCAGAGGTCTCCCAGAAGGTGATCTGTTTTCTAAAGAATGCTGTGAATATCAATAGCTTTCCAGGGAATGTTCTACAATGCCCCAAATGGCACAATAAAGCAATCTAAGCAACAACAACAAAATGTTCATGCAGTTGCTCTTCAAGTGCAATTGTGTCTTATCATTCTGTATTTATCAATAATATGTAAACCACTTTTTCTAATTAAAAAAAATAGTGTGAATTCCAAATTAGATTTAGCAATTTGGCATTTGTAAAATATGCAAATTATTTTTTCTGCCACACATTTTTGGAAGGGTCAGTACAAGTCTACAAGTTAAAGTAAATTAAACTTAAACCATGGACTTCTTCATACATACTGCGATTCATGGGAAACTAAGGGTTGGTTTTTCAAATTTTTCAGATTTGCCAAAAGACGGATAGTTATATTTATTTGTATTTCCTAGTTCTAAATTGCCCATTTCTCTCAGAAATATATTCATAAATTGCCATTAGAAGATGCACATGTTGTCTAATTTGAAACAAGTGCACATGACCTATCTTACCAGATAAATAAGACACCACTACTCAACTTCAGAACTACAGATAGGAAAGTTGAAAAATATCACAGAAGAAAATCAGTCCTCAATAACTTCTATATTATTGCAAGAAAATGGTATGGATTTGTCAGTGTAGTAATATGAATCTTTGTTATTACTTTACAAATGTCCATTTCCCTGCATGGAATAACTACATTTTTAATATATATATATATATATATATATATATATATATATATATATATATATATATATATATATATATATATATATATATATATATATATATATATATATATATATATATATATATATATATATATATATATATGTGTGTGTGTGTGTGTGTGTATTGAGTGCTTACTTTACCTAACAGGAGTACTTGTTGCATGTATAAGTAAACATGAAGTTTATATATCACAAACTCTTCAATTTGTAAGTTATTTGCTTTCGTTTCATCATTCATGAATGCATTTGTCATTGTTATAAGGAATATCCTTTTGGGTTCAGTTCCAAGTGGGGAAAAAGACACTGGATTCATGAAAGTTGCTTGGAAAGAAGGTTTAATGGTGGACAGGAGCACATGGCATGAGCCCCTGTACAGAAAAGGTAGCTTACATGGTTCCAGGTGAAGAGAAAAAAAAAGAGAGAAGAGATGCTGAGTTCCTTGTTTTATAGTCTAAGTTGGGTCCCACCTCTTAGATTTCCTGTTCCTGTATAGAAATGTATCCCATTGGCTCTCAGACCCCCCAGGGGCATGCTGGGGCAACTCTTGGCTTTTGTCTAATCCAGCTTTGGCTAAATGAAAGGGCCTTGGGCAAATCCTATTGTGGTTTTATTATGCAGAAGACATTCAGGCCAGGTGAGAGGAATATGTGAGCTGGGCCCAGCCCCCAATGACCCATTAGCAGGGGTGGGGGTTTCCAAGAGGAGTCTTTTGTTTGTTTAAAAGCATGTTTCCAGATGTGTTCCACAGAATATTTTCTACCTTTTAATATCTCCTAGGATATCTCATTTCCTAGGAGAGGGGTGGGTGCTAACTTCCTACATCTTATATACATATATTTCATGTTCTTCCTCTAAAACCTAAATGGTTTTCTTCATTTCAACAAGACATAAATGTTTTTTTATTATAAAGTATTATTAACATAGCTGGTGGACAAATCTAATAGTAGATCTGAATTTCTCCTTTCTCTACCCTCAATAATGTTTAGTTTAAAACCCAACCTTTTTTTCCTAAGGGAAGGTCTTTATCCAGTTCAGAGGAGTCTGCAATTTAGTTATATCCTTTTGTGAATCCTGGTGGATTTGAGAGATATAGAAACCATTCTATAGAAATTTAGTACAGGTTGCGGAAGGTGAGTAGAAAAAATGGATGTACATTCTTCACTAATTCACCAATAGCCAAAAAGAAGGAACAGAACCTAATAGTTGAATGTTGTGTTGTAGTATTTACCAAGAAAAAGTCTCCCTTAGCAAATTGACAAGTATATACAAAGTAAATAAGTACAATATAGCATGATGAGCACTTTCCAAATTATAGTTCAACATTCATTGTCATTGGCCATCCTATCTAGGGTTGCTGCCCTGTCTTTTTCTTAGGGTCAACCTGAAATACAGGTAATGTTGCTTTAAAGTTGTTGTTGTTATTATTATTATTATTATTATTATTATTATTATTATTATTATTATTATTATTATTATTATTATTATTATTATTATTATTATTATTATTATTATTATTATATGCAGTGGTTAAACAAATCAAGGCATTTTATGTTTTCTGAGCTGCAAGCTACACAACTCTGACATTAACTTGGGTTTATCTCCTACTGTCTATATAAACCACACCTATAGAACCATTACAAGTCAGGAAAAAGACCAGAGAAAATGAGAGTTGCTTAGCTAAATGGAAAAAAATCACCAGAGTGATCCACTAAAAGAAAGACAGCAAGAGGAGACTCAATGCAGCTTTAAAACCATACTACTCAATCAACGTGTCTGCCAAACCCGTACATTATAGACAAAAATTCAGGAAAGCTAAAAGCTAACTGGAAGAAATAAAAATACAATAAATATTTTTTTTTGCTACATACAAAGTATGACTGTTTACAAGTTTATATTCTAAGCATTTATAATTGCTTATATTTTTAGATTGCAATGTCAAGCTAATTATAAGCCTTAGTTTTCGAAAGACACCAAATCCATTTTTAAAATAACAAAAAGCTACTGTTCCCTCCCTTTGTATTGTCTCCATTCATTTGATAATGTAGATGTGCCACAGTTTTAATTCAAAGGTAACAAGACATTTGTATGTGGAATGTTCACAGCACCCCATCTGCACTCTTTCCTGGATCACGCAGCTGCCCTCCGTAGATGCCATGCAATCTCCTGGGGCTAATTTTTGTTTCAAAAATTGTTGCAGGCAATTCTACATTCCTGCACCACACCACCCACTCATCCACCCACCGGAGTGCTCAGAAGCATCGTTTTGCCTCTGATTCTGAAGCACTAAAAGTCCTATCAAAAATCCTTTACTGAGCATCATAAAAATTAAATTGTAAATCAAATTGTTCTTGGGCTATTGCAATCTGTCTGTGTAGTGTGATTATAAAAGTAACTCTGGTCCCAACTTATTGTTGTTGAGACATTAAAAGGGGGAGGGGGGGAGAAGCCTTGTGTTTTTAAATTCTGAGTGCTATGCTCCAGATCAATATTTTGTTTTCTCACTATCATCTATAAAATAAAACGCAGCAGCATTTTAGGGTCACATTTTAGGGAAGATGTGACTTCCTTAATGTCAGAATAAAATATTCAATTGTTGATACTGTCTATTCTATTTGGTAAATAAATATATTTCCCTCATACTATTCTTTTTTTCAGGGAGTGGGGGTGGGTGGGGGGAAGGTAATGAACAATGCAAGAAAAGGAGGATGAAATAGCCAGTCAAAGAAATTAGAGACATAAGGTAAGAAATATTATATAAATGAAAACTTAGCTCAAACTTGTTTATCCCAATAGTTCAATATACATTGACTTAATTTTGCATTCTTGCAAACGGTTCTTGTTTTTATCACAACCAGACACCATTTCATATGTTTGTTCATCTCTTCAGGGACTCCTTTTAAGATGAAGAGAAATCTCAAACAGGATAAAATTATTAAAATTATCATTAGTGGAAGGAATATGATTCACTTTGCAAAGACAAATAGTTGCTGGCAAAATGTCCACAATGTCATTTCCTTTGTGCAATACGACAGGGACTAAACAGACCAATGAGCTCTAACAGCAAGGTAGGGGGGGAAAAACAAGAAAGAAAATTGGTGGAGTTAAATGAAATGTTATTGTATGAGAGTCATACAGCACTCATGTATATTCCATACTTCAATCATAATGATTTTTCACTAGCATAAGGAATCCTAGTGTCAGGGTTCCAAATAGCATTGAAAATTAAATCAGAGTCCGAGGCAAAGTATTCCTCAAAGTTCCAATTTATTAGCAGAGC
Organism: Diadophis punctatus similis; assembly: GCA_023053685.1. Lineage (NCBI taxonomy): Eukaryota > Metazoa > Chordata > Lepidosauria > Squamata > Dipsadidae > Diadophis > Diadophis punctatus. Next base: position 33,432,030 of record JALIGW010000005.1, on the reverse strand, counting down.
CATGTTGGCATATCTGGGAGAATCCCGAATCTGAAGTCCCAGGGGTTTCTCCACCCAGTTGAAAGTTCAAACCCTTGTCCCCACACCCCCAGTCCATCACGTTGACCAATCTTCATCTGCCAACTTGGTAGCAACTCCCATCTCCTTCAGTGCAGGTGCAGGAGTGTAAAGACAAAGGATGACCTTGACAATCTAGAAGGAATTTGTTATGGCTACATGCAGACATCCCTCATGCAATGACCCCTCCCAAATTCCCATAGCAAAGAATACATTTTAAAATAGCATAAAGTGTGGCAGGCCAAAGACCCCAAGTAAAATGGCTTCAGCCTGACACCTATATTGAAAACCTTGGCCCACAAATGTGGACAACAAACTTCTAAAATCAGGCAGGCTTCTTCTCTATATTTTGGGAATGAACAGAATAGAAGTCTATGGCAAAGAACTGTGGCCTTTTCTTGTTTCTACCTTTTCTTTGGTATTGCTTTTTTATGCCTTACTCTGTTCTACCTGCTGAATATTAACTTTTAATGTATATTTTAAATTTGGTAAATACTTTTTAAAATTACAAATTTATTGTAAACCTATTTTTTAAAGATATATGTTATTGTATTATCAAATGTAATAGAGTGGGTGGCTATACTACAAAAATACTATATCAAATATATACACGTACAGTGTGTAGTGGAAGAAATAGTTAAATGCATTGTAGAGGCCAATATGTAGTTTAAGGAAATAGAAATAAAATGAATACAAACATATCCATCTCATAGCTGCCTTTCCAAGGAAACATCATTGTGCAAAATGAAGAAAAGGAATGACGTAAGCATATATTGTTATTGTGATTAGCTTTTTTTTCGTTCTTTCTTTTCTTTTCTTGCTGTTTTTAATTGTTGTGAGCTGCCCAGAATCATATATGTGAAATGAGATGCTATAAATATTTAATCAAACAAATACATACATAAATGTAATTAAAGTCACAAAATAAGAGAAAAGGAAAGGAAATCTAGCTAAATCTAAACATCTTGCATTTATCACAACCAAAGCTATTTTATCCATTGTCTTTTGTTTTGAAACTTATCTTACTCTTTTCAAGAACATCAATTTTATATAAATACAATATTGTTGGTTCTCTTTCTTCTTGATCCATTCATTCACATATATTATTGTTTTAATTTTAAATATATTAATGCTAATTTCTACCAGAATATTATTAAATTAATGCTGTTTTAAGTCTTTTTTATATCACTTTATTTTTGCAATCCATCTGGATTGTCAAGTGGATTGAAAGGTGGGGTATAAATCCTATAACATAAATCATCTAAAGCAATGGAGGGGGTCAAAATCAAGGTACGTGGGTGTTTAGGTCTGGCCCGTGGGGCCGCCCTGGAAACAGCGAAGGACTGGCCCATGGCCCTCCCAACCTCTGTTTTCACTGGCAGAGGGTTGCAGAAAGCCATCGCCATCAAAAATGGAGCTCTGGAGCCCGTTTTCACTGGCAGAGAGCTCAGGCCACCCCAGGCACTCCCGACACAAGTGACATTGAGCTGGCCACACTCACCCAACCCCCCAAGGTCAAACACAACACTAATGTGGCCCTCAATGAAATTTGACACCCCTAATCTAAACATTTGTAATTTGATCGTCCTCAATTTCTCCTTATGGTCATACTACGTCAGTACATCAAACCCTTTTTTTGTATTTAACCACATTTATTTAGCAGGCATTCTTCCTATTTTACCACACATACACTTCTTAAGTATTCAATTTCCACTGCATTCAACTTTTATGTTCTTTTGTCATATAATTTAGTGAGTAGAAGAACACTGTTAACATATCCATTCTTCCTTCTTTGGACAAATATTAATTTCTCCCAAGGGATCATATATTTCTATTGTTCTACCTGCATCATTACTGATTTTCCCATATGTAGTAAAACTTTCTACAAAAATACACAAATTTATGTGTTTTGCCTACTTTTTGCCATTTATGTATAACTTTTTATTTATTTATTTTTCTCATTCCTTTATTATTTTTAGCAGCAAACATACATGATACTCCATCTTCCTCCTATTTCCCCCAAAATAACTCTGTTGGACTAAAAGAGGGTGACTAACCCAAGGTCATCCTGCCAGTTTTCATGCCTAAAATGGGACTAAAACTTCCAGGCTCCTGGTTTTTAGGCTTAATCACTACAATTCCCTTGGTTACTGATATATTAGTGTTGATATCTATACTAATTACTATATCACACACTATGTCTAGCATGTTCACTGCAAATCATTATGTTTTCAACCAACAATTCTATATAATTTATGTACAAAATATATGCACATTCATACCTGTAACTAACATATTTCCCAAATCCACTCAAGCATTATCCATAAATATGTCATAAACAAAGTAGGATCATACATATTTCTCTTATTTGTCTTATCTTTTAATGTTAAACCATTCACAATTATTTTCATTTATCAAACATGTTATTCATCAAGACTATTCTATAGTAACCTTACCACAGTGAGCAATCAGTTCTATATACATGCAAAACATTCATTCAGAATCATTTCTAGGCTAAGATGAACTAGGTACCAGCCTAGGACTGTCAAATTTTAGGAGCCACTAAAATTGAAAAGACTTGAAAAACACAATTAAAAAGTGAAAAGCAGTAATGCCATTGTGCCTGCTACAAGATTACATTTTCCTTTTTTTCCAATATAACTAGGGAGAAAATATTTTTAAAAATAAAGAAAAATTGCCTGGAACTTAAAATCATATATGTAAATCTCAAAAGCTCAAGGAAAAAAGAATAAAGTGCACATCTTTGAAAATCCTTTCCAAAGATGAACCAAACCATAGGGGACACCAGAATATGATTTGCCTAGAGCACCCAAATTTCTAGAGCTGGGCCTGCATTCACTAATTTTTCGCCTATTTATTTTTATCACATGTATTCTCTTCTGTACAATAAATGTCCTTACAATCAAACATTTCTTAGTTAATTGCTGCCTGATGTGAAGCCACAGTGTACTTTTTCATTCACCTATTTGCCCCTTTTCAACTGGAATTGTTCCATGCTATTCTCCCTGTACTGTTTCGTTCACACTTGGTACCTTTTCCTTTGCAGAAAGGAACAATAATAGCAGACTCAGATATCACATCTCCATTAAACAAGACAGATAAGCTGCCTAGCAAACAATATTTCTATTTTAACATTTTCCTAGCTTCATAATTTACACTTGCAATCAATGATTTTCAATATTGTCACCATATTTGTTACTTCTTTAATCATTTTATAGACACAAATATTTGTTTTAAATTCAATCTTTGATATATCATCATTCCAGAGGTGGGTTCCCGCCGGTTCGGACCGGTTCTATAGAACCAGTAGTGGGAATTTCCCCCGCTCGCTGAACCGGCATGATGGCCAGCTAGACACGCCCCTGAACTCGTCCTCCAGCTTGAAATCCATCCACCGGAGCCAAATTTATACAAAAATAACGCTCTGTGTATGCGCAAAGCCTCCTGCGCATATGCAGACCAATTTAACCCAGGAGCGACGGGCAAAATGTGCACTTCCGGCGCGACCCCGAACTGGTAGGGAAGGTAAGTAGAACCCACCCCTGCATCATTCTCAAATATTTTTCTGAAATATTCCCTATAGCATCCTCACTTCAATTTTATCTGAAATTATTATATTAGATTTATATTTTATTCTATTTATTCTTCTCGAGGCTCCAATTATAGCCCTTTCCACCCATTACCAAAATATTTTTTTTATTTCCATCAAAATCACTCATTATTTTATCTACCTCTCTTATCTTACTTTGGAAATATATTTTCCTCTTGTTATTTATACAGTGTCTTTCTCTATTCCCCCCCCCTCCCATCATCCTCATTTTGGTTCTCTAAAAAGAATCATAGTGCAGGTTAAAGTTCGGTTTTAAGAAAAATTCAGAACAGTTGTAGAGAAAAATAATATGATGGTCAGGATGCTAGAAACTAGAGATGGATTTGACAGCCTTCTTCAAATGTCTGAGAGGATGTGATATAGAAGAAGATCAAAACCTCTATCATTCCAAAATGCAGGACATGGAATAATGGATTTAATTTACAAGAAGACTGATTCCAATTGAACATTAGGAAAACTTCATAACAGTTAAAGAAGTTTAACAATGGAACCAACTGCCAGTTCTGAACTTCCATTTGCTGAATATATTTTAGGCAGCAATTTGTTGGGGATGCTTGAATTTGGATTCTTACATTTAGAAGCAGGTTAGACTTAATGATCTAAGTATAACCTCCCATTTCTATTACTCTAGATAGACATTCTTTCCTAGACTAGATTTGAAAGGTAATGTGAAATATAATAGAATCCTATTATAGTGCCATATTTTTGATAGTTCAGTCACCATCTCTCCCCCTTCCTCGCCTCATGCACATGCAATATATCTTGTTTTAGTTACTAAATGATCAATGGGTAAGTATGAATCTATCAAGATTAAAAGTAACACCTAACAGTGAATATATGGTTGAATTCATTATTGGTAATCTCTTTTTAGTAGAATATCTAAACAATATTCATATACTGTTAAGTGGCTGAAACTATGGAACGGCTCGGCATGCATAGATAATTCTTTTTTATGGCAACATAGTTGTGGATGTATTACCAATAATACATCATTCAGTAAAAAATAAGAGTAACAATTATAATGAATAAAGCCATGTTATATTCTAAATAATATTTTCAAGGTTAATGTTTATCTGGGACTCTCCTGAAATAAAATTAATGGAAAGTCTGATCTCATATTTGCATATTTATGAAACAAGCCTACTCCATTTCAATTTGCTGCTGACATCTCTATGCATTATTTTTACTAGTGAAACCTTGGGTGTCAAGACCACTTCCACAATTTCCTCTAATTTTTAAAAATGCAAAACCTGTACACACTTATATGAAAATGAAGCATATTTTTTACAAGGGCCCATTGTGTTAAACAATGTAATAATTTACATAAAGATCACACATTTGCATAACTGGTGCAAATGAACATTTGCATGTATATGCTGGAAAATAAATAGACACATAAAAAAGCATATATTTTTATTATGATAATCTGGTTCTTAGGAAACAGCTTGTGACCAATTATTAAACTCTGCTGTTTGCCTTACCAACGAGCAGAAGTATTTGATAGCAGTTTTGAAATCAAAAGTTAAATATTATTTATTCAATACTTGCCTCAAAGATGCATTAATTTAAAATTTATGTTAAAACGGAGGCATATAAATTATGGTATGCATTCTCCTCTTCAACCTACAACCTGCTTAAGATTTTATAATCACTGTTTGATCAATTTATTCATTCATTGATTTATTGAATTTCTGTTCCTTGTATTCACTAATGACAAGCACTCAAGATAGTTAAAAACAGGACTTTTGTCAAATCCTACTGACATGCATCTGCAAACCTTCACTTCTACACAGGCATTACCCTACTTACAAACAGGTTACATTCTAGAGGTGTTCACAAGTTCATAATAATTCTTAATTTACATAAGCAGCAGTATTGCAGTAAAATTGGTGGTGATGGCATTGGTTCATTCTTCAGAGTTGATACAGCAAATTTCTCTACCGCCCTGAAGATGTGGTCCAGTGAATTTTGGGTGGTGGTCTTTCTCTTTTCTTCAAAAATGACACCATAGTAGTGGATTGCAACATAGTCAGCTACAGACACCTTTGTGAAGTACTCAACATTAGGATCCTGTGTTTCAGAAGGGGTGACAGCACTTTCTCAATCAAGCTGAATCTCTCTGCCATCAGCTTGGTCTGGAACTGATCTGACTGTTCAATGTTTTCCTCTTGTTTCTGTTACCTTTACAACTCCAACAAAGTATTCCTTTGCCCATGTGTGTAGCTACAGCTCATCAAAGTCCTCCTCCTCCAGTGAGCTGAAGCTCCTTGATAAGAGCAACCAATTGCTGACCTTGACCTATGATTTATTTTCCACCAGCTCAAATAATCAGAGGACATGAACAAATTGAGGTCACAGATATTTCTATGATCTATTCAAGTTTGCAGAGATAACCTTAAACCAGACTGCACTGATATTCTTGACAACGTTGTAGATGTCATAAGTTATGACCCAGGTCACCTAGGCAGATGAAGACTTCAATAAAGAGATTTATTGCTCAGCTATCCCACAACAAATGGCCCTACAATGGATGGTAAAGCTTCACCCCAAACTTCAGTCACCCACAGTCAGTGCAACACAATCCCACAAACTAAAGCCAATAGTCACCAGAGCTAGGCAGGGAGGCAGGGAGGAAGTTCGTAGTCCAGAAACAAGGTTCAAGGTCAACAAGGCAAGGTCAAGAGTCCACAAGCAAGTTTCAGAGTCCACAGGCAAAAACATGATCTAACGCAGAGTTTTTCCAAGTCCAGAAAAGTGTGTGTCAAAGCAAATAATTGTTCCTGACAAAGACACCCTTTCCGGGCCTCTGATTAAATCAGCTCAAGCCAGGTGTTCCTTGTGAAGAGAGATGGAGTGGCCTCCTCACCAGCAGCCTCACAGATCTCCTTTGAGTTTGCCTCCACTCCACTCCCTTTGCCCTTAGATCAAGTGGGGTAAGCAGCTGTTCCTTATCAGAAGAAATCTGCTGCTTCTCATTACCACTGCCTGTCTGCGGCAGATCCTTCCCTGTGTTTATGAGGGCAGGCCAAAGGTGGGTTCCTCCTGGTTCAGACCAGTTCTATGGAACTGGTAATAACTTGGCGGTCTGGGTCGCTGGAACTGGCAGCGACCTAGGCCTGCCAGGCCCCCGAACCGGCTCTCTCGGTGGCACCATAGGTGCCACCATCTTGTTTTTTTGCTTCTGTGCACATATATTTTAAGAGATATGATTTGGCACTCTAGTTTTATAAATTATTTACTGGAAATAATACTGTTGAATACTATTTTGAAAAGATAGAGTGGAAGAGTACAAATCTTTTTAAATACAGGTATCATTCATTATATTTTTTTAAAAAAATCTTCAGTGCTTTTTATCATTAAAAGTATAAATCAGAGAAAATGTTCATTCACCTTTTACCGGTATGTTTGGACTGCATTCATTTTTTAAAACCATCTTTTATTCTGAGTCAGCATAGCACAAGAACTGTAGCAAAGTACGGTAAGATGTTTTTCCTAAAGTTGCACATTTTCAAACATCACCAAGGCCAAGTTTCTGTTAGTTAATAATTCAATATAATATTGGCTTTCAGAAGATGTCAATTTGAAATATAGTTTCTTCTCAATATTAAGCCTATGTCAAAAATCAGACCTTGAAGTATCAGCATAAATGTAGACATATATCACTTTTTTGGTTAATGTCAAATATGACTAAGTATCAGAAAGACCTCATTTATCAGCATGTTCAATAAATTACCGGCAATAGAACTAAATAGATAATATTATATAATTTATGAATCTTGAACACATAACTATGTCAAACAAATGTTACCTCAGATATGTTTTATTCTATGGATTTGATTTTGGAGGTACATGTATGTACAACTCTATAAATAGAAGAGAACAGAAATTATTGATGACAGTTAGAAGGCAACTTTGTTGTAACACAGTTTTTTTAATCTGGATAACTATGGATGGTGGTAATTATGGCAATACTTGATTAATATATTTATTAATATAAAATTCAAGAATTTTTCTCTCAGACTTTTGTACTAAGTATAATTTCGTTCTCCACCAGTTCAAATCCCACCGCTGCCACCAGTTGCAGGGGACGCCACCCGTCCCCTTCCTGTCAGGTTTATTGTTTTATATGTCTTGGTAGCGATTTTTGTTTGATTTTCCTTTTATATCTCCCTGACCAAGGGTTGCACCCTCTGTTTCACTTTTCTATCTCTTTAGAGGCTTGCTTTTACTTTTACAACATCTCTAAGCTCTGCAGGATTGTTTGAGATTTGCTTTATGTGAGGAATAGACAGACGTTGACACGTTTCTTTAACAAACTAATAAACAGTTTATTTAAATACAACTTCTCAGTAATTGTCAAGTGAATTTGTTAAAGCCACAACCAACTATTTAATTCTTTCTTTTCTCTTCTTCCCCTGAGACTCTCTTTGCTTTCCTGACTAAATCTAAGCAAATCCAATTCTTCTTTGTTCTAGGCCTATAGATAAGAGCACGTTTCACCGTTTATCTCTATCTACAAATTACTCAATATATATATCAATCAATCTTGTTCCCTGACCCTGGCTCCTGCTTCCCACAGAACTGCCTAGGGCCTATCTTTCTCTCCTGTCAACTTCCCTCTTGGACAGTCAAATTCAGGCAGAGATTCTCTATAAATCTTCCCTTTTTGGAAGTCACACACAGAGCTCCTCAGCTCTCCACACTAAGCCTTCCCTCCTGGGATTTACCACATAACAGAGCTTCCCTCAGCTCTTCACAGCACTCCTCACTAAATCCTTCCATCATGGAAGTTCACACAAAACAGAGAGCTTTCTTCACAGCTCTTCTCACTGAAACTTCCCTCCTTTGGCAATTACCACATAACATAACAGAGAGCTCCACATCTCTCTCAACCAGGCCTTTTATAGTTCCTGGCCCTGCTATCTATGCTCCGATTGGCTGTCTCTTATGATGTCATCTATCCCCCCTCCCTTCTGGAGCACTGGGATAAACACCTCCCCCTTTCTACTTACCATGCATTTTAAAAGCTGTCTGGTTCTATACTTACTTGTTTAAACAGTTCCTTTTAACAACACTATAACTTTATACAACTTATTATTTTACATTCAGTACCTGTATGTGGGCACCACACACACACACACACACACACACACACACACACACACACACACACACACACACACACACACACACACACACACACACACATATATATATATATATATATATATATATATATATATATATATATATATATATATATATATATATATATATATATATATATATCCTGCTTCTAAGCAGATTTTGGATGAAGAGGAAGGAACCAGCTATACATGATATTTCACTAATTTACTGTGAGCCATGGTGGCATAGTAGTTAGAAAACAGAATTGCAGGCTAACCCTGTCCACTGCCAGGAGTTTAATCTTGAACGGCTCAAAGTTGATTCAGGCTTCCATCTTTCTGAGGTCGGTAAAATGAGAGTGTTGGGAATAGGTATTTTTAACTATCACCGTACCATAATCTAACATCATGCCTTGGCACAACAGCATTAGTATCAATATTGTTTAAGTAAGTCAATATCTTATTTGTCTATAAAAGTATTTTATTGGAGTGGGATAATTTTTCCTGACATGTTCATATAATGCCAGAAATTGAACAGACTTTCAAGAATATTATTTCTCAGCTAGTAAAAAAATATTGTGTTCTAACAGCTGCTGACAGATGCATTATGTACTCCCTTGGGTAATTTTCTTTAAGGTAGAAGGCTTTCTGTAGGCCTATTGACATGGAAGTATTATTCAATCCCAGCTAATTATTGTAAATTGGTAGGAATATTTTTAGACATAGAATGTTTACTTATTATATGTTGTATAAGAGAATAATAAGATTAAACACAACTTGTTACCCCAGCAACAATTTTCATTCAAACCCAATACAAATCAAGGATTTATGATGGAAGTACAACTTATGTTATATAATAGAATCTGATATCACATGGTGTGCTTCTTTGTTACCAGAACTTTTGTACTAATCTGGTTTACTTTTTAAAGAATCTATAAGAAACAAAAAACCAAACAGATATATTGATCCTCACCAATTTTATCTCTAAAGTTTTAAACAAAGTCTTTGTGTAGATTTGGCATCACAAATAATGACATTATCTTAAAGGTTATCCTAAATTAAAGCATACAGCTGGCTTCTTAAAATAACAATTAATGTTACAATCTAAACTAATTGCACAGTATTGTGTTTTTTAAATACAAGTTTTGCTTATAAAATGGAAGAAAATATTCAGGCCCAGGCAAATAAAAAAAGGGTGATAATACTAATGTTCGGTATTTTCTTCATCAGTCGCAATGTAAATGGTGATCAAAGAAAGCTTCGATTCTCTCCATGAAGTCTTGCCCATTCATTTGTCTTGAAGCTACAACTGTACAAAGTGGCTGGCCCTTTGTAGGCAAGCAGTTTCACTTCTCCATTGCTTAATTTTGTCTTTTTTTTAATCACTTACAAGAAAGTTATTACATACTGTCTGAGCATTATTATGAAATCTTGGACGTTCTTCCAAGGCATTTGACAAGCAACTAATACCTTAAAAATTATTATTCAGTAAATTCTAGAATAATAACTTCTGGGGATGTGATGGCTCAGTGGTTAAAGACTCTGAGCTTGTCAACTGGAAAACTGTCTGGGTTCTAGACCTGAGTTTTGCGCAATGGGTTGAGCTTGCCCCAGTTCCGGCCCCAGTTGGTGGGCAGGAACTTGCCCCAGTTCCGGCCCCAGTTGGTGGGCAGGAACTTGCCCCAGTTCCGGCCCACCTAGCAGTTCGGCCCACCTTTAATCTGCAATAGTTAGATGTAACATCAATAATATTTCTCACATTGGGTATAGAGAAAAGAAGGCCAGATTAGCCTTTGCGACATTAGAGCATCTACTACCAGAAGGGATTATGCCGACTGCATTAACTGCATTCTCTTCCAAACCATAGGTTGCCCGACCTCCTACACCCATACATGCAATCTGCTTAAGGTGTCTTTGTAATAAAATATTAGCAAGCTGAATGGAGTGGGTACAGGGGGAAGAATCAGATTGGAAGCAGTAGCCCAAGAAACCATATTGTTTATATTCATTGACAATATCTCAAAGATAGTATATCTATCATGCTAACCTAGTAAGAAAAGATAAATAATAATGTCACTCTGATGGGTTTATCAAAAGCATTCCAGTGTCACGTTGTAATTTCCACTATGCCTGACTTTTTTTTGTCTTGTCTTTGAAATATAGTAGGCCAAAGGTACATGAGCTATGGTTCTGTTTTTGCTCAGGGCTGCTCAGCAAGCTATCAATGCTTTGCTGGTAGCTCTGTGTACACTGTAGTTGTTTGCATGATTAATAGATCTATGTTGTATCTTCAAAGTGATTTGGTTGCTTCAGGGTTTTGGCCTGGACAGAATGTGAAGACAAAAAAGGAAAGATGTCATAAAAACTGCAGGAGTTACCAAGTAAGGGGGCTGAGTGAGACTCCAGGTATGTAGTTGTAATTGAATATTAAACACTTAGTACAGCAATGAAGTTGAGTTATTTTTCTTCAAGGATAGCCATTGTTATTTGTAATTCCAACCACATTTAATATCAGTCTATAAAAGTTGACTCATTTCTATCATTATACTCTTACTGAATGACACTAAACAGGATCTTAGAGGATACATGGGGATTTCTTAAAGATCCTTACTATGAACCTCAGTGTGACCTATATGAACACATTCAAATGTATTATTTGACATTGTCATAAGTAAATGTCAGATCAAACAGTATGTAGTCAGAAGGCAATTCAAATAGCTGAAGTCAGTTGAATAGGCAGTACAGTATCTAGAGGTTATTTTAGCTGAACAAAAATATCCAACTTACAGATTCCTCTTCTGTCAAAATATTTGCTTTGGGCAAGTCACTGTCTCAGAACTTAATAAAATGTGAAAAAAAAGTGAAGCTGAAGCAGTGAATAGGGGATAAAATTGAAATACACCAAAAACTCGGACGATGAATTTAAAACAATATTCTATGTGAGAAAGATATAAGAGACAAGTATTTTGTAATCTTTCTGTTAGCTCAACAGATTTAGGATGCCTAAGAGAGCCTGATGATTACCCAATTTGTTACCTTGTGAAAAAGTTGAAGTATTTCTCTAAGAAGTGGACCGTGAAGGATTGTCAATCATGAAAATTAAGTCATAATTTACTAAAGACAGGCACTAGAATTTCTGTGTCTATTATCTGCAGGAACATCTAACTTTTATTTTCTGAAAAGATTTAGAGATTATTATTTTTTTAGAATGAAGATTACTGGAATATGACAAACTGACTGCTTCTAGCTTTTTGCTATTGAGCAATAAATGATAAAATCTAAAGCATTATTAATTTGTCCATTAAAATTTGAACTTTCAAAATCTGACAAATGTATTTTGTATATTTTGGATCATGACATTTAATTCTAGACCTTTTCCTTTGTTTTCTATGGACATTCTCAGTCATCCAGGTCACGGTTGTCCCAAAGGTGGTTTTTCAAGAGGAAACTGGACTTTCTTTGTTTTAACATGATGACGTTATGCTTCTCATCCAAGAAGCTTCTTCAGTTCTGACTGTCTTCTTTGAAAGATAGCAAAGTCCACATTCTGGACAAAGAGGACTGCTGGTTTGAAAGAGAGGTCAAAGAGGCCATCTACATTAAAATTGAACAATTTTCTCTCAACAGAGGATGAGGGATACCATGCCACCTATCTTGCTTACAATGCAATCCTTTCAGCAGTTCCAAAAATGTTTCACACCAATTTGCACTATTCAGGTGACCCTGAGGGCAGAGATATCCCTCCAAGTAGCTTCAATGACTCTCAGAAAGAGTGCTAACGACTAGATGATTGCAAGGAATATAAATTCTTCCATTCCCAGCATTCAGTCAGAACTGAAGAAGCTTTTTGGATGAGAAACAAAACATCTTCAAGAAAAAACAAAAATCAATTGCCTCTTGAAAAAGATTTGGGATTTTTCTTTTATTGTTATACTTGTTTACTGCTTTATATTAACAATTTACAATCCTAGTCATAAATCCATGCTATGTTGATATACTTGGTCGGTCTCCTCCAGGTCCCTTCAACCAAACAATGTCGGTTGGCGGGCCCTAGGGGGAGAGCCTTCTCTGTGGGAGTTCTGGCTCTCTGGAACCAACTCCCCCCAGAGATCCGAATCATTCCCACCTTGCTGGCCTTCCGGAAAGCCATTAAGACATGGCTCTTCCTGCAGGTGGGGTGATTGTGACTGTTGCTTGTATTGTTTTTATCCCTTTTAATCACTATTTTATTATTGTTGTTTTTATCATATTTTTTGATAGTATTTAGCTGTTCTTATATATGTTGTATGCCGTCCTGAGTCCCCTGGGAGTAGGTCGGCTTATAAGAATCACAAAATAAATAAATAATAAATAATACTGGAAACATTTCTTGGCAATGAATCCACTGATGTTGGTTATATATACAAACATCCATAATCTTTTGGATTTACTATGATTTCATAGAAGATAAATTATTAACAAATATACAAACTACCTTTCCATATTCAGAGAATAGTTTCGTATGAAATGAAAATGACTGAGAGAAATTTACCCCAAGTATAAGAAGCTTTATTCTCTTTTTGGAAATTTCTATGGTTTGTTCTGACAGCCACTTATTTTCTTCTGTTTCTCCATCTTTGGCAGTGTCTTTTCACATTTATCCTTTACACTACAAAATTCATTCGACAGTTCTGCTTCATTATCAATGATATTCAGGACTTCAAAGTGATTCCTGTTGTTCTCTTTGAAAATGACAGGTATATGCTCAATATCATACTGTAGAAACTGATTGGCTTTCTCCTTCTTTAGCTTGACCTGGAATATGCACAAGAGCCATTCATTATCTGTTCTGTACTCAGCAGCTGCTCATGTCTTTGATGCTATAACTGAGCTCATCCATTTCCTGTAGAGCAACATCAGCAACTAGACTTCCTGAAGTCTTTAATCCACCCACATAATAAACACCATTAATTACTTTGAAATATTTTTAGCTTTTTCTCAGTAGCATATTGAGTGCTATCAAAACTGATTGCCCCATCATCCAACACTACATACACAATCATTTTATATTTTCTAGCCATGTGGTTTTCTTAGTAAAAGTACAGAAGTAGTTTACTATTAATTTATCCCACATGATACAAACTTATATTTTTTGCCATTATCACACAAGAAGTCATCTGTCTCTAGCATCTTCCTATATCACTTCCCCAAATAGTTGCCTGCTTGTTTTAGGTAGGAACTCTCTGGGAATGTACACCTTTGGCCCACACTCCCACTTACACTGGCATTCTTTACTCATTCCTCCCAGGAACTCACTCCCTCTCCCACTATGATGAGGCAGCATTGTACTAAACCAATTTTACAATTTAATAGGATGCTTTAATTCCTATTAATTCCTAAATTTGTATTTTGGTAGCTGAGAAGTTAAATACTTAACTTTCAACTCTATGATTCCATGATTATGCTGATTCCCAGCATCAAATTTGTATCTTGCCACTGCTATAGGATAGAAATCAACTTCCCCAGAGTTCAACAATTAAACCTTTTCAAGTGCCTTTAAAAATAATATTTCAGACTTTTTTAAAGTAAAGGTTATCTCATAACACTAAATTCTAGTCTCTTCCAAAAATCTCAGTTTTAATGCAGTGATTTATTGCCCAGTTGGGATTTTTGCTTATTAGCCATGAGGAAATGCATGCACTGTAGTTAATCCTATATATTATGGTTCTAAATGTGAATTTTAGTTATTTTGTTCCAAAAAACTATTTTTTAAAAAAGCTACTTCAAGTGCTATTTAAAAAGAAAGTGAAATAATCATAATCAACATTTTTTCTAAGTTCAGAATGTCACCCAAGCCAGAAATGTCATTATTAACTCTGTTCCTTTCTTCACATGTTCAATATGTTGTTTAAATGCTGAATTCATATCCACAACGGCTATTTTTACATAAAAGGGATTCCAATCAAGTCTATGAGCTACATACATAAAAATTCCATTTGTAAAATTGGTACTTGGCTTCATTTTAAAAAAAGTTCTAGTAAAAAAAATGATTTTGCAGGTCTCAAACATGGAAATGTAATAACACTGCAGTAAAATAAGCATTTTTGAATAACGAATGGGAAGGGCAGAAGTCATGGGATAATTTGCGGTTTGTCGGGAGTTATTAAATATGGCAAAATTATGCATACTTGTAAAAATATATTAAATACAAATCCATCCATGGTGTTCTTTTAGATATACAGCATACTAATATAAGAAAGTGCAAAACCCATTACTGCCTGACTTCAAAAAGGTGATGCCATCTTTATCCATTTCCCATTCCATGTAGACAAGCAGTTGCAGTGAATCTTCAATCCTGATTCAGCACTATCAATAGGACAGCACTCTCAACTAGAGTCTAGGATGTAAGTGCTTAGAAGGATGTTTCTTAGCGATTAAGTTAGCAACGGTAGTTTTAACATATTAACATATTAACAGAGTTGGAAGGGACCTTGCAGGTCATCTAGTCCAACCTCCTGCCCAAGCAGGAGACCCTATATCTGCCTCTACCTAGGATAGAACTCACAACCTCCTGATTGTGAGGCAAGAGCTCCACCTCTAGCCCTAGCAGCTGGGTCATAGAAGTAATATGGAAGAATGTGATCTTATTAATCAGAAAAAAGCTAGAGAGAGAAGAGAAGCAGAAGGCTGTTTCTCTCCTTTTCAATATGTGAGGACAAATACATTGGGTTTGTCAGATGAGCATTTCCTGGAGTTCAGGACAGCAATTACCTCTTAAAGTTTTGGAGTTTGGAGCTAATTAGTTTGTTCTCTTCAGTTGATTCAGGACTAAAGTAGTGTTGATGATACAACAGTGATTGGCCTCATTCGAGACAACGATGAAACCGCATACAGACAGGAGGTTGAACAACTAGCCTCGTGGTGCGACCGGAACAATTTGGAACTGAACACATTCAAAACCGTAGAAATGGTGGTAGACTTTAGGAGAAACCCTCCCATCCTACCACCTCTTACAATACTAGACAACACAGTATCAACAGTAGAGACCTTCAAATTTCTGGGTTCTATCATATCTCAAGACCTAAAATGGTCATCTAACATCAAAAACATCATCAAAAAAGCACAACAAAGAATGTTCTTTCTGTGCCAACTTAGGAAGCTCAAACTGCCCAAGGAGCTGTTGATACAGTTCTATAGAGGAATCATTGAGTCTGTCATCTGCACCTCTATAACTGTCTGGTTTGGTTCTGCAACCCAACAAGACAGACACAGACTTCAGAGGATAATCAAAACTGCAGAAAAAACAATTACTGCCAACCTGCCTTCCATTGAGGACCTGTATACTGCACGAGTCAAAAAGAGGGCCGTGAAAATATTTACTGACCCCTCGCATCCTGGACATAAATTGTTTCAACTCCTACCCTCAAAACATCGCTATAGAGCACTGCACATCAGAATAACTAGACACAAGTACTATAAAATATTTCAATCATACCTCTCTATCTTCTGGAAAACTGGTGTTTCTGTTTTTATTTTGGCATAATCCATGATAGAGAGAATAAGTGATGACATGTGAGTGATGAAAGAAGTATTGTCTAAGACACGCCACAAGGCCACATGGTTCTGTTTCCAGCACCTCATTGCTATTTCTGCTTTTCCCTTCCATTATATTCATCACCTGAGAGACAATTTATTTCAGTGAGAGCCAGGTAAAGTAGAAACTGCTTCCACTGAGCAGACAGGTTTAGAAAGCTAAAGCTCATTCAACTAAGTAGGTTTTACTATCAGGATGATTCATACAAGATTATATTTCTCAGTTAATTAAGTTAAGGCTCTAAATATAAATAATGATACTGAAAGTATGTATTTTATTTTAGAATTTGGCTAACAGGGGTCTTTAGCAGGGGTGAAATGCTACCAGTTCGGGCCGGTTTGCCCGAACCGTTAGTAACAAATACTCCCATTCTCTGAACTGGTAGTAAAAATGCTTTTAAAAAGTAAAAAAAGGTTTTCCACAATCGCGCGGCACAGCTGATTGTCACAGCTGATGAACCTTTTTTTAACTTTTTTAAAAGCATTTTTACTACCTATTCCCAGGAGCTGGTAAAAAAATGCTTTAAAAAGTAAAAAAAAAAAAGTCCCGACTCTCAGCTGTTTGACAATCAGCTGAGAGGGGATCATCGGAACCTTTTAAAAAAAAACTTTTTAAAAGTATTTTTTTAAACTACCTATTTGCTGGAACTGTGACTCTGTGAGGTTCCTGCTTTGTTGTAGGGACCATTTTGTGTGAAGTCCAGCTGCTTCTGCATTGTGTGTGTCAGTTGTGTAGGAGTCAGTTGTGTAGCTTTTGTGTTATTTTTGTGTAAAGTGTGAAAGTTGGTTTTTGAGCTCTCTGTGACTCTATGAGGTTCCTGCTTTGTTGCAGGGGCCATTTTGTGTGAAGTCCAGCTGCTTCTGCATTGTGTGTGAGTCAGTTGTGTGGCTTTTGTGTTATTTTTGTGCAAAGTGTGATAGTTGGTTTTTGAGCTCTCTGTGACTCTATGAGGTTCCTGCTTTGTTGCAGAGGCCATTTTGTGTGAAGTCCAGCTGCTTCTGTAATGTGTGTGAGTCAGTTGGGTAGGAGTCAGTTGTGTAACTTTTGTGTTATTTTTGTGTAAAGTGTGAAAGTTGGTTTTTGAGCTCTTTGTGGCTCTGTGAGGTTCCTGCTTGTTTTTGCAGGGGCCATTTTGTGTGCTTTTGCATTGTGTGTGAGTCAGTTGTGTGGCTTTTGTGTTATTTTTGTGCAAATGTAATTGTTGGTTTTTGAGCTCTTTGTGGCTCTGTGAGGTTCCTGCTTGTTGTTGCAGGGGCCATATTGTGTGCTTTTGCATTGTGTGTGAGTCATTTGTGTGGCTTTTGTGTTATTTTGTGCAGAGTGTGATAGTTGGTTTTTAAGCTCTCTGTGACTCTGTGAGCTTTCTGCGTGTTGTTGCAGGGGCCATTTTGTGTGAAGTCAGCTGCTTTTGCATTGTGTGTGAGTCAGTTGTGTGGCTTTTGTGTTGTTTGTGTGTGAAGTGTGAAAGTTGGTTTTTGAGCTCACCTGGTCACATGACCATGACCACCAAGCCACGCTTACCCAGTCACATAACCACCAAGCCATGACCACCAAGCAACACCCACAGAACCGGTAGGGAAAATTTTTAGATTTCACCACTGGTCTTTAGGGTGGGATGACCGCTCACAGAAGTAATTGAGCAGAGTGGCTTACTTAAACAAAATGAAAAATGAAAAATATAGCAGGCTATGACTTATGAAAAGTAAAGATGCTGTCAATTTTGTTTTTACTTTTCAAAAATCAGAGCTCTTGCAGGTTTTCACACCTTTGGAGTTGCTGCTCTGACATTTAAGCTTGCTACTCAAAGTAACTTTTCTCCCAGCTGATGATATCTGCAGCAGAGAGAATCAGAATTCTCCAAGGGTTCCTTTGAATAATTAGCTGATGTCTTTCATGAAAAGTATGAGTACTGCAATAATAACCTTTTCAAATGACCCAATTCATTTTCAGAAAGAGTGCATGGTTTGTATCATTAAGAGTGAATTTCAGAAACTGTTGCTTTTCCCACTTCTGCATGATAATCTCTCCATTTTGAAATGATAATTTGGGCAGCGCACGAAAATAGATTCTCTCTTGAGCAAAAAGACGCAATGTCAGTCAATATGCGTTTTTAGTGGCAAAGAGTAAAAGCAGAGCAGGTGACACTTGGCGACCCCGGATTCCCTCTTGCCCTCACAGGGTCCTAATAAGAACTTCACAAAATCTCACACCTCACATGTGGCCCATAGGAATCACAGCAGAAAGAAATGGGGAAAGAGAGAACAAGTGAAGGAAGAGCTGTTATTCTACTATATGTTATCATTTCCTCTCTATTGCTGCTCTCCCAAGTTAGACACTACCTCAACAACCCATGACCCTCCGTCACATCACCTAGAAGCAGAATAAGTAGCATGTTCAGTTCCTGTTTGGCTTTTTGTCTCTACCACTGACACTGGTTTTTTTTATGTTCTGCAGAGAATAGAATAGAATAGAATAGAATAGAATAGAATAGAATAGAATAGAATAGAATAGAATAGAATAGAATAGAATAGAATAGAATAGAATAGAATAAGTCTTTATTGGACAAGTGTGTGATCGGATACACAAGGAATTTGTCTCTGGCACATAAGTTCACAGTGTGCATATAAACAGCAACTAATAGGTCAAAGGTCATAATCATAGTTACAATCATTAATCATAAGTTACAAACAACAATTGATAAATCATAAGAAACTAATAGGAAAAGACAGTAGGAAAGATGAGAAAAGAGACAGTGCTATGGGAATTTCAGCAGAGTTATGGCACGGGAAAAAAAACTGGTGTTTGTCTGGCTGTTTTGGCATGCAGTGCTTTATAGCGGTGTCCTGAGGGAAGAAGTTGAAGTAGATTATGTTCAGGATGTGAGGGTCTGTAGATATTTTCTCAGCCCTCTTTCTGGTTCGTGCAGTATATACCGTATTTTTCGGAGTATAAGACGCACCTTTTTACCCCCAAAAAGAGGGTGAAAACTTGGGTGCATCTTATACACCAAATGTAGCCCCACTCACCCACCCACCCCCACCCTTTGGCCTCTGTCTTCCAGCAATTTACCTGTTTGCAGCAAACAGGGAAGAGACTGTTAAGACAAGCAAGTCCTTAGTAGCTTCCCAATCCCCAGTGATTTGCCACGTGCTAAAATGAAAGTGAAACTGAAAATGCAAAGAGGCAAATAGCTGGAAGAGGCATGCAGATTTTTATTTTCTGCTAAATTGGATGAAAGGGGGTAAGTAAATAACTATAAATGTCTGTAGAATGTTCAAATTATTAGACTTATTTTTAAAGACTGCTTTATTATTGTTCTAGAGCCTTGGCAATTTTAAGACTTGTGGACTTCAACTCCCAGAATTTCACAGCCAGCTTTGTTAGCTTTGCTGGCTGTGGAATTCTGGGAGTTGAAGTCCACAAGTCTTAAAGCTGCCAAGGTTGGAGACCCCTGTAAATCTAGACAACTTAACAAAATAAAGAAGCTTTTTAAAATAAATGCTTGCTCTGAAGAGGCCCAGTGCTATTGTATCTTCTTTTAAATAATAGAGAATAATGTATACTTCCAGAAATTTTAATTAATTTTAACAGCTCTGTACAAGTATAGTCTGAAATGTAACAGTGTCCTGTTTAGTATTGAGTTAAATCCTGACTTACCTTGGAGTAGATCTATTTAAATAATTGGGAGGAGTTAGTGTGACTACAGTTAAGAAAACTTTCTGGCATAATGTACATTTCTCCAATTCTTTGCTATTTCTATGGGTCAAGCACACATGCACAGAAATACACAGCAAACAGTGTATATCATCTGTGCTGTTTGCTGTTTGCTGTTTGGCAAATTGCTTGGAGGCAGAGGCCTTTTTTCCTTGTTTTCCTCCTCCAAAACTAAGGTGCATCTTATACTCCGGTGCGTCTTATACTCCAAAAAATACAGTAGGTCTTCAATGGGAGGCAGGCTGGTTGCCATTGTTTTTTCTGCAGTCCTAACTATACGTTGCAGTCTGAATAATCTGATCTTAGTATTTCTCCAGACCACTAATAATTCTCTCCTGTGTGAAGAGTATACCACTTTGGATCCATAAGAATCCACTTCTACCACATAAATTTGCTGTAGGGTATCATGATGAAGAAAATGTGGTTAAAGTGCTGAGCTAGAAACCGGGAGAGTGTTTAGTTCTCCCTTAGGCATGAAAGCCAACTGCATGTCTGGCTGGGGACCTTCTCTTGGCTCAACCTACTTTGCATGATGGTTGTTATGGGGAAAATAGAATGTAGGAGCATTGTGTACTCCATCGTGAATTATACAAAATAAAGATAAGATATAAATCAATAAATGAACTCTCCAAAGTTTCGTTACCATAGCCCAAAAAAATGAAAGATGCATGTGGCGCTTCAATCAAGATCATCAGGGCAGAAAAAAATAACAGTGAAAGTGAAAGATATTAAAATATATCATACTATGTGAATAGCTTTTATACATGGTTTAAGCACATTTACTGAATAATGACCTACCTTTTCAAAAATTGTATCTGATAAATTCCCAGAGAAGTTACAGTGAAGATATGGAACATCATTACCATTCAAATACTGCAGGATTTCATTCCAATTTCTTAGCCTAAATAATTTAGTAAGAAGAGAGGGAGGGAGGGAGGGAGGGAGGGAGGGAGGGAGGGAGGGAGGGAGGGAGAAAGGAAGGAAAGGTAATAAAATCAACCATGCTTATTATCAAGTAAATAATAACTATCATCCACATACATATCCTCATAAATGGTTGATATTTAAATCTTCACATAATATTGACAACACAGTTGAGAAATAAATCAATACAACTCACCTGGTTGTTCTAAAGTTAAAGCATAAGTAAAGTGATACAAGGTGTTTCATAACACTTCTGCAGAGATTTACTTGTGGGCATTTCACATGAGACTGCAGAAAGAATTTGTTTAAAGATGAACTGTCCTTTTTAGAAATGTACAGTACCTTTTAGGGGAGCATTCATGAGCTGTATGTAAATTACTAGCTCTGAATATGCTTCTCTGCAGGATTGAAACGGACTCTGTAAGAGAACAACTGTGTTAATCTGTGATAGTCAGAAATCAGGACTCTTGCAGCACCTTTTATGACTAATATATACATCATTTTTTATTTTTGTATTTTTGTCAAGTACATGTTGGTAATATACATAGATATTACATTGTTTATATACATAAGATGGGTACTGATAAGAGGGAACATTAGGACAGGGACGGTAGGGACGCTGGTGCGCTTATACACGCCCCTTATTGACCTCTTAGGAATCGGGTGAGGTCAACAGTGGACAGTCTAAGAGTAAAGTTTTGGGGGTTTGGTGACAAAACCACAGAGTCAGGTAGTGAGTTCCAGGCATTTACCACTCTGTTGCTAAAGTCGTATTTTCTACAGTCAAGTTTGGAGCGGTTCACTTTGAGTTTGTATCTGTCGTGTGCTCGTGTATTGTTGTGGTTGAAGCTGAAGTAGTCGTTGACAGGAAGGACATTGTAGCAGATAATTTTATGAGGTATGCTTAGGTCATGCCAAAGGCGACGTTCTAAGTTTTCTAAGCCCAGGATTTCAAGTCAGGTTGCGTAAGGTATTCTGTTGCGAGGAGAGGAGTGGAGGACTCTTCTTGTAAAGTATCTCTGGACACTTTCTAATGTATTTATGTCCGATATGCGGTGTGGGTTCCCGACAGATGAACTCAGATCATCCAGTATAAATCTTACATCAGTTTAGCCACTCCATGGATCTGATGAAGTGAATTTATAGGTCACAAAAACTTACGTCTTTTAATGAAGTGTTAGTCAGAAAATATGATATCTGCCTCCTAATGCAGAACACAAAGACTCATTGGTTTGATTGCCTATGTGTTTAAAGTTATTCTTGCATCTATGTGATACATATCTCTATGGCTATTGGTTTCTACAAGAAGAAAAGTTAAACTGCTGTCTGTTCAAACCTAGAGTCTTAATATTTTTCTTATTAGAATGGGGTTTGGTGTGTGTGTGGAGAGGGAACAATCCCTTAGAGATTGCTGTTGCTTGGGGAAATCTGGCAGCCAACGTTAAGTCATTCACATGAGAGCTGGAGAGTGCCTATTTCTCCATTTCAGAACAAATTTTGTAGAAATCTAAATCTAAAATGGGATTTAACATTGGAATTGAAAGTTTTAAACTTGGTATGCCCTGATTTTCTTACATATTTTTTTGTGTTGCTGTTATACTTATTGTATGAAAAAGTTCTAATTCTTCCATTTGCTACTGGCCATTTTTGCTTCTTACTTAAGCTATATGTAATATGAAACAGGTTTTTTGTTTTATTTTTTAATATTTTATAACTAAGGTTTCTTTAAGAGAAGAACAGAATAGCAATGCCTATAACTATCACAATGCTAACATAGTTATTACAACTGGGGGGGAGAAGAATGGAGAAAGAAAAAAGCCGAGTTGCTTGAAGAATTTACCAAGTTTTCTGGGAAAGTTGTTTTATTAATATAGCAAAAGAGTAGGTGCTAATTAGATGCTCTGAATCTCAGCAGGTTAGCTAAGGTTACAGCTCTGATTTGTGTTAATTCAGTCCGCTGGAGAAATGGCCCCTAAAATAATTCCCTCCGAAGTGCTTCAGGTGTTAAATTGGATTATAATTTTAAATATGATGCACAGGGAGAAAATGATTCAGAGGAAATTCAGAGTGTGCTTTCCAGAGAAGGCTTACGGTTCCAACGTAGATGAGCAACTTAAGGTATTGATTATACCTATAAATGATTATAAAATGATTTTAAATGCCTAGTGACCACATAGAAATATTTTGTCCATGAAAATCTACAAGAAGACTTTGACTTACAAGCGGTCATTTAATGATCATTCAAAGTTATGACACATTTTTGGGTGCTTGACAGTGGATTAGCATTTTCAACCAGTCACATGATGTTAATTTGTGACTTTGTAATGCTTTCTAGCAGAAAATGGCAAAAAAAAAAAACCCATTGGAAATTCTGGATTCACTTACCAACCATATGATTCACTTAAAAATCACATGATTTGCTTTATGACCATGATGACTTGCTTTACAACCATTGCAAAGTAAGTACATTTATTGAATAGCCCGAAGGCCTTTTCAAAAAAAAAAAAAAGAAAAACAGAACAAACAGGTACAGAAACAACCGTACAAAAATATATATGGTACATGATATCAAAATTCAACGATATTAAAATTCAATAACTAAATTTCTAAAACTAGATAACCCAAATAAAATATCTCGTCTCTAACTCAGCTCATCTTTCTTACAATCAATGAAATTCTTTTCAATGTAGCTGGCTCCTATTGCTGTCATCCTATTAAGATAGCGAGTGATAGCCCTTACCAGGGGAAGAGAGTTTGCCTTCAATAGAAATGTTAATTTATGCCTTACATTCCAGTGGGAAAATTTAACCATTCCAAAAATGGTTATAAAATCAAGACTGGTCACGTAGTGCTTTCATTTACAATTGCAACAACTTAGAGTCGCAATTCCAGGCTCCATTGTGGTCACAGGTCAAAGACTATCTGTATTCCTAAACAGTTTGTTCAAGTCTCCTAACAGTGCCTCAAAACCACCATAACAGAGTCCATCCACTTTGTGTTGATCATCCCTTTTTTTCCCTTTCTTTTCCCAGCATCGAAGCCTTTCCACAGAACTGGTTTTTGGCCAAAGTTTGAACCAGGTCATTTGTGCCTTAAATGAAAACATTGGATTTATTCATTCAGTGATCAATCGGTTTGTTTTCTTGGATGTCCAAGTATCCTAAAGAATTTCCTTCAGTGCAAAAGCATATTGTAGTACCAAAATATAGTACCAAAAACTATACTTAAGTTTTTTTAAAAAAAACCGACATTTTTTTTAGCCGTTGCATCTTTAGTTCAAATGCATTAGAGGAATATTGGATTCAGAGTGCCCTTATTCTAAATGTTTGTACCTGATAATATTTCATAGTTTTAAAAAAATAGATCTTGCAACCTCTCCTTTATGAAATAGTCCTGAACAGAATTGAGATATATTGAGCTTAATAAAATAAATCAATTTTTACTTGGATCCAGTATAGATTAAGTATTTTATTTTGATGCTTCTTACTTCCGAAATACTGCAATTTATATTTATACTAGCTGATGATCCTGCGCTATTTTTTCATCCTAATCCCCCCCGCCTCCCGCACATGTGCGCATGACCCTCCCTGGGGCCCATTTTGGGCCTAGTAGGCCTCCCTACAGCCTCCTGTGAGCCAAAACAGCTGCGGGAGGGCTGCGCCGCCTCCTCCAGTGCCCTGTTTTTGGCCTAGTATGCTTCCCTGCAGCCAAAATGGGCTGCGGGCGGGCTCGTGCTCCACCCCCTATGCTCCCCCCACCCCCACACATGCGCCGTAGATACCTGAATATCAGCTGGCTGGTGGGAGGCGTGCGTGCAAAAGCGGTGGAGCTGAGCTGGGCTCTGTATGCCACCTGCATGCCAGGACACACACACACACACACACACACACACACACACACACACACACACACACCTAGGGGTGTTAGGGTTGTCTTACCCCCGCAGTATTTTTTTTAGAGAGTAAGTCATCTTGCCAATTGTCTGCACAAATGGGAAAGTGAAACTCTGCAAACTGGACCTTCCATCAAAAGAACTTTTGACGTATACATCAGCAGATACATCAGAGTCAAAGCGATGGGAAAATGAGCTCCTGCACCCGGTGGAAAGCTGAATTCATGGAATGTACAATGAAGGCAGAGTCTAACCTCAGAACCACCTTATCCTTATGGAAAACACATAACCTCGGGTTGACCATAATTAGGTTAACGTCCCCAACTATGAAACCCTTCTATCCGAAGTGATTGCAACCAAGAACAGGACTGTGAAGGAGAGCTCTCTCAATGACCAAAGGCTCGAATGGTGCTTTCATGAGTGACTTGAGGACCTTGTTCAAATCCCAGCTACAGAAGCTGTGGATAGCTGGGGATTTAGAAGCACCCCAACACACCTCTGCCACCACCACCTGTTTTACCATTTTCTCAAACTGAGTTTGGGACTGGAACATAAATCCCTGAGCTGTGCCATGCTCCACCTCCTCCACCCCTTCTGAAATAAACTGGGCCTCCTCTGTGGCCTCCATACCTGGTTTGCCTCAGTCCCGTCCTTTGTGCGATGATTTGGGGCGAAGGACGATCCTGGGAACATGGGCCAAAACTGTGAGGTGGGTGCAGACGATCGGGTTAGGCTGTGGCAAGTTCAATCAAAGGCCTCTGTACTGGCCTAATCAGGCTCCCTTTGCTTCGTAGGCCTACTGTGTGAGAGAGGTCTAGGCCTAAGTTGGGGCAAAGGACAATCCTGGGAACTCAGGCCAAAGCTGTTTCCTGTGAGATCAGGCTGCCGCAGTGAGGTGGGGGGGGGGCGATCCACTTAGGCCATGGTGCGCTTAATCAAAGCCCTCTGTATTGACCAAATCAGGCTCCCTTTGCTTAGAGGCCCACTGTGTGAGGAAGCACGGTCAATCAAAGGCCTCTCTGTACTGGCCTAATCAGGCTCCCTTCATAGGCCTATTGCTGTACGGGCCTAATCAGGCTCCCTTCATAGGCCTAATGTGTGAGGGAGGCCTAGACCTTAAAGACCCACTGTGTGAGGGAGCACGCTCAATCAAAGGCCTCTGTAGTGGCCTAATCAGGCTCCCTTTGCTTTGTAGGCCAACTGTGTGAGGGAAGCCTAAGTCTGAGTAGGGGGGAAGGATGATCCTGGGAACACAGGCTGAAGCTGTTTCCTGCAAGATCTGGCCACCGCACTGAGGTGGGGGCGGACGATCTGCTTAGGCCATAGCATGCATGGCACACTCAATCGAAGACCTCTGTACTGGCCTAATCAGGCTACCTTCAGAGGCAGACTGCTGTACTGGCCTAATCAGGCTCCCTTTCCCCTCCCATGACATCATGAACAAATGTCACTCCAGGACACCGCACTCGGTCTCCTTAAAGGCCCAGGCTTTCCAGAGTTATGGTGGAACACACACACACACACACAGACACACACAGACACACAGACACACACACACACACACACACACACACACTGTGTTTTACCCCCACAGTGTTTGTCTCGGAGGGTAAGTCATCTGTGTACCAAGTTCGGTTGAAATTGCTCGAGGCTTTCCAGAGTTATGCTTCATCATACAAACAAACATACATACATAGATAGATCCCTTTTTATATAGATAGAAGAAGAAGATTGGTTGTAAATACTGGAACTGAATTTGGTATAGAATAGGTGGCTATATAAATGTTTTAATTAAATGAGTAGATATGAAGTATAACATTTTGGTGTTTTGTTTATCAAAAGCTTTGATTGAGAAAATTATAGTCCCTCAAATATTACAAAACTTCAATTCTCAGGCCACATGACAGTGGATGTTGCAAACTATATAGTTCAACAACACGGAGATCAGGGGTGGGTTCTAACTTACCTCGCTGCAGGTTCGCTTCCTCCCGTGCTGTGTGGCTGCGCGTGCATTGCACGCCATGTGCATGCGCAATGCTGAAATACAAGCAAAAAAAGGCAAAAAAAGGCAAAAACAAGATGGTGGCACATGCGCAGTGCCCAAAACTCGGCTTCTGCGCATGCAGCAAACACCAGCAAAAAATTCCAAAAAAAGATGGTGGTGTCCATGGACCGGCACTGACAAAACCGGCTCCGTGACATCACCACCGGTTTACTACCGGTTCTATTGAACTGGTGCGAACTGGGAGTAACCCACATTTGATGGAGATGTCATCCTTTCTCCCATTCCTGATGCACATTCCAGTTGTATGTGGCCACTAGGGATCTGTGAAGATAATTGCAATCAAATCTTATGACTCACTACGGTATCAGACATTAAGTAAATATGTATAGCATATTGTGCAGCTTCTTTTATAGCATCCTTTTATGCATTTTATGATATTTTAACAGAAACTGAACAGGTCAAATATTTCCCCAAACTACACCTCCATATTATTTGCATAAACATGAAAAACATGGGAACCTTTCCAGGAAAAAAGAATAGCAATTTTATATAGTTGTTTATATGAAAAGAATGGTTCAACTGTGATCATACCTGATCCGGATATTTCTATCACTTCTTCATTTGGGAGATAAATCGTCACTCTGCCTCCACTGAGTCCCTCACTAATTAAAGCTACATCTGTTAAAGCCTGCAGTGAAGGGGTTTGGTAATTGTGTGCACAAGGAACTGTGTAAGTCTCATTATGTTTAATAGATTGTAATAAACAACTTAGTGCCTATATAGGGCTTGAATTGACATACACTAGTTAGCAAAAGAAAAAGAAAAAAGAAAGACTGAACAAGAGAACCCAAATAAAGCCACGCACTAAAGAATACCACAGCGTTGAGTTTTGTTCAACTAGCCTTGTTCTCTTTGAACACTTCTATCACTTAAACATTTCTTGGAATGTGCAGAGGGCCTCTCACCTCAGTAAAATGGCTATATTAATATGAGGTCTGAAACCAGAAAGCTGGGTAGGAGACCAGATTCTGAAGAAAACTGTGTCTTTCCTTAATATCAAGAAATGGTTAAGAAAAAGCCTATTAGGATGAAGCAACTTATCTGAGCCTTGTCTTTTAACCTACTGCTACTAAAGAATATAAGTATGTATTTTGTTCCTAAGCTTGACAGTGAGATGGAAAGCATATACATTTAATAAATATAGATAAATAGCATTTAATTGCCATGCCCAGGCTGTGACACCTCAGGACAGAGGTGGGTTCTAACTTACCTCGCTGCCGGTTCTCTTCCTCCTGCGCTGGGTGGGCGCGCCTCGTGGGCACACGTGCGCATACTCAGTGCCGAAAAATAATAAACAAACAAATAAATAAATAAATAAATAAATAAATAAATAAATAAATGAATGAATGAATAAATGAATGAACAAACAAACAAACAAACAAACAAACAAACAAACAAACAAACAATAAATAAATAAATAAATAAATAAATAAATACCCGAAACAAGATGGCAACCACATGCATAGTGCCAGAAACTGGGCTTCTGCACATGCTCAGAAGAAATTTTTTTTAAAAAAAAATTCAAAAAAAAGATGGCAGCGCCCACGAACCGGCACCGACTGAACCGGTTCCGTGACGTCATCGTGACATCACCAGCTGGTCTGAACCAGGAGGAACCCACCTCTGCCTCAGGACCAAGATCAACTAGTCTTGACTCCCAATTCCATAGGAAGGAACTCTAGAATTAAATCAAAAACCACTGACCCTCATGAAAAGCTATTAGCTATGGATCAGGTCTCCACTGTTTTACCCTAGTACCAGAAATATGTACGAGCTCAGACAGACTAGCTGATGCAGAACAATGAATCATCCAGCCCAGCAAATGGAGCAGAATTTGCTAGCAGCTCCTGAATCCTCCCACCTACCCCAATACAGCAGTCATTGAAGCAGCAGCAGCTGCAGCTTCCCAGTGCCAAACACCTGCCTCTCTCCCTGACAAATAAGATGGAAATTCTATCAGATATACTACCATCCCATATATTTGTTTTATAACCTTTTAACAGAAATGCTGAAAAGCTGATAACCTCCTTCTGCCACAGAACACTCTGTACGTCAACAAATTTTCTTATTTCATGACCCTCTTGAAGTAGCAATTTTAATGCTCAATCAAACAGTGCTGGCTGACTGTAAAATCTGTATGCGTGCTGGGTGAGAGAGCATGTTGCTGACTTTCAGTTGTTAGTCTGGGATGGGAGCTAAAATCAAAGGTCTAAATCAGTCGTTCCTCAAATTTGGCAACTTTAAGATTTGTGGGCTCCCAGAATTCACTGGTTCTGCTTGGAATTGAATTGAAGACCTGGAGAACTGGGACAGCATAATAGCAAAAGCATTTGGGGGGGGGGGCTTTCCTATTGGACCTGCCTTCTTATTGGAGGGTGGGACACAATAGGAGTGGAAACAAACACAGATCACCAAATTTCAGAAGCACTTAAATAAGAGATGTTATTTGGGACACTATTAGCACCACCTCCTCTTGCTAAATGATGAACAATATGGAAATTAAATTCTAACTATAACATTAAATTATAGTTTAATAGTATAATGTATACGAGGCCAATATTTTGTGTTTCCAATTTACGTAAAGTTCACACTGAATTTAAGTCTGTTACAGCAAAAGCAATAGGCTCTTTCTTGAAACTCTTCAAGTCTAATATACTGTACATATTATACCATAAACATTTGAGATTAAAATCTACTTTACTAGATAGACATAACCTGAACTATGATTCCCAAAAAATCAGTCCAAACAAGAACACAGAATAATCTTTGTATCATTTAATATATTCTGATATTACATTTATACCTGGAAAGGACAAAAATTGAACATTAAAAACTGATGAAAGAGTGAATTTTGGGGGCTAAAAGTATTTACATCAGGGGTGGCCAAACCGTGGCGCATGCGCCAAACATGACGCATTGGATGCTACATTTATACCTGGAAAGGACAAAAATTGAACATTAAAAACTGATGAAAGAGTGAATTTTGGGAGCTAAAAGTATTTACATCAGGGGTGGCCAAACCGTGGTGCATGCGCCAAACATGGCGCATTGGATGATTACAAGTGGCAGATTGCATCCTTGCATCTACTTTTTTTTAAAATAGGTGTCATAACTGAATCCATCTTAATATTTTCAACACCAAAGCAATGTTCCCTGTAAAATTAGAAAATGGCACGCGGCAGTTAAAAACTGCCACGCAGTGTTTTCTTTTCATGTGCGCGGCGGCATTCTCTCATTACTTGCACGGCCGCGCAGCCGCGCACCTTAGAGGGAACAGTGCACCAAAGTGATCTCAGTTCAATTCGTACAGCCTTCGGTAATGTTCAACTTCTCAGTGTCTGAAACTTAGAATGGAATTTGTGAGATGTTACTTTAGGCGGGTTTACAAACGTACGAATATTTTTATTGGTGTTGCCATTGTGCATTACTGATCAAATGATCGCAAACCCGCGCACTAGCAACACATCATGTGTTTGAAGTCAGGTGCGAATGAGCGGCAAGTGTTCGATATGGTCAGTCAGTTCTGAGTGAGCCATCGTGGCTTGGAGTTTGAAGCAGTGTTTTATTGAGTATACTAGCGTGGTTTTTGTATTGAGAGTGATTGAAAGACAGATTCAAGATTAAATATATATTACATTTGTCAAATTTTGAAATGGCGTAAATTAATTAATTGAATTGTGTGATTGAGTTATTCCTTTTCCTCCCTTAAGCAAAGCAGATCCTACCCCTATCCCTATTTTACAACCCCAAACGTGAAAGTAAGAAGATAAAAAACGTGCTTGAGTTGTATGGTACATCTGAACTTGTCTGTGAAAAAATTGGGGCATGGTATGCTTAAGGTTGACACCACTGATTTACATCATGTATTGTATTTTAATACAATCGTTTATAAATCCTGTACATTCTTTTTAATAGTTTGCATGAATCATTAAGTAATATGGTGCAGCCTGGCATTATGTTGGCTTAAACTCAAGGAGCAAACAAGGAAACTCCCCCTTCATTCACATGAAGGTAAAGTGAAGGAGGAGAGAAGCACATTCAGACTTGCAAGATTCTGTTACTAGAGCTGTTTTGGAATACAAACATTTGTTTCATAAGACAATGAAGCTTAAGCGCAATGCTGACAATAGAACTATACCATCTTGATTATGTTTTGAACTTCATGTCTTTATAGAAGATGAATGGTTTATTCTGCTCTTAATGGTGTGATCTATCAGTATAGGGTAACTAAATGCATTTAATTTGGTATTTCAGAAACTGATTGTATATAAATTCAGTGCGGGAACCCATAAATATGGAAAGAATTCATTTAAATAAAGCACCTGCCCTAATAGATAATACATGAAGTAGATTAATACTGAACACTGTAATCTAGTTTCTACTGTTTATAATATAGTGGATTTAAATAGAAGTATATATTTCATTTCCCAAACATTTTTATGACAAATAAATTCTCTTTATTAAAAGAATTGGACATTGCTTTGCTACTTTAAAATATCCTCTCAAGTATTTCACCCATTTTCATTCATTTATTTTCATCTGTTCTTGGCAGAATTTGTTATTTTAATACAAAGAGAAATTAAGAAATTCAATTTATTTTCTTTTTAAAAGCATGGGATGAGAATTTATGATAAGGAAATTTGCAAATTAAAGCAAGGATTGAATGCTACCTATGGTGAATATGATCATTAGAGAATTTATCTGTGTTCTTAACTATATAATGTAAAATTATTACACAGGAAAATAATAACTTTTACTAGTGATAGAACTTGGAGTCCATTTCTAAGCTAAATTGCTCTCTAAATGGCTTCAGTTTGTAACTTGCTTTATCTTTCCTTCAGTTTCATATCCATTCATACTATTAGGGTAGACTGAGACCACCAACTAATGCTGGGAAGAAATTGCAAAATAATGGAGAATTAAGTTTTGTGCAGACCCTGTGTTATTTTGATGCTTTCAGTTATTACAAAAGAAAGTTAAAGAAAGTTTAGACTGTCAATCTAAACAGCTCTTGCATATGGAATATAAGGAGATACTTAACTTATCACCATTGGCCAAAAAGTATTTCTGGCCATTAAGAAGTAGTGTCTAGGTTCATACAGTGAGGTAAATAAAAAGTTTGCTTGTTGGAAGTTAAATGTTGATAACACAACACAGTTAATGATTAACATGTTCTAACTTCATGGTTAACTAAAACATGTTTATGAATGAAGTTTCATTATCTAGGTTTACAGAGACTCAGAAAAGAAATTGTCCTGAATAATTAATTATATCATTTAGGCTTGCCAAACATTAAACTAAAATTTAATTAATTAGTTTATCACTCAGTATTTTGAATGCATACAGCCAATGGGTCTTATGAACACAGATATTGGGGTTTAGTCAGTAAACTTTGGTGAAGTAAATCATAGCTGAAAATATTATGATAATATAACTAGTAAATCCAAGGTAAGATCAGATTGTAAAATATATTTCTTTCATGTCTCTCTCTCCCAAAATTACGAACAACATTTCTGGTATTCATTTAATTACAAACAAAATTATCTAGATCATGAATTAATGGGCACTCCTGCTGAAACTTGGGCAATTGAGTAAAATCCATCATAATCTGCACAGTGGGCAGTTCCACAAACAAGTCCACAACTTGCTGTTTGAACATGTTTTTCAGTCAGAACTTGTATTTGAGGTGTAAATTTATACACCCCAGACTACTTTAATCTCTTTTTCATGCACAGGAGTGCTAATAGATTTAGGAAAAAAAAAACATTACACACTTTCCTGCAGATGATGGATGAGTTAGCTTAAGAAGTATAAATGTTGAATGTTGACTGGAGAAATTAAAACAAGGAAGGAATAATTTGTTACAAAAATGAGCCCTAACTGCCCTTTGAGTAAACAAGAATTAACTGGATCTGATTTTACTGGCATTAAATATACTGCAATTAAATTTAAAATTAATTGGTCTAAACTACTTGTTTGAAGATTTCTAAGACTCACTAACTACATTATTTTATTGTAAATATATATTGCTATTTGTCAATAAATATGTTTATATTTATATATGATATTTTTCTTATTTAACTAGAATACATGCACTATTTTATCCCCAAATTCCAATTTTAGATCATTAATTTTTTTTCAATGTGAAAGACAAATGTGCATCTCCATACAGTTTGGAATGACATTGTATACGTGTGATAAAAATCCAATATTGCCATGTGCGCCTGGCATTTATTTTTTGTGTGTACAAAAATGTAGCTGTCCATTTTTTGTATCTAATCCTTGTGGACTGTTGGTGTAGCTATAAGAACATGTGAATATTGTATAAGGCACAAAGCAATTCTCTGCAAATGATTGCAGAAATTCAAAAATTACTTTCATTAAAGCTGCTGCTGATTGCCCATTGTAGGGATTGCATAATTATTTCCTACTGAGTAAGCAGAGACTGGAATATAAAGCAGTCAAGTTCCTCAGAACAAGCTCGCTGCACAAGTAAATAGGATACTTAGGATGAGTGCCATTGAAGTTCAGAGCAGAATCCCAACACTTTTCCCCCACAGTACTTGGATAAGTGGCTCATTGTTGAAGATGGGCTCTTAGACCAGTGGCTAAGAATATGTTAGAGTTGGCTCATGGACAAATAGAAGTGGGTAGAGGGCTAGGAGAGATTTTTTTTAAAGGGATTTGGCTGTTTAATTGGTAAGTATAGTCTTTGATATTGCCAAAAGGAGCCTTTGGAGCAATGTACTAAGCAGTAAGAGAGGGTATGTGGTTCCTTGTTTAGGGACCTGTTGATGGGATTACTGGTAGTATTGGAATGATTGGAGTCACCAAAGTAATTGGCAATAAGAAGTAAAGCAGTGGCTGTGGTAGATCCAATCAAGCAGCTGTTTGGTAGCGTGAGGCTTCAGACTGGAAGTGCTATCACTTAGCACCTATGAGCCATGGTGGTGCAGTGGTTAGAGTGCAGTACTGCAGACTACTTCTGCTGCCTGCCTGCTGCCTGCAATTTGGCAGTTCAGATCTCACCAGGCTCAAGGTTGACTCAGCCTTCCATCCTTCCGAGGTGGGTAAAATGAGGAACCAAATTGTTGGGGGCAATATGCTGACTCTGTAAACCACTTAGAGAGGGCTGTAAAGCACTGTAAAGCAGTATATAAGTCCAAGTGCTATTGCTATTGCTAAGTGGCTGATGGTGGCATCTTTGAAGATCTTCCTCCTGACAGTTATAATGGCAGTAAGCTTGTGATCACTAGTTCCCTGGCTGTGCAGAGTTGAGGCTGATAGCCAGGTATGTGCTTTGCACAGGGCTGTCATTGAAGACCATCCAGAATCTTCAGCTGATTCACAATGTGACAGCAGAAACATTTATGGTGCCACCTTGTTGAACCCATGTTATGCCTCTGCACTGCAAGCTACACTGACTTTTAATAGACGTCTGGATAGAAGTCAAGCTACACTTGTTATGGGACAAGGTTATGGGACAAGGTTATTTGCAGGACCATGTTTCTCTGACTATTTCTATCCAGACTATTTGTTCCAACAGAAGTGGCAGGCTGAGTCCCATCTATTAGAAAATATTATTTGGCAAGGCATATGAAGTGGGCCTTTTATGTTGTGACTTGTTTATTTTATTTATTTATATCCTGCTTTTATTATTTTTATAAATAACTCAAGGCAGAGAATATACCAGTGTGGGTTCCTACTGGTGTGGTCCACTCTATAGCACCAGTAGTGGCCCGCTGGTGATGTCACAGTACCGGTGCGGTCGGTTGCCAGTGCCTGGGCTCCGCCATTTTTTTAAAAAAAAAATTAATTTTTTTTAAATTTCTTCTGCACATGCCCAGAAGCCGAGCTTCCGGCACTGCACATGCGCTGCCTTCCTACCCCACAGTGAGTCCAAGCAGGGAGGAGCGTGTGAGACACTGAAAGAACGGGCGGCAGGAGCTATCTCCATTCCCCTCCCTTCAGCAGTCTGAGAAGCCACGAACGTGCGGTGCTGATCCTAGGCATTTTTGCACATTTGACGCTTCTCGAGCTGCTGAGGGGAGAGGGAATGGGCAGCAGGACCTATCTCAGTTCCCCTCCCTTCAGCAGTCCGAGAAGCCATGAAGGTGCAGTGATGATCCCGGGCATTTTCACACGTTCGAGGCTTCTCAAGCTGCTGAGGGGAGGTGGAATGGGTGGCAGGAGCCTAGGATCATCGAATGGGGAGAAGCATTCAGGCCGGACAGAGCCTCCTAGAAGAACCGCTGCCGCGGTCTTGCTGCTCCCACTGCGGTGGGCTGCGTTGCGGGTGGGCAATGTCCCCCTGCTTCTCCGGCCACTGCTAAGCTCCCGGGGCCCACGCCCACCTGGTCATATGGCTGGCAAGCCACACCCACAAAATAAGCCATGCCCACAGAGTGGTAGTAAAATAATTAGGAACCCGCCCCTGGAACATACATATGGTAATATTCCTTCCTCCTATTTTCCCCACAACAACAATTCTGTGAGGTGAGTTGGGTTAAGAAAGAGTGACAGACCCAGTCAACCAGTCAACTTTCATGTCTAAGGCAGGACTAGAACTCAGTCTCCTGGCTTCTATCCTGGTGCATTGACCACTAGACCAAACTGGCTTGCTTTTTAACATCACAATACTCTCCAAAATCCAGTTGACCCCAAACCTGCTCTCATTTCATAATGACCTGGAAAAACATAGCTGTTTTTCCAGTCATGGAGGCTGGGAGATTAGTTGGGCTTATGAAATGAATTTTTATGGTGGATGTAGTTGTCCTCATTGCAAATATAATAATTATTATTTTATATTGACTTTTAATGCAAAATTAGCTATCCAGCTATCTGCATAATGGATAACATTTAAATTAATTCAATAATTGAAGAAACATGTCTTTCCTTTGTGTTTTGAACAGTTGGGGCATAAAGCAACAATAGAGACAACACTTATAAAATTTCCCTAGGACATAGAATTGGGTGGATGTCTAATCCTACAAAACAGTAATTAAATTTAAAACAATCTTGATAGGTTAGATGAAATTTAATAATAATAATAATAATTTATTGCCATTGTACGTATATACACAGTACACCCATACAACAAAATTCACATTTTGTTGACCAGTCCCATAGTAATCCCTAAAACATGCCCCACCCGCCACAAATTCCCCACCCTGAACCACCCAAATGTGAAGGTTTTCACTTAGGAAACAAAGTTTCAATGCACAGGTAAAAGATACCGTATTTTTCAGAGTATAAGACGCACCTTTTTACTCCCAAAAAAGGGGTCAAAAAGTGGGTGCGTCTTATACTCCGAATGTACCCCCCACCCACCTGCCAGCCGCCACTCAGCCTGGGGAGGAAAGCATTTTCAGGCGGCAGCGCTGCGATCCCCTCCCCGATTCCAAAAACAGAGCATGCGGAGACCAAAAAAAAGCATCGCGTTTCAGGTTGCACGCCCTGTTTTTGGAATGGGGAAGGAAGTGTTTTCGGGCTGCAGCGCCGGCCGGAACCACCCACCGCCTGAAACACAATGCTCTTTTTTTGGCAAAAAAAGAGCATTGCATTTCAGGCATTTTCGGCCAGTTCCAGCCATTGCTGGCCACCGCCGCTGCCGCCGTTGCAGCCTCCACCCCCGCCGGAGGACCTGCCGCCGCCGCAACAAACCCGTTGCAGCCCCACCCCACCGGAGGACCTGCCGCCGCCGCAACCACCCCCGTTGCAGCCCGCTCCCGTCCGAGGACCTGCTGCCGCTGCCCCCGTTGCAGCCCCGCCCCCATCGAAGGACATGCCACTGCAGCCACCCACGTTCCCGCTGCAGGACCCGACGACTCCGATACTCACCACCGCCGATGCTCGCTGCCACCGGAGCCACCACTGCTGCTGCCTGAAGCGAGCAGCCTGACAGGTATGAGGACAAACTTCCAAGTTTGAAGAGCCCTGGGTTAGCAGTGCAAGGGTCTTCAAACTTGGCAAGTTTAAGACTAGTGGACTTCAACTCCCAGAATTCCTCCTCCAGTCATGCTAGCTCAGGAATGACTGGAGGAGGAATTCTGGGAGTTAAAGTCCACAAGTCTTAAACTTGCCAAGTTTGAAGACCCTTGCCACCTCTAACCCAGGGCTCTTCAAACTTGGCAACTTTAAGACTTGTGGATTTTAACTCCCATTCCTGAGCTAGGATGACTGGAGGAGGAAGTCTGGGAGTTGAAGTCCACAAGTCTTAAACTTGCCAAGGGGGTGCAAGGGTCTTCAAACTTGTGGACTTCAACTGCCAGAATTCCTCCTCCAGTCATGCTAGCTCAGGAATTGGAGTTGAAGTCCACAAGTCTTAAAGCTGTCAAGTTTGAAGACCCCTGGGTTAGGGGTTAGGGGTGCAAGGGTCTTCAAACTTGGCAAGACTTTTTACAACCATGTACACTTTTTACAAACTTCAAACTTGACAGCTTTAAGACTTGTGGACTTTAACTCCCATTCCTGAGCTAGCATGACTGGAGGAGGAATTCTGGGAGTTGAAGTCCACAAGTCTTAAAGCTGTCAAGTTTGAAGTTTGTAAAAAGTGTACATGGTTGTAAAAAGTGTACATGGTTGTAAAAAATGTACATGGTTGTAAAAAGTATTCTGCCACACTGGTATTTTATTAAATAATATATTACTACACCATTTGGTTCAGAATACTTTTTTCCTTGTTTTCCCCCTCTAAAATCTAGGTGCATCTTATACTCCGGTGCGTCTTATACTCCGAAAAATACGGTAAGTAACTGTATTTTTGGAATAATGATTATGAACCAGCAATGTGGTATGATTGCAAATAGAGTCAAATGTAAAAGAGCAAGTGAAATTGTTATAGAAGTGTAATTTATAAATCATAGAAAAGTAATTGTTCTATCTTATTCTGCTTTAATCAGATAATATACATTAGACTCGCTACTTTAAGAGAACTTCAGAAAAACTGAAAAAGATGCAGCAAAGATAATCAAGGACTAGAAATTAAATTCTGTGAAGAAAATTGAAGAGGTATGATTAGCCTTGAAAAGAGTGAAGAGGGATAAGGTAACCTTCTTCAAAAAACTGAAGTATTACACAGAAAAAGTGAAGAGTCTGTTCTCTGTCATTTCAGAATAGAGGCCCAACTAGCAGTTATGCGTTACAATGAAATATATTTCAATTAAATATTTGAAAAATGAATCCCAAAAGTAAGAGCATTTCAACATTAGAACCAATTCCTCAAATTGATGATGTCAGGGTTCCAAATAGCATCCAAAACTAAATGAGAGTCCAAGACAAAGTATTCCTCAAAATTCCAATTTATTAATAGCAATAGCAATAGCACTTAGACTTATATACCACTTCATAGTGCTTTACAGCCCTCTCTAAGCGGTTTACAGAGTCAGCATATTGCCCCCAACAATCTGGGTCCTCATTTTACCGACCTCAGAAGGATGGAAGGCTGAGTCAACCTTGAGCCGGTGAGATTTGAACAGCTGACTGCAGTAGCCTGCAGTAGCCTGCAGTGCTGCATTTAACCACTGCACCATCTCGGCTCTTAACAGAGCCATGTTGGCACATCTGGGACAATGGTGGGTTCCTACCGGTGCGGTCCACTCTATAGCACCGGTAGCGGCCTACTGGTGACATCACAGTACCGGTACGGTCGGTTGCGGGTGCCTGGGCGCCGCCATTTTTTAAAAAAATGTACATTTAAAAAAATATTTTCTTCTGCGCATGCCCAGAAACCTGATAATTAGGTCTTTCCCCGTCCTTTCGCTTGAAAATAATAAGAAGCTCGCATTTGACACTTTTCCTTCGCTTTTGCCTAAAGCTTCCAAAAGTGGGCGCTTTCCGAAAGCTTAACCTTTTATACTGTTAATTTTATATAGTTTTATACTGTTATTCTTTAGACGAAAACATTGAGGACTGTTAAAAGATACTGTTCTTTTAACAGTCCTCAATATTTTCGTTTAAGTACAAAGTACAAACATTTTTTCTCTTTTCTCCCCACCCACCTGGTCAAATGGCTGGCAAGCCACACCCACAAAAGAAGCCACGCCCACAGAGTGGTAGTAAAAAAATTAGGAACCCGCCCCTGATCTGGGAGAAACTTGAATCTGAAATCCTGGGGTTTCTCCACCAAGTTGAAAGTTCCCACACCCCCAAGTTCATCACGTTGACCAATCATCAACTGCCAACTTGGCAGAAGCACCCATCTCCTTCCGTGCAGGTGCAGGAGTGCAAAGACAAAGGATGACCTTGACTATCTAGAAAGAATTTGTTATGGCTACATGCAGACAGCCCTCATGCAATTCCCCCTCCCAAATTCCCACAGCAAAGAATACATTTTAAAATAACATAAAGTGTGGCAGGCCAAAGACCCCAACTAAAATGGCTTCGGCCTGACTGATGATACACTGTCCTTCACTGGATATGCTCAAATAGGTGTGGTTTAATTTGCCTTAATTTGGATGCTGATATCAAGTAGCAGTAACCGTGATCCATTTTAAGGGCAGGGTGATATCTTTAAGGATAAATCTAAACCACTAGCTTGTTACCAATCTAATGCCCAATTAAAAGCAAGATTCTTCACATCTAATAATGTTAGGATTAATATGCAGACTACAGAATAATTTACAGTAACAATCCATAATGAGAATTTTACTGTAATGAACTGTAAAACTTTAAATGCATTAATTGATGAAATAGAAATTAATAACTCTGCAAAGTGCTAATAGTGTCAGCAGGGGTGGGTTCCTCCCGGTTCGGACTGGATCACCCAAACCGGTAGTGACCCCTTGGTGATGTCACTGTCAGTGCCGTTCGTGTGCACCGCCATCTTTTTTTGGATTTTGTGCGAATTTTTCCCCTTCCGCGGCTTAAAAAAGGGCCCTCCTGCCCGCCCACGGGTGAATTCTGTCCTTTATTTCTTCACCTGAATCACAGCTGATGAGCTCCTCAGCTGTGTTTTGGGCTAATTCCTGCTTCTCAGCATGTGTGGAAGCCATACCGCACAAGGGGATGCACATGCGCGAGTGGAGCGAGCACGTGCTCATGAAATGTCGCGATGCGAACCGGTGGCGAAGGTAAGTGGAACCCACCCCTGAGTGTCAGGATCAAGCCCTAAAACAAAACAATCCAGTCCTTTATTGCTGTCCATTGGGTGTACCAATGGACAGAATCTTGCCAAACTAAAGCTGTAACTTTCCAACCTATTAGATATCTCCTGAGAGATTCTAGGGTGTAGCTATCCTGAATATCTTTCTCCTTTCCCCATCTAGTGTGGGATTGCACAGTCTCTTAATCTGGGCCTCTTTCTGGGATAGCTCTATGTTACCAAAAGCCTCCCCATCCCTCACACACACACTCCTTCTGCTCCTACAAGTCACATTCCATCACAAATAAATTTTATTTTACAGTGCTGATGAAGAATAAGCCTTTTAAAGAGTATATCTCTATATGATTGTAATGGAGAAACTACTTTTTTGTTATTAGTTTTTCATTGAATCTTCATAAAACAAGGAACTGAGATGTTCATGAGATAATCCATCTAATGGCTTATGTAAATAGGGAGCCTTTATTGTTCACAGCAAGGAGGCGATTAGTTCTCAGTTAGACTGCATTATTGTTCACGAAGGCATTTTAATAGATTGGATCTTACAGTGTAATTGTTAAATGTTTGAAAATAATTTGCATTAATGATTAAATCTTTATCTTCAACTTTCAGAGAGATTATGTAGCTGGACCTGGTTTAAAATAATACATGTCTTTAGTTGCCTGAGCATTTATACCACAGTGTTAGAGTTATATATTCAAATGTCTATTTTGTCACAAAACCAATTCTCCCCAAGCAGAATCATAAAATGCTAGAGATAAAAAAAAATAGAACATATTAACCATCCCATCATAGTAATTGGCTTTACTCATCACAATTGGCTAAATTAACTGAACTGTAATTTGTTTGGATTTTGCCTTATTGTATGATGTGAATCTATCCATTGTTATTTGCAAACAATAGCCTATAATTTAGAATGTTGTCTACACTCAGCCAACTGCAATTTATTCAATCAGCATAAACCAACCTTAATTTCACATCATGTGAGAAATGAAGAGCATATGCTATCTCCAGTCACTAACTTGTAGTTTATCAAATAGCAGAACAGATCTAAGAAAATAACCATTGCTATCCATATCGAAGGAAATAATGACATTTCACAGGAAGTTTGTCATCATACTTTCTTATGTCACTTTAGGAATTGCAATGGTACATGAGGATGACCTTGGAGATAGGGGAGAACCACAGCTAGGTTGGATAGGAGGCAGCTTAGCCCAGAGAAGGAATACAGGCATAGCAAATGTCTCAGAAAGGTCTCTCCTAGTTTCTTGGACTGTAAAGTGATGGGGGAATAATGTACTTACAGATATGCAAGATTCTGTAAATTTAACTACTGATTTCTACTGATTTCTACTGATCTCCTAGAACAGTGATGGTGAACCTTTTTTGGTTCGCCTGCCAAAAGGGGGTGTGTGAGGGGGAGTCACGTGTGTGCGTGCCCACACCCATAATTCCATGTGGGGGCCCCTGCATATGCATGCATGACCCCCCCTCATGGCACACGATGGCACACCCATTTTTTGTTCTCCCCAGGCTTCAGAGCCTTTCTAAGAGCCTGGGGAAGGCGAAAATGGTCTCCCCACCCCGGAGGCAGAAAATGGCCCATTTGCCAAGTTCCAGTTGAACCAGAAGTTCCATTTTTTTGCTCTCCCCAGGCTTCAGAGCCTTTCTAGGAGCCTGGGGAGGGCAAAAATGGCCTTCCCCACACACCCCAGAGGCCCTCAGGAGAACAGAATGGCCCATTTCCCAACTTGAAACGGGCCATTTCTGGCCTCCAGAGGGCCTCCGGGGGGTGGGGAAGGCTGTTTTCGCCCTCCCCAGGCTCCTAGAAATGCTCTGGAGCTTGGGGAGAGCTTGGGGAGAGAAAAAAAAGGGCCTTCCCCACCCCCTCCGGAGGCTGAAATCAGGCTGTTTCTGGCCTGAAAATCAGCTGGCTGGCGCACATATGCGCACCGGACCTGAGCTCGCATGCCCACCAATATGGCTCCGTGTGCCACTTGTGGCACGCATGCCATAGGTTCGCCGTCACGGTCCTAGAAGATGACTTTTAGAGCAGTCATACTGCCATTGAGGCTAATCACCCTTAATCTTCATGTCTTCCATGAATTGGTACAACCATTTTTGAAGCCAGTCAAGTTTCATGGTGTTTTCGTCCCTTCCATTCTCATAGGTAAAGTAAGGAAGGGCAGGGCAGGGCAGGGCAGGGCAGGGCAGGGCAGGGCAGGGCAAGACAAGACAAGACAAGACAAGACAAGACAAGACAAGACAAGATGATAAGAGATCACATTTATTGTCATTTTTTTACACTGGCACACATTAAAAATGAAAATCTATTGCCTGCTCTCAAAAGTGTACACATACATAACACACATATAGACATGCTATATACAGTATATACATATGTATATACCTACACCCTTATATATAAATACATATAAATATTAATCACTGTCCATCTTGAATACATAGCGGAAAGAGGAAGCTTGGGAGTTCACAAGTTTGATATTGTATGGAACAAAACTATGGCTGAATCTGAATGTTTTGTTTCAGATACCAAGAAGCCTCCTCCCCGAAAGTAACAAGGAAAACAGGTCGTGAAGAGGATGTGTAGTGTTCTAGACAATCCTGAGGATCCTGCTCAAGCAGCGCTTATATGCTATGTCCCGGATAGAAGGGAGTGAACTGCCAATACTGCCCTCCTCACCACTTCTCTGCATTGCCTTCCTGTCTGAAGCAGTAAGGCAGTGCAGAATGTGGTGAGGAGGGCAGAAAAGATTATTGGCAGTATGTATTTGTATCTATCTGAACCCTAGATAATTTTCTTCATTATCCGGTCAGAAAATATATCCAAAAAGTCACATCATAATTGTGATGAAGGTAAAGTTAAAATAGAGATTCTAAAGTAAGGGCATCAACTGAGTCTCAGACATTGTATGCCAGAACATCAACTGCATATTTCCCTGCATATCAGTTGCATTCACCCCTCCTTACATGCCTATTGAAAAATAAGCAAGGGCACCTGCTGAGAAAGCTGTTATTCTGCAAGGATAGTCAGACGTAAGTACACTAGATTCAGTTCAGCTTATTCTCAGGTAAGTTTATATAATACTGCAGAATCCTTGCAATAAACTCTGGTTTTTCCTCTCTTTTATTTCCATAAAACCATTCATGAAAGACTCTTTTTTTTCCTATAGAATTTTGAAAAGACAAAAATTCTTCTTTTACCAGTTTTACCTTCATCGGAGATATATGTCCTTAATTGGCTGCATGTTATTGCTTCCAGCAACAAGAGAATGATGATAAATTTTTTATTTATAAAATGGAGATCAAATGACTATGCCAAAAGGCACATCTCCTTGGTTTTGGGGGGAAAGATTTTAGAAAATGGAAACCGAGTGCAGGAGTAGCTTGAAGGTCTTCAAAGTAAGTTACAAGGGAGGAGTTCAAATAATTGTAAATAAATGAGCACCCTTTCCTATGAATAATACTACAAGAATTGTTTCAAAATTTTGTTGTCACAAATAGGTTACAATCTGCCATTTCACCCAAATCAGTTTAAGTTCTTCTACGTATTAATGGCTTACTTCCCTAATTCTTTGCATTTTATAGATCAGTATTTTCATTTACACTTCTAGCACAGATTAAACCCCTGAATAATTATGATTCAAAACAGAAATTTAAAATCAGTAGGTCTAATAGTTCTTTGTATACTAGAATCTACCAATGTAGTTTGTTTTAGACAAAATGGTTTGTACTGACTCAGTATATTCAGGTTGTTTTGCAACCTTTGCTTGAAAGATGTAGAT
This sequence comes from Diadophis punctatus similis, assembly GCA_023053685.1. Classification (NCBI taxonomy): domain Eukaryota; kingdom Metazoa; phylum Chordata; class Lepidosauria; order Squamata; family Dipsadidae; genus Diadophis; species Diadophis punctatus. The sequence continues at coordinate 33,388,143 of JALIGW010000005.1, read as the reverse complement.
TGTATAAGATAGATATCACAGTTTTGCTTTATGTTTTATCACCTGCCTTGAGCAAATTAAAGTGCCAAAACCAAATGTACATTATATATTGTGTGGAGTGGCAGAACATCTGTCTTATTTGCTGAGAACCTGAACAGAGTATATAGATGGACTAAATAAATCAGCAGTGAAACAAAGAAAAATGTCCACAATCCCTGGTCTTACTTTTAGATATACAACAGGAGACTTTATTCCATGCTAGTAAAAGGTTCTTCTCTGTTGCCAGAACAATGTTCTTTATCTTTATGATTATTTTGAGAGGCTGTCTTAACTTATCAACATTACTTTCCAATTGTTCCTCTGAAATCATAATTGTAAATCTCTAAGCAGAATTGGTCAAGTGGCAGTAATTATGATAGCAGCGTTTGTTATATGGTCATTCCATTTCAAAGAACAATTGGACCAAGATAGATTTCTGACACTTTTATACCAGAACTAAACCATTCATAACTGACAACAATGTGAACACAATCTATTAACCCCCTCTGGCTTTTACTTCCCTCTGTTACTCATAGGATTACTGTTGATTGTCCATAAAATTGAGGGAACATATGTGAGGTAGAAACACCTGATCCAACTGGCAACTCTCACAAAAATGAAATTGAAAACTTCAAAATCTCATTCTTCAAACAGGTACAGCAGCCACACTCCCTGGCAATTTATTATAATGGACTGTTTTCAGCATCCAGTTTATAGCATAATCTGAATTAGATATAGGTATAAGATTCAGCTGAACCCAAAAAAGTAATTTGAACTGAATTATTAATTACTTCAGGCAAAATGAACTTACTCTGTTTCATTCTGATCCTCAACAAAGCCCCCAACCCTATGTATTTATCTGGAAACCAAATCAAAGAGTGATGCCACATAAAAGCAAAACCAATATTTACTGTGACAGTAAAAATGGCATTCTAATTAAATGAAAGTTGAATGGAGTTTGAGCCACCTCAATTAGCTACTACTCATTCAGTGGCTATCTGAGTTTTTGCAGATCGTATTTTAGTTAAATTTTACTTAGGTGATACTACACAAAATTACGGGAGACTGATGGAAATTGTACCTTAATGTTAATAAGTAGATTGGCTTCAGAAAGAAATGAAATTTATTTCCATCTATTTCAAGCGTAAGATTGTCAGAGTGACTGTTACCAAGTCAAAATGCAACAATGCCAGAAACAGTAGAACAAAATTCACATTTTGTAAATATATTCCCCTCAGAGGCATTCCCACAGATCAAACATTTTAAGAATTCAAGTTCAGCCCTCCCATGGAGGGTCCTTGAAATAGCCAGGTCTTTACAAACTTCCTAAATGTTATCAGCTAGCTTGCTCCAAGGGCAAGCTATTCTATTGAATGAGACTCCAACAAAGGAATTTAAGTTGAACCTCTCTTCTTAGATTTCAAGGCATGTGGTTTCTTTCATCATGCATTCCCTACTTGAACATGTTGGGCATATTGAACATATTGAACACAGGGTCTGGCTTAAATGATCAATATGGTAGTCATGATGATGTAATAAAAACTCCTCCCTTCTTTTTTTTTTAAATATATGTCACATTGGGAGTTGAGAATTGAAATAGAAGTATTCTGAATACCACTGTTCTGGTTCTTATGAAATTTATCAGGAGTTATGCCCTGATAAAGATTTACCATGCCTGAAAAATTTATTTGTCTGTTCTACCTTCATTTTTCACATGATTCTCAATGAGAAAATGAAACTCCCATTTCCCAGATCTTGTCCTGGATCAGAGTAAAAAGCTATGTGAATATTGTCTTTTTGCTCATCCTCAGTTCTGGCTTTATACCTCTGATCTGCACATGCTGTTTTTAAACTTGGAACAACAGTGTAACACTTCTATACTATTTGCTGAAAGTGGATTGCCACAATGCCTAGGATCATCTACCTATTTTAACAGAAAGTTACAAACAGAAGTGCAACAAGCACTTTTGCACTTAATTCTATACGCATTTTCACATAATGATTGGATAAGTTTAAATTTTCATTGACTATGAATGGGATGCTAAATGATATGCCACTCTTGACTGAACCATACAAAATTCTTCTTCCAGTACAAAATGCAATTGTGTTTCAGTCCTTTGTGAACCACAAAATCAATTAAAGCATTTTTTTTCCTATGAATTATTGTGATTTATTCAATATGCAATCCCCCATTCCTCCCATGACTGTACTTGTTATTCCTGGAGTCATTCCACTTTTTTCTTCACAGTGTGTGTTCTTTCTGGCTTTTGTCAAACCTTGAATGCTTAACAATATGAAGTAGGCAAGAGAAGAGGGAAAAAGTTGGCCCTCCTTCTCATATAGATAGTTGAATTCAAATGGTTGAAATGAGCTACTCTACTGAACAATATCTCATCACAAAAGAGTCAACAGATAATTTATCTCCAAATTTATATGAAGGGCATTTCTTTATAAATAGAATTCTAAAGCCATCCTTGGTGCTATTGATGACTGACTTCGTTTAAAAATCATTCAGCAGACACATTAAATTCCTTCTCCTTTTTGTGTGATTCCTTTCTGTCTTCCATATCATTAACTTGAACCACTTCTAGGAATTTCCTGTCAACACAGGACTAAACTTTACTATACTCTTACTGAATGCTCCAATCCCAATAGGAGAAATTGTGAGTTTAAATGGACTATCTCTATCCAATGCATTGGAGTTAACTAGAAGCTAAACATAGTTCATAACAGTCTCTAGTAAGATTATTGTCTGTAGAATAGCAAAAGATTGAGTGGTGGTAGTCATTCTAATGCAGTATGTCATCCTCTGTGTAGAAGACTATGGTGGAATGTTGTCCAGAGTTGCAGAAGAGGGGCTCTCTCCCAAGTAGTAAAAAGACAACATAGCTTGGAATCTTCACAGAGTCTAGGGTTATGCAGATAGGTTCTTTAGTCAGGCAAGATTTCTTACAATAGAATTTTAAAAAAAATACTCTGAAGTAACTCCTTGTGTTGTTCTTAGTTCCTTGGGCCTGCTAGTTATCTTCACCTGGAAAACTGTCTTCAGTTTGGTACTGCTTCATTTCTACCCCTGCAAGGCATTCACAAGGAGGCATATGACTTGGGCTGTTCTAGCACGAACATTGCCAGCCTTCAGAATACTTCCAGTGTGCATTGGGAAACCCAAATCTAGTCCCATAAAACTATTCCTTTCCCCAGACATTTCTTGCCTTATTTCTTCAAATATTCTATCTCCTACTTGTTATACGTATTGTGCTTATGCTTCTTATGTAATAAAACCAATCAACAAAATTACTATTCAGAATTTGTGCTGCAAAATCTGCCTTCTGAGTCGGTAACTAGAATTATACAGGGTAGATTTGAAAATAAGAATGCATAAACTATATATGGGGTCTTCAGAAATAAAAATGGCATAAATATTGTTAGGAGCAGAACGTAAACCAAATTTCATTAACTGATCTATAAATTATGTAATCTAAATAGTTTAATACACTTTGGAACATTTTGTCAGATAACTTCTTGTGTCTTGAAAAGTCAATAAAGTTCAATCCAAGTTTAAATTTATGGGAAATTTTGTACAAAATGTTATACAAATGGTAATAACCCAGTCAACTGCAAGTACCTAATGTATAATATCAAAGCTATAAATGACTATATACTGATAACATTATTTATTTATTTATTTATTGTAATGTACTATAATGTGGAATGATGTCTAAGCTCCAAGGAGACTTGAGTGAGACACTTATCTACTACAATTATTGCAGGTGATTTCAGACCTGGTTATGAGTAGAGATTGTTATTATTACCTTGTTAGATGATCTACAGTGGAAATTCAGTGGGTCGAGTGTGTTCATGTGGATTCTACCAAAAACCCAGTAGCCCAAGAAGAAAAAACAGGAGTCATCTACAATATACAGTACTGTATAAGGACTATAACAGTCACCATATAAAATAGGCAGAAGATTACCAGAGCACATCTATGAACACCAATTAAAAGTCATAAGGCATGCTGAAAACTTTTTAAATTCACAACACATGGTTTAGATATTATTAGTGGCTCCAAACTATAACTCCAAACTATAAACTATTTAACTATAGTTAAATTAACTATAAAGTTAATTTAACATTAACTAAATGTTATATTTGGTTTGAGGCTTCCCAAGGGCTCTATGTTCCATGCCTGATTATGACAATCATCTCAAAGCAAGCAGCTCCCACTTAAAATGTTGTTCTCATCAAGTACATAATTGGATTTACAGGAGAGGACATGACATATAGATCCATCCTTTGGCCTCAGCAAGTATTCTTTTAAGTGATAAAGTTTTGCCTTTTTTGTGTAAAAGGCAACCGGATGTCACCTGGTACATGAAATTTGAATTATATATTACTTTAGCTACAGGAATACTTCCTCACCACCAAAACCTGCACATTAACATTTTGCAGAGAGATATTAGAATATTAGGTTGTTTACTTCTGTCCTACAAAGGAAACCAAGTAAAAAAAATTGTATTGAGGGAGAGGGGTAGTAGGGACATGTGGAATGTGGCTCTGACTAATGCAGATGATTTAAAAGCATATGGTACAATTCAAGCATCAGCCTAAGGCGTCCTCCTAGCACAGGATGAATGATAATGCCACTGTGTCACATTTCTCTAACATTATTCAAAGCAGGTTTGTCAAGTGTGAGGTCAAGCTTCTTACAGTAGCCAAGTTCCTGCTGTGCAGCTGTAATAAGTAGCACAGTCAATGTGAAGCAGTGGTTTGCAGAGAAGAGCTTGTCAGTTTGCCTTTTTTCTTTTCGCTCAAGACAATATGCCTCATGAAAACAAATGTCCTTTGATATGGAGGGTAAAGTCTTATTTCACAATTCACAAGAGGCTAGTTCTTCGGCAACCCTCATACTGAATTCTTAAGGTCAACCTTTAACCAGAGCGATTGTCTAGGAGGCAAACTTTTATTTATTATTTATTATTTATTTATTTGTCTGTTTGTCAAATATGTACAAGACAGCAGGTATAGGTATAAACATAAACATAAGCAAAGTAAGTACAGATAAATGAGGACAATAGGACAGTAAGACAGGGACGGTAGGCACAGTGGTGCGCTTATGCACACCCCTTACAGACCTCTTAGGAATGGGGTGAGGTCGACTGTAGACAGTCTAAGGTTAAAGTTTTTGGGGTTTGGGGAAGAAACCACAGAGTCAGGTAGTGCATTCCAGGCATTGATCACTCTGTTGCTGAAGTCGTATTTTCTGCAATCGAGTTTGGAGCGGTTTACATTAAGTTGGTATCTATTGTGTGCTCGTGTATTGTTGCGGTTGAAGCTGAAGTAGTCATTTCCAGGTAGGACATTGTGGCAGATGATTTTATGAACTACATTTAGATCAGATCGAAGGCGATGTAGTTCTAAATTGTCTAAGCCCAAAATTTCAAGTCTGGTGGAATAAGGTATTCTGTTGCGAGCAGAGGAGTGGAGGACTCTTCTTGTGAAATATTTCTGGACTCTCTCGATTGTATTAATGCCCGATATGCAGTGGAGGTTCCAGACAGATGAGTTGTATTCGAGAATTGGTCTAGCAAATGTTTTGTATGCTCTTGTTAGCAGTGTAATATTGCCAGAGAAGAATCTACGCAAGATTAGATTAACAACTCTTAGTGCCTTTTTGGCAATGCTGTTACAGTGGGCTCTGGCACTTAGGTCATTAGATATGAGTACTCCAAGGTCCTTGACAGAGTGAGGGTCATCTACAAGGTCATGTCCTCCAAGCTTGTATTTTGTGTTCTAATTCTTTTTGCCAATGTGTAAGACAGAGCATGTGTTGGTTGAGATTTGAAGTTGCCAGTTGTTTGACCATTCTGATACATGGTCAAGGTCTTTTTGAAGGGTAGCAGCATTGTTGGTGGTGTTAAATAGTTTAACATCATCAGCGAAGAGAACGCAGTTGCTTATAATATGATCACAAAGGTATTTTGTGATTCCAGCCTTGCTACACATTACGGGTTGTCATATAAATCTTCCAAAATAAGAACAGAGTTCCATGCCAAGAACAATCAAAATAAAGCCAACTGTTTGGCAGAGTGAAATGGCTACTTCATTAGTAGCACCAGGAGCACTTCAATAAAGTGTTGAAGGAAACGGCTGAGTCTCTGCTAGTCCGCTGCGGTTGCAGTGTTGAGGCAAGACACAGCTGGATCTATTTCTACAGAATGTGGGGGAAGACATTACTTTCTTCATTGCAAAAGATAGCAAAATGTTCAGCACCAGCTGTGATGACAAATCTCTTGTAGTGTCATAAACTTACCATGTCATTGGGAAGATTTAGATGCCAGTCTTGTTTAATTTTAGCAAGGTATTGCTAGCGACTGTGTGTATGTCCTTGTGCAGGAGGGGAAAATATGTTATTAGTGGTGGATGAGCTGAACAAGGATAGTACAACACATTTTGCTGTTAAAGCAAAATAGTGTCTCCATTTACCCAAATGAATATTCTTCGTATCCAGAGCCTCAAGAGTAAAAAAAAGTCACAAGTATTAAAATACAGCATAAAATAAAACTACAAAAAATGTGGTAGCCCTTTATGGTATCTCACTTTATATATGGGAAGGGCTGTCTTTGGAGTTGAAGCTGAATACAGATAATCCTCAACTTACAACCACTATTGAGCCCAAAATTTATGTTGCTAAGTGAGAAATTTGTTAAGTGTGTTTTGCTAAATTAGCAACACAGTTGTTAAGTGAATCTGGTTTCCCCATTGACTTTGCTTGTCATAAGGTTGCAAAAGGTGATCACATGACTCTGGGACATTGCAACCATCATAAATGCAAGTCAGTTGTCAAGCATCTGAATGTAAATCACATGACCATGGGGATGCTGCAATGGTCATGTGAAAAATGGTCATAACTCACTTTTTTCTGTGATGTTGTAACTGAACAGTCACTAAGTGAACTGTTGTAAGTCAAGGACTACCTGTAGAATCCATTCATTCCATCCTTGGGGTTTTTTTCACATTTATATGCTCCTACCTTCCAAAATAATCTTTTTTAAGGGAATTTCTGTATATGAGGATCAGGATAAATCTAAATGTCCTACCTGTCAATGATTATTTCAGCTTCAACCGCAACAATACACCAGCACACAATAGATTCAAACTTAATGTAAACCACTCCAAATTCGACTGCAGAAAATATGACTTCAACAACAGAGTGATCAATGCATGGAATGCAATACCTGACTCTTAGTTTCTTCCCCAACCCCCAAAACTTTAACCTTAGACTATCTACTGTCGACCTCACCCCATTCCTAAGAGGTCTGTAAGGAGCGTGCATAAGTCCACCAGCGTGCCTACCATCCCTGTCCTATTGTTCTATTGCCTAATTTACCTGTACCTACTTTGCAAATATTTATGATTATACCATTACCTACTATCTTGTACATGTTTGACAAACAAATAAATAAAATAAAATAAATAAAAATATTTATAAGCAGACTTAGACTCAAATATTTCAAATATAAAAATATAGTATGTAACTATAAGTAACATGAGTTCCACTGCTTTTTTGTTTCCTGAGATTTATTATCTAATTTATTATCTAATTATTTGAACTGTCCGTAAGATTCTATGGATATATTTTACAAAGGAAGGAAACATAAAGGCAGAGAAAGAATTTTGAAGGCCCTGTTTCTGAAGTGTCGGTCTCACAGGAATAAAGATGCAACATCAATCAACCAGTATGTCCTATGACCATATAATGAGACTATAGGCCGCCCTGAGTCCTGTGGGAGTGGGGCGGCCTATAAGAACAACTAATAAATAAATAAATAAATAAATAAATAAATAAATAAATAAATAAATAAATAAATAAATAAATAAATAAATAAAATACAAGAGAGTATTTCTAGTGGCCTCCACCAATTGATTAAAATAGATAAACTCAAGTTAAATTGGGAACCAAATATATTTTTCTGCATATTGGGATGAAAAACATAGCATGACTTAAAGTTACATTGGGAGCCAGTTTGCTGTAGTGGTTAAGGCACCAGGCTACAAACTGGGAGATTGTGAGTTGTAGTCCCACCTTTGGCACAAAGCGAGCTATGTAACCTTGGGTCAGTCTCAATGCTAGGAAGGACATAATGGCAAACCACTTCTGAAAAAAACATGCCAAGTAAACTCAGGAACTTGTCCAGGCTTTCTCATCTGATACGATTGAACAGAAGGGAGGGGGGGAGTTACAAAAGTTTTATCCATAGAAATCATTTCCCCACAAAAAAAACCCCCAATCTTAAATCCTTATTCTTGCCAATCTTAAATCCTTATTCTCAATCTGCTTGCAGATTATGAGTAATTGCAGATGTTCGATCATTAAAATGTTAAAAATATATTTTTTCTGCAGTGCTAAAATCAAATCTTTCCAAAATAACATCCCACTTCCGCAGAATTTACAAAGTATTTGTATAGTTTTTTTCTAGAAATATATTACATGGCACCTCACATGGTCCTACTTTGTAGCTGCTGAGAGACATCTGTGAATGAGCTATGCTTGCCAGTCAAGCAACTACTGGAGGAAGATACGGGGAGCTCAATGTAGATGTAGAGAGATGGTGGCAGAAAAAAAAAGTCAATTATATTGGTGTGTAGGAGGGAAAGTCAAAAACAACCTCTATTCCTATAATGTCACTTCAGTCCTATTTGAAGCAGTGGGCACAGGAACTTTTATGGGAAAGCAAGTCCAAATCCAATTATTTCATTCATCAAACTTTGCTTCAGATTTGAAACAAGCAGCCTCCTATCCCACAACTCCCACAATATATAAAATATTGTTTTGTACATAGCTTTGTCCTTGGGCTTTAAGAGAAGCACACAAAGTCTCGCCTGCTCTTGCCAAATCTAATTTCCTATTTGCCATTTTCCCACAGATATTATCAGAATTGCTGTTCATTTGCTGTTCATTTGCTGCCAGAATTCTTCTCAAATATGCAACATGTAGACCGCTAAATTTTGCTCTAATGTGCTTTATCCTTAGAGTCCAATCTTGCTAGTGTGGGATTATGAACATACTTTAAGCTACACCAAAAATAATTTGCATGATTTTTCATAAAGGAAAAATCAGAGAAAGAAAGTGCAACCCTAGAAGGTTTGCCTATGTGGGAAAGAATGTTTAAGCAATAATTTAATTTTTTTTCAACACAGCTTTTAACAAAACTTATTGTCTCAAACTTACTTTCACACCTGTAAAATACAGAAATTGGGGGCGAACTCTACAGTGACATTCCAGATCCATGATTATACATTTTTGAAAAAATGTGAACTAGAAAAAAAATCCAACCACATTCAGGCAAAAAATTGCTAACTATCACAATCACAGTTAGTAAGAGAAAAAAAATCATTTTCTACAAAACAGTGGGGCCCAAAGGGACAACTACGGTAGTTCAATGGAGAGGAAAGGATTAATTAGAGATTTCCCAACCAAAATCCAGGAAACAGCCAATTTGCTTTGTTTGAATGTATAAAGTGCCTGAACACATGATATGTTATTATATGATCATTCCAGAAAATCCCAATGATATGAAGTCCGCCTGGCCAGTAGCTCAGGACACTGGCAAGCACACAAGACTTTTTTAAAAGTTAGACAAAGTTGAAAGTAACACTTGACTATGGCATACATTTTTTTTAAAGTACTGTAAGTGCAAGGTTCTAGTTTTCATCAGTTTTTGAAGCAGGGTGAAAGGGAGATGGGAATAGAAAATAGTTTCAACCATTCAGTTGTGTCTGACTCTTGGCAACTTTATAGGCAAGTGCTTTCCATGCAATTCTGTCAAGCACAGCATCTTTCAGTTGTTGGGTGTTCATTTTTTAACCAGTTCCGATGATAGCAAGCCAGTGAGATCTTTGCTTGTCCCTTGTTCTTGATCTACTAAGTATTCCTAACGTCACTGACTTCTCCAATGAATTTGCATGCATGACATGGCCAAAGTAAATCAGATGTAGTCTTGTAATTTTGGCTTCTAGTGATGTTTCTGAATTTATACATTTCAGCACCTATTTGTTGGTTGTTCTGACATTTCCTTTCTTTACCAATGGTATGAAAACAGATCTTTTCCAGTTCTGAGGCTATTGATATATAGACCATATTTCTTACATAGGGCAGTGATGATGTTAACTGGCTCTGGTCTGAGTTATCCCATCAATACTTGGGACTTTCTGGTTTGGCAATTTCTCCATGGTCCATTCTACTTCTTCTTTCAAGATGCTTGGTTCTTTATTAATGGGGCTGTCATCATTGTCATCTTGATGGTAAGTCAAACTGCTATAGATTGCTTATTTCCACCTGTTCTTGATATTCTGCTGGTTACTTAGTACATTCCTGTTGCAATTTTAACAGTTCCTTGTCATACTGAAAAGCTGGATTACATAATTTTCACTATGGCAAGCATGACTTTAGTATGTCCCTTCCTGTTAGCTTTTTCCAGATGTTGACAATTGCTTCTCCCACTGTCTATTTTTGTTTTTCCTGGCTTCACATTGGAAAATTGCATTCAACCTTTTAACTTTGGCCTTATTATCTTTGGCTTCGGCTACCCTATGCTGATCAGCTATTTTGATGGTGTCACCAGATACCCACTTGTTCTCTTTAGATTTTGGCATGACACATACCTTCCAGCAATTTTCAATTTACCTTGCATCTCTTGCCATTGTTTATTTTGATATTTTCCTTTTAGATTCAGTGGTTCAAACCTATTATTAATTTGGATGGTGTACGTAGGTGAGATGTTGTACACATTGAATTTTTAGGGGATAGTACCTTTTTTCACATTGCACAATTTAGTTCAGTTTAGCCACTAATAGCTGATGGTCTGAGCTACAATCAGGAAGTGTCTTATGTAATGATATGGGCGGCAAAATGTGCACACTTTTCTGCTCTTATTGCATCTGCCGATTCAGGCCCAGCCGTCCTGTTTAGGGTGACTCCCTCCCTCCTTGCTAAGGGGGGAGTTGAGGAACCCTTAGCTGAGGAATTTGCTCAGTTTCTGGCAGATAAAGTCACTCAGATTCGGACAGACCTGGACTCCGATTGGACAGGGCTAGCCGAGATGACAGGGACGGTCTTAGTCCTGTTGTATGGGATGAATTTGAGCCTATCACTCCTGATGATGTTGACAAGGCCATAGGAGCGATGAGTGCCTCCACTTGTTTACTGGACCCATGCACCTCCTGGCTGGTTTCGGCCAGCAGGGAGGTGGCATGCGGCTGGCTCCAGGCGGTTGTCACCACTTCTTTGAGAGAGGGATCCATCCCACAGCCCTTAAAAGCTGTGGTGGTGAGGGCCCTCCCAAAGAAGCCCTCCCTGGACCCGGCGGATTTAAAGAACTTCCATCAGTCTCCAAACTACCCTTTGTAGATAAGGTTGTGGAGAAAGTGGTAGCGCTCCAACTCCTAAGGTTATGGGAGGACACTGATTATCTAGATCCCTTTCAATTGGGTTTCTGGCGCGGCTACAGCATGGAAACTGCTTTGGTCATCCTGATGGATGATCTCTGGCGAGCCTGGGCTAGCGGTCATTCCTCCATTCTGGTGCTACTTGACCTCTCAGTGGCTTTCGATACCATTGACCATGGTATCCTTCTGCACCAACTCGGTGAGTTGGGAGTGGGAGGCACTGTTTTACAGTGGTTCTCCTCCTACCTCTCCGATAGGACGCAGTCGGTGTTGACAGGGAGGCAGAGGTCGACCCCTAGGCCCCTGATTTGTGGGGTGCTTCAGGGCTCTGTCCTCTCACATATCCTGTTTAACATTTACATGAAACCGCTGGGTGAGATCATCCGACAACACGGGGTGAGGTATCAGCAATATGCTGATGATACCCAGTTGTACATCTCTACCCCATCTCAGTTCAGTGAAGCAGTCGATGTAATGTGCCATTGCCTGGATGATGTTAGGGTCTGGATGGGAATGAATAGGCTCTAGCTCAATCCTGACAAGCTAAATGGCTGTGGGTGTTGCCCCCTAAGGATTATGTCGACTGCCCCGCCTTGGTTCTCGGGGGAGAAAAATTGACTCCCTCAGAACGGGTTCGCAATTTGGGTGTTCTCCTAGACCCACAGCAAAAATTGGAGCAACACCTGTCAGCTGTGTCTAGGGGGACCTTTGCACAGGTTCACCTGGTGCACCAATTGCGACCCTACTTGGAGAGGGAGGCTTTACTCACAGTCACTCATGCCCTTATAACCTCACGGCTGGACTACTGTAATGTGCTCTACATGGGGCTACCCTCAAAGAGTATCCGTAGACTGCAATTGGTGCAAAATGCAGCTGCACGAGCCGTGGTAGGTGTTCCTAGATACACCCACGTAATACCCATTCTTCGCCAGCTGCATTGGCTGCCATTGGTCTCTGGATGCAGTTTAAGGTGTTGGTTTTGACCTTTAAAGCCCTACATGGCTCAGGGCAAGGTTATCTTCGGGACCGCATCCTACCGCATACTTCCCTACGATCAGTTAGGTCCCACAGAGTTGGTCTCCTCCAGGTCTCATCAACCAAACAATGCCGGTTGGTGGGACCACGGGGGAGAGCCTTTTCTATGGGAGCCCCATCTCTCTGGAACCAACTCCCACCAGAGATCCGGATTATTCTCACCCTACTGGTCTTCCGCAAAGCCATAAAGACATGGCTCTTCCTGCAGGTGAGGTGAAATGAGATCTTATTCCCCCATGGATAATTGGTTTTTAAATCTGGTAATTTTTAAAATTGTTTTTATTACATTTTATGTCTTGTTCGTATCTCTGTTGTACGCCGCCCTGAGTCCTACGGGATTGGGTGGCATATAAGAACTTTTAAATAAATAAATAATAAATAAATAACTGTAGCCTTTTCAGCATTGTTGGCTAAAATAAAGTCTATCTGATTTCAGTGTTGTCCATTTGGTGTTGTCCATGTGCATTGAATAAACCACATATTCATTATGCTGGGATGATTTTCCTGGCAAAATTGCACTAGGCAATCACCACCTTCATTCCATTCACCGAACCCAAACTTACCTACTATTCTTGCAACTTTTCCTTAGCCTACTGTTAAATTGAAATCACCCATAATGTACAAAAGATCTCTTTTTGGTATTTGCTTGAGAGCAAAAAAAGTTCAATGTCATCATCATTTGAGTCTACAGTTGGAGTATAGATTTGTAGCATGGTGATTTGAGTGGTTCTGTGATTCTCAACACATTTAACCACTTCTCTGCTTACACAGAAGGCAACTCCCTTTCATCTGATGATATCATTTCCAGAAAAATAAACCATAAACCTGTCTGATTTGATGTAACTAACTGAAGATGTTTATAGAATAGAAAATACTTACTGTATTTATTTATCATTTGTCTTAAGATAGATTTCTTCATGAATAAATATTATACTCTGGTGAGCATTTTCCATAAAACTGGTGAGGAATTTCCAAATATTGCAGGATTCATAACTCTCATAATTACTAACCAGTAAGACCAAAGTAGAAGATTGTCACATGCCAAGAAAAGATAATTCTGAAACCCATACTGAAGAAAAGACAAGGTTGCAAAAAGATATTGTATACATATAAATTACTTTTGCTTTTTCCGGATCTTTCACATTTTCTAAAAATGAGACTATAGAAAAAGGAATATTTATACAGAATGGGAAAAACAAAAAAGGAAACAATGGAGCCCGAGACATGCTCATCTGTGCTTTCAGTATTATGCATGTTTATACTTGATAATACTTCTCTATGGTGTTGTAATCTGATCATTAGTTAAGCAACACCAGTTTTTTTCTCTCTGCACTTGATATTGGTAGATTAGAGCATGCAGTCTGCTATCTGTGACTCATCATTTCCTCATCTTACACAACCTGTTCTTTTGACTGCTTCCCAGAGATGAGAAAAATTGGTTTCTGTGTGCTACCTCCTTGTCCATTCATCAGCCTAATTTCTTCAAAGCCTTTCTATATTTTTCTTGTGTTATATTTTGAGATATTTAAAATTATTTGTGTACAAGTAATCCTCGAGGTAGTAATCCTCATTTAGTGACTGTTCAAAGTTACAACAGACCTCCAAAGAGCCATATACTACCCTGTTTCAAAGTTATGAATTCTACAGAAGCCACCTGGTCATCCGTCCTATCTGTTCCCTCCCCCCCCCGCCATACTTGCCCTGCTGGGTCCCCAAAAGCTCTGGGTCTGCTTTGTCGCCCTCTTCACCCCTCACAATCCCTCACTTTCCTTCTGAAGTTCTCCAGAACTCAGAATATGGGGGAAGGGAAAGGAAAGTACTGTAGGTCTTTCTTGCTGGGCCATTTGGGGTGTCCATTTGAAATCTGACTGCTGGACTGGGTAAAACAGCTCTTCCCCCTCCCTCTGCATCATTGTCTCTTCTCCATGTCAACAGAGTCCGGTTTTTCCAAGTCCAGTTTCAAAACATGCTTTTCCCTCCAGGCAATATAGAAACTCTGCAATGCACAAACTTTGCCTCATCGTGCTCTGATGATTTAAAGAGGAAATGCAGATGGAAGAGGAAGAGCTTTTCTCAGTCCAGCAGACCCAGGAAGATTAATTGTGCTGCAAACACCTATCTATACCAATGACTGCATCTCTGGGGATCCCTCTGTTAAAGTACTGAAGTTTGCAGATTATACAACAGTCATTGGTCTCATTTGAGACAGTGATGAGTCTGCATATAGATTGGAAGTTGAGCAACTGGCCCTGTGGTGCAGCTGGAACCATCTGGAGCTGAACATGTTTAAAACTGTAGAAACGAGAGTGGATTTTAGGAAGAGTCCTTCTATTCTGCCACCTCTTAATATATTTGACAGCACAGTATCAGCAATAGAATCCTCCAAGTTTGGGGGTTCTATAAACTCCCAGGATTTGAAATTGACACCTAACATTAGAACCATCATTAAAAAGGCACAACAAAGAGTGTTCACATGCCCCAGGAGCTGTCGATACAGCTCTACAGAGAAATTATTGAGTCTGTCATTTGTACTTCTATAACAGTCTGGTTTGGTACAGCGACCAAACAGGACAGATACGAACTCCAACAGATAGTTCAGACTGCAGAAAAAACAATTGCAACCAGCCTGCCCTCTATAGAAGACTTGTATATTGTGTGGGTCAGAAGGAGGGCTGAGAAAATATCTACAGACCATCACATCCTGGACATAAACTGTTTCAACTCCTCCCCTCAGGATGCTGCTATAGGGCATTGCATGCCAAGACAACTAGACACAGGAATAATTTTTTCCCTCATGCCATCACTCTGCTGATCACCTAATTCTCACAGTTCTGTCTTATGTCTAAGTATATTTACCCATGTTGTATGGCTGTAGTCTTATTATTATCTTTCTCATCTTCTTTACTATCCCCTCTTATTGGTATCAGTATTATGATTATTATTACTCTGTTGCTTTGCATGTACATTGAGAGCTTTTGCACCAGGGACAAATTCCTTGTGTGTCTAATCATATTTGGCCAATAAACTCTTCTCTTCTCCTCTCCTCTCCTCTTCCCTCCCCTCCCCTCTCTCCTCTTCTCATCTCATCTGATAGTACAGATCATTAGTAAAGACAACTAAGTCCATGTCTATTCCAAATCTAGGTCTAAATCCAGACTAGATTCTAGAAAAGCCAATTCCTCTATTAATTTCTATGTGACTACATTGGACTCTTGAATCAGAAGAAAAAGAATCATTCTGAAATTAAAATTGTACATACCTAGTTTCAGGTTTGGGAATAATTTGCATTGGTCTGCAATTGCATGCAATAATTTTACTTTTGTCTCTTATAAATTTAATAGCAAATATAAATCAATGAATTAATGAATACAATTATGCTAGTTTTTCTAGTTTTCTTGAACCTACTTTCAGTTAATTGCTGGGCTTTCTATAATTTGTCAGATAAACGATGCCAAACTACTTAGAAATAATCAATATCATTGATTATTTAATATATACCTCTATCTGTCTAACATCTATTTTATCCATGATCAGATAAAAGAGAAAGCGACAGACTTAACAGAGATCACAGGGTGTGAAAAAATATATTTTGATATATTAATTCAGTGGTTTGTCTCAAGGTGTTTCATTATCTGGTCTTTTGTAATCTTTGCATAAAAATTTCAGCTTTCAGTTCTGGCAAAAGTGTATTCCAGAAATGTTTTCTCTGTGTCCAGGCCATATTTCAAATCTAGCAGATTCACAACTACAATAAAAGCAAACACAACCCTTCTTTATACATGACATTCTATTTATACTTGAGCAATATTTTTCCATAAAAAATGTAAAAATACATTTTATAACCATGACAATAGCTTTAGGAAATATAATGTTGTTAGCCTTGATTTAATCAAATGTGAACAGGGTTGCTTATCATTCAGTCTTTCCCAGTAACACATCAGTTTATTCCTTAGAGGTAACATATTTCTCATTTTGGTGCTCCAGCTTTATAAGAATAAAAGGATAGAGCAGCTTTACAAGAGCGCATAGCACAGCATTAGTTATGACTGGACTGTGGGCAGCAATCTCAGTTGAGCTAGCAACCAGGAGCCGTAGGATAAGCCAGTAAACCAGCTCAAAGAGTAATTCATTGCAATCAATAAGCAGGGTCAAGGAATAAATTAAAAGCCAAAATGAAACCAATGAAAAACTGAAGGCAGAGAATGAAGAATAGGAGAAAAATAATTGGCACGATAGTGGAATTGTACAAATAATTCAAAAGAAGTACTTTAAGCCACTACTTACAAAAGCACATACAAAGCAACTAGTCATTTGTTATGAAGCACAGGTATGAACCTGGAAAAAGATGTAGCTGTTTCAATTATTTGAACTAAAGTGCTTCATGTGTATTCTTGCATATTGTGAAGCATCTCTTTCAAAGGATGAGCAAAGTCTTACTGTGTACCTACCATGCATTATCAAGTTGTCAGTATCTATGGTATCTATAGCATCATTATGATATTGTCGTTCATGAGAAATTGTCCTTTGTTTCCATTCAACATAAGAACTCCAACCACAATCAAACCAGTTTACCACAAAGATCAACCCAATTAGTATGGACAGTATCCCTGGCCAGGTGTTTATCACCAGCAATAGATGTCTGGGTGAGCAGTGCATCTGAACTTTC